>OX387423.1:75600819-76931007 GCA_947563755.1 Lochmaea crataegi
TCGCATTAAATATCAACATTACTAATAATAAAGTTTTAAAATACATCAAAAAAATCAATAATATTTTTTTTTTCAAATTCCCAATTGCAATAATTATTATGCAGAGTGGCCCAAAAGTCTGGAAACGGCCAATTATCTCGTAAATTGCTAGTCCTAATTTTACAAAATTTGGGGTAGACCTATTTTGGGACACGGTGATTCCAGATTTGATATTTGCAATGTTGCCAGATTTGCCGTTTCTCCTATATTATTAGTAACTTTGGTTTTTCAAATTTATCACCCTGTATATTCAGTCATTATTAGAATCTCCTATTCAATACGAGTTCAACCATATGTAACACTTATGATTTTATGTAGTCTGGAAGGTCTTAAATAGCATAAAACAGTAGATTTGAAGAAATTTAAATGTTTAAAATGTAGAATGCTGTGATTTTGACATTTGTTCACCATTTACATTATTAACTAAAACTGACAGTGGTTTGATGTGTTTTGAAAAGTAAAATTGCTTCTCTAAAATGGCTCTTAACGAAAAAGAACGAATTTCTATTCTAATGATGAGAGGGTACGGCGACAGAAAAAGATCTTATTGTGAAGTAGCCGAATTGTTCAACGATACTTTCCCAAACCGTGTTCCTATTCATGAGGCGCCGGTACAAAAAACTGTAAAACGCTTTGAGGAATCTGAAGGACTAAAAGATGGATACCGATCAGGTAGACCGAAAAGAGTTATGAATGACAACAAATCTGTAGATATAATGTATATAGTTTTGTTGACGATCCACATACATCCTCACGCAGGGTTGCACAAGTACATAATGTAGGTCGTTCTTCACAAAATTCACTTATCGCAAGAATTGAGTGAAGATGACTTCGATCGTAGATTAGAGTTTACTGGATAAAATTGAAAATGATAAAAATTTAGTTAACAGAATGTTTTTCCGATGAAGCAACCTTTCTTCCATTGTGTGGGAGTGTAAATCAACACAATTTGAGGTACTGGAGTGACGTAAATCCACTCTGGATGCGTGAAAACCATACTCAAAGATCACAAAAATTAAATGTATGGTCAGGTATAGTAGGTACTCAATTAATTGGGCCATTCTTTATCGAAGGAAATTTAACGTCACATAGTTACGAAATGCTACTTAGAAATTAAATTGTACCTACACTGAGAAACTTGTTTGGAGCCAATTTTATTCAGATATGGTTTCAGCAAGAAAGAGCTCCAGCTCATTTTGGTGCAAATGTTCGGCGTTATTTAGATGAGATATTTCCCGGACGATGGACTGGTAGACGAGGTAGAATTGAATGGGCTCCACGTTCACCTGATTTCAATCCTAAAGATTATTTTTATTGGGGATACTTGAAAAATTCAGTTTACAAAACTAAACCAGCAAGTCTTGCAGAGCTAAGGCAACGAATTATCGATGAATCTCGGTTAATTTCTGGACAATCTTGGAGAAATGTGGTAGACGCATTCTACCATCGATTAGGGTACTGTCAACTCACAAATGGAGCACATTTTGAACACTTGATAAAGTAACCATTATGTTAAAAATGTTGAGATCTTTCAATTGTTACGTTTTAATGTAGTTGAAAATAGTTTGTATTAAAAAATTTATTGAGACAATTAGGCGTTGCCAGACTTCTGTTTTATATATTCAAGACCTTCCTGACTACATAAAATCATAAATGTTACATATGGTTGAACTCGTATTGAATATGAGATGCCAATAATGACTGAATATACAGGGTGATGAATTTGAAAAACCAAAGTTACTAATAATATAAGAGAAACGGCGAACCTGACAATATTGCAAATGTCAAATCTGGAATCTCCGTATCCCAAAATAGGTGTACCCCAAATTTTGTACAATTAGAACTAGCAATTTACGAGATAATTGGCCATTTCCAGACTTTTTGGGCACTGTGTATATTTAAATGAAAATTGAGTGTTTGACTTTTCAGTCAACGCATTCAGGTTGAGATTCTAATTATATTATACTGGGTGCTGATTCAGAACTTCCGTTACTATCCAATTTTTCATAGAGTTACAGCGGTTGTTGTACTTTTAATAACAATTTATGTGTTTCAGTAAACCATCGCCCATGAATTTATTTCTGAATTTTTTGTCAATAATTTCAAGGGTAAAATCTTTCTTTTTGGTTTTTTGGTACTACCATTGCATATTTAAGGTCTTCTTCTTTTATTATTTTCAGGTCCTGCCCAACCCGCTATGTGAAGCATTCTTCTGCGCTCTTCCTGTTATACTGATCTCCAGATTTTGTATCATATTTTTGGTGGTCTCCACATGTTCGACTTCTGAGCTCTAGCCCACTTCATCCATCTCCTTTCAAGTATCCTTTCAACCTGATATCTCTGCAAAACCGTTTTCACCACATCCTGTTATAATTTTTTTCTAATATCCTGAGGGTGATTCCCTTGATAGTTCTTGACATTTTCATTCGCCTAATTTTTTTTGTTGATGTTTCGATCATGGTTTCTGTGGCATACGTGAGTTTAGGTCTAAACACATATTTTATAAATTCCGATTTTGTTCTTCTACCAAGTAATTGAATTTTAACGTTCTATAACGCCGTAATAAAAAGTGTGGGTCTTAAAATAAAAATAATCCAAAATCTACCTTCGAAAAAGGTAATTTTTGGAAATACATCAATTTTGTATTTGGTATATTTTTATTCCCAATTTTTTCTATTTAATTTACAAAAACAATCTGATTGTTTATAATATATGCTTTATGTTGCCCATATATAATTTTTAGATTCCTACTGCAATGTTTAGAAGATTTAGATCGTAGCTTAAGAAAACTGAACTCGAGATTATTCGTAATACGTGGCCAGCCTGCAGATGCACTGCCGAAACTCTTCAAAGAATGGGGAACGACAGTTCTCACATTCGAGGAAGACCCAGAACCATTTGGAAGGGTCAGAGATCACAATATAACAGCACTATGTAATGAACTAGGAATAACGGTATGCTTTTTATTATTAATTAATTTAATGAAAAAGTATTGCGGTGCTAATTATTTTAATTTAAAAAATGTGCTATTAAAAACTTCCGTTTTACATACCATTTCTTTTCTGTAGGTTATTCAACGTGTGTCGCACACACTATACCATCTTGAAGAAATTATAGATAGAAATGGTGGAAAAGCACCATTGACCTACAACCAATTTTTAGCTATAATAGCTTCGATGGGACCTCCACCAAAACCTGAATTACCTGCTTATGATTGGCTAAATGGAGCATCTACACCTTTGAGTGATGATCATGATGAAAAATATGGGGTTCCAACTTTGGAGGAATTGGGATTTGACACGGAAGGTAATAAAAGTATATTATTTTGAAATTTCCAGCTCACGTCTAGATGAAAGTAAACTTAACTGAAACTAAATTTGCAATGATTTTTTGTCTCTCTTCAACTTCTGAATAACAATACCAGATCAAAAGAAATAAGACAATCGTGACATTTTTTTATCGCCAGCTAAGATGACAGCACATCGCCATTATCACCTTCTTCTTTTTTATCCATCTCGTTTCTCTCTAAGATCTTCTCAATCTTATTTTTTGCTTATTGGACTTCAATCAGTAACACTTCTTAGTGTGAAGGTTGACTTTTATATTCTGCTTATAGAGCTAGAAAAAAGCAGTAGATAACAGATAACTATTAAACACTATTAATTGCTATTCAAAGTATTCTCCTTTGGATCCAATTCTGGAAGCAGTTATTCCACTCGATTGTTGGTATATTCAAAATAGAGTTTTTGAAGGCGTTGACTGCGTCTACCTTTTACCACGGAGTTCAATCTTAATTTTTGGAAAAGTAAAAAAGTCGTCAGGACGTTAGGACTTAGGTCGGGACTGTATGGAGGATGGTTCATCAATTCAATGTTTTCTTGCTTTAAAAACTCAATTGTTTTTCGAGCTGAGTGCTAACTTGTATTGCATTGTATTGGAGGAGGATCATTCGTTTGAGGGGGTTGATTTATTTTTCGAAACTCAGCAATTACTTCCGGTAAACAAATCGATATGTACCAATCAGCAGTAACAGTTAGTTCATCTTGCAGAGAAAATACAACCCACGTACACCAAAAGTTTTACAAATTTTGACTTCGCTCGCAAAGAGGTATTTTTTGTTATAGCTCATTGCATTATTGTGTCACGCATGACTTTTCCAAAGAAACTTAATTACATTTTTGTTTAAAGGTTTAAATCCTCCAGTATGGCAAGGTGGTGAAAGTGAATCATTGGCACGCTTGGAACGACACTTAGAAAGAAAAGCATGGGTAGCCTCTTTCGGACGACCTAAAATGACACCTCAATCATTATTACCTTCGCAAACAGGACTATCACCTTATTTAAGATTTGGCTGTTTATCAACAAGACTGTTTTATTACCAACTAACTGATTTGTACAAGAAAATTAAAAAAGCCTTTCCACCTTTGTCACTGCACGGTCAATTATTATGGCGAGAATTTTTCTACTGTGCTGCTACCAAAAATTCCAACTTCGACAAGATGTTGGGAAATCCCATTTGTGTACAAATACCTTGGGATAAAAACGCCGAAGCAATGGCGAAATGGGCAAACGTAAGTACCAATATCGACTCATATTTATCTATTACTTTTTTATTTAAATTCTAATTCAGTTTAATTCTTACTTTTACTTTTTTTAACCACCCTTTATGTCAACTTTTAACTATGTTTTTTTGTAAGAACAGGGTCAAACCGGATTTCCCTGGATAGATGCCATTATGACCCAGCTACGACAAGAAGGATGGATCCACCATATAGCAAGACATGCTGTAGCTTGTTTTCTAACGCGAGGAGATCTTTGGATATCATGGGAAGAGGGAATGAAGGTATTATTTCAATACACATTCATATGTATGTGTATAACATAACATACTGTACTACATAATTTTTTTAAGGTATTTGAAGAACTTCTACTAGATGCCGATTGGTCAGTCAATGCTGGTACTTGGATGTGGTTGTCGTGCTCTAGTTTCTTTCAACAGTTTTTTCACTGTTATTGTCCAGTTAAGTTTGGGCGAAAAGCAGACCCCAATGGAGATTATATCAGGTAAACAATTTTGTGTAATATGGGACAATTATGCGTGCCTAAAAGCATTTGCGACGATTCAATAAATACTATTTCTTCTTTTTTAAGGAAGTATCTTCCTTTATTAAGAAACATGCCTGTTCAATATATTCATGAGCCGTGGCTGGCACCGGATAAACTACAGCAATCAGCGAAATGCATTATAGGAAAAGATTACCCACTACCGATGGTCAATCACACGGTAGCAAGTAGAATTAATATCCAAAGAATGAGGCAGGTATATCGTCAGCTAACAAATTACCAAATTATTGAAAGCACAAAATGTGAAGAAAAAGATCAAGACAAAAATGATGTAATTGCGAAAAATGTTATAATGTATACTTATTAGATTGTATTTTTGTCGGTCAATTTAGACATTTGAAATAGCAAAAATTCCCGGAGAGCCAAATTTTGGTGGAGACCTTTTTTCGAAAACGGTACGTTTTATCAAAAAAGTACCTCAGACCGAAGCTGTAGATCTTAAAATTATCTACCAAATTGGTCGTCATGATTTTTTTCTAAGAATCACCATTTCTGAGATATCGCGATTCTAAGAGTCACGTTCTATATGATATGCACATATACAGGTACATAGTAAGGCACTGAAAATGCCTATTTGTACGTCCCTTTCATGTATAAACTATACTATTCTGAAAATATAAACTCCAAAGATAGTCAGTCCCTTACTGAATCCCCTTTACCCGCATGGCCATGAAATTCTATTGTCTTTGTGGTGTCGTTCATAAACCTACTTCTTGTAGTGTTAAACGTTCGATACAAATTTATTACAAACGTCTATCATTCAGGTTATTTTATTAACAGTAATTACGAAAGGAGTTCGCTTTCTTCTTGCTGTTTATGGAGCTCAAAAAAAATTGATTGCATATATAAATACAGATATTTAACCTTTGTCAAAAATACACGAAACAAGAACAGCCATCCTGTCTTCCTCCAACATAGGCATCTGCTGTTCAACACTTGTGTCAAGTTCAGACATGGCTAGTACTGAACCCAGTGGAAATTAATAGATAATATTTTGAAACCGATTCAAACTTTACTCCCACCCGCTCCTGAAATTTTTTGCAATCGCGAAAAGCTTGTAGTACCGAATGTGGCTGTAGAGATGTTGTACCAATAGCCAAGGTCAGCCTTGGTCAAATGTCCAATTGAATACAACAGAGGAAGATTCATGTGATTTTGATGAAGCGAGACAAAACTGATTCATCTTCATTTGCAGGATGAGGAAGAGGAAGAAGAAGAATAATAAATCGAAGAAGACATGACTGTTGAAGTTGACTTGGAAGAGTATGAATCAGATTAAAATATAAAAAGAAATCAGAACTACAGTTACACTCAAAAACCAATATCAATAATCTTCATGCACTTAAAAAAGTATTGCTCCTGAAAATTACATATAATTTTAAGATCTGCAACCTTGGTCTGAGGTACTTTTTTTGATAAAACTTACTGTTTTTGAAAAAAATCCAAAAAAAAACTGAAATCTTGACCTTTGACCCTGAATAACTTTTTCAACACACATGGGATCGATGGGGACTTTTGACATTTTATTTCTAATGGCGAAGCCAAGGTCTCCACCAACATTTGGCTCTCTGGGAATTTTTGTTATTTGACCACTATTTTTATGGCTAATTTGACCGGACTATATTCTATCATTTATTTATTAATTAACAATTATTTATATGGGATTCAAATGGAATAAGCGATCCAAAAATTATATTTGCCATATTCCTATTTTATCCATTTTTCTTTTGAAATGATCAGTGTTGCAATCTTAGTAGTTTTTTATTATTATATGGTTGAGTGTATATGTAACAAATAGTTTCTCTGTTAAAGTCGTTTATAAAAGAAGTACTTCATATAGGAACATCTTATGAACAAATTTTCGATCTCAGTTCTGTTAAAAGATGCGATACGAATCGATACCATTTACTTAACCATGTAGGTATATGTTAATCACTAATTTTGTTGCAGTTTTCCTATCACTAAGAATATCTGTAGGTACACTTTTTCCTTTAATTTGATAATTGTATGTTGACAACTTGAAATATTAGAATTGTTACAATTATTTAGAAACCTTCCCTGGCGCCCCGAAAGCTCCATAGCAATGAAAGTATGGAGGATAGAAGGAAGGAGCACCATCTTGTATGGGGGACAAGTTGAAAAAGTGTCCACCTGTAAACAGCAAATTATAATTCGAAGATTCATCGAAATGGCGCTCGTGTAGCTAATGGAAATGATGTGAATTTAGGGTTATAAACCGAGTGAAGTGTGCTAGGTTGAAAAACTTAGTATTTTTCGTGACTTGTGTAGTTGAGAAATATGCAGTATTTAAAATTTCAATTATTTACGTAGTATTTCCTTTTTTAAGTTTGTATCTTACTCTAATAATTCATGGCTCTGTTTTTAAAATCCTTCCACTTGCTACTATGGCGCCATCTTAATTTGCTTCCTTTCGATGGACACTTTTTAATACATTCAGATAGTGCTCCTTCCTTCTACCCTCAATAAATGAAAGGAACAAGTATTGATTTTTTATATAGGTAACTAGATCTAAAAATGACCAGTTTGTTAAGTAGTTAAATAGAAACAAGAATATATCAAATTTGGATGTTTTTATTTTTGTAATGATATAAAATAAGTAAGAATTATATAGGACACATTTCATTTGTAAATTTAAAATAAATATTTATTAAGTAGGTAGTTATTTATTTTTTCCTTAATCCCATATCTAAGGTATCGCAGAGGTGGCTGCTGAAAGGATGTAAGGTGAATTTTAATTACGCCTATTTGCAGGACACCATACGCACAAGAGACTCAGCTTAACCAGACGATAATGGACTGGGATTCCAGGTACTATGGTATATTTCCTAGCAGCATCCCAGAAAAACCAGGACAGTGCAATTATTTGTGACCTACGATGTTTGAAAGAACTGGCCTATTGATAGCGAGTGAAATTTCGAGTCACATATGAAAGAACATCAATTTAGAGAAGTAAATTAAAAAAAAGACAAAAATACAAGAATTGTTTTTTAATAAGCAGCATTTAGAAAAATTACATTGTAACTGTTTTCGTATGACCAATTAAACCTAATTCATGATCCAAATCTAAATCGGGCATTGATAACATTGCATCCTTCTGTTGTCCGGTATCCTCCAAATTATTTTCACTAACTGCCGTATTTATCAAACTTTCTACCAATCTATCATTACTATCGCTCGTATAAGTTTCTGGATTGTTGAGTAATTTATCAATTTCTATAGCAATTTCGCGATTAATCTCATCGGTGTTATAGTTGATGGTTTCTAGAGCCTGTTTAAGTTCTTCTGCTTGTTTATTCTGTTCCGTTCTCATTTTGACAGTTTTGTATTTGCCTTTATATTCAGGATGCACAGACTGAATATGGCGCTTAACCGAATTTTCGTACTTCATTTTTTTGTCGCACTTCGGACACGAAAATGGCATAATACTTATCGAAACCTTTTTCTGTTCAATTCTCCTATCTTTTTTAACATATTTGTAATCTGTTTTAGATTCGCCATGAAATATTTCAAGATGACGTTTGACAGAATACTCTAATTTCATTTTCTTATCACATTTTGGACATGCAAATTGTTTATCATTGTTTAATGACAGAGATTGCGTTACTCTATTTACATTGTGGTGATTTTTAATGTGTTGTTTTAAATATTTCAGTTGCTTGTATTTTGAAGGACAGTATTGACATTTAACTGTAGCGGTACTGTCGTGCAGTTTCATGTGGTGTCTCAATAGTCTCTTCGACTTAAATGACTTCATGCAAATTTCGCAAGTTTCCTAAAATTAAAAAGTAACATACAATATGAAACATTGCTAAAGCAATCAATATGATGATATCGCTTTCCCAAAATAAAATAAACTTTTGTAGAGGGAAAATCTTTTGTACAAGCTACAGAAACTCTAAACAAACTCGGAGGAATTCAGAGGAACTCCAGGGAAACTCTGGTGGAACTCTAGGCACTCCCAAGGAACTTTAAGGTTTTAAAACTTTATAATCCTATTCTAAATGGAAGCGAGACATTTTCCAGCATAACAGGGGGGAGCCTACCTTGTAGCTCGAATCGACGATGTTCAAAACACAAGCACTTATCATAGGGCATAACTTTGTACTATCGGTCGGCATGTGCTATGTTATCAGCTTTGTCTTCGCGTTTCTTGTGGAAGTTTCAAACGTAACAATCACAAGTTTTAGGCTTCATATTTTATATGATCACGAGAGAAAAGCAGTTTCATAAAAAAAGCTAATTAGGGTTTTAGATTTTTCCTTTATGAATTGTCACAGGGTAGGTACTGTCCTCTCTGACGAGCCGCAAGAACTTTGCCAGTGACGGCTCGTCAGAGAGGACAATACCTAACCTGTGAAAATTCAAAAAGGAAAAATCTAAAACCCTAATTAGCTTCCCCAAAGGGAAACTTTTTGTACAACTTTTACCCAGCGGTTACCCACTCGACTTTTGTTCAATAATATTTTCACAATAAACAATATTTCAAAGTTTCCCATTTATTTTTTTTCAAAACTTTATGCCAAAAAGTGAATCTTTAAAAAATCAGTAAAGATTCAGTGGAAAAAATGAGTTTTTTCGCTTCACTTACCTGACCAGCAGCAAAATGCACACTTTCTTTGTGTACCTTTAAATATTCACTTCTCAGGAAAACCTTGTCACATATGTCGCATTTATAACTACACCCTTCATGCATTTTAGTATGTTTCACGTAAGTTTTATAGGATCCCAATATTTTATTACATATTGGACAATTATACTTCTCCGATTGTTGATGACGGTTTTTGTGAATTAATAAATTGTTTTTATGATTAAATACTTTCGGACATTCACTGCATGGATATTTCATTATAGCTCTTTTTTCTCTTTCTGAACATTTATGATCCTGTAATTGTTCTCCAGATTCAAAAGTTTGTTTACACAATTTACAGTAGTAAGTGTGACTGACTTTCATATGTAGCGTGAGGTATTTTTTTTGATAAAACAATTTCTGACAAAGGGTACATTGTAATTTGTAGAACCTTTTACAAGGATGGGATTCTAAATTTTCTTTTCGTGAAAATACCTAAAAATAAAAACAACTGTTATATAAGATATCTCAATGGCATATTTAGGGGTGGGTGGGGCGAAGGTAGCGGTTCAGTATTCATAGCAGGCTTGATTAGATCATAGAATTTTCCAAAATATACACCAAATAACAACTACTATCTAACTTTAACATACCTTATTGCACTCGAAGCAAGTAAAATTTCCAATATGCATATTCATATGCCAAATCACAGCTCTTAAATGTTTGAACGGTTTCAGACAAATATCACAGACAAATTGTTCAGTTTCAGGAGGCACTAATTCAAAATTGAAATTATCCATTTCTCTTTCATTATCAGGAAGTATATATTCCATGTTTAAATTCAAGTTTTCATTGTCAAATAGATTGTTATGGTTTTCTATTCCTGTCAAATCCATTTGATTCATATCAGTATTTGAGTTGAGGGTTAGTCCATTATTATCCATACTGTCATATAATAATTCGTTTAATAGAAGCGGGCCTCCAATATATGATTCTTTTGGCAAATTCTGGGATGATTTTTTTTCAGAATTTTGTAATGTGGTTTTTTCGTTTACTTGTCCTGAAGAGTCTGTTACATCAGTTGAGTGCATAATTTTCATGTGTTTTTGATATCCCTAAAATAGATAATAGAAAGATTTTTTAATAAGGTAGTTTTTCATTACTTTCAAACTTATTAATTGTTACAACTGTACCTACTTCCTTTTTTCGAAAAAGAAATTTGCAGATGTGACAATATTTCTTTGTTTTAAAATTATAATGTTGTAACAAGTGCAATGCAAATTCTGAAATATTTCTCTCCAACTTTCCACAAAATTTACAACTCCAGATTTCTCTTGATGTAATTGAACTTTTATTTCTAGCAAAATGATCTAAAACAGTACAAAATAATAATGATAATTTTGGCTTTTTATTGTATTTGAAGTATTACCTTTAAAACTATTACTTTTTAAATTTTGTTTATTTTTATTAATGGGTATTAAAATATCCTTATTCATTTTAGTTGCATAGTAAGGAGAATACCATATTTTCAAGGCCTCATTCAAACAAATGTCTTTAATTGTAACAAAATATATATCCTCTCCATCCTGGAAAACAGATTATAATTGTGGAGCAATCACTCAAAAGCAGATAAACCCACTTTTAACAAAAAATTACTCAAATAAATGGCTCCCTTAATAGATAGATAGATAGATAGATATTTATTTCGTACTAGTGACAAGATACATTTTTAGAAAAAAATATATACATTATATGGTACATGTCAAAAGTTCTCTGTAAAAATGGAATATAAGATATACTTAAAATAATTTTTTTTTAAACAGATAAAAACAGTTAAAATCTACAATGTTAAACGTTCTCACATGTTATATTTTAAATATCTAAAAAACAGATTAAAAGTAAAAAACAAAAATGTAACACATAAACAAGTATAAAAAGATATGCGTGGAACATTGAATCAAAAATTCAAAAATGTATTTCTATTTATATCGTCTATACTATATGGTTCCGCAGACACGAGACATTTCCTTACAGTTCCCTTAAATCTATGTATGGAAGTAATATCCCGAAGTTCTTTAGGTAGTAGGTTAAACATTAACAAACATCTATATAAGCAACCTTTTTCAAGCAATGATGTTTTATGAGTGGGGTATCTAAAAATATGTTTCTGTCTCATATGATACTCATGTGTAATTGTGTAATCTGAAAAATATTTCCCATTTCTATACACATAACAAAGACACTCATATATGAATATACCAGGTACTGTTAATAAATTTAAAGATTTAAAATATCCCCTACAGCTTTCACTTAGTTTTAAACCAGCCAAAATTCTAACTGCTCTTTTTTGTAATACAAATACAGTTTGACTGTATGAACCACCCCAAAAAACAATTCCATAGGTCAATGATGAATAGAAATTCCCATAATACGCTGTTATCAATGTATGTTTGCTAACTACTTTTTTTAATTCCTTTAAAGAAAAACAATTTCTACTTAATCTACCACAGAGCAGCTGTACATGTTCCATCCAGTTCATGTGCTCATCTATTGTGACACCTAGAAACTTAATTTCTGACGAAAATGTAGTTACATTTTTGTTAATCTCAATATTATTAGGATACATCATTTTATTACGACTGTGTTTAAATAGAATGCATTGTGTCTTTTTGTTATTCATGATTAAAGAGTTCCCTTCAAACCATTCAGCCATTTTTAAAATTACAGATGTTGTCTTAGTTTTCATTTCATTATAATTATCTCCAACAATGAGTACATTTGTATCATCAGCATAATTTGTTAGTATAGTTGTTTTATCATTTAAAAACAGTTCTAGATCATTTATGTAAAGTATGAACAGGATTGGACCAAGTACACTGCCCTGAGGTACACCTAGTATAACTTCTCTGGGATTAGAATAATATTCAGAAGAGTTTATTTTAATGCAGACTTTTTGAGAACGATTTGTTAAATAAGATTGAAACCAATCATAGCATCTACCCCGAATTCCCATTCTTTCCATCTTGTCAAGCAACAATTGATGGTTTACACAGTCAAATGCCTTCGATAGGTCCAAAAAAACTCAAAGGGCGAGACTACCATTATCAAGGGTATCTAGAATTCTCTCAATAAAACTGAAAGCAGCAGTTATAGTAGATCTAGAATAAGTGATTCTAAAGACTTACACTTAAGCTCTATCAAATGCATTGGTCAATTTTTGTTTAGAATACAAACTTTCTTGCCATTTACTCAAAATTGTTTAAAATAGAATTATCTGCTTGTGGCTCTAAAATTATATAGCTTGAGATATAGTTTTATTATCAAATACATTTATAAATTTTAAAAATTAAATAAATAACTGGGATGTAATAAATTGTGATTAGTCATCAAATAAAAAAGTCCATTAACTAAGGTCCATAAAGGTAGTGGTGGAAAATCAGCGAAATCGAACAAAAAAAAAGTCTGAATTTGTTGCTAATTAGTTGCCAAAAAAACGATTTTGTTGCTCAAACCTATCTCGAAAAATCGATGACAATGAGCTTTATGTCAAGCTAGCGGGGACAGGACGAAAATAGGCGACTATCGTAAAAACAAATACGACAAAATTTGTTGCTGCAAGGTGTCACTAAAGAATATAATGAAAAAAAAATATTATGGTTTTTTATAAAAATTTTAGTTTGTCAGTGACCCCGCTATATTTATTAGCAGATTTTTGTGGGTTAACACGAGTATAAAATTTGTTGCTGCCTGAAGGTATACTCGAATAGACGCAAATTAACAGCAACAAAATATTAACAAAAGATCGGATCGGACAGCGTCGGCCTTGTTATACTTATTTTTAGGCAGTTTGTAAAACAATTCAATATTTACATCTACAAACAAAACCGTAATAGAATTTTGTACTATACCCAAATATTATTAATCTGTGGCAAATAAAATAATTATTTCTGTGTCCCCCACTATTTAGAATTTCTGTCTTGGTTAA
Source organism: Lochmaea crataegi (assembly GCA_947563755.1). Taxonomy (NCBI): domain Eukaryota; kingdom Metazoa; phylum Arthropoda; class Insecta; order Coleoptera; family Chrysomelidae; genus Lochmaea; species Lochmaea crataegi. The sequence continues at coordinate 75,614,556 of OX387423.1, forward strand.
AACAGATCATTGATTAATTTATCGAGAAGGGCAAGGAAAATCATTGAAGAAGCCATTTTTTTAACACTGTATAGCTTCTTCAATGATTTTCCTTGCCCTGGTCGATAAAAACAACAACTATAAAATCTCCTAGCGGTTAAAAACAATGAACAAAATAAACTGGCTAACTTTTTATGCGCGTTTTATCTAGTCAGTTTATAATTTGTGCTGTATTTCATATATAGCGGAGCAGTTCAGGCAATATATATATACTGGCTAGACAGTATATATAATGCCCAATTTCATATATTGACTGTAACATTTATATTTTGTTGCTGACAATTTACGCCTATAAGAGACCTGCAGGCAGAAACAAATTCTATACTTGTATCTTCCTACAAAAAACCGCGAATAAAGATAGCAGGTACTCTGTACATTTATAAAAATCTATAAACCGATCCGATCTTTTGTTAATATTTTTTTGCTGTTAATTTACGTCTATTAGAGTATACCTGCAGGCAGCATCAAATTTTATACTCTGTTAACCCACGAAAAACTGCAAATAAAGATAGCGGGGTCACTGTCAAACTTAAATTTTTATAAAAAACCATAATAACTTTTTTTTCATTATATTCTTTAGTGACACCTTGCAGCAACAATTTAGCAACAAATGTTGTCGTATTTGTTTTTCACGATAGTCGCCTATTTTCGTCCTGTCCTCGTTAGCTTGATATAAAGCTAGCATTGTCATCGATTTTTCGAGATAGGTTTGTGCAACAAATTAGCAACAAATTCAGACGTTTTTTTTCGATTTCGCTGATTTTCTACTGCTACCTTTATGGACATCATTAAATGTGGATATGATTTTACTGCACTATTATTTTAACTTACCTACACTAAAGCAATGTTAAACAATTTCACCTTTCATATATTGTTTTTAGTAGTGATAATGCTTACTTGGTAACAAATTAAATTTTGTTCCTCAAAATCTTTGGCATAATTAACAAACATCATCCAGTTACATTCATTTTCATCACTAGTATCTAAATAATATTCGGACAAATCACCTTCAGTATTATAAAATAGACATATGGGAAAATTAATTGACGGTAGCAGTGAGCACAGTTTTTTAGCCTGCAATGGACCAAATTGTGTCCCTTTGTCAATAAGACGTAAAGCCATTATACTGTAAGTACCATCTGCCATTTTTCTTAATTCCAAATCTTCGGGTACAGTCAATCGAGCTTTGGGTGGTATTATTTTGTCAGGAACCTGCAAATTAATTTGATATTTAATATTACACTATAACCACAATACTCTCCACATACTACCATATAGTACTCAGTAAATGAATTCGCAATTACTAGAAATTATATTGTTCTGCTTATATCAGTATGAATTAGTTTCACCACCTAAATAGCTATACTTTAATACATATAAATAGTTTAGAATTATTTTTCAAAAATATAATAATTAATGTTTCATTACTTACATGAGAGACTATTTGAATTATTTCACAATCCATAGGGGAATGATTGCTTCCACATATTCCACAAATCTGCATGTTTACATTTACTGCTGTGCAATATCAAACGAAATTGGTAATTTATTATTTAAAAATAATAAGTAAACATAAACCCATACACCGTAGAAAATTTATTTCGATAACATGAAACCTAACCTAACCTTCAGCATCTAATCGGCAGCGGCAACAAAGTAGGGATGGCGATATGAAATCGATTAATCGAAGAATCGATTCCTCGGACCAAATAAATCGATTTTTTAAATCGATATGTTGTACTGAATCGATACAGTGAATCGATATTTCACCCTTGAAAATCGACATACGATTTTTTCTGAATTGGTTTTGGGAAATATAAGCTATATTATCTATTTTCTTAACTTTTTAATGTAACAGATACATTTAGAAAATAAAGTCGTCTTTTATATCTGATCTGATACTTTGATATGGTAATAAAAATAATTGTTATTATCGAATTCCCTGAACTAAAAAATCCCTGATTTCACTGATAAGAGATCCCAGAGATTGTTTATTATGGTATCTTTCTTGTTTTTCATAAAATGGATTTATATTTACATTGTAAATACAAACTTGAAAAAAATCGATTTTTTAGAAATCGATCTTTTAGACCTCGATTTTTTTATGAATCGATTCATCAGGTTACGATTCGAATCGATTTAAAAATCGATCTTTTTTGGAAAGAATCGCCATCCCTACAACAAAGACTCAACAAAGCGCCCCTCAATGACGTTCATTGGCGCACCTAGTCTACATCATAGATCTACTGCTCTACAATAGTAGAGTAGCCGTGCCTAATAATTTGGAGCAGTACTCGACTTTCTCTAGTTTTCATGTTGTAGTTTTACATTGGTAGAGCTAGAGTAGCTCTGGCGAGTAAGTGTGCCCAGTAACTCGGGATGAGTTTAGCTCAGGGTGTTTACACTGAGGGCGAGTTGTACCAACAGTCGGCTAAACCTGGATTATCCGATGCGTGTTGTACCAGTGGTGTTTTCGTGCAGTTTTGTTAATCAATCATTTTGAAAGGTTGGTATAAATGAATGTTAGACGAATGACCTAGTGTGGAGTAAATTACTTACGTTTTGCCAAATAGAAAATATAAAAGAAGAATTCTTAATGCGATTCTAACCCTCAGTTCCTGAAGTGTTGTTTGCTTTTGTGTTGGCGATTCTTTCCAAAAAAGATCGATTTTTAAATCGATTCGAATCGTAACCTGATGAATCGATTCATAAAAAAATCGAGGTCTAAAAGATCGATTTCTAAAAAATCGATTTTTTTCAAGTTTGTATTTACAATGTAAATATAAATCCATTTTATGAAAAACAAGAAAGATACCATAATAAATAATCTCTGGGATCTCTTATCAGTAAAATCAGGGATTTTTTAGTTCAGTGAATTCGATAATAACAATTATTTTTATTACCATATCAAAGAATCAGATTAGATATAAAAGAAGACATTCATTTTCTAAATGTATTTTTTACATTAAAAAGTTAATAAAATAGATAATATAGCTTATAGTTCCCAAAACCAAACCAGAAAAAATCGAATGTCGATTTTAAAGGGTGAAATATCGATCCACTGAATCGATTCAGTACAACATATCGATTTAAAAAATCGATATATTTGGCCCGAAGAATCGATTCTTCGTTTAATCGATTTCAGATCGCCATCCCTATTTTGCATATTATTTTATTTACTGAAAATGAATAAGAATAAAAAAAGGTCAGAAAACTTTACGGCCAAAGAAGAACGTAAATTTACATGTAAATTTACAAGATCATTAAAATCTTCGTCATCACTAAAATTTGGTAAATCAGGATATTCCATTATTATAATTTGGTAAAAATAAAAAATTTACAGAATCCACTGACACAAAGTTTTTAGGTTAGAAAACTAGGATTATTATTTTAACCACTCACTTTTGGGCGGGTAACATATCCGTTGGCAAAACTCTGGTTACCCACTGATCCAGTCTGGTACAACACACATTTTGCTTAAACCATTAGTTATGTTTTAAACCTTGTTGGTACAACTTGCCCTTACAACAGTCTGAATGGTCGAGTTTATAATAGGTCTGTTTCAACCGCAATCAGAAACTGTCAGAAACGATCAGAGAATAACTAGTCATAGCAAACAACGAGTTTACCTTCGCGTTATTCCTCTCACTGATTGCAATAGTCGACTATTCTCTGTACGTTTCTGATTGCAGTTGGAACAGACCTATTATGCTATTCTCCACTTGATCTTTCATTTGACTAATGTGAAATAGCCTTTAGACCGGAGCCCAATTTATTTATTTCTGAATCTGACTTTGAATCGGCGCGCACTGTGGACCAATGTGGACGTACCGTCAGGTTACAAAGACAAAGTGATCTGTGATTACAAAGCATTGGGGATTTTACAAAGAAGGAAAACAAATTATTTTACCTTTTGAATGTTCGGTGCGCGTGTTTTGTTGCAAGTGCCAGCTAGGCGCTTGTTTCTATCCCCACATATTATGGAGGGTAGAAGGAAGGAGCACCATCTGAATGTATTAAAAAGTGTCCATCGAAAGTATGGAGGGTAGAAGGAAGGAGCACCATCTGGTATGGGGAACAAGTTGAAAAAGTGTCCACCTGTAAACAGCAAATTATAATTCGAAGATTCACCGAAATGGCGCTCGAGTGGCTAATGGAAATGATGTGAATTTAGGGTTATAAACCGAGTGAAGTGTGCTGAGTTGAAAAATTTAGTATTTTTCGTGACTTGTGTAGTTGAGAAATATGCAGTATTTAAAATCTCAACTATTTACGTGGTATATTTCCTTTTTTAATTGTGTATCTCACTCTAATAATTCATGGCGCTGTTTTTAAAATCTTTCCTCTTGCTACTATGGCGCCACCTTAATTTGCTTCCTTTCGAAGGACACTTTTTAATACATTCAGATGGTGCTCCTTCGTTCTACCCTCCATAATCGAAAGGAAGCAAATTAAGGTGGTGCCATAGTAGCAAGTGGAAAGATTTAAAAAACAGCGCCATGAATTATTAGAGTAAGATACAAAATTAAAAAAGGATATACTACGTAAATAATTGAAATTTTAAATACTGCATATTTCTCAACTACACAAGTCACGAAAAATACTAAATTTTTCAACCCAACACACTTCACTCGGTTTATAACCCTAAATTCACATCATTTCCATTAGCTACACCAGCGCCATTTCGGTGAATATTCGAATTATAATTTGCTGTTTACAGGTGGACACTTTTTCAACTTGTCCTCCATACAAGATGGTGCTCCTTCCTTCTACCCTCCATACCACATATAAATAATACCAGAATGTCCAACCTAACAGAAGATTATGCACTGTGATTTTGTATTGGTATATTTATACACAGGGTAGACACTTATATGCCCAAAGTCAAACAACGTTTTTAGTTTCTTCCAAACGAAGAGATGGATGGCGCGAATAACAGGCTCTTGTAGCTATGCGATTTGTTATACAAATGTTATAAATTTTGGCATTCATAACCTTCTTTATTTCTGGTTGCATTAATGAATTCATTTTATGGTTGTCTTAATGTCTTTCATAAGATAAACATATCCTTTCGTCCCAGAGTGATTTTTTATATTAATTGTATTGTATTTTGTTGTTTTCTATTTTCCCCACATTTTAGTGGAAAGTACTTTTACAACTCTTATAATATAACCATAGATTTACATGGAAATAAAGTGCAAAAAGTGCCTAAATACGGAATTCTACGAATATTGACAAAATTATTGAATAAGTTTTACCTGGAAATTCATTCACAACAATCAACAATCTCAAGACCTTCTAAATTTTAAATTAAATCTTTTAGTAGCTCTTGAGATAAATAAAAACAAATATTCAGGTAATCTTCTTAACTTCTAAAATATTAATTTAAATCTTTTAGAAGCTTTTGAGATAAATATAATCTAAATACATAAAGGCCCGTCCTCACTTAGTAACATGTTAGGAAAACTTGTTGCTGCAGCATGTTTACTAAACTTGTTGATAACATTTAGGACGTCCTCATTTAAAAAGTCAGGATTGCAGGCAACAAGAACCATTTTTGATTATTAGTCCGGTCTAACGAAGAGGTAACGCAGCTTGCAGAGGTAATTTTAGCACACACCGGGAAAAAATAAACAAAAAAGAAGATTTTGGATACGCCCTACCCTGCGTTCGCGAAAAAATTATAGTGGTAGTGATTTATTAAATGTCTTGAAAGCTGATGACGATCCGTCGCTAAATAGCGAACTTCGATGTGACGGGAGTTTTAAAAATTTTGGGCGATTGTCAAGTGTGGATTTTGAATTTTTAATTAACAACGTAGGTCACAGAATATCTAAAAAGGGCACTCGGTTTAGAGATGCGATACCTATTCATGAACGATTAGCTATAACTCTCAGGTTTTTAGCTACGGGAGACTCATACCACAGTTTGATGTATTTGTTCAAAGTCTCCAAACAGATTATTTCCAAAATAGTTCCCGAGGTCTGTGATGCATGCTTTAAAGGAAAATGTAATGGTAAGAACGTTTTAATTTATATTTGCTTTATTTTAAATATTTGTTACAATTACTGAGAATTATTATCTAAATCGTTCAACAGTCTGTCAATGTCATCTTGATCATCATAGGAAGCGCTTGAAATGGTTCTTTCATGTTCAGGTTTCTTAAAACTGTCACAAATGGTTCTTGAGCTGCAGCTAGAACTTTGTTCACTATAAACAGGAGAAGCAAAGGGACTAGGCACAATATTTACCGGCCGCGTCACTAAATTTTGCTGTTGTTGTGGCATTTGAGGAGGTGGATAATTGTCACTTCCCAATTCTGCAAAATGTAAAATTTGATTTATGTGGTATTGGGTCATGATTTGGGCATGCGAAGTAGCCAGCTTCCTCAATTTGCAGGCCACATGTTCTCCATAAATCGAAAATTCGTCTCTTTCTCGAGTCTTATTTTGTAAGGATTTCATCACATCATAGGCTTCTGCAGCAATGTTTTTCACAGTTGATGTTTGGGGCACATTTGAGCCATTACCATCCTTTTCCTCGTCCACAAATGTTACTTCATTAACCTGCAATAAATTTAAAATTCTTAACAATCAAGCCACTATATGTATTTACAATTATTTACAAGTGATGTTGAAGTATTGATTCAATTTGCAACGTTTATTTCTTAATTTTAGGTACCAACATCCGAGGATCAATGGAAAATTATAACAACGGAATTCTATCACATCTGGAATTTTCCACATTGCGTTGGTTCCATGGATGGAAAACATATAACATTGCAAGCACCTATTGGAATTGGGAGTGAATTTTTTAATTATAAAGGATACTTTAGCATCGTGCTTTTAGCTATCGTTGATGCTAGGTATCGTTTTATCTATGTAAACGTTGGTTGCCAGGGACGCATATCCGATGGTGGTGTATTTTCAAATACAGTGATCCAGCCAATGATACAAGATGGCACCTTACTATTGCCAGACGAAAATTTCCTTCCTGGAAGAACCGTTGAAAAAACAAATAACTTGTTGCTTTTTGACGAAACTTCGGTAACATGTTGAATAACATTGTTGATAACAATGTTGAGTAACAAGTGTGAACGGGACTTTATAACATAAACTATGTTTTTTTTACATATTTGTATGTATATTTATATTTATTAACATTATATATTATACTAGTTTTAATTTATAATAACTCGAAATGTATACACTAATATTTATGTAGTACTATTATATACCTGTATTTAAATGAAATTACACCAATAAATATCTTCAGAATCCATTTGTATTTTAAATTTTGTTAACATAAGTGGAATATTAAATAGCAGATAATGGACTGTACATTCAAATTTGCCGCCACTTTTTCAAATTAGTTTCTTCCAAACGAAGAGATGGCGATGAAATTTAGGTTCAGGCCTTAACATTGGAGTGTCCTATCTATCCGTATATGTGTTATCTATGATATTATATTTTGACGTCAAAATGACAGAACATTATTGACCGTATTTGTAATATTTGAAATTAACCACTGGAGGTATTTTATTCTTTTATTTTATTTCGGGTAACCCAAAATGATGGGTTTTAATGATGTTGTAAATTATGTAGTATTCGATAATCCTGTATCCAAATATACCATTTCGTTTCTGAAGGTAAGTTATAAATGTACAAAGTACTAAATTTTAAAATATTTCTTATGGATAAGCATATCTGATTATTAAGCAAAATCAGTTTATCAGATTGATTATTTTTGAAAAACATTTCTAATTTGAAATTATACACTCGAAAGTATACAGTGTTATCCATAATGTACCAAAAGAAAGGTTTGTATTTTTTTGTGGATCAAATTGTGTTGATGGTATTTTTTTTATTTCACTTCCACCTATTAAATGATAAAAGAAAAACGCATATTTTGTTGTAGGTAAAGGCTTTATTCACAATTTTTCAGTTACTTGCTTTATTGGATGAGATTTCATGCATCAGCTAAACTATAGAATGTTTTTAAAAAATAAAAATTATTTCTCTATGGTTTTGACTATGCAACAATGTTGAGGTCACCTTTGAAAAATGGGAGTCATTAATAGTCAAATAGATTGTTCTATAAAACAATAGTGCTCATTTTATTGTAATCGCTAATGAAATATATTTATATATCATAAAAATTATAATGAGTTATTTTTTGGCAATGTTCAATTTCAGTTATTTTCTAATAAAAGACTTTTAATAATAGTTTTAAAAAAACTCCTAGAGTCTTATGGTGTAGTACACACTACTAAAATTTATTTACATGCATAATTATGATAATAAATATAAATGTTGCCAAATTGTATTTATGGCTTAAGAGATGTTAGTTTAAGTTTAAAAGATGATAATTTTAGATTAATTAACCAAAATATATATTATTATCGGATGTTCAAATGGTCTTTATAATTTATTAGAATATGGCATTAATTGAAAATATTCGCAACTACAACTAAAATCATTCATTATTTTAAAACTCTAATCATTGTTCCTGCAAACTGCAAGTCAACGTTTTTAATTGTTGTAAAGTCCGAAATTACTGAAAAATTATAATAGGTATATGCAATGAATAATCAAAAGGTTAGTAAAATACATTTTATGAGATATTCAGCTTAAAGAAATTAATGTATTGTAAGTAGGACCTACAAAATTTTACTAAAAACTCACCAATTGTAATTGTCTTACAAAATCAAATGCCTACGCTAATAAGAATTTTTGAATTTTTCTAAAAATAAAAAGAGTGTTTAAGAACATAGTTTATTAGTTTGCTGATCATACAAATACAATAGTGAAATTTGTTTTATATGTTATCTGAACATAACCTTAAAAACATGTATTTTGATTTATTTGTAGGCTATAAGCTATAATATAGGAGCTGGAATTATACAGTAATTCTAAAAAATGTTGCCAAATTATATATGCACATTCCTGTCTGATAACAGTAATTCTCAATCATTACATCAATTTTATTTAATTTAATTTGTAGGGAAGGAGTTTTTCTACACCTTCTACACCTCCGTCAGTGACTATAATTACTGAAAAAACGCCATTATGGAAGCTTGCAGCAGAAAATGGACCTTTTGTAAAAATTGGTGGTATAATGGGTGCCAGTGCAATAGCACTTAGTGCTTATGGATCGCACAAAGCATATCCAAAAGATCAAGCAGCTGAATTACGACATATTTTTGAGACTGCTAATAGAATTCATTTGATCCACAGTGTAGCCATTTTGGGAGTACCTATGTGCAGATATCCAAAAATTGTGAGTATTCTATTTGTATAATTCAGTTCATGGCTAATATTCTAGAATCATTAATTCCCACACTATTGTATCAACGTAAAACCTTAAATTGCTTTGTGAATGATTGGAAGGTTTTGTATTCAATAAAGTGGAGTCAAGGGGCAGACTGCAACTAAAATTCTGTACACCAAATTAATCTGTCCATGAAAATTTTCTATAGTACCCCATAAAATACCTGGATTACCTTAACAGTACCTCAATAGATACCTCTCATTATAATGTTAATACCATAACCATCACAGTCACCATCTCCAATAGTTTTTTTATTTCCCAATGTAGGTAGGTATGTATAAATCACATTATCTACCTACTCAAGTAGACTTTAATAATCAAAAAAATAAAAAGAAGTTCTGGTATTAAACTTTACAAAATAAAAAAATAGATCCCTTAATGCACTAATATTTAATCATTAAATGTAGATAGAGCATTTATTGCATTTCCAATAACTTCTTCTTTTCCCCATAGTAAGTACACTTTATTTATCATATTATGTATGACCCATTTGAAAGTAAAGGGATCTATTTCATTTAGAACTAATCAGGGTTGTTTAACTGTCGATAGGAATCTTGTTTTAGAAATTTCATCTGAAACGCTGCTTAAATATCTGAGATAATAATGAATAAAAGCATCTTTGCATTCGTCTATCAGATAACGGCACGCTTCACCTAGGAACACTTTTGCCTCTATGTCGTGAGTCATAACCGTGTATGATCGGAATGGAACATGGAGCACATGCTCATAATTTCCATCATTATCGCTTTCATGGCGCCCCTCCCCTGCCATACCTTGGAAATATCACTAGGTTTCCCACATTACCCCAATATATCTTAAAATCTCGAAATTCTCTTAAAATACTCCGAATTACTTCGCATTGCCTCATTGTCTACACCAGAACACCCCTGCGGTTTATCCCTCCAGTGAAGTTTTAAGTTATATTTCATTTAATTTATTCCCCAAATAATGGTTGAAATTTAATTTTGAATATAGATTTATTTCGTGTATTAAATTTCAGGTTGGATCTCTTCTTGTAGTTGGCACAGCACTATTTTCTGGTACATTATATTACCATGCTTTTAGTGGAGAGAAGAGATTGTCAAGAGTCGCTCCCCTAGGAGGAACTTTGCTGATTATAGGATGGATATCAATGGTTGTTTAAGTGCACATTTAGTTTAAGTTTAATTGATGTTGTTAAATTGTTTCAGGTGGCAAGTATGAGCTCATCCGATATGTATAATACAATGTGATTGAAGTTTATTTTTAGTTTCTTTGAAACACTAAAATCTAATAAAGTTTTAAGTCCAACTACAATTTCTGTTTTATTTTTGAAAGTTAAAGAACAATTATAGCTCGTTTCTTCTTGAGATTTGAAAAATACCCTCCCGATGCAGCGCTAGTGCCATATGTTTTGATTATCCATAATATTAGAGCAATGTTGAACAAGTCTGTTGTTGTATTCACCCATGAGGACCAAGATCATGAAACGCTAAAAGCAAAGCTAACAGCATACATACGCAGGGAGGGAAGAGAAATCGCACGCTTTTGTTATCCGTGGATTGGCAGGCGACATCCGCCCGGAAGACATCAAAGAAGACCTCAACGACCACTACCAAATAGAAGCTTAAAAATATTTATCGAATGAACACGAAAGGTCGCCCTCTGTTCCTCGTTATAACCACGCCCACCATCACACTTGACTACCTTAACAGGAACGTGAGGGTAATTGAGAATACCAGGGTAATATGGGAGCTGAGAAGACAACAGAAGCCCATAATACAGTGTCATGTCTGCCAGCAATGGGGACATGCCACGACAAACTGTAGAAGGCCTCCCAGATGTCTGAAATGTGCTGGGCCACACAAAACGATGGAATGCACCAAAAACACCGCCGAGCCAGCCAAATGTTGCAACTGTCAAGGCAACCACCCTGCAAATTCGGACAAATGTCCTGTCTCCATTAAAAGAAGACAGTATTTGGAAGAACGGAGGCAGAACACCAAACAAACTACCAATAAAAAAATACGTAGACGCTCCCTTACCAAAGTTTAACCCCTGGGAGGACAACAACAACGAAGTAATGGTAACTAGAAAAGTTCAAATAAACAATGAGAAAGAATTCCCAACTCTGCAAAAGAAGTCCACACAACAAAAGAGGCCAGAGATGACCAACACACTCCATCCACCACAGAATACCCAATCCATCCCAGGAGACGATATGACGAAGATGCTCAACTTGAACAATATGTTCACTAAACTCAACGAAATCATCAACCTAGACGAGATGACAAGGGCAGTCACAGACTTGTACAATCTAATGATCCAGGCAAGTACAAATCTCGATAAGTTTATAATAGATTCATTCAAACTATTGATAGCTATAACATTTAAGGTCGTGCAAGACACAGGTTCACATACCTATTAAAGGCATTTTAAATATCATATATGTAAACATTAGAGGCATTGCGTCAAAGACACAAGATGTAATGCATTTTCTAAAAATTTATAAACCAGATGTCTTATTCATTAGTGAGACATTAATAAATAATAAAACAAAAATTAGAATTAGAAATGCGAATTGCCTTTATTTCAGGGAGGACAGGGACACTCGTGGGGGAGGTATCCTTCTTGCAATTAAGAAAGGTCTCAATTTCAAATTATTAAATAAAATAAACACAAATAACGAACATCTAGGTATTATTCTAGACAATAAATTACCAATAATAGGGGTATATAATTCCCCAACTACAAAACTAAACAACAATGACTTCCAAAATGGGATAGTAATATCACCATCCCTAATCCAAATGGAACTGTTCTTCGAAACTTCTGCGACAATTCTGATTGCAATGTCTTGTGTACAGTGGATCCTACCCACTTCCCATTCTCAGGGAAAACTCCGAGTACATTGGACATTGTAATCAGTAAAAACATATAGACGGAGTGAACAGGCTGAGGACATTAAAAGAACTATCCTCAGATCATGACCCCATTCAACTTATCATCAAACTACAGCACAAAACAAAAAGATGATAAACAAAACATATTACGACTATAAAACTACAAACTGGGCCCTTTATAGAAAACTCTTGACTGACAGCACAAAACACATAGACAATATACAAAATAAAGACGAACTAAACTCAATCTTATCTGATATAGAAATAACCATCATAAAAGCACGAAAGGAGACCACAAAAAAATCATTCTACACAAGAAAACTGATAAACTTCCTGATGAGACAATAAACAAAATAAACCAGAGAAATAAAATAAGGAAACAGTGGCAACACACCCGTGACAAACAACTACAAGAAGACATGCTCAACTTGCAGAAAGAAATTCAGAATGAAATCACACGACATAGAAATATCTCGTGGAATAATTACTTAGAAAACATGGTTACAGACCATAGCAGCATATGGAAGGCTATGAGGAAAATCAGAAACAAAAAAAAGGCATAGCAAAAATCGAAAAAGACGGACAACTAATCACAGATCAAAAGGAAATGGCTCAAGCTTTCGGAGAACAGTTCCAACTTAACTTCAGTAACAATATGCCGAATACAGTAGCACATGAAAATAAAATTAGAGAGGTAGAGAGATTTGCGCAAGCGACTCATACTCTGCCACCCAAATCACTTTCATCAGCAAAGGAAATTTACACTATTATTGGGCAATTAAAAATTAAGACAGCGCCGGGAAGAGACTGTATTGACAACATTCTGATCAAAAACCTGCCGCCGAAAATAATTACTTTGCTGGTTAAAATCATTAATTTTATTCTAATAGCAGGTCATTACCCGGAAGCCTACAAAACGGCGAGTGTTATTCCGGTACCAAAGACACAACATGGTAGGAGTTCCATCGACAATTACAGGCCGATATCACTACTTAGTAACTTAGCGAAAATAATAGAGAAAGTAATATTAAGTAGACTGGAGAGAACAGTGACGGATTTAGACATTATACCGGAGGAACAGTACGGGTTTATTAGGGCCAACCACGGATGTCCCTCCCAACTTATCAGAGTATTGAATTACGCCAGAGTAGGATTTAGGAAAAAAACAACCTTCAATTCTGCTATCTTTAGACATCCGTAAAGCCTTTGACTCGGTCTGGATCCCGGGATTAATGTTTAAATTAACAGAACTAGACAGTCCAAGATACTTAATACTACTTTTAAATTCTTATCTAAAAGATAGGAAATTTTTTATGAAAATTGGAAATGATGAGACAGGACCATATACTACGGAAGCAGGGGTACCGCAAGGCTCGGTACTTTCTCCGACTCTGTACTCGCTGTTTACAGCAGATTTCCCTGTCAGTAAGATACTACTCACAGCGCTATATGCAGACGACGTCTGTCTGGTTCAGACAGCGAGTACAGCAGAGCTTGCCCTGAAAAAAGTGGGAAATCATCTCAATAATAAAATCGTTCCCTATTTATCCAATAACAAGCTGATGCTGAATGCCCTGAAAACGCAGTACATGGTTCTGAGGGGCAAATTTAGAGCCAAAACATATCTATTCAATAGGTTAAACATATATAATAACGTCATCACACCGGTAGAAAGCGTCAAATACCTTGGCTACATTATTCAGCCGAATACTCTGCACAACTTGCACATAACATCACAAGTTCAGAAAGCAAAAGCTGCAATGGCTCAGCTATACCCATTGATCTGTCGCAACAGCCGACTGTTAATGAGGAATAAACTTCTTCTCTACAGTCAGGTGGTGCGACCGACAATGACGTATGGATACCCAGTGTTCTGTTCAACCACTAAAGCTCTATTTAAACGCATGCAAGTTGTGCAGAATAAATGCCTAATAATTAATGGCAGCTGGCGTAGTACTGTCTCCCAGAGAGCTTACATAATCAAATAGCAAACACACGCGCAAGTCGCATAAATGGTTATAGCCTCTTGCACGCCAACCTTCAGATGGAACTCTGACCAAGTTAACCACTCGCAATACAACTTAAATAATACCTCCGCTTTTGTACATATGTACATAAATCACTAACTACAACCGGGAGTGAATGGGAGAGAGTGCATGGATGTAAATAGGAATGAGAGACGAATGAATGAGTGTACATAGATTTTATTCCCAAACTTTAACTTAATTAGTATTTGCGTAAAGCCTTTAATATGTAAGCCTGTTTTTTACTGACTTTTCAGGGATATTACTACACACAAACTCCTGGGGAATGTTTAATGAATTAGGTGCGAACGGAGCTATTATAGATTATTTTCTTTGAAAGCTAACGGATGATGCTGCTGGGCAAGGAGCCGTGGAAAAGAGGGAGATGACAAATGCCAAAATAAAAAAACGGAGCCAGAACATCGGCGATCAGCGAGAGAACTCGCGGTATCTATAAATAGATACTAAATGTTGTTTTTTATATAAGTGCATATTATAACATTGTAACCTACGATTAATAAAGATATCTAGTACGCATTGCTTTAATTTGTGCGCAGATATATATGAGTATAAAACCAAAAGTTTATAAAAAGTCGGGATTATCCCTACCATCTGACGTACCTACGTTACGTAACGTAATGCCGAATGCCCATGCATGATTGCGATTTGACTTCTATAACTACTATTCGGACGCTATTGGAGTTACAGAGAGAATAGGGCTGAATATTATGGATACAGATAAAGATTCTGACATATGCTCACCAACCATCATCCTCAAGTAATTAGAGAAAGGAAAACAATGAAAACATTACGAACATCAATTAACATTCTTCAAAAATTAGTGTGTTTGAACCAATTAGAATAAATTGTTTGGGTCTAATGATGAAATAATCATAGCAACTGTACTTTCTATATTACAATTATTACTAAAGAACATTGATAAGTTTATATACCTTGGTGTATTCTGTGCTATAAGTACAAGATGTTTTTTAACTTCCCGCTAAGAAAATCAATGATTCTTCACTATGATTTTCGAACAATCGGGAAGTTATTGTTTTTACCCCGTTTCACAAAAATCGAGGTTTCAACAAATCTCGACGTTTTGAAGCCCTAAGAAGCTTTCCTGACTATTTTTACGATGACGTCCGTACGTCTGTATATGTGTGTGTGTATGTAAACCTCTTATAACTTCTGAACGGCTTGACCGATTTTATCGCAGTTGGTATCTTTCGAAATGGCTTCACCTGTAAGTTGGAACCAGTTCGGATCGGTAGATTTCGAGAAATTGCAAAAAAAGTTGTTTTTTTTTTTCATTTTTTCAAAATATCTCCGAATTGGCTTAACCGATCGTCCTCAAAAACTAATCAGCTGTTAACCTTGAAAACCCGCATCGATCGCCACCTAAGTGCATCAGAATCGGTTGATGCGTTCGTGAGATATCGTTGTCGAAAAAAAGTATTTTTTTGTAATAACTCCAAAATTTTTCATTAGATCAATTTTTTTGTTCAAAATTTTTTATAGAGCTCAAAAAACTACATCGTTCGCCGCCAACCGCGTGAAAATCGGATAATTCATTCAAAAGTTATAGCAGTTTGAAAATTTAAAAAATCGTGTTTCATCGAACTTTGATAAGACAAAATCGCATGCGTTTGAAAATTGAATTTAACGGGAAGTTGCAGGTATGGCCTTTAGGGTCAACCGATTTCCAAATTTTTTTTTTGAAAGCTTGGAAAATGCATTAGGTATTTTTTTCATCAAGTCTCCGCACTTTTTACATAAATAGGTAACTATTACGTGAGAAATATTTTGATTTTTTTTTAAATTTTACTCCTTTTACAAAATAAAAAATCATACGCCTTTTGACGTTTGTGTCATTGAGAAATGTCAAAATTATTTAACGTTTCTCCAAAATATGAACTGTGAAACACAGACAGGATGTAGAGAAATCGATAAGAAAGAATTTTCTTCCCAAGTGTTTCAATGTGTGGTTTACATAATACATAAATGTGGGTAAATATATCTACAGCTTAATTTATAAAATATTAGGTACACTACCTACTGCTCATGTTTTACTCTATTTAAAAACCACCTTGGGTTATTAGAAGAGGTGCTGTTTTGTTTGATCAATTACATGTTACAGATCTATATATTTTCTTAAAAATACCAATCTCTTCTATAAACTTCATAAGATTTTTCATGTTACACCAATCATATAAGGCAAATTACAAATATTATGGTTTATTGCGAAAAATAGATACAGCAGGGGGACTCTGGTCACATATGGTAGTTTAATATGTGCCAAAAGCGACAGTCTATTAGAAACCCCAAAATTATTGTTCTCAGATAATGCAAGGATTTACAAATGTAGTTCTTTATTATTTTTTGCATTTTTTCGTTACCTATACTCTATTCTGTGAATGTCTTCTTTTGAGTTGTAAAGGGTTTTCAGTAAAATAGAATCCATAAAAATCACACCAAAACTTCACTTGGGAAAAATTGTAGATTATACCACTATTGTACTGTCAATTTATGGTTGTCGATACATAAAAGTACATCAAACTAAAACTAGATTATATTTTTCTCTCCAATACATTTCAACATGTAGATGATAATAAAATTAAATAGAATTATGGTTCACAGCAGATCATTCAATTAGGAACGCAAAAATGACAGATGTACAGATATCCGCCGTGTCCCGAGCAGGGTTATCTGTTGGATGGGAAACAAGCAGTCAAGATCGTTTCAAAATGTTCTCACCTCTTCCGCATATATGATATGTTCTCCTGTTTAACCAAGTATTGGTATACTCGTATCACTACCAAATACACTTGTTTCTTTCTCAAACATAGTCGCTCATGACGCATATGTTGAACTTCCATGGGACTACTCCTTATTTTATTTGCTTTATATAAACTCACCTTCAAACTATTTCAAAAATTTAAAATGAAGACTGCTAAACAACTCGTTTCACCAATCGTTTTTACATTGGATTTTCCAAAAAAAATTGATTCCAATACAATACTGCTTTGGGCAGTAAATAATGTGCATACTTGTTCGATATTGTGAAAAGTAGTATATACTACATTTTTTAATTTTAGGTCCAGTACTTCAAGAATTATTTTTAAAATGGTGTACATTATCTCAAGGAGAAAAATTTTTACTAAACTACTTAGCTTTTTACATAGTAGATTCTGAACAGATAGATTTGTATGCACCCATTATACAGGGTTTTAATTATTGGAATACCGTACAAGACACTCAAGGTATGGAGTTTGTTCCAAATTTTTCTTCGTCATTGTACAAGACGTTAAGGCGAGGCTTCACCAAACTGGGCAACGCCGGCAACACTAGTGGCCGACTAGGCCAAGCAATGCGTTATGGATAGCCCGAGTTTGAAAACGGGTTTCAAAAATACAGATATAGAGCAACAAAACGTGTATTTTCGATTTGTGATCAAATGCTACGAAGTAGGTCAAAAACGCTCGGGAATATGGCAGAAAATGACCGACCGCCAGAAAGTAACGGAGTTGAAGGGTTAGATATATGATCGTACTGGCGATCGGCGTAACCAATCATTTTCGGCGGTGTTCTTGGGCGTTTTTGACCATTATTACTAATAGAAAATATACATATCTACATCTATACTTTTCAATACCGTTTTAAAATTTGAAATCGGACTATCTCTAACGCATCCAGACCTACTGCGAAATATTGCATTAAAAAATTGCAATTCCAATCAAAGTAATTGACCCGCGGTACCTGCTCTTCGCGCACATAAAGTGCATACAAAGGACTTGTTTCTTGTGTTTTAACACCATTACGATTACTGAACAAAGCTTTCCTGTTATTAACAAACAACTAAAAAATGACGTTTTTTTACTTTTAAATGTTTATAACAATTTCGTGAGCAACATTTGAGGGTCGAAAATATATATCAGGTTAATAGTACGTTATGTCTTTTACATGATGGCACAGTCCGTTTTCTACTAGTATTTTTGTCAAAAACTCACTATTTTGATGCTCTATTGCTTGGCCTAGACATAAAAAGCGCATGGTCTGGGTATGGCCTAGTTTGAATAAGAACGTTTACAGTTTTACATGAATTAATAAGATATTATTATGGTCTAGTGCCTTGTAAATATACCATCAGAAGCTTTTCAAAATTTTGTTAGGATGAGCAAAACAGATTTTGAAGAACTAATTTGTCAAATTGGACCAAAAATTGCGAAATTAAATACTCCTCAACCACACATAACGAACTAATTTGCACAATAGTATGTCAGTGTGTATGCTAACCGTTCTATTGATCTTTATTGACATTCGACCTGCGGCAACTTTTCAGCAGCCATGTCATCGGCTTAGCCCAGTTTGGTGTGAAGCCCCGGCTTAAAGTACGTCCGCATCTTGTTATTGTATATTTATTTTATTTTAAGGAGCATGTGGTTTCAGAGAGAATCCTTTAGAGTTCAAGTTTAACTTTGACGACGAAAAACGAATCTTCGAAATAATTGTAGTGATTGATCAGGTAATAACGAGTATACTACTGAGACCAATGCTATGCAAGGAAATTAAAAAACCATATTCCGATAACAGTTCGGAAAATGACGATATCACGGGACAAGGCGACAGATAAAAATATCAATAGTTTTAATAAGAATTAATAAAATGTATATGCTATTGATTTATATTTTTACACGCCTGCTGAATATATTGTTGTCTGTATTTTTGTTTGAACTGTTAAAAACCTTTTTAGTTCAAAATACAATGAACGTCATAAATAAAGTCCTGCAAGATGCTTGCAAATGTTTGCACCTGTTGATCGTACTAATTATTTAGAAAATGTTTTAAATGGAAGGAAAACTACAGGTTCAGTTGTTAGAAAATGAAAAAACTTTTATATTTTTACATTAAAATTTATAAGTTGAAAACCTTAACTTTACGTTTTTGTTTTGCATTTGAAGTGGACGGCGGTCTTTCATCATCAGAATCAAAAGCGACTTTTCTTCTACTGTCATTTATTCCTGTTGTATTCGAACAACTCAACAGCCTAAACGAGTCCGGTCCAATAATCCTGGTTTGGGGATTAATAGGCTTTACCTAAAATAGGTTTCTATTTAGAGAAAGATACTTATTTTTGTATTATAAAAGATATACTGCAAAAAAAAACGAGCAAGCAAAATTAATTGTCATTTTCAACATTTTTTCTGCCTCTCATGTCAACTATCAACGAGCTGTTTAGATTTGTAACAAAAAAGTCTGTGGAAGATGTTTCTCAAGTTAACATATTGCTTTGTTTTATTTTGATTTTAAATCAAGGCAAAATGTTCAAAAATATTGATGGGAAAGACTACTAATTTTCAAAAAAGTATAATCGTGATGTTCATGTCTAAAAAGTACTAAATGAAGTAATTATATATTTTTATTTGTTTTATAATATGAATAATGCAATAAATTAAACAATTTTCATTTCAAACATAGAATTTTAACGCGCCATTTGTAAAGGCTGCTCTCATTGGTGTAATGCAGTGTGACGTACTAGCCCCTACACGCCTATCGACCTTAAGCCGACCAAT
This sequence comes from Lochmaea crataegi, assembly GCA_947563755.1. Lineage (NCBI taxonomy): Eukaryota > Metazoa > Arthropoda > Insecta > Coleoptera > Chrysomelidae > Lochmaea > Lochmaea crataegi. The sequence continues at coordinate 75,634,404 of OX387423.1, forward strand.
CATATAAGTTTTATCATAGTAAATCCGTATACCTGTGGTTACGTGAATGACAAAACAAAAGTCAATCAAATTTGAGGTTATGCTTCATTGTATTTGTATGCTGTTTTTAAATTTTTGAAAAATATTTAAAATACAACACAAAAGATCACAGAACAAAACGTCAATCATGCTGAGAGTGCTTCTGTGAACAAATGTCATATTCCACCACCAATAGTGTTGCCGCACTAAAATAGTCAAACTTGTTCTCGAGATAAAGAAGAAGGCAAACAAAATATAATAATTCCAACAAATTACTTTGTTGTGAAATGACAATTTTATCATTAGTTGATACGTTGTATGGAAAAACAGCTCAGATATACGAAAGCCAATGATGAATAACTTTGGCAACACTGCACTACGGTGTCCAGAGGATATATTATAATAGAAGCAGTCAGAGACAGATAATGTATAATGTTAGGGGTTAGTACGTCATAGCACCGCCCATTTCTTTCGAACATTTATCAGTTTTGAATTAATATTATGTTGATTTCAAAACGCCAGGAAATCTAATTTAATGCGATTTTGACACATGATATATTGTCTGCACACTGAACCAACATCATTATTCATTGATTGAAATATATTTGAAAGGATTTAATGTCTTCCCCTTTGAAGTCCTCGGCATCTCAGTTTGGCTTTTTACACTTTTTACGGTTTTTGACCAGGAGTTTGCTGTTTAGATACGAGATACCAGGACGTATAGTTTGAGTCCACCGAGATATATAGACCTTCGTGCTGCAGATTTTGATACACCAAATACCAGTGGACTTCAGATCATTTCTTTGCAACGATTTCAGCCGTTTAATTGCGTACATTACCTTAGATTGCATTTCATGATACGGTTAATTGTCCTATTCCACTGCGATCTTTACAGATCCATTTTAGTCCTTTAAATTTAGTTTCCTTGCTCTACCCCGACACTTTTTATATAGCCAATCAACATAGAGACTGAAAATTTCATATAATTTCTTGCTAGTGGCTTCTCTTCGCCTAGTAAAAAGAAAGTATTAGAAAGAGGCGTTAACATCTTAATATTGTTTTCATTGTTTACTGGTAAACTAGGGATGATAGTTAGACTTTAATTAGTAATCGTTTTGTAGTGTTTATAGGTGTGTAATGCGGGGAGCAAGAGAAAAGGTACATTTTTTTCGATTACTGGCTATTTTAACGAAGCGAAGTGACTATTTAATTGACCTCTCTGCGCAACTGCGCGATGCTTGGATTAGTGCTTTGAAACGGGACCCCTTCAGTGAATCACAACATAAAATTTGGCGTGTGTGTTCTGGACATTTTATCGAAGGTTAGTTAGTGCCTTAACGAAAAACATGCATCCTGACTGAATTCCTACCGAAAATGTGGGAAACCAGATGAGTCTGCAGCTTCCAAGATATGAGAAATTTGAAAGAAGAAAACGGAAAAAAGTTGCAATAGAGGTAGATATTATATTTAAAAATAAGGGTTTGCACTTGAATCTGTTGCCCTTGGCTTTCGTTAGAATCACATAACTCCTCTGTTGATTGCTTTTTCCGTCGTTATTTAATTCATTTCAGTTTACTGACTGCGCCATGTGTTATCTGTAGAGTTTTTATTATTTAAATTAAATACATATTCACTGACATTATTCTGCAAAGTCTGTCTGACAACCAACTGACTTACAGCACATGTCAAAACACACAAGCTTCAACTCCAACTGATCGGTTGTCCTCCAGAACAATATGGCCGACCTGTCAGTCAGGTGTTCTGGAATGGTCTATAGGTTGTCAAAATGGTGCCTACGTCTTCAGCCACGCTAGCGCTAGGCAAGCGCTGAGTGAGCGGAGGCCGAATTTGACCGCTAAGTAACAGCGCTAGCTCGAGCGGTCGCCATTTTTTCTAGCGTACTTATTTTCCGCTAAGTTGGTCAGCGGTTCGATATGTCAACATCAACAATTCTAGCATCTAAGTTAAAATGTTTGCGTTATTTAGTTTTTGATAGTGTATCACTTCAATATCCGTTGGACACTTGTGCGAGACACACCTGTCGCAAGAGTACTCAGAGTAATATTGCAACTTACCCCAATACTGCTTCAACCGCACGTTCTTCCAAGATTAAGTAATTTATAAGGTTTTCCATTGAAGGCGCTTTATTTTTAGAAAATAAATTTAAAGGAATGAGGGGATAAAGAGATAAGGAATCTTTTTTTTTCAATTTCCGTCTGTTTTAACGAAGCGAGGTGACTATTTAAATGACATCTCAGTGCAACACCGCGGTGCTTGGAATAGTGTTTTGAAACGGGGCCCCTCAGTGAATTACAACTTAAAATTTTGCGTGTGTGTTCTCGACATTTTTCCGAAGGTTAGTTAGTTAGTTCTTTGGTCGAAAGGGCGTAAGGGTCAACATTGTCTTTTTCATCGAACCGGCACTTGATATCACTACTTAGAGATAAATAATATGTACCTACTTCGAGACAATTTGCTAAAATTTTGTGGAAATAACACCAGAAAACTCAATTCTGAAACTAAGCAGATGCGAAAACACAAAGTTCAACGCTAACTAATCGATTTGGTTGCCATCCAGCACAATATGGCGGACCTGTCAAAGTCGTGTGTTCTGGAATGGTCTATGGGATGATGTTAACGTCTCTTTCTAATACCTGAACCCTTTTTTCAATACAACTGTACAAGTAAATAAAATTTATGGAGAATAATATGGTGTGCAATTTAACTATTTCTTACCTTTTTGAATTTCTTGAAATTCGAGCAGTTTGAAATTGTACTGCAATCAACTTTGTCAACAGGAATTCTAGATCTGAAACTAGCATCAGATAAAACTTCGACCCTAACCTTTTTTTCAAACATGCTTATAAAATACTGCAAGTCCGAATCAATTTCATCCATTTCTCTTATTTTCACGTTTACACAATTTTTCTTCGACATCCAAGAAGATTCTAAATTATCGCTACCGTTTCTGGATATTCTTGAATATTCTATTGGTTCCTCTCGTGTTGTGTTTTTGTTTTCTGTTATTTGTGTACTTGAAAATAAGGGTTTATCTAGTTCCTCTTCAATGTAATTTAATAGTGGGTTTTTGTGTTCAGTTAAGTTTTTGGAAGGTGTTTCGTCTACAACTTTATCCATTCGAGTCTTTTTCGCATAAGCCATAAAAGGGTTCTTGTTTTTTTCCTTTGCTGAAGAATCTTCCGAATCACTGGTGTCTATTGTTTTCCTTTTTGGGGTTTGACATTTCTAAAAACGAATAGTGTAATAAGTTATTTTTTAAAAGATTAGTACAGGTTATTTTATAGTCTAAGAGCCAGTGGCATTTTTCAGTGATGATTTAGCCTATTTTTGAGAGAATGTTGTGGAGGGCTCAACAAAGTGTCATCCGTGAGGATTAGCCCTGATAGCGATTCCAAGGGGGGAAGCAGAACACTCCCAGTGTGTAAAACTCCAATGGCGATCATTTCTTATCATGTCATGGGTGCAATCAACTTTTTATTATTTACTTAAGCTTCATTTTTTAGCAAGTTGGTGTGAAAACTGTCAGGTGGATATGCAAATCAAATTGGCTACATCAGCTTTGCAGAATCCACCAATTTGTTACGATTTGTGGCATATTTACACTCACAATTTGATATGTTTAATTCTTACCATGGGGAAATATTCTTTTTGTTTCTCGAAACTTGTTTTACTTGTTCTTGTATGTTCTGGTTGTATTGACCTAAAAATCAGAAAAAAAAAACATTTGAAATGTGCTACTGTATGAAAATGACAGAGTTTTAGATTAATAATTAATAGTAATATGGGGTTATGTGCTTCTAAGAGCCTTTCCACTATGACTTTTGCAGATCTACTAGGTAGCCCTCATGTTATGCTAGAGCTCTATGTCTAGACCCATCCTTATTACTAGACTCCGTAAGCCAAACCTTAGGTCCTCCATATATTGTGGGGTTTCCCCCCTTATCGTTGAAAACCTTAGCCTGGTCAGGCATTCACAGTATGTAAGCTGTGGTTTCCTCATCTTCTTGTCAAAAACTGCATATGGTTGTGTATGACAATCCGATGTTGTTCATGTGTTGAGTCTACAGTACCCTGTCAGGAGCCCAGTGGGAATTAAAATCCGGGCCACATAGCTGCACATTTGAAATTTTTGTTAAATATGCATAAATACTAATTTTAATATACCTTTTAATTTTCTCTGTTTCTTCTAACTTAACTTTCTTTGCTGCATTTTCTTCATCTACATTTTCACAAAACCTTTTTTGTGAATCTCTTTCTTTTCCCCTAACATTAGATTCGGTTGAGTCGATCACTTGTTCCACTTTCAGTTTCTTGATTATAGGTGGCGCATCCATTTGGTATGGATCTACAGTTTCTGGAATAATTTTCTGAACTGCACTAGTTGCAGCTTGAAAGTCTTGGGTCTCTGTATTATAAACCAATAAATTATGTTGTGTTGAAGTTTTTCTATCTGGTGCCTTGAAGACTTCATTTGCTCTGTTAAAATCAGGATTACAATCTTTTTCGCATGATCCATGTATTATTGCCATTGCAATTTCTTGTATAGGTATGGTACGCCTGTTTTGTTTTGATATTTGTTTTATTATTTGTTTGTAGTTCTTGTCATCTGTATCTTTAGAGCTTTGCATGACTAAATGTTCTTCTGTCAGATTTTCTATTTTTATGGGATTATTTTCCCAAGAATTGCAAAATCCACCTAAAATAAACCCAATTAATTACCTAGTCCTAGTAATTTAGTCTATCATGCAACTTTTTTTTAGACTTATTTATAAATTTCGAATTTTAATATTTATGAAATCACAAAAACATTATACAATGTAGAATAAATTCAACTGTTGGACATTTAATTAAGTGTGGAGTTAATTGAGTAAGTAATAAAGACGCTGTTGCCAAAATAATTTTTTATTGTCACAAAACGATCTCCTGGCTTATGAAAAACCATCCTTGAGATCCCTATTTGCTCTGCTCTGATCAAAGACTCTGACAGCCTTTTACTGAACGACATATACTATTTTTTAAGCTTTCACATACTGAAAATATTCCAACTTCCATTTTAAATTACACATCTATCAAAACATTGTTTCATGAACCTGAAAATCAATTTAAACAGCATGTGCTCACTCAATTATTGTAAGCTATTAGTAGTTTGATTATTTATCACCAGGTAGTGTGACTAAATTGGTGTCAGTTCCCATTTGAAAATTATAAAATTATCAAGACACTAACCTGCTTTTTCTATCAGATCTTTTACTTGCTTTTCCTCCTTCTCCAAATAAAATAAGAAGTGTTTGCCCTTGAACAGATCTTTTCTAGGTGCAGCATTTTTAAATTCAACCCTATTCAATAAAGCTTCTGCCAATGGTGGGTCATTATACTCAGTTATATTGGGTGGGGGTATACTCTTGGACACATTTTCCGCAAATTTTGCCCAAAATGCTGGTATAACTATTGGTTTGTCTTCCAAAAGGGCATGTAGTACCTATCATCATTTATTTACAGTTATTCAACAGAAATATGAATTAATTAGTCCATTCAAGATATTACAAGTAATCAGTTAATAAATTATAAACATTTTTTTTAATTATAATTATTTGTAAATTCACAATCTAGGTATTACTCCACCAATAATAAGTGAGTGATATGACTTGGTTTGTAGCTTAAGTCTGATCTAATGTGTTAATAGTTACTGAGATATTATTGAGCAAAGCTAAGGAGGCCTGCAGAATTGAAAATATCCCTAACCAATGTTATTAATGAATGTTAAATGGTTGTTTGCAATGATTGGCGAAGGGTTTATGATAAGATGGCTTCAACATCTAATAACTGCTATATAACAATCCACTAATCTTTACGCAATTGCCTTATGTTCGTAAAGCATGCACTATATAGTGTTTGTTAGTTAAGACAACTACTGATGCCATTTCCCCTCAACATTCACTCACACAAACATAAATATTATTGAAGTAACTTTAATGGGCAATTTAACATTGCTTCATTCTTATAATGATATATTAAGTTTCAACTAATGGACTGTGCTTGGTAAGTATATATGTAAGTACTCACTACACACAATAATAACAGGTGTAACTTTACCTTAACTGTCAAACTAATTTTTTCGAGAGTAAGATGAGTACATTCTGAATTCCAGTTATCTAAATATTTCCCTTGCAGAAGATCAAGTTGCTTTTTTAAAGCTTCTTTTTGATTTACAGACAACTGAGTTGCAGTAGATACAAAGTGTATTTGGTTAAATCTACAAAAAATATCGTACATTAAATATATCTAGTTTTCTATTAAATTATTGTCAAGTTACTAACTCAAATACACTGCTAAGTCCACCAAATTGAATTTTGTCTTTTTTATTAAGATGAATTTCAACATTTGGTGTCATTTCATTTCCGTTAACATAAGTTTTGTATTTAGATTTCAAATCTTCAATAGTAACTTTCTGACCATCCTAAAATTGATATACTTTATTAATTATAATATATGAAACGAAACTTCATCAATTATTTTACAATTTGATGTTATATATTTATATTTGTGATAAGAATTACTTACTTTAATCCTAATTTTTGCATGTCCTCGACTTATAGATGAATCATTCTCTATCAATATATCACAGTTTTTTCGACCAACAATAAATTCATTCTGATTTGTTAAATAATAGGTTTTATCTGAAAAAGTTGTGTATTCTTTTAGTTTTGTTATCTATCTATCTCAATAATATACTGGGTAGAAATGAATATCAATTTCTATATTATTTATACGAATAATATTTGTTATTTCCTTTCCATATATTTTACATATTGCAGTTATTCAATATAAGACATTTATGAAAAAAGTATAAATTTATAAAACCATAAATAATTTAGAGTTTTTACAATGACATGTATAAATGTTATTATATTTACATATTTAACGTTTATTTACCATTATTAATACTTTGTAAGAAATACAACATTTTTATCTTTTATACCATAACCCCACAAAAATAAATGTTTTGATCTCTGATTATGTTTCATGTTTGACAGATAACGTAGGAAAACCACAGAGTAAGCTACTCAAACAGAAAGGACACCATTTCCATTTGCTAGGGTAAGCGATTTTGATTTGACATCGATGACAGTATAAAAAGTTGTTCGTTTCCAAAATTTTGTATGTAACAAATCTCAAAAAATACAATGATTTGAGATTTCATATTTTCAGAATGGAATTCTCTAGGCTTTCTTTTGGGGATCAGATCTTGGCGTTCAAATTGGTAACCACAAATTTTCAAAACTGTCAAAAACACACCATCACTTAATGGCTAATATCTTTTTTATAACAATATAAAACTTAACCAAAACACCTGATCCCCAAGACAAAGGTCCAAGTTATTTTGTGTTAAAATTTCAACACTTAATTTTACTGCGTTCTTTAGATTTGTTGTTTACAAAATGACCTAAATTTTTTTGCAAGTCAGGGGTGCCAACTGTTTTGAGCTGTCTAATTTGTGAGGCCGTTATTCATTGAAATGAACATTATACTTTGATCCAATTCCTAAGCTATCTATTTTCTTTCAATAAAGCAATAATGGTTTATTATCCCATGAAAAATGCACATGAGATGCTTGTTTAACTTTTTGTTCATGCCGCATTGAAAAAGGAAATAAGCCACTTATAAGTGTGAGATATTTAGAATCATCTCAGGACCACCAACGTATGAAACTACGCGATGTATCTCCAAAATAAGCGCGTTCCTAGTTTTTATCGTTAAAAAATATGGATTATGAAATGAATTTTATTTTAAGGTATTGAGAAATCACGTCTCTAATAGGAGGTAAGAAGTATCGTGTGCAATTTAAATCGTGAAGTGAAGGATATAATAGGTACTAAATATATTGTTTTTTGAATCGATTAATTTATTTTTGATTCACATACCCATTTACGTTTACAATAATCTAATTATAATAATAGGTACCTATAATTATTTAAATTTACTCTTTTTATTCGCAAATTAGTTGAAATGTCAAGGATTTTTTAATTATGCGAAATTTATAACTCTATAAATAACTACTCATCGAGTATATAAGATTTATATTATACTTATTAAATAGTCAAGGGGGATTTTGCACTGGTTTGTAAAAAGGTGTGGTACTTACATTTTGATGATGATACACGAGAAAACTACAAAAAATAGGAAACTCAAAAATCTAATTCAAGGTTAACTAATAATCATTGAATGGAATGCAGAATATTAATTTTAAGGATTTACATAAATAATTTAGTTCTTTTTTTGTTTTAAAAACAACTCATACAATAAGTTCGTCTCCGAATAGGTAGGTATATATATTATTGGTAAAAATTTGAAATAAAAGTGGTTGTGTTACATATCTTCAAGATTTGAATTAACTTTGTCATGGCATTCTTTTGTTGAAAAAAAAATCAATATTAAAAACATCTATTTTTCTTGAAATATTAAAACCCATTCTTCACTCGGCTTTGATTACTTCATCCCATACTACTACTGGCATAAATGATTTCACTTTTATATTTGTACCTATATCATCGTAGTTAGTAATATTCAAAAACGTTTGCTCATCCCCATTGCTTGGTATCCACAGAACAAATTACATTAGGCACCAAATCAGTGATTTTTGTTGAAAAATAAAAGTTTTTCTAGATTTTAACATCGACATAACTAAATACTTTGTAAACTGAACCTACGTTGCAATAAATTACCAGACTTCTAATTCCTCTCCCTGAGGTCCGATTTATACGCTAGCAAAGGGGGCGATTCAAAATTCGTTACAGTAAGCTGGTAAACATCAAAATTGGGTACGAAATTGGTTACAAGGATAATTAATGATTTTAAAATTCTTACATTCAATAAAAACTTCTTTGATGCAACAATTTTGCCACCATAGAAGTCCAAATAATATTTTTTGGTTTACGAAAAAATTAATATGATGAGGCCGCTTGACATGGAGCAATACAATTTGCAAGAAATTGCGGCAAGTTCTTGCAAATTATGAATCTTGCATGCTGTTTGACTTCATGCAATTCTCTTGTAATTGCAACATTGCAGCCTGCCCCATTAAGAGTAGAAAGAAAAAAGTAGATATTAACCTTAAAACATAATTTATTCAAACATAATAAATATAGTTATTTATATTATAAGGGATGTAAGTAACTTTTACTAATCGAGAACGATTTTGCGCCCGAGCGATAGCGAGGGCTGGCAATAAAATTCGAGTCTAATAAATATTGTAATGTTTTTCTTTCTTTATTTAAATAGTTTTTACGTATGGGATAAAATTACACACACTACTGGCTAATTACTGTTGACTTATTTATAGAAACACACACTGTATTAAACTTAATTTATAAACACACTCTACTTAATGTCCACTAATTTATTTACACTCGGTATAATAGTTCTAATTTATTTTTACGATTTGAATATTACACTATTTATCTTCACTATTTCATTCACAGGAACTTCTGTAAACTGTCTGTGAACTAACTCTTTACTGTACTGTTAACTAACTGTCAACTCACTCAAAAACTCGCGTATATATAGTCTTTGTCAATTCTCGAAATTTCTTGAATTTTCCACGCTCCTCATATGCGTAAACAAAACGACCTTCCTAGAATGTTCTAGAACGCGCATTCGCCAAAATTTTTAGTTGAGTGACAGGGTCAGCTTTGAGTTGGTGACTTCGTAACAATATACTTACATCCCCTGAAGTATATAAGATTTTTTTCCTCCCCGCAGAATTTATTCTTGGATTTTCATTAATTTAATTCGATACTTTTCTATAGCGTCATAAGCATTGTTATTTTATCAACGTCAAGCTGAGAGTTTATTATCAAAAATTGAAATAACCTCCAAATGGATATCGAATTAGCAAACATCGCTTGTCGGTCGCTGCTGGCAGAAAAATCAAGGAAGAGGTATGAAGCGTATCAATACTTCAAGAAATGGTGCCAAACAAAGACTGCATAAATTATTACCACCCAAGGGTGGTAAGTTGACTTACAACCCGACGTCAAGGGCAATCGATACCTTTTTGGTAATTGTTACTTACGTCCTTCAAAACAGTGTCAAAATGCGTTGTTTACAATATAGGTAGGGAGGAGAAAAAAGTTATTTTATTATTATTTAAAATGGAGATAAAGAAAGTGAGAAAACCTCGGAGAAAAAAACTAAGTGCATCACTGTCGATTATCAAATCACAAATGACAAAACGTCAGTCACCACAATCAGCAATCAGCTGATAGGTATCATTTGATTGGAAACAGTTTGTTGGTAACACAAAAGAAACTAGTGAAGAAGTGTTCCATAAGAAGACTAAATAAAAATGCACAAGGCAGAAATCCAAAAAGTTTGTAAAAAAAATAACAAAAAAAATCATATAATAAGGATCTTGCGTTATGTATATTCAAAAATTTTATTATAATATACCTAACATAAGTATACTTACTTCAGCAAAAAAGTTTTTCAATTAATTTATATTATTCTGGATACGATTCATGGGAAGTATCTAAAATTTACTGGGTGTCATATGTTTATATGGAATGCATTCGGAACGCGACGAAGCTAACGGACTCTTAATTATGCCCGATTTCACCAACCATTTCCTAAAGTTAGGTAATACCTAAATCGGATTTAGGAATTTCTAAATGCAATCTACGTTTCACCACCTATAAGAGTGATAATATTAGGTATTTTATATCACGCTTAGGTACTTCTTAGCGCGTGGTGAAACGTAATTATTACCTACCTAACTTTGGGAAATGGTTTTTGGATTATTTTTTAGGTAATTCTGTTATTTTGCTATTAGTTGCAGTTTTTCAATTTACGCGGCAACACTGTATACCTTCCTCAATCAATTTCCTCGCCCTTATCGATAAATTAACCAATGATCTGTTTTGAAACGTAATAATTTATTAGAAATTCAATCATTTTCCTTGCCTCTATCGATAAATTAACTAATGATCTAACAAGTTGTTGGCAGATCTATTATACTGATAATACCTGATTATACATAGAGTAGCTCCACCAATCGAAAATTTTACAATAATTTAATTTCCATAGTAACCACATCGACATCAAAATACAACATTACACAAACCAACAGGACCGTCAAATTTTGACGTTTATCAATAACTGTTCAAAAAAGAGTCGATTCGGAGATTTATAATTAAATTCAATAGACGAAAGTATAAGAAATACTGAGCCTCATAATACAATGAAAACAAAAAAGTACGTATGGTTATACAGTGAGGACATAAAGTCTCCCCCCTGTAACTTTTGAACCGTTGGGTATATAGTGAAGAAATTTGAAACGATAATATATACCCCATTCTGCATTTTTTAACACATCAATGACAGGTCTGAATGTCAAAGTGACAGCTGGGCGGGCCTTTGGAATATTTTTTTAAATGACAATAGGGGTCGAGTAATACCTCATTTGGAAGGTCTTTTTATGCTCAATACATTCCCCAGATTTGAAAACATAAGGTTCAATAGTTTCAAAATATTAACCAGTAATATCAGTTTATAACAATCTTCTCTTAATTTGTGTACTACCTACTAGTTATCATTATTGATTGTTGCTGTCATGTTTTTTAATACCTGCATTTAGGTTTGACAGTAAATTCTAGCTCGTAATTGTCTACAATGGCTCGTTCCCTACAAGACAAATTTGAAGCGGTTATTTTTATTTATGGCGAAGCTAATAGAAATTACCATTCTGCTGTTCGTATGTTCAGTAAGTGTTATCCTGAACGCCAAATATGTAGTGAATTTTTACATAAGTTAATTTCAAAATTTCAAGAAACTGGTTCGGTAGAAGACGCTCCAAGGTATGGGCGGCCAAAAATTAGGGAAGATGTAAAAGTCCAGGTTTTAACTGAAATGGTTATTAATCCCTAACAGCAATCGAAGCACGTGGCCGAGGCTTGCAATATTTCGCGTACTTCTGTCAAAAATATTTTAAAATGCCATAAGTTTCATCCATACAAAATCAAAATTATGCATGAATTAACAGAAGGTGATCCTGATAGACGACTCGAATTTTGCGAGATTATGTCAGGAAGAATCACAGGGAATCAAAACTATTTGCGGAACACCTGTTTTAGTAACGAAATTACTTTTTCTTTTAAGCGGAAGAGTTAATAATCAATACTGTAGGTACTCGAGTGATGAAAACCCCCATGTTTTCCGGGAGGGAAACATACAGTTCCCCCAGAAACTTAATGTCTGGGCGGGCATTTTGGGAGATTATATTATAGGTCCTATTTTTCTGGAAGGAAATCTTAATGGACCCATGTACCTGAATATGTTGCAAAATACAATTGCTCCCCTTATTGATGCTGTTGTTATCCAAAATCCACATGAGTTTCAAGAGGAGATATTCCAACAAGACGGAGCCCCACCTCACTATTTTCGGCAAGTCGGAAATTACCTTGATGAGAATTATGAAGATAGGTGGATTGGTCGTTGAGGTCCTACAGAAAGGCCAGCTCGATCGCCAGATCTCACGCCCCTAGTTTTTTTTTCTTTGGGGATATGTTAAATCCGAAGTGTATAAAACGGCTCCCGGATCACTGAATGAACTTAGACAACGAATTACGGATGTTTGTTCAAGAATAACGCCACAGATGCTTCACAATGTCAGAGAAGAATTTACTCGTAGAATATTTATTTGTCAGGAAGTTCTTGGTGGTCATTTTCAACATCTTCTGAAGTAACAAAGTGTTTTCTAAATTTGTTTCTTTTAAGTTTAATTTAGATTGCGTATGTAGATAAACGCAGAAATCGTTATTACTGGTTTTTATTTTGAAACTATTGAACCTTATGTTTTCAAATCTGGGGAATGTATTGAGCATAGAAAGACCTTCAAAATGAGGTATTACTCGCCTCGACTATTTCCATTTGAAAAAATATTCCAAATGCCCGCCCAGCTGTCACTTTGACAATCAGAGCTGTCATTGATGTTTTAAAAAATGAAGAATGGGGTCATATATTACCGTTCCAAATTTCATCACTATATACCCAACGATACAAAAGTTACAGGGGGGGGACGGACTTTATGTCTTCACTGTATTTACTTAATTTACTCAATGAATAATCGTATCAAATACGAAACGTACTCCAAAATAAATGCGGGCATACATCTCAAACTTCCTGCATAATTACAAATCGTGTCAGTTTGACAGAATAATCCTCCCGCTTCGCGGTCGGATCTTTGTAATTATGCAACAAGTTATCGATGCATTTTTAAAGTACTTATAGTATTACTACTGAGAATAAAACTAATATAAAACTAATTACGTTTTCGGGTGATTGAATATACATTTATAGATAATCGTTTTGAAATCATTTGGTGTTAGTTTGTTCACCGATAAAATCACACCCTTTTCGTATCGGTTTTTACTTATTCTTACTTATTCAGATTCGATTGGGTTTTATCAACCTAATTAATACTTTGAATACTTTTTTGATGACATCACCTTATATAAATCAGCTACTTTTATTCAATGTTTTCTTTAAAAACAAATAAATTATTGAGTAACAACAATGAAGCTACCTACTATCTACCGAAATATACATTTTAATATGGAGGATGATACATATCGATTATATTGTTTAACATTATTAGTGAACATTTTAATATTTAAATGTTTCCTGTTTTATCAGTTAATCATGAAAATATAAACATATCCTTGGAATATCCGCATAAATTTCATACTATACATTCGAGTCTAATAATTTCACTCATTTCCCAGATAATAATTAAGATTTAAATATTTTATGGTTTTTATTTGCATTTTGATAGCTTAGAATTAAATTTCAAATTTGCTGAATTGTGAAAATACATCTTCTTCATGTTTGACTGGTCAAAGTAGGAAAATATCAATAGATTATGATTTCTATCAAAGTCTTGTACATTTGATATGCGATCACCCCCTTTGTCTCTTGATCACTTTGTCATTGCATTCATTCATTTATCCGTTTAGGATGTGCTCAACAGCACAGGCTTTTGAACTGAATCTTTGTACAATTTCCCATATTATCTATTTCAATTCCAGAAGCTTCGTGTTTTTAGTCGTTTGACTGTGGGGATTTTGTCATTGCAGTGACGAAGAAAAAATACCTGTCTTTTCTCTCGGGAGGCCCCGGAAAGACTGCCGTGAGGTGTACTAACTGTTGGTCCCAAGCCAAATGTTCCCTTAAGTTTTCAAATGTCTCTTACCCAATTTCAATAGCCTGGTTGAGAGTTCCTTGTCTACCTCGTTCAGTGAACTCTTTGTATGAACGTGACCTTCTGTCAATCTCCATTCAAATTGGTGTTCTTTATCTAGCCAGCTCCATTCTATTTTCATTACAGTGACGAAGACAAAATATCTGTTCTCTCGGGAGGCCCCAGGAAGACTGCCGTGAGGAGTGAGGCTTACCCACTGTTTGTCCCAAGCCAAATGTTACCTTAAGTTTTGTATTAGCATGTATTAAATTCTCGGTTTTATTTATTTTAGGTACTGTAAAATATTTTCTTCAGTACTTTAAATAGTCAATAAATGTGATTTTTTTTGATACCATAATTAATTATATTGCTTAACAGCTTTTCTTGTTGGTTATTCACCTTTGAGATTCTAGGATAATTTGCTTCTTAAATAATGATCAATAAATAATAAATTCAACGTTAAATTTTCACAAGGTGGTGTCACCTTCTCACCTTTCGTTTTTTGTTTTATATTGAATGAAATAACTTTAATTTCGCCGCAAAGTTCGTCCAACTCAATATTAATTGCTCATCCCATCCTATTAACTATTACACGAATACTTCGACAGAACCAACTTAGTCATATTCTTTTTTTTCCTTTTTGGGAGTCGCCCTCTTGCCGGGAGCACTGCATCCTGTTAGCTTATTGTACCCTACTCCCACATTTAGTCCACCCACTCAGTTATCCTCGTTCCTTCGGGTAGATGATAAAGGTTAATTGGATCTCCTTGAGTCCAGTGCCTCTCAGTCAGTGGGCTACGATCTCGATCTTCATGCCACAAAGTCTGCAGCTGAGATCCCTGTTATCCATTTTATTTAAAGGAGATAGGACTCATCCCTGAGGACATCCTCTTGAAACACGGGCTGATAATTTTTCACCCATCCAGGTTGTTTTAGCATGCTATCCAAGTTTCTTATCAAATACCAATGTGAGAAGAAACATCGTTTGACAATAAATAGACAGGAATTATTATATCTTGCTACTGCTGACCAAGCAAACATTTCCAGCAACCGAGCATATCATTTGTTACCACCCACCAACTTTTATTGATAAGAAAATCTCCTGGATACGTCGTCAGCTTTCCCAGAGGATCTATAATGGACATAGTCACTAGGGAGTATCAGTCCTTCATCCAGAAGTTTCAGATGCATATACAGAAATGTTTATTATTTTTTAATACACCTTTAAATCTATTTCGAATCCATAGTAACCATAGATTTAATTTATTCCATTAGGATTCTTTATGAGTCGGTAGTAATTTTTGTTTGATATATGGTATCATTATGTATTTAATTTAATTAATATATTTAACTTGGAGGTGATGGAATGGATCTTTATTTAAATCTAAATATAATTTATGACCAAAACAAAAAAAAGTTTTTTTTTAAATATATGTATGTATATTATTATTGGGTACTGTAGAATTATTGCGCCGCTTCTTAATTCCAATCAATAATTTGTTGGGGGCGTATCTAAAGCTAATCTAGGATCTTCTAAAGGTTAAGCCTTGAAACTGAAATTTGATCACTACCGTTTATAACGTAACACAAAACCGTTATAATATCAATAATGGAATAGAGAGTGATATTTTATTATATGGTTCTGCTGTACACTCAGTATATATGATATAAAGATGATTCAAAAAAATGTTTGAATATTGTGCCTAATACTTATTTTTTCAGTTAGCGACTAATATTGTTATTGGCATGTCATCATAACCATAAACGCTTGATTTCTCTGAACATTCAGTAGCGAAAAGCGGACAGTCTGTCGCATTTTGTCTATTTGATTCGACCAGCGTATTTTAAATGGAATGGTTTTTTTGAATCCACTTAGATGAGCAGTACCGCGCAATTCAGCAGATTTGTCCGGACTATACTCTGTTCAAATTTCATTTACGCTCCGTCAAAACAAAATCCCCACTTGACCACAGCTTTGGCGGCAGACATTTCGCGTTTCTATTGGTGAAAGAGTCATTAATGTTTGGACACTGTTTCTTACAGGATCGTTCCTGGCTTTTTGGCCAGCAACAAATTACAATCGGCTCCCACCATACCATTGTGAACTTAGTCCAATCGGGTTACTATGGATTGATGTTAAAGAATACGTAGCTGACGAAAACTGGACATTTGAATTTTGAAGAAGGAATGGCACTAATTTCTCTAGAAAAATTGAAAAAAGTGTGCCGTACATGTATATAAAAAAATTTAATTAAAAATGTGGGAACTGGATAACAGCCGGTTGTGATTATAAATAATGAAGATAATTCATCAGAATGGGAGTAGCACTAAATCGAATAAGTTAGTTATTGGTATATCATTGGTTTTTTAGATATTACGGTAATGAGCCTTCCATCAAATGTCTTTTATTGCTTTATTTGATAGTATTTTATGGAAAAATATCGTCGTATCTTTTTATTTTTGGCGCCACATTAATTACCATCAATTTGGTTTCATTTTAGTATTCAAGTTAGTACTCAATGTATTAAAGGCATCTTTTGTATCGTGTCACAAAAACAACGTAGCTGGTTTATTGGAAAATTTGACGGTTGCCATTACCAGTTCCTCATTTATTTACTTATATGTTGAGCATAGAGCGGGCACAAAAGGAACTCTCATTTTTTATATATCTAACAAACTACCTCGGGCAGAAATCGGTAGCCTCAGCGGGCGTCGCGACGGCCTGTCTGCTTTTAGCGACTGAAACTAGACTAGGAGCATTGGAAATCTGGAAACAATAAACAATAAAGAAATGTTGGCAAAAGCGAGGGAATTGAAACAAGGAAGTCAAATTGCCTAGGTCACAAATTAAGTATAAATACGCGGAATGCAAAAGAAAAGATGAAGTGTAAATGTTAAATGAAAAAGAATCTCAACACCAAATAAACCTAAAAGGTTGAAACGAAAATAAACTAAATGATTATCGTCCTGTATATATTATAAGGATTACATGAATCCGATTGAAGTGTAATAGTATTAGATAAATAATTATAATATTTAAACGAATATGAACTAAAGATTATATTTATTTATTCATATTTACAAATAAATTACAAACGATTATGAATGATTATAAACGATTTATACCTACATGAATATTTTAACGATCTATAAAGTACATAAAAATATAACTATAACATATTATTTAATGATCTGAACTTATAATAAATTTTATAAATACTTATTATTAATTGACGTATTCCCACAAATGTGTGCATTGAATCAGTAGAATAAAATGTAAAATTAAATCTATTAGCATGCATTCGTTGTTTTTATTGAAGTAGAAATTCAGAATTTCCATTTTTCTAACAGGGAAAACGGACCACCCCAAAAATTTGCGACATCATCAATTGTTACTAATTGCTTATTTATTAATTCAGTGAAATGGGTTAGTATGTATAATGAGCAGGCAGACCGGCCCTCTACAGAGGATAAACAACTTCTCGGAACCAAGGAAACGATACAATTGTTAGTTACTGGTCAAACACCGATCGCGTGAATGAAAATTTCGACAACTTCATGTACGTTTATTGTGATTTAAAACGTTTTCTTTGTAACATTTAAAGTGATTTTAAGTTTTAGACGTATCTTTGTACTAAAGTACCCTCCATAGAGTTAGGTTTATTTCTTAACAATGGAAGAAAAATATCGGAGAGCTGTTGAGATTGAAACATTGCTGGATATTGGAACGAGTCAACGGGATATAGCGAGACGTTTGAATTTTAGTCGTTCAACAGTACAAAGAACACACCAGCAGTTTCTGGCGACCGGCTCTTATCGACGAAGGTTGAAAGAAAGTGGTTTGACAGCTTGCAGTTCAGCTAAAGGAACCTTGCTTACTGCAACTCACAGAAGACGCAGACTTGACTTTGCTCGTGAACACATGAATTGGACAATGGACGACTGGAATGAGGTATTGTTCAAGGATGAGTGTAGATGGCAGAAATAAGGTGTACAGAAGAGCTGGAGAACGGTATGCTGCCTGTACTCGGTTACCACGGGTTGCTTATGGGGGTGGCTCAGTAATGTTTTGGGCACGTGTTTCTTTTGAGGCACACACGAATCTCGTAGTGATTGACAGAGGCGCACTAACAGCACGACGATATGTTGCAGAGATCATAGAAGATTATGTGCTACCATATGCTGGATTTGTTGGTAATGGTTTTTTGCTAATGCAAGATAATGCTCGACCGCACACGACAAGAATGGTAACGGAGTACCTTGAAGAGGTTGGTACTGCCAAAATGGACTGGCCCGCTCCAGATCTAAATCCTATTGAGCATAATTGGGACCAGCTCAAAAGACGTGTAAGACATCATCAACACGTGGAGAGCTCCGATTGGCCCTGATAGAGAAATGGACCAATTTTCCTCAAGCAAACATTCAGAATGTACTGCGTTCTATGCCCACTCGCATGAGAAGTGTCATCCAGTATCGAGGTGGCAATACGCCTTATTGAAAAATAAACCCCGTCACTTTTTGTGTGTGCTTTGTTCAATTATTGTAGTGTCAACAAAGTGTACTTTCTTAATAAATTTTTAAATTCCCGAATTGTTGCTTACTTTCTGATTGTAACCCGTATAAACATCATATAACATGCTAAAAGCATTATTGAATAAATACATCATACATTTATTACAGCAAAAATAAGCTAAATTTAAAAATTTTGATAATTTCGCAAATTTTTTGGGTGGCCAGTTTTCCCTGACGCGCAGTGTATTTATAATAAGATTTAATTTCAATAATTTTACCCAATCGGAAAAAGTTGTTCTAAACGTTTTCATGGTAATTAGGGAACATTTTTTGCCATTTGGGTCCTAGTAACTCCGAACAATGAACATACTAGAAGAGTAAACAGACGTATGATCCTATGTGAACATAAACAATGTAAAAGTTTATTTATTTATTTTTCTTGATTCCACATCAGATGATGCCATGTCGTATTATTTAAATCAAATAATCATCCAATGACTTCCCCAATGTATGTCCTTTAATACATATAATTCAGATAAATGTATAAAAAGCGATTGATTTAATCTTTGATAATGAACAAAATTTCATTCGTTCATGAGTGATTGTTTATAAACAGGATGTCAATTTGAAGCTATCTGCAATTCTGCATTTGTCAGTAAATGTGACAAAACCGCTTACTTTTTGACAGCTGTTTGTTTTGATTTTTACTAAATGTTATGGCTGTAGTATTCAACTGTGGTAGAAAATTAGGCATAAGTTGTAACCTTACTGGACGCCAATTTGTAACTGTAAACGCTCCCGCTTGGAGGGCTCCGGCCAGAGCCTCTCAAGGGTGGTTCGACCCCAAGTTTATGTCGCACAAGGATAACAGAAAGGTTGTAAAAATTGAGGGCTCCAGTACCTTTTTGACGTCAATGAAAACTACTAACAAACTAAGGCGGAAAAGGTAGAAACGCCTTGTAGAATTTAGATAAAAGTTTAAACAGAAAAATTTTACCTCCGGGCGATATCTCCCTCAACTTTTATAGTTGACGATTTAGAAAAAAAAATTTTAAATGGAATTTATAACAAATTTACATTCATTTTTCTGCCACAGGAAATGAAACAATTATGAAAAGAATTGTACTTTTATAGGTACTTAGCTTATGAACTTGTTGTTTCCGGAAAAGGAGGTGGTTGAAGAAGGTAGGTAGGTCTTGCCTTTACGTCTTGAGAATATGGACACTAGATCTCGAAGAAGATAGGTAGTGTTATGATTTGTTATTATTTTATTTTATATTGTTATGATTTATTATTATTTTTATTAATTTATTTTATTAACTTACCCTTTTTAAGCTAGCTTATCTATAAATCGGAAGATGAACTCTGACTCTCTCTGGGTTCCGGCGCTGATAAATAATTTTGTTTTTATATTAATGTTAAAACTTTGAATCAAATATATTTTATGAATACAACAATTTATTAATTTTAATGAATTTTGTTACGCCCCTGGAAAGCACTCCTTATTAACACAGATCCCAACCACGTATTTTCAAATTTTAATAACTATGATGTCTACAATTTAATTTTTAAGAGTTATAATATTCTATCTAAACAAAAAAAATTACTATTTATATTAATAAAATGCAAGGAATCTCAATTAAACTATTTACTAATAATATGATGAATGCATGTATAGAAAAATTACATGAATATTAAATACTAATGTGGCAAATAACAAAAAAATTATGGAACAGAAGTAACTTAACCTAAAATAAAATGGTGCTTTCAAATATAAGGTGAGATAGATACAATTTAGAATTTAATTAAAATTAAAACTTGTTAATAATCTAAACCCCCTAAACAGATGTACATTTTATCAAATTATTTCTTTATATTTATATTGGTACCAATAAAAATAAACCAACCTGACTATCCACGAAGCACCGAACTGATGATGGCCTTTCAATTCTCTGGATTGCAATTCATACAATTCACACTCTCCTGGAATACAGGACCAACTCCACGACTTCAATCAGGTAGGAGCCTGCTGCAAACTATATTTTCAAATTCTCATGATAATTTCAATGAAGTATTATTAAATCAAATTGTTCGTTATTTCAAATAATTGTATGAAGAATTATTAGCTTTTCATCAATATTAAGGTAAGTCATTCCTTCTCATTTATAAATTCTTATAAATAATGTAAACTTTTTAAGAATAAATACAGTTGATTCAAGTCTAACAACATTGACTGATATTTCCCCGCTATACTCCTATTTTAATAATTTGATACCATTTCAGTAGATAGAGATGTCTTGATTAGAACGGTATCCTAGCAGCTGTGTCCTGGTCTAGGGCTGTATCCTGGTCTAGGGCTTGTATTCTGGCATAGGGCTTTTCTCCTAACCTAGGGGTTTTATCCTACCCTAGGGCTTGTATCCTAGCCTAGGGGATGTGCTTACCTAGAAGTACAGGTGGATCAGGGATATACAGGCACATTATATTGGTCAGCTTTTCAGGTTAAAAAAGGAAGGCAGTTGTTTGAAAGTATTAAAAAATGTTTTATTGAAGCTGAAAGCTTTCCAACATATATGTCCCATATTAAAACAGTAACAAAGCAATTATCGGCTAAATTAAGAAAATATACTAATGATCTGAAAGAAACTAATTATAGCAAAAATTCATGTAGTTATATGAAAAACTATCGTGCTTAGGAAATATATGAAACCGGCAGTGGCGGTACGAAAGAATATTTTTATAGGTTAACAGATTCGTTCTGTTATAAAAATGTTATTTTATGGTTAAAAAAGTTATTCTGCAACAGAAAAAGCTTGCAAATGTTTACACAAAAGTAAAACAGTGAATTATAAAAGAATATTTAGTTTAAAACTACCATATTAGTATAAAAGAACTGTTAATGACCACGAATTTTATATTAGAAGAAGCTTATTACTTATAAATTATGATTTTGAACTTACCACAGCAAAATTCATTAGGTACTTAAAAAAATATGAAAGATAGCGGACTCGATAGCGGACTCGATAGCGGAAGAAGGTCTTTCCCCGTAGGAGGTCGGTAATGGAAAGGAAAAAACTGCGTTTCAGCGGAAGGAAGATGCCGTTGACAATGTCAATTGTCTTAGCGTTCGGAGTAAGAGAATTTGAGATCCCAGAACCATAATTGGAAGTGGCTAATGTGGCGGCGAGCGGTAATGAAAAGGATTTATTCTATAAAATCGAAACAGGTCGATGGACATGTTACAAAGTAATGTTTACAATACATCCTTTAACAGGTGAGCAACAAGTTCTGAACAGTTCTACAGTTTTACAGTTCTGAAATTACCAGTGTCGCAACATTTGATATAGCATAAATACCATTTACCCATTCTAATGAGAATACAAATTTAGGTTATTGACAGAAAATAAACAATGTGTATACATGTTTATAATTCAATATCGACGGCAACTAAGATTGATTCCTCGAGTAATAAGTAAATCTAAGATAAATATTTCTATTAAATTTAAAAAGTTCATTTTAATTCCCGCAACTTTTCGTGTTAAGATGAATTTGTTACTAGACTGATTTAATCAATTACCATTTATTATTAATTAAATTATTATTCCAATCTCATTCCTGTCAGGAAAAACTTTAAAAACTTCTTTCAACTACTACCTTATTATTTTCAGTTTCTCCTTAAATGTAGGAACACAGAACAATATACTTCTCTCCAAAGGAGACATTGTAGGTTCGTTCCAACTGGCGATAGAATAGTTCTAGGTATCGTTTGCGCAAGTGCTGTATTTCTTTCGCGTTTCAACTCATTATAGTATCGTTCTTGGGACGGTACAAAAACTACCATCTGGAAGAGGTTATAAAGTTTATATATCCATCCCTAACTCGAGTTTGCGCACTGTACAGTACTCGATACGATTCCAGAACGGTTCCTAAATGCCAGTTGGAACAGACCTAAATAGCTTATACTGAGAATCCTGAGAATAAAATATGGAGTTATTTTTGAGAAATTAAGCCATAATTTTTTTGTATATATTTTTTTCAACGTTTTGGAAGCGTTACAGCTACCGTTATCAAGAATAATTTTTTTTTTTAAATTTTGTCCCTATCTGTCACTTACGATAAAATTCGACCACTAGACAATCAATCACATTTTGAAGTTTAGCACTGCAAAAGATTGTTGACACATTTTTAAGGTCTATCGTGTTTTAAAATGCTCATTTCACACCATAGCCAACTACTATAGATACCAAACCCGTTTTTGTTTTGAATGTTCTTCAACATAGTTCCGTTACTCTAGTTCCCTGTGAAGAACATTACACAATATTTCGTTGACTCGGCATTTGGCCTTAGTGATTTAATAATAAAAGTTTATAAATCCCTCATTGTAGTAAACAGTAACAGATCCGTAGTTGGTAAAATTCAGTCTACATAGAAGACACGAAGTTTCTGGAAGTAGGAAACATTGGAAATGATACAAATATGAAGAGTGAGAGAACAACGAGTTCTTCTCGGCATTCTCATTCCATGCGGGTGTCTGAGCAGAATTTGATCCGTGCCTTGCGCACTTCCCTCATATTTATTTCAGTCGCGCAGTATAGGATATCGTACATTTCCGCCTGGAATACTGAATCGTTTGTTTGTAGTGGGACAATTATATGTGAATTTCTCTCCTCGCTGTATATTCCTGCACTACTTGCTCCGTTCTTTACTTGGTCTTGCATCCGTCTATACATCAGATCCTCTTTAAACCAAGTATGTCATTAATGGTGTTATCTGTTCATTCTCTTCGATCTCTTTTAATCATATAAGTTAATGTTAAAGAAGTATCTAGGAGTCATGTGGTCCGTTGGTTTCATTTCGAGAATGTAACCTTCCACTTTCTCCTTTATCTTATTGTTATCCTATCTGTTGAACTAAGTTTAAATTACATTGATTTTCAAAAAATTTATTCATTCGCGGGTAACACCCAATAATACCTACATAATATAGCAAATACATGCAAAATAAGTAACAATTACGAATAAATCAATGATTTTGTGTTTACATTGTAAAGTTGTAGTGTTTTGAAATGTATTTATCATTATTAAACCTTAAATAGCAAACAACAATGTTTTATTCATGTATTGAATACAATCTCATGATGAAAAATAAATCATACTATCAAACATACTTAGATATGAAGCAGATCTACTCTATTCTTCTATTTTTTTACAAGAACGTCAATAATTTTCCTATTATTATTTCAATTTTTGTGGTAAATAATTTTTTCTTGAAGCAACTATTTTTGGTCCTTTCTCAATCAAATTGATGCACCTACCTATTAGTTTAAAGACTATTTCTTTTAATTCAGTAATTTTAATGTCATTCACACTTCCTCTCGTCTATTTATCTTTACTATTAGTTGTATTAAGCAAACTCTAGACATGGTGAGATCGGGTTTTCATTAATTATAAATTCTTTCAGATTTTTTTAATCCTTGCTAATAATGAAAATTCTTGAAAGAGAACAAAAAAAAACGGATCATTTTGTAGCAATTAATTAGAAATGTCTAAAATTATATGCACAGCTGGAAGAAAATCTGATTAATTAAAGGAAAATTAAAGTTTTCTGGTTATAAAGAATTTTAATTGTCGCACAAAAAACTTGATAGATAAATAATTTACAAGGTGACACTGCCACTTAAAAGTTTGATGATGCTAATACTTGAAAAGAAATTGTTCATAAAGGATTAACTTATTCTAGAGTTTTTTAAAATGTTTTTTTCTCAATTCTCAATAAATAAATATTTGAGGAGGTGTGCTTTGGCCCTTTCCAATGCTGCTTTTTTGTAGTCCTCTGATTGGAAATAACATTCTCCAGTCCTATTCTTAATTTTTTTTCTATGTAGCCCATCAAGATCGAGACTCAACCTTTCAGATGGTTCCTAGCCAGTGACTTTTCTTCGCCTAGTACAAAAAACTGCACATTCGCCAGGCAGTCGTACTGGCATAGAATGTGCTCTGCGGTTTGATCTTCTGGATTCCCAAATCGGCAAATTGATTCGTCTAGCAACCCTATTAGCTTTTTGTGCTTATTAAGCTGGCAGTACTCCGTTAGAAGACCTACCACAGCTTTGACAATTTTGATATCTTTGGTTATTGGGTCTTTTGTAAATTTTAGCAAATGTCTTATATTGAGTTGTTTTTCCTGACTCTGTTTTGGTGAAATTTTCCACCATTTTAGAGATTTCTGTGTCAATCTCTTTTTTGCGGTTATGTTAATTGTCGATTTTGCAGAAGGCTTATGGACCAATAGAAGGCATTTATTAGCATTGTCCGGTCATTTAATCCGTCTTTCCGTACCCAGGCTACCAAGCTCTTGTATGTGATGCCCCCATGATGCCTAGACATGCAAGTCTTTTCACCTTGATTACTCTCTTCATAGCCATTCCTTGTTAAGTCTTCGGCCACCATACCAAAGAAACATATTCTATGGCGGGCTTTACCACCACCTTGGAGATAGCCAATACAGCATGTCAGGTTCTAGCCCCCATTTTTTCAAAAGAAACGTATGTCCACTACTAGTGTGGTCTCCGTATTCCTTATCACTTTTTCCAAACGTTGGTTCCAGGTAAGTTTCGAGTCAATTGATATCTCAAGATATTTAACCTCTTCCTTAGTTTCTACAATTTCTCTTTGTAGTCTTAGAGGCCCTAGTCCCTTCCTTCCTTTCCTAAGTGCAAATGTCATTACTATCGTTTTATTAGGACTAACATTTAGTGTCTAGGACCGTATCCATGTCATTACCAGTCTAGAGCCTAGAGAATTCTATTTGTAACTGTGGTATTGTATTTCATCTGTGCCATGATGACTTAGTCATCAGCATACACCATGATTCTGTGTACGGTTTTTTTCAGTAGTCCCAATAGTAATAACCCATCCACCCTAGATTCCACGAAAAAATAAGATGAAACTCCCCTCTATAGGCATTCTCTACAGCTACCTGAGCCGCCAACGTCCATTATAGTCGTTCTTCTTAGCCTAGAGTCCAGATCACTAATGTTTCCTTGACTTCTCTTCGTTTTAGCGACCGGATGATGGATTCTACAGAGGTGTTATCGAAAGCTCCTTCAACGCTATTAAGGTCCCTATAATCACCTCTATATATTCCATAGAATATTCCTTCTCTATGAGTTAGTGTAGCACTGCTTCTGTAGAGTACCCTTCTCTGTAGGCGTATTGGTCTCTGAACCAGTAGCCCATACCCCATTTTTTTCAGGCTTTGCTATGAAGGCTACTCTAATATTTCTCCAGGCCATTGATATACACAAAAGCCAGGCTGCTTCTAAGTGTACTGCAGAGTCTACTGTGCAGGAGCTCAGTGCAGTATTATCGGATGAATCTCCATTTCTTCTAGCACTATTGGCATAAGAGCACAAAAAGCCTAAAGGCTGAGGAGCCGAGGATTCGAAACTTCTGACTGGTAGTACCGAACTAATCAATCAATCAGTTATTTATTGTTGCAGGATTTTTTGGCAGCTAGTTTTTGAGCCAGGGGCCCCTTCCTTTGGCTTTGCAAAAATCAAATTTCCAATCTGAGTTTAATCACATCCTATACATTTCTTAGTGGAAACGATCCTAAAATTATGTATATGTGCATTATTTACAAGGAATTTTTATATAATAAAAACAGTAAAATTCATTCATTAAAATAAGCATACAAAAGCTTAAAAAAATGACGAAAACAAGATAAAACGACATACGAAAATGAAAAGGTTGACGAATAGTTTTTTTGTTATTTTAATTTTGAAAAGCTTATCAACTACAAAAAAATTTTGCCAAATCGATTTAATTTTTATCTATTTATTAATAATTTATATATTTGAAAATGAAAGAATTATTAGCGAATACTCTTGAAGAAACTTTGGGAACCGGATTAAGATTTGTATAATTATAGAAGAAGATACAAATAACTATAAAAATCGTGTAGGTATTTGTAACATATTTAATTATCCTGATTTGAATTTTAAATCATGCGGCCGACCCTGTACAAAAGTGATGATGTACCACTTAAAACGTCTTCTGCTGAATTATTGTTTTGTAGGAATTTTAGATTGGTATATATAGCGGGGAATCTTCAGAAATTTCAGAATCCGCTTGTATCCCATAACCAAAGATCTATTAACAGTCAGTTGCAAATATGATAAAATTGGTGAGTGATTTTTGAAAAAATTATAATTTAAAATTTATTTTTAATAGTACGGTGTGATTTTAAACTGTGTATGTTGAAATAGTAATTTGGTTTCAAGTGTAGAGTCAGTTAATTAATTTTAAATAATAAAAAATACTATAGAAAAATTGGTGCTACAGAAAAATGAGGAATGTTTGGACTAGAGAGGGCTAGTTTCGCTTAGTTTCATGGAATAATGATACTTTAATTTTCCAATTTTTTACAAAATTTAAAAATAATGACTAGAACGTGTTGCAGAATGGTAGTCTAAAATTCAGCCTTAAAGAATTAATTCTGCTTACCTTAATTAAAAATTTTTTCCCTTGAAAAATAGTAAAAATTTTCCTGTAATACCTATATTTAATAATTGATCAAAAAAATATAAAATTTCAATAAAGCTAGTTCTAGAAGATATGAGTTTTTAAACATTCAGTACAGTAATTATGTCAATGTATAATAGTATCTATATTATTCAACAAGCATATAATTCACGATGGTGCGTTTATAAACACCTAAACGAATAATAGCCATTATATGCGAGTGGAATACTATATTTTGTCCACGACTATTAATTATTAATTACCTGTTTATAAATGAATTAATTTTTTTCTTCCTTCTCCAATTTGGGAAGTGATTATAAGCTTTCATATATAATTTTTACTATTTTTCTGGCAATAAATTAAATTATACTATTTATTTTGCTTCTCTTATTTTTGGCGGGGTGACATTCATTTCAGTGTCTGATTCGCTTTTCATATTATATTTTCTAGTTATTTCAATTATTTAAATTCAGTATAATAATTAAATTTTTTTCAAATAGCTATAAATTATTTAAAACGTCACATTTTCAGTTTTGACATACATTATACGCTTTATATACAACAGCATGGCTGATAAATAATTATGTCTTCTTAGCGAAGTGGTTTAGAGCTCTGGCTGCGTAAATAAAGGGATTGTGGGCGAATTTGTTATATTATGACATTTGTTTATAAATTACCTTCAATATAGGTCCCTGTCACGTGACATATTCATTATCCACACCTATTATTCACTAGTGAATAATGAGCGTTATTATACTTGAAGAAGCATACGTAGAAAGTAAACATTATCAAATAGTCGTGGACAAATAATTATCACTCTCTACATTTCTCTTCCGAATTTTTTTATTTAAAAAAGTGAATATTAAGAAAATATAAATGAAAGCAGAATCCAATTTACTCAAAAATATTTAGAGGCCCATAAAATATTGTTTGACAGCAATTTAAATACTACTTCTTTTCGTATCTTACGATATTTTTACTTCACCCTCCAATCTTCATTTTTTTTATCACTTAAGCTACTTAATTGAGAATCTTTTTTTTCTCATAACCCTTTTTATAAATTCAATAATTTTTTTAGTAAACAGCTTTTTCACATGTAGGTAAACATAAATATATGAATCTACCTCCAAAAAATAGAAGGCGGTAATTATTAAAAATTTATATTCATATTTTCACTTCGACAGAAAACTATGTAGGTATATGTATACTAAGACTAGAACGTTCGGTCCTCATTTTAAGTAGTTCAGCCCATATTTTCACAGAAATTTTAAACTCGTTCTCAAATACAATTTCGCGACGAACTTCTCCAGTATTGAGCACTACTCGTCCTACAAACGGTTATTCTCGGCCAAGTATGAGCAAATTATGTTCATCTAGTGACTTTTGGTCCCATATATGATTTTCTAGTTATTTTGTTGGTATCAGTGTAAAACATCTGGTACCATTTCATTCCAAACCTACTCTGGACCACCGAAAATTATGATTTAGGACGCATTCGGTTCGAAATGGCATGAAAAATGTTCAACTGGAAAATTGGGACTGCAAACATGGCAAAAGTTATAAGCAATTGAGTAAAAAAAAAATGGTTCGGTTTTCTGCAAATATCTCAAAATCTATTTGAGATATCCGACATTTGAAAAAAGATGTTTAAAGAACTAGAAATTTCCTAAGAAAAGTCCTACCTACCGGAATTGTGCCGAAAATATTTATAATTTTGATTTAGCGGTCTACATCTTGAGCAAATCTCGATGCAATACTACCGCAGTACGCCCTGGTGGTCGAGTTTCGATTATAAAACACGAAACTATGCTCGAGTCTGTCTCAAGTTTGAGAACCAGCTAAGCATCATAAATGGAAGCATTAAAGATTTTTAATTCCAAACAATCTTCCTATTGAACGAATGATACTAGATATTGCATAAAAACTGTAACATTGTTAGCAATATCAACCTTTTCTTATATTATCACTACATCCTGGAATACTTCCTACTAATTAATATAAAAAAATAAACCATTGCATATGTTTTCAAAGTTAATTAGTCGATTCTTAAGCAGTTAATTAATTTAATTTCTGTAAAACAAACTTAATGATATAATGCTGCAAATATCATAGATCTAACACGAAAAATAATATAATTGTATTATTTAGTTTCAAGGGCGGTGTAATTTTTATTATAATTTACTTCTGACAAAAGTTCACATATATCTTCAACGAAACATGTAAAAACCCTATTTATTACCATGTATCTAAGACTAACTTTACATAATTATATTATCTAAAATATATATTAATATGTATTAAAACAGGTTTTTGGTCATAAATCAATTTTGCCGGCACACTAGTTTTATAAAAAATAATACAAATGAGTTTATGTTATTATATTGTAATATTAAGTTAATCTATACTTTGTGTTCTCCATAGTATTTTGATTTAATCGTTTTTAATTTAATTTAAACTCTACACTGTAATAGTAGAGTTCTGAAATTATACGGGATTGAATTCAGTGTTTAATAAAAGGATTTTTACACATAAAATATCAAAAAACATTTCATTTGCATTTATTGAAAGTATTAAAAAAAATTCATTCTTAGAACTGATAAAACTGATTAATATTATTTTTTGTATTTTGAACGCTAAATAAACATTTTATCAAGTTTTGTCCTATCAACATAAATAAATTCCTCACATTTTTAAATAAATTTTCTATCTTCTATTTGTCAAGATTTTATTTGGAAGATAAACAGGATAATAAAAACTATTTTATCGATAATTTCATTAATATTTATGTCCAAAAAAGATAAAGATGTTAAATCAATCCAGTACTGAGTAATATGAATATTCATCTACCGATAAATAGACAACAAATTAATAAAATATGCTGATAATGTAGATATTTATCGTCTATCGAATTTAAATTATATAATTTTATAGATATTGTTCTATACCAGACCTGTATATTAGCATTTTCAAATTTATTTTTAGCTTTAAAAATTGCATTTTTATCAGACTAAACAGAAATCAAAAGCGTTTCGTTAAAAGGTCCGGACACACATTTTTCTAGCATTTTCCAGGTACTCTTTTTCAATACCTTTGTGACATTCTTAGAATTCCGTATTTAGGCACTTTTTGTACTTATCCCCATTTAAATATTATAATACTTTTGTCAATATCTTAGAATTCCGTATTAAGGCACTATATAAATTAAAAGTTTTTCATTGTATCTTCACTAGTTTGAAAAAGCTACTATGTAGCGAAGCGCGTCACTAATTTTAATTTGAACGTTAGTTCAAAATAAAAAAGAAGATTTAAGCAAATTAAATTGTTTCATTTCATCAATAATATTCCACCCGAAAACATCATAGGTAAGTTCGCTCCCGCACTGAATTTTATGAGGGGTGGTTGGGATTTTGGGATAATGCTAGGTGAAAAGGGAAAACCTGTGTTATTAGTCAACGGTTAGGTTAGGTTAGGTTAGTAACTTCTCCCCTACGCGAGCCTCAAGGACGGGAAGGGACGAGTGAAGCCAAGAAACTCAAAATGGTCAGTGGGGCACTGTTGGGGCTATTGATGTCGAGTAGGTAGCACCAATAAATGCCAGCAGAAGATACAGCATGCCCAAGTTACTTCCGAACACACTGACAAGTCCTACCAGACATGGGGGGCGAATGGCGATTTCCCGGCGTCAAAAAACTGGGATATATCGGCTATGGTATGATAACCCAGACAGAAGAGTCTCGATGGAGTAAACCAGCGGTGAAAAATCTCCCTAATTCCAAGGTGTAACACCATTGCGCCCACAGAATGCATGGCACCATGGGTCACAGGAGTGTATCGAGCGATGCCCGATGGATATGGCAAGCCGGAGGGGAAAGAAGCCTTAGCGGGGTAAGGGAGCACTGCCCCGCCGGACTTGAAGTTCTGCCCTACTCGTGGGAAAAATATGCCCAACACAAATAAAAATATTAAGGAGGCATCTAGAAGCCTATTAATGAAGACAGAAACAACTATGGCATCAACATCAACATCAAAAATCATGACATCAATGCTAGCAGGCACTGGAAGATTGCAAAGGTCCCACTCACTGAGTGATGCCCACAAAAAAAGAAGAAGGGAAGCAGTCGACTCGATCATAGATGCTGATCAACTAAGTGAAGAAGCTTACAAAAAAAGAGAATAGAGGCGATTGACATGATAAAGAAACAGTTTAGAGAACTAAATTTTTACGTAGTAGAAAATCCAAATACAAAAAAAGAGATTAAGGAGGTGACAATAAGGCCCAAGAAACAAATGGAAGTAGTCAATAGGGAGCTAGTGAAAGAATGGTTCGAGGAAAAAAAATATCTGCCAGTAGAAAAACAAATGTATGATGTAGATATTCAAACAGAGGCTGAACCAAAACAAGTAGCAGAAACAAAGGAAATAGGAACCAAGGCCAATTACAAACACACGGAAAAAAGTCCTGAGAAAAAGATTGTTGAGACTACAACAATAGGCACTCAGACGGACGCATGGCATAACGGGACACGCATAATTACCGATGTAGCCGGTATTAGGACAATTGACCAATACTAGGAAACCCAAAAGGCACAGTGGACGGACTACGCCTATCGTGAGACCGAAGTAGTCATTGGGAACCCCCTAGCTGATAAGGACAGGAACTGTACAGTAAAAAATGTCTGGGTAGAACCAAAAAACCCAAACATGAACAGCAGCATACAGAAAATGTACAAGGAAGCATACCCAGAGATTGGCGAATTCCAAGGTGAGTTCGAGGTTATTGAAAACATGGTACAAATTAGGTCCAGATGCGAAGGAAAAATCAGGAGAAAAGTCATAAAGATAGCCCACAACGGTTGCCTGGAAGAAATATGGAATAGACTCGAGCAGCTAAAAGATGAAGTTAAGGGTGATGGGTGTATAGCTATGCACCACATTACGGGAAGGAAAGTACAGGATCTCAGGAAGTAATATTCCAAGACACGGAAAATAGAATAATAATCTACACCACAGAGACATATAGCCAGGAAATAACTAGGAAAGAAAGACCAACATATGGCGTGATAGTCTCTAAGGTACAAGGCACATACAAGGACATTCTAAAAGAAGTAAAAGAAATAATCAAGGATAAAACAGGAGCTCCATACGAAGCGTCAAGAGCACTAGGAATGGAATGCTACTACTAACATTGGACAAAGATGAAAAGGGAAAAGGGGTTGGGGATACCAAGTGGGCGATTAATATAAAAGGCATGACAGCCGAAACGAGCAAGGAAAAGTTGGTTCAAGCCATAGAGGCGATAACGGGCAAGCTAAACGATGAAGTAAGGATCAGCGAGTTCAGACCTCTATTTGGAGATACACTGGCAGCAACAATTACAATAAAGGAGCAATATGCAGACAAGCTTACGAAGTGCAAGAGGATAAGAGTTGGTATAGTGAGGTGCGCTGTAGGAAGAAGGGTTAAGGTACCCATGTGTGGACGCTGCTGGTCTTTCGAACACTCAGTCAGAGAGTGCAAAGGACCAGATAAGAGGGGAAGCTGCTACAGATGCGGAGAAGAAGGACATGAATCTCGACTGATTGCACCGCACAAGAGTTTTGTCCCCTTTGTTCAGAAGCGGGACATAAAGCATGGACATATAAGTGTCAGGAATTCAGGAAGGCGCTTAAACAAGCGAGGAGCAGGGGCAAAGTAAGCGACTTAATTAACTATAGGGCGCCAGCAGGTGCAACCTTAGAAAAGGAGAAAATCGGTGAAAAAGACGAAGGAGGAAACTCAGGAACGGATGGTGCAATGGAGATAATCCCAGATCCCCAAAGCTAGGATAAAGTAGTTCAACTCAACCACACAGAAAGATTCCGCAAGAAGAGGACAGAAGCGGACCTTAATTTAGGTACAACAGTCAAAGAGAAGAAGGAAAAATAAAGACAGAATACGGACAGAATAAGGAGAACAACATGTGCGTAAATGCATTTCAGCCACTCTGGGATCGACGTATTGGCTACATCGTGGTGATGAGTTTTGCTAGGGTGTAGACAATAGGCCGACGAAAAAAAAAAGGTTAGGTTAGGTTAGGTATGGAGCAGGTAGGTATGGACATATTGGTCGCTCCAGCCGGCGGCGGCAATGGTGACATTTTAATCCCCGTCACGAGAACGCCACAGGTAGCCGGAGCGAACTAGTATAGTACCTTTGGAGCGAACTAGTATAGTACCTTTGGAGCGAACTAGTATAGGATTAACAAGCCCAACTGACCGCGGGAGCGAACTAGTATGCACCCATTCCACCTTACAAGCACCTTGTAACAATGTGTACCGAATCAATTTCCTGCTATCATGAATGTCCAGGGGTACAGTATGTTAAGGTTATTTTTGTAAGTGGATTTAGTGTTGCTCACACAATGTGTACACAGCTGTCGCTCTACAAAGTCAGATCTGGGTTATCGGATGATATTTTCTTCTTTTCTTTAACTCGAATAAGGGCACTAGCTAAACCATTTCCTCTTCAACACCTTAAAATCACAATAAACCAGTTTTGGAAAAATGTGCAGTAAGGTTATAAGCAGACATTTTACATTTGTGATAAAAAGATGATACCTTCCATATTGGACCAGTTAAAACGTTTTGGATGTCAAATGTAACTACTGTTTTTTCTTTATTGCTTCTACAGACATGTTGGTTGAACAGTAAGCTATTTGCTTTCCTGTGCTTTGCGTTGATTTTTGGAAAATAAATAATTCATTTTGTTGATGAAATAAAACAAATTAATTTGTTTAAATCTTCATTATTTATTTTGAACTGACGTTCAAATTAAAATTAGTGACGCGTTTCGCTACACAGTAGCTTTTTCAAACTAGTGAAGCTACAATGAAAAACTTTCAATTTATATAGTGCCTTAATACGGAATTCTAAGATATTGACAAAAGTATTAAAAATGGGGATAAGTACAAAAAGTGCCTAAATACGGAATTCTAAGATATTGACAAAAGTATTATAATATATTTAAATAGGAATAAGTACAAAAAGTGTCTAAATACGGGATTCTAAGAAAGATACAAAGGTATTGAAAAAATGTACCTGGGAAATTGATCAACAACTATCACATTTTCTAGGTAAAAAGGTTTAATAAGGGAGAATGATTGATATCTATTTGGTCGTTAAGCAGATTACCGGAATATTTGTTTTTGTTAATCTCGAGGGCTTCTAAAAGATTTAATTTAAAGGATTTGGGTTCTACATGCAAAATTTCAAAATTTGAGTCGAAAGTGTGTTGGTTTGTTAATAGATGATTTGAATAGTTGGAATCTAATTTGTTATTGTCATAGCTGCGTTTGTGTTCTGAAATTCTAGTTTTAAAGTTCCTAAAAGTTCTACCGATATACATTTTGTCACAGTTGTCGTTACCACATTTTAATTTATAGTCAGGTCAGGTGTTTATAAATTAAAATGTGGTAACGACAACTGTGACAAAATGTATATCGGTAGAACTTTTAGGAACTTTAAAACTAGAATTTCAGAACACAAACGCAGCTATGACAATAACAAATTAGATTCCAACTATTCAAATCATCTATTAACAAACCAACACACTTTCGACTCAAATTTTGAAATTTTGCATGTAGAACCCAAATCCTTTAAATTAAATCTTTTAGAAGCCCTCGAGATTAACAAAAACAAATATTCCGGTAATCTGCTTAACGACCAAATAGATATCAATCATTCTCCCTTATTAAACCTTTTTACCTAGAAAATGTGATAGTTGTTGATCAATTTCCCAGGTACATTTTTTCAATACCTTTGTATCTTTCTTAGAATCCCGTATTTAGACACTTTTTGTACTTATTCCTATTTAAATATATTATAATACTTTTGTCAATATCTTAGAATTCCGTATTTAGGCACTTTTTGTACTTATCCCCATTTTTAATACTTTTGTCAATATCTTAGAATTCCGTATTAAGGCACTATATAAATTGAAAGTTTTTCATTGTAGCTTCACTAGTTTGAAAAAGCTACTGTGTAGCGAAACGCGTCACTAATTTTAATTTGAACGTCAGTTCAAAATAAATAATGAAGATTTAAACAAATTAATTTGTTTTATTTCATCAGTAGTATGGATCTTCATCAAGTAAAAGCCTCATCTATTAAATTCATTTTGTATATTAAGAAACTGATTCTTTCACCAAACTGGAAGAAATTGTTTAGTCCACTTTTTAGTTTAACTTTTTTTCATTTATTTTCAGCTTTTGATCGCTACTATTGCTGTAGCAGCAACATACGCTGCTCCTCAAGTTGTTTCTACCACAGCCGTTCCCATCACTGCCTCCAATGTAATCCCAGCTAACTATTACAGGCAATACGATCCGTATTCCAGAAACACATACGACCCATACAACAGATACAACAACAACATTGATCCTTATTACAGGAACAATTACTTCGGTAGTGATAATTACAACAAAAATTACTACAGGAACGACCCTTATAGTAGAAACAATTACTTTGGAACCGATTATTATAACAGACAATCAACCAATGGATATTACCCAAATAACTATGTAGGAACCGATTACTACAACAAAAATGTATACAAGAACTATCCATACAACAAAAATGCTTATAATACCGAATACCAAAAGAACTACGTAGCTGGTCCAGAAGGTCGTGCTGCAATCTTGAGAATGGAAAACAACGTCAACCCCGATGGCACCTACCAATACGGGTAAGTATTGTGATAGTACCAGTCACTCTCAGATTCTTAATAAAATCTAGTTATTATAGCTTCTATTCTCTAAGTAAGCTGGCTTGACATCTTTTTCGTATCCTATGTTTATTTGCTCTAATAGGACATCCTTTCTATCCATTTTTTGTTCATTTGCAGACCTATCTGTTGTAGTACTCCTAGCTCCGCCCAGTCTACTTCCAAGTCGAATTGATTGAAATCTATGCCCTCTCAAATTAGAGTTTTGTATATAGTTAATAATACTGATGTATTTTGGACAAATACTATATTAGAAAAATGTAGGCTGGGTCAAACTCTAATAGACCATGGTCTTTAAGCCCAAGAAACATTAAATACTATATTCCTTTTTGTTACTATTTTCTTAGCGTTTCTAGGTTAATTATTATTGTTGTAACCTTTTTAAAATCATCTCTAAGCAATTCTACATTCTCTTAATTAGTTTCTGACTTTAACATATCTTTAATTGTAGTTACGAAACTGAAAATGGTATTTCCGTCGAACAACAAGGTTATCCAGTACCAGGAGCTGACAACGAAGCCGGTAACGGAGCTACTGGATCATTCAGTTACACCTCACCCGAAGGAATCCAATTCCAAACCACATATGTCGCTGACGCCAATGGATACCGCACCCAACAAACAAACAGTTTGAGAGGTGGTCTTCCAGTAGCCCCTGAATCAGCTTTTAAATCTGCTGCCAAACCAGCTGAAATTCAAAAATAAATATTTATAGTTTACCATTTTTATTATTATATAATAAACGCTTATTAATATAATTTGTTTTTTTGATTTTAAAATAAATTAAGAAGATAGAATGCTTTTGGTTTATTATTCTGACAATTTTACGAGTCTCAGCACTTTTTTTCGTTATAAATTTTCTCATGGATCTCCTTATGCCCCACCTACAAAAATTTAAATGGCAATCGCCTACTTGTGATTCGTCATTAGAAAGCCCGTAGAAAATGCTTTCCAACGGTCTAAGACATAATTATACAGGGTGTAACAATAAAGTAGAAAAATTTATTTGACAACAAAAATAACAATTAATTGTGGAACGATATTTCGCTTTGAAAGTACCAGTACGGTCCCTATTTAAGTGTTAAATGTATCAAAAACTTTTTTGCTTTGCAGTTTTTAAACAACACATTTTGTTATTTTGTTTTGTATTTCTTTTCTGTACTCAAATTATTGGTTTATTTGATACTTACCTTAAAGTCATTGTCACTTGTGATAGATTAATTATTTGTACGTTTGGTCCGAAAATATTTTGGTACGTTTTGTACGTTAATTTAACTACAATAATCACGATGGTTTACAGTATACCTGAACGTGTGGAGATAATTTTAATATTTGGCTCCCAGAATGAAAGTTATTTGCAAACAGCTAACGAGTTTAATGAAAGACATCCTGAAAAACATGTAAGTCACGTGTATATCCGTGATTTAGCGAGACGGCGGGTTCTCTGGCAAAAAAAAGAAGGAATGCCGCAGGAGTACCCGATGAAGCAACTCAAATTGAAGTCCTTGGACAATTTGGAATAGATCCTACTTTATCAACTCGTCACGTCTCTGCAATAACAGGACTATCACATGAGTCGGTATAGAAAGTTTTGAAGCTTCATAAATTTCACCCCTATAAAACGCAATATCTTCAAGAATTGTCCGATGACGATCCAGACCAAAGAATTCAGTTTTGTGAAATTATGACTGAAAGAATTAAGAATGAACCTAGACTTTTAGAAAATATTTGTTTTAGTGATGAGTGCATATTTTATCTAAATGGTAATGTAAATAAACAAAACTGTCGTTATTGGAATGATGGAAATCCACATCGCTGTTTAGAGAAAACCACACTCAGTGTCCTGAGAAACTAAATGTTTGGGCAGGGGTATTAGGAGATTCTGTGATTGGTCCCTTGTTTATACCGGGAAATTTAAACGGTTAAATGTACCTCGATATGCTGGAGAACATTATTGAGCCCTTAATTGTTCATGAATTAGAGAACCAACAGAACGGCGATGGCAATCCAGCTCTAGATGAAAATTTGTTGCACTTCCAGCAAGACGGAGCACCTCCCCATTGCGCAGTAGCAGTTAGGGACTGGTTAGACAATAATGATCCAAATAGATGGATTGGAAGGAGAGGTCCCATTGAGTGGCCACCTAGGTCACCAGACTTACCGCCACCTGATTTTTTTCTGTGGGGTCACCGTAAGTTGGTTGTTTATAAAACTAAACCAACCTCAATCGATGATTTATGTCGAAGAATTAGTCAAGCATGTCGTGATATTACTAAAGTAACGTTTACCAACGTTCGTATGGAGTTTGAAAATAAGTTGTACTATTGTTTACGAAACAATGGAAACCATTTTGAATATTTACAAAATTAATTAACATTTTTGTAGTTCGACATTTAACACTTTTTCATTTTGTTGTCAAATAAATGTTTCTGCTTTATAGTTACACCCTGTATAATTATGACTTAGACCGTTGGAAAGCATTTTCTACGGGCTTTATAACGAGGTATTACAAGAAGGGGGTAGCCATTTAAATTTTTGTAGGTGGGGTAGGTGGGGCATAGAGGGTTGATGGGAGTGCGTTCTCTCTCATGTCATTTTAGATCCTCCTTTCTACCCTAGAAACGGTTTTGAAATTTTTTTGAGGTACAGCCCATTGTAAGTTTTAAAATTGACACCCTGTATATCCCAGACTTTTTTGAAGATAAAGATATTTTTGTTTTTACATTTAACAATTTGTTACTTACATTGTTTTCTGTTTTAAAACAAATTGTATTTGTTGAAGAAGATATTATCTTTAAAATATTATTAGAAATATTACCAGCATATGTGATGGTTTTCTAATTTTGTATTTCTTTAGTTTTTTCAGGAAATATTAATTGTAATGTCACTTTTTTCTTTTTTTTTATTAATTAAATTATTCATTACATGTAATGTTGTGTGGGTTAAGCAATACAAATGCTATTTCCATGTGCCGAATAATTTATAACATGAATTTTTAATTATGCCTTGAGGACATACTGTTTTATTGAAACCATATTATTATCATATCAATATTTGTTTGTCTAGTTAGCAAATTTAATTCACCTGTCGCAACTTTCAAAATTCTTGTTGTACTTTGTTGTCATTGTTTAGTTAGATAATAATCTATTGTTATTGGATTCTGTCATCAATTATTAAATTATATTGTCAATTATTGTTTGAAAATTATGTACTTACATGAGTTCAGTTTAAAATGTTTTACACGACTTGTGTGTATTCATTTTGGCTTCATAACTAATTTTTCAGTCTATCCGAGAAATCGGGTTATTGTTTTATTTATGAATTCATTAGTATTTAAACTAATGGCCGAATGCACCAACTTTTTGAGGAATCCTTAAAATGATGCGAATTTCTATTGACCCAAAATACTATCAGGAAATGAGTTTTTATTGAGGTTTCTCTAGGGGTGAAATACGCCTTTTCTCAGCTATTTCTTCAGTGCCATTATCCATTTCGTACCAATTTAGTTTGGTTTGGTTGGGGTGCAAGGCAACACAAACATCATCAGTGCGATCAGTGCAAGGTACAGTAGAAACGCTGAAGCTTTTCCATCACGTGATCCAATCTACGATTTATGCAACACATATTTTCTACATTCTATCTTCTTCTATCAATATAAATCAAACATAACAACGTTCGATCGATTGTCTTCTACACAAGACCAACTACAAGACATACGTAATAGTTTCTATAAATTCGCCGTAGTAATCGTAGAAAGAGACAACGATATAATTGACGTAACGTGAATAACTGATCGTACTAAAACTTGAATTTGACACTACCGCATTTGAGGTTAGTTTACTGACTTGTTTTCAGCGATTTTTTTGATTCAAAGTGTATCAATTGTTAAAATCAGTTCTTGTCAGAACTAATTTGACTTTTTATTCCATTTAACATTGGTAAGTACTAATTTATTACATTAACAACTTGTAAACTTTTGATTTCATAACACCTAAAATGCCGTGAGACGGGAATATTACAATGCTTATTTTACTACTTATTGGTGGTAAATAGTATTTATAATTCTCTACAATTTGTAAATCTCTGCAGAATTTCCAAATTTGCATGAATCAAGTGTCTGATTGTACTTGTAACGGTAAATTAACCAACAGTTATTTTCAGAAAATGCCTGGAAAGTGGCTTAATTCACGAGCACAGGAGTTTGTTATGAACTTGATTGAATATTTTGAGATGGAAAAAAACAACGGCGGACCTTTTCAACCTATTTCATCTGTTCAGAAGGTATTATACTAAAGTTAACATCTATTTAAGGACATTTCTATTTAATATTATATTTCAGAGAGTGGCAACTGCATTGAAAATATCTGTGAAAACGGTATGTTCCCTTAAAAAAAGTAAGGAAAATATTCCAACTTTCCCAACGTCACTCAGTCAAACACCTCGATTAAAACTAAAAACAGAGGATTTAGCCGAGGGAACCAAAATGGCAGTACGGAATACCTTATATAATATGTATGAACAAAGTAAGTAAACAAATATGTGAAAAATGAATTAATACAGTTTCCTGTAAAATTGTCGTATTTAGTAAAGCGTTTTAACAACAGATGTCGAAGAATAAAAATATATTATTCTACGCTTCACAACTAGTTTTGAAAAATATTTTTCAAAAACAGTGACCGTTCAACGAAATATGTGAAACAATAATACAAGAACATGAGAGTTCTTAAGCCTACATTACAGTCAGCTTACACTTTAAATAAAAGAGAAGTGAGATCATAGTACCTTAATAATTAAGATTACACATCATAGTGCATGTAGTATTATCCATACAGTGAGATTTTTCACCAGCAGCTTATAGTGTGGTATATGAAAATCTTAGAAAACTAGTAGGTAATTTAACGTAAGTTCGATTATAGAAGTTATGAGTAATGAAAGCTTTAGAATACAGAAAGTTGTGCATATTTTTAATTTGAATGTGTTTCTACATGTGCTGATTTCTAAGTTGAGTACTGTCCATAAATGTTTACCAATTTGAATGTTCTGAGTGTAGATTGTGTTTCACAATTTAGTTTTCTAATTTAAATTTTTTGATGTCACATACGGAGTTGTTCTATACATTATTTGGTACAAATAATAAAAAAAATCTGAATATCAAAAATTTGTGTTCAAGTTTAGTATGAAGTAAATATAAAAAAATCTTTTTTTTTGTTTGAGATAATGATAATTTAAATTTTCTTATTTTTTCAGGGAAACATGTTACTGTTAAAACCATAAATGATGAACTAAAAAATAAGGAAATTCTTTCTGTTGGAAATACCTCTTTATTGGTATTATTGAAACATTTGGGATTTAAATATAAAAAGGAAGATAACAGAAGAGCATTAATAGAACGAACAAATATTGCTAGCCAAAGAGCATGCTTCCTTCGAAAATATAGAGAAAATAGTGATAGTGTTCGTTAGTTTTCAAAAGATCCAATTTTTTTCCTATCTCGTATTATTTTTAATGATTCACTATAGCATTTTCCATTGAAAAATATTTGAATATCAATCCAGTTTAAAAAATAGTATTGGGCGGTCACGAGGTCATAATAAACTCATCTATAATAATATGAAGATTACTAATAGTTCTATATATAAAATTAGCAGTGGGGTCAAGGATTCTTTGTTAACGACGTTTAATATTAATTTTTGAAAACCTATTAAAATCAGGATGTATTTCAAGATCACCGTGTTTTTAAAAATTGACTAAAATGTTGAGCTAGTTTTGTCAAGTCTCGGTATTCGTATATGGCCAAAATAAATCGTTAAGTTGTCTCGAATTTACTGTTTGGACCCTTGCTTTATGGAATCTACTCATTTTACTCTTATAAATGAAACTGACTGCTTCTAATTAATTCCGCTATTTAATAAAAAAATTATGAAAATTCTAAGATACTTATTGATAATTATTTCGATATTGACATATCATCGTCAACAGTGGCGCAGCTATAGTAGGGCTAAGTGGTGCAGTGCACTGGGGCCCCGGAGCTCAGGGGGCCCTCTAATCTAAGATTTGAAAAGAGGTGAGTAGCCAGCTTCCGAAGCTAGAAAACCTTGAGGCTTTGGGCGAAACAACGGATAAATTAAAAAAGTACAGAGATGTCTTCGAATCCTTTAAATACAAAGCCACCGAAACCGCGAAAAAATACGATATCGATCCTACCTTTCCAGAAAAGCGACGAAGAAAAACTACAAAGCATTTCGATCAATTGGCTTCTGATTCCCGATTCCAAAACCAGGAAGAAGTCTTTAGAGTAACTATTTTCAACAATGTACTCGACATAATAATCAATCAGTTAGATGCTCGTTTTCCTGGTATGGAAATTATAACGAAATTTGGCGGAATTTGACGGAAGTTTATACAGCAATGCTACTATTTCATACAAAAATTTTGGAAGTAAACTAAATGAATAAACCACTCAAAGAATACATAATGTTATATTTCATTAAGTAACAACTAAAGATATAGTTAAACATTTTCTTATAATTCAATTTCTACTCCTTCCATAACAA
This sequence comes from Lochmaea crataegi, assembly GCA_947563755.1. Taxonomy (NCBI): domain Eukaryota; kingdom Metazoa; phylum Arthropoda; class Insecta; order Coleoptera; family Chrysomelidae; genus Lochmaea; species Lochmaea crataegi. The sequence continues at coordinate 75,677,026 of OX387423.1, forward strand.
GCCCAGGCGAAATTTCCACAGATACATGCTTTCCATTATAAGCCTTTTCCTCAAAATATCCATTGGTTAAACCATTTTTCAAATTCTCTTTAGTCAAAGATAGTTTCCTTACAGTTTGGAGAGCATTTTTGAGAGAATCTCTTCTGAAATTGGTTTTCCTTAACATCCCTTGAAAATTAAAAGGAGGTTCGTCGTCAGAAGTGTTGCTATCTCTTCTTGCAATACTTCTAAGTTCGTTCACCGGATCCAACGAATATTTAGGCTTAACATTAATGGGAGTAGCTTTAATGTAATCAAAATCTTTATTAGCTGGTGCAGAGTTCTTGAGAAAATCTGGAGGCTTAAAGGAACTCTCAATTTTTCTTGAATTAACTCTATAGGAAGTATTTTCTTCGTTTTTATTATTGCTTTTGGTTATAACTTTATTATTTTGTCTGCTCTTAATTTTAATATCCTCGTTAATAATATCTTTGGTGAATTTGCCTTCATCGGATTCTACAGGGCTTGCAAGGGCTACTAGATCTTCATCTGGTTCTCTTGTGTAGTTAATATTAGCTAAAGCATCGTTGGTATCCATGTCATCATCAGTTGATTCTTCCTTAGTTTGGGATCTAGATTCACGCCAGCGGTATGGACTATCCCAAGCTTCCTCACTGCTTTTAATATCTCTACGACAAAATAAATTATTAACCATAAATTTAAACTATTTGTAAAAGGCAATGAAATAAAAACTAACCTAAGTTAATAACTTTTATAATCATTGTTTAATCTAACTGTCTCCAATTTAAATTTCTCAGCGTCTCAGTGTCTTCTCTTTTACTTATTAACTTTTGGTAAATCGCAAGAATAGTCCAAGTAAAAAGTTCAATAAATAATAATTTTGAGTGGAGGCTTTGAATTTTTTATATAATTTACTTTGAAGTGTCTACAAAGGAAACATTTTGGCAGCTAAGAATTCAATACTGTGTGGTTTAATAGTTTTCTCGCATTTTTGGAATTTTTGTCTAATGTTATAATTATTAATAAAAGGTTCCAGTTTAATATTATTTTTAAGTACGCTTACTAGAATTGAACATATAGCTGTCTAACATCAAAAACAGTACTGATTTTAAATAGTTCGTCTCTTGAGAAGGTCTTACTTTTTTGTATATTATTTTAAGGATACATTTTTGTAGTATGTTTAATTTTTCTAGAAAGTTGTTAGAAAACCCACCCCAACAGACCATAGGAAAACTGTGATTGGATAAGGGAATAATATACGATTTTGAAATGACGTAAGTACATCCAAGAATTCTGTGAAGTATTTAATTTTACCTATAAGACCTCTCACTTTTTTTTAGAATATTATTAACTTGTAGGTCCCAGCGTAATAAATCAATCAATAATGATTCCTAGATACTTGACATATTCGGCTTCTTGAACACAAATGTTGTTGGATATATTTAAAGGGCCAAGATGTGGAAGATGTTTACGTCAGAAGTAAACGGCATATAATTAGTTTTCTTAGCATTGAGGGTAAGTTTATTATATCTGAACCATTTATCTACGTCTTTAAGATCAATTTCTACGGTTTCTTTTAATTTTTCCCAAGTTTCTCCTGTATACAAAATAATAGTGTCGTCTGCAAAGCTGTTTGCAGTTCCTTTTAAATCTAAGGTAAGGAGACTAGGAGACTATTTATATATAAAGTGAATAGTAATGGACCGAGAACTGTACCTTGGGGGACACCGTATGAAACTGTTCTTAAGAGACTTTACGTATTATTTATGGATATTTGTTGAAAACGATTTGATACAAAATAGCTTTTTATAATTTCAAACGTGTTTTCTCTGATACCATATAATTGAAGTGTATGTAGTAGTATTTCATGGAAAACAGTATCGAAGGCCTTAGAGAGGTCGACAAAAATACTTAAAGCAGCTATTTTTTCATCAATTGCTTCATAAATAAGAGAAGTCAAAGAGGAAATAGCGTCATCCGTCGAATCATCCTCTCTAAAGCCATACTGTTTATTTGAAATTATATCACCTAGGTAACATCTAATTATCAATAAACAATAATTTGTAATTGAATTTACTGCTTGGACCCTTACTTTATGGAATCTACTCATATTACTATTCTAAATGAAACTAACTGTTTCTAATTAATTCCACTATTTAATGAAGAAATTGATGAAAACTCTAAAACACTCTGACGATGATAAGCAAATATTTATATTTTCATCAATTTTTTCATTAAATAGTGGAATTAATTAGAAACAGTTAGTTTCATTTAGAATAGTAATAATTTGTAAATCAGAATGGCTTTAAAAATCGAGTGGTGATTATGGAGGTTATAATTGTACTGTGTAGTCTACCAAATAATGTGCAACATAAAAAAATGTGCTTTAAACATTTACCATTATGCTTATGGAATAAGATAAATATTCTATCAATATTATTTTATTTGAAAACTTTTGACGCTGCAAATGGAAATTGATGACAAAATAAACATAAATTGTTGTTAGCACTTATCATTTGTTTTTTTGTACGGCACATCTAATGAAAAAACATTGACTTGAGATATAAATATTTTCAGTTATTTAGACCAGGACAACGGAGACACCGAATTTCTTAAGATTTCCTATAATCAGTGGAGATAAATGGACCATAAATATCAAATATTCACTGGGCAAACCGCTCCATCTCAGGATTTCTCGGTTAATTTCCAAAAATGCAGCTAATTCTCCCAGTATACTGTGGAGTAGTGAGGAGTTGGTTTTACAGGTTTTTGTGTTTTTTCTGACCTCGTTGAGCTTAAATCTTCAGTTGTGCAGATGTCAGTCATGGGGATTTCCGACAGAAGTGAAACACAAATGAATGAACTCTTTTTGAAAAATTTATCACACGCCCATGGTAAATGGAATTTGTTACAAATTGACCCCATTCAAAATCCCCCCCCCCCCTTCATCGCGTGCCTATGGTAGATGAAAATTTTTGCAAGTAAATTAACCCTTTTTAGAAATTTTATCGTACTCCCATGGTAAGTGGAAAGTTTACAAATGAATTAGCTCCCTCCGTTGATGGTTAGGCGGCGACCAGGCCATAAGTTTTGTTACTACCAAAAATAACACAACGAGGCTAAAGAAGTTTGGTTGAGAAGCTGTTGGCTACTTTACAGTCTAAAGATGTTTTTCGCCAACACAATTTCGTCAACAACAAATCGATAGAATATTAAAAAGATCGTGATATCAAGTACCTATGAAAATATAATACTATAGACCCATTCATTCATTCATTCATTCATTCGTTTGGGTAGTGTTAATCAGCCCAGGCACTTGAACTGGATCTTTGTACCATTTCCCATTTCATCTACTTCCATTCCAGAAGCTTCGTATCTTCTATATAGGCCACTAGTTTGACTGGAGAGATTTTCGGTAGTTGTAATGGTTGTATTATTTCCTCTCCAAAGTGCTTCCGTCTGAGTCCTTGTAAGAAGCAGAGAATGAGAGTAGGTGTTACATCAAAGAGTTCACATTTCCTGCACGTAGGTTCACTAACTGGACATTTTGTGCAGATGTTTCTTCAGGGAGCAGTGTCCAGTCACCACATCGGCAACTGTCTTCAAATGTCTCTTACCCAGTTTCAATAGCCTGGTTGAGAGTTCCTTGTTTACCTAGTTCAGTAAACCCTTAGTATGGAGGTGACCTTGTGTCAACCTCCATTTGAGTTGGTGTTCCTTATAGAGTCAGTTCCCGATTTATCTTATGCAATCCTTTGTGATTCCACAAAACGGTTCCGGACCTACGAAGTTTCCTTTAGAACCTTTTTCAGCTAACTGGTCTGCCATTTCATTACCTGCAATCCCCTCATATGCCATCACTCATATAGAGACATTTTGTTGTCTCTTGCCAGCCTGTTGAGAGATTCTTTACAGTTTTTTACCAGTCTAGACCCAGTTCTTGATTACATCTGAAATATGAAGTTTTACCAGAAAGCTTCGGAATAGAATGGAAAGGAGACTCCTTCGTAAGGGAAGGTGCTGTGAGTGGTTTACCAGAACCTCCCAGTGACATCTCATTAATCATTGCCAATCAAAAATTAAATACCTGAACTGCAAGTGCAAAATTTACTACTATTTACCAAACAAGTGTTAGATTAAAGCAGATATGACCTACGTTGTCTAAGAGACCTATTTACAGCCCATTGTCGTCTCAATAATAAAATTATGTAGTAACATTTAAACTGTCAGAAGACTTGATGTGCGTATTTGTCTTGAAGCGAAGCATATACTTTGTGCCTCTCCACCATGACCCTAATCAGGTTTCTGATGTTTGGCAGTGTCTCTCCCTGCTTCAGTCCTAGAATATCCAAATTAACCAATCGGCTTGGTTGAGAAGCTAAATTTGTTTTGGAGGAATATCAATAAGTGTGCGCAGCAATAGATTCTTGCGATTCGCAGTAGAGGACCGACACACTCACCATAAACCTAACCTAACTTAACCCAGATTCGGAATTAAACATAGAGATGTTAATAATCATCTATCATAATGTTAATAGTAATTATTTGTAATCGGATAAATATCCGTTACAGCATTTGTTAGGTAAATACTATATTGATATCGTACCCAAGATTAGTGAGGAAATCAGACATATGAGAAGTATTGTAGAAGGGTATGTCTTCCAATCGAAAATACAGTTTAAGAACAGAATTGTTGATGTCATCCAGATATGAACCTACTTGAGCTCTATTATCTATGCCGTCTAAATCAATGCCTTCACTGGAGCGCAGCAGCTTATGATATGCGTTCATATTATAAAGATGCACCTGGAAAATAATTTCGTTTATAGTCAATAACGCTTTGATCGACTACTCACTTGTTGAGCCAAGTTATAAAAGTCTTGAACTCTTTTTGCTCTGTACCTCATCAAAACTGAAAATAATGTCTTCTTCTTCCATTTTCTAGCGTAAGGTCTAATAAAAGATTTTTCGTTTTCGTCTAGTTGTTTGTAAGCTTCTAGAACTTCTTTACGTCTTGTAGCGTGTCTGTAAGCTGAATATACATACATAATGTGTCTATTGATACTACAAAGCTACTATTTTGAAGGGTTTAATATTTTTTTCTTATAATTATTTTGTATAAATGACTTTACCCTTTTGAATGACTTCTGCAGCTTCATCTTCTGTCATTATACTATCTCTTCTTCTAGGTTGTATCTGCTCAACTAATAAAAAAAATTGAATTTTCGAACTTAACATATAGTACGTTGCAAGATATTGTAGGAGGAGCAATGCTTTGGAAACCGCGAGAAACGTTCGCCGATCGTTGATCAGAGTCGAATAATATTTATTGAAAAAAATATGGAATGCCAAGAAGTTATATTAACCTTGCTTTTGTTAGATCTTTTGAGCACATCTTCTATGTTCCGACCAGCACACAACTTATCTTTATCTGGACCCGATACGATTTTCTACTAAATCTTGCAGCGCGCTATATATGTGTTGTCGCAAACAATTGCTTTCATACGGGATATACAGCTCCCATCTTTTGTTTATAACTTAAAAGAAAACAAGGTATAACTTACCCACTTCTTTCTTATCTTTCTTTATTTGCTTTGCAAGTCTACATTTAACTAAAAATCCTCTGAGAATGCTTTGTATTTTTATTATCTTCTTCACTTGTGTTTCGTACAATCTGGATAAATATTCCTCGTTGTAATATTTTAAGAAAACTTTGGTTTTTCCCAATGCCCAATCTTCCATTTTTAATCTGATCAGTAGCAAACGACAGTTGTCTTTTGTAATGTCAACGTTTTCGTCAAAATCAAAAGCTAAAAATTTGTACCTGAAACAACATTTTCATGAGTCCATGTGCTTTGGCTTACAGCAATTAACAACAAATTAAGCAAAACTATTGCAAGTACTTCTGAAGTAGCGTACAGACCGACTTTCTAACGTACTTAGACCAACGACAACGGCGCATGTGCTAAAGTATAAAAACTTACCTTCTTAGAAATTCTGGGAACGAGACTCTTTGCGAATACCCCGATTGTCTAATTTTAGCAGTATCTGCAATCCCCATAGCTCTTAACTGATGTTTGACCAACTCTTTTTTGAAGTTGTTTGGTCGCCCTTTCAGATCAGTTCTCACACAACGAACAAAATGTGTTCCTCCAGAGCCCGAACCAATAGACAGTTCTTTAAGTAGTTCAAGGCATAACGATCTGAATATTGTTGACTGCGTACGCATTTTTCGAATTTGTGAATATTCTCTGTTCTTAGATATCTGAAAAGAATACAATTGAATTGGTTGCATTTAATTTCTAAAATTTCAGCTTCTATGTTCTGTATACTTGGAAGCTGGGTGATGATAAAATGTAAATTCTCAATCATCAGGACTAATTCAACAACACACAAGTCAAAACGCACAGTGCTTATCGAGAAGATAAAAGCAGATGACTTAATTTGACGCAACAGTCAAAAAATATAGCTTTAATAATAAGTTCCAAATAACTATACAATGTGGGGAAGACTGGAAGAAAGGTGTACCCCTACAAGCTGAGGCAACAAGGACGGCTTCAAGGCAGAGGTGGGTGTAGGAGCTGGAATTATAAGGCTATTCTCCACTGCGATGAAGAAATCGAAGAGAAGAAACGAACGTACCATTCAATTGCAATTTTTACAGATAACCAAGCTGCACTGGAGGCACTCAATTCCATAAATAAATCATAAGTAGTATGGGATTGCGTACTGTCTTAAGCATTTTCGGAAAGCTAATTATGTTGACAGACGAATCCATGTCCAGATTCTGCCACTTATTCAGAATACTTACTAGGCCGTTGTGACTACCTGGTGAATGTGAGGTTTCTTGTACTAAACGATGAGACAGATGAGAGGTGAGATGATGAAGAGGCCGTTGGATGACAATGGGGAGTACTTCTGGGAAGTATTCAACAGGTTGCTGAGGGAGGAAGAGTTCCCGGAAGGATGGAAGATGGCTAGGGTGATACTGATGAAGAAGGCGCGTAGAGAGGGGAAGCGGGCGGGGGACTACAGGCCCATCAGCCTGCTGTGTGGTATGGCTAAATTGATGGAAGGGATAATACAGGATAGGATTGAGGAGGAAGTTGGTAGGAACGGGGGTGTTAGGGTGAACCAACACGGGTTTGCGAAGGGGAAATCATGCATCTCGGCGCTGGGCGATGGGCTTGGAGGAAAGGGCTAGAGAGGGCAACTGGAGGAATAAGAAATTGGCCCTACTCGTGTTCTTCGACGACGGGAACGCGTTCAACAGTGTCAGCGGTGTTGAGCGCGTTGCTAAGACTTGGAGTAGAGAGAGAATGGTTAACCTAGTAGAGGACTACCTGACGGGGCGTGTGATGGTAGACTCTAGAGGGACGTGCTATGAGTTGGAGGCTGGAGTGCCCTAGTGCTCCTGAGACCGACGCTCTGGAAGTGTGTTTGATCAAGTTTGTGGGATAGTATGTGAGATTATGGTATATGCGGACGATGTGTGTCTGTTATGTATGGCAAAAGAAGAGGCGGAGATAGGAAGAAAGGCGAAGAGGATGTGTAGAAAGATTGTGGATAGGATAGTGCGGTGCGGACTGGAAGGGGCGGAAGATAATAGTGGGGTTTCTAGTGAAGGGACGGAGCAAGACGAAGGACGAGGGGTGATGGTGAAGGGAGGGAGAATTCGTATGGAGGAGTCTGTGAAATACCTAGGGGTGTGGTTGGATAGCCAATTCTCCTTCGGAACGCACATGTTAAATGCGGCACAGAAGGGGAAAGTAAGAGCAGCATGGTGTAATGTGAAAGGGCAGGAAGAGTGGAAGAGGAGGGTAATTGGTAGAACGGTAGAGCAGAGTATGCTGAACGGTACGGTGCGTTGGTGTGGGGTGAAAGAACGGGAGTGAATGCGAGGGTTAGGCTACTTCTGCGGGTACAGAGAAGGATACTCCTGAGGGTGGTGGAGAGGTAAAGGATAGTGGGTGGACTGGCAGCATCGGTGCTGTCAAGGTCCTACCCATTGGACGCGATGGCTAGAGCCAAGAACAAATGCTGGAGGGGTGCGACCAGAGAGGAAGTACAGGAATGGATGGAGGAGGAAATGGAGAGAAGGTGAGAGGAGTAAGTGGGCGCACTAAAAGGAGCGATTGGTAGTAGGAGAAATTGGATGGACCGGAAATTCGGGGAGATGAACTACTTCTTGACAAAGGTGCTCACTGGACATGGGTCGAGTGTGGGATACCTCCACAAGATTAGGAAAAGAGAGACTGGAGTGTGCGAGAGGTGTGAAGTGGTGGTTGATGTTGGGCATGTGTTTAGATGCTGAAGAAGTAGGAGAGGAAACTAGGGGAGGCGGTGTATTGGGAGAACATTGTGAGGATGAAGTTGAGGGAGGATGAGGAATGGATGGAGGTAAGTGGCGTAGTGGAGAGCATGATTAGGGGAAGAGATTGACTCGATATGGCATGAGAGGTAGGATTGATAGGTAGGGAGAGGGCGACGGTGTGAGCGGAGCGTAAGCGAGGGACCGCCGCTCGTCTCGAAGTATGCTAGGGTAGTGATTCCGATGCGGGGGTAACGGCGAATTTGAGGAGGGTTTAATTTGTAGGCATCTCCTTGGGGATGAGTTCAACACTGTTTGGGTCCTGGATAGGACCCATTCGAACCCATCTCTAAAAAAAGTTGAGACACGGGTCAGTCTTGAGGTTGATTGTCTAAATAAAAATAAGTCTGGAGAACGTATTCTAAATTCAGAGGGCCACAATAGATCTGAAAAGATAGGTGTGAAATATGCCAATCAGCCACCTCATAAAATGTAATTTAAATTATCTACCCTGCTATTGCAAATTTACCTTTTTTTACAAACTTTAGAGACTAATTTTCGAACTTTTCGATTTCAAGTTTAAAACTGATTGTCAACACAAATTTTATAGAGCTACGCCAAATTCGCTCGTTGAATTCTTAAATCCCTGCTGGAGGGAAAATATTTTTCAATAATTAAATGGAAATAGAATTATAAAATAAGTTCATCTCAGCCGAAGATAACATCATATTGGTACTTGTAGTAACTTTACCCCAATTCACATTTTATGATGTGATTATATATATTTTGGTTGCGTTCAGTGCTGTTCATACTGAAAGTAAACTCATACAATACCTTTGAACCAAGCACATATTTATTTTTTTTGGCTTCTTCTGATGGCAATATTAAATTTCCTGTACGATCCAATTTTGCAGTGAATAAAGATGCTATGATTGGATTTTTTGAGCTTCTCATGGTTTCTATAATTTCTGGCGCTAGGAAATCCCTATTTTTCTCTGGCATTTTTCTACAGTTGTATGTAACTTTTCCAGTATAATGATTTATTCCAAAAGAATATTCATCATAGATTATCATCCTCTTCTTTTCTTCGTAGTATAAGTTCTCTACAAAAAAATATAGAGAAGAAATATTAATTGTATGTATTGGAAGAGAGTCGTAATAGCTTGAGATCTGGAGATACTGTCTGCTGAAAAGAATGGGTGATATCCAGCCCAACACCATTTGAATTTAGGAAGATAAGTAGACAGCCTGCAGGTCAGTTAATGAAAGTTACGTACTGGTGTATCAATGATCTTACACGAGGTCCAAACTCACCAGGGACTGTATCACAATACATCATTTGGTCGGCCCAATCAGGAACCGTAGCATAATTTGGTCTTTTAAGGGATCTGTTTTGTGCCTTCGTCTCTAATCTGTTTTCCTTATTTTAATGGTCCTTTTTCTAAGCACATTTTAAAGAGGGAAAAGAACAGGAAAATTCACCACTGCGTGCAAAAAATTAGAAAGCAGGAAATAACATAAAGTTCAGTTGTCATCTTCATAGACAGCCAAGCTGCATTGCGGTCGCTTGATTCCATAGAGGTTAAAACTGAGCTAGTATTGGATTACCTACATGTCCCAAAGATATTCGGAGACCATTGCAAGGTTTTATTGGGGCACGAGGGTCATAAAGGCAGCTAAAATTGAAAGACAAGATGCATCCATGGACCAGAACCATTCTGCAGCGTTGGAAAATCGCCAATAAATCTGATCACAAGAAAGCGGATTTCACTGAAATATCTAGAATGGTGGGAGATCTCACCCCGACAGTGCGACTACCTTGAGAATGTGCTGTAAAGTCACTGGCAATAAACTACGTGAAATGATGTTCAGAGTCGATTGGATGTATAAAAGAAATGTAATCTATACTCTCAGCTTTTATTCACGCTCGATGTAAACAAATGTTGATGGTTGTATTATCTCCTCTTCAAAGTGCTTCTGTTTGAGTCCTCGTAAGTTCTCTCAGAAGCTGGGTATGTGTGTAGGTGTTTCATCCCTTGTATGTATGTATATTAGGGTGACATTCACTGAGACCTACTGTGCTCCATTTTTTCCTACTTAACTCTTGAGGAAAGTCCCAGAGACTAGTAGTTCCTTTAGACCTATTTCCCGAAGGAATTTTAGGATAACCACAGGCTTCATTTTAGGTAAATGTCTCTCTTTTATCCGCAATTATGTGGATGGAGGTTTCTTCTTCCATTCCATTCTTCTTTTTAAATAAAACGTCGATTATAATTTGTTGCAGGCGAAAACCAAGTTTGACTCTGTAAGAAATAGCGGGCAATGATCAATGGTTCTTCTACTAATAGATACAGAAAACGTCTGCTGTCAGACCTCTTGTCAGTGGTGATATTGTTTTGACGGGGCGTAAGTGAAATGTGAACAACTATATATCACTATAGATCTGAAAAGGTTGCAGAGAAAAAGACCAGTAGCCACCTCATTAAATCTAACCTAACCTAACAAAAAATATGAATGAAAAAATGAAGCAAAACACAACAGCTATATACAGGGTGTCAATTCTAAAACTTACAATGGGCTGTACCTCCTGAACGAAAAGAGATTTCCAAAAAAATTCAAAACCGTTTCTAGGGTAGAGAGGGGGAACTAGAATGAAATGAGAGAGAATGCACCCCCATCAACCCCCTATACCCCCTATGGCATTTTATTTGTTTTTTACGAACGCACGCATTTAGAACATTTATCACTTAAATATGGACCGTACTTGGCACTTGCACTTTCAAAGCGAAGTATCGTTTCACAATTAATTGTTATTTTTGTTGTCAAATAAATGTTTATGCTTTATTGTTACACCCTGTATAATTATGACTTAGACCGTTGGAAAGCATTTTCTACGGGCTTTCTAACGACGTAATACAAGTAGGGGGTTGCCATTTAAATTTTTGTAGGTGGGGCATAGGGGGTGAAGGGGGTGCGTTCTCTCTCATGTCATTTTAGTTCCCCCTCTCTACCCTAGAAACGGTTTTGAAATTTTTTTAAAATCTCTCTTCCTTCACGAGGTACAGCCCTTTGTAAGTTTTAAAATTGACACCCTGTAAATGTCTGAGCTGCCAATGACAAATGAAATGGTAGAGAATAAGGTCGATAATATTTGCGCAATTTGAATAATATGATTACCTGTTACATATCTGCCACTATGCCCTTTTTTAGAAGCATCATCAATAATCGACAATAATCCTTCAGAGACTCCTAAAATTTCGTTTAAAGTATCCTTGTTTTTGTAATATGATAGTGGAACAAAGTCAATGTCCTCGTCTTGAAGGTCCTGCAACTCCCATGAGAATACTCTTTGCAAGAAGTGATAATGCAGTTGCTCATTGAATGTATTGACGATCAGTTGGGAAAAATTATTTTCCTTAAAACACTCAAATCCGAAGAAGTCTAGAATTTTTATCACGTAACTGTTTCCGCTGAAAAAACATTACATAGTGTTAAAACTCCTTAAAAAGAAGTCTGCGTTTGAAAATACTTACAAAATAGCTTTTCCAAAGGCCAATCGGTTATTGATTGTTCCAACAATATAGTCTACAAGTCTGGCATATAAAGAATTGGCTAATACGTTCTTGACTTCTGTAGCTTCTTCGCAGGTTTGTCTAACTTTAAACGCATTGCCATCTTTTATAACACAATAGTTTGCTAAAGCCCAACAAATTTTCCTCCCATCTACGTCTAATAATTCTGCAAACTCTTCTACTTCCTTCTTATTTTGCAAAACCGCCAAATTATCTTCATTTTCTACAAATTTAGCTTCTCCTAAATGAATAATTCCTGATATAACAGAATGAATGGTTATTATTTCATCAGTGGAAAATTGTAATCCTTCCAGGTAACTACAAATTTTTTTATATTTCGCTATATTCGCTGTAATATCAGTTCTGGGTGATTTCGATTCATCTTTTTTGGGTATTCTGAGACAAGTGTATTGTCTACTGGTGCTCAGTTTATATTTCTCATGCATAGGAGTTGAAGTGATGCCATCGTAAAAGTAGTAGAATATGTGAAAGTTACTCTGCAATCTAAAAGAACCATCAATAATTTATTGAACTTATTACTGTGGTCAAAAATAATACTTACATATCTGTAGATGATACTCTCCACTTGTCGATACAGTGTATTTTAAAACTAGCTCCACTCAATTTTCCAGATTTTCCATAATTAATTTCTGACTTAAACACCGCTCTTGTAGCATAAATGTTCGAAGGTGTCGATGCATGTATGAGTGAATGCAGTAACGAAATAGTATTCTTTATTCTAGAGGAACTGACACTCTGATTTTCTCCAAGGAAAAACAGATGATCGATGAGGTGGAGGAAATTTGAAGTTTTTCCTGAACCACTTTCACCTGAGAATACAATTTGCTGTGTAACTTTGTGGTGAAGAGCGTTTTGGTATGCTGTATCTGCGATGCTGTAAATGTGTGGAGCGTTGTCGGATCTCGACTTAAATTGGTATTTCTCGTGGAACTGTAATAAAAAGTTGAATTTTTGGTTAAAAATAAACAGCCCATACAATTTTCGCGGCACCCTCGCCTTCGCCATATTTAAAATTTTTTTTCGTTATTAAAAATGTGCTTATGTTTAATAATTTGACGTGCTATGTAAGCATATTCAATTATTTTTTCAATTTTATTTCGCATTTTATTGAATGGTAACTACTTATTTTTTATTATAATATAATTTCAAAATATCAATGATAACAGCGCATTCGCCAAATTTTCAAAATAAAAGTTCACTAAGCGAGTCAATATAATGAGTTTACAGCTTGTTTTTCTTCAATTACCTGTTTTCCATATATGCCTTTCCTTTCATTGGGATTAAGTGCCAATAAAATATCACCAATATAAGTATAATATTCTCCCATTTCTGCTCGTTTTTCCAACAATTCCAATATATCTCTTTCCGATATCGGATGTAATGCTGCCAGATCTTCTTCGTAAATCGGTTCAATATCTCCATCTATATCTCTCTTGATATATTTACCATGTACCACTACATCCAGTGGTTTTGTAGGAAGTTTTACGCCGGCAACATCAGAAATTAAGCTTTTTATTTCCATAGCTAACTGAAAAATGAAATAAAAAAATATGTGAGCCGTCACGGGACGCCTGGCAGATGTGAAGTATAAAAGAACAGATTGAAAAAGTGAGATATGGAAGAGAGAGGGAAATGGGAGAGAGAGAAAGAAAGTGTTTTGCGTGTGATTACAATCATAATTTAAATTGTCAGAATCTAAGACGTATTCGGTAAGGTTCGCGACCCTCCGAATATTGTAAGACTTTTTTTTCTTATTAGACCATTTTTGACAATTTTTCAAAAATTTTGAGCATTTTTCAAAAATTTTGACAATTTTCAACAATTATTGACTATTTTTGACAGTTTTTTATAATTATTCACCATTTTTTCAAAATTTTAACAATTATTTACTATTTTTGACCCTTTTTAAAAATTTTTAACAATTTTTGACCATTTTTCCAAATTTTAAAAATTATTGACTATTTTTGACAATTTTGGACCATTTTTGACAGGTTATGACAATTATTGATGATTTTTGACAATTTTTCAAAAATGTTGACCATCTTTCAAAATTTTTGACAATTTTTAACAATTATTGACCAGTTTTTACAGTTTTTTATAATTATTGACTATTTTTTTCAAAATTTTGACAATTTTTGATCATTTTTAAGAATTTCAACAATTATTGGCCATTTTTAACAATTTATGACAATTATTGACCATTTTTGAAAAATTTTGACAATTATTGTACATTTTTCAAAATATTTAACAATTTTTGACAATTTTTCAAAATTTTGACAATTTTTGACCATTTTTGTCAATTTTTCAAAAAATTTGACAATTTCTAACAATTATTGACCATTTTTGAAAGTTTTTTATAATTATTGACCATTTTTATAATTTTTCAAAAATGTTGTCAATCATTGACCTTTTTTTTAAAATATTTAACAATTTTTGACTATTTTTCAAAATTTTAACAATTTTTGACGATTTTTGATTGGTTTTGACAATTATTGACCGTCTTTGACAAGTATTGACCATTTTTGACAATTTTTCAAAAATTTTAACCATTTTTCAAAAAATTTGATAATTATTGATAATTTTTTCAAAATTTTTACAAATATTGACCATTTTTGACAGTTTTTGACAATTATTGACCATTTTCCCAAATTTTTGACAATTTTTGACCATATTTCAGAATTTTTGACAGTTTTTGACCATATTTCAAAATTTTTGACAATTCCGTTATATTTTTTATTACGTCAATATACTGGTTCATTGAGTCTGCATCTAGGTGTAAATAGATGCTATTTTGTTTATAATTTATTTATAAAGTACGTGGGCATCTATCCCCAAGATTTAGGTATAGGTGCCACGAAAATATGAAAGGAAGGAAGGAACGTGAGCTCGAGTATGTTCTTGGACTACAGAAAACCTACAGTCAGCTTTCGATGAAATGGACAAAAAAAACCATGGGGATGAACTAAATATCCCGACAATTTGGGATTCCATCGAGGACATTGCGAAGACGATATGCTGCTAAAAATACAACAAAGTTGAGACTGGACTCTATTTATTAACAAAGGTAAGTATTTTTTTTAGGAAAACATCCGATTTTGGATTTTGACAACGAGAAAAGGCTAGTAAAGCACATTATCAAGCTTAAAAATTTAATTATAGTAATTTGTGTGATATTAAAATTATTACCTTCTAATGATAACAATTAAAAGATTAAAAAAAACACAAAATGTCTTTCATTATTATGATTCATGTTTCTTGGAGACAATTGCTCGTTTAGGAGTAGAGCTACCTAATATTTGGTTTGGATGTTTCGTTTACACGGTATAAAGGGCATCTATCCTTCTCATAGTGAGACAAATCTCCATACAGGTAGGCATCTATCCTCAAAAAAATGTTCCACAAAAACCTAATTTCTGCAAAATCTGCATTTGATAGGTTACAAAAAAATAATAATAATTCAACATAAAGGATTGATCTAGCTACATTCATAAAAATTATTCGTATAAAATTAATATTTTAAAAATTAGCTTGCTTTTTCAAAAAGTGGGGCATCTATCCCGGTTTTACCCTACTAATCTTCACGTAAAATAAATATATAGCGAATAGTATATTCGATTAAATATTGTGAATTGCTTTATTTCTGTTTATCTTTTTCGTGTGCAATCACTTTAAAGTGGTAATTTGTTCTAGTTTCCCATTTTCTTATGTACTTTTTCATTTTGGAATCGACCTACTTATTATTATCACTTATAACCCGGTATAGTCAGAATTAAGTAGGCAGCCAACCTCAATGTACTTGAAGAAATTTGACGCAATGCACAGCTCTAATCTGGGAGTACGGGTAAAGTCCAGCAAAACAAACAATGGTATAGGTCGACCAGAACAGCTAGAGTGTAGAGAATTGTATGCGCGTCAGCAAACTTCTTGTTACGCTGACGGAGCTCAGTTGGTAAAAGTTTGTCAGACAACGCACTTCGACAAATTTACAGTGGCGTACTTACATTTATCGTTAATTGATTTATTAGTATTTACAACTTCAAGAAACCTACTTTAAAGCAGGTTCGCGCAAAATTTTATTCCGAATATGATTATGAGGAAGGAAGGGAGTCACTGCGACAAGAAATACGAGCACTGGGATTTCACTGGACAAAAACTGAAAGCGATAGAGCATTATTAGTAGAGCGTGATTCAATCCATCATTTTCGATTGGCATTTTTAAGAAAAATGAAAACATTTAGAGAAGAAAAAAGGCTGATTGTTTATACTGATGAAACCTTTATTCACTCTACTCACGCACATGAGAAAGGTTGGAGTAAAAGCGGAGAATTAGGTTTTAGAAAACCTACTAGTAAAAGATCGTATGATCATCGTACACGTAGGTAGCGAAGATGGATTTGTTCCTAATGCTTATCTTCGTTGGAAAGGAACATGTGATTATCACGATCAAATGAATTACCATATTTACGAAAAATGGATCAAAGAAAGAATTATAACAAATTTGCCGAATCAAAGTGTTGTGGTATTAGATAATGCATCTTATCACAATAAATTGATGGAGGAGATGCCAACTTCGTCCACAAATAAGAAGGATATGCAAGATTGGTTGAAAAAAAGAAATATTGCTTTCAATAATGATGTTTGTAAGCAATAATCAAAGATCATAAACCAAAATATCAACTATATGACATTTTAATTTCCAGGTTGTAAGATTACCTCCTTATCATTCCGAACTGAGTCCAATAGAATTAGTTTGGAGTGCAATGAAAAAATATGTTGCTTACAGGAATGTAACGTTTAAATTTGACAAGGTTGCAGAATTTTGTGATGAATACAAAAAGAAAACGAATTGATCTCCCTCTATATGAGAGAATAAATAGATCTCTTATCTTATTTGATACCTCCATTCCTCCAACTTTTCCGATGAACAATAATCCGATTGGCTAACGAAACTTCCGTACTGCGATACTTTCTTATCAAATTTCAACAAATATCAAACAAATCAAACTTTAATTAAAACAGCATTTCAAGAAAAAGTGTCCAGACTTAGTGAATACAAATCTATACAGATTCCTTAAAAATGGAAAAGGGAAAAGGAGTAGGAATTTCAGTTATTACTCCCAGTGCCGTCATTAAAATTAGGCTACCAGACATGGCAAGTGTATACAACTGTATGCAATCTTCCAAGTATATGCAAAAAACCACGAACAAAGTCATTTTTTGACTCTCTAAGCTCTATTGAAAGCATTCTCCAAATGTACCCTCGAATTCCCTAGTATAAATTATCAGAAGAGAGCTGTTCAATCTACAATCGTTTTTTTATGGGTTCCGTCACACATAGGGATAATCGGAAACGAAAAGGCAGATATCGAGGCCAAACATGCAACTGATGACCCAAATTGTGCTTTAGTGTCAAGAACTACTGTGACAGACTGTAAAAATTTTTTTGAACAGTTAGTCATCAGCGACTGGCAAAACTGCTGGTCTCGATCTCCATCAAAATTGAGGAGTGTGAAAAAAAGTGTAGCTGCCTGGAAATTCCTACCAACCAAGAGGAGAGATCAAATAATTTTAAGTCGACTCAGAATTGGACACACTCGTTTCTCCCACGGCTACCTGATGTCTCCAGTGTCGTAGTGCATGTGCTAGTGGATTGTACCCGTTTTGCTCATCAAAGAATAATGTATAATTTATCGAATAAAATCACAGACATTATCGGTGAAAACTGTGACGTTCAAAAATTGTTACTTTTCTTGAAAGCGATTAACTAACTGTATAAAATTTAATAATTATAGTATGTAAATTATTCTATCAAATGTAAATTAATTGTTGGGCGCTAATAACCTTAGGGGTTGATGCGCATTTTAAAATTTCAAAATAAAAAAAAAGTGCTAATTATTATTTTATAATAAATATAGAATAAGTATTTCACTTTTGAATACATTATTGATTATATTTAGATTAATTACATTATCAGTATTATTTATTTCAGGAAACATTTCTTTCTATTTAAATAACATTAGCAAATATTTATCTCATTATAGCATATTAAACATGTTTAGCGTATTGTATGATTTCTCACCAGATCAGGTACTTTCTAGAATTAATGATCATTCTAGGAAGGAGATTAACTATTAGGCCGTCGAAAAAATTAACATTTGCATTTATAAATATTTTTCAGAATTAGTAATATTTATTTTATTAATTTAACTTTCAATATCAACACCAGTTCTTCTGATGAGATATATTCTCAGAATAAAAAAAATAATAGATTAATTTTGAATTAAAAATACAGATTATTATTAGGTATAATAGGCTATTTCTGAAATATTACAATAAAGAGGGTATATGTACCTACTATTTGTTTTTGATTATTTTGTAGGTACGCTACTGTTGCAGCGAGTATACGCGTTAATGTTATATCTTTCACTCTCTTTCTTCGCGCACATCCAAACTCTAGCTGTTCTGGTCGTTTTATACCGACCGCGTCGTACACTATCCTTTTCTAGAAGCGATTCAGGATATTTTTGATCCCTCTTGGTTGTCGATAAAGCTAGATGCCTGAATTTTCAATGACCAAGAGGGCATAATATAACTAGGAATATTCCCGAAAAACATTTAATTTAAACCTGTTTAAGGACTGTTCCAAGTGAAACGTATTGCGGTAGATATGAAAGTGGTGAGTAGGTAATGTTTTTCCCCGATATGTTGTTTCTAGTTGAAAAAGTTGTGCGTTCTAGATAATTAGAGATTTTTTTCTCCTTTTCCTGTAATGCAGTTGGCAGAGCTCAAATTTGTGTTCGAACTGTCGTGAATGGAAAATTGCATTAATATAATGACAAACAAACTTTCGACCCTGAACCTGTGAAGTGAGATAATGCTAGTAAATGTACTAGAATCTGAACGAGAAGATAAAGAGGAATAAGAACAGCAGGAGGAGGGAAAAAAGAATTAGATAGAACAGAAATTGGTGTAACATAAAAAATTGGAATGATCCGACACTTTAAAAGTAATTTAAGCAAATACAAGATTTTTATACATTTCAAATTCCAAATCCGATCATAACCACCATCAAAGGTGATGCTAATAAAGGGTGAATGAATTATAGTTTGAAGAAACTAAAAAACACGATTTATAGGTAATCGAAATGAAAAGTAAAAAATAATTCTGAATTTAAGAATAAAATAATTAACGAGAAAATTAATGTCATTGCGGTAAAAGCGTGGGGTGCTTTGTACTACATTTATACACCCTGTATTTTGAAATAGAACTAGTAAGAAATTATAACAATTGATATCGAGCACCCCATGCTTTTACCACTATGACATTAATTTTCTCGTTAATCATTGTATTCTTAAGGTACTTGATCTCGTCGAGAATGTGGCCAGATAATCTCCGTAATAAAACCAATATTGCCATTAACTAAGCCTTTTGCCACGTCAATATTCGATCTTAACATCACTTTAGCTCTCATGAACATTTTCAATGATATTTCGGTGGCAACTTTTTTTTCATACTTGCTTCCTGGTAAAGTAAGAAATTTTTAATATTTTTAAATCACATAATTAAGGGAATTAACAATTATTATTTTTTATTTAATTAAACTTATTGTATTGTCATCGGTCCTTGACGAGTGTGCAAAATTTCGAATTAATCTGAGCGTTCAAAGAGGGTAAAAATCGAATTTATAAGTTGCGTTACAGACATAATAAAAGTAAAGCTAATATAAAGCGTATAAAAGAAAAATTCTCACATGGTAATTGTTTTCTGGCACCTCTTCTAAGAAAGGATGTTCAATCAACTCCATTATGCATGGTCGATATTCAAAATCTTTAACCAAACACCTAAAAATTAAAGAAATTTTGTCAAACTTATTATTAGTTTGGAAATTTTATATCCAAGATCATTTTTATTTTGAATAATGGAACATGAATATTCGACTATAAATAGTTGTATAAATGCTATCAAATATTGGTAAATAAAAGTAGGCAAGTAATACCCCTCACAAGTATTTCGTTAAAACTGAATATTTTTCATTTACTTCATTCATGAACAATTTTTGTTAGTATTTTTGAAAAGTTATTGGGTTGGATTATAGCATAGAAAAATATCATACCAAGTGCATATTAGCCGTACACTATCTTTATGACAGCTCTGTTCTGAGCACTTTTAGTGCTAGCCTGGTTAACAGTGGATCAGGTAATTTTTCGAATCAGATATCTCAGCAGCTATTATGTATATTATGGCAAAAATTGAACCAATACTTCTTCTTTTATTATAGTACCAAATTATGATACTCGTCAGGATAATACTTCACCACAAAATGTGAAAATCTCTTTTTTTCTCAATACTGCAGAATAATCCATTGTGCACCATGATGGTATACGGTGGATTGTATGGTGGTTCACAATGGATCATGTAGTGATGATTTAAATTTTAATTGGAAAATGTAATAGAAACAATTTTGGTATGCTTTAACGTAATATTTAAAAAATTAGAAATAAAATACAAAATAATATAACAAAAAACTAAATAATTCTTCTTATTCTGTCTTTAGCTACAAACTTAAAGCTCTCGGTGTTTTCAAAGTAACTATTTACTACAAATAATGGTATAAAGTACCTACTTATCTAAATGAACTGATCTCAATTATGAAAATAATATGTTATGAAAATCAACGTATGTTCAAGAGCGACAGGTTAACTGGAAATTTATTTATTGATCCACTAACCAACGGCTCTGGAAGAATAAACTTTAAATCCTGCTCTCCAACAAACGAGATATCAGGCACATTAGGTATACAAAATTGTTGTGTAGATTTCACACTCAATCTGAAAAAACTAACTTTATATTCCAATTTATCTGTTAGTGTTTCTAAAACTTTTGCCACATAGTAAACTCTCTGTTTCTTTGTACAAAATACAACAAGAACATGATCATCCACTTCCACTTTTCTCAATAATTGATTTTGCAGACGTTCTTCAGTCAATATTATTTCATTATCCACATTTTCATCTTCAAACCATTCCTCATCGTCATCAGTATCTAAGTAGACCAGTTCATCACAGTCTTCTTCTGAATCACTCTGTAAAACTTTGTCGATTTATTTCTTGCAGCTTCTTTCTTTCTATTTCTTTCTTCTCGAGCTACAGCAATTTTATTTTTCTCCGGAGTGTCTGTAGCTATCATACTTCCACCCAATTTCCGAGGTTTTCTCTTGTTTGTTCTAGGTCCATCCTTCAAAGCCGGTCTGAATAGTTCTGGTGCTATAGATGTATTATTCTCGTTGGATGGTCCAGCAACCGAATCTTCTTTTGAGAGATCTTGGTGGTTATTTTGAATAGTGATTAGGGAGTCAATGTATGAACTAATTGGCTTTTGAGTAGGAACAGCGACGGACTCATCTGAACAAACAGCTTTTTGGAAAGAATTTTCTAATTTATTTGAGGATTGGTCTGAAATTAACTGTGCTGGATCTGCTCGATCGGTTACTGTGCTGTGTAAAAAATCATCATTTGAGATTATATCCTTGTCAAATGGGAATATACTGATATGGTTCTATAATAATTCCATATCTTTTTATAAATTAAAATTTTATTTATGTATTATTTTGGTTTTAATACTTATCTTTCATTATCTAGCTCAGTCGGAAATTATCAAAATATTTATTTTGATTATATTTTTTATTATGATTGTTATGAGACTCTATTATGTAATTTAAATATTATTTTATAAATTCATTTGAATTATCTCAGGGAAATTATATTTTGTTTGTGAGTTCAAATTCTTGCAAAGACAACTCTGTCCTTTGACCTTCAGAAGGTTCCAACGCCGATAACCAGTGTTGATTGTAAAAGAATATATCATAGATATAAAAGAAAACAAACACATTCAATTTAAATAAATGTTCAACAAATGAAACGTTCGATTTATTATTTAATTCTGTTTAACGGCTTAATCAACTTCGAAAATATTCAAAAATGGTTAACACTAATTATTTCTTATCTAAAATTCATTCACCCTCTCATTCACAACAAAATTAAGATTATACTTATCAGAGTCTATGGTTTTATATTTCTATGGTTTTAAAAAGTACAAAGAATAAAATTAATTTTTATATGAAGAAGTGATATTTGACAAATTCTATAATAAAATGGCGTCTACATTAATATGGTCGATATCTCTTTGATTCTTTTGAAAAATTTTATCAGTAAGTATAATCTTATGTAATACTTTTTAAATTCGAACAATTTAAAATTTTTACATCAACAAATTCAACATTTAATTATATGGATAAATGATACCTGACTGTCTTTGTATTGTAATTAAGTATTCATTACTTTTCTTTTCTTGAAGGTCACACTGAAGTTCAATTCTCAGCAGTCCTGGATCATAATTCTGGATCACTTGGAAAGTTTTTTTCTGTGCTGGATAAACGATTTCAATATTTTTTTGCTTTCCACTTTTAATCCATAAAAAAATATGCCTTGGTCATAGGAATATTGTATGGCTGATAGCCGTGTTTACCTATTACCGAGTATTTATGGTAAGTATTACTTTTCACTTACTCATTTGTTATTACAATCACTTTGTATTAGTTGAGTTTACTTTATATTTACAACTTTTTATTATTTTTTGAATATTTCTGCATAATTTTAGTTTCTAAAATTTTCACCTTTAACAACCCTCCTTCCTTCTCAAAATCTCAACCCGTTGTTGATTTTTTCCTTTGTTTTTGCAACAAACGCTCTTAGATTTTATTTTAAAATTATTTCTACCAATGACTGTCTTTGAAAGATTTCGTTACTGAATTATTATTGCTATTTTTAATTATATTGATAGTTTATTTATGTTGAGTTATATGATTTTTTTTATTTTATCTATAGTTCAATTTTAAGTTATAATTTTCCCTATTGTGGTGTTTATTTTATTTATATTTCAATTTTACAATCATCACTTTTTACGTTGGTACTCCGTTAATCTTTTATTTTAAAGTTTGTATTCCTATTTTACTGTTTGTCATTGTACGACTTTAATTATTCAGTATACAGGGTGTATCAAAACTAATTTTACATATTATTCTTTTTTCTTCTAAATGTTTCTAACTCATACGTTTATTTTAGGTTTGTGATGGACTTACTCAATATGTTTTATATTCTTCCACTATGGAAAATAGCTGATTCTGAATATCAAGTGATAGAGTTGGTTATAGAAATATCAATTAAATTATATGATTATTAAATATTTAAATTTATTATTGAGTAACTATTCACACCATAACAATACCTATTTTCCTAAAAGCTCCAGTTATATTTTGTAGAGTCATTGACTTGGTTATAGCATTTAATTCATTAATTCAATAATGTCGTATATTGTTACTGGACAACCTGGATGACGCATTAACCAATAATCCATAGCGTTGTGATAGTACGTCTTAAATGGACCAAAGATCCCAACATCCAGCGGCTGCATCCTTGCAGATATGTGAGGGTGAAGTGTGAGAATAGTTACACCAGATTTTTTGACTAAATCCAGATCCACCAGATGTGACTCGTGATTATCCATGATTAAAATTGATGGGTTGTCTGGCGTGCTGTGACTATATTTAATGGAATGTTCCATCACTTGGAAAAACAATTCATTGTTTATCCAACCCGTTGGTGTCGCTAAAATTAACGAGCCACGAGGAGTACCAGTAGCCATTCTGGGATTTATTTTCTTACGGGGAATGATAATGCCAGGCGGAAGTGCAGAACCACTAGCACTAATTATAAAGCAGATTGTGCATAATGTTCCCTTTTCAGCACTGGTGACCTTACATAGTTTGGTGTGTCCTTTGGGTCCAATCATTTTTTGTGGTTTCTGGACAGTGGTTGTTCCAGTTTCGTCTAAATTAAATTTCCTGGTACCATCTGCAAAAACAGGATTTCTCTGAATTACTTTTTCCAAATAATTAAAAAATGTTTTAACAGACTCTTCGTTGAAAGATGTAGTCGTAGCAAGAGTACAAGCTTCTGGTTTTCTAAGACTTAAATTGGAATGACGTTTGTGAACTGCATAGTTAGGAACTAAACGTATTTCCATATTTGGCTCAGCATTTCTTTGTTTGTTCACGTAACGTTGTAGTGTCGTGAAAGCAATATTACATTGCTGGAACCGTCTTGAATTAGTTGTAAAGCGTGTTCCATGTCGGCAGATGTGTGTTTTCCAATCTTTCTCCCGGTTTTCTTCCGTGGCATGCTATAAAAAGAACACAACAATAAAATACTAGATCGATTAGCGTGGATAAAGCAAAAAATTCAGTGCAATGAAAAATTTAATTTAATGATAGTGATCCACCTACCTGTTATATATTTTCAAACAATAGCTTTAACAAAAATTGGTAAAAAAAGTTAACTCTTATATACAGTCACATACCTTGATATCCATTGAAATCTATTATACAATCATTGTCTTGTAAACATTTATTTTTTTAAGATTACAAAAAAATGTTACTTACGTGGAATGCTGACTATTACGCGCCAAAATAGAAAATTTTCCGAAACACTTCTCAAATACTGAGTTCGTTCAAAGACACACCAAGACTCGACAACGTTGCCAACTCTAGTGCAGTTTCATTGGATAGTTCGAATAATCGTCGCCTGATTCAGTGTGTACGACTGATCCACTGTTAACCAGGTTACCCTACATGTGTTACGGATGGCAGTAGTAGTAATGAGATTTACTACAATTAATCCAGTGTATTTGGAAAATTATAATACTTACTCGCTGATAAAATCGTGAAAATTTTCTGTCCAATTTGATACTTTTTTTAAAGTAGGTGGCGGATTTGATACTATCTGGAACAAGGTTCTAGATGGATTCATTCCTTGATAAGGTGGTTTACCTTCTGCTAATTCTATTACAGTAATACCAAGTGACCATACGTCAATCTTTAATAGAAAAATGCATTACATATTAATACAAAAAGTGTTAAAAAGTACTATTGGATAGTGTGACTAGTTTTCAATGAAACGTTGAATGAGATCTAGTATTACCTCAAGTTATTGAAAATAATTTTTTCTACAGTCGCGCGTAAAATAACTAATTAGTATATTCAAATGAAATCGTAAAGTCGACAAATGCCGAGGATTGTTACTTTACGCTCTAGCGCAAAAAAGGAATCTTTTTCGCTCGCTTATTTAATCAAACGACGCCCTCCGAATTAACTCAATTGGTGAATATTTAACAATTTATCAGATTAAAAATGAAATAAAATTATATGAAAATTGTCAAAAATTTTGAAATATGGTCAAAAATGGTCAATAATTGTCAAAAATTTTAAATTATTGTCAAAAATTGTCAAAAATGGACAATTTTTGTAAAAAATGGACAATTTTTGTAAAAAATGGTCAATTGTCAAAAATTTTAAAATTTTTAAAAAAAATGGCCAAACATTTTCAAAAATGGTCAATTGTCAAAAATTTTAAAATTTTTTCGAAAAATGGTCAAAAATTGTTAAAAATGGTCAATAATTGTTAAAATTGGTCAATAACTGTCAAAAATTATAAAAATTTTGAAAAATGGTCGATAATTGTCAAATACTATTAAAAATGGTCAATAATTTTGAAAAATGGTCAAAAATTTTGAAAAATTGTTAAAATTTTTGAAAAATTGTCAAAAATTGTTAAAATTTTTGAAAAATTGTCAAAAATTGTCAAAAATAGCTAATTATTATTGAAAATTGTCAAAATTTTGAAGAATAGTTGATAATTGTCAAAAATTATTAAAGTTTTTGAAATATGGTCAAAAACGGTCAATAATTGTGAAAAATGGTCTAAAATTTTGAAAAATTGTCAAAAATGGTCAAAAACTATCAAAAATGGTTAAAAATTGTCAATTATTTTTAAAAACTGTCAAATATGGACAATTAGTGTCAAAATTGGTCAATAACTGTCAAAAATTGTAAAAATTTTGGAAAATGGTCGATAATTGTCAAATACTATTAAAAATGGTCAATAATTTTGAAAAATGGTCAAAAATTTTGAAAAATTGTTAAAATTTTTGAAAAATTGTCAAAAATTGTCAAAAATAGCTAATTATTATTGAAAATTGTCAAAATTTTGGAAAATAGTTGATAATTGTCAAAAATTATTAAAGTTTTTGAAATATGGTCAAAAACGGTCAATAATTGTGAAAAATTTTTAAAATCGTCGATAATTATCAAAAATGGTCAATAATTTTGAAAAATGGTCAAAAACTATCAAAAATGGTTAAAAATTGTCAATTATTGTTAAAAACTGTTGAAAATGGATAATTATTGTCAAAAATGGTTAAAAATTTGGAAAAATGGTCACTAATTTTGAAAAACAGTCAAAATGGTCAATCACTGTCAAAAATGGTGAATAATTGTCAAAAATGGTCAATAATTGTAAAAATTTTGAAAAATGGTCAATAATCGTCAAAAGTTGTCAAAATTTTGAAAAATAGTCAATAAATAATACGAGCCATTTCCGAAAATCGATTTAAACACGTAATTTACGAAATCGTTTTACTAAAAATCGATTAATATTACTATAAAAATCTATAACTAAAAATCGATTATAAGAAAATAATAATCGATTTATATGGAAATCGATTATTTTTAACATCCCTAGTCAGTAGATCTTTTTAAGGTTAATCATGATAAATAGCGAAAATGACGATTATTCAAGTACTCCTATTATAACCTAAAATAATATAATAAACTGTTTTAATTATTAGAAGGGCGACTGCAGAAAAAATTATGTGTGTTTTTCGAGTGTAAAGTAAAATTGCCGCTTTCGAAAGATTGCAATCTGTTACTTTACGCTCTAAATACACAAATAACTATTTTTCCTCTAAAAAGTTAATAACGGAGCAAACTTTTCTTGCACCATCTTCCTGTAATGCTGTACTGTGAAAGACTTCAATGAATGATATTTATCACACACATCCTAATTTATTTGATACTTAATATACAATTTAATTTACCCTGTCATTATAGCCATGATCCTTATTTTTAATTCCCAAATTGATTATTTCCGGCGCCATCCAGCTTGGAGATCCCAAAATAACCGATAGCATTTCATCACTTTGATTCCTTAATTTTGAGAGTCCAAAGTCACAAAGTTTCACCTCTCCCTCTTTTGTAAGTAGGATATTGCTTCCTTTTATGTCCCTGTGGATAATTTTGTTTTCGTGGAGGAAAATCAGACCCTACCAACAACAATTACAATTAGAAATTCCGCAATTCACAAAGTTTTTTTACGAACAAGTAGAAAATGTTAATTTACATAAATACGATGACATGTATGCTCTTTGGCTATTGTGAAACTGGGATAAAATTGGGAGAAGCTTCGTGATAATATGCGTTCGTTGAAGACTATCTAAAAAGGAAAATGGTTAAATAGGATAATGTAATTTGGAATGTATGAAAAATATAATATGTGGTGAAGCAGAAAATGGAACAAAAGATAAAAGGGAGTGGACTAAATTTTTATAAAATGTATACCATTAACACACCATCTAATGTATGAAATTATAGTAGCTTTATTCATAAACATTAATTTCAAAGATATAAATACATGTATATTGGGTTGACATTCACCGCTGGCTTCTGATTTTTGAGATATAACTTTGCAAAAACTATGCTGGAGACAGATGTCAGTTCAGATCAATCCAGCTAAAATGTAACTAAGGCCCGGTTTTATAAAAGTAGTAGAAAACTGCCGGTTGGCTAACCTACGTAAGTCCATCGTAATACAACTCTTCAAGATCATTTCTTGCTTTTCTCGGTCTAAACGTTAAAGTTCAAAAGCTGCCTTGGAATTTTCTTTGCGTTCTTTATCAGCCTTATCATAAGTGCTGCAGGTATCACTTCTTGGCGCTCCAAATGACAAATTGAATTGTATAGAAAATATATTTGAATAAGTACATTTCTTGACTCTATAATTTCTTTTTCACATTTTTGGAGGTATAGTTTGTGCATTTTGGATATATTTAGTATTGGCGACATACAGTGAAGACATGAAGTCTGTCCCCCCCCTGTAACTTGTAACATGTCTATCGACCTGTTTCGATTTTACAAAATAAATCCTTTTAATTGCCGCTCGTCGTCACTAGCCACTTCCAATTATAGTTCTGTGATCCCAAATTCTTCAACCCTGACCATAAGACAATTGACGTCTGCCAACGGACGCTTCCATTTTTTCCAACGCCATGAAGGACACCCCTTTCCGTTACCGACTGGCTACGGTGAAAGACCATCTTTCGTTATCTTTCATATTTTAAGTATTTTATGAATTTTGCTGTGGCTATAATATAAGCCCTAGGCAAGGATAAAACCCCAGGATACGGCCCTAGAGCAAAATACCGCCCTAGACCAGGACACAGCAGTTCAGATCAAGACTATCTACCTATCTTCTTCGAGATCTATTCTTAAGACATCGTAGAGGCAAGACCTTCTTCAGGAAACAACCATTTCATAAGTTAAGTACCTAAGTACAAATTTTTCCTCACTGTTCATTTCTTGTGGCAGTATAAATATATAAATTTTTTAAATTCTTTTTTTATTTTTTTATAAATCCTCAACTATAAAAGTTGAGGGAGATATCGCCTGGGATAATTTTCAGTCACTTTTTTTATTATTAACTTTTATCTAAATTCTACAAGGAGTTTCTACCTTTTCCGCCTTAGTTTTTTAGTACTTTTTATCAACGTCAAAAAGGTAGTGGCGCCCTAAACTTTTACAACCTTCCTGTAATACTTGTGCAGCATAAACTTGGGGTCGAATCACCCTTGAGAGGAGTCTACAGCCGGAGCCCTTCAAGCTGGCGTCCCTTACCGTTACAAATTGGCGCACTGTAAGGTTACAGCCACATACCGTTACAAACTTTTGAACCGTTGGGTATGTAGTGATGAAATTTGGAACGATAATATATGACCCCATTCTGCATTTTTTAAGACATCAATGACAGCTCTGAATGTCAAAGTGACAGCTGGGCGGGCATTTTGAATATTTTTTTTAAATGGAAATGGGGGTCAAGTAATACCTCATTTTGAAGGTCTTTTTATGCTCAATACATTCCCCAGATTTGAAAACATGAGGTTCAATACTTTCAAAATAAAAACTAGTAATAACGATTTTTTTGTTTATCCACATACTATTACATAATTACTGTAAATTATTTAAGTTTCAAAACAAAACATATGGAAAAGTAAACAAATAATATTGAACCAACCCTAACCTAAAATAGCCTAAGCTAAAAAATTATGAAATAATTTAAATTAAACGTAAAAGCACAAACAAATTTAGACAACACTTCTTACTTCAGAAGATGTTGAAAATGACCACCAAGATCTTCCTGACAAACGAATATTCTACGAGTAAATTCTTCTCTGACATTGTGAAGCATCTGTGGCGTTATTCTTGAAAAAACATCCGTGATTCGTTGTCTAAGTTCATTCAGTGATCCGGGAACCGCTTTATACACTTCGGATTTGACATATCCCTAAATAAAAAAATCTAGGGGCGTGAGGTCTGGTGATCGAGCTGGCCATTCTGTAGGATCTCGACGACCAATCCACCTATCTTGATAATTCTCATCAAGGTAATTTCTGACTAAAATAGTGAGGGGGAGCTCCGTCTTGTTGGAATATCACTTCTTGAAACTCTTGTGGATTTTGGGCAACAACAGCATCAATAAGGGGAGCAATTGTATTTTGCAACATATTCAGGTAGGTACATGGGTCCATTAAGATTTTCTTCCAGAAAAATGGGAACTATGATATAATTTCCGAAAATGCCCGCCCAGACATTAAGTTTCTGGGGGAACTGTGTGTGTCCCTCCCGGAAAGCATAGGGGGTTTTCATCACTCCAGTACCTACAGTTTTGAGTATTAACTCTTCCGTTTAAAAAAAAGTAGCAAATGTTTTGATTCCCTGTGATTCTTCCTGACATAATCTCACAAAATTCGAGTCGTCTAACAGGATCAGCATAATTTTGATTTTGTATGGCATTTTAAAATATTTTTGAGAGAAGTATGCGAAATATTGCATACCTCGGCCACGTGCTTCGATTGCTGTTGGGAATCAACATCCATTTCAGCTAAAATCTGGACTTTTACATCTTCCCCAATTTTTGGCCGCCCTGACCTTTGAGCGTCTTTCACCGAACCAGTTTCTTGAAATTTTGAAATTAACTTACGTAAGAATTTTCGGCATATTTGGCCTTCAGGATAACGTTCATTGAACATACGAACATCAGAATGGTAATTTCTATTAGCTTTGCCAAAAATAATAACCGCTTCAAATTTGTCTTGTAGGGAACGAGCCATTGTAGACAATTTCGAGCTAGAATTTACTGT
The DNA here is from genome assembly GCA_947563755.1 of Lochmaea crataegi. Taxonomy (NCBI): domain Eukaryota; kingdom Metazoa; phylum Arthropoda; class Insecta; order Coleoptera; family Chrysomelidae; genus Lochmaea; species Lochmaea crataegi. Next base: position 75,707,293 of record OX387423.1, read on the forward strand.
CAAACCTAAATGCAGGTATTAAAAAACATGACAGCAACAATCAATAATGATACCTAGTAAGTAGTACACAAATTAACAGAAGATTGTTATAAACTGATATTACTGGTTTTTATTTTGAAACTATTGAACCTCATGTTTTCAAATCTTGGGAATGTATCGAGCATAAAAAGACCTTCAAAATATTCAAAATGCCCGCTGTCACTTTGACATTCAGAGCTGTCGTTGATATATTAAAAAATGCAGAATGGGGTCATATATTATCGTTCAAAATTTCATCACTATATACCCAACGGTTCAAAAGTTACAGGGGGGGACGGACTTTATGTCCTCACTGTGTACATTTTATGAGGATTATTGTGCCTCGAATAATGCGACTCTTCTGCGGGAAAAGATCGAATATGATTTTGTATGTAGGCAACTGTTTCCTCTGAAATTTTATGTGGCCTGTTAAAATGCTTTCCTCGTGAGTCACTGAGTCAGTGCCTATTTCATATAATGAACAGAACGCGGTCTTGCAGACTTCTTGGGATGTAGTACCGCATGTCACCATGAACTTATAGGAAACAGTTTTATGGTGTTTTGCATTTGTTCTTCTTCGCTACAATTCGCTGTAGGCTTTTGAACAGTAAGATATTCTTAGCATTTACATCTAATTTGTAGAACCCATTGAAGATATTATCTCTGTCTATGGCAGTGAACCTCTCCCCACATTTGAGCCTGCAATTTTCTTTACATAATACTCCTAATTTAGGAAGTTTTGCCGGCACTTATTTTCCCTTATGTAAGCTTTCTCCTGATCCCTAGCTATAGCAGCCTTTTTTTCTTCCATTTTTGCTCATTTTTTGGTCTTTTCTTTCAAAACAATTCTTCTGGGTGGCTATCACTATGGTTCCATGGTGAACCTTCAGCGATTGATTTTTCACTGCTACCTTTAGCTTGGGATTTGATCCTTGATGCTTGAATTTTCTTTCTGAATTTCTTCTCGAATTCGACTGAAGTAGTTGATTCTTTACTGGAACTTGGTTGGTACTCATTACTATCATCATCTGTGAAAATTCAGTTATATTTTGGTTACTAGAGTCTCTATTTGATTAGACATTTGATTGGAGAGCTCTTAAAAGCATTAATTTTCCCCTTGAGAGCGACATAGTATAATCATAATAAGCAGTATAATAAGAGTAGGTTATCTTTTGTTTTGAAATGAATAAAGGCGTTATGTGCTCTTGGCGCAGTGTGTTGGAGGAAGTTTACTTTCGCTTTGTAATGGATGAAGGTGTTTAGCAAATAGATAATACCATCATCCACTGGAATTATACTTTGGGTGAGTGTACATAACACCTTCACAAACAATATTTCTCAAAATATAGGTAATTTAACAATGAATGATGGGGGTATAATAGAAAAGGCTCATATCACCTTCTTCCACTAAAAATCTCAAAATTTCAAAAAAATGTTACTCAGCACCTTCATCCACTTGCCCCTTCAATTGTAAATATTGTGCAGAAAATGACCCACACGTAATGCGCGAGTTTCATGGTCTTCTTCTTCTTTCTCTAAAACCCTTATGACGTTCAACGTCGGGTTAGCCCTTCTTTACCCATTTCTTCCAATCGCTTCTGTTTCTGGTCAGTCCTCTCATCTCTTCCATTGGTTTGCCTCTTTTCTCTCCGATTTCCTGTATCCTCGCTATCCATGTTTTCCTTGGTCTTCCTTTCTTTCTTTTTCTTCCTGCCTCTGTAACTGCTTTGACTAACCTGTTTTCATTCTTACAATGTGTCCATACCAGTTCAATTGCTTGTTTTCAATCTTTGTTAAAATTGTTTCCTGTTTCAGATGGTCTCTGATTTCTACATTTCTACGTCGGTTATATTTGGTAACTCCTGCGATTTTTCGCAAATATTTCATTTCCACTGCATTTATCGAAGATTCGTGCTTTTGTAAGGTGACCCACGTCTCACTTCCAAAAGTAGTTAAACACAACAAAAATTGAACTTCTGGTGTGGCATTTTTGGTGACCATATTGTTGGACCATATTTAATTGAGGGAAACTTAAATGGTGAGTCTTATCTAGTCTGATCCCGAAATAACACTAATACTAGAAAATGATGACAGAAGCTTTGCTAGCGTTTCAACAAGATGTTGCGCCTTCACATTACGCTCTCAATGTAAGACGGTTTTTAAACGAATCATTTCCTGCTCGGAGGATAGGTAGACGATGCCCAATGATGGAATGGCCACCAAGGTCACCCGATTTAACCTCCCTAGACTTTTTTATAGGGATATCTGAAAACTAAAATTTATGCCACTCAGTTAGCATCCATAGATGATTCAAGAATATCGACAAATAACCCCAGAAATGTTACATATTGTTCGAAACACATTTGAGGCTCGATTGTATCTTTGTATGAAAACCAATAGAAGTCAATTTGAGCACCTTATGAAATAATTTAGTATTGTTTTGCTGATTTGTTACGAATTAAAATATTACTATTAGTAAATTGGTAATCCCCTCTTGTAGAGGAGAATCCAACAATGCAATAATGTATAGGGTGTTCCATTTAAAAAATTGGGAATGGTGACTATAGGGGGGAGGGGGTTAAAGTTATAACGTCTACTTATGAGCAAAAAGACGTCCCCCCTTATATGAATTTTGACGTGTTTTTTCATTTTTTCATAAAAGTGACGCCTTCAGAATTACCTATGTGGGGTGGATAGTTTTCATTGAAATGCTCTGTATATTAGTCCCGGGGAGATTTTATTTGAAAAGAAATAATTTATACCAATATACTAGGACGATTACACGCTTTTAACTTACTTTGTATATATTTTCATGATATGTTTTACAATTGGTCTGTCAACTGGTTTTTCAGTTAATCAAGTTGAATTGTACGCTAGCGGTTTTTTATTCACAGCAAAAAATGTGTAAACCAATAAACCCTTCACGACAACTTGTCTCTTGCATTTTACTCTGTAAGTCAAATGGTCTTTATAAAGTACTTACTCTAACAGTCTCCTTGATGACATAAGCAATATGTTCTTCGACCATTCTTCGGTTTTTTGCAAATAAACGATTCACCAAGTCAATAACAGAGCCTCCTTCGCATAGCTTAAAACAAAGTATAAATCATAAATATAAATCATTCCTTGACCGCTTTTTATAGACTTACCACAACAAAACGCTAATTATAAAAATTGTATTCTTACCAATGACACATATTAACTTGTTGAAAATTCATTATTACTTGACAGAAAAAAAGAGGTTTATGGTCGCTTCGGTCTAAATTTGCTAGACAGAAACGACCACCATTTATTTTAAATCAGTAAGTTAATATGTTTTTCAAGTCCTTTTAATTAGAAGAATTGGTTCTTTTGACAGTTCATAAGTTGAAACACACAAAAATGTTTTGATTTTCTAATTCCATATACTTTTGAAATTATTTCAGTTGAAAAAAAAATTGTATTTCAATATTAAATACTGGATTGCGAAAAAATATGACACCGAGGCGTTGAAATGAACTATTAAATTCTTGGACGATAAATGAAATAATGAGATTGCAATTTACATTTTTTAGAGTAGGTACACGTTGAATTTTTTCATCTTCAGTGTTTGGTGTACCGCCGCTATTTTGAATTTTTCTATACAGCCATTTTGAATTTATTTAAATGGCGACCCAGGACGAGTGATCATAGAGAAGCTCACTTTTTCCTATCTCCAAAAATATTGATAATGTACTACTTTTTACGAAATGTTTTATGAAATATCATTACTATTAACCTAAATTAAATGCTACTCTAATAATGATTTGACCCTGGTAGATTTTTAAAATTAAACAAAAAGCACTAGTAGGTATTAAAAATGTCCACCACATCATTATTTATGCATGAATTATTAAATTAATACTCATTTCAAATAGAAAGCACAGACTTTTTCAAATGTATACAGACTGTTTCTTTTATCATATATGGTTATAATACTATATTTTAGGCCGTAATAGATTGAAAAAATGGTAACTATGGAGAACATCATATTTTTTTAAAAATTTACAAAGATTTCCTCCATTCTCGAGTTATACTGGGAGAACTAAAAATGCTGCTTTTAGTTTTATCAGAATAGAATTTTTAAATAAAAAAATATCAGAGAACAGCAAAGTTTTATCAGATTCAGATTTTTATGACGTTTTATCTCAAATAAGTAGGTAATATCATTAATGAGAACAATTCTTAAATAAAAATTTACTGTTTGGACCCTTACTTTGTGGAATCTACTCATATCAATTTTATAAATGAAACTAACTGTTTCTAATTAATTCCACTATTGTGGAATTAATTAGAAACAGTTAGTTTCATTTATAACATTAATTCTTAAATACGTTCCTGTCGTAGTTATTTTGTTAACTTGTTTTGATTTTGCCAAAAAAATGTACCGAGAACCTTACTTTGGACCTTACCTAGTGTTTCGATATAAAATAAGACTTTTTTTTTACAAATTTAATGTCCCTCCATAATACACTTACCTTTTTGTCCTTTTAATTGACTTCTATTACGGTTTAGAATATAGTATTGTTACCATATTATGATAATAGAAACAAATTGATTATTTTTTAAAAATGAAACATTTAAAAAAATCCTCCAGAAGATCAATTTTTATTTTCAACTGTAGTAGTTTGTTTATAACGTTATGACTTTATTAAATATGACGCCTTTGATAGATTTTTTAATGGTATATATATTTTTTATTTCAATTTAATAGGTGATGATTTCAAAAATATATAAAACTCATGCTTGATTTATAACAGATGTGTGAATATCTTTATACAATGGTACTACTCACCTATTTTGAAAATTTTAAAGGGACTTTTTTGACCGATATTTCATACAAAAAATAGTTTAAATATGCTGCACTATGGTAGGTATATACAATTATAGTTACAAATAATATTCTTATGGCCATTAATGTTTTAGTTAGTTATAAGGTATGTATGTTAAATCATATCCTGCCAGTTTATGATAAAGTTATATAAAAAAGTGGAGTCATTTTGAAATATCGCTTCTATTTTATATTGCATAATACATTACACTGAACACTGTTTACACTACCACTACACCAACACTAACACTTTACACTATCGAAACGCGCGTAAGGTAGTGTAAAGTATTAGTGTTGGTGTAGTGGTAGTGTAAACAGTGTTCAGTGTCAAGTATCGCCAACGGTTCCAGAATTCCCAACTTAGGCATAATACATTATGTATAATAATTAAAACTGAGTTTTCTTACCTCAACAGCAAACCAAATTTCGTTGGATTTCTTAAAAATCCCATAGAAGTCCATAATATTGAAATGACTACTATAATCCTTTAAAATTTTGTATTCTTCTTCAACAAATTCTCTACTGCCAGTTTCATATTTTTGGCACTTAATGGCAACTTTCTTTTTACTTGCTTGTAAATCTATGGCCAAGTAGATCTTTCCATAAACTCCACATCCAATGATATCGCTAATTTCGTACCGATCACCAGGAGACGGTATTTCACCAAAATCGGTTTTCATTTTTTTAAAACGGAACTTCAACAGGTCTTCAAACTATAACTGAATAAAATTGGGTCAATTAGCTATTTTTTGCCAACAGTATGTATAATAATAGAACCGAAATACCCAATAAACATGGGTAAAGTTCAAAATATATTTGAAATTGTACACGTTTCGGGGTTTACCTGGGTAAACCGTAATCTATCCGCTTTCGCTTGGTAAAAGGTGCGTTAAACGAACTTGGAGACCATTTCTAATATTCTCCAACCCTGTTTCTGGACCACTATCCATTGACCTGTCTTGGTTTGGTTTTTATGAATTCTGTTTTCCTATACTAAATTTCCAATAATTGTACAAACCAAACTATGCCATTCCAGTTAATTTTAAAAATCACCCTCAGAAAAAAATGTTATTTTATTGATTTGTAATCGTAGACGACGTGTCCATTCAATCCATACAACCCTATAAGTTTCAGATTAGCCTACTTATTCAGATAAATCAATAATAATGTGATAACTTCCCATTTTCGAGTAAGTCAATTACGGTTATTCAATTTTTTTCATCAATAACTTTTCCTCTAAACAATTTAAAATATTACACTTGCCTCAATGCCTTAAAAACGTATCTGTCAGTAAGAAAAAGTATCGGTCAGTGAAAAAAAATACTTGGATAAAACGTAGCCTCTTACTGTATAAAAAAAAGGTGAGCGGTCGTCGAACCGCCGATAGAAGCTTGCTTCTTATGAACAATAGAATTACCATTTTTCGTGAATTTTTCACCATTTTTCACCATTTTTGACGAATTTTGACAATTATTGACCATTTTTGACAATTTTTCAAAAATTTTAACATATTTGGCAATTATTGACCATTTACGAGGATATCATTTGACGAGGTGGACGCCATCAATAGAAGGCAGTGGGGAGTTGGCGTCCATGGCACGTCTTTTAATACTGTACGTCGTAGCTTGAATTACGTATTTTCTTAGCTTTGATTGCCGAATTACCCCAATAAAAGATGGCGCCAAAATTATTCAGAATGTTATATACAACCATAAGAGCGGTGTTGCAAAGTTTCTTATTTTGGGAACCTATGGCAAAGTTGCAATTTGAAATTCTGTGTTCGTTGTGTCATTGTCATGTTTCGTTGGCTGTGCATTTGGATTATTGTTTTATTTGAGAATCTCTGAACGTTGATATATATATTTCATTTTTTATATTTTTAATTATATTTAGAATTTGGGATACTGATTGGTTGCATTATTAAAATGGACCAATCAGCTTTTAAAAAATATTCATTTAACAGTAAATTCTTAATTAAGTTGGGCTTAGTTAATAGAATTACCATTTTTCGTGAATTTTTCACCATTTTTGACAGTTTTTGACGAATTTTGACAATTATTGACCATTTTTGACAATTTTTCAAAAATTTTAACATATTTGGCAATTATTGACCATTTTTTCAAAATTTCGACAATTTTTTCAAGTTTTAATAATTATTGACCATTTTAGATCATCTTTCCAAATTTTAACAATTATTGACCATTTTTGACAATTTTTGAGTATTTTTGACAGGTTCGGACAATTATTGACCATTTTTGACATTTTTTCAAAAATTTTGACCATTTTTCAAAAAATTTGATAATTTTTAATAATTATTGACCATTTTTGACCGTTATTTTATAATTATTGACCATTTTTTCAAAATTTTGACAATTTTTGACCATTTTTGACAATTTTTCGAAAAATTTGACCATTTTTCAAAAATTTTGACAATTTTTAACAATTATTGACCATTTTTGACAGTTTCTAACGAATTTTGACAATTATTTACCGTCTTTGACAATTATTGACCATCTTTGACAATTTTTCAAAAATTTTAAGATATTTGGAAATTATTAAACATTTTTTCAAAATTTTGACAATTTTTCAAAATTTTAACAATTATTGTTCCTTTTGGACCATTTTTGACGAATTTTGATTGGTTTTGACAATTATACTGACCGTCTTTGACAATTATTGACCATTTTTGAAAATTTTTCAAAATTTTTAAACAGCTTTCAAAATTTTTGACAATTATTGACCATTGTTGACAGTTTTTGACAATTATTGATCATTTTTGACAATTTTTCGAAAATGTTGACCATCTTTCAAAATTTTTGACAATTTTTAACAACCATTTTTTACAGTTTTTTATAATTATTGACTATTTTTTTCAAAATTTTGACAATTTTTGATCATTTTTAAGAATTTCAACAATTATTGGCCATTTTTAACAACTTATGACAATTATTGACCATTTTTGACAATTTTTGAAAAATTTTGACAATTATTGTACATTTTTCAAAATATTTAACAATTTTTGACCATTTTTCAAAATTTTGACAATTTTTGACCATTTTTGCCAATTTTTCAAAAAATTTGACAATTTCTAACAATTGTTGACCATTTTTGACAGTTTTTTATAATTATTGACCATTTTTATAATTATAGGGTTTAGCTCTCAATGGTAAGGAGGAAGTCAAAGTATTATAATATACCGGTTTTTTGCCATTTCGTCGTCAGTATATCTTAGGAAACGATGTTTATGTATATTTAAAATTGCCAGCAATTCTTTTTTTAACATATCCTCTTTAAATGCAATTTCTTTATCTAAAAGCCACTGAACGATTTCCGCTTTTTTCCAAGCGATGGTAGACAATTTCTCACATCTCCTAGAATGATAAGGAGCGTTGTCCAAAGCACATACTGAGTTGGGCAGAATTAGAGTTATCATTTGTGAAAACTAGTTCTCAAAAACATCAGCATTCATATCTCCGTGATATTTGAGAATTGACTTAATGCTAACAAACCATCTTTCAAAATCCCATCTGTACTTCCAATATACGTAATTATCAGTCGTTTACCTTCTCCATTTTCATTGCAAAAATCCCTTATTGATCGCAAATAATTCCGTCCCCAACATACAATTTCATCTTTTTCAGTTAAAAGTGACTTTCTGTTTACTTTTTCCCATCTAAAATTCATCTCTCGCAAAATTTTCCCCAATTTATCTCTCCCAAATTCAGTAATAATGGCGAAACCCAAATAAGCTATTATTGAGTCAGAACCATTTTTCGTGAAAAGTACTTAATAACATGATTTTAGGTTATTGCTTAAATATAAAATTCACAATTTTCATAATCACAAGCAGGTACGCCCTTGGAATGGTCATTTTACAAGGGTTTATTGTGCCTTTTTCAAATAGAGCATATAATATTATGATTTGCAGAGTAGCTCGATAACAAAAGAAGATTAAAAAAACGTGGACATGTTGCGAGCTTCTTTTTTTGTTAAGTGTGGATAGTGAAATTAAATTTTTAATTAGATCGTTTTGTTTATATATGATACAGAGCGATTTCTGAATACAATAAAGAAAGTCAGTGTTTTAATCAATTTGAGGACAAACGACAAAATAAATCATTTATTTCCAATATTTTTCTTATTTTTATTCATGGTAGTACAGCTATGGCCTCTTAACAACTATTTTCTATTAATGGCAGAAATACCGCGAGAAAGAAAATTTAAAACTTACCTTTACGCCGTATCCAGTAAAACAACTTCAAAAGCTGCGACTTATTTCACACAGTATTTATGCAATACCCTTCGACAATGTTTCACATAGTTTGTTGCAGATAATATCTACTTAAAACAAGGGAGTAGTTAAAACTAGAACTTTTTTTCAAAACGTATAGCGTTAATGCAATTACTGAGCCGAAGCCATTAAGGTTAATAGGATTAGCAATAAAGTTGGTTTCAATTATTGGTAATTGTAGGTATCTTTGAATTGTATGTGTTTTTCGATATCCTTTTTTTTATACAAGGGTTTTCTACTTTATACTATTGCTAGCGGACCCGACAGACGTTTTCCTGTTCAAAGGTGGGCTTGTCTGCTATTCGTTAGACACTGTATGTATCAGAATTATTGCAAATTCACACATTTGAGAGCAAATTGTTACAAAACTAAAATAGTAGTAACAAGTGACCAGTGAAACGAGTGGGCGAATTCCTGCGAGTTCAGTGAAAGCACTTTCTGGACATGTTACGTACAAAATTTGTTTTAAAACCGACACATTGTTGTATAACTAATATTGTTAGGTGTTGGGTCATAGCAGAAAATTCTAAATACATGGGATGTTACTGGTCGTCTAACCAGTTATAAATGCCATTCTTTGCATATTTAATTCAAGCAAGTAAGACGCATTGCAAACTTTAAAAAAATCCGTAATTTTAACGCTCTCCATTCTATTTATTTTGGATTCCGTCTGTTTGGTTCGAAATAGTAGTTTGTGCAACTAGTGTGGCCATATCGCACGAGGACGAAGTCCCACGACCCACTTAAGAAAAAATCTAGAAAATAAACATTTTATTAAACTATAATATAGCTTCAAATTAAAAATTTTTAATAATTTTACTATTATTATTATTTTATTATTATTTAGAAATAAAATTAAAATTAAAAAAAAATTTCCCAACGGGGAATCGAACTCTGGTCTACCGCGTGAGAGGCTGGGATACTTACCACTGGACTACCGATGAATATACTAATCATCTATCTATAACGTCAAATGTATTACATAAAAACTGACGTTTGTCAGGAGTACCCTTAAATATTCAATTTATTCTGTTTCTATTTGTTATACGTCTCCTTTGCGGCTAAGCGAATATCTGGTGGAAAATTATTTATTGATTCATCACTGGAATCACTCATTTTTACTAATATTTTTCTTAAAAACTATATAAATATTTTGACAAGTTATTTTGACGTTTCTATGAAATTGAAAAAAAAATTAGTTGGCGGGTACTAAACGCAAATGCTGATTGGTGGATTTCATATAAGTTCTAGGATGTATATGAAATCATATCCGTTCAGTTAACCGGAATGGCCTACATTTATATTCTGTAAATTGTGCAGAAAATGGATAATATACATGTGGGTGTAGAAAAACACATTTATAATTTTACTGAGAGACCAATAATTCCTAGTTACACTGGGGAAAGGAAGGATATTATTTTTTACTAATTTTTCTCTCTTAATAAAATCTGACGGCTCTATCGTCAATTTACACATTTTCCGAATATTTTGACGTGAAAACCCAAGTTATCTCATCTTCATTATGTTCCTTGTGGTATATTCATCTTTCTTTTTGTTATTATTTGGAAAATAAAAATATTAAAAAAGGTTGTGGTTTAATTTCCAAAGAAATAACAAAAAGACCAAGTTATGTTGTCAATAGTGTTTCAGAAAATAACAGCAGTGCAATGAAACTTGACGATGGTAAAGGTCGAATTTCGCGAGGAAAAGGTCAGGTGACTTACCGATGTATGGAGGGTGTCCAAAAACTCTCCTACCAAACGCAAACTACAAATAAGTATACTTAATTCCAAGATATTTCGATTTGACTTATGCCAACAAAACCCACAGCAGGTAGTCGTTAATCCGATAACAGTATCGTACCCGTTTCTTCGAAAAGCGAAAAGATAATGCCTAATAGTATGATTATTTTACAACTGAAAGGTTTGGCTGGTAAAATAATATTTGAAACTAATTTTCTATTCATTTAATTTTTATATTATTTATTTGTGCTTCCGAAGATATATTTCCGAATTTTGATTTTTCAAGTTAAAAGTATTTTACACGATAACTGGTTGATTATAAGTTAGTTGTCAGGATGACGTATGTGTCAATAAATGATTGTTATGCCATGAACATTAAGGATAGAACGTTTAGACAGAATCATAAAACAGTTAATGTCAGAAATTTTGTTTTGTTTTGGAAATTAATTATATTTTTTTAAATGGTTCAAAATAAAAATTTATGCTTAGTTTATATAAGATAATGAATGTTATGGATTTATTATGAATTTAAGAAAGGGTTACATGAATGCAAATTGAATTACAGGTTGTAGAATTGTCTATTTTACATACAGGGTGGCCCATTACTGCAATAACTTACTTAGGATCGAAAATACAAGGAAATATTTCAAATAAAAGTTGTTGTATTTGCGCCGGTACATATTTCTGAAATATTTTGAGATATACTGGGTGTTCTGCCTAAGCCAGACAACATGAAGTTTACCTTTTTTTAATAGGACACCCTATATTTATTACCATTGAATTCAGCGTAAAATTCTGCATCTAGCCGTATTTTTTTTCCCCATAAATTGCGACGTTGCCAAGTTGGAGCGAAAAATATGAAGATTTTACGAAAATTTGTGCACTATAAATGCTGCCTAGTATACGTTATCAGAGATAAGCAACTAAACTTATTTGGTAGGTACGAAGGTAAAGGATGTCTGAAATGTCTGAACATAGTATAAGTTTCGTTTCGGGTTCGGGGTATTTTTTGGATAAGCTTTAATTCAGGAGATTTCAATTAGCAAAAACTTCATTTTTTTCAATGGAACACCCAGTATATTATAAACTATTTTATCCCTTCAAATTATGTCTGTATAATGTACTATCTAAGATTGGTTGTTTTGAAGAAAATTGCATTTTCAGTATTTGATTTAAAAATATTCATGTTTTCAACAGGTTTGCTCAGAATGTGAAGTTTAAAATACTTCTATTTTCGTTAATTTTATGTGCCAAAATCAAACCCGTTATTTTCTACCCTGAAAAACTAATAAAATAAATAAGGTATCTACAAAACTCAAAATAAACAAATTAAACAAAAATAACTAACAACAAATAAGAAAGAACTAAAAACGTTGGATAACTATTTTATTGAATGTTCAAAATGACCAACATTTACTTCCATACAATAATGTATGCGATCTTCAAAAGCTCTACTAGCACGATGTAACATATCGACATCAACAGTTCGGAAAACCTCTCTAATTCTATTCTTCATGTCTTCCTTAGTAGTTGCGGGCGTTTTGTATACTTGTTCTTTGACGTAGCCCGACCAAAAAAAAATCCATTTTTGTAAGTTCTGGTTAACGAGATGGCCATTATGGGGTCCTCCTCGACCTATCCATCGTCCGGAAAATTCATTATGTAAATGTGCATTGATCAGTTGGATATGGTGAACTGAAACAGAAACCAACTCGTCAAGGCATTCTGGTTGAGACAATTGTCTTCTAAAATGATAAAAAATTATTGCGCAAAAATTTTTTGACTAACTCATCAACTTCAAAAATTCAGTTTAGGCACAGCTTTAAACGAAGCGGTCTGAAACTTTGGCGTTAAGTTAACTAATCATGAGAGTTAATTTTGACATTTAATATTTATTGACAGGAGCCAACTATGCTGTTATATGCAACACTTAAAAGACAATATTGTTGAGTGCTAATAATCCTAGGGATTGATGCGCATTATATAATAATAAAAAAAAACATTTCCCGAGACATACGTTAAAAAATATTAACATGTTCAATATTTTTCATCAAAAAGAATTGAGAGAAAGATTTATAGAAGATTGATAGAAAGTTGTGTGAGTCAACGACAAATAGGAGAATTATCTTGTAGAACTAGCCGACAAAAGAGAAGCGGTATATATTCAACTGTAGGGAATTTTAAAAGCAATCACGTGTATAACATCCTTGTAAATAAAAGAAACATGTTCAATAAAAGTTGTTGGTGCTTATTGTTTATTGATGTCAAAGTCTTTGTAGACAAAGGAAGTACGAACATGGTAAAGTACGTACAATTATTGTCTTCTAAAGCTCCAGAACAAACAGTTATAGCTGAATAATTTTAGTCGCAAAGTGTAAACACAATCTTATCTATTTGTTTGTAATAAAACTCTATACAAAAGTGATTTTGACGGTAATCTTATAGTTTATTGTATGATCGATTGAAAAAGCAGGAAATTATATATTTTACGAAACATATTTAAACATCCGAATGTACAAACTGTAGGGTAATAAAACATTTTCAATTATTTTTGTTTCACTATTTATTATTACTTTTCTACACTACATTCAAAAATCGATAATAAATTTTTAAATACATTTGAAATAAAAATAAATAATTCTATAATACATTTAATTCTAGAAAACTTCTTGTTTTAATGTACAATGTAATGTGTTGTGAAATAAAAGTAAAGCGCAACAACCATTCTTAGAGAGTGCACCAAACTTTAGGGAGCTAGAAACTCTTTTTTTGGTTGATAAAATTAGTCTAATTTTATAATTATCAGTATGTTGTAAAATATAACAAAAAATTACATTGTCCAATTCTATAGACCTTCTCATCACAAATTTCTTTTGAGCGCATGCGTCAGAATCAGCTATGTTCTTCGAACTGTTTTTATGTAAACAAGCATGCTGAAATACCAGTGTACAAATAATTAATGTCAACAAATATTAAATAAAGCATATTCATTGGAAGAAAAGTAGGAAAAAAATAAAACAATTGAACAATAAAGATTTTAGCGATTATTTTTATGTTACTAGTATCTGTACGGAAAAGAGTAACAGTTGTTATGGACAATGTAAGAGTGATAGACTCCGTTTCGCGTAAGAAGAACCCACCTGAAGTTGCAGTCGTATGCGCGAACTTCTTGTCAAAACCTGCGCCATATTGTAAAAAAAAAGGTTGTGTCTGAAGCAATCATTTACTGTCGAATATTTTTGATTTTTAAATATTTTAAGACCAGTTATCTGTGAGTGTTGTGTGTTTCATTTGATCTAAGACCATGCCTCCTAAAAACTTGTTGGTGTTAAAGGAAACATTATCCACAGTCAAGGCCGACAGATTCTTAAAAACGTTGCAACTTTTATAGAGTCCGAAAATGTGAAAACGTTACGCTGCTGATTTGAAATCGAATGTCAATTTTACAATATTGCGCTGGTTTTGACAAGAAGTTCGCGCATACGACTGCAACTTCAGATGGGTTCTTCTTTCGTGAAAAGGAGTCTAAATGATTGCTTCAGACATAACCTCAAATGTCAATAATAAAATAGCTGTTGGCATGAAAATCGTTTGTAACGCCAATAGCATGAAACGGTCGTTACGAAGCGACATAGATAAACAAGACCGATTTTGGTTTCTGCGCAAGACAGCTGGAAAACTTCAAGTGGCTTCTTCTTATGTGAAACGGAGTATACAAGGTACGATATTGCCTGAAATATCGTAAGAAAAAGAAAGAAAATTTAAAAAAATGTTAAAATTGTGGAAAATGTGAATTATGGGTGAAAAAATGTGACCGGACTGGCAGAGGTTTTCGATGCTATTACTAAAGATACTTATCTCTGTTCACTACATTTTCATGGAGCAGTTTGTATGAAAATTATAGAAGAGTTGATATTGAAGAAGCAAATAGTTACTTCTGATTATCTTCTGAATGTTCCTTGTGGTGTATTCATTATTATTTAAAAAGAGTGTGGTCTGATTTCCCAAAATTAATAACAAAAAGAATTACTCGTGATTATCTTGCATGTTGATTAAAATGTTTCTGCAAGTACTAACGATTGATTTAATTAGAATAGAAATTCTTAAAATGGTGAAGCGTCTAGCGTCTCTCAATCAGTTTACTTTTGTTTCCTTTTTGCGGACATTCATGGCGCTCAGCCACATTTTTAATTATGAGCTTCAGCCTAATTATAAGCAAGTGAATCACCATCAACGATTTTTTCTAATAATTGATTTATTTGTAGAGATAATTTTGATTTTCCAGCTATTGTGACAGAAAACAGTCCACTTTGAAAAACCATCGATGTGTTTTTCGATTCGATAAATCGGAACTGTACATCGATGTCTCTCGATGTATCGGATGGAAACATCGATGTTTTGCAAACATCGGGTACTTTTTTAAAAGGTTAGTTCATATAACAACGAATCACGAACTCTAACGCCATTGGTCAGATCAATTGGAGGGATAGTTGACAGGTGCATAATTTAAAATTTCAGGAATTCGTGAAAATTAAAATCTGGGTGGCGGAAACTTGACTCCATTTCAAGATTTTCCGATATTCGTGACGAATTTAGGCTAATTTGATACTTTTGACAGTTTGCATATTAGTTTTTAGGTTATGATACACTCATTTTAATTAATTTAGTAATTTAAAATTAATAATTTTCGTGTTTCAAAAACACAAACAGAAAAAATTAACTCCACAGTCTTAACCATAAACCTAACCTGAAAATTCAAAAATCCCCAAAACGCTTACGAATTTCGCTTTTGTATAAAATGGTAACTATTTACTACTTTATAAAAACAACGATTCGTTATTCGTGTTTCGTGATTCATTGCTATATGAACATACCTTAACTGGCTATCATCGATTCGATGTTTTATGAAAAAACATCGAGTATATCGATAGCTTTTCAAATCATCGGATCGATTCGATGTTTCACTTTGTAAACATCGATGTTTTCGATGTATATCGAATATCCCTAGTGTACATCCAGCTCAGGATTTTTGGGTTACAACCCCGATTTCTCTCTGCCAGATTCCTGCACACTATTAGAGCCATTTTTGCTTTGTATATAATCTCCTTTTCTTGTTTGTTCCACAGTAGTTTACTGTCTAGACTTAGATACTTGACTTCTTGTCTCCATTTAACCTCTTTGAGAACGTTCAAAAAGCGCTCCCACAGAGAAACTACCCGAACTAGTTCTCAAATCTCTCGTTCCGTAGTTCCTTAGTTCGTCGATAAGAGCGAGAGTGAGCAAGTGTAGCTAGTCACGATACTACTACCGCTCACTTCCAAGCGTTATAGGCAAATGAACTACCTTTCTCTAATTCGAGCCGGGAGCTGACGAACTAATAGAGCGAACTAGCTTACTAAGGAGCAGCGTGGTTGCGAACTATTATGCGCCAGATTAGTGAAAACATTCGAAAAAATGGTACTGAAAAATAGCTGCTTTGCCTGCTTTTGTCAAATATTATGATGAAAAGGACTATTGATAGGAAATTATATTTTTAGTGCCATCTCTTAACGTATCAACAAAAGCTGTCCTACGATTTGGAAGATGACTTTAGTGAAGTAATTTGTTGTTTGGATAATTTATTCTTAGTGGTTAAATCCTACAAACAGTTTTAAAAATGAATTAGATGATCATTGCTTCTATTTATAACTAGCAAACTACATTTCACATATTGAGCTCCATAATAATAAAAAATTGTGATTTCAAATGCAATTTTCATAAGGGCAGTGAAATATTGTATAATACTGAAGATTGTGGAAGCCGTTGAACAAATAAAAACAAATTAAGATCGGAAGAATAACGTCTAGTTGACGTTTAGCCATAAAATAACAGTATTATTTACAGACGCTGATCCATTCTTCATGACTGCAAGTCTGGCACTCAACTTGACAACACCATATAAATTTACAATTACATCTTTCTACTATTCTTCTTTTTATAAAGTTATAGCCCCGTCCACAACAGAGCTCTGAGCAATTGTCATCAACAGTTGATGTTTTGTTGCATATTCTTCCTGTCGTTCCTAGGATTTCTAGACTTTGGTTTTTTTCGCAAAAACTTGGAGATTTTTCGTAATACAGAAGATCGCTGGATAAATCTCGCTTATGTTTGTTCTTTTTAGCCGTCCACTGTTTTAGTTTGTTGTGCTTTCTGTGATTTTTCTGGTTAATCCTGGAGCAGAACAAATACAAATGTTATCAACTACACGATAGACAATATAAAACTGATATTTACTCAGGGCTGGAATAAATAACTTACATATTAAATTTTCTTATATTCTTTTTTCCAGAATTGGTTTGATCGACTAAAATGGCGGATTTGAATCTTTCTTTTAGTGCCTTTCCAACTATACGGTAATCTGGGGTGGATTTCCAGCATGTTTTCAATTCACAGCTACCTGACATTCCATGACACTTACACATCACCTGCATATTGTTGGATACTGCCTGTAAACAAAACAGCGATTATGGATAAGGAAGAAAATAAAGACAAATGTCACAAAAACACCATCAAACAAGGATGAAACAAATAGAGTTGTAATAGACCTAGCAACCAGTTTCGCATCATAAAACATAAAGAAAGAGGCAAACAAGGCAGAAGAGCTATAGCATCGGATAACATGATCCTACGAATGTTCTTATACATAATTGAACAATTCTATCTTGAACTATTAAAAATGATAGAAGGAGCAGCTATATCCGTTGGAGGAGCAGAAAAGAAGTTAAAAATCTCAAGCAACATGGCCAACGCATCATTGGAAACAGGACCCCCCCCCAGGATAACATAGGGCACTGAAGATGCAACAAAGTGGAATGAGTGTCTCTCTCCCTTATTGTTTGCAGCCATACACCACTACATGTTTGACGACCAAACCAGAATTGTCTGTACCAAATGGAATGTGCATATTTGTTCCAAAAAACAAACATAGCAGGAAATTTCCTACTCTCAATGATGAAAGTGCAACTAGGAGAGGGGGTAGTGATACAAAACGAATCTGAATACGCAAGTAAAAACTGGAATGATGTACAAAAGGAAGAGTTGAACAAATTCACTAAAGAATGGTTTTCTGCTGTAAAACCCCCACTAGATAAAGAAGGAGAGTGCATATTTACCAGACCTGGAATATTATTGGGCATGCACAACGCATTATCCACAACAGCGGGCCTAATAACAGTCAACCATAGAATGGATCCCAAAAAAATTAAGGTTTTGACATTAACAGCTAGCGACGACTCCATGTCCCTTTACATGAGTGAAACTCAGACATGAACAAACTTTATATTGAAATAAATATGTTATATGTAGTATTCCTCTATTCTTACAGTATTCTGTGAACTGTGGGCCGTTATCAGAAACTATAATTTTTGGCAATCCAAAAGTTGTAACAATCTCCTCGAGTTTTTCACATTTATTTTTATTATGGATTTTATCCCTATCCGTTTAGAGAGGGCGTCACATAAAACAAGCCAATATCGTCCATGAAATGGTCCTGCAAAATCGATATGGAGCCTTTCCCAGACTTCGTCGGGAATGGATCAAGGATAGACGGATTGGCAGTACTTTCAAAACAAGAATGGTATCAAGTAACACATAATTTGGTACAAAAACGGAAGGATAGAAGAAAAGAAAAAAGTTGAAGCAGCGTCCCTGCTGGTCTCCATAATTCAATCTGTATAAATGATGCGCATGAGGTTGATGCAGACTGTAGATTACAAGGGGGTCGATTGGGCCGGTTTGTCTTACCACACTATGTCGTAAAAGGCGGACTATTTGTCATCCAAAAGTTGAAATTTCAAGTCTCCATAAAAACCTCATGAAAACAAAAATATTAAAATTAATTAATTCCCCTTTATGTTTTTGTCCACCACCAACTATTGACATTGAAGAAGCATCATATTTTCGTTTAACACCTCATTGTTAATTCAAGCCCTAAATCTTGTATTTTATTTTCAAAATTACTAAAACTAAAAGAGTTATTTTACTTTTAACCTGTAGGGGATCCCTTGGGAGATTGTACTGTCCATCCCGTTTTTTATTATGACACATTTAAAAATCTCTAAAAAATATTTGAAGACTGTCCTAATTTCCGAAGAGAAGGTAAAATTTCTTAATGAAAGAAACGGCGCGTGTGGTCCTAATAATAATAATAACAACACAAAAGTAGGTGTAATGGCGGTTCTTTGTCAGGTATGTTTAGAGGCGTGGCCCTCCTGCACTTTGATTATTAGGGGGCCCAGCCACCTCTGAAGCTGCGGTCTTCATCCTCGAAATATTTTGTAAAGAAAATTAAAATTTCTATCTCACTTTAATTTACCCGACACATTTTTATTAATATTTTATTATACCTTCGAATTTGTTTTCACGTGTTCCGTTGACCATTAGATGTCTACCACCTAGAGGTGAGCCATATGTTTCTTTTTTTATGTTTTTATTTGTTTCTTTCAGAACCAACAAACTAAATAGGATAGAAATGATTCGGATGATGGTTTTTATTCTAATTTATTATACGTAGGTACAAATGTGTTAAAAATGTTATATGAAGAAAAACTGGAAACTTTTACTAAGAATCAGGCAATAGATTAGTAAATTTCCAGCAAAATTAATCAATCAATGAACTGTCAAAAGCAGCTTTGTACATTTATATTCAATGTAAACTATCCAAACTTACTATTCTTCCAACTTGATTATTATGAAGATTGATCTTGGACTGCATATCTTCAGCTTTCTCCCTGGAATCAAGAAACATTTTGGAAAATTTAATTCCATATCTCAAATTATCCGAACAGCCTCCCCATTTCCATTTGGTTTTCGACATCGCTCTAGGCTTTCTAGTTTTGTATATTTTTGAATCACAGCCACAGTTCATTAGAACACCGGAACTACAACCTCTGGCTATAGAAATGGCTACTCCTGCTGAAGTAATCGCATGGGCAAAAGCAGCTTCTTTGTAGCCTGCAAAAAAATAATTATATAAAGCCTGGCGTCTAAAGTAATATTCAGCTATTGTGCTGTATTTGGTTAAGGTATGTGAGTATTATTTGGTTCAATTGCTTTTTTTGGGGACTTTTATATGTAACTAGCGGACCCGACAGACGTTGTTAAGTGCTAACCTCTTTTTGATTGAAGGAATATATTTCCTGAAAATTCGACTTTCCTGATTTTTTCTTCTTCCATTTTTACGGGCAAACATATTTTTTTGTGAGAATTTGAAGCGTTTTTTTGAAATTATCGTACCAAAAAAATTCCTTCACAAAAAGTCAACAAAATCGGACCAACCGTTTAGGAGAAGTTCAGTATTAACACGATTGCAGCGCCACCTACTGGGACTAATTGTGAATCTAAACCATCCAGTTACTTACTCAAACACACAAAATTTCATCAAAATGAGTCCAACCGTTTAGGAGTTGTTCATAATGAACCCGATTGCAGCAATCAGGAGAATCGTATCTATGATATTTTGTATACAGGGTCATCCGAAAGAGAAGAGTAAGAGGTTAGATCATAACCACAGAGTTGAAAATAGAAGAGCATTTTTCGGCCCTATGGTAACTTCATCGGTAACGTCTTCAATGATGTTTCTTTGAGGGTATACAGTGACGTTTCTGTTTTCTAAACTTTCGAAAGTTATCGTCAAAAGTATGAAAGGGTGAAGAGTGTCATATTGCGAAGAGGTGAAAATAGAGGAGTGATTTTCGAACGTTATTTATATAAAAAATACGCATATTAAAGGACCGAAAAATACTCTTTTTTGAATTTGACCCGCTTTTTGAAATGATCGCACCAAAAAAACTCCCATGCAAAATGTCAACAAAATCGGACCAACCGTTTAGGAGAAGTTCAGCATGAACCCGATCGCAAAAATCAGAAGAATCGTATCTATCTATCTATCTATGATATTTTGTGTACAGTGAAGAGTAAGAGGTTAGTTCATAACCGCAGAGTTGAAAATAGAAGAGCGTTTTTCTGCCCTATGGAAACTTGAAGCGCCATCTACTGGGACTAATTGTGAATCTAAACCATTCAGTTACTTACTCAAACACACAAAATTTCATCAAAATCGGACCAACCGTTTAGGAGTTGTTCATTATATGAACCCGATTGCAGCGCTACCTACTGGGACTAATTGTGAGTCTAAACCATCCAGTTACTTACTCAAACACACAAAATTTCATAAAAATCGGACCAACCGTTTAGGAAAAGTTCAGTATTAACCCGATTGCAGCGCCACCTACTGGAACTAATTGTCAATCTAAACCATCCAGTTACTTATACAAACACACAAAATTTCATCAAAATCGGCCTATACATTTAGGAGTTGTTCATTATGAACTCGATTGCAATGCCACCTACCGGGACCAGTTGTGAATCTGAACCATTCTCGAATCCACATGAATTATTTACACTGTGTTCATTTGAAAAGGTCCCACCCTTAATATTCCAAAAATGGGACATATTAGAAAGAAATGCCGAAACACGTCAACTTTTAACTTGAGGGGGACACTTTTTAGCGCTAATGCCATAAACGTCAGATTCACCCCCTCCCTACTGGAGATACCCCTTGAATTTTTTCAAATGGCAGTAGGTATCAAGTCATACCTCATTTAAAAGGTCTGGTAAATCTCTATTCAATCAGTTTGTTTTGCCTTTGATTCCAGCCTTCCATTGTTATTTAATCGTTGTTTAAAATTGGCTTTCTTTCAATTTTTCGTATGCCCCCGTATTGTGTTATGACAGAAAGGCTCCTTAAAGAATAAAAAATTTACAAATAGTAAAAATACTGTTAACAAGACATAACTGTTATTTAATCATGTGTACAAAGTGACCACCGTTAACATTCAGGCAATAAAAGTTGAAAGATAGCCATTTTAAACAACGAATAAATAACAATGATTGGCTGGTTCAGAGGCAAAACAAAATGATTGGATAGAGTTTCACCAGACCTTTTAAATAAGGTATGACTTGATACCTAATGCCATTTGAAAAAATGTAAGAGGTATCTCCAGAAGGGAGGGGGTGAATCTGACGTTTATGACATTAGCGCCAAAAAGTGTCCCCCTCAAGTTAAAAGATGATGTGTTTCGGCATTTCTTTCTAATATGTCGCATTTTTGAAATATTAAGGATGAGTCCTTTTCAAATGAACACAGAATTGTACTGGTTGTCCCACATAACCAGTTTATAGAATCCAATCGTCAATATCACGTACTTTTCGTTGGGTATTGTGAATCGCAGTAACTGTCATCTGATGAATTCATCTTCTTTTTATATGGATTATAATTAGAAAACCAACCATGCATGATGTTCTAGCCCTAGAAAACGAAATTGATGAAGTACTGGCCATCAAACAAAAGTTCTCAGTAGAGTTTCTTGACACCCGAATGGCATATTATGATACTGCATATAAATATAGAATAACCAAATATTTACAAACCCTAAAAACTCACGGTAACTGTATTTAATGAAACACTTTCTAACTAATCGAATAGTTAAATTGGAAACAAACGGAGAATCATCATCAAAGAATTAAGGAAATGGTGAAGCAGCTAACTCTGAGGATTCTGTCAGAGCAAAAGATGTAGTGACTAGTGATACAAAAAATTACAATAAACCGAAAGTGCAAAGTGCATGGAACTACTTGACAACTCATCTAAAGGAATCGAAATCAACAGTGAAGTCGTTGCCAAATCCTCCTATGAATCCCAGAACCCAAGGGATAGTAACACGTCTCAGACTCGGGTACTAAAATGTAACTGATTCATATCACGAAAGATCCTGAAAATTGTAAAATAAAAAAACGGTGAATCATTTTATGACTAATTCTGCTGAATTCAATACAGAAAGAGCTAAAAACAAGATTCCTACATCATCAGATCAATTACTCGGATCAAGCAGATCTTACAATAACATTTTAATGATCTTCGAGGAATTAATATTAAGCCAACTGAAACATCGCCTCTCGCCAATGCCCGATGATCAAGAAACACTTTCCTACTACAATTAGTTAGCTGGTTCATATTACAGATACTTTTCTCATGTGTACTGATTGCGGTTAAAATTATTTGGAAACATTTACAATAATTATTGAGAAAAATGAATATTTAATGAAATATCGTACTCTGTACCTATATGATTCTGCGGTCTTGTAATTCTTCTACATTTCTATAGATGTTCGTTTTAGTTGACAAACACAAAAAGAAGTAAGGTTTGTGACGTTAAAAAATCGTACGGCAAATACCTTGTAATCCGAGCTTGACACTCGACCAGCGCCAGTGTCTAAATGTAAGAAGACACATCTTTCGATTCTTGTGCATAGATTTACGAGAATGAGTGCTTCCCAATGCGAATGCCGCATTATAAGCAAGCAGTAGCCAATACCCTATATAGTACTTGTCCTCAAAATTTTTATCTCTCCTTCATACCTTGTTTGTAGCTGCCTTACGTGAGTCACTTTAGATTTATTGTAAATGTTTGGTAAGCAAAGGCGGAGCACGTGCACTTTTCGGGGATAATATTTATATGCGTAACCCTATAACGAGTGATTTCATATTAAGCAACTAACAATGAAACATTAAGAGAATAATCGCTTTCAGAGCTATTAAGAAAAATCATCACTTGTTGCGGTGTAAAAGTCCTTCAAATGAAGATGTTTCTCAATAACATGTGGTAGAACGTGGCTAAGACGTTATTTTAAGAAACTTTTATTGAATATCAAGACTACGTATTCCATTTAAGTACAAGAGAAAGGAAAAGTAACAAGAATCCTTTGTAATACGCCACATCTGGCAACCATTGTAAAAATGTATGTATGTATGTATGTAAATTGGGGTGACATTCAGTGAGACCTAAAAAATCTATTGTGCCCCCTTACTCCTACTTAGTTCCTGTGGAAAGTCTCAGAGACTAGTAGCTCCTTTAGTCCTATTTCCCGGAGGAATTTTAGGATATCTGCAAGCTTTAACTTAGGTAAATGTCCCTCTTCTATCCAGTAATCTCCAAGGTGTTGTACCCTAGGATTCTGAATTGCTGTGCAGTTCGCAAGTATGTGGATGGAGGTTTCTTCTTCCATACCACAGAATCTACATTCTTCTTCCTCCACTATTTTGAGCTTTTTCAGGTGCCCATTCAGGCGACAATGTCCCGTAAGGATGCCTGTTAAAACTCTTAGTGCAGTTTTACTTTGACTTATGCTTTCATTTGATCTCAACAGGTTGTTGTCACCCAGAAGAATCTTTGATTGCCTAAGTCCTACTAGACCTTTCCAATGGTCAGATCTTCTCTTTTCTTCGGCTTTACCTATTTCTTCCAATATTACATTGGATCTGATACCGCAAAAGGGCTCCGGCCCCCAAAAGAGTGTTCCATTCCCCCCCTTTGCTAGTTAATCTGCTATTTCATTTCCTTCTATCCCTGTGTGTCCTGGAATCCACAGTAAGGTGACTATATTGTTCTCGCCTAGTTCATTGAGTTTGCCTAGGCATTCCCACACCATTTTGGAACTGATAACACAAGAGCTCAGTGCTTTAATGGCTGCTTGAATATCCGATATTATGATAATCCTTTGCCTTCTATATCCTTTATTAATATTGGACTGGGCACACTTTTTTATGGCGTGAATTTCCGCTTAAAAGATACTCGGGGTTTTTCCCAAGCTTTCAGAGTGTTTGGTTCCTGGCCCGTACACTCCTATCCCAGTTCCTTCTATTGTAAAAATGCTGCGATTTCTAGTTTTGTAGATATGCTACTGAACTAAAGCAAGATAGTTTCAGTACACCTAATTCAATAAAAGCTACTCAAAGACACCACACGTGGGCGTGAGAAAGTGCGTCTAACAATCAACCACCCCCTGTCATTCCAACAGGTCATCTTATACATTTCCTCCCTTCACCTGCGTATCCGCACACATTGATTTGTTGGTTATTTTTGGATTTTTTTTTTGTTATGCTAACGAGTACGTATGTGCCAGCCTTGACGTGCTCACACGCACCCGCATGCCTGGTTTTGTGAATTTTGATGGGTTTTTGTCGTTGTTTGCTTCCTATGGGTTGTTCTTTAATTGTTTACAGGGTCTTTTGTGACTTCTGTAATCTTCTGATGTGTATTTCATCAGGTCTCGTCGGATGAGATCTAAGGTCTTCGAATAGCTTTCTGGCACTCGCCTCCAAAACCTGTAATACCTTCTCTGGCTTTAAATCTTCGTTTCTGACTTATCAAGGAGCATCCAGAGCCTGCCTGACCGGGATATTTTGTTGTATTTGAAGTTTTTTCCTATTGCTATCGCTGATGTTTCCCCAAGATATTGATGCATAAGTCAATACAGGAATGATAATACTTCGTATAAAACGCATTTTCGCATTTCTGTTCAGTTTCCCTTTTCTACCGGAAAGTCTGCTTAGTCTTGCCCTGGCTTGATTAGTCTCATCAACCACAGCTGCGTTAATGTGGTCGGTGAATGTTAGCCCTTTGTATGACTTCTAGATACTTTGCTTATTTGTCTGTCCATGGAGTATCTCCTTCGTAGATTCCTATATTTTCTTCAGGTGTGTGGGTTCTCTTTTCGAAGAATTCGGCTTGAATCTTTTCTTCGTTAATTTTCAATTTCCAAGTAGAACACAATTCTTCTATTGCATTAGCTGCTGCATTTAGTTTTGTTGCTATCGCGATACCATCTGCTTGGCGGGAAGAAAGTCATAAATTTTTTTTAACCAAAATCCTGGTCAATTTTAATTTTAGGATAATCGCATAAAATAAAAAATATCTAATTCCTTTTGTGACGCACATAAAAGTTTTGTGCTATTTTCGGTGTTTCCTATATGTGCCGCCATTGATATAGTTAGGTTATATCAGCGAGTACTCGCCGCATTCGGCCGGCACTCGTCTATCTATGCAATTGTCAGTTCTTTTAAATATTTTAGTATCTACCGAGTTGTCTGTCTCTGTCGTACCCGCTAACGCCATGGCATACCTACCTATTGAATTTAAAGGTCTTGGTCTTGGACTGGCTAAGTACAACATCGAAGAACGTCTTATTAACATATGGTGATGTTTAAGATTCTTCAATGAATATTATCAGTAAGAGATTTATTAAAATACGCAAAGAAGTGAGGGTTTTTTTACTTATACAGTGCCTATATAGAAAATTTTCATTTTTAATATTTATTGATCATACTTGTTTCCTCGGAAGCAAGGTTTTTGAAAGCACGGATCTTATAATTATTTGATTGAAATATAAAATCTCTTACTCATCTATATCCGATAACTACATCAACAGCAGAGTATACTATAATTAGGAACACTACTAACAAATGATGGGGTCACCTTTAAATTAAGTTTTTTATCATTACTAGGGCTTCACACGAGAGCGAAAAATTTCCCGTCTCGTCTCGTTCTCGCATCGAAAAAGTGAAACGAGACAATGTTGAGAATATTATGGGCGATACCGAGACCACATACAGCGCAACCCGAGAGTCTCGTTAAAGTTTTTTTATGAAGTTTTTATTAGAAAAATCCACTATAATCGCCAATGTGTTTTGTCTATATTATACAGCGATTTTTTGAAAGAATATTGATTATAATTTGGCAAACATAACTGAAGCTGTGAAAGGAATGCGGTCGAAAACATTCGATATTGCCACGTTTAACTATGAAAAAGCTAAAGTGCTAAGTATGTAGTGATAATAATTAGAAAATGAACTTTTTATTATTAACAATATGTCAATAATGATTAAACGTTAGTTCTTTAATGTGCTTGTTTTATTGGATTTTGTCTATTAACATTATTTTTTCAATTTCTGAATATTAAAAGATGAACACTTTTCCAAAGATGTTGTGGGTTTCCTTCAAGCCGGCAACGTCGTGCGAAAATCATAATTACCACGCCCTCCGGACTAACTCAATTGGTGAATATTTATCGAACCGCCGTTGCTAAGTAACCACCTGACTTCCTATTGGCAAGCGAGTGTTCTTTCCTCTCACTTCGACAATTGACTGATATTGATTATCCAGTGGCGTTTAAATTGTCAGTATTTACCTTCGTATTTTCAGTTTTACTTGGTATCATATTATTTCGTATCCATATTGAATTCAAGTACGATTTTTACATTATGTGTTTTTAACAAATACCGTGTTTTGAAAAATACCTTACCTTTAAAGCAAAGCATAAATCAGTTTCTATATATAATTATTATAATAATTATTATTTTTAATACTTTTATAAAATAGGTACCGTACGCCATTGGTACGTTTATGACAGATATGGGCCATGTTTCCTCGCCCCTTACCGATGCCGCGTAGCTTCAGATACACTTGCCAAACTATATTATGTTTGTTATAAACTTGCAATAATTAAGATTATCTTTCAAGAAAAAATAGAATTTACAAATATAAAAACTATACTATCTATATTTCTTTTTCCGTAGGAGCAAAGTGCCTCATTATTTATTGAAAAGTACTATAAATATAGGGGGAGTCTTTCTTTTCTATGTGGAATGAAATGATAAAACGGTTTTTCCAAAATTAAATCGACACGTCCTGTATCGCCTCAAATACAATAGGGTCGTAAACTGGTTAAGGATTCATTAATATGATAAGCTTTTAAATTAAATCTTTTAGAAGCTCTTGAGATAAATAAAAAACAAATATTCAGGTAATCTTCTTAACGACCAAATAGATATCAACCATTCCCCCTTATTAAACTTATTTACCTAGAAAATAGGTCAGAAGTGATTGTTGTGAATGAATTTCCAGGCAAAGTTCATTTAAATAAGTTCTTACCATTAAAGCATAATGGGGTGTTGCCCCGTCTTGCTGGAACCAAACATTTTCATTCGGTAAGCTAGGATCTATTGCGTTGGGATATACGTTTGCCAACGCAGAAATAACTTCATTTCTGAGCATACTTAAATATTTTTCAGCTGTCAAATTTCCATCTATAAATATAGGACCAATAATATGGTCGCCTATGATACCGGCCCAAACGTTCACCTTTTGAGGGTACTGAGTTTGTGTCTCACGCATCCAATTAGGATTCTCTGCTGACCAATATCTACAGTTCTGTCGGTTTACCTCTCCATTCAATGTGAATGTTGATTCGTCAGAAAAAAGAATGGTACCAAGAGCTATCTCATTTCTGTTCAGCTTATTCATCAATCTTTCGCAGAAATCCATTCTACGATCTGGATCGTCTTCTGTTAACTCCTGCACAAAAGTTAATTTGTAGGGATGAAGTTTTTCTTTGTGAAGACATCTTAGAACAGTTGTATGACTAACATTATTTTCACGGGCAATTTGACGTGTACTTGAAGTTGGAAGTTGTGAAATATTAGGAAATTCGGGATACCTGTGATTAAATAAGTTTGCCACTTCAACTTGACTTCTGCAGTTATCCCCGTACCCGATCGGGCGGATGTAATTTCGGCCGGAAAAAGGGCAGGTACTAAAAGCCGGTAGGTAAATTCGGCCGGAGGTTTTAAGTTGCTTCCTTATCTCATAGGTATTTTCGGCCGCAAAAAATTCGGAGTGCGATTTCGGAATTGGGTCCCATGTACCTACTATTTGTTTAATTTGACCAACCTAACAAAACCTAACCCCAACCCCAGTTAGATTCGACAGCGGACCGAATTACGAAATCAAGTGATATTGGAAAATGGTTGCGTTATTTCAAATAAATGACAACTGTATATGTAGGTAATAACGGGCACGAGTTGGGAAACGCCGGCCGAAATTACCCCTGTCATAAATGGTACCCCTTGATTTATGCAGGTAGGCCAAGGGATTACCGGCCGAAATTACGCCCGCCGACCCGATCATCATTAAAATCTCAATTCGCTGAGTCTCAGTTAAATATTTCATTGTTATGTCGACAAGGAAAGAGTGTTTGACAAAGATTTTACTTTTTCAGTATAAACTGTCAACACATCAACAACTGACAGAATAGAAAACAATCCACATTTTTTACCGATTTTGTCTAATTATTGGCGTTTTTAGGCAATTTTTAGGTATTTATGATAAAATTCATGGGCGTAGCAGGTTTTGTTTGATATACAAATACGTCTAATAATTAGTTAGTTTAGATTTTTGATAAATCCATATTTAGCTAATTTAAAAAAGTACCAATATTTCAAGTGTAATAAATTATTAATTTTAAAATTTCACCCTGTATAATTCATAATTGACCATACATTATTCAGTTTGTTGGAATCGGTTCATTAAGAGGATTTCAAAAATATGCAAATATACAGGGAGTTTCATTAAAAAAAAAAAAAAACACCAACTATGGCATACTTGCGTGAATCTCCCTGTACATTTAAATTTATGTTTACATAACGCACAACTCAATTCAAAAGTTGACGTGTCTCGGCATTTTTTATATTTTTCTAAAATAATGACATAAAGAATTTTATTCCATAAGTGGTTTCCACACTGTATGAAAATTGTCAAAAATTTTGAAATATGGTCAAAAATGGTCAATAATTGTCAAATATTGTCAATTATTTTCAATTATTGTCAATTATTGTCAATTATTGTCAAAAACTGTTAAAAAAGGACAATTTTTGTCAAAAACTGTCAAAAATAGTCAATAAATAACAAAAATTGTCAAAAACTGTCAAAAACTGTCAAAAACTGTCAAAAACTGTCAAAAACTGTCAAAAACTGTCAAAAACTGTCAAAAACTGTCAAAAATTGTCAAAAATTGTTAAAATTCTGAATAATTGTCAAAAATGGTCGATAATGGTCAAAAACTATCAAAAATTGTCAAAAACTGTCAGAATAAATTGTCAAATACTGTCAAAAATGGAAAATTACTTTCAAAATTGGTCAATAATTGCCAAACATGTTAAAATTTTGAAAAATGGTCGATAATTGTCAAAAACTATCAAAAATGGTCAATAATTTTGAAAAATGGTCAAAAACGGTCAATAATTGTGAAAAACTATCAAAAATTGTGAAAAATTGTCAAAAACTGTCAAAAATGGAAAATTACTGTCAAAAATGGGAAATAATTGTCAAAGTTGGTCAATAATTGTGGAAATTTTAAAAAATGATCATAAATTGTCAAAAATGGCCAATTATTGTCAAAAACTATAGAAAATGGTCAAAAATTGACAATTATTGTTAAAAATTGTCAAAATTTTGAAAAATAGTTGATAATTGTTATAGATTGTTAAAGTTTTTGAAATATGGTCAAAAATGGTCAAAAATTTGGAAAAATGGTCCATAATTGTCAATAATTATAAAATTGGTCAATAATTTTGAAAAATGGTCAAACATTTTGAAAATCTATCAAAAATGGTCAAAAACTATCAAAAATGGTTAAAAATAGTCAATTATTTTAAAAAACTGTCAAAAATGGACAATTATTGTCAAAATTGGTCAATTATTGTCAAAAATGGTCGATAATTGTCAAAAATGGTCAATAATTTTGAAAAATTGACAATGATTGTTAAAATTTTAAAAAATAGTTGATAATTGTCAAAAATTGTTAAAGTTTTTGAAAAATTGTTAAAAATTTTGAAATATGGTCAAAAATGGTCAATAATTGTCAAAAATGGTCAAACATTTGGAAAAATGTTCCATAATTTTCAATAATTATCAAAAATGATCAATAATTTTGGAAAATGGTATAAAAGGGCGTGTATGTGTGTTTTTCGAGCGTAAAGTAAAATTGCCGCTTTCGAAAGATCGCCGCGGCAACATTCTTTCTCAAGAGGCAATCTGTTACTTTACGCTCTAAATACACAACTAGCTATTTCGAACAGTCGGTAACCAAACTTCTGGTCAAAAAGTTCACTGACTTTCTTTACTCGTCACTATCCCTCCCCTCCTGTGTGCATTGCATTGCATTTTTTTGCTGGAATCATAGTAATATATAACATTATTATCCAAGAAATAAACAATCTGTCAACCTGACGAGTATAAGAGAGACCCTAAAATATATATACCGAGAGGTGGCGGCAGTTGAATTATGGTAAAATTTGGGTACTTTTGAATATTTTGGTAACCGAAAATTCGACCTTTCCACCCGGGTCGAAAGTAAACGATAAGAATTGTTTGTTTTCCAACTTTGACATCAGTCAAAAATGCCGCCTTTTATGAAGGGTTGTAAATAAAGAAGATTTCTTCTAATCCAAATAATGTGTCCCTTCAAACGTAGTTATCGCTTTCAAAAATTCTCAACGAATACAGTATTCGCCAGCTAACTTGATGTCCCAGAAATTACCCACTAAGAGAGACAGAGTAATAGTGCCCTGCCTACTCGGCTGATATTGATGGTAAAATTTTGACAAACACCAATTGCATCGAACCTTATCAGGTGTTAAGATTTTCAGTAGCGTAGCGTCACACAGTTATTGTTTATGTACTCAGAATTCAGGTATAAAGCAGATCCGTTTCTATTAAAATCAATATACCAATAATTATAACAAATAATTAAATATTATTTATTAAGTTAGGATCATATATTTCCGGACGGACTTCACTTTATTAATTGTACAAGTTGTGTTAATTTGTAACAGAAAGCGTAACCTCAGAACTTGCACGGCACTGTTTACAGTTATCGGATGGGCGGCGTAATAGCTCCCTAGAAAGCATTTAGGACATCAAGTTAGCTGGCGAATACTGTAGTTTGGCCAGCTCATTAAGGATCTCTGGGACCAAATGCAGAGATGCACTTTGTCCAATAGCCTCCAAGATCTTTTATTAGCACTACGAGAAGATTTTAGTGCAATTCCTCAGCCTGTGATACAAAAAAGAGTACTATTAGACGTTATTTCTTGGATGTCCTAATTTTATCCTTATCAGTTGAAGCATACTCTGATGATTGGAAAATTTATCATAATTTTTTTCATGGGCTACTGGGGACACTTTTTTGCTATCAACCACGTATTTATTGTATTCGATTCAGTGAATATATTCATAATAAAGCGTTTTTTTGTGACCTTGTTATTATTCCAATTTGTATTCTTTCATTTGAAGAACTTGAACAAATAGTCAATAAGATACCGAACTTTGATTTTAAATGTGATGTGGGGATATGAATGCAAAAGTCGGACAAGAAGAAGAGTATATAAAAATAACGGGAGGAAAAAGTAGGCACGCATTACTGATTAATGATAATGGCAAGATAATGGAAAATAAAATGAAAATCTTAAGCACGTCATTTGACCATAAGAATATCCACAAGGAAACCTGGTTATCTCCAAATGGCACAACAAAAAACCAAATTGATCACGTCCTGATAGAAATGAAACACTTAAAAAGGGTAACAGATGTACGAAGTTATAGAGGAGCTGATGCGGATAGTGACCACTTCTTAGTAATTAAAAAACTGAAACAAAATAAGCCACCTAGAATTGAACAAGATAATAAAAAACGGAAAAAATACGATCTAGAGAAATTGAAGGTCGAGGCCACAGTAAATCACTTCCAACAAGAATTAATAGAGAATTAAATTTAAGACCTTGTGTCGAACAACAAGAAGGAGAATGGTCACAGATAGAAACTGTGATGAGAGATGTAACAAATAGGATACTAGGGAGCCCCAAGGAAAAAAAAGATAAGTGGCTTGATGAACAATGTAAGCAGGCGCTGGAAAAAAGAAATAAAACCAGACAAAAACTATTAAAAGAAAACAGTGAAGAAAATAGACTGGAGTATAAAAAAGCGAGAAAAGAAGTTAAACCAGTATGCAGAAAGAACAAAACAACTTACTTTTAAAAGGAATTATTAAAAATTGAAGAAGAAGAATTACTAAATGATGGCGAGGAAGAACTAAGTGAAAATGATAATGAAGCAGAGGAAGAAAATTGTGAAGAGGAAGATCTAGCCATCAGTCCCAAAAAAAAGAGGAAGGTGACAGAGTGTTTAAAAAATATGAAGAATAATAAGAGTGCAAGAGACAACAATATTCCAAAAGAAATTTTGAAATATGGAGGCGAACAATTAACTGAGAGAATATGGCAGTTGTTGAAACAAGTATGGCGAGAAGAAAAGATTCCTGAAAATTGGAACAAGGCATTAATCATTCCATTCCACAATAAAGGTCCCAAGGAAGAATGCAATAACTATCGTGGAATAGCACTTTTAGATGTAATATACAAAGTTCAAGGCAAAAATACTTAAAAATCGATTAGACAAATACCACAAAGAAAATGTAGGAGAATACCAAGGAGGTTTTAAAGCAGGTAGATCGACAATAGACCAAATTTTCATTATGAAACAACTTCAGGAGAATGCTTACGAACAAAATCTAAGACTGCATATGCTATTCATCGATTACAGACAGGCCTATGATACTATCGAAAGAAGAAAAATTTATGAGGCAACGAGGAAGTTAAATATACCAGTTAAATTGAGATAGCTAGTGGAAATGACCATCCGAAAAACCGAGAGCAAAGTAACTTTGGAGGACAGTACTTATAACGAATTCAAGATAGAGAAAGGTCTAAGACAAGGAGACCCATTATCCACAACCCTCTTTAACCTAGTTCAAGAAAGCGGTATAAAAACCCGAGGTTTAATTTATGGGAATAAACATTAATGTCTAGAATATGCGGACGACATACTCATGCAAGATCCAGGAAAGAACTTCTAAGCGTATTTAAGCTACTGGAAGAGGAGGAAAGAGAACATGGTCTAGTGATCAACGAGAAAAAAAAACAAAATACATGGTAATGAAGGACAATAAAGTAATCGATATTATAATAAATTGTAATGGAAATAATAGCTACAGAATAGAAAAGGTGGAACAAATCGAATATTTGGGAGTCACTATCACAAATGAAGGAGACGAAGAAAGAGAAATAGAAGAAAGGTTAACAAAGGCAGTAAAGCAGCAGGAATGGTATCAAAGATGTTAAACTCAAAAGACTTATCACGAACAGCTAAAATAAGAATGTACCAAACAATAATAAGACCGTCAGTTACCTACGCTTGTGAAACTTGGACAATGAACAAAAAAAAAGCAGAATAAACTAGAATTATGGGAACGTAAAATGCTCAGAAAGATTTATGGTGGAATTAAAGAAGATGGAATGTACAGAAGAAGAACAAACAGAGAACTATCAGAATTGTATAAGCTCCCAAGTATAACCCATATAATTAAAGCACAGAGAGCGATATGGTAGGGACATATAGGTAGAATTACAGAAGATAGATGGGTAAAACTAAAAGGTGGAGAAGGTGGTAAAAAGAGAAAAGGAAGACCAAGGAAAAAATGGTTGGAAGAGGTTAGGAGAGACCTGAGAACAGTGGGAGTAAGGGACTGGGAAAGCGAGGCGAGGAACAGAGAAAAATAGAAAGAGAGAGTGAAAGATCTCGAAACCGAGGGCCAGATATGCCTATAGCGCTGATATGTATGTATACTTTCATTGCGGTCAATTCTGCTGGAAACTGTTGGTAGCGGTTGGTAGTTTTTTTTTACATTTGGGATAGGTACTGTCACACACTGCAAAGTATACAAATATTCATTCGAATAGATGTAGTATTATTTGCCTTTTGATAATTAGGGATACAAACATACAAATTTATCGTTTTAATAACTGTTTAGAAGTAACGATAATAACAATATTTGTGATGTTATTCGAGTAAACAAGGAATTGATATAATCTGTATAATATAT
Source organism: Lochmaea crataegi (assembly GCA_947563755.1). NCBI lineage: Eukaryota > Metazoa > Arthropoda > Insecta > Coleoptera > Chrysomelidae > Lochmaea > Lochmaea crataegi. The sequence continues at coordinate 75,741,845 of OX387423.1, forward strand.
AGACGATAAACATAAAGATAATGGACTGATAACCAATTGTTGAAAATAAATTTTTTTGATTTTTCTAATAATGAATTGAGTTGTATTACGGGCGGTGTAAGGTGCTTTCCTATATGAATATGAGAAGTAAGTACCTTGGTGGTCATCCTATAAAAGACCAGAAAAATTGCAGTGGAATAAGTAACGTCCTGTCGATAATACCATTCCGGGCATTATTAGACAATCAGTGCCGGTGGTCGAGAATACAACTCTCGGGCATTAGACACATTACGAGAGACGAGAGTCGGTGACTGAACAAGAAGAAACCGATTCAAATTATATTGTTCGCCTTAAGAGTATTCTATAACTTGTACTCGAACTTTCCACCACGGCGTTTCTTTTTTTGCAAACGGCGGCAAATTAGTTCACGGGAAATGCTATTCAATCTTAACCGAAGCTAATTAAAAAATACCAGAAATACGAAATGTTTTATGATTGTTTTAATTAAAGCGTTGCAATCTTATTACGATTGTAGCAGTACTACTATTAAATTACTTAACTTAAAATATCTTGTCTTTCATTAGGTTGCGTCAAATAAAAAATATTATGCGAATAAGTTCACCAGTTAATTGTTGTCTCATCAAAATGCGAACTAAACCTGCAGTTGCTTGACTCGTAACATCATCTTCTTGAAAAAAATTGTTTGTGTACTCCCACGTTATGAATAACCAAAAAAATAGATATGCGTTGAAGGCATTGAAAGGCAGGAAAGGACAATCAGTTGCCATCTACCCCAACAGCCAAGCTGCACTGAAGGCACTTGATTCCATAGAGGTCAATTCTAAGCTAGGATGAGATTGCATAGGTACATTGGAGGCCATTGCAAGGTCATGGTTGTCTGGCTACCAAGGCACGAGGGTCATAGCGGCAACGAATTGGCGGATGAAACGGCCAAACAAGGCTCATCAATACCATTCATTAGACCAGAACCCTTCTGTGGCGTCGCAAAGCCTACATTATACATGGCCACAAGGAAGTACGTGGCACAGAAATCTCTAGAATGGTGGGTAATCTCACCAGGAAAGAGACAAACGAAACAGTTCTTTATAAGCAAAGATGGAAAAACTGTCAAAGCCGTAGTAGGTATATGTTAACAGGGCACTGTAAGCTTAACAGGCACGCAAAGCTAATGGGGTTGACAGACGAAGCCGCGTGCAGATTCTGTCACCCAGAAGAGGAAACTGCAGAGCACATCCTATGCCAGTGCAACTGCCTGGCGACTGTGCGGTTTCTTGTATTAGGCGATGAGAATCTACCGGCAAGAAATTACATGAAAAGATTCAGTCTCGAGGCTGATTGGCTACTTAAAAAAAGTCGAGCTGGAGAATGTAATGTAGATTCAGAGGACCACAATAGATCTGAAAAGGTCGCAGTGGAATAGGCCGATTAGCCACCTCATCAAATCTAATCTAATCTATATTTAACCTTTATTGAACTTCAGTAAGTACGGTATGAATAACCAACAAAATGGATGGTGAGGTCCAATTGATGGGTTGTAAAGGGCAACGGATCATGCAGATAATTGTTTTTCACATACTTTCTGGGATTAAAACTGATAATCAGAGGATTTTGTTTGATGACAAATATTTATTTCGGCGATGAATAAATTTGTTCTCTAATATAAAGCTCCTACAACTAATTACATTGTAAAGATTTTCCAATTTAATTAAATGAAACAGTTTTTTGACTACCGTATGAAAATCAGTGAGAATTCGATATGGCAATATCGAATTCTCGTCCTGTTTATTATTGATCATCCAAATATAAACAAATTGCGAGGATATATGGTAAAAAATGTGACAATTGGTAAAAAAATTGTGAATAATTAAAAAATTGTTCAACCACTTGGTACGTAGTTTAATTTATAGAAGCTATTGACGACTGAAACCAAACACTATGGAAACGTGTCCCAAGCATCTTTCAAGCGGAAATTCACGCCATAGGAAAGTGTGTCCAATTCAATATTAATAAGAGATAAAGAATGCGAAGGATAGTCAAACATCCATTAAAGAACTGAATTCTTTCTTGTTTTGTGTGTGCTAAAATGGTATGGGATTGCCTAAAACACTCGATTAAGTAGGCAAAAATAACATAATTACCATATTGTGGGTTTCAGGACATCCTGGAATAGAAGGAAACGAAATAGCAGATGAACTAGCAAAGATGGGCTGAAATACCCTTTTGAGGACCGGAACCCTTTTGCGGTATCAGCTCTAATGTAATATTGGAAGAAATAGGTAAAACCGAAAAAAGGAGAAGATCTGACCATTGGAAAGATCTAGTGAGGCTAGGACAATCAAAGATACTCCTAGAAAACTGCAACCAGGTGAGAACAAATAAATACCCAAGCCAGAATAAGAGTTTTGACAGGTTTCCTAACTGGACACTGTCGCCTGAATGAGAACCTTGAAAAACTCAAATTAGTGGAGCAATAATAAAGTAGATTTTGTGGAATGGAGGAAGAAGAAACTTTTCGGTGATATGCACCTACTGTCTGAGCATATTCCATCTACGAATCCCGGAAAAGATTGATTGGAAAAAATAGCACCGAAAATAATAGATCAAAAAGAATAGACTTGGGAAAAGAAGATCTAGAACAAATATACTCGAGAAAAATGGATTCGGAAAAAATATATTCGCATCCGGATAGACCCGGAAAAATAGATCTACAATAATTGACCGAAGAGAAAATTACTTTATGCCAAACGGAAATCAAAATGTTTGTAAATCTATCAACGTTTGTACAAAGAATAAAAATATCAATAATATAAAAACAATTGTTTATTAACCTAACCTAATCAGTTCTTCTCCTTTCTTCTCCTTAATAAACAACATCGATCACCGCAAGTCGCATCAAAAACGGTTGACTTCTTCGAGGGATATCGTTGACCCAAAATTTTTCAAAAAAAAAAAATAATCTGGAATATTCGTCTAATCGATTTTTTAAAATAAATTACTATTTTGGGTTCGAATGTTGGAAAACAAATCCGAATCGAAGGACCTGTATGTATGTATGCCCGGGTCTATCTTATCAAATTCTATAGAAAATATATTTTCTCCGGTCGGTTTATATAATAATATAATTACTATAAGTACGTAAATCCGTTTTTTCTAAAGCCGTAATTAACATTGTTATGAAAAAAATAATTTTGTTTCTACGTTTGGTACCGTTATGGTAATGAAAATAAAACTTGAATTTAATTTTGGTGCAATGTTTCGTCCAAAGGTGTACAATTGTCTTAAGAGTCTTTCTTAAAAGGCAATACAGTAATATTCGAAATGTAGGTTTGTAATTTAGATCCTATTTACTCACTCGTCACGAGTTACTTGACGATTGCCGCAAAAAACAGTTGACCAGAAGCACCGCTGAAAAGATGCTGCCTACGAATTGCACATTATCGACATTTGCCCGTGATTTAAGAATACTCTTCTTTTACGGTTCTTATTGTCTTTTTACATCGCTTTTTTGTCTCTACAAGACTACCAAACACCATTAACCAAGTACTTTGTTTCACGTAAGGTATATACGCAATACCTCGCCATTGGAATCTCAGAAACGTTTTTGGAAGGTAACATCATTTCGGATGGTGTTACTCTTGAGAATTTTCGTTAGTGCGTTGCTTTAAACGTTTTTTTTTTCGAGAACGCCTGTTGAATCTCTTTGAAAAATAATTAATCTAATGATTGGAAATTTTCTAATAACATCGAGAATTTAACAATTACTTTTAACAATAAAATGCTTTTATTTTCACTTGTCTAGATAAGAAGAGCAATATTGTAAAGATTTTGTACCTAAATGTTTTTTTCAGATAAATTTGTAAGTAACATAAATTTAATTAATTCAAATCTATTTAAATGTCAATTCCTAAAAATTCACATTTTATACAATTTAGAAATAAATTTTGAATCCTAGAAATTTTTCCTACCTAATGGAAAATGAAAAAAAACAGGATACACCTTTTATCAATAATAACCACATGTATGTATATGTATAATGGGTTGATATTCACTGAGACCTAATAGATCTATTGTGCCCCCTCAGATTTGATTAGATTTGATGATATCCTCTGAATCTACATTACATTATCCAGTCCGACTCTTTTTAAATAGCCAATCAGACTGAAACTTTCATGTAATTTTTTGCCGGTGATTCTCATCGCCTAGTACAAGAATCTGCACTTTCGCCAGGCAGGATAGGATGTGCTCTGCATTTTCCTCCTCTAGGTGAAATTATCTACCATTCTAGAGATTTCCGTGCCACCCACTTCCTTGTGGCCATATTTATTATCGACTTTGCGACACCACAGAAGGGTTCTGGTCCAATGAATGGCATTGATAAGCCTTGTCTGGCCGTTTCATCCGCCAAATCGTTGCCCTTATGACCCTCTTGCCCTGGTAATCAGGCTACTATGACCTTGTAATGGTCTCCAAGTGCATTTAAGGCACCCATGCAATCCCAAACTAGCTTAGAGTTGACCTCTATGGAATCGAGTGCCTTCAGTGCAGCTTGGATGTCTGTGAAGATGCCAATGGTATGTATGCCCTTTCCTTTCTTTTTTTTCTGAAACGCAGTGGTGAATCGCGGTCACTTTCGCTTGGAAAGTTGTGACATCCTTAGATAGGCTCATTGGAAAAGTTTTAGCAGTACAATCCCGGCTCCTACACCAACTTCTACCTTGGAGCCGTCCTTCTTCTACTTGTCTCCTGAGGTATCTCAGAGACTAATAGTGCTTTTAGTCCTATTTCCTGGAGGAATTTTAGGCTATCCGCAGGGTTCAGTTTAGGTAAGTTCCCTCTTCAATCCAATAGTCTCCTAGGAGTTGTTCCCGAGGATTCTGTTTTACTATGCATTCCGCAAGTGTGTGAATGAAGGGTTCTTCTTCCATTCCGCAAAATCTCCATTCTTCTTGCTCCCCTAGTTTGTTTTCATTTTGAGGTACTCATTTAGGCAGCAGTGTCTTGTTGGGACACCTGTCGAAACTCTTTTTGCAGTCTCACTCTGACTCAGGTATTCATTTGTTCTCACCTGGCTTTAGTTTCTCAGGATTATCTTTGATTGTCTAATCCGCACTAGATTTTTCAAATGGTCATATCTTCAATTTTTTTCGGCGTTGCCTATTTGTTCCAATTATACATTGGTCCGGACACCGCAAAAGAATAATGGCTCTCAAAATGGTGTTACTCTCTTAACTATTTTATCTTCTATTTCATTTCCTTCTTCCCCGGGTGTGTCCTGGAACCGACAGTAGGTTGACGATGTGGTTCTCGCCTAGTTTATTCAGTTTTTCAAGGCTTTTCCATACCATTTTAAAACTGGTTGCGCAATAGCTCATTGTATAATATACTAGAATGTCAAATAATATTGTTTATTTCATTCTTTGAACTTAGGGGTAGCCACCAATAATAACTCTATTGTCATTAAGTTGCTCTTATACTAGATTGAAGACAATGTGGATAAGGGCCAACATTCAAAAAAGAAGATAAAAACATCATGTCTGTCATAATATATTGGAACCATAATATTATCCATGGTGGAGTTTTTGCTTCGATTTTATTTAATTCATTGCAATTGTAAACATTTTCAAATTTTCAATTAATCAAAGATGGAATTACGGACTTGGAACTGTTAACCGTTAATCACCAAGAATAGTAGACTGTAAGTATTGTTTTTTTCATCAGAATGAAAACATTCAACCTAATTAATGAAAACACTTTAATGACAGAAAGGTAAAAAGTTGCCGATGCAATTATTCAAGATCTTTCCATGTATTCAGGCTATTTGACTGAAGAAGATCTATACGTCTCTACGGTGACAGCACCGGTGTAAGACTCGTCTGTCACTGCTAACATGCAGCGACAACTCTTCAAGAAAAGAAGAAGAAGAAACTTTAGACAGCACCGTTCGTACTTGATATTTTATAATGAAGTTTCCATTTTAGCATCCACGTATACACGGAATTGTAGGAATAAAAAAAAATTCCATATAAAATTATACGTTCAAACGAAAATGTAACAAAGAACAACCAAATTTTATCTCAATCCATTTTTTGAATAATAAATTTGGAGAAAATACATTTCTGGTGGATTAATAAATTCAACAATGTAATTTAAATTGAGTGAATTAATTAAAAAAAAGGAAGCACGTCAACTTTAAATTTGAGTGGTACACTTTTTGGGGTTAATATTATAAACTCCCTCCCTACTGGAGATATCCTTCAATATTTTTACAAATACCTCATTTGAACGATCTGGTGAATCTCCGTACAATCATATCTGTTGCATTCGATGCCATTTAATAATTGTTTAAAATGAAGTGTATATTATGGCATAAGGAAGGTACTTTCTTATACTTTTCTCACACACTCAGTTTCTCTCTTTCGAAGATACTTCTAGAATATTTTCACGTGTTTTGGGTTAGCCTGAGATATAGTCGGATAAATACCCAAAGACCTATTCAATTAATTACATTTTCCTGTAAAATTGTCATATTTTAATAAAGCGTATAACCAATAGATCGAAGATAATAGAATTGATACTATATTATAACGCCTAACAAAGTTTTGAAAAATATTTTTCAAAAAACAATGACCGATCAACTAAGAAGGAACTACTACTTCTCGCGCTATATGCCCCGACAGACATTGAATTACACTTCTAAGCTAAACGGGGTTGGTATATCTGCAAGATATAACCATTCTGTTATCACATTTTTAACATTTCCTCTACTTGGGTTAATATATTGATGTGATTTTAGCGTTGTCTTCAGTCCAAGATTATGTAATCAGAGCTCTTGGACGGAAAATATCTACCTTGTACTGATGAGGCGCAAATATGCCGAAACCGGTCTACAAGTGATATTGTCCCTTAAAATTACAAACCAGAATGGTTGGTTATATCTTGCAGGTATACCAGCCCCGTTTAGCTTAGAAGTGTAATTCAATGTCTGCCGGGGCATATAGCCCGACAAGTAGTTGTTCCTTCTTAGTTGAACGATCATTGTTTTTTGAAAAATATTTTTCAAAACTTTATAAGTATTTATAATAGTATTAATTCTATTATCTTCGACAGACTTCGTAAGACCTTTTTACTTTTTTTTATTTACATATAAAATGTATGGAAGAAGAAGGTACTAGATTTGGGCACGTCGTAAATTAATATCACAAACTAATCCAAACAAACTAGTAATAGAAAATTTGACTCTCATTTTAATATGAAAGGGTACTTTGGTTATTTGGTTTTATTTGTCTTCTCTGCTATGGTCAATAAATTTTGATAAACATTTATATACAGTACAAGAAAGTCACCTTCAGTTAATTTAACAAAATAAACAATAGGTTAATAGAACCAGAATATTATAAAGCGACAGAAGCTGTCATCAAGTAAATAAAAGTATACCATAATTTTTTTCCATTGAAAGAAACATTCTTGCATGGTCGTACTCAGATTGATTTAAAAACTTCATCAAACACACGAAAAAACAGCATGAAAAAGGAAATAAGGAATTTTAAAATGAGAAAGTCATAAAACTATTAATAGAAAGCAATGGCATTTTTCATTTTCATTGAACTCGAATCAAAGTAAATTGTGAATGGTTATTATTATGGGGTTAGAGAGCAAAATAAAAATTATCGAGCCTTCCAGAATAAAGTATTGCGTGCTACACCTAACCTAACATTTCTATAAATTCGTAAATCTATAGCTCACGATGATCTGTTATTTTTTTGATTATGGAAGCGTAAAAATGGCAATTCTGGGCCCGTATTTTCGAATCTCGATCGGTGAATGTCGCAAGCTACATTTCAAAATTGTCGCACGAAACTGGAATTCTTGAATGTCGAAATCGACAATATTTATGCGACAAAATCTCACTAGTGCTTAAGCAAGAGACACATTGTCATATATGCAAGATTTTAATTTGTTGTGGTTAGGTTATGTGTAGAAAAGGTAATTATTTTTAAATTAAACATGGAAGACTACGAATAAGAGCTTATTGCTTTTCAACAAGTAATCTTACAAGAGTTATTTCCTGATGAAGGGTAAGGAGTGTTTTGACGTAAAAGTTATGCATTAAATATATCTGAGATCTGTATTTCAAGTATTTGTGGCCCTACATTTTTTTGCAACAGGGAGTTACCAGGTTCCAGTAAGGAGGAATGCTGCAGTTTCTGCTAGTCAATCTTCTGTTAGTAGAAGCACTTTAAATAGACCGGAAATATCGAATCAGGCATGATTGGTTTGTTATGAGTTCTATTAACAACTCTTTTTGCGATTTTCTGCAATAGGTACTGTTTTTTTTTACATCCGGTATCCATGTTTAAAACTAAATATGTGAAAAGTAACAGAGGTAACGACAAACACATAAAAAATATAGGTAAAAACTTTTCTTTTTGATTTTTGTTTGACTTCATTATGGAGTAGCAGCTACACTTTTATAAATTTACAGCATGGCCACATGTACATTTGCGTCAAAATGTCGAACGGTGACATTAATGTCGAAGATGGCTTAGGAATACGACTTCAAATTTTCGTGCGACGTTTTTGTTCGACAAATGTCGATTGCGACATTTTTTATCGAGATTCGAGAATGAGGGTCCTGGGATAGACTCCGTTTCACATAAGAAGAAGCCACGCGAAGTTTGCCAACTGTCTTGCGCAAAAACCAAAATCGGTCTTATTTATCTATGTCGCCTCGTAACGACCGTTTCATGCCATTGGCGTTACAAACGATATTTCATGCCGACAGCCATTTTATTATTGACATTTGAGGTTGTGTTGGAAGCAATCATTTACTGTTGAATACTTTTGATTTTTGAATATTCTGAAGACGTTTAGCTAGTTTATCTATGAGTGTTGTGTGTTTTATTTGATCTAAAACCATGCCTCCTAAAAAACTTGTTGGTGTTAAAGAAAAAATCATCCACATTCAAGGCCGACAGATTCTTAAAAACGTTGCAACTTTTATGGAGTCCGAAGCTGAACATGGAATTCAAATACCTGTAAAAAATCATCGGTAAGTCAAATAAAAAAGTATAATAATCTAATATGATACTCCTGGCATTCAGATTGTTATAAAATGTATGGAAAAGTAATTTATATGGGTCTGCAGCACTTAGCAGTGATTTATATAGTTCTAATACTAATGCCTATTAATAATTATCTCATACTTATTTATCATAATTATTATTTATTTTTAAATGAATAACAATTAAGTACTTTTAAAATAATGATAGAATTACAATAACTTTAGTTATTATTTACAATATTAACATTAATCCATAGTAACAGTGAAAATTTGATTAGGAAAGACATTTTAAGCCAGCTCAACACTATTTTCTATAATAAATAAGGCATTTTACTTATTTATAATATTTTTAAAAGATAGATTTTGACGTTTTTAAAAAAAATATTGTTTGCATCTCGTGCGCGAACTACTTTGGTGGTCTCGGATAATTTTTTAAAAATTCAGTTCTCGATCACCGAAGTAGCATTTCGAGCACTAGATACAAAAATAACTATTATTTTTACAGTGAAAATATGTATTGCTGATTTTTAATAATAATATTTTTAAATTGCAGAGAGCTATTAAAAGAGGAGCATCTGCATCCTTTAGATCTACTCGAAAAAATAAATCTAGGAAAAAAAGGTACTAGAAGCACTAAAGTTTGAATAATTGCAAAGGATTCGGGATATCATTTATAATTTTTACATCCTGGAGAAAAGATCTCCTACTTTAACATGTAAGTTTGATAAAAGTATAATAAATATACTAAAATTAATTACAAGAAACTTTAGTCAGTTTACTTTTAGTAAACGTCTAATTTACAGTGACGCAAATGAACTATAGTAAAATTAATACCTATTTAGAGGTACCAGCCGTTTTAGTAACTTAACGTATGCGGCTTCTTGAACCATCTGATATTAACATGAAATCAAAGTTGGACGAAACTTCAAAAACGTGACATCTAATAAATTAGTTACGACGTTCATTTTTGTTGGTAATTTTTTGTTTCAACCGATTTATTAATAATAAATAAGGATGGTCTTATTCTAAATGGGTATAAAATTTACTATACTACAAACTTCACGCCTATTTTCGCACGATAGTACATAACCTAACATAACGAACCTCTTGGTGTTTTGTCAAATTTTGGCGGAATAGGTATACAGATGGAAGAAATAGGTTCAAAATGAGATAAGGGATATCTTGAATAGAACAGTTAATGAATAACAGTAGTTAGTAGCAACGTGAAAAACACGAATGCACCAAAAGTAAATGTGACAGAAAAAATGACACATTAGCAAACGATTCCTATTCTTTTAATAAAATTGTCCATACAATTTTTTTAAACTGAATTATATATTGTACAATGGAAATTTCATTTCATAATTTTGGGTATGGAAACTATCTACTCAATTGTGTATGAAGAATTATTATTGTTTTGTAGTTATTATTATATTATACTATACCCACTCAATTGTTTTATTTTTAGATTTAAATTTTTTTAAATGTCCAAAATACTATTAACTCCACCCTATTGTAATTTAAATTGTATTTCGGATTTTGATAACTAGAATTTTTCCTAATTTGAATAAATTGAAAATTACTTCCCTCGATAATTGCTTCCTCTTGTTACAATTTTAAATCTTCATACTAGATTTTTAAGTCCAAATGTTATTCTACCATGTTTTGTTCTGCATCAATCCCATTTAAATTTAGAAGTCTGAAGGTGATTCTACGATTTTATTATTTATTATTTTAGTTGATTCATTTGATTTTTACCTTGACTTCAAATTTTTCTGACTTTTTAAATGATTCACAAAAATTTATTCCATTTTATTTATCTCGCAACGCCCCTCAATTATTTTTTTTATAACCCTTCTTTTCAAATTTAAATTTTTCAATTGGTTTATCCTAAATTTTGACATGCGTTAACATTTTAACTTTATCTTCTTTTTTAAATAATTGACAAAAATCTTCATCATCTGTCATATCTATACAGTACATGAAGAAGACATTTTGTGTTTATTTGAATCATTTGAATTTTCATTTAGTTTACTTGTTATTGGTGATTCAATTAAGAGAAAATCATGTCCCTTTATGTTAGAATACCTTCTCCACCACTGTTACTGAAATAACAATTGAGAACTTCACATCAGATTCAAATATGTGCGTATTTTATTTAATGAAAGAGAAAGAAAAGTTTCGCAAATGACTATATTGCATTTAATTGTTACTAATGGTGTTAAAATTAGTTATAATTCGCTCAGATAGAATCAATTATAGAATGATTTGCAATAGGGCAATTACCGACTTAATTGACTGCTTTTACTCCATAAGCGAATTAATTACAAAGCCGTTATTACCAGTTTACCATATTCATACCAAATTGCTCACATTACAGATTTACGTGAAAGATTGTTAGAGAAAGATGTTTTTGTTTAATTTACCTACTTGAGAATCGATAAAATGCAAGCTAAACATCCACAATTTCATTTTCTAGTAATCACCTGCACAATCTGCTACAGAGTTATTCTACTAACGAAATAGTTTTCGAATTGACCATAGATCTACATAATTGCGATTTTTTTTTACTTTTTACACAGAAGCAAAAAGTTTAATGTTCATTCAAACCAAAGAAAGGTTGTATGAGAATAAAATGAAATTGAATTCATTGTTTTTATTGGTTTGAGAAGAAATTCCTTCCGGTATAATCAAAAATATACAGTGGGCATCTTACAGAGGAACTTTGTAGCCTAAATATTTATAATAGTTATATTTTCATAAATGTCAATGTCTTTCAAAAATTTTATGAGCTGAATCAATGGATACCTTAGTCTTCGTCAACGTAAGTACTTATCTAATATGGGAAGTATGAAAAATTGATTCATTTATATATTTGAAGCTGATACTAATGGAGTGATACATACATGGAATAAGTCGAAGGAGAGCTTGAGGGATTTTATACAGGGCTGGACTGTACTTATATAAGGAATGGTTCATGTTGTTCTTAATTCCCAAACCTCAACTAAGTTCTTTGAACAAAAGTCTCAGAATTGAAGCAGCTTACTTTTCGTCCTCACTAAAACCATCAAGAAAATACACAAATCTTGACATAATCTCACAATTGCTTAGGAAAATTTTCGATGTCAAAATCTTCCCCATACCATTATCTACTAATTGAGGGTTGGTTAAAATTTAACGTACTGTTGAACAAGCAATTTTTTCATCGACTAAGACCTCGGTTCCAGTAATTATTTTGCTGTCAAACTTTTAAAACGCTATAAAAGAAGATCCAAGAAGAAGTTGGTACTGATAAGTCCATAAAACCTCTGAAAGTATTCATGATAGATCAGCTGGTACTAGAAAATGAAGTCACGGCCTCTCGAGTGCTTGTTCGAAGCGGAACCACTGAGCCATTTGCTCCGTACGGTTGTAAAAGTACTCAACACGACGACGTTGAACACAACCATAAAATTTAATTAATCAAGGATGTAACAGCCCTGTTGGTGTTAAAATATAACAGTGCTTACGAAAATTGTTTTTCATGCATAAAAAAACAAAGCAGAAGACATGGAATGTAATCATTTTAGCGGTAATTAAATAGTTAATTCATTGTTGCAAATATTCTCGTAGCCTCAGGTTTTTGTAAAAGCAATATTTGCCCAGAGCATCGTTTATATCCTCTTGTTATAAGTAATTAACAAGACAATGGTAACAATTAAAGCTTTTACGGTGATTACCATGCTCCTGAACAATAAATACCTTGGAACAAGATTTACATTTGAAATAATAGGTTCTTAAAGTCGAGGAAAACCCCCAGGTGAACTAAACTATCTCAAAACAACGCAGAGCAGGACTTCGCAATAGGTACTTGTTTATTTATTTCATTAAATAACATTACATACAAATTTGCCGATATTCAAAAATTGAGAATGCCTTTTTTAGATATTGTACAGGATGGCCCATTAAGCGCGGTAACCGGCTGTATCTCGGAAAGTATTCGTCCCAGGTTGTGGGGAAAAATTATGTTAGTAAAAGTGGCCAAGAGAAATTGCTGGAAATTCTTTTCAACCTCAAAATTTCATCCCTAGGGGGCGTTACTGCTATGTTCAAATCTAAAATTATTATTACCTCAGAAAATCGCAGAATGAGCTATAACTTTGATATCATCATTTGAAAGCCCGTTTAATACCAGAAAATTTTTTCTAGTGACATTTCTTTGTATCTGTTATAATAGGCGAGAAGGAAGACCATCTATTTTTCAGTGTTTAAATTTTAATATTTCGTTAACTATTCAACTTATCCGACTGTTTCTGCACTCCTATGAAAGAGAATTTTGAGAATTTTAAGGACCGCTCATATACCTCATATACCTCAAATACCGAAACCCAAGAGATTCCAACTGGGTAGGATACAGAGAGTCCCTCGGTAGGAATTTAGAAGGAGGTATAGAACTGTTTAAGGGCGTAAAGGCTATAAACTCGGCAGCGGAAAAGGTAAGCGAAGCCATTATGGCGGCTTACCAAGAAAACTGTCAGGAAAAAAACAAGAAAGAGTACGGGTAACAGTACAGTCTGGTGGAACAATGGATTAAAGAAGCTGAGATCGGAAGTTCGAAGCCTATTTAACAAAGCCAAAAGTACCCAAGACTGGGATACCTACAGGTATAAGCTCACTCTAAACAATAAAGAAATACGAAAAGCCAAAAGGAATTCATGGAAAAAGTTCTGCGAGGAAATTAGAGATGTCCCGGCGTGGTCTCGAATCCATAAAGTCCTGACAAAGGATGGATCAACCATAAAAGAAGTAGGTTTCATTAAGAAAGCTAATGGCACTTACACAAAAACCAAAGAGGAAAGTCTTGAGGAACTAATAAACGTCCACTTTCCGGCCTCAACTATTCTGAACGACTCTGTTAGGTAAATCAATCAAGACCCTAAGCCAAGTAGGCCACGGCCAATAGATTGGGAAATAGCCACAGAAGTCACAAGACCGAACAGAATTAGATGGGCAATAAATAAATTCCAGCCATATAAGTCTCCAGGGACCGATGGTATATATCCCATACTCTTGCAGATGCGAATGGAAGTGCTGATACCGCATTTAAGTAAGATCCTCAAAGCCAGCCTGGCACGGGGGGTCATACCGGAAATATGGCAAAAAGTTAAAGTCATTTATCTACCTAAAGTAGGTAAAATATCAGACCTAACACCAAAGTCATATAGACCAATAAGCCTGTCCTCATTTCTACTGAAGACGCTAGAAAGGCTTTTGGACAGGTACATAAGAGACGAAGTGATAAAAGATAACCCTAAGCAATCGTCAATACACATACCAACCTGGAAAATCTACGGACTCAGCGTTGGATGATCTGAATAGGCTTATTTCAAAGTTAATGGAAGACAAAGAAATAGCAATGGCCGCGTTTTTTGACGTTGAGGGAGCATTCAATAATGTTACTACTAACTCACTGATAAACGCAATGAGTAGACGAGGCGCACCTACTGTGATATGCAGATGGATAAAGGCCACCCTGGAGAACAGGATAGTAATATCTACTCTGGGTCAAGCTACCATCAAAGCAATAGCAGGTGGAGGATGCCCACAGGGAGGAGTTCTCTCACCACTACTTTGGGCAACCTTAGTAGACGATCTCCTCAATGAGTTGTCCAAGGAAGATTTTTATTGTCTAGGATATGCCGACGACATAGTAATTGTGGTCAAAGGTAAGTTTGCTGGAGTAATATCTGAAAGAATGCAGATGGCTCTAAATTTGGTAGACAACTGGTGTAAACAAGAGAGACTGACGGTCAACGCTCAGAAAACACAGATTGTCAACTTTACAAAAAGAACAGTACTGCAAGGCCTAAGACCACCAGTGCTAGGAGAAACAGAGATTCCCTTTGCCAAAGAAACAAAATACCTAGGGGTATTTTTGATCATATAGGCTCACTTGGAATACTCACATAGTGACAACTACACAGAAAGCTATCATGTCTTTGGGCAGATGTAGAAGACTGTGCGGTAAGAACTGGGGACTTAACCCAAAAATGACCCTGTGGATATACACAAAGGTTGTCAGACCAATGATAACTTATGGGTCCGTGGTGTGGTGGACAAAGACGCAGCAAGTAAGAGCAATAAGGCTGTTGAATAACACACAAAGGCTGGCGTGCCTGTGTCCACAAAAACTACTCCTACAGATGCAATGGAAGTCTTAATGAATCTGCCACCTCTACACATATTCATACAAGGTGAAGCGAGATATGTAATGCACAGATTAATATATAGTCAGCAACACATAAGCCAAACGCATAGTACTAACAACTGGAAGCTAATCGAGGAGCTAAAAGCAGACTATATAATGGGACAGTCTATCGATGCAATAGCTACAATAAGTTGAAAGTAACTAAACCAAATAGGGAAGACTGGAAAAAAGGTGTACCCTTACATGCGGATGTTTTTTGGTATACAGAAGGGTCAAAGACGATAGACGGCGTAGGAGCCGGTATAGTAGGGCTAAAGCAAGGGATAGCCTTCCCAGTAAGCCTATCAAGGAATGTCACAATTTTCCAGGCGGAAATGACGGCGACTCACCACTGTGTGGAAGAAATTGAAAGGCAGAAGAGAACATATCGTTCAATTGCCATCGTCACAGACAGCCAAGCAGCGCTAAAGGCACCCAACTCCGTAGAGGTCAATTCTAAGCTAGTATGGGATTGTGTGCGGGCCCTGAACACACTGGGTGAGCGTAGCAATATTACAGTAGCCTGGGTGCCGGGGCACGAGGGTCATAAGGGCAACGGAAAAGCGGATGAAATGGCCAAACAAGGCTCATCAATGCCGTTCGTTGGGCCGGAACCCTTCTGCGGCGTTGCAAAAACCATAACAAGAAGAGAAACAAAGAAGTGGGTCGCCCACAAATCTCTGAAATGGTGGAGGAACTCACCAGGACAGAGGCAAGCGAAACAGTTCATATTAGAACACTCGCCAAAATTTACGGCAGATCTGATGGACAAAGATAGGAAAACTGTCAAAGCTGTAGTGGGTCTGTTAACAGGGCATTGTAAGCTCAATAGGCATTTAAAGCTGATGGGATTGACAAACGAAGATTTGTGCAGGTTTTGTCAACTAGAAGAAGAAATGGCAGAACACATTCTATGTCAGTGCGATAGTCTGGCAAATGTGCGGATTTTTGCACTAGGCGAAGAAAAGCCATCGGCAGAGAGCTATATGAAAGGTTCAGTCTCCACGCTAATAGACTTTTTAAAAAGAGTCAGGCTGCAGAATGTAATCTATAGTTTAGAGGACCACAATAGATCTGGAATAGGCCAAAAGCCACCTCATAAAATCTATCTATCTACCTCATCGATTACTTCAAAACAGATAAACTAGAGGTCGCTTTATGCAGCGATTACTTATTTTTACGATTTTATTAACAAAATTAAATGGAACTTTACTATTTTAGTAACATATTCTGGAACAGCTTTAAATTTCTTATATATTAGTGGAAACGGCATCTTGATATCTTTATTCGTTTTTGACTTATCGTAAAAAATGTCAAAAACTAACATGTAAAATATTAAAATTATCAAATTAGCTAACCATAAGTAGGCTTTGGCAATAAATTTTTGGAGTTCTCTCGTAATGAGTTACCAGTTTTGTTAGAAGATGGGCCCCTTCAAACCAGGGGAAATATGTTTGTTCAGCTTAACGACTGCCCAGCACATTTTTCAGTTATTATTAAGCAACACTTGAATGAAACATATCCAGTCAAATGAAGAAGAAGCCTCTTTTCCTGACCAGCAAGGTCATCCGACCTGACTTGCCTAGACTTTTATTTAAGGGGACGAGTAAAAGATCTTGTCGGGACCTTCGAGCTTGTCTTTGGATTGCAGTTAATATATTAACTGCAGAGGTCACTTCTGTCCTCCTCCAACAGACTATTGTTCCATAGGTGACCGTTGGCCTTATCACAGTTGTGTAGAGCCAGTGAACCACCTCAGGTAGTATTCCCCAGGTTTTGCCCATAACTCTTCTGCATTGCCAGAAAAGCCTAGTCGACCTGGTTGTAATTTTTCCAGGTTTCCAGGTGTGCCTTCCAATTCAGTTTGGAATCAAGGGTCACTCCCAGATATTTAACTTCTTTGGATATTTATAGTTCTTCTCCGAACAACAGTACTCTACCCTACGGGAGAACTCTTCTATTCGTAGAAGCAACTAGTTTTTTTTGGATTAACTGAAAGGCAACATTCCTCCACAATTCACAGTGCTTCTTGTAGGACATTCATAACCACCTCTGGGAATTTCCCATTGGTGACAATCACTATGTCGTCCGCAATGCCCTGCGTCCATATGTCTTGATCATTCAACCTACAGATTAAGTCATCCACAACTAGGTTCCACAAAAGTGGTGAAAGTACTCCACCTTGAGGACATCAAATTCAATACCTAAAAATAAATAGCATGAATAAGAAGTTTTTGTGGTTAAAATAAATAACATACAAGGGTCTAGTCTAGGAATATTTTACAATTGTCATATTTTGCTTAAAATTCCGAGTGGTGCGTTAATTTATCACGAACCAATTACCAAGCAAGTCATTTCCATATAAATAATTGAAATATTAAGGATTTTTTGTCTACTGAAGATAGATGTTTTATAACAATAATCAATATCCCAGTCCGTTCCTGATCGCAGTGAAATCAGTATAGATTAAAAGGTACCTTGTTGTGCTGTCGTTATAAAAGTGGAAGGGATAGCAATTTGTTGAAATTATTTTTTGAATTATTTTCTCTGGTAATAAGTCAATTAAGCGCGTATTCTCAATAATAGGAAAACGTTTGACGCGTTATAGGTTACGAAGTCGCCCAAGGTGCTAAAACGGTTATTTTAAATGAGAAAATTAGTGAACACATAGCCTGTCATTATATTCTAGTAAGAATGCGAGTAAATGCCACTCTTGAAGTCATTCACTAAGAAAATTTATCTAGTCAGTTAGTAGGATGGAGTTGTTAGAAGTTGATCTAATTAACTCTTTAGGCACTTCTGGGTTTTCAAATAACAGTTTTGTAAACTTAAATGTAATTTCACAGTTCAACAAGTTCAAGCTTTATATCTGTCAAACTTCATACTATAGTTTGTGTAGACATTACTTTCGATAATTCTAATAATATTAATAATTCATTTTATGTTTTATTAATACTAAAATAAAAACAGTTGCCCAAAATTAAAGGTATACTATAAATTATGCCCTAAGCATATATATCGATGCTATTTAATAACTTATCGAGGGTGATTGTGGTCCCTTTGAACACAGATTTAATTTCAATCTAAAAATCACAGCGATTAAAAATTTCAATTGTTTGTCCTCCCCATAAATTTCTAGTTATCAAATAATCTACGCACTCCCCTCATGCACCAGATGTCTTTCTGTAAAGCTAACAATTAGAGTTTAACATCTCTATTCGTTTGGCAGTGGCAGACAGATATATTTTCTAAAGCGTTTGAGTTTTTCATTAAAAATCAATGACAAAATATCGAGTGTAATGGAAATTGACGATAGTTTTTGGGAAATTTGCCAGAATAGATGAAGTGATACAATCACAAAAATTTTTGAACATTGTTCGAAATTTCGTAAAGTGGCGATTAGGAGAAGCAGCTCCAGAAGAGATTGATCGAAATATTGAAATTCTTACAACAAAAGGTCTCTGGATACTTATACATCAAAAGAGAAGTTCCTTCAATTTTACAAGGCTGGGAGGAAAATTCAGTAGACAGTTTGGTGTGGCTAATGGCCCCTTTAATGGTGTAACTTTTAAGAAGGTAAGAGACGTTTTGCGACGTATCTCACAAAGCGATGTAGATTGAAAAAAAAAACAGTTCTGCAACTTGTACAAACCCAGAACTCCTGAAAATGATATTTAAAAAAGCACTGGAGGGTCTTCAGAAAAAACAGTTTTATCTAATGTTTCATAAGCTGTTATTTCGAGAAGGCAAAGCTTCAAATTATTCCATGGAGATTTTTAATGGTGGATCATTAAGTTGTGGGATCAAGTATAATCCAGTCTTCTCAAAAACCTGCCAGGCTGGAGATCGCAAACTGACGGGTAGAATACTCCAAATGAGGATATCCCAAGAAGGTAAGAGACGTTTTGAGACGTATCTTACAAAGCGATGTGGATTGGAAAAAAAAAAACAGTTCTACAACTTCTACAAACCAAGAACTCCTGAGAATTATCTTTAAAAAAGCACTGGAGGGTCTCCAGAAAAAACAATTTCATCTAATGTTTTATAAGCTGGCATTTCGAGAAGCCAAGCTTCAAATTGTTCCATGGAGATTTTTAATGGTGAATCATTAAGTTGTGGGATTAATTATGATCCAGTCTTCTCAAAGACTTGCCAGGCTGGAGATCGCAAACTGACGGGTAGAATACCCCAAATGAGGATATCCCAAGAAGGTAAGAGACGTTTTGCGACGTATCTTACAACGCGATGTGGATTGGGGAAAACAGTTCTACAACTTCTACAAACCCAGAACTCCTGAAAATTATCTTTAAAAAAGCACTGGAGGGTCTCCAGAAAAAACAATTTCATCTAATGTTTTATAAGATGGCATTTCGAGAAGCCAAGCTTCAAATTGTTCCATGGAGATTTTTAATGGTGGATCATCAAGTTGTGGGATCAAGTATAATCCAGTCTTCTCAAAAACCTGTTAGGCTGGAGATCGCAAGCTGACGGGTAGAACACTCCAAATGAGGATATCCCAAGAAGGTAAGAGACGTTTTGCGACGTATCTTACAAAGCGATGTAGATTGGAAAAAAACAGTTCTACAACTTCTACAAACCCAGAGCTCCTGAGACTCATCTTTAAAAAAGCACGAGAGGGTCTCCAGAAAATACAGTTCCATCTAATGTTTTATAAGCTGGCATTTCGAGAAGCCAAGCTTCAAATTGTTCCATGGAGATTTTTAATGGTGAATCATTAAGTTGTGGGATCAATTATGATCCAGTCTTCTCAAAGACCTGCCAGGCTGGAGATCGCAAGCTGACGGGTAGAATACTCCAAATGAGGATATCCCAAGAAAGTAAGAGACGTTTTGCGAAATATCTTACAAAGCGATGTGGATTGAAAAAAAAACAGTTCTACAACTTCTACCAATCCAGAACTCCTGAAAATGACCTTTAAAAAAGCACTAGAGGGTCTCCAGAAAAAACGACTTTATCTAATGTCTTATAATCTGTCATTTCGAGAAGCAAAGCTTCAAATTGTTCCATGGATATTTTTAATGGTGAATCATTAAGTTGTGGGATCAAGTGTGATCCATTCTTCTCAAAAACTTTCCAGGCTGGAGATCGCAAACTGACGGGTAGAATATTCCAAATGAGGTTATCCCAAGAAGGTAGGATACGTTTTGCGACGTATCTTACTAAGAGATGTGGATTGAAAAAAAAAACAGTTCTGCAACTTCTACAAACCCTGAACTCCTGAAAATGTTCTTTAAAAAAGCACTAGAGGGTCTCCAGAAAAAACAACTTGATCTAATGTCTTATAAGCTGACATTTCGAGAAGCTAAGCTTCAAATTGTTCCATGGAGATTTTTAATGGTGAATCATTAAGTTGTGGGATCAAGTATGATCCAGTCTTCTCAAAAACCTGCCAGGCTGGAGATCGCAAACTGACGGGTAGAATACTCCAAATGAGGATATCCCAAGAAGATAAGAGACGTTTTGCGACGTATCCTACATAGCGATGTGGATTGAAAAAAAAACAGTTCTGCAACTTCTACAATCCCAGAACTCCTGAAAATGTTCTTTAAAAAAGCACTAGAGGGTCTCCAGAAAAAACAACTTCATCTAATGTCTTATAAGCTGTCATTTCGAGAAGCTAAGCTTCAAATTGTTCCATGGAGATTTTTAATGGTGAATCATTAAGTTGTGGGATCAAGTATGATCCAGTCTTCTCAAAAACCTGCCAGGCTGGAGATCGCAAACTTACGGGTAGAATACTCCAAATGAGGATATCCCAAGAAGGTAAGAGACGTTTTGCGACGTATCTTACAAAGCGATGTAGATTGGAAAAAAACAGTTCTACAACTTTTACAAACCAAGAACTCCTGAGACTTATCTTTAAAAAAGCACTAGAGGGTCTCCAGAAAAAACAACTTCATCTAATGTTTCATAAGCTGGCATTTCGAGAAGCAAACTGACGCGTAGAATACTCCAAATAAGGATATCCCAAGAAGGTAAGAGACGTTTTGCGACGTATCTTACAAAGCGATGTGGATTGAAAAAAAAACAGTTCTGCAACTTCTACAAACCCAGAACTCCTGAAAATATTTTTAAAAAAAGCACTAGAGGGTCTCCAGAAAAAACAAGTTCATCTAATGTCTTATAAGCTGGCATTTCGAGAAGGCAAAGCTTCAAATTGTTCCATGGAGATTTTTAATGGTGAATCATTAAGTTGTGGGATCAAGCATGATCCATACTTCTCAAAGACCTGCTAGGCTGGAGATCGCAAACTGACGGGTAGAATACTCCAAATGAGGATATCTGTATCTAATACCTATTTTTGCAGTTCTTACCACAAATTGAACTGGTTTCCAAAAGAAATTACTATCAACCTCCTTTTCCTTACTCCAAACCCTAATTGGGATCATTCTGGCCAATGATTTAAGAATTTCTCAGTTAGGAGGACCGGAATATTAAAATGGACGACAGCGTCAATGGAATAAGCTGGCCTTGATCTGTGAAAATTTGAGTTCAATAATCACCTGCATGAAGCGGCAGCAGTGCCAAATTTTGCGAAAGCTGAAGTGGATGATAATCAGCTGACATTAACTGGTCATGGTAACATTTATTCAATACGATCTTATTCCCTACTGTATCAGTAGTTTCATTGAAACACTGTCACAAAGTTGTGAAAAATAAGAAGAAGTAGCTTCTAAATCTTCACAACCAGTACCACCAGCTGCCTAGTATCTGGACAAAACGGTGGCGGACCAATCATCAATAACAATAATTGTCTGTTCAATTGTAACAATTTCAATAAATACACTCTCTAAATTCCATTTACGCTCCTCTAAACAATATCCTCGCTTGAAAACAGCTCTAGCGGTAGACGTTTTGCGTTTTTACTGGTAGAAGGGCCGTTAATCTTTTAAAACTATTTTTTATATGATTGAACTTGATTTTCGCTAGCAACAAATTACAATCGGCGGTCTATTTAACGCATTTTTTAATGTTATCAATAGTTTGGATATATTTTTAGTTTACATTTGTTTGACTATTTTACTATTTTATGTGCTATATGAGTTTTGTTAATTGTGACTGTTGGTGTTTTAGTTCATCTGCCTATATTATATCCTCCAAGGACACCGCTGATGACCGTAAAATAAAATGCAGCCCTGGTCAAGCTAACTACCCACATGCGTTTGCATGTTTACATCGGACGTAGATGAAATCTGAACAAAGTATAAATATAAATATTCTAGTAAATATACAAAAATTCATTTGAAATGAAAAATTTATGGAATTTTCTTAAAAAATAGTCTATAAATCGATGGATGTCTAGTTCCTTACCTAAGCCACACCACTGGATCATATCCTACCGTGTTTTATTCATTACTTACTGTGAATGTGTCACTAAGTAGCCATAACAAATAGGGTCATGGCACCCCAGAGGGTTAACAATGAGCCGTTGACATTTATAAGGGTGGTAGTTGCCAAAAAATGGTCGATACGCTTTATTATCATATCTTCCATCTATTGTGAGAGCATTTTTGTGAATTATTGCTTTCATTATTGACTATTCTGGTCGATTTTAGATGTCACTGGAATGTGATGCTTGTCAATTTGAATTTTGCTGTTGAAAGTATTCATTATTATATCACCTGTTGAGAAGTATTCATTAGCTGTAACGTAATATAAATGTTAACGTCAGTGAGTTAGAACGTGTTCACAATTTTCGTTTTTGTTTTGTTTATAACGGATTCGAAAACCAGTAGGTTCGTTGAAGGTTGCTGAAGAATTTAAATAGCGTTAAAAGTTGATTACCAATAAATATATACCGAATAAAAATATTACAAATTCAGACACCTGCCCATTTGGGATTACAAGGCCTTGCACACGTATCCTTATCCTAATAAAGAAGTATCTTTTCAGCAGCAAGAAGTTTGTAAAAAAAGTCAAGTATTGCCGATGCATATAATGCCGTTTATGCCAAAACCAGTGTAAGTCAATGCAGTCTCTTTTAATTAATTGATACACCAAAATGGTTACAATCAGTTTGAAAATGTACACCAATCAAAATACTTCGCCATTAAGATGATTGTCACGTTTGAGAGTTTCTTAGAAACCCGATGAAAATGAGAGTTTTTCGTCGGATATTTGTAACACACTCAGATAACAAGCAGTCATTTAAATTAACATTTCAATATATCGCACACTCGAAAATGTCAACCTCTTAAGCGACGTAATGAGTCGGTATGTGGAAAAGAACGTTTCTTCTTTTAATTATATTTAAATGTGTACTCGAAACAGATTTGACTGAATTCTTCGCTTTGTTCGAATTACAAAAACCAAACGTCAATTAGCGAATACTTTACATGATTCCAATATCTTGAAAATTTGTCTTTTAATTACCACAAATAGTTGTTCTGGGTTTGCTAATAGCAATTACTTGAAAGAAAGCCGATAACGTATCTAATAGTCATTCTACCATTAAACTAGATCCGAGATTCAAGAACTTTTCTTTTTAATTCAATTGAAAACGTCATTGACTCAACATTGTTTATTCATATGCTGAAGCATAACCACAAAAAACGACATACCTACAAGCATTATACTTGGATAAAATCAGTAGGATTGACTTTTCCTTGACAAAAATCCTGTCTGAACGCTTCCCTGTCCACATCGTCATTAGACTTTGTGTCCTTGAACGGTATTTTTGACGTAATAATGATTCTCAATTGTTTCTATCTAGTTGGTTCTATTTTTACATTTAAGCTGCAAGGACATTTTGGGTTAACCATTTATTATGAAACCTTTGCATTGATTGTCTTCATGCATGTATTTTCGCCAAAAAGAAATCATTTAATCACTTTTGTCGAATCATAATCCTAGATGTAATTTCGCCAAAACACTTTTCAGGTAGAATTTTATAACTTTATATTTGGGGTTGTAAATATGACGTTTTAAAACAGATCATTGGTTAATTTATCGATAAGGGCAAGAAAATGATTGAAGAAGGTATACTGTGTTGAAAAAATGGCAGTGTATATTGAAAAAGTGCAACTTTAAATGCCAATAGCAAAGTAACAAGAATTTTGCGTCAACGCAACGGAGTTATGTTTAGTGATCCTGCAGAATTACCCAATAAATAATCCGAAAAGGGTGAGTTTTGGCCAGATTTCATGTTGAATTTAATAACCAAAAAGGTTTCTTGACGAAATTACCTATAATAAAAAGAGTTTATAACCTTGTTTGGCGAAATTGCAAACACCCGTCCACATTGTCATTATATTTTGTCTCCTACAACGGTATTTTTGACGTAATAATGATTCTCAATTGTCTATATCTATCTATACTATATTTCTTTTTCTGTAGGAGCAAAGTGCCTCATTATTTATTCAAAATACTATAAATATCGGGCGAGACTTTCTTCTTTTTCTATATTGAATAAAACGATGAAACAGGTTGGTTTTACCAAAATTAAATCGACACGTCCTGTATCGCCTCAATAGAACAGAGTAGTAAAATTCGGCACAATGGTTAAGGATTCATTAATATGATAGCCGGTGGCCAGTGTCGTGCAGACATTTTAAGGGTTTTGCCGAGAAGCGAAGGCTCTTACAGTTCTTTTTATTAAGTTAAATAATTTTGTATTAGAACAAATACTGAAGAATATATTTTATTTTTAATATGTAACAAAAGATAACTACCTAATCATATTAAGGATTGCACAATTCAAGTACCTATCTACATTTATAACTACCTGGAATACTTTGTGACCACATAGTTGTCAAAACTGTCATTGTTTAGCAGTACCTAGAATACCTAGTTAATACCCATTTTCAGTAACGGATTATAGCAGGTATTTTGGCCCAATTGAATGGTCTCCGTAAAATCGGCACTTAATACTGTAATAATTTCTTACCAATAATATATGATACTTGCCTAACTTTTGCACTATTAAATAAACCCGACAAATGAAACCATTCAGGTCTTTACCGAAAAATGTAACGCCAATGGTTTATTGCCGCTTTATGGCTATCGACCCTTTCTTGTGCTCCTATGCAATAGGAAATCTAGTATAGTTGGTTCTATTTTTACATTCAAGTTTCATGAACTATCTGAATGAAGTCTAAAAAAAATATGACATTTTGGGTGAACCATTTATTATGAAACAAAACTCTTCCTTTGCACTCATTATTTTCATTATGGCGGCATGATATTCGTCACAATTTTATCACAGGAACTAGTCAAGATCTCAGGTGAATTTTTGGGATGTCCGAAGTTCGTCCCACAGGGCTTTCTTTAGTAAGAACAGAGAATGGGCGGAAGTTGATGATTTTGGTTTATTGAATATTTATTGTATATTAAGCCTAGGCAGGGTCTTATTTGAAACTTAAAAAAATTAAATTTTTCGTGTTATACGTGCTAACAAGTAATATTAACATTAATTTCAAAATGTAAAATGTCGTTTCTAAAAAAAATTATTGGTGAATGCGGAAATATCCAAATAGTGTACGAAAATTTCCTAAACATTGATCTTCAACTAATGAATCTGTCGGGAGGTACACCAAACGGCCTAAATATAACGATAAGATAATCGGAGTTTTGTTATAACAACATTTAAAAATCGACATAATCACGAACCCGAAAAAAAATTTGTTAGGCAAGCTCTTAATGTTTCCTACAAAAACATATGAACCTACAGAGAGACCAACTAAAATATTGCATAAACAATTAGCTTTAAATGGTCTTCCTTCAGATTTTTCTTCAGAAAAATTGACTTAAAATGCGCCAAACAAAATATGTGCAAAACATTGCAAACTCTGCCAACGAAGTTCACCTTTATCTACAAGGACATTCGTACAAAACGTCCAGAGAGGAAATTTTTGTTTTGGATAATTATTTCCAAAATGTAATTGTATTTCAAGCAAGCAAACAAATTTGAAATTTTTATGTAAGTCGAATTTTATTTACATGGTCGTTAAATTCCAAAATTTTGTATACAACTATTCACCATACATTACTATACTACTACATACAACTATTTACCATTTATATAAATGGACACTATATACCGCTAGTGTTTATTTTTCTGGCAAACAAATCAAAAGAAACATTAAAATCTGTTTTGAAAAAATTAACTTCAGTTGTTCTTTTAACAGCTCCAGGTTCATTCCTGATAAAGTGATGGTTGATATTGGAATTACCATTCATAATGCAGTTCGTAAAGTGTGGGATAACGTTACACTTATTGTTTGCCGCTTCCATCTGACTCAGTCTTGGTGGCGTAACATGCTGTTCAGCTTGTTATGTTTTTCGTTTTCAAACTATTTTATTTAGTTAATCTTTGTGCTCATTAGTCACTTCCTCCCAAATTTCTATTACATTTCTAAACATGCCGTTTCCTTGTCGCATTAGCCACTCCAAAATAAAACATTCCTTTTTATCAAATTCCCCTTCCATTTTTGTCTTTCGATATTCGAAATTTCAAATTGTCGATTGGAACTCTTTCTTTCCTCTAACTGCCATCTTAAAGGCAACAGTCAAATATATTTTTCAATTTTTGTTGGTGAACAATTTTATATTGTTTGATTGGTAAGTTAATTATTGTATTTTCCCTAGGTTATTTTCTAGTATAGTGCTTACTGCTTATTTATGTTTATTGCTTATTTGCTAATTTGCATTTTTTGTATATTTAAGGAACAAAAAGAATAGAATAAAACAGTTCACTGTTAAGTTGTATTTTGACAAGTGGAGTTCTGGTTTTGTATGCGCTATAGCATAAGCTCCTTTTTACCTGATCTGTTCTATCTATTCGTTCCTTCCCTAATGTTTTTTCTAGTTCCTTATCCCTGTTTTTCTTTTTTCCCGCAGCTCTGCAGCACTCAAGTTTCGCCCCCAAATTTCAAGATTTTAATTTTCATTCCTGTTCCTGTTCCTGTACCGTTCCTGTTTTATTTGGAGTCACCGCCGCCATCGCTAAGAGCTGCAAACATCCTAGCCCTTTAAAATAAGTTCCTTCGTCTTATCTTTAGCGTGTATAAGATTTGGATTTGGCGTGTTAATTATTACAATTTGGTATTGGTTTTTTTAGTATCCAATTTATGTGGAATTTTGTATTGATTATTCAATAATTATTAAATTGGATAAACGGGTTCAGGAATAAATCATTTTATTTTATTTTTTTGTTGTTAAGTTAACGTTAATTTTTACAAGGTGTTTCCAGCTTTTCACCTTTTGCTTTCGTTTCGATTTAAAGCTGGTGGCGTCCAATTTAATATTAATTGTACACCCCATCCCAGTGATAGCATTTAAGATAGTTTACCGTCACCAAATTCCACTTCCTGAGGTGAAGTGCTCTAGCCAGGGGCATTTAACGTTACAAGTTCTTGTTAAGAGGTTTCCTTTGAGAAATAGGTCTAAAGGAACTACTAGTGTCTGAAGCTTTACTCAGGAACTAAGTAGAAGAAAGGGGGCACAAAGAGGGGAACTGAAACACCCTTTTGGGGACCGGAAACCTTTTGCAATGTTATATTGGAAGAAAAAGGCAAAGCCGAACAAAAGAGAAGATCTGACCATTGGAAAGATCTAGTAGGGCTTGAACAATCAAAGATTCTTCTTGTTCTGGGTGACTACAGCTTGTTGAGATCAAATGAATGCATAAGTCAAAGTAAAACTGCACTAAAAGGGATCCTAACGGGAAAATGTCGCCTGAATGGGCAACTGAAAAATCTCAAAATAGTGGAGGAAAAAGAATGTAGATTGTGTGGCATGGAAGAAGAAACCTCCATCCACATACTTGCGAATTGCACAAAAAGTCAGTATCCTAGGGCACAACACCTAGGAGATTACTGTATAGAAGAGTGACATTCAACTAAGTTAAATCCTGCAGATATCCCAAAATTCCTTCCGGGAAATAGGACTGAAGAAGCTACTAGTCTCTGAGACTTTTCTCAGGAACTGAGTAGAAGTAAGGGAGCACAATAGATCTTTTAGGTCTCACTGATATACAATATACATACATACAAGCTAATATCACCTTCCACTCTCATTTGAATTTTTTTTTCAAATGATATAATAACCCCTTTTATTATTGAATTTACTGTTTGGACCCTTACTTTGTGGAATCTATTCATATTAATGTTATAAATGAAACTAACAAATAAATCCCATTACGCAAAACATCTACTTGACACCAAACATTTATTAACACCTAACACAGAATTAGAAGTACTACACATATTTGTGAATTTTTGATAAGAAATAGGAACTAGATTTCCTTGAAGAATTAGAAAACAGAAGACACTATTAAATTATGGTCTTAATTAACAATTGTAAAGATCAGCAGATATAGTTTTCCTGGGTTTCCTATATCATTGCACAGACAAAAAGTCTATTCGGTCCAAAAATCAATAATCATAGTTCCGGAGTTAACTTTAGCGCGAAATTTCAAAGAAGCCCGGACGTATATAAATAGGAATGGAGATGTTTCCGGTGGTCTTTCTATCAAATACCCCGAAAGAGAGTAGATAAAAATTTGGGACTGTGCAGAATCTCCTAATATTCAACTTTATTTAAAAATATGTGTGTGCAAAGTACCTAAGCTACTCTAGGATTACTGCACAGTTCCTGTGAGACCAATTTTTATTACCGTTCCTGAGCACATACATTTTTTGGGCTCATACAGTTCCTCTGAAAGACAGTTCCTGTACCTATATTCAATTCCTGGGCGTACAGTTTGGGTGAGATACCCTTCCAGGACCAAGAAAGTTCCTGTATAAGGATCCTGTAGAAAGTTCCTGTAGAAAGTTCCTAGCCTATACCATCTCTGGTATATACCGTTGTTGAGAAAAAAAAAGAGGATTAAAAAAAACAATTTTCTGGTTTGACTTCCAAGACAGAGCTCCCAGAGTGAGGTTCCTTTATTCAGGTCCCAGATACAGGTTAAGGGAATAGAAGTAAATTGTTAATTTGTAAGGATTCACTTATTGTTTAAATTTTGTAATTTCAACTTGTAGGTACTATAAACTTCTAACCCATAAGCCCATAAAACTTTTTCTGTGCGATCGCACAGGAAAAGGTCATTTTCGGTACCCTAAAGAGGCATGTTAAGATAGTGTTTTCAGTAAGGTATAATGAAAATAGAATTTTAACAAAGGCACGAATGAATAAAAGTGTGCACACAAATTTCGTGTACTGGATTTAGGTTTCACTAAGTTGAAATAATTTCCTTGATTTAGGTTTTTTGCCTTGCTTAATTTATTGTGACAGGAAAAAATTAGTTTAATTTTATTAGTCATGTTTGAAATTTAGTAAGTGAACTCCGATGCGTATCTACAAACAATTATAGTAGAAGACAAGAACACCTTTATTAGGTTTTAAGCACTTATAAGAAAACAAATGATACAAAAAGCAAGTAAAATGTACCGTCTTTAATGTCGGTATCCATCTGGCATCGAACATCTGTATTGTAAAAGTTTATTGGTCGAAATAATTTGAATTTTCTAAGAGCAAATTTGGATAGAAAAATGTTGTAGTGTTGTTTCTACACAGATAGTGGCATCGAAGAATGTTGGCTATTAGCACTTTACGGTGTGAATTTCTCATACAGGGTGATTGGAATAATCCAACTAAACATTGAATCTACTATAAAAAAAAACACCGGTGCTGTACTGTTATTGCTTTATACATTTGCGTAACTTCAAAGCGTTTAAAGTATTTCCTTTATTTTGCGGAATGACAAAAAGCACCAAACTTAGACAGGATAATACAAAACTTATTATTAGTTAGGTAGACATTTATTTCTGTCAATTTACTGACATTATAAAAACGCCAAAGTATGATTTCAACCCAAACCCCACATGAAAGAATATTTTTGGGACCACACGTTTATTTTCCAGTTAATCTGCTACAAATAATACATTTTCGGATACAGGAAAGATCTAAGATCTTTTTTCAAGTATCCTCCCCCAAGCAGCGTTTGGGTTGTGACAAAGTTATATAACCTTATGCTGAAAAACCCAACTTTGGCACCCAGCTTTATAGTGATAAGGGTTGGTTCTAAAGCAAATGTAGACGTCGGCGAAATCAGCTAGAATAAGGCTGTTGTATGAATATAGCAGTTCAATTGTTAAACAAATGTTAACCTAAATTACATAAGCATTCCCCGAGTTTCGAACGCAGCATCGCTCAAAAATCAACTAGAATCAACTACTCGGAGACAACAATTATTGACCATTTTTGAGTATTTTTGATTGGTTCTGACTATTATTGACCATTTTTGACAATTTTTTAACAATTTTTTCAAAATTTTGACAATTTTTCGAAAATTTTGACAATTATTGACAATTTTTTCAAAAAATTTGACAATTTTTGACCATTTTTTCAAATTTTAACAATCATTGACCATTTTTGACAATTATTGACCAGTTTTGACAGTTTTGACAATTATTGATCATTTTTGACAATTTTTCAAAAATTTTGACCATTTTAGACAATTTTTCCAAATTTTAACAATTATTGACCATTTTTGAGCATTTTTGACAATTTTTCAAAAATGTTGACAATTTTTAATAATTATTGACCATTTTGACAGTTTTTTATAATTATAGATCATTTTTTCAAAATTTTGACAATTTTTGACCATTTTTCAAAATTTTAACAATTATTGACCATTTTAGACAGTTTCTGACAATTATTGACCATTTTTACAAGTTTTCAAAAATTTTGATAATTTTCAACATTTACTGACCATTTTTGACAGTTTTTTTATAATTATTGACCATTTTTTCAAAATTTTCACAATTATTGACTATTTTTTTTGAATATTTAACAATTTTTGAGAGTTTTTGACAATTTTGGACAGATTGACAATTATTGACCATTTTTGACAGTCTTTCATAATTATTGACCATTTTTTCAAAATTTTGACAATTTTTGACCATTTTTCAAAATTTTAACGCAGCGTTGGTTATATAGTATCGCGCGTTATTTCAATGCGTCTTTCTCTCTCTCTCTATCTCTGCACTGAACGTACACTATAGTCTGCGTCTCTCTCTCTCTCTCTCTCTCTGCTCTGAACGTACACCATGGCCTGCGTCTCTCTCTCTCTCTCTCTCTCTCTCTCTCTCTCTCTCTCTAATGAGTCATTGCGTGACGAACGCTTTTTCGTAACATTACACGTTTCACGATTTCACTAGCCTTCCCAAAAGTCCAATTTTGGACAGATTGACAATTATTGACCATTTTTGACAGTCTTTCATAATTATTGACCATTTTTTCAAAATTTTGACAATTTTTGACCATTTTTCAAAATTTTAACGCAGCGTTGGTTATATAGTATCGCGCGTTATTTCAATGCGTCTCTCTCTCTCTCTCTCTATCTCTGCACTGAACGTACACTATAGTATGCGTCTCTCTCTCTCTCTCTCTGCACTAAACGTACACCATGGCCTGCGTCTCTCTCTCTCTTTCTAATGAGTCATTGCGTGACGAACGCTTTTTCGTAACATTACACGTTTCACGAGTTCACTAGCCTTCCCTATGTCGTGCAATAAGAAGCAACCTTCAAAAATGTGTGTATATTTTCTTTCGAAAATATCATGGATCTCCCCGTCTTATAACCTTCACTTTTTCACTTTAAAAAAGCTACCAACTGTGAGTGATTACTTACAACTTCACCAAATTTGCGGAAAGGGCAAAGGAGGTACCGTCAAAGCCTGCGAAGGCCGAGACAAAAATCAACACGACCAAAGGCTCCAAAAGACCAAGGTCAGATGGAAGCACACTACCCGAAAATAAAAACAAAGGGAAAAGGCCAAAAACCGGAAGTGTGACTTTCAGCGATGCTGCAGCTTCCCTTAAGGTAGCTGTGGCAGAAACAAACTTCCCGGAAGCCAAAAATGGATGCGGACAAGCTTAAGGCAGTCCATAAATCTGTCATGGCTACCTACTAGGCTATCACGGAAGAACGGCCCCAGGTCCGCTTCCTGAAGAGCACGCATAGACCGGGATTTGTGGAATATACTTGTGCGGACAAGCTTCTCTAAAGGCACTAGAAGGGAATGATATACCCAAACCACACGCCTTTACGGATTAAGGATAAGTAACCGCGGGCTCAAGACGCACCTTTGGACAGTTTGGGGGAAAATACCCTTAGTCAAAGGAGTGCTATGGATCTTCTGTATGGATTCTGATTCCAAGGAGGAGCTCCTAAAATTAAAATTACCACCCTTCTTTGGGATAGGGCCTAAAAGAGGAAAACTTTGGAGACAAAGCCTGCAGCTACATCTGAAGAACTAGAGGGCAGTGCCCAAACACCCATAGCTCAACATGAGGAACAACCCTCCGAAAGTGGATTCACCATGCTCTCAAGGACACCTGCCCAAGAGATAGCTGTACCCTTGGAGGAGGGAGAGTTCCCAGAGCAAGAGCAGAAGGACTCTTCGCCCCGGTGAAGCAGATTATAAGGGTCCTGCAGGCCAATCTTCAGCATGCAAAAGCCACTTCGGCAACGCTGGTTAGGAGATTGGATCAAGAAGGCATTGACGTGGCCTTCCTGCAGGAATACGACCCTTATATATATCGTAAATATCTAAAATAATACCCAAAAGCAACGTTGATTATGTCATAAGACTCGGAAGTCAGAATAACGCTCATAAGACTTTACTGTATGATAATTCACATTGGAAAAACTTTAGGTATGTTGAAAAAAATTGTAAGCCTCTTCGAGATAATTGTAGTTGAAATAAGACAAAGACTTCTGTGACATTCGGTACAAAATACCAATAAATAATGACAGTGAAAAAAAACGACACGTCGCTAATGAGACTCTAAGTAATTGTAATTACCATTACCAACTGAAAAGAAAACATTTTGTCAAAAAAAAGGTTCGACTTTATGCAAACGGCTAAACAACTTCACTGTATCAACTAATCCATTAGGTAAATATTTCTATTAAAAAAAAAGCAATGCCTTATTGCCAACCATTTGTATGTATGTCTTCGCTAAGAATATTGAAAAATAAAAATGAAATTTAATAGTCCGTAAAGGAGGGATAGCCGTGAAGAGGTGTAAAGCGACTTTATAGTTATTTAATAAATATGTCAATATGATACGTGAAATTATTCAGTGTTAAAAGCATCTGGAATACCATCACGCATTTTCAACACAGTTCAATTCAACAAAAAAAAAAATGCGGTAGTCCGACAGGCTTTCATATTGATTGCAGTTTTCTGAAAGTGTTTAGATATCTAAGATGTTTTAAAAATAAGAACAAAAATAATATTAAAATGCTACAGCGTCAAATGTTGTAAAATGTTGTTAGTTAACAGTTAACAGTAAAGGGGCTATGTGAGTTCTGGGACATGGCGGAGGCGCTAACATGGGAATCTCCATAAGGAAATCACGAAGAAAGCTAAGATCTGGTTTCTTTCAAGGTCACGTGGCGGCTTCATTATTTTGGGGTGTTTTGAAGACTTTCGAAGGGATTTGAAGGGGTTTAAAGAATGTCGCTGTCACGTGTTTTGAAGGGGTTTAAAGTAGGTTGTGACGTGTTTAGAAGTTGGACGTAGTGCGTTCAGTGGCAGCTTCAAACCCCTTCAAAAGTCTTCAAAACACTCCAAAATAATGAGGCAGCCGCGTGACCTTGAAGGGAACCATTTTTGCTATTTTTGACCTGAGCTTTTTTCGTGATTTCCCCATGGAGATTCCCATGTTAGCGCCTCCGCCATGTCCCAGAACTCACATAGCCCCTTTACTGTTAACTAATTAGAATTCTCACTAAGCTGGTGGATATATGCTGCCCAAGATAGGTACTGAAACATTTAATCGACTTGATATAACAAAAGATCTTTCAGCTTATTGCGGTAGAACTGCATTTTTTTACATGTTACGTTTTCAATCGGATCTCATTTTTTCTAGACGTTGTCCCCTAGTGGGTGAATATTATCGGGATGATTTAAGTTATATTAAAGTGTTTTCGAAATGGTATTAGGTTGCTTCTGTCCCATCCAAAGATCTCTCTTTTTTTTATGAGATTAAGACTGGACGAATCAGTCTGGTATAGCTAGAAAACCGGACCGAAATTGCGGTATGTTATAGGCTAGAAACTAATTGTGTTGAAAGTTTGAAGCTTGTGTGTCTGCTAGAAGTACCTCAGAATTTTGATTATCACGTGATATCAGTGATAAAATTAAAGAACTCTGACTTACAGAAGTTCTTAAACTACTGGTCACTGGAAATTCGGGCTTTTAGCTCAATCCAGAACGAAGCCAGGGGGTTGAAAATGTTCTGATTGACTAGGGCTTCACACGAGACGAGAGTGGGCGAGAGAATAAAAAATTTCGTCTTGATCTCGAACCTGGAAATTCATTCACAACAATTAGTCTTACCTATCTTCTAGGTACATGGAAATAAAGTACGAAACATGTCTAAATACGGAATTCAACGAATATTAACAAAATTATTGAACAAGTTCACCTGGAAATTCATTCACAACAATTACTCTGACCTATCTTCTAGGTAAATAAGTTTAATAAGGGAGAATGGTTGATATCTATTTGTTAAAGGCTTATCATATTATTGAAACCTTAACCATTCTGCTGAATTTTACGACTTTATTGTATTTGAAGCGATACATGACGTGTCGATTTAATTTTGGTAAAACTGACCTGTTTTATCATTTTATTCCACATAGAAAAAGAGAAAGACTCACCACCTCAAATTCACAATAAAATATTTTACAGATGGTCACGAGATTTTATATTGTAAAATGTATTGTTCTCTATGTAGACCGTTTCTAATTTTTCTAATAAAAACTTCATAAAAAATTTTTACGAGACTCTCGGGTTGCGCTGTATGTGGTCTCGGTATCGGTCATATAATTTTCAAAAATTTCTCGTCTCGTCTCGCTTTTTTGAGACGAGAACGAGATGAGACGAGAAAAATCTCGCTCTCGTGTGAAGCCCTATGATTGACTTCAAGAAGAGGATGGTACGGCAGTGCCTTTGTATCTGATCAACCATGGTAACAACCAGAGTAAACAATATTTAATTTATTTCCATTTATTATTATTATTAAACATATAAAAATTATGTACCTGTGAAATGAAGGGTTTGTGTAAAATATTTCTGAAAATGGATCTAATTTGTTTTTGTTTAATCACTAGGTATAAAAATAATAAAAATCCACTTCCTATTGTAAACTAACTTCTGTTAATAGGAAACTTTTAGTATAAAATAATTTCATCCATTTTAGTGTTATACATTTTCGATTTATTGATATAAAACTGAAATTTCTAAAAAGCCAACAATGATGCAGTCAATCTATTGATCCAAAGTTTGCTAAAAAATTTATTCAAGGTCAAAAATCTGAATTATCGGTCTTCTGCTTTTTCCCGAGAATCTTCCAAAATCTTCCAAAAAAAAACAGGTAAAAGGCTACACTCATTTCTGCACCTCCGCGCGCCTGTGAGGTAGTTCTGCTTGGCATGTATCAATGTATCTATTTTTTTTTTAATTGAATAAATCATTATTATTATAAAAAAAAAACTACGTTGGGAATTCTGGAACCGTTGGCGATACTTGACACTGAACGCTGCTTACACTACCACTACACCAGCACTAACGCTTTACACTATCTTACGCGCGTTTCGATAACCAAGTTATCTTCTTCAGAGACTGAAACTGAGTTTATCTTCAGTCTCTGAAGAAGATAACTTGGTTATCGAAACGCGGGTAAGATAGTGTGAAGTGCTGGTGCACCTAGTGGTAGTGTAAACAGTGTTCAGTGATAATCTATCTTGATGGAGCTCTATCAAAATAATATAAATCAAAAAAGTTACTATTGAAAATGATTGAAGTGGCACGAATTATTGTTGATTTTTGGAGAAGGTTAATTTTCAAGTGCTACTGCAACTGTTATGTCTTTTAGATTTCCTCTTCTTCTTGATGGATTTCAGCTGTAACCTTTTTCATATCATAACAGTAACAACTGTAATGTATACTAACCTTTTTTCAAAATCGAACTTATATAAGGATTTTGACCTCTAGTTTCCAATGAAGAACAATTCCACCTATGTCCTTGAAATTGATATTGGCACTCCTTGACGGCTTGATTTAAACCGTCAAGAGCCATTAACGTTGCATCAGGTTGTTGGTAGCACAATTCTATTTGTGATTTGGTTAATCCAGGTACAGTTCTGCAAATAGTAGTGTCCATGTATGAACTATAGAAAGAAAATGTTTGTTGCTTATTTGAATTTTTTGCTTCTAATTGCCTGAAATAGAAACAAAAACAAATATATGTAGGTATCATACAGAAACAGTGATAAACAAATTCCACAAAAGAAATGTAACATATATTACTCGACCGGTTTCACAAATTACAAGATTTGCATGATCAGTGGTGAAAATTATAAAAATTAATATAAATAAACAAGTTTGTGAAAGTTCAATGGTATTATTTAATGAGGGGTGGCAATTTCAGTCAATTTAGTGTTTTGCCTAATATGACTTATCTGCTTTCTAAAGCAACCAAGATAGTCACTACATCTTATTTCAAGATTTCTTTGTGTTTCACCAATATAAGCTACATTAGAATTACAATTACATTTGATTCATATACACACTCGTTTTTCGGTGGGAAGTTTACTTTTCTTTAACATTTGTTAAATTAGACCCAATATTTTTACTGGTTTCAGTTGAAAATTATTTAAAGATCTCACGTAGTGATGGTTGAAACAACTAATATAATGTAGGTGCCAAAAACAGCTGGATTTAAATTGGCTTAACTATTATTTGTGGATATCCAAGATTCTTCACTTTCCTTGTAATTTCTGCACATACAGAGTGGCTAGTTCTATATTACTTGTTAAGAGAAGCTAGCAACTTAAAGCGTTTATGAAACACATTTTGATGTATTATCTACACTGACTTGGCACTGACTGTACACAACTGTGGTGAGACCCATGGTTATCTATGGAGCATTAATTTGGTGGCCAAAAACAGATCAAAGGCAAGCCGACTGTTGCTATCGAAACTTCGGAGACTTGCCTATCTATGAATAAGTGCGATGAGAAGCAGTCTGACTGCGGCAATGGAAGCCATTCTCAATCTTGCGCTGCATACAGGCTGGAATGGAAAGGGAATTGGCACGAAGGAACCAACATCCATAGTCATTCCAGAATCACAAACTCTCTTCTTGATGTGAGAAATGATAACATGTTGGCCACAATTAAACACAACCATCCATACCATATCCAGCAGCGAAACTGGGATGGGTTGGAAGGATGCAGTCAGGAAGGTTGGTGTGGCACACAGACGGATCTAAAACTGACATAGGAACAGGAGCTGGAGTCCTCTTCATTGGGGAAGCTTGCATCCGTAGTCCAGGCAGAAATCTACGCTATCGACACGTGTTTGCAAATGAACATCGAAAGGGAATATAGAGGCTACAAAAACTCTTAACCCTGGCAAACCATAATATATTAACTCTTAAGTGGGTCCCGGGGCACAAGGGTATTGTAGGCAGAGTCGGAAACGGCATTAACTGGTCTTGAACCAGTATTTGGAATATCAAAAACTGCTGCACGTACTGGAGCCACGTGCCAAAGCAGGAACACAGCAAACTCCTGATTAAAAAACTCTCAGAGTCGCTGACTAACTGAATATCAAACCTCAGCAAGGGACAGATAAGGAGAGTGACGGGATTACTCACCCTAAGGAAGCACATGCATACAATTGGCATATATAGGAAGGAATATATCTGTCGGTTGTGCATGGAACAGCACTGTCATATTGGAGTAATAGACTCCAAAGAAAAGAACACCTATGGGATAATATCCCCAACAAGATCCTAGAGAAAAGACTGTTGAGCCTGATAAGGGCTACTGGTCTCTTCACA
Source organism: Lochmaea crataegi (assembly GCA_947563755.1). Taxonomy (NCBI): domain Eukaryota; kingdom Metazoa; phylum Arthropoda; class Insecta; order Coleoptera; family Chrysomelidae; genus Lochmaea; species Lochmaea crataegi. The sequence goes on from OX387423.1 coordinate 75,780,019, forward strand.
TAAACGGTATAAGCAAGAGCACACAAAACCTAAAGGCTAAGGTGCCAAGGTCTCGAAGCCTCTGTCTGGTGGGGCCGAACCAATCAATCAATCAATCTACACTTGGTTATAAAATAGTATTTATTTCGTTGAATGTATCTCTAGACATATTGTATTGGATAATGTGGAAGATGATTACCTACATCAACCTGCAAAAGGTTCAATTAATATAAAATTATTAGTAACTAACACCACTTTTTATCTATCACGCACCAATGCAGCTGGAGTTTGGGAAATGAATTTAAAGATTTTGCAACCAATTTTTAACGTTTTTCCAAAAAGAAACATCTTCTCCTTGGGTTTTCATACTTTGCTAGGGATTGATAGAGCTCAACGAATGGAATGGACTGTGTCAAGTTGGTTTTCCGTGAGAGTGTAATTCAATGGCTGGAGATACATCGAAAACTAAAACTCCACTACTGTAAACATTATTAAACGAGATAATATTCTCATCTGAAATGGTTATCTCAAAGATTACAAAAAAAAAATGTAATCTTTGGTTATGTCTATTAAATAAATGCCTAATATATTTGAATGTATGTTCAGACGATACACTCTAACAGTAGTACCTAAGCGGTCAAAGGGACATACGACAAATGAGCATGGTCATCTTCTGAACATAACTGTACATAATGTATTTATGTATGTATTTAATAAATCAATATTGAATAGTTTGTACACAAGAAATTCATATGCGAATATTTTCTTGTTTCATATTTTTTACAGTAGTCGGGCTTTAGTTTTTGAACTTATTTTTTTTATTATAATTTATTCTAATTTGCATTTTTATTATTCAAATTTCCTCATTTCAAATTAAAAAATTCCAATTATAACAAACCGATCCAGTTTTTTTGTATATTTGTAACTTTACCTGAACTATATTCACATGAAATACAAATTTTTTTAATTAAAATTCTGATATTATAAACCGCTTATGAAAAAAGACAATAAAGAATAGATGAAGAGAAGAGTAGGAAAGATGAAAAACGAAGGGTATTCAAATAAATCTTGTACGAGCAATGAATTTCATTCGAATCAGTATATTCCCACGAATGTCCACACATTTTACTTGTTGGCATTCTTCTGTCCGGAATGTCATCTGATGGTACGGTCGTACGATCTGGTCGAAGTGGTAGAGAGCCCCAGATACCATACCACATATATACACTGTGTCCCTTCTGAAATATTTATCAAACATGATCGGAAAATAAAATAATATTCTCTACGCTACATTTTATTTAATTTACAGGGAAAGGATGTTTATTTACACATTTACATTCACATACCTACTTGAACCAAAAAGTTTTCTTTGATTATTTTAAATAAAATTTGACACAGCCAAGTAGTTCATAGATCTGTCAAACAACTATGCCATTTTTAAATCTGATGGTGAAAAGGCAAGAAGAGATTGTAAGCTCACTGTAATTATCTAATTGCAAACCAGAATGGTTGGTTCAATCTTGTAGATCATACCGACCCCGTTTAATGTGTAATTCAATGTCTGTCGGGGCGTATATCCCGAGAAGTAGTTGTTTCTTATAAGTGAACGGTCATTGTTTTTGAAAATATTTTCAAAACTTTGTAAGGCGTTAATAGTATAAAAATCTATTATTCGAAATCCATTTAATTAGTATTGAGTTAGTTGGCTTCTACTTTGTTAGAAAAGCAGCAAGTCTATTTGTAAGAAAGATTATACTGGGTGTTTTAGAAATAGGCGGTCCAGCTGATAGGATAAGTAGAACAAAATAAGTGGGGTTTGCTAAGAAAAAAATATTTCCCAACGAAATCCGTATTTAGGATACAGGGAGTACGATACGGCAACCTTGTAATGTTTACAATTGTTTAATATACAGAGCGTCCATAAAGTAACGCATAAATTCATTATTAGCTGAATAAACAGTATTATTAGGAATTCCCGAAACAGGTCGATTTTTTATTTCAATTTACTATTTTTTCAGATTAAAATATAATATACACGTTCGCCTGATGACGTCATCGCCATCTTTTTAAATTGAACCCCCTCTTTTTATTCAGTCCCCGGATTTCCCTTTCTGAGCTGATTCAAAAAATGTATAACGCGTTGCTTCAAATTGGTACAGGGTGGTTAAAAATACAAACAAAATTCATGAAAATTGTTTATGGAAAGTTAAACGTTACTGAATGTAATAAACAAATTAAATGGAATTACGTAGTCATGCAATTACTACCAAAAACAAACAAACGAAAATTTAAGGTAAATGTTCAAATTGTTCTCCATTGATCGTTAGACAATGACTGAACCGGGCATTACTTTCGTCTCTAACATTCTGTAGCATAGAGGGTGTTATGTTCTGTATTTCTTGTCCAATTTGGTCTTGTAGTTGACGGATATTTCCAGGTCTGTTTATGTAGACTTTAGATTTTAAATATTTCAATCCTATCACTTTCAGTTAATGGCATTTTGTAAAAAAATTTGCAAGTGATAAATTGCTTAGATAGTTTCACGTAAACGTAACTACTCTAAAGCATTAACAATACATAATTGTACTTTAATTTTTCCAACAGTCTTTAACGTCAAATGAAAAAAAGGGTGAAAAATACCGTTTATTAAAGTAGTTGTATAACAATACGTAATTTCATTTAGTGTGTTTATTACGTTTATTCTTTATTTAGTTTTTGTAAGTAACTTGAAATTTTTGCATTTTTGCCCACCCTGTACCAATTTAAAGCAACGTGTTATACATTTTTGGAATCAGCTCAGCAAGGGTAATCCGGAAATTGAAAAGAAGGGGGGTTGTATTTAAAAAAATGGTGATGACGTTATCACACGAAGGTGGTTCACCCTGTATATTAGATTAAAATTTGAAAAAATAGTAAATTGGAATAAAAAATCGACTAGTTTCGGGAATTTCTAATGTTATTGTTCATTTAGCTAATAATGAATTTATGCGATACTTTATGGACGCATTGTATACACTTTGAATATTAAATATGAAATAACGTGAATTGACGTTTCTAACTGAATAAGTTCACGATCGGTCGATATTCTCTTTATCAATTGTTTTGTTTGAACTATTAATATTAGTGATATCCAGAAGAGTTTCACCGCAAGTGCCTTCTACGAACAGTTGACTTCTCTGGCGTGCGCTATTTTGTAAACAAATGTAATGTGTTCAACTAGAAGACTACGAATTTCATTTCTATTTTTGAAAATGGACACTTCTTATAAAGCCTTATTATTATTATGATGACCTCATTACATAATTTAATATGATTTTCGTCCTGTTTCCTCTACCTCTCTTATGAACTTTGATGCGAAAAAAATTTAGTGCAATTTTAAAACATTCAAACAAAATAATGATACGCAGCAATTTATTATACTTTTCTTACTAAGTACCACCATTTTATATGAACATATCTTTACAAAATATTTTCTGGCAATTGTAATACTTTTATACTGTTTCATTTTATTTTTTGAATACTTTTGACGATAATTAACATTGTTCAACACAACATTAACAATTTATTAATACGAAAAAAGACGAATCAGATGAAACGCCAGGAGAAAAAATGTGGAAAGCTTACAAAATACAGTAGTGTAGAACCTCATCATTTCGCTAAGCCCAAGATAACAATACCTTTAACGTATCCACTCTGTTTCCTGGTTCTAGTAATGCAGTAAACGCTTCAATCTCAATACAAATATGTTTATTCGGAAGCTTACTGATAATTTTTTTTTAATTATGCTGTGAGTATTTTCCAGAAATGCGTCAAAGCTTCAGCTGACAGTTTTGTTTTTGTGGCAAGACTGATTCACTTCACGAATTTTCTTTCTCTTTGTTTCTGAATTTTATTGAAAGAAAATGGAGCCAGAATATTCAAAAGCGATATAAAACAGATATTAATCCAAACAACAGCAATTACGCAGTTAATTCCAATTGTCAAAATTAATTTCGAGGTTAGCTGTCAAAAATCAAGAGAGGAAGTTTGCAAAATTTGTCTGAAATGCCGGTCTGTCGTTTTCAAGGTCGTAGGCTACTTGAGGGGTGCGTGGCGTCACGTTCAAAGTGCTCACTTTGCGCACGTTTTTTCAATAGAAAATATATGCTCAAAATAAAAAAAATTTCATAAAATACTATCAAATAAAGCAATAAAACAAATTTACTGAAAAGTTATCGCATATTTATATTTTATCACCTCAGAAACTGATGTTCAGATTATATAAGCTAAACCCTGCCTGGGTGGTAATCACTTAGTAATAATTTTCTATGTTATGAGATGTTGCCAATAAAATAATTATTATATTAGGCTGAGGGATTTTTTTGAAGTAGAAAAAAAATTTGCTGGCGCACTCTAAAATATCTCCAGCTCCAGTTTTGTGATGAAGTCATTTTTTACAGGAATATTATCTTCAAATTGTTTTTTTTTTCATTTTTTAGGTATGTAATACTAACGGTGTAAGATTCTATTCACTGGCGACTGATAGTTACGGCTAAATAAAGTCCTAACCTACAGCGACGTGTCCATTCGAAGAGTCACTTACATCTTGTCAGTATCCACTTCAATTTTTCAATTGATTAGAATTCATCGACCGATGTTTCAATTGCCCCAAGTGCAATCAATCCTAACGTTAACGTTTAACCTTCAACGTCAGAGCCGGTCTTACGATTTTTTTTGATACGGTGTTCATCTCGGTTTCCCTTTCTGCTTATCTCGGTATAGACTTGCATTGGATGCAAGAAAGAGAAATCGTAAATATAGATCAATGCTGCCAATCCCCTCGAAAAGAAAGTGTTTTAAACTATATTAATACATATTAAGTTTTTTGAAATTATTGCAGTAATTTCGTCAAGAATTTCAATTAGTATTTTTTGTGTCTCTATACTGAAGGATATTATTTTGTTTACAAATTTTTAGATTTTTGCATGTCACAAAATTTTACGTGCCTCCAATTTGTCACCTTCAAGGCTACGGGCGCACTAGGTTGTTTTCTGCTTCTCTAAATATCGCTATTACTCTGCATGAAAAACTACAGTCAACAACACACACTGCTGACTATCTAAGGCTTATCGAAGAGCTGAAAGCGAATGACTTTATGAAGCCACCCATTGATGCAACGGATAGCTATTGTAATGGGTTTCAAATAACTATATCAGGTACGGAAGACTGGAAAAAAAGGTGTAACCATACACGCTGAGGTAACCTGATATATGGATGGCTCCTAGGCTGAGGCAGGTGTAGGAGTCCAATTAACCTATCTAAGGACGTCAGATCTTTACAAGCGCAGGTGAAGGCGATTCACCATGCGTCTAAGAAATTAAAAAGCAGGAAATAACATAGATACCGTTCAATTCCCATTTTCACAGGCAGCCATAAAGCGTACTGAAAGCATCTGATTCCACAGTGGTCAATTTTAGTATGGGATCGCGAACTTAACTCGAGCGTACTCATAGAGAGTTGCAAGGTCACGGTAGCCTTCGGCGGCGTAGCAAAACCGACAATAAACATGGCTACAAGAAAGTGAGTGGCACAAACATTTCTAGAATTTTGGAAAATGTTACCAGTACAGAGACAGGCGAAACAGTTCATTAGGGAACATTTGAAATTCACGGCAGACCTGATAAGCAAAGATAGAAAAACTGTCATAGCTGTAGTAGGTATGTTAATAGTGCACAGTAAGCTTAGTAAGCTATTGTCGGCCAATGCGCTTGCCTGACTAATGTACTAGGCATTGAGAAGCCATCGGCAAGAAACTACAAGAAATGCTCAGACTCGAGGTTGATTGACTACATACAAAAAGTTGGGCTGGAGAATGTAATCTAGATTCACAGGATCACATAGGATCTGAAAAGGTCGCAGTGGAGTAGGCCACCAGCCATCCCATCACATCGAAACTAATCTTGGAGTGACCATTCACTAAGACCTAAATGATCCACTGTGTCCCCTTCTTCAACTCAGTTTCTGAGAAAAGTCTCAAAGACTAGTAGTTTCTCTAGTTCCATTCCTCTTCTATCCAGCAGTTTCCCAGGTGTTGTGTCCTGGTAGTGGCAGAATGGATACTCAAAATGCTCTCTAGTAGAGCAATAAGTATCAATGTAGAAGACACCATAGTGAGAGGACTGGTCATGAGGGGATGTTCCCCTTCTTTGGAACATAGTCCTGGATACCCTGATTGATCACCTCAACAATAATGGATTCTACACAATCGCATACGCATATGACATACTTATCTTGCAGACCGGAAAATTTGTGAACACACTGTGAGATAGAGCGCAGGATGGGCTCAAATCAATAGAAACATGGTGTAAGGAACACTCACTGTCGATCAATCCCAAGAAGACTGAGATGGTCCTTTTCGCCAGGAAAAGAGGATTATTGGGCTTAAAACCCCCCGAAATCTTCAATAGCAAATTAAACCTCTCTGAAGAGGTGAAATACCTTGGTATTATACCCTCGACAGGAAGCTAACATGGAACTCTCACCTACAGAGCAGAGCAAAAAGAGCATATGTGACTTATGAGCAATGTCGGAGGACAGTGGGACGCACATGGGGTCTTTCTCCCCTTGTGGTCACCTGGATCTACACTGCAATCATAAGACCTAAGCTTGCGTACGGAGCCATTGCATGGGGACCGAAGGTTCTACAAGCACCGTCCATCCAAAAATTATATCAAATACAGCGAATGACTTGTTTAAACATCACAGGAGCCATGAGAGCAACACCAACTGCGGCAATGGAATTAATTACTGGTCTGACCCCTCTGGACTTGTACGTCAAAGATGTTGCGTTAATGGCCATGTTACGATTGCGTACGGCTGGTGTAAACCCCGAAGTAGCAGTGGGTCAATTGAGGCTAAGCCTATGGCGAGAAGCGCTTACTGCGCTACCTCTGCTGCAGGCGGCTAATGATGCAATTGAGCCCAAGTTTGTGTTTAATAAACCCTACAAACTACAAATAAAACAGAACACAGAGTCAGATGCTGCAAATGCAATACGCATATATATATAGACGGCTTAAAAACTAAAGAAGGCTCAGGATGTGGAGTTTACTCCAGATCACTTAGCATAAGAATTAAGTGGGGAATGGGAAAAAATACCAGCGTGGCTGAAACAGAACTGGTATGTCAATTGCCACAAAAGAACTAACCAGAAAAGGAAGTTCTGGCAAAAACATAACAATCTGCACTGACAGCAGACAAGCCCTATTAGCCTTGAACAGACAACGTGTTACATCAGGGCTAGTATTAGAGTGCCACCAAGATTTAGCTAACGCCTCGGTAGATAAAAATATTATCCTGAGTTGGGTTAAAGGGCACGACAGGAGTAAAGGTAATCGCATTGCCGATTCTTTAGCCCTGAAAGCTGCTGTACTGAAAAATTTAGGACCCAGTGCCACCTACGGCCTGACGACTTCGACAATTGCGGAACTAGCCAAGCGTTACACCCATGCTCAATCCCTAAAGAGATGGGATAGAATCAAAGGATGCAGTCTTGCCAGGATCACCTTGGGCGACCCTGGGAAGCTGGCGCCGAAGAAATATTTGGCGATGACCAGGAAAAACCTACGCTTAACAGTAGGATTTCTGACTGGCCACTGTCAACTAAGGAAACACCTCCGAACTATGGGGCTAGTGGACACACCTCTATGCAGAATGTGTGAACAAGAAGATGAAACTGTCAGGCATGTCTTATGTGAGTGCCCGGAGTTATCGTCAATGAGAGAGTGTGTGTTCGGTGAGTCTTGGCCTACACCTGCCGATATAACGGAGATGTCTTCTAGTGACCTGTCCACCTTCCTGAAAAGGACAGGATGGACGATGACCTAGGAGGACAACTCCTCGGGAGGATGTACAATGGGTCATATGTGGTCTAAGTGCTGTGGGCCTAATCTCACCCTCCCACTCTACATATACAGATATTGTGTCCTGGAACTCTGTAGTGCTACATATTCCGACTAAATGGAGGTTTTTCCTTCCATTCCACAGAATCTACATTAATCTTACTCCACTAGTTTGAGCTTCTTGAGGTGCTCATACAAAAATTCGTAATAAACAAAACAACTCGAAACGAGCAACGATCACTTCACTACTACTACTAATCCTGAAAACCAACTACAAAAGTAAAGGTCTTTGCTTTGTAGCAGGCGCACGAGAATCCTTAAGAACGTGCCACATCAGTGGAAAAACAGGCTGTGTCTGGACAGCCACGTGCTACTCAAGTTATCTCATTTTTGTCGCGTCTATTCTGAGATGTAACGTGAAGAAACGCCATTGTATCCATAACCTAAAAGTAAGAGCGCTCTAAATATTTAGATCTGTACTTAAAGTAAGGTTCAATATTAAATTGAATAGATGAGGCTTTTACTTGATGAAGATCCATACTCAATATTGAAGTCTCGCACTTCTATCACGGCATAGGAGCTGTATTGATTTAAAATGATAAGATAGTCGGAATGACAAGACAATCCAAGTCTACAGAAGATAAACCCCTATTTTTAAATTGTTTAAAAAAGTGACGTGAAGAAACCATGTGTGAAAGATATTCAAAATGTATTTCTAATTTTCTACTTTATATGAAATAAAAAAGCTCCAGAGGAAAATAGAGACGAGAATTTTGAATGCACTGGAAAAATGATTTCATTAAAGAGGGTGAGGAAGTGTTTGTTTGTTGTTTAATTCGTAAATGTCAAGTACATTTTCTAAATTGGTATATTTCAAGCGCAAAATAATTGAAATATACCTAGAACTCCACACCCCAGTGTGCGTAGTGTTTTGTTTGCGTAGTTATCCTCATCTTCCATTTTATGACGTTTAAGATAATATAGTTTATATATCTTGACCTATGGAAGAAGAAGTATATTCCACAAAAACTTTAAAAATTGGTCAAAAACAAAGTTTACAAAAAACAAATTCAGTAGTATTATTATGAATGAACTTATTTCTGAGTCCGTTCCTGTTCTAGGTGTACCTTTATCTTACTTACATGCTGATCAATCTTTTGCGAGGCTGTCCCATAAAATTTAACCCTTTGATTGTATTTAGTGACGACTTTAAGGGTAAACAATGAATAAATTAGCAGTGTTTATTGCTCCAACGAGTGATTGACAGATGATGAATCAATGAAATGTAACGGGATAAGTGATCGGAGTAAGATGCTTTTGCAATAGACAACGAGTCAACGGCAACATTCATTGAAAAAAGCTGCTCTATGCTTGAGTAGACATATATAAAAATGGTTTATTTATATTTTAGTAGATAAATTAAAATTTATCATACACGAAGAGCCATTTAGTGGAAAATTCAAATATGTTCAAATCGTAGTTTCCTTCAGGGGCGGATCTAGGATTTTTTTTGGGAGGCTAAAGGGTTAAGTGGTCAAAAAAAATACAACAATAACAACTAAGAAATATTGTATATTGATAAAAAATGTGGGGTTTTTTATTGTGTTTTTTTATTATGTGATTCTGTGTGTAGTTTTGTTTTTATATTTGATTTTGTACTCCGGCTAGTATCATTTTCAATGACGCTCAATTTACCTTTTTTCTAATGTTCTGCAGCTGACACGGTTCGTAAGGCGTCTCTGGCTCAGAGTGGGATCAGGTATGGTTCTAAATGTAATTACTTAGATGTATTTTAGTTTTTTGTTTTGAAATTTATATTATTTATGTTCTTTTATTAAAATTCCAATGTGGAAAAAACAAGAAATCAAATGAAAAGAAATGAATAATCTAACAAAGAAATATAAATGTTTCATCCTGCTGCGAAGAGATGTTTTTAATCGGCGTAAGGTGGAGAAAGATGGCTCGGTAGTGCTAGTAATAGGAAACGTGCAGAGCAATTAACATCTAGTTTTAATATTCGAAGCACCGTTGCTCTTTTGTGGACATGGGATATTTTGTCTCATTTGTTACCAAAGTTTCAGCTCTCCCTTCAAAGTTAATTAACAAACAAGGAAAGTCTTCTCTATATATAGTCCAAGACCATTAAATCATAATTTTGAGAGGAGGTTTTAAATTTATTATATAATATATTTAGAAGAGTCTTCAAACAAAACATACATGTGACTATATTTCAACCCCCCGGAAAGGGGTTAAAAAAGAAAATAAGGTGTTTTTTTTGAATTTACGCAAAAACCGTTGGAGTTACAGGAAAAACAAAAATTGCGAATCTTTAAATTTTACACCAAATTTTTTTTTCCCAAATGACATTAGGATGGCTAAAAATTAACGGGTGGTTTTTTAAACTTTAAAAAATTATAACTCGTATAAAAAACGAGATATTTGCAAATTATTTTTTGGTAATTACTGAGCCCACCGTGAAATTTCATTTCGGAGAAAAGCGAGTTAATAAAAACGTGATAATAATATATCACCATTCACATGCAGGCGTCACCACAGAAAAATATTATATAGGTAAAATTTATACTTGGCTGAAATTTAAGTTCAATTTAAGGTTGGCGCGCACTAGACCGGCTTGACCGGAACCGCAACGGAACGCGAATTTTAGTTCCTACGTCTACTAGTCGGTAAAATCTCTCCAGCCACCAGCCAGTCGCAACAAAATTTTTGTTGGAGATGGATGTAATAGTTGTTAGTTTGGTCTGTGAAGAAGAGCAACGTAATCAAGAAAATGCTATGAAAAAGCGAAAATGGTTTCACGAAATTTGCCGGAAAAGGAAGACAGAAAGTAAATACGCAACATTATTTCCGGATTTAATGAGGCATTCAATATTCCAGAATGACATATGAAAAATTTCAGGAACTGTTATCCTTGTTAAAAACAACAAGCAAAATGAGCCTCTTTCATCCATTTTGCGATAAATGACGTCCTTTTCGTCGACCACTAACAGGAAAAGTATTCTCGTCCGATACTCCCGATAGTTCCGCCGACGACTGGCCCGGGCGTTGCCGATACGTACGCGCGGATTCATTTACGTACCAGGTAAAAATAAATTCGCGTTCCGTTACGGTGCGGTCCGTTTGCCGGCCGGTCCGGTCTAGTGTGCGCGAACCTTTTAAGAAAACAAACCAAATAATAAGAAAAAAGAATCAATTCATGCGATAGAGTAGTTTTAATTTGATATTAAAAATTTCAGGTTGTTATAACTTTGTTATAAACAAATTAAAAAAATATTTTTTTCTCTGAAATGATATTTCACGGTGTGCGGGGTAATTACAAAAAAAATTGCAAATATCTAAATTTTCCTACGAGTTTTAATTTTTTAAAGTTTAAAAACCACCCGTTAACTTTTAGCTACCATCATGTCATTTGGGGAAAAAATAATAGCGATCATTTTGGTGTAAAATTTGAAGCTCTACAATCTCTACGCTCCACTCCAACGGTTTTTGCGTAATTTAAAAAAAACCTCACTTTTTTTTCAATCCCTTTCCGGGGGGTTGAAACATAGTCACTTGTATGTTTCGTTTGTAGACACTTGAATTATATAAAAAATTCAAAACCTCCACTCAAAATGATGATTTAATTAATTTTGCGAAACATCCTTTGTATCTTTATTTTTGATAGTCTTCAACACGTCTTTAAGGACAGTAAAGTCGTGGGTGAAAGCTTTTATATTAGTTAATGGTTTACATAACTAATATTATATTAATTTAATTTTTCACTTATATAGCATTGTTCATCCAAGACTAATCATCCCATAAATAAACCTATCAAACACGGCTGTTGCAAAAAGTGATGTGTAAACATGTTATGAAGAATAATACGATTGCGTCCTATTTCGAAAAACTACATATACCTACTCGTATTGCATTGTGAGCTATATAAGAAAATCCTTAAGACTGAAAACATGGAAGAAAAATTAAACAGGGAAAAAAGAAGACTAATACAATTGGCGAGCAGTTTGATCGAAAAAATAGTAGAGCGAACGAAAGGAACAATCTTGGTAATAGTATATTGTGCAACAAGTGGGGAAAGTTCAACTTTTCTCACGAGTGTGGAAGTTTGTGGCACGAGCCCGAAGGGCGAGTTCCACAAACACACGAGTGAGAAAAGTACTTTCCCCACATGTTGCACACTATACTTTTTCTACAACTGCACAAATTTAAAGAATACAAGTAAAGTAACTTAATATTTATTTTTATGGTTAGTAAAACAAAGAAAAAATGGGCGGCCCTCGAACCGCCGATAGAAGCTTGCTTCTTATTCCCAATAGAATGACCATTTTTTTCGTAAATTTTTGACAATTATTGACCATTTTTGACAATTATAGACCAATTTTGACAGTTTTGACAATTATTGATCATTTTTGACAATTTTTCAAAAATGTTGACCTTTTCAGACCATTTTTCCAAATTTTAACAATTTTTGACCATTTTTGACAGGTTCTGACAATTATTGACCATTATTGACAATTTTTCAAAAACTTTGACCATATTTCAAAAAGTTTGACAATTTTCTACAATTATTGACCATTTTTGACAGTTTTTTATAATTATTGACTATTTTTTCAAAATTTTGACAATTTTTGACAATTGACCATTTTTTCCAAATTTTTGACCATTTTTCCAAATTTTAACAATTATTGATCAATTTTGACAATTTTTCAAAAATTTTGACCATTTTAGACCATTTTTCCAAATTTTAACAATTATTGACCATTTTTGCCAATTTTTGAGCATTTTTGACAGGTTCTGACAATTATTGACCAATTTTGACAACTTTGACAAATTAATCTATATAAAATTCTCTATAAAAAAACTCCATACAATTTTTTGCTAGGATCAATGCTCAAGGAGATATGGAGGGGTAAATGGAAAATTTAAAAAAGTTTTTATTTTCCAAAATAAAATGTTTATTGTTAAAAATAAAATGTTTGTAGCTAAAAATAATATGTTTATTGTTGAAAAATGAATGCCTCTAACGAAAAAATGTTCATATACTAAAATAATCTACATAAAATTCTCTATAAAAAAGGTTCTAAACACTTTTTTGCTAGGATCAATGCTTAAGAAGATATGGAGGGTGAAATGGAAAATTTAAAAAAAAGTTTTCATGAGAAAATGAGAGCAGCCGGGATTGAAACAACTGTTGCTACAGGGGATGCTGACGGCACTATTGTGAGGTGCGGGTTGCATAAAGCTGCTGTACATCCAACTGCAGTAATAGTTGGGGAGGATGTGGACTTGATAGTTCTCCTCATTGGATTGGCACCACAATCAATCAATATGTACTTCATGAAGCCAGGCCGTGGAAATATTCAGACCAAATTGTTTTCAGTGCGGCAACTTCAACAACTTCCAATCGCCAAAACGACTCTCCTTTTCCACAGCTTCTCCGGATGCGACACCACCTCGGCGATACATGGAAAGAGTAAAGTGGGAATCGCTAAGCTCTTCACAGTAAATCCTGGCCTTACTCATGAGATTTCAGCAATATTCAAGGATCCCTCAGCATCACCTGAGGATATTGAACAGGCTGGCGAGAAGCTTTTTTTGGCTGTATACAAAGCGCCTGCTCATCAAGACAACCTGAACGAACATCGGTACTCGGCATTTTTGAAAGAGTCAACAAAACCCAAATCAGACATGGCCACTTTTCCTACTACCAGAGGAGCTTCAAAGCAACTACTTAATTTTCAACAAAAAACGTATTGAATTTACTGTTTGGACCGTTACTTTGTGGAATCTACTCATATTAATGTTATAAATGAAACTGTTTCTAATGAATTCCACTATTTAATGGAAAAATTATGAAAATTATGAAACAATGATATGTCAATATCGAAATAATTATCAATATCCTTTCATTATTTTCATAATTTTTTCATTAAATAGTGGAATTAATTAGAAATAGTTAGTTTCATTTATAACATTAATAAATGTATTATTTTTAACTGCAAACATTTTATTTTTAACAATAAACATATCATCATTGAAAATAAAAACTTTTTTAAATAATAAAAAAAAACCTTTAGAGGTCCCCCCGCCATTAGATTCACCCCTACCCCTCAGTACTTTTAGTATGTTGTTGAGAACACCTTCCCCTACAAGTGTGCCAAAATTGGCTTCAACATGAATTATTTCCGCTATTTGGTATTTTTTGGTCTTCGTGAAATTGAATAAATAAAATTTTAAAGGACCACTTTTTGGGGGTTTTCATGGTCGACAAGACTGATTTTTTTTTCTGGATTTCATATAACTTTAGGTAAAATTTATTAGTATTGTTTAATTTTTTCCTAATTCTTTCTACCGTTGCTACGTGGAATATTTTCATAATTATCAAATAAAACCAATCACAAATTCCACAGTCGAAATATAATATTTATTACTCGATTTTCATCGTCAAGAGTAGATTATAGAAATTAATAAAGAAACAAGTAATTAAGATACCTCGTTTTTTAATGCAGCCGAGGATGTGTTATGAATTGTGTAATAGATGCGTCTCCAATGGATACGTTGGTAGACTAGAGGTGTGGAAAGGCCTCTGAATCGGTGGTGTTGCGGGTCACTTGGAGGATCATCTCAAGGGAATGAAACAACTACTTCTAGCACTGGGATATGTTTGATTTATTTACTATTATACATTACACTACTTACTATGGCTAATGATATACATAAGTACCTAGCCGTATAGTATACTTATAATTAATGGTTAAAGATTACTGATCTCTGACCATTGGACTTTATACAATGTTCTTCATGACTTATTCTAAATCAACTTCTTCTATAATAAATATTGAATGCATATTTATATACCAGTCAAGTTCAAATAAAACAAATAAACATATTACTGTTTTGCCTTACTTCACGCTTGAACTTGACTTTCTATTCAATAACCTTCTTAATTTATATTTATATAGTAATGAAATGTTCAAACGTTTTGTTGAAATAAGTTCAAGGGAATTTAATTCTTATTTTGAATATTTATTATTATATTGGACCAAAAGGCATCACAATTGCATTACAATAAAAATATTTTGATCTTAAACACTTGATTTTTCTAATTATTCCCTCTTCTGAATTTGTTGTAGAAAACTCAATATTTTTGTGATTACAGAATGCAATATTATCATTTGAAATGGGTGTTATAAAATTTAAAACTTGAATTGAAATTTTGCCAAAATATGCATTCCGTATTCACAAAAATATTGTGTCGTTCAGTATTCATAATGCCAATGGGAATCGTAGTGGTTGGATGAATAGTGCGAACGACGCCGAGCAGAGTAACTTGTTTACTCTCACAAAAAAGGTTATATAATTAATTGTATTCATCATAAACTACTTGAATAAGTTATCCAGTCCATGAAAAACGAACAGGTGCGCATGACGCCAATTGGAGTCACACGTCATATTTTTTATGACGTTACTTTATCACAATCACCGAAAAACCATTACTGCTCCTGACAAACTTCTAAATTTAGGAATAAAAAAGAAATATTTAAAGATACGAAATTAAAAGTATTTAAAACAATATATCCACCAATACTAACATATGGATGCGAAGCATGGGTGTTAACAGGACAACAAAAAAGTTAAATACAGGCGACAGAGATGAAATATTTAAGAAGAGTAAGATGTGCAACAAAAGAGGATATAATGAAACGTATATTTAAGAAAAGACCTAGGAATACAATCAATCTTAGACTTTTTAGAAGAAAGACATTTACAACGTATGGATGAAGAAAGACCGGTTAAGAGAGTATGAAAAGCAAAAATAGGAAAAAGTAAAAAAAGGGGCAGACCAAGAGAAACTTGGGATAAGGTAATAGCTGGATTACTGGATAAAAGTGGAAGAAGCTGGAAAGAAGCTAAGAACTCAGCTCAGAATAGGAAAGAATGGAAACATTTCGTAAAGGAAGAGTAACTGCAACACGCCCTACACCACTAAGTGGTAGAAGGGCCTTAAGATTATATATAGAGAGAAATTAACTTATTTACAAAAGGTGTTTATGAGGTGTTTATGAGATCCAATGTTCCTCTGTAATGCAATTCATATTGGTGAAACATAAAGAAATCTTGGAATAAGCTATAGTGAACATCTTAGTTGCCTTAAAAATAACCCCTCAGATAAGTCGAATTATGCAAAACACACACATTCAAGAAGTCCATTGAACTTTTATAGAGCTGTCAAAATTATTACAGACTTAATATCTTAGAATCATTGGATATTTGAAAATTTTAGAAAATATGTTCAAAATACTCTTATGGCTGAACATATTAATACTCTTCATTCTCCATTGTTAGAATGTCTTTAAGGTAGCATACAAATTTATACCTACTATAAGTGTCTGATACATTAGATCATAAAATATCCTTATTCTAGGTAGTTACTTGTTTATTTATACCAACTTCTATAATTTACTCCAGAGAATGCAAATGCTATTTGTGAAACCGGTTGAGTAATAAATGTTATATTTCTTTTGTGGAATTTTTTATAAATTGTATTTATCTGTTATTCTTCCTCAATATTCTTTTATGTTGATTGTGTATTTTTTTCGAAAATTCAAATACACTTTTTGAATGTAAAATTCCTTTCTCCAAAACCGGTCGGTTTCTCGTTCCAAAGAAACCCTTTGACCATTAATAATATGAAATCCGTTCCTGTATTGGAATTGTTGAATTTTCCTCCTTATAGATTGGTCTTTTAACAATATTGTGCTCAATATTCAGAGTTTTGATGTTTGTACCATTTTTTTACGGAAATTCCAGTACACTACTTAATCGTAGAATTTTGAGTTCCCTCAAAAAATGAATCCACCAGTCGATTTCCCGTTCAATAAACCCCATTTCAAAAATTTTAATTAATATCCCACATTATGGTTTTTTCTTCTGTAAATTTCCACCCAAGCGGTGGGTAGGTATGCAAAATCTCGCAATTTTGACATTGTCTGAATGAATATATTTATGTAAAATAAACTGACTCGATTTGTAGATAAGCGCTGTAACTATCCGATTATTCGAATTATGATTCCTTTTTGGTTTTAAAATTTGGTTTTCCTACTTTTACTTTGACCATTTATAAAATGAAAACCATTGCTGCATAGTTGATTATTTATATATTTACAGCAATAAAAATTATAAAGTAGAAAGAAAATGTTTTGCATTGTGCCATTAAATGTGATATAAAATGGCTTTTCAATAACGAAAACTTCTTAAATTTGAATTTAACCCGAGATAACAAATTATTTTGTGCTCCAGTTTAATATACAAAATTATTATTTTTATATAGAAATTAGTTAAATAGGAAAAAAAACATAACTATTAACTGATACACATCTACCGTTAAATTAAATTTTTTCCCAAATTTCAGATGATAACAAAACGTTTTTGTTCAATGATTACGAAAACAGAAGTTTTCGTTAATTTGGAAGTGGGTGTTCAAAATTACACAATTTCAAACAAGATTATAAAAAACATTGTTAAAAATGTTAAGTAAACTTACCAAGAAGAAATAACAACAAAGACAGTAAACAATACCCGAATATTACAATTAATAGTCATCCTTCAAGGATCACATTATTAATTAAAATCCCCAAAAAAACTCACGAAAACAATCACATAAAGTGTCATTTCAACCAAAAAAAAAGTAACGATACACGGACGAAACATTCAAAATTGCTAACACATATCACCGGAGGTCCTTAAAGAAGAGATCCTTAAAGGACTCCTCCGGGCGCTTTACCCGGAAGTATCTCTAACCGGAGCTGTGACTACTGATCACCATAACAAACATGAGCGGTAAGTCTTTGAAGAATAATCAGTGGTGTCAGAATACAGTGAAGAGATAGAGAGATGAAAGAGACGGAGAGAGAAGGTACGGGGTGGTGAGGTATAGTGAGCTACTCGCAGAGGACAACGCGCACAACGTGGGGTGTTAAGGAGTGAGATTCAGAAAAAAAAGAGGGGAAGGACGTGAGTGATACCCGGCAGAGGCGTGCAATAAACACTATTGGTTTCGTTTAATGAATACTGATGATTGATTGTTGTATTCCTCAATATTTTGCTTAAATAATAATATAAAAAATTAGTCACAGTTACAGGGTGTCGCATTATACTAGGTTAAGTTGAATTTGTATATTTTAAACTGTAGCACCCTGTATTTAATCTATGCATACATTTATATGTGAAGTTTTTTTAATTTTTAACAATGATAAGTGAATATCTAGTTAAAAAATATTCCTATTTTTTACTCTTAAATTTTTTACGAAAAACTGACTTCTACGAATGTGAGTGGTCTAAAGCATGAATTCACTCTGTCAGTTATATACAAGTTGGACACATCACGTGATAATCAATAATCACACCTACATCGTCCTCTTCTTAATCAGAAGCCCTCCTATACCTTTGGGTGTAAGGTCGGTTTGGTTGGATCTCATTTCGTCAGTTTACTTCCTTGAACATCTTTTTCCACTCATTTATTCCTTTAGTTTTTTTTCTGTTATGCCACTCCATTGAATATACCGTCTTTTCTACTCTCTCATTCCATGTTTTTCTTGTCATTACTCTTGCGCTTTTTCTTGGTACTCTTACTTACTTACTCTTACTTACATATTTTCATGGTAACTTAATTTTGTTTCATCCGGCAAACATGTCCTGGCCAACTTAATTGTCCCTCTTCAATTTTGTCTTCTATATCGTTGATACGTATCTGTTGTCTTTAGGTTTCACTTCTTATTTTGCCTTTTCTTGTTTTTCCCGGTATTTTACATAGAAATTACATTTTTATTGAATTTATTCTTGGGTTATGAGTCCATGTTTCACTGCTGTGTGATAGCGAAGGTCTGAAAATTTGTTTTACTTCTTTTATTTTTATATCTGTACTAATTTCCCATTTTCCTAGGAATCTAGTATAAAATACCTTGCCTGCATTTTTTATTTCCTCACTTATTTCCTCCTGTTCTTCTACAATTGTTCCCAAATATTTAAAACTACCTTTAGTGCTATATTTTTCCCTTAATGTCTTGTTCATGTTCACCATTTTTCTTTTCTATTACCATACCTTTTGTGTTGTTCGTAATAATTTCCATGCTGAATTTTCCTAGTTTCTTGTAGATAATACCTGAATTTTAATTTATTATCTTCTTCGGAATCCATCACAACAGCAATTTAATCTACAAAGACCAATTCCAGTATACCCCGTTAAGATTCCCCATCTTTTTCTTATCTTCTTTCATCGCTTCAAATAGTGGAGGGCTGAGCACACAACCTTGCTTTATTGCTCTACTACCAATTGTGTCGTGAATTATTTGGAATTTTCATTATTTGTTCCCACAATATCAACATTTATTACCTACGTTCATATCTTTTGAATGTTCAACTGAAGTATTTTTCAAAAATCTCCCAATTCTGCAAAGGGTTTTTTCCAATCCAGTGTACTTTTTTATAATTTTTTCACTCTGCCTTATCACAAAAATCAGATCTTGTGCAGCTCTTGATTTCCTGAAATCTATTATTCTCTAGTATTTCGACTATTTAGTCTGCTAGTCTTTTTTTATTTTGCTCGCAAATCGCTAATGTTTCTCCTTTTTCATAGATATGCAATTTTATTTGCATTTTCCAATATTTTGCTATCTTTATTCTCAATGGTTATATTTATAATATTTCTTGGTTCCTCTGATCCTCTGGGTATTTTATCCAATATGCCGGAATATCGTCCATTCCTGGTACTTTTCCAATTTTTGGATTTGTTATTGCTTCTGATAATTCTTCTTCTGCCTTTAACTAATTTCCAATATTCAATGAATCCTCCCCCTTTTCTTCTTCTGGCTGCATCTCTGTTATGGTTATATTTAATGGTAACATTTATGGTATGACTTGTCAGTTATATGGGAATCATTCAAGTTAATGTTCCTCCCTCCTCTAGGTGTTTTATCCAATCTGCCGGAATATCGTCCATTCCTGGTACTTTCCCAATATTTGGATTATTGCTTCTGATAATTCTTCTTCTGTCTTTGAGTAATTTCCAATATTCAATGGATCCTCCTCCTTTTCTTCTTCTGGCTGCTTCTCTTTTTTGGTTATATTTAATGGTAACATTTATGGTATGAATTATCAGTTACATGGGAATCATTCCAGTTAGTGTTCCTCCCTCCTCTAGGTGTTTTATCCAATCTGCCGGAATATCGTCTATTCCTGGTATTTTCCCAATTTTTGGATTTGTTATTGCTTCTGATAATTCTTCCTCTGTCTTTAACTGATTTCCAATATTCAATGGATCCTCCTCCTTTTCTTCTTCTGGCTGCTTCTCTTTTTTGGTTATATTTAATGGTAACATTTATGGTATGAATTATCAGTTACATGGGAATCATTCCAGTTAGTGTTCCTCCCTCCTCTAGGTGTTTTATCCAATCTGCCGGAATATCGTCCATTCCTGGTATTTTCCCAATTTTTGGATTTGTTATTGCTGTACATTTCTTCTCTACTTATTATGTCAAAGGTTTTTTTGAGATGTATACAGCAAGTGTTGTATATTTTTACCTTGAACCTATATTATTCACTACTTTTTACTTTATTTTTTTTTATATCGTTTGATATTTGAGGAATTATAAACAACTGCGTTGTGTGAAATTCTAAAATTTGGCGAAAGCGTCGGTTTAAGCAAACGTACTATCAAATAATATCGACACCACACCGGTACAGTTCGTTAACAATCCTATTATATTTAAATTATTAGATAGATGGATAAATAGGACGCCACTGAAATTAGCAAGAAGAAACCCGACAAAGTGTGTAAAGATTGTTTTATAATGGCAACTACATTGACGAGACCTTTGACATGATGCGACACCACTAGTGTGCCACCGACAAGCTACTTATCTCATCTCTAATAACTCTTGACATTCTTTGCTTTCCTCTTTATTTTCTCTTTTATTCTTTGATTCTAATATTTTACGCCTACGCCAAGACTCTATTCAGCACGTAATACGTGAGGTTGAATATGATGTATGATTATTATTAGATATCTTTTAAAGAATTGGACTCTGTTATTAACCACATTCTAAAGATGATTGACTGTATTGTACAAATATGTTCTATTATAACGCAATTCTAATTATTTACCGCTCTTATACAGCCACCATATTTGGCAACGAAAAATTATATTAATTAATTAAACCATTTTCTTCAAGACAGTCTTCAGCCTTTGTGATAGAATAAAGAAGGATGTCTATAAATGAGAGCAGGAAATGATAGGAAGCGAGTTTAAATATTTGACTATTCACTGCGAAAATAAATTCTCCTTCTCAATGAATTGAATTGGGCGAATTATCTTCAAGAGAGATCTGTGAACGAGAGTGAAATCTTGAAGATGACCTGATTCGATTCGCAATTACTTGTTAAGATCGTTCCAAGATTGTATAAAAATTTTAGAATGAGCCAATACTTCTCAGTTTTGCCAAAAGACTCTTCATGTGGTTAGTTATGTATGTGTGCATGTAATTATGTATGATACCTAAAAGATATATTGTACCCCCTCCCTTTAAGTTCCTGAGGACTCAGAGATTAGTAGTTCCTTCAGTCTTAGTTAAATGGAGGTTCATATTCAACATAGTCTACCTTTTCCCTTCATTATTAGCTTAAGCTTTTTGAGGTGTCCATTCAGGTGGCAGTGTCCAATAAGGACACCTGCCAAACCTCTTATGCCTTCAATATCTTTTATCAATATTAAATTGACCACACTATCCAAACTGTTAGAGTGTTTGGTCCATGGCCCGGACAGTCCTATCCTAGTCTCTTCTATTTCTTTATAGCTATCTGTTCACCATTAAATGGCATTCTCTCCAAATCTGGTGATAGTGCTGGGATCCAATGTCTTCTTGTTATTCTATTCTTTATCAAATTCCTTCAAATCGTTATACTTTTTCATCATACCATCTTGTGGCATGTCCCAGAATTTCTGACTTTTGGAAATTGAGGTAGTTTTTTTTAATTATTTCTTCCCAACTTACTCTGTAGCTTGTTTTTTTGCAGCACTTTCCAAGTAGTGATGAGCGAATAAAGACCAAGACCAAGACCAAGTCCAAGACAGTCCTGGTGTCGGTCTTGTTCTTGCTGATTAAATGCTTGAAGTCTTGGTGTTGGCCTTGCCCTTTCAATCTTGGCCTTGTCCATTAAGCCAGTTTCTTATGTCGTTTTCAAATTTTTTCAGTGCTTTATATAGTTATAAAATATTATACCTATACACAGTTTTGCCGAAACACTGACTGACTCTTCATGTCGTTCGGGTGGTTAGTTATGTATGTGTAATTATGGATGACACTTAAAAGATATATTGTACCCCCTTCCTTTAGGTTCCTGAGGACAATTTCAGAGTTTAGTAGTTCCTTCAGTCTTAGTTAAATGGAGGTTCATATTCTACATAGTCTACATTTTCCCTTCATTACTAGTTTAAGCTTCTTGAGGAGTCCATTCAGGTGGCAGTGTCCAATAAGGACACCTGTCAAACCTCTTATGTCTTCCATATCTTTTATCAATATAAAATTGACCACACTATCCTATGGGGCGAATAACTGCTTGAAAGATACTTGGGATATTTCCCAAACTGTTTGCTTCATGGCCCGGACACTCCTCTTCTAGTCCCTTCTATTGCTTTATAGCTATCTGTTCACCATTAAATGGCATTCTTTCCAAGTCTGGTGATAGTGCTGGGATCCAATGTCTTCTTGTTATTCTATTCTTTATCAAATTCCTTCAAGTCGTTATACTTTTTCATCATACCATCTTGTGGCATGTCCCATAATTTCTGACTTGGAAATTGGGGTAGTTTTTTTAAATTATTTCCTCTCAACTTACTCTGTAGCTTGTTTTATTTGTAGCACTTTCCAAGTAGTGATGCGCAAATAAATACCAAGACCAAGTCTAAGACAGTCCTGGTGTCGGTCTTGGTCTTGCTGATTAAATGCTTGCAGTCTTGGTGCTGGCCTTGCCCATTCAATCTAGGTCAGTTACTTATGTCGTCTTCAAATGTTTTCAGTGCTTTATATAGTTATAAAATATTATAAAGGTTAAATTATTAACAATTTGTAACATGTCTATCGACCTGTTTCGATTTTACAGAATAAATCCTTTTAATTAGCGCTCGTCGTCACTAGCCACATCCAATTATAGTTCTGTGATCCCAAACTCTTCTACCCCGAACGTAAGACAATTGACGCCTGCCAACGGACAACGCCTCGTTAAACACCCCTTTTGTTATCGTCTGCCTAAGAGGGCACATCGTCTTTCGCTATCTTTCATATCTTAAGTATCTATCTTAGGAATTTTGCTGTGGTAAGTTCAAAATCATAATCTATAATTAATAAGCTTCTTCTAAAGTACTGTCTGATATAATTTTCGTATGCATTCTTTATTTTTTTACAGAGATAGACGAAATTAAATTCAACATGTGGTCATAAACTGTTCTTTTATACTAATATGGTAGTTTTAAGTCAACTATTTTCTTATAATTCACAGTTTTACTTTTATACAAATATTTTCAAGCTCTTTCAGTTGCGAAATAACTCTTAATTATAAAATAACATTTTTATAAATTACCGTCAACCTATAAAATATTCTTTCGTAACGCCAGTGCCGGTTTCATATATTTCCTAAGCACGATATTTTTCCATATAACTAAATAAATATTTTGCTATCATAAGTTTCTTTCGGATCATTAGTATTTTTTTTTATTTAGCCGATAATTGCTATTTTTACTGTTTTAACATGGGACATATAATGTTGGAAAGCTTTCAGTAAATTAATTCAATTTTTTGACTTTCAAATAACTGCCTTCCTTTTCTTTAACCTGAAAAGCTGACCAACATAATGTGCCATAACATTCAAGTTCCTACATATCCCTGATCCACTTGTACTTCTAGGCAAGCACAGCCCCTAGGCGAGAATATAAGCCAAGAATATAAACCGGAGAATATAACCCCAAGAATATAGCCAAGGATAGAACCCTCCAACTACCGCCCTAGAACAGAACTCATCAGTTCGGATCAAGACCTGACTTCTTCTCCAGGAAACCACTTCATCTAAGCTAAGTACCTATAAAAGTACAAATTCCTTTAGTAAATTCCGTTGTTCATTTCCTGTGGCAGAATAAATTGTAAATTTGTTTTTAATTCTTTTTTTTATTAAAATCCTCAACTATAAAAGTTGAGGGAGATATCGCCCGGGGTAATTTTTAGTAGTTTTTATTATTAACTTTCATTTAAATTGTACAAGGCGTTTCTACCTTTTCCGCCTTAGTTTTTGTAGTTTTCATCGTTAAAAAGGTAGTGGCGCCCTCAATTTTTACAAACCTTCTGTTATCCCTGTGTGACATAAACTTGGGGTCGAATCACCCTTGAGAGGAGTCTCTAGCCGGAGCCCTTCGAGCTGGTGCCCTGTGAGGTACAACTTATACCGTTACAAATTAATATATAATTGATAGAACTTTATTTCACTATCATCAAAAAAAGAAGAATGAATTGAATTTACTGTTTGGACCCTTACTTTGTGGAATCTACTCATATAACATTAAAGAAGAATGAAGCCAAAAATCAGATGTTTTCCCAACCATGTATATTGAAATTATGATAAATGTTCTCATATACCATATTTACAACTGAAGTTATAATTTTTTGTTTAGTCTTGCACACTTGGTATTTGTATTTCATTCTCGGTCTTGGTACAGCACCAAGACCAAACCACCTGTGGCATCCTCTCCTAAAACGGAGTCTGATGACAAAGCGATCGTTATCCTTGCCCCATATTTGACAAAAAAATTCATAGAGGAATTCGAGAATTTAAACAGTAAAGGAAGTATGTAGTATATGAAGCAGACGAAAGTGTAATAAATGTATTATAATGGAAAATCTGTAAAGAGAAGGTGATACTTTGTGGAAAACCATAATAACAAGAAGCTGTAGGTTATACTACGGAATTTAGAAACAGAGTTATAGTTTTAAAAATTTAATAAAAAAGTTGATCAAAGCAGGGTTTTAAGTGGCAAAATAAAAAAAGACAAGGAGTAACTAAGACCAGAAGGATTGCCATGCCTGTAGAATAAAATAGAAATAGAGCCCAAAAATATAGAAAAAATCAAGCAGAAGATAATTTGAAAAATTATATGAATACAGAACGGTTTGCTAATCTCACGATAAAAACAAAGTGAATTAAAAATTAGAATATAAGGTACGCAAATAAATTAAAGTTCAGATTTATATAAAGCGCCTGGATATGATCTAATCAAAGGAGCAATATTAAAACAACTACCAAGAAAAGGCATTGTGAAACTCACTAATTTGATCAATGCAATTCTCAGACTGAAGCATATTCCAAGGGTCTGGAAAATAGCTGAGGTGATTATGATCCTAAAACCAGGGAAAAACGCAACCGAAGCTAAATCTTACAGGCCAATAATTTCCCTCTTACCTGTGATATCAAAACTCTTTGAAAAGCTATTTCTGAAGAGACTTAAAAACATTATAGAAGAAAATATGCTCATAAAAGACTACCAGTTTGGATTTCATGAAAAACATTCGACAATAGGTCAAAAATTTTGACAATTTTTTCAAATTTTAACAGTTATTGACCATTTTGACAATTATTGACCAATTTTGATAGTTTTGACAATTTTTCAAAAATTTTGACCATTTTAGAAATTTTTACAATTATTGAGCATTTTTGACAGGGTTCTGACAATTTTTGACCATTTTTGACAAATTTCCAAAAATTTTGACCATTTAAGACCATTTTTCCAAATTTTAACAATTATTGACCATTTTTGACCAATTTTGTGCATTTTTGACAGGTTCTGACAATTATTGACAATTTTTGACCACTATTGACCATTTTTGACAGTTTTTTACAATTATTGACCATTTTTTAAAAATTTTGACAATTTTTGACCAATTTTCAAAATTCCAACAATTATTGACCATTTTTGACAGTTTCTAACAATTATTGTGAATTTCTCAAAATATTAAACAATTTTTGACCATTTTTGACAACATTCAAAAATTTTGACAATTATTATAAATTTTTCAAATTATTTAACAATTTTTGATAATTTTTCAAAATTTTAACAATTATTGACTATTTTTGACAGTCTTTCAAAATTATTGACCATTTTATCAAAATCTTGACAGTTTTTGACAATTTTTGACGATTTTTCCAAATTATTGACCATTTTTGACAGTTTCTAACAATTATTGTAAATTTCTCAAAATATTCAACAATTTTTGACCATTTTTGACAACATTAAAAAATTTTGACAATTATTATAAATTTTTCAAATTATTTAAAAATTTTTGACAATTTTTCAAAAATTTTAACAATTATTGACCATTTTTGACAGTTTTTGAGAGTTTTTGACGAATTTTGATTGTTTTTGACAATTATTGAAAGTCTTTGACAATTATTGACCCTTTTGACAATTTTTCGAAAATTTTAACATATTTGGCAATTTTTGACCATTTTTGACAATTTTTCAAAAATTTTAACCATTTTTCAAAAATTTTGACAATTATTGACCATTTTTGACAGTTTTTGACAATTTTTGAAAATATTTGGCAATTATTAACCATTTTTTCAAAATTCTGTCAGTTTTTGACCATTTTTGCAAATTTTTGACAATTTTTGACCATATTTAAAAAATTTTGACAATTTTTCTAAAATTTTAACATATTTGGCAGTTATTAACCATTTTTTCAAAATTTTGACAATTTTTGACCATTTTTGACAATTTTTCACACCTATAGGTGTGCGAGCTCAGAGCGGCAAGAGAGATTGCGCACAGTCGCTTGAATGAGTTATCGCGTGACGGACGCTTTTTCGTAACATCACACGTTTCACTAGTTCACTAGCCTTCCCAAAAGTCCTACGTCGTGCAATAAGAAGCAAGCTTCAATTTAAATTTCATTGGATTAGTGGATTATTCAGAAACACTGTTGCGTGACGAACGCTTTTTGTAACATTACACGTTTCACGTGCCTTTTCAGAAATCTGGCAACACTGTTGCGTGACGTACTCCGTACTATTGCGAAAGCTCACTATATTCGAAATGCAAATATGCACAGAGACCTCAATGTACCAACATTTAAGGAAGAAATTATGAGATATGCACAAAACCACGAAGACAGGTTACATAATCATGTTAATATCGAGATGCTCCAGCTACTCGATCAACACAACCTGAAGAGAAGATTGAAAAGGACGAAACCTTCAGACCTGGTGTAAGTGACAAAAGTGAAAGTGTTGTAAGCAGAGCACAGTGATAAGTGAAAGCTCACAGTTAAGAACTGAGTGACATCAATGGATCATAACTTAGTTTTAACGATTGCATATATAATTTACGATAAGACACAATTGATTAGTTCCTCAGGAAAGTCTCAGAGACTAGTAGGTCCTTTAGTCCCATTTCCCGGAGAAATTGTAGGATATCTGCAGGATTTAGCTTATGTGAATGCCCCTCTTCTATCCAGTAATCTCCTAGGTGTTGTGCCCTAGGATTCCGAAAGTACGAGGATGCAAAGGATCAAGGGATAATAAGTTGCTAGGCTGAGACTACTGCTAGAACACTCGATCATTTTTACAATGATAATTTTAGAATTCTTTTTGTATTTGAAAGGATTCAATCGAAAAGAAGTAGTTTGTAAAAACAGATAAATAATGATAAAATGAATTAATTATATTGACATTTCCTTATATAAATTGCAATGTGAATTTTGTCTCTAAGAGTTACCAATATTTAACGATATTAAACGACAAAACTTTTGTTGTTGTAATAAACAATATTAGATTAATTGTACTGTATTCGATGAAAAAGTTCT
Source organism: Lochmaea crataegi (assembly GCA_947563755.1). Classification (NCBI taxonomy): domain Eukaryota; kingdom Metazoa; phylum Arthropoda; class Insecta; order Coleoptera; family Chrysomelidae; genus Lochmaea; species Lochmaea crataegi. Next base: position 75,807,791 of record OX387423.1, read on the forward strand.
GATTTATACGTACTAAGAGAATGTGAACGATTACCGTCTAATTATAGGTTATGCACGTCAATTTAAACTGCTGAAAGGCAATTAGAGTCTTAAGACAGATATTCTGCGATTTTTGCCTATGTCATTCTGAGATCTTATCGTAAATCTTGTTCTTCTAAAGTCCAAAGAGATGTGTGTCTACTTATAAGGATGCGCTTAAAGAGGATTTCTGAAAATAATAAGAAAAATATTCGAATGCATAGAAATAAAAATTTATAAAATGTCATTTAGTCTTTCTTATTTAGATAAATATTGTAGTTCTAAACATAAATTTACTAAAAACTTTTCTGCGTTTTTGCTTTTACACATAAACAAATTAACTGGCATACATATCAGCCACAAGAAACGATTTAAAATCTAACAGCCTTGATGTTAACAGATCAAGATTTCTTTTACGACTAAGATATAAAGTATATGTTTAAATCATACAGATGCTCATGAAGCTGCTGGGGCTTTGAATGATGCTAAATAAAACTCTAAACTCTACTTCTCTCTCTCTCTCACTATGAGTAGAATATTATTGTCTAACAAAGAAGTTCATGAATATTTGTTTTTAGTTGTTAACAAATATCATATATTCTGTGATTCTGTTTGAGACTGCATGGATGCAGTTTAATATTCCCAATTATTTATATTATCGACACATATTCACTTATTTTATTCATTTCAATACTTACTTTATTATTATGTATTGAATGATCTCTAGAACAATTTATAACCGTGGTAAGATTTTTGTAAAAGAAAACAACAATGGTGAAAAGTGGCATAAAAGGGCATCGAGAAAAGAAGATTTTTGGCTTATTTGTGAGTTATAAACCATGAATATCAGATTTAATATGGCTGAATTAGAAACGGTTCCGTGTTATTTGGAATGTACAGGGACGTATTCAACTTATTTCACTAAACTACGTTTATGTTGCAAGCAACATAATTGATCTCGGTAAAGATAGTATTCATAGTATTCATAGTATTCATAGTACATAATTATAAGACTATTATCGATATCTTCGTCGTCCACGAACAGTTTAAAATCCCACAACTACCAAAGTTAATTCTTCAAATTTGTTCAAGTAAGCATAAGAATTATTACAAAATGTTTATGTATTTGAAACAATAAAACTGAACGATGAAAGATGGGTGAGAAAAATATACCAGAATGGAAGACAATTTTAACATTTGCTATATTTTCAGATATAGGAAGGAATCCGAATATCTGACTTTTTTTGAAAATTAGGCGAGAGTTGTATTATATGAGGCGCTCAGAGCCATCGTGGCCCAACCCACAAATGTTTAAAAATCGATTTATATTCATTATAATGAAGTTCAACCACTATATTTTCAAAACCAGAATGGCTCAAGCCACCTTTGGTATGTAGTTCATAGATAGCGGCACATATTCTTTCTGGCCTAATTATAATTGAATCCAGTTTCTGTTCCATAGTGGCCTATCGCATATTCCGTGGGTTTTATTGTGCTCATAATAACTGTAATAAAACCAAAACTTTGCTGAAAATCTCCTGGAATTGGGTGAGTTATGGTGGATGAAAAAATTAGCAATTTTTTATAGTAGATTTTCTCCGTTTAAGCAAAGGTGGGCTTGGGCCACTATGGTTCTGAGCACCTCAAATGTAATCGTAGTTGAATAAAAATTGTGTATTAATCTCGGATCCATATACTAGATACAGAAAAATTAAGCAAATTAGGCTACAGCGTTGTTGATTTATACACAAATTAATACAGTTTGATAAGAAATTTTGGTCTTAATAGCTTTTATAAGATATCCTCATAGCTAATTGGAAAGCTAAACAGAATTGTATTCGACAAGCCGAAGTTTATTGCCGAGCAAGCATCTACTAGTTAGATTTCGAGCTTTATGTGCCGGTGCTGAAATTGTCGAAAATGTATTGTATATTTTTCTGTATATATACTTCAAAAACAAAGTGGCAACAGCGCTAGAATACTTCGGCAGCAGCAATAAAAATAACGAGCAAAATTTCTTTGAAATTAACATTATGATAATTTAGATTGCATTAATAAATATGGAGAATTTAAATTTAATTATATATTTGTTTGTGTATTGGACCCTATTGCTGATATTGTCCGATGATATTAACAGATGAATATTTTCTACTATATCATTATCAGACTACTACTTTGAAGTTCCTATTTATGGACTCTATACAGTGTCATACATCAAGCAATTATGGTGTAGGCGAACATAAAAATGTTGTTTTTAAAAACTTCAATTAATTATTCTCGAAAATCATTTTGATCCAGAGGTCAATAAGGTCTGCAATGCTTCCATCTAGTTTTGTGTTGATAATAACTGGGCTGTTCGATAAAGGACGTTACTTTGTATGGATAATATTGATATATCCGGATTTAGGCAACCATCTGATATTCGGGTCCCTTCCTTTAAAGTAATTCCGAAGAATCTGTATTAATTGATTTATTTTTATTTTCAGGTAATTATTATTTATAAGTTTAAGTTTTCCCGTTTCAAAATAACCAGAAATGTTGCTTTTTTCACATTAAAGTTATATCCAATATCTTTATTGGAGCCTTTAGAGGCTCAGCAAAATATATCAATTAAAGACATTCTATACTCAGTTTTTGTTAAAAATAATATCTTTCTTCATTATATTTAAATTTTTTTATTTTGTCACAATAAATCATATTGTGCTGGAGCGGCCCCTGTGCTGTTCCAAATATTGTTGACGTACTTTTGTGAACATACCTATATGGACCTCACACAAGACTTTTCATTAAGAATCCACTGTAAATTTAGTAACGCTTCACCAACGTGAATAGTTATTCAGGTGTGTAAGATCTTTAACGTTTTTCAGTAATTTTTCGGTAACGGACATCTTTATTTTGTCTACCTGCTAAAAGTATCTCTGTACAGAGTTGTATTTACTCACAGAAGTTATTTGAACATTTATTGTTTCACAGTATAATCTGTAAAGTCCAGCAAGCATTTTTATTGTAACAAAATCTGACGAAGGATAGTCCAGTATCATTCGAAGTCATTGATCAAATCTTAAATTTTGAACGTTGATTGAGTACATTTTGACATTGTAAGTTTACTTCCACTCTCGAAATTTGCCTAAGATGTGGACCAAAAATGGTATTGGAAAATGTAGTTCAATAGGAGATATCTGGTTCACCGATGGTTAAAAAAAACATGGCACTGGGGTTGGCAAAAACGAACCTAGAAAAAGAATGATCTTTAGCCTTGGTCGATATACGTCTGTGTTTCAAGCAGAGACGATTGCCGCTATAGACTGTATTGATGAAAAAATTAGGAGAGGATACACTGTAGAAAACGTTAAAATATCCACTGATAGAGAGGCTCTGCTTAAAACTATCAGCAATCCAATAACTAAGTCTAGACTGGTAATAAACTGTAAATAGTCCCTTACTAGGCTGGCAAGAGACAACACAGTGTCTCTAGTATAGGCACAGGGACATAAGGGGATTGCAGGTAATGAATTGGCGGACCAGTTAGCTAAAGAAGGCTCTAAAGAAGACTTCATAAGTCCGGAGTCGTTCTGTGAAATAACAAAGGATTGGATAAGAGAAGATATCCGAAACTGGAACACCAATTCAAATGGAGGTTGATACAAGGAGTTTACTGAACAAGATAGACATGGAGCTGCTAACCAGGCTATTGAAACTAGGTAAGAGAGATTTGAAGACACTTACCGACTTAGTCACTGGACACTGTACCCTGAGGAAACATCAACACAAAATGGGAAATGTAAACAAAGGGATGAAACGCCTACTCACATACTTTGCTTCTGTGAGAGTTTACAAGGACTCAGAGGAAATAATATAATCACTCAAAATCACTCCAGTCAAACTAATAGAAGACACGAAGCTTCTGGAATGGAAGTGGATAACATGGAAAATGGTACAGAGATGAAGTTCAAATGCCTGGGCTGTTGAGCAGAACCCAAACGAATGGAGGAGTGAATGCCTAAGTTCCAGTTAAATTTCTTAATACTTACTCATTTGGATCTCTAAGCCGGACTGATGAAGACATTTCTACAAAGCATGGTAATGTCCGTTAAGACTACACTATCCAGATTATAGATTTTTTCTGCATTCTAATCACTTATTTTCCAGAATATCTTATTAAACGAATAAATTGTAGTTGAAACTTGATAATTCTGATACTCTAAATTCAAAAAGGAAATGGTTGTTATTAATTTTTGAATCGTTAAGAGCCATATTTCCCTTTGTGTCGTTTTTTTTGCCATTCTTCACAAAATTAACACCCGCTATGGTCAGGATAGCAACCTCAGTTTGCTGTGTCAGGTATTTACTGCTCCAGATTCATCATTTAGTTTTACTGAGGCAGAAATGAAGCTTTCAATATTTTCAAGTTTAAAAACAAAAAATAATCAAAATTAGTCTCGATAATTACCACATAAATTAATAAACTGAGTCCGATTCTGTACTCAATCACGTCTCATGTTGTAAGATTATGGATAAGTGATCTGTCTACAATACAATCTTCTAACGGTTTAATGCTCATTTGCTTCAGTAATCCTCTGTTGAAGTATATTTCTTGAAGGAGGTTGTAGAGAAAATGTTTCTTGAATACTAGGCCCTCAATGATTGTACACACTCTTTGATGCATACTTAGGGTAAGAAGATCAGGTTGAGATTACTGTAATTCTTTTAAGTTTAACAAGTTGTTACGTGTTGAAAGTTTTTAATGTAACAATTGTTATGTTTGCTACAATATGTTATATAAAAAGAAGTGTACTGTTTTGATAATCATAATTTATGAATTAATGAGAAATTAAATAATAAAACTATTATTACTCAAAAACTTTTAAACAATGTAGGGATAGCTTTTAGTCTACTACTTTGATAAAAACTGAGGATTTAAAAATGTAGTTATCAAATAATTTTTACAAGGTTTAATATTCACTTTACAACGATAGAAAGTAAAATAATAATCTTAAGAATCTTCGGTATACACAAAAATTTAATTAAGTATTTTGTAGAAGAATTCTCTTCTCTGGTTTCAAGCTTGCTGGAAATGTTCGACGTTCTCCAAATTCTTTATGATAAAATTAACATTATATAACGAACAGAAACAATGTTGATGTAAGCAACTGCATACACTTCGTTCTTAGAAACTTCAAGAAAATCTGATGAATTTTCAAAGCGCAGATAATTCTATTCTTTTTGTGCCAAAGAGAATTTATAATTGTATAAGTTTTGAGGTTATGTTACGGAGTGAAATTCATGAACTTTTATTATTGGATTTTTCTTTAAAAAATAATATGTATACAGTGTCATACCCAAAGTATGCACCATATGGGAAACTTATGTATTTAATAATTTTATAGAATCTTGTGAGGTTAAAATTCTAAGGGCAGAAGCAACAAAAAAGTTTTCTAATAATGTAAGAGAGATTGTCAATAGCTCAAATTATGTTTTCAATGATTTTGAGAAGAAATACATGATAAATAAAAATCCTCAATCTCCACAATTATATGGAACCGTTAAACATAAAGTATCGAATCCAATGAGACCTGTAGTTTCTTATGTTAATACTCCTAATAACAACAATATACTTAATAGCTATGGAAGTGTATCTTGTATCTAACGCATAGAGAAGCAGCAAATATTTTCAATAATAGGGCATGTCCACCAACTGACAGCTGACAATCGCCCGCAGGTAAAACAATAAACAATTGTTTGGTTAGATTTGTAATGTTGTTGTTTTGTAATGTTTTAACGATCCTTTCTATTATAAACAGTCAGATATAGCTTTTAAAATACCTAAACAATTAAAACAGTGTCGAAGAAAGCACCAACTCAAAATTAAATTAACTCAAACACGATCAAAATAACTATAAGAACCACGTGTTGTGCTTAGAACGTAGAGAAATAGCATAGAACGCTTGTTTCAACTTCATATTCATCCGGGCGTGACGTCACGTGGACTTGCCCTATAGACATCCCAATAAAAATATAACCCAATCAGTTGTAACGAAAATAGTAAATAAATTTAGAAGAACTGGAAGTATTAAAAATAATTTTAAAGGAAAACGTCGAAAACTGCTTGCTGATGAGGATACGCAGTTTGATGTAATGCTGTCTGTTGTAGCAAATCCAAAATTGTCATTGCGCAAAAGAAAGTTGTTGTTACAACAAAATGTAAGTAAAAATATAGTGGCAAGAATTTTAAAACTAAATAAATACAAACCATATAAACCAAAAATCGAACACACATTAAAAGAAAGGGATTATGATAGAAATATTAGTAAAAAATAAAATAATCCAAAGTTTTAATTTAAATGGTTGTACTTGCATATTAAAACTTTATATTTAATTCTGATCAACTTTTTTCCGTAACATTTTTCGATATTGTCAAATTTAAAGGTACTTTACTCTTGAGTAAAACTCATATACTCGTATACGACTAAAAAATTTGATATTTGATGACTGTATTCTAGGTTTTAGATATGGCAGAACTTTTTATAAAGAATAACTTTTTTTCCTAAAATTAATAATAAAAAAGTTTTCCATATGATTCCAACTTAGGGGGACATATTATATTAAAAATGAAGGTTTACCAATATCACCAATTTTGGCAAACATTTGTATGGACAGTTTAGAAAGAAAAATCTTTGAATGTAACATTTCAAAAAATATGTTATTTTGGTATAGGTATGTAGATGACATATTAGCTTGTTTTGTAGGTAGTGAACGACAATTAGAAATATTGTACAATCATCCTAATAATTCACATCCAAAAATTAAATACGACAATTTTACAGGAAACTGTAATAATTCATTTAGGAAAGTTGTTCAGCATAAAGAAATACATATAGATTTGAAGTTATGGCCATTGGAAACATCTGCACAAAATGGGAAAAGATATTGAAACTATGTACAGAAAATGTGAACTAAGTGATGATACACCCACATCACATCACATACTCTGCTTCTGTGAGAACGAGGACTAAGACGAAATCACTTTGGAGATTACAAATACTCAAAATCCCCCCATTCAAACTAGTGCCCTATATAGAAGACACGAAGCTTCTGGAATGGAAGTAAATAACATGGGAAATTGTAAAGAGATTTAGTTCAATTGCCTGGGCTCTTTGAGCACAACCCGAACGAATGAATGATGAAAAACTTTTCTTAATAACATTTACCGAAATTTTTAAGAATAAGGGTAAGGTACTTACGTGTGTTTCACTATATTTTTTTGGTGCATGTTTAGTTTTAGGCGATCCACAAGCTTTTACCATGAATAACTTTTTGTGGAAAAATCATTAATAAATAAGTTTCCCATATGGTGCATACTTTGGGGAGGCCTCTGTATATGGCAGCGAAGGCAGGGAAAATGAAATCCAACATTATAAATAACTTAAAAGTAATTTTATAGTATGTACTAATAAAAATTACAACATATATAATAAAAAAATAACTTTAGGATAAAACAGAATCACTTAAAGAATCTTTTAGGAGAAAATAAAATTCTAATTGTCCTTGATCGCTTAAATTCATTATTTGCTTGAAAACACCATCAACATCTGGACTCTTGACAAAAGTACTAATATACACATTGACAAAAGTCATCATTAAAAATTGACAATCAAATCTATCCATAATACCACCATGACCAGGAAAAAGATTACCGAAGTCTTTGACATGGTTTGCTCTTTTAAATCCGGATGCACAGAATCCTCCAAAAGGAGCAATTATGCTAGCAAAAATTGACATATACAACGAGTGTTGAATGAATGGAAAATAATTTATATACAACCCTGTATTGCCAATATAATACGGGATTGGTTCGAATAAATAGCTTCTAGTACAGTTAGTCGATGCTACTATACTATCACCAACTTCAATATATTTTATTGGACACACTAGATATTGAAAATGACAGAAAATATATGAAAGTACCGCTCCTAATACAAATGTACTAAAGCCACCCAGAATAAAGCCTTCCAGGGTTTTATTCGGCGATAATGATATAAGAGGAGTTTTTCCATATAGTTTACCAAATGCGTACGCGAAAACATCGTTAAGTATTATCAACCAAAGTGGAATTATCAACCATATTAAGCCTTCAAACATATTTTGTAATGTTAAATAACATTGTGAGCTAACTACTATTAATATGAAGTGAGTCCAAAACAACAAACTAAATTGTTGTCTAATAAGTCTTATTTTTAACATGGTGAGAAACCAGATGATCCCCAAAAAGTACCAAAGAAAAGACAAGAATCTATGATATCTTGCTAATACTTCAAAAATATAATACTTGTTTATAAATACTTGTGTATGCTGGGCTAAAGTTTCGCCAAAATATATATAGTTGACAGTAATAATAAAGTACCAATTAATGGTTCTAAATAAGGGAATATCTGGAATTTTTTTTATTTGGTAAGCTATTTTAATTATTTCTTGGTAGCATTTCACTTGTACAAGGAAACCAGTAAGTATAATGACGGGAACACCACCGTAAACAATTAAAGCAAATCCCGCTAGCAATGAAAGTCCCGTAATCGTTCTCTTGAGGCCGTTCCGTTTCGCCGGTGGAGGGGGTGGTACATTAGATTCTTTATTTGAATCTTCCTGGTTGTCGGAAGTTTCAGTCTCCATGCTGCTATCTGAAACCAATAAAGAAATAATACTTGAAAATTTATTAGCAAAAATCGCATCATTGCAAAAAGATACACAGCAAAATATCTGCAAGAATAGCAGACGAAATTTCAGGATGAAGAGGAAAAAAACGAAGCGAAGATTGGTACAGAATTGGCAGAATACAATACAAAATAGTGCTGTGAAAAGAAAAATTGGGGTGGGTGAAGAAAATAATAATGGAAATAGAATATGACGGCAAAGATAATAAACAACTATTTGATAATATAAGAAAACATAGTAAAATAAATACATCAACTGCTCGAACTAGTAAAACGTATTGGAAAACGCAATGAAAACCAGGAGGATACGAGTATGGAGACAAACTATCATGTACCACAGAAAGAAGAAGAAGAAGAGAAAGTTCTCCCAGCATATCTTATACCGGGTTACTTTAAGGTATGGAAACATTCGAGTATCTCACAAACGGAAGAAGATAAAAAAGGATTTTAACACGTGCTGCAAGGTTGCCATAGGAGCATATTTTCATGTTACAACAAAACTTAGAGGGTGGTCCTGAAAAGCGTAGTGACTGCAGGGATTGTTTTTTCAGTCATACATTTAATATACTAATGACGCAATGTTCTATGTCCTTCGCGAATGCCTTCGATTGTGTTGATCATGAAGTTTTGAAAAGTAAACTAGAACATTATGGTATCCGTGGTATTCCTTTGAAATGGTTTAAATCTTTCCTTGAATGTAGAAAACAACTGGTAAGAGCAAATAGTAAAGTTTTGAAAAATTTACCCGTTAGCACTGGTGTACCCTAGGGTTCAGTTTTAGGTCCAATTCTTTTTTTTGGTATTCATTAACGATGTCACAGACTTACGAATTAATGGGAAATTCACTTTATTTGCTGATGATAATGGTGTTACCTGGAGTAGTTCAGATATACCAACGTTACACCTTCTACCATAGGCAAATTTCTCATTACTATTAAGTTCTGATCTGTTTTAACACTGAGAAAACTTTAGTTTTATCTTACAAAGGAGTTTTGCGACCTCTCAAACTTAACAATGACTTAATAAGATCTTCAAATTCGATTAAGTTCCTTGGTCTCCATATTGGCGGTGCCCTTAAATGGTCTGTACATGTAGACACTTTAGCGAAAAACAAATTTCCTCTGCTTGTTTTGCTATCAAATTTGTGTCTAAACAGCTTGATTCTTCTACCTCTTTAACAACTTACTACTCTTTGTTCGAATCGCACCTTCGCTATGGTTTGCTTTTATGGGGATCTTGTAGTTTGCATCTCTTTAAATCTATCTTCAAATTGCAAAAAAGAGATATTCATTACATTTACGGTTTAAGTAGTAGGACGCATTGCGAATTCTATTTTTAAAAATAAAAAATTTTAACTCTTCCCGTTCTATTCATTTTGGAATCCGTCTGTTTGGTTCGAAAACACTTTAACAATTTAACTGAGAGACCAATTCATAGTTACCCTACTTGAAGAGAAAATTTCGATATTTATAGAACAATGCCCACCTCTGATCTGGTGGAAAATTCACCTTCAATGCCAAAAAATTATCCAATCAGCTACCTTTAGAATTACAAGTGGCAAATACATTTAATAAGTTCCGAAGATTGACAAAGATATTTCTGCTTGTAAGACCTTATTATTCAGTGGCAGAATTCTACAATCTACCCTAGACTTCTAAGTTACATTGGCATAATACAATATTTAGTACGGTGTACGATATTATAATATATTAAATTTGGTTATTATATTATGTTTTGTATTATTAGAATAGTATAGTCAGTATTTTAATATTTTGATGTGAATTTTTAAATAATTATGTCGCCTTGTCAATAAAATTTTGAAATTTTTCATGACAATAAAGCTTCTCTCTCTGATTTCGAGCAAGTATTAATCAAGCATTAAGCAATTAGATTATTAACGCCAAAATTATGTCTCAACAAGTTGATAGCTCAAATATACTGGAAATTTAGATCAAGGTCTTGGTATATTACCCTTGATTACATATAATAATTGAAAGGGTATAAAGATAAAATGAATCATTACTCACATAGTCTGTTTTTACATTCTTTGAAAACATTCAGGCTATTCTTATATCAACGATTAAATTGATAGTACCAATCGACAACTGTCTGTCTTTAATACTTTTCAATTATTTCAATAATTATAAACAGACGTGATTGTTAGTAGAACACCCTATATAACAGTTATACCAACAAATATTTTATAAGCAAGACACTATAAATCCGTCAATGCCACTTATTCACAAATAGTATAACAACAAAAGCACTTACTTTTGTATTTAATATCCATTAACACCATGCACTATTTATTATATCACTACGTCATTGTTGAATATTTTCAAATCATTCTTTCCGCGCTTCCAAATAATTGAAACTTCCTTTTGTTGTGATAATTATGTAAAAGTATTTTACGCTTTTCACGCTTTTTGACATTTAAAAGTCTCCGGTCATACCAATTTCATAAACTGGAGTAATGGAAATGCGTTATTGACGACGATAGACGATGATTTACGCGACATATATAAGTCAGGACCGGCATCGACTTATTTCGAAAATTAAAAATAAAATATTTTTATTTTTGAAAAAGTCATAATTTTCCAGGCAAAATGAGTATATTTCTGCCATTAGGCTCACCAATTATCAAATGACCGTCCCATTAAGGATTTTAGTGGTGAGACGTAGAGTTTTCTTGAATACCATTGTTATACTTATTTTTAAAGACAATGATAATTAGCATGACAATACATATTAATAGCGCCAAATTAACTGTCAGTTTTTATTTTTTCCCACTTGACTCTACTCTAATAAGTTTTTTCCATGGAAACATTTTAAAAAACATATCTTGCTTCCATTTTTAATAAAAATTTTAACGAATCATACATTTTTGGAAAGTGTTATAATATCTCTTCAGAATGGTGAAAAAGTACATGATTTTTTTCAATGCCCTTTAGAAGTAACAAAAAGTTGAAAAAATGACAAAACAAAACATTTCCAAATTTAAAACTGACCTGCGAAAGCCATTTGTTTCTATAATAATTTTGTTTAGAATTTATAAGTGTATAAAATGTGTCACATTATCTTGTACACCCTGTATTAAGGCTAATGCAGATATGACAGTAGAGGTGATGAGTGAGGGGTTAGGTTATAGTAGGTTAAGTTATGTTAGGTTAGGTTACTTATGATTAATGGTTTAGTGATTTTCATAGCACTTAACATAATTTTTGAGGGGCTTAAGAAGAAGAGGACGCACACTAACTGCGCCTCACTAATCCACAGGTATGAAAGTAATGAAATTAAAATGAATTAATACAGTTTCCTGTAAAATTGTCGTATTTAGTAAAGCGTTTTAACAATAGATGTCGAAGAATAAAAATATATTATTCTACGCTTCACAACTAGTTTTGAAAAATATTTTTCAAAAACAGTGACCGTTCAACGAAGAAGAAACAACTACTTCCCGGGCTACATGCCCCGACAGATATTGAATTACACTTCTAAGTCAAACGGGGTTGGTAAATCTACAAGATTTAAACCAACCATTCTGGTTTGCAACTAGAAGGGATAACACAACTTGTAGACCGGTTTCGGCGTATTGAAGTAGTTGTTTCTTCTCCGTTGAACGGTCACTGTTTTTGAAAAATATTTTTCAAAACTAGTTGTGAAGCGTAGAATAATATATTTTTATTCTTCCCCATCTAATGAAATTAAATTTAAGCTGCTACCCGAACTGCGCCAGCGGATTATAATTTTAATATCTGATTTTAAACTATTTTAAAACTACTTGTAATTATCGAGATATTTGTTGTAATTAAAGGGATGGTGTTGTAGAGTGTATTTTCATCATATTGATAGCTGAAGAGCTCATTATAAATTCAAAAACGTGTCTGAAACACTTCAGGGTGATTCAAAGAATTAAACAGAATTGTGAGCGCTTCTTCATGTAAATAAGTGTTCAGTTAGCACCTTTCGCTAGATTCTTCCTGTATAGTGAACCGCAGGTAGCGAGGACAATAGAACCCTAATACCACTACCATTCAAAGATATTTAGAAGTGATAAATTTTCCGTGACAGTGCAGTGTAGTTGGGTAAGAATAAGATCCTATTAGGAGCCTATGAGAGTACTATTTTCTAGTATAAGTAGGTAGTATATGTGTACCCCTTGAAAGTTTATTTGTTTTATTTTTGTTTTACTTTTCTGACAGTTGAGCAAAAATGTCACTAATAAAGATTTCGTTTATGATAAGTGATAACTGCATTAACCCGATATTGTGGAAAATTGATGCTAAAAATGAGTATCAAATTAAATATTAAGCAGGAATGTAATTGTATAAATACAAAATTATTTCTATGAATAAGGATGGGCCCTAAAATTGTTTGTTCCTCTTACATTCTAGCAGGATGTGTTTTATTGTTTGAATAGTATGGCAAATGAAACAGGGTGCTCTGATTATAGTGTCACTGGGTGTTGGCGTATTAAGAATGTGAGTCCAACAGGAAGTTGATTTTCTTTTATAAGAAATTTAGTAAATATAACCTGGCAACTGTGAAGTATCGATGCACTGAACAAAAAAAAGATTTACAATTCAAATCTCACCTTGCAAATAAAAAATGAATATCTAATAAACTATTTAATTTAAAGTAGGTGTTATTGTTTCCCATAGACTGTTAAATAAATAATCTTCAAGGTAAACAGTGCCGGGTTTTGTAATTTACACTGGGAAAAATGACGAATGAGGTGCTTGGTATCAAATAATCAAGAATTAATCATAGTTTATTATTCATTACGATATATACGGGTGGTTGAGAAAAATCATTTTATCCACAATCACAGTATAATTGGAGTTTTATCCACACTAAAGAAGCTTATAAAGTACCAGTTTATCCACTAGTGCATGGAATAATGAATGATAAAATCTTAAATGGCAACCCTTCAGCACCTCCCAAAATTTTTTTTTCATTATACCTCACCGCGCATTTCCCTTAGCAAACAACAATTGTATTATGACTGCAGATGTCAGTGTTTTGAATTATAATTGTATTATGACAGCAGATGTCAGTGTTTTGAATTATAGTATAGTATAGTAAATACTTACTAGTTTTTGTATTAAGAAAGGTATAATGAAAAATATCGTTCATTACACATCTATAAATGCTTTTCCCGTGCTTGCACGACTTCCCGTGTTCGGCTACGCCTCACACGGGAACCCGTTGCGCGCACACGGGAAAAGCCTATTTTCTGGACTTGTAATGAAATATACTAATAATAGAGCGTTTCCAAGTGACGTCATCCCGCGCCATGTTGTCAGCCGATCACGGACAACCTTCAGAAAGATGAATGGAAATAGCATTTTTTACTGATTTAAATATAAATCGAGCACAAAAGTTGATTGGTTTTGGTAAATGTGTGTATTAGTTGGGTACTATAATAATTGAATAGTGTAAAAAATTAATTGTTATGAGTTTTATCGTGTTGTATTATTCGGTTTGATGTTATATTAGAATTTAGTGTGAAGGTTGTCCGGTGACAGAAATTCGTCACAATGACGTACTTGGAAAAGGTCAATTAATTTAAATAATTTTTGACGTTACAGCTGCTGTCAGAACGAAATGTCAAATCACTTTTTGAAGAAATCTGATTCTTAATCACTGTGATTGTGGATAAAGCGTTGTATTGTATTAGTGTTTTAGTTGTGTTATATCCACTTCAGAAAATTAAAAACTTCCATGCGTGGATGAAACACTATCTAATACACTCAGATAGGATGCCGGAAAACAATTGAATCTCAGTTTTTGAATCAGCAATCGTATATTTTAGGAGAATAAATATTATCACAAAATGTAAAAACCACTTTTATTAAACTATTCTAAATAATTTTTTTTATTCCTTGTTCTATGACCTTGTCGACCAATATTATGTTTACCCTTCTTCTTCGTTCTACCGACAAAGAAAAACAAGCTAACATGAAACAAGAAATAGACGAGGCGATGAGGCATAACAAGAAGCTAGTATTATCTTCAGCAGGCTGTTCCAATCCCTGATCTAACTGTAGGAAAAGATTTTAATTTAAGAAGAGCTTGGTTGTAGAATCTTGGAGTGCATAACTGCAACACAGGTCAAGCATTTATGTACATGTGGCCAGAGCATGTAGCAAAACGTGGTAGTGACGAAATTGCCAGTTGTCTTTCGAAATTTATTAATGAACAGGCCCCTCAAACAGAAGAACTTTTAGTATTTACTGATAATTGCGGGGGACAAAATAAAAACTGGACAATAATGTCCCTTTGGTTGCAGATGATCCGAGAACCAAATTTTTAGAGCATCGAACATGGATATCTCATACCCATTTACCACCAGATAGAGATTTTGCAGCTATCGAAGAGCATAAGAAATATTTGAAGCAGGTTTACAGTCCAAATCAGAGGTATGAAGCTGTTAGAGATGCAAAAAAAAATCTTTCTGAATTTGTGCCGATGAAGATTTTTATTGTTTCGCTAATTTGCAAAACTATATCACTAAAAAAAATGTGACAGATACCAAAGAACGTTTAAATTTTAGACAAGTTAGATGTTTCCGTTTTAAAGCAGAACATTCTAATACAATGTTTGTACAACACTGTTTGAATGGGCTGTTTAAATCCGTTAATATTGTAAAAAGAGGTATACAAACGTCCAAATTCCCAACATGTAGCGAGCTTCCCTTAAAGTATAATAGTTTCATAGCAATCAATCCAAAGAAACTTGCATATCTCAAAGCACTTCTTCCTTACATACCTCCAGCCTACCACGGATTTTATAGAGAACTCGGTGTGGAAAACGTTACAACTAGGCAATGGGCATATAGAAGAAGTCAATGTAGAACATTTCGATTACAATGATGATGTCTCAGATGATGTTTGAATTTCGATGAGTCTACAAATAAATTTAATAAAAATTTGAGTGTAAAATGGTAACAAGCCACATTCTTGTTATATTTTCATATATTTTTTCTTAGTCTAGCATATTTTCTTGAGTTATTAGTCTGTAAAATAAACATTATGTTGGTATTAAACTGAGATAAAATTTACTTATTGTTTCCTTTGTAAATGTGATTTCACGATTTAAATGAAATATTAAAATGTAAATTACTCCAAACTAATTTGGTGTGGCTTAATTGCCTGTTCCGCCGAGCCCTTCAATTATTCGATAGGTTGTTACTCCTACCACAAAACAGTACAAATATTTTGATGACTTGAAGTTGGTATTGTCAAAGTGGCTCATATCGTCTTCAAACTGACTCTATCCTGGTTGCAACAGTTACTTTCAAGGGTGATGATAGGTATCCAAAAATGTGTTTCATTAGATTGAAGCAGCTTCAAACGAATTTACAATACAACTGGGTATCCCAGGTTGAAAAATTATCTATCGAAATTAACTCTCTGGAAACCTGGAACAACCTAAATCTCTCTTCACTCAAAAGAGAATCAGATAACTTACTGCATAACGATGATATGATTAAATTATCACTATCCAGGTATTCAACGATATATGTATAAATTGTTTGACCATGAGAGGTACTCAAATGTACTTGCATTTGAAATGTCCAATAACATTTATTAGAATTGTGGCACAAACCAGACTCTCCTCTAAATACTACATTAAGTACTTTTTAAACGGTCATTCTTACCAAATTAATCAGCAAGAAATGTGTACTATCTGTAATCTGCATCAAACAGAAACGTTGGAACATATATTTCCAACTTGTCCAATAGACAACTGTCTAAGACCTTTAGAGTTTCGAAATTTCAATAACATCACCTATCTTGATAATATTGATAATCTAAATTTGTATTGATTCATGTTATTCCAAGCTTTCTCAAATTAAGATCATTCATAATTAATGAGTAAATATTTTAGGGACTTTAAATTTTTCTTTAGTTAGGTATCTAATGTATATTAATGAATTTTTCTTTACAGCTATAGCTGGGTATTTTGTGTAAAAATTATACTGGTTTGTACTTCTTAGTTAACATTATTCAGGATTGTACTTCTTGGATTTATAGATTAAATTTGTATTAGAGATGCTTGTTCAACCAGGCTATTGAAACTGGGTAAGAGATATCTGAAGACAGTTACCTACCGACCTGGTGACTGGACACTGCACCCTGAGGAAACATCTGCACAAAATGGGTAAAGTTAGTGAACCTTTGTGCAGAAAATGTGAACTTGATGATGAAACACCTACTCACATACTCTGCTTCTTCGAGAACTTACAAGTACGTAGACGGAAGCACTTTGGAGAGGAATTAAAACAACCATCACAACTACTGAAAATCTCTCCAGTCAAACTAGTGGCCTTTATAGAAGACAGGAAGCTTCTGGAATGAAAGTAAATACCATGGAAAATGGTTCAAAAATTCAGTTCAAGTGTCTGGGCTGTTGAACACAACCCGAACGAATGAATGAAGGCCACTTGTAATATTTTTTTTAAATGTGAAATTTAGATTTAAATCGTTGTAAATAAATGAAATGTTATTAAAATTTCAAAAATCGGACCTGTGTTCCGCATTTCTAAATGATAGTGTTATCATTAGTTACATGATATGAAAAGTTATCTAAGACGGTTTTAAAATTTGATAACGATAACTAGTGTTTACACTGTATAAATAATTTCTTTACACGTACAGGTTAATTTAAAATACATAATAGAGGTTGTGTTCACTTGCATCAATATTACATAAATTTGGCCCGACAACATAAGATAATATTTTTATATAAATACTTCAATTTAAATAAGTTTAGTTACGTTACAATAAGATAGGTGAGTATTATACAAAGGTATGATAATATTTGTAGCATAGACGGTATGGAAAGTGCCGAAGAAGTACAGGTTTCCCAAGATAATGTGATACATTTTAAAGGCAGAGATCGGATGTTTAGGTCAGTTTAAATGTACAAAACTTATTTATTGCTCAATTTAAATTGCTGGACCTGTCATTTATTTGACGTAACCTAAACTGCTTCCAGGTGATAGTTTTTCTATGTAAAAAGGTAAGTAAATTAAATTCAAGAGACTGTTCTCATTTCATTGGTCCGATGCTGCCTTTTCAATTTGACCAGATATACTTTGTACAAACTATTAAAGAATAATGGAAATGTATAATTTCAGCTTTCGATGTCTATGGATAAAAATGTTTGAGCTATTCTCTGTATTTCGGGGTGCATTGCTTTTGGAACTCCAAATTCGACAACTGTAATACTAGTTAGCATCTTTACCATTAATGTTGTTCTCCAAATAGGTCCAGAAGTCTCACACATAAATAAAACATTTTTAAATCATTTGGTTGAAGTGTGTGGAATGTTTGAGTATTGTAGGTGGTTACTTTTGAAATTATCAGGTCTTTCTAAACCTGACTTTATGCTTGATCTTCTTTTATGGATATATATAAATTTTTTTCAAATTTTTCTTAACTTCGAGTCAATTTTTATTATCTTTGCATCTTTGATATTTATTAGCAGAATTAAGAGATATTGAAAAGGCCTAGTATGTCGTTTCAAATAGCCACTCAAAATCGAATCTTGATTAATTGATTCGTTCAGTATCGCCATTCAAGGTTTGAATCCTCGGCACTTCAGCCTTTTCGTTTTTTGTGCTTTTGGCTGCACTGTTTATGTGAGGAGACTAGTTGTCTTTATGAAGCTGAACTGTCTTTTCACAAAATTTTCCTTGGAGAAATCCTCTCTTGGACGCGCTAGTCTCAGAGGTTTATATCTCCAGTAAGTCAGTGCTTCGCATTTCAAGATTTCCATGCACAACCGAGAATTGATGAGGTTGATCTCTATATATTTAAATTCTATGCATGTGCTTCCTATTTTACCCTTACTTAGGTTCAATATTTTGTTGGATTTTTCGACCAGGAGTTTGCTGTTTCTGTTTAAGCACGGAGCTCCAGTTCATATGATGTTTTGTTTGAATCCACCCTGTACTGCAGTTTTTGATATACCAGAAGCTGGTTCAGGACCATTGAACTCAGTTTCAGGCTTCACTTTCTTTGCTAAGGTGTCGATCGCTTCATTGCCTACAATACCTCTGTAAACTGGGACCCTCTTAGGTGGTCTTGCTTCAGTCGTGCGAATAGCATAACATGTCATCATACAAATGGGCCAAACATAAAAATAAATAAAACTCAACAAAAATTTTAACAAAATTATAATTATAACTAAAAACAGAAAATAATGTTGAGTATGTTTCAATTTTCTATATTGAGTGCATGTTTCAATAATGAAAAGAACTTCAATTGTTCAGGAATTGTTAAATTTTTCACTCTGTTTTCAATTTCTTCAATGCTATGTTCTTTGATAAAAGTACTGATATAAACATTAACAAACGTTCCCATCATAAAATAACAATCAAATCTATCAACGAAACCACCATGTCCTGGAATAATATTTCCAAAATCTTTTACACCCACGGCTCTCTTAAAACCAGAAGCAAAAAAACCACCAAAAGGAGCTAAGACACTAGCAAAAATTGTTAGATGAAAAGCATGCTGGAGAAAAGGATAGTAGTTTATGGAAAAAACAGTATTACCTATTGGGTAAGGCATTGGTTGAAACAAATGATTTCGAGTACAATTTGTTAATCTTATAATTTTTTCATTAACTTCGTAATATTTAATAGGACAAACGAAATAATCAAAATGGCAAAAAATGTATGATAGAAAAATTCCCAAAATAACAGTAAATAATCCTCCACCTACAAAACCTTCCACAGTTTTGTTTGGAGATAATTTTATTAAAGGTGTTTTTCCAAAATTTTTTCCGGTAAAGTAAGCAAAAGCATCATTGATTATTATCAATAAAAAAGGCACCATGAGCCATATGAGTCCTTCGTAAAGATTTTGAATGAATAGATAACTTTGTATAGTCAGAATAATTGTTAAAAAGTGAACCCAAAATAATAAACTAAATTGCTCTACCATGTACTCCTTTTTCAAAGTTACTAAGAAAAAAACTAATCCTAGAAAATATAGCGACAACGAAATGAGTTTATGAAATTTAGCAAGTAAGTAAAGCAACAAATATTTGTTAATATAGAGTTGAGTGTACGATGAAAATGCTTCGACAAAGCAAAAGTAATTAGCCAGGACAATGGCATACCAAAAAAGTCCTGCAAAGTAGGGAATATGTGGTAGTTTCTTCAACCGGAACGCAATACTCATTACTTCTTGAAAACTTTTAATTTGTATGATCAAAGTATTGATTATAATGAAAGGGACACCGACGCAAAGAGCTAAAGCGAAATATGCTAATAGCGACAATCCTACGACGGTCCTTTTGATATCACTGCTTTTGAATATAAACTCCGATGTCCATTTTAAAGTTTTTGATGTTAAAGGTTTCGGAGAGACCATGTTTCAATCCTGGAATTAAAATGCATTAGTTGATGAGATGACATTGGCTAAAATATTATGTCAATATGTATGGCAAATATGTTTGTTTTATTTCATTACTATGAATTTTTATCGATTCAGATGTGGGGTATTTATGAGATACTTACAATTTAGACGTATTTCACTATCAGGCTTACTTTTGTTAAAATCTGATTCAGCATTTAAATAAAATTTTTAAAATACTTTCACGATTCTCTGTCAAGCGGCTATAAAAAACAAGGGTATACGGATTAATCGGTAAGTCAAATTTGACAGTTTGATGAGTATTCATGAAATTACAGTTCGTCGTCATGGTCAGTGGTATAGGTCAGGCGAACGGTTTCCTAATTTTCCTAACTCCCTCAATTTTGTTGATGATAGTTATGTTATTTGTCATGGTTGTTGTTCTCATGTGTCATGACAGATATCGTTACTGTTCCTTTTTGTTACAAACCACAGAACTAAATACTAGATCTGTGGCTAGAACCAACAAAATAAATAAACGTAGGAGTGAAAAATGAAATGAACAAATCCTTTAGACAATAGGGACGTTCGGCAATTAACTCCGAAATGGAGAGTGAAAGGAGTGGAGCAGAAGCAGATTTTTCGTAGAGAAAATGATCATTTATTACCGAACTCTCAAACTGTCAAACGAGGGACATCTATCAAATGTCAAATTCAAACAAATGTCATTCGGTGTAATATTTTTGTGGTTATTTCTTAGTATTTTTATAAAATATGAATAATTATTATTTCTATGTAACCTAAAATACATAAAAAATTTATTTTTTGGCAGGTAATCGAAATGCGCATGTTCACGCCTAAAGCCCTACCTCGCCGAGGTGGTATAATTGGAGCAGCTCTTTTCACACCACTAAACAGTAAACGAACGATTTAAAGACTGCTCCTAATAAGGCGCTTCAGACAATACTACATATAAGGCTGTCAAAAAAGCATTTAATTGAAGGGGTATATTCAACTAAGGATCTGCTAGTCATTTGAAAATACCCCTTTTGACATAGTACATCACCCACGGGCCATTGCTTGGAATGGCAGAGCTAGCGTATCCACGTCGAGAGACAACTTCTCCTTAATTCAAAAACTAGCCTGCATGGAAAATAGACCAAACGACAGCTATGGAAGTGGTTCTTAACTTTATGTTACAACATATTATGGTGGAGAGAAGTAGTAGCAGCAGAAATATTAAAATACATCATGGCTAGAAAGGGAATCATCAAACAAAGCTTGAAATGACAGAGCTAGCGTATCGACGTCGAGAAACAACCTATCCTTATTTCAAAAACTAGCCTGTACTTATACGATGTATTACAAAGGATAGCTATTCCAATAAGCATATCTAAGAACGTCACAATTTTCCAAGCGGAAGTGGCGGCGATTCACCACTGCGTTGAAGAAATTAAAAGGCAGGAAAGGACATACCGTTCACATGCCATCTTCACCTACAGTCAAGCTGCACCGAAGGCACTCGATTCCACAGAGTTCAATTCTAAGCTATTATGGGATTGCATAGGTGCCTTAAACGCACTTGGAGAGGTCATGGTAGCCTGGATACCAGGGGACGAGGGTCATAAAGGCAATGAATTGGTGGATGGAACAGCCAGACAAGGCTCATCAACCGGAACACTTCTGCGGCTTCGCAAAGTTCGACAATAAATATGGCCACAAGGAAGTGGGTGGCACAGAAATCTCTAGAATGGTGGGTAACCTCTCCAGGACAGAGACAGGCGAAACAGTTCATTAGAGGACATTCGCCAACTTTTACGGCAGACCTAATGTGCAAAGATAGGAAAACTGTCAAAGCTGTAGTGGGTGTGTTGACGGGGCACTGTAAGCTTAACAGGCACGCAGAGCTAATGTGGTTGACAGACGAAGCTATGTGCAGGTTCTATCACCTGGAGGAGGAAAGTATGGTCAGTTCAATATTGATAAAATCTATCGAAGGCAGAATATTACGAGTATTATCATGTCGGATAGTAAAGCAGACATAAAAGTGCTGAGGTCCTACGTAATTAGTTCTAAAAAGACTAGGCAAGAAGCAAAGAGAGCGGCTAAAACACCTAGGAGACCGGAACGAACTCTTAACAGGGCTTTTTTTTCGGACCGAGATGGGAAACTCATGTTCGAATGGGTCCAGGACCCAAACAGTGTTGGACTCATCCCCAAGGGGATGCCTACCAACCAAACCCACCTCAAACTCGCCGTTACCCCCGCCTAGGAATCACTACCATAGCATACTTCGAGATGGGCGACGGTCCTCGGTCCTCAACATTATCTCCACCATGTTCTCCCAATACA
Source organism: Lochmaea crataegi (assembly GCA_947563755.1). Taxonomy (NCBI): domain Eukaryota; kingdom Metazoa; phylum Arthropoda; class Insecta; order Coleoptera; family Chrysomelidae; genus Lochmaea; species Lochmaea crataegi. The sequence continues at coordinate 75,830,241 of OX387423.1, forward strand.
CCGCCTCCCCTAGTTTCCTCTTCAACTTCTTCAGCACTTCCTCGTTCCTCCAGCATCTAAACACATGCCATCCATCCAATCTCTCCTATTCCCAATCGCTCCTTTTAGCGCGCCCTCATACTCTTCCCACCTTCTTTCCATTTCCTCCTCCATCCATTCCTGTACTTCCTCTCTGGTCGCACCCCTCCAGCGTTTATTTCTGGCTCTAGCCATCAAGTCCAATGGGTAGGTCCTTGCCAGCACCGCTGCTGCCAGTCCACCCACTGTCCTGTACCCCTGCACCACCCTCAGCAATATCCCTCTCTCATAACCCTCGCATTCACTCCCGCTCTTTCACCCCACACCTCCGCACCGTACAGCATACTCTGCTCTACCTTCCTAACTTCCTACCAATTATCCTCCTCTTCCACTCTCCCGGCCCCTTCACATTACACATCAATCTCCCCAGCCATGCTGCCCTCACTTTCCCCTTCTCTGTCGCCTTTATCATGTGTGTTCTGAAGGATAATTGACTATCCAACCACACCCCTAGGTAATTCACAGACTCCTCCATACGAATTCCCCATTCCCTCCATTTCCTTTCACTTCCTTGCTCCATTCCCTCACTAGCAACCCCACCGTCTCATCCTCCGCCACTTCTAGTTCGCACCGCTCTATCTTAGCAGGGCTAAGACAATCAAAGTCACTTTTAGCAAACTATGACCAGGTGAGATACAAAGAATGCATAATCCAGGATAAGTGTGCACTAAGAGTTTGGACAGGTGTCCGCCTGAATGAACATCTAAGAAGCTCAGACTAGTAGAGAAAGAAGAATTCCCCATTCACATGCTTGCGGAAAGCATGACACTACAGAATCTCCTGGAACAACTGGGAGAATACTGGATAAAGCCTTGCCTAAACTGAAACAAGGATATCTTAAAATTCCTTCAAGGAATAAAGAAACCACTAGTCTCCGAGACTTTCCGCAGGAACTAAGCTTAGTAGAAGAAGTACACAGTGGATCTTTTAGGTCTCAATGATTGTTTACTTTAAGCAATAAGCATACATTAACCCAATAGACTAGACTACAAAATTTAGATTCTCACTAAAAGTAGAAGTGGGCGTTCCTTGACACCCTTTTGGTAAAAACCTTGATGTTATATTTATGCTCAACTGGTGCGAAATCGTGATTTTATTTTATATACAGGGTGTCAATTTTAAAACTTACAATTTTTCTGCTTTATTGTTACACCCTGAATAATTATGACTTAGACCGTTGGAAATCATTTTCTACAGGCTTTCTAACGACGTATCACAAGTAGGGGGTTGCCATTTAAATTTTTGTAGGTGGGGTAGGTGGGGTAGGTGGGGAATAAGGGGTTGATGGGGGTGCGTTCCCTCTCATGTCATTTTTAGAATACAAATTGAAAATTAAAATTTGGAAAACTAATTTCTTTCATAATCGTACATTGAGTACAATACGCGAGTGTAATTTACTTAAACAACTGTTAGATAATTTCTCTTTCAATCATTTGATGCATACATCTACAGATCGCTTAAAAGTTCTTTAAAATTCTCACGCAATTATATATTTTGAATTGCAGAATGTTATAAATAGGTGCAGGTAAGATAATGTTTAAGTCCATCTCGTAAGTTTTTAATCCTCATCTTCAACTGCTAATGGAATCATTGAATACAAGACACAGGGCGGGGAAGTGTCAAAAAAAATTCTATTGTTCAGGCCACTCTGATGTTTTAATACGCTGTCGTGGGAAATGTATTGTAAAAACGAGGCATAATGATATTAATCAAAATGACTGAGGTTATGTGGCAAAATACGAGTAAATTTAATAGGTTATTGATATGAAGTACTGATTTTATCGGTCTTAGTTTCCTGAAGTGATCATTAGATGGCGCTATTGAGGTATAAATAACTTTTTATCAATTTAATTACTTCGGTTTCTATCATAGGTTAGGGGCTGACTGTGCGGGAGAAATTGCGCTTCATTTAACATTTTTCCGAACCGTTGAGGTGGGAAAGTCACTTTTCGCAATCCAGAAATATAAGAGAAAATGGATACGCACAATATACAAGGACTAGGAAAAATAGAAGCGATGTTCACGGAAATAAGTAGAAGGCTTCAAACGGTGGATGATAAACTTCAATATCTACTCGAAGAAAATAAGATGATAAAAGAAGAAAATAATAAATTGAAGGAACGGTTTATAAGCCAAGATAGAAAAATTGAATACTTAGAACGGGAGACAAGAAGAAAAAACATAATCATGAGAGGTATAGCGGATACCGAAGAGGAGAATAGAGAACAGACATTGCAAATAACATCAACAATAATAGAAAAATTTGGAGTAGAGATTAATAAAGAGGAAATAGATGAAACCAAAAGATTAGGAAGGTACAGACCAGATAAACAGAGACCAGTATTACTGAAACTAACCACGGGAAACAAAAAAATGGAAATCCTCGCTAGCGCCAAAAAATTAAAGGGATCGAATATATGGATAGACGAAGATTATACCAAAGTCTCACTAGAAGAAAGAAAACTACTAATCCCAAAACTGAAAGATGCCAGAAACTTGGGTCACAAAGCGCACTTGAAGTACAACAAGCTAATAATAAACAACGAAGTATACGAAGAACAGGAATGAATAGTAAAAAATATGGAAAGCCAACAGACAAATATATAAGGAGAAAATAGCAACAAGAAAAGAACATCCAGTGAAAGATCTCCAATTAGCACAAACATATCGGAACAACTGAGGAAGATAACACGATAACACAAAAAACTAGAAAACGTAGATACAAACATACACAAAAATGATGACCATGGCAATGAACAGGGACTGATTTGGAATCAAGACATAAAGAAATAAAAATTAAAGATAAAATATGGAAAATTGGAACGTGGAACATTAGAAGTATAACAGGGAAAGAATATGAATTAGAAGAGGAATTCACTAAAGCAGGATTAGACATACTGTGAATAACGGAAACTAAGATGAAAGATAAGGGAGAAAAAATATTAAAGGGAGGGAACACACTAATATACTGTGGAGTAGAACAAAACCAGAGAGCGAGAGAAGGAGTCGGATGCATAGTTAAACACGAAAACTTAAAATACATTAAAAAGTGGACTGGAATAACAGAAAGAATCCTAATAATAGAACTTGAATTACAAAAATAAGCCAAAACAACGATTGTAGTAGTATATGGACCAAGTGAAGATGAAAAAATGCAAGTAAAAGATAGTTTCTGGGAACAGCTATCAGATACAATAGAAAATATGAAAGATTGACTAATTATAATAGGAGACTTAAATGGAAGGGTAGGGAAAAAGGATTCAGAAACAGGAGGAACAGTCGGAAAGTACGGCGAAAATATATGATACAATAATGGGAAGAGATTGATAGACTTCTGTATAATTAACAATTTGATCATAACAAACACATGCTTTGAACATAAAAATATACATAAATATACAAGAGAGGTTATAAGCAGAAACGAGAGATCAATGATAGACTATTTAATAATAAATATAAACTACAGAAAAGATGTAAAAGATACAAGAGTCAAAAGAGGGGCCGAATGGCATCCAGATCACTTCCTAGTAATGTCACAAATTAAAGTACCGACAGAGGGAAAATAAAATAAAGGAGCAAGTGAAACATATTAACACAATAAAACATACAAACTAAGAGAAAAAGAAATAGCAATAATATATACAGAAGAAATAGAAAAAGTAATGACAAAAATTGTTGAAAATACATAAAAGTAGCCAGAACAACATGCGGAATAACCATTGTTGATAAAAATAAAAATAAAACAAATTGGTGGAATGATGAAATAAAAATCGAAATTAAAGTAAAAAAGAATAAATGGAAAAAATATCTGCAAAATAGGAGCACTGAGAATTATGCAGCATATAAAACTCAAAGAACGAATGTTAAAGAAATGGTAGAAAAGGCAAAACAAAAATCATGGGTAGAGTTCGGAGAGAAAATAGAACAAGACAGATTCGGAAACCAGAAACTATTTTTTAGAACATTGAAAACACTTAGAAAAGGAAAAAAAAGCCAAGGAATGTATTTGTTATCTAAAGAAGACAAACTATTAACAGAAAGTAGAGATATACTATCAAGATGGAGAGAACACTTTGAGTACACATTGAACACACATCAAACAGGGGACAAGGTTATGGAAGAAGAAGTTAGAGAAGCAAAAGACGCACGGAACGAGCAAGAAGAATTCAGAGCAGATGAAGGAAAGGAAGCAATAAAACTGTTAAAAAGAGGAAAAGCTGCAGGGCATGACGGGATAACTTCGGAAATGTTACAGAACTTGGGTAGCAAGGGTATTGAGACAGTAACAAAACTAATTAAAAAAATTTCAAAGGAATGCTGTATACCAAAAGACTGGAAAATAGGGATAATACTGCCGATAGATAAAAAAGGTAATAACCGTGTTTGCAATAATTATAGAGGGATCACGCTGTTAAGTATTGTTTCTAAAGTGTACGAAAGATTACTAGACAATAGATTAAAAATAATAATAGAACCCCAAATGGAAGAGTCGCAAAGTGGTTTTAGGAGAGGAAGAGGTATACAAGACCATATTATTATTATAAAACAAATGATTGAAAAGAATTACGTTAACAACAACAACATATACGTAGCCTTCATAGACCTGCAAAAGGCATTCGATAGCGTGCCAAGGAAAACAATTTGGAATAGCCTGAAACAAAGAGGAGTTAGTACTGTACTAAAGAAAAATATACGAGAAACTATATAAGAACAAACAATGAGCACTCCGAAGAATTCAACACCCATGAAGGATTAAGACAAGGAGGAGTACTTAGCCCAACGCTCTTTAACGTAGTACTTGATGATGTGATTAAAGAAGTAAAACTTAACACCAAAAAACTACAAGTGGGATACAGAAAGATGGAACCTATCAGAGTGTGCCTTCGCAGACGATCTGATGATATGTGCTAAACACTTGAAAGATTTACAACAAAACTTAGAAGCATGGAATATAGCACTCGATAAAAGAAATCTAAAAATAAATTTAGACAAAACAGAAATAATGGTACTAGGGAAAAATGAGCAGAAAGTAACAGTAACAATAAAGGACTACGTCCTAAAATAAACAGACCATTTCAAATATTTGGGCGCACGCTACAAAATGATGGAAAAAACGAAGCAGAAATAAACGACAGATTAGAAAGTGCAACCAAACTGTATTACTCCATAAACAACGCACTTATTAGGAAAAAAGAAGTATCCAAAAAGACAAAAATCACAGTATATAAGACAATATACCGACCGATATTGACCTATGGAAGCGAAAGCTGGACGCTCACAAAACAGCAAAAGAGTAAGCTCCAAGCGGCCGAAATGAAATACCTAAGAGCGGTCAAAAACATCACTAGGAAAGACAAAATAAGAAACGACGCAGTGAGGCAAGAATTAGAAGTCGAGCCATTAATAACACACATAGAAAGACAACAACTGAGATGGTTCGGACACCTAGTTAGAATGGAAAGTAGCAGACAAACCAAAAGAATATGGCAAGCAAAAGCGTCTCAAAAGAGGACCAGAGGTAGACCTAAGAAAACTTGGAATGACGCCATAGCTGAAAACTTAAAGAAGAGAAACAAAAGTTGGACAGTAGCGAGAAGATTAGCACAAAACAAGAGAGTGGGCAAAATTTGTATATAGTTAAATTATACCACCTTAACACCTTCGGGTACACTAAGGTATATTAACATTTTTCTATGTAAGTGTGAGTTTGGGTGAGTTCTTGGATGGTTAAGATTCACAATCGGTCCCGGCAGGTGACGCTGCAATTGGGTTCACATTGAACTCCTAAGCAGCTGGATCAATTTTGAAATTTTCCATGTGTAATCAAATGAGTTTCTGAGTTGCTTACAAGTGACAAAACACAAAAGATAGGAGATGAGAGAGAGAGAGAGAGAGAGAGAGAGAGAGAGAGAGAGAGAGAGAGAGAGAGAGAGAGAGAGAGACGAGAGACGAGAGACGAGAGACGAGAGACGAGAGACGAGAGACGAGAGACGAGAGACGAGAGACGAGAGACGAGAGACGAGAGACGAGAGACGAGAGACGAGAGACGAGAGACGAGAGACGAGAGACGAGAGACGAGAGACGAGAGACGAGAGACGAGAGACGAGAGACGAGAGACGAGAGAGAGAGAGAGAGAGAGAGAGAGAGAGAGAGAGAGACGAGAGAGAGAGACGAGAGAGAACAGAAAAGAGACGAGAAAGAAGAGACGAGAGAGAACAGAAAAGAGACGAGAAAGAAGAGACGAAAGACAAGTGACAAGAAGCTAGAGCTAGAGACACAAAAGGTAGAAAGACGTAAAGCTTTTACTTTACGTGACAAAAATATACAAATATGAACAATTTAAGTCTCCATATGAAATTACATGCAGAGTTGAAAAAAAGCGTAAGAAACTGACCTGCGGTCGCATACGTGCTTTTTTATCTAAAATATTAATTTAAATTAATTGATTATTTTCAATATCAACGTAGTTGTATGTTTGCTAAAATTGATATTTCTTTCCTACGTAGTAACAATTCTCAATCCTCTATCCTTAATCCTCATAATAGTATGTGCCAGGTGTGTTCGAGAAGACAATTTATGCATTGAACCCGATCAGGTATTTATTGCACGTATGCAATTAATTATGAAAGACAGCTGTAATCAAAGGCAATTAGTAAGAAATTTTCCTAACACGAACCGCAAGGCCAAATCTGAAAATATTAATTGGGGTCTTAAGTTACCATTCAAGAAGTCGAGAATTGTGAAGATCTCTTAAAACGTCACTCATACTGGTTTATCAACATTAAAAAAAACCTTGATGGAATACTGATTAGAAAGATTGTGATTGATGATTATTGAGTTATTATTTATTGATAAGCAAGTAATAAGGAGTAATATCTGTCTATATTATTTGTTAATAATAAGAGGAAAATGAATTAAATAGAATAAAAATCTTATAGGTTTTGGCTCTATCTTTACACTTTTGATTTTTTTTTCCAATTAGGAAATTAATTCATGAAATATTTTAATTAAAACAATTTAAAGAATAATAGGTTAAGAAGTAATTATTATAGCTTACCATACATAAAACTGAAACACGATTACACGTTAGAAATAAAAGAAATATAAAATTTTAAGGTATTGGGAAATTAACTTAGTAACAGACCGTGTTTGATGGTGGTACAAGCCGCGTTTTAGCACAATTTGCAGTGGCGTAACAAGTATATTTTTACAAATAATCCAAGTAAGATAAAAAGTCATCTTTATTTTGCATCACTACGGTTCTATGGCCAGTTGGAACGAACCTTATATCTCTTGCTAGTACTGAACTGGAAGTTTTCACTGTAACACTTGATTAAGTGAAAAAGGATACTGGAAAGATAATAATGTTCTGGTAAAAAGCAGAAAAGAGCTATGCTAGTTTCCAGCTTCCTTTAGAAGTTATGGTTCAAAGAAAATTGGACTTGACCTCGTGCAAATATCTGGAACAAATACTTCATCTCGGCAATATATAACGTTAAATATAATGAACTGAACATGCAACACGAATCAGTTACAACCGAAAAATAATCTTACGAAGAGAGGGGCTGAAACACCCTTCAGGGTGCCGAAATTCTTTTGCCGTATCAGCACCAATGTAATTCATAGGAAAGTAACTTATTTAGCACTGTATAGTACCACGGGAAGTAGTTTATATTCGCACTCGTGAGGACAGTTACTAAGTAACTTTCTGCACGAGTAAGAATAAGTAGTCAAATTACCTAAATTTGATTGATATCCTACATGAGGTATTTACATTCACATTTGAAGCAGAAAAATTGGTGATAAAAAACGTTCTGGAATCGAACCTGGACACCTGTTTTAATAGCAGTACCAACGATCTAATCAGTTTAACTATTCAGGTATTAATGCCTCGTGCTTCAATATTAGTCACTCGTATAAAAATATAACTCTCCGCACTCGTGATGTAATCCTGATAGTCCTTGCTAATCCTGATGATATACATTTTTCCTTAAACTGAGTAGGTACTCTTTGTTAGTTTGGGTCAACAAATATTATTATTGATTTTATTTTAAAATCTTTAGTTGTAAGTATGTCGCTTATGATATATTTTTATTTCGATACGTATTTGATGCCTTTTAAATTTTTCTTTATTCTCCGCTTATGACAAGCTGTGGTATTTGGGAGGGCTGCAGTAGGTATACATGTTGCAAAGCCGCGGGCGCAGGGCCGGTATCTTGATTAGAGGCTGCGTGATAGCTTCATTAGGTCAAAAGTTTCGGTTATAGGGCCCACCTCTGACGCCCGGACCATTTCATTTTCTTACACCGACTCGATTTTGTTTGAACACAGTAAGTAACCACTTTCCCATAAATTATACAGGTGGATCCGTATACAATTTTAATCCGAAATTCATATAAAATATATCATTTTGAGAAATAAAAGTAGACACGCAGTTTTTAATACTTACTTTTATTGCGAATTTAATGAAATAGAATATCTTTTTACTAAAAAATAAAAACGAATGAATGGAGACAAAAAAAATACTGCAATGATAGAAATGTACCACACATACCATATTTTCAGCATTTCTTTCAGAACTGATGGGTGCTTCTAAGCAATCCTCAGCTGGATCCATATTTTTTCCTTATTGTTAAAATCATATCCAGAAATAACTATTCATTTTTAATTATTTAGACATAGGGAGTTGTTAATCGAAACTGTTATTTATATGTCACTTCATAATTATTTCACATAATATATTGATATGAAAAATAACACTACACATTGTACATAACCGACACGAGTTACTGCTAACATAAAAGCTTCAATAATTATAGAATATTAAATGAAAACTATTTAAATGATTCAAATTAAAATAAATCAAACTCAAAGAAGCAATTCAAAATTTATAATGTACCTCGTACATACATACAATAATTCAATTATATGAAGAAAATTAAAACAAATCACCAGGTATCAAATATAAGATCCAACTTTAAACGGAAATGTTTATGGTTTTTATGTATTATCTTGAATTTCTTCATGTAAAATTAAATTTGTCCAAAAGCATTACGAAACTTTATTCGTATTATGGTAGAATCTAAAAAAGAAAAACTTTTAATACAGTTATTAGATCTATGACACTTGTGAAAGTATTTATCATCTGATGTATGACAGGTTTGAACATAGAATTGTCAGCTAGAACAGAAAAATTACCAACCTAAATTGAATATGTCAAATAATTTGAAAATTTAATTAATAAAAGATTTAAACTTAAATAATCCATTTAGAAATTTAAAATATGATGCTTTCTTTTAAAAAAGATTAAATCTATCAAAGAATATAATAAAATCTATTTAATGAACAGCTATAAGATAATTTGATTGGTCAATGACAATCAAACAAAGAATTTACTTTAAGAGATAGTAGGCAGTTTGTTGCTAAGGAAGAAAAATGAACTGGGTTGTTAGGTACTTGTTGATAGAGAAAGCGTCGTCCCTTTTTAAAAATGAATTTTCTACAAGAAGCACATTATTTCGTTCAGTGAAAAAAATTTGTAAATTTGATGAAATATCTATGTAATTAATAGTGAAAATAGTTTAACTAACCTTGTAACACGGTTCCTGAAGAAAATAAACACCGAGGGATCTTCGTAAGTGAATAAATTTAAATAAACCATATATTAAATTTCATCAAGAGGCATTCTACATTGGAGTTGTCTTGCTTTTCGTTTTGGAGGTTACTTCACAAAGGCCCAGAGCGGTCTAAAACAGGAAAGAAGTGATTATTCATTTTTCAACATTGATAGAAGATAAAAGGTATTTAATAAACTTCAATTTAAAATAAATAACTTACTTGTGAGTGTATATAGAAGGAACTTAGATATTTTGCAAATTCCGATACAACTGTATCGTCCATTTTGCTTTTCGTTTTGGCTTATTTAAAACAGTATCACTGTAAATACACTAATGTATTAAAAGTTCCATAATTGAATGTATTAAAAATAATTTTCATCGAATGAATGATTTTTGAGTGAAAGACCATATTAGTTAAGTTTTATTTTCCTTTTGATGTAAGAAATAACGTTTATTTGCTAATTTATGTCCACAAAATTAATTTTCATAAAATAAATTTAAAATTGTTTCATCCCATCAAGTATTATTTCGAAGTAATTTTTTTCATCAGTTGGTACAACTATATTGAACACCTGTTACACATTACTGGGGCACTTTCAGGGTGAGTACACTGGACCGTATTCAGGAGTGTTTAAATCCAAATCAGATGTTGAAAACTTTATTAAAAAATTTATTTATAACATTGAATTTTGGCGCCCATAAAAAAAGGAACAGTAATTAGATTTCTTACACATTAAACCCATGAACCCAAATCCTGAGAAGCTGAGTTTTCATAAAAAACGTAAGTACACTGTGTAGAGTTATTTAATTTGCAAAATTTGAAATAATTCCGGGTACAAATAAAATAAAAAAAATTATAAAACACTAAGTTAAATATCATATCAATATATTTATATTTAAGCCCCGGTCATGCCATCTGACCTTAGTGGAGTTCAAGCTATAATTATTTCTTTTTTTAATAATAATATGTAATGTGATATCATCAATATCAAAACTAAATATATTTATGCTTACTAATACTTTTATGCCTACTTACTTATATGAAAAAATTTAAAAAAAGATCTGAAATCCACAATATTAACGTTCTAGACATAAAACAACATTGTTTCGAGCCAGTTTCTCATATAATATAGCGAAACTATATAATATCATCCCACATAAATTAAAAAGCTTAAGAGTTTAAAAAAAACTGAAAGAGTTGATGAGCGGCGTTATAAAATATAAGTTCTAAGTTACTACTGCTTCAAATCTGGTGTACCAACACTACATTTTACTTTCTAGCATTAAGTAGTTTTTCTTTAATTTTCTTTACTTCATTATAAAATATGTTATCTAGAATATAATTAAACGGGTTGAGAGAAAGAGCAGATCCTTTAGAGGACTCACTGGGTCCTCTGTAGATATCTGAACTTAGGATTTCTTTAATTACCTACATTTACTTTAATTATACGAAGGTTACCACATTCCCCCTTAGAAATAATTAACAACGGTTGGCCAGCCATAAACTAATTATCTAAGGGTGTTTTCAAACGCCTAATAGTTTTGACAAAGATGGATAATTACGACATGCTATACTAATAATAATAGTAATAATGATATCAGTGTGACGCTTCCACATAGATACCAATATCAGTATTTCAATAAATTGTCTGGGCTATAGAACATTTTTGGTGCTGCAAAAATGAAAAAGGTGGAGAACAAAATGACTTGAGGCGTTCCATACTTTAAACTCCCTCTGTATGTACTATCTCCTGTATAAAATTATGTAGTGGGGAAGTTGAGAAGGTGAGTTGACTTATGATAGATGTTTATGTATGAAAGATATGGGTAATTCTGGATGTATATTTTCCGTATCATCTGTTAGAGTGCGTTTTCATAAAAAAAATGAACAACACAAATTTCCTGAAACTTTGTTATGATTTTGAATTTATTTAACTTTTCTTGTTATAAAATAGTTCACTTTTAAATCAATAAATGATCTATCTGCCTGTAACATTAGAACAAACTATCTCCGAAACACAATATGAAATTTTCCAGCTGTAAAAATAATTTCGATCGACTTGATTCTATCATCAACGCATCATTCTCATGAAATGTTTGTAAATCAGCTACGGATTATTCCTAATAATCCTGGCACCGTGCTAGATATTTATGTTCAGGGAATTTTATTTGCGGGAATATCTAATTGTTTATTCAAAAAAGTAATTTGCGCCGTTCAGTTTATAATTATCGAAAAGTTATTGAGATAACTAATTTCTGGTGTACACAAATTGGTAATTTAGAAAAATAAATCATCATATTGGTTTCAGTTTTGAATACGAGTTTGAATATTTATGATTCATTGCACTAAACTTGTAGAAGGATATTTTTGTCCAAATCATGTTTGAAATATACGAAGTGCTTGAATTATTATCAGATGTTTTGGTTGTGTGGATATACCTTGAAAAATTTATAAATTTAATAAAATTTCGGATGTAAATATAAAAATTGGGAATTGAGCTTAATAAGAGTTCCTGTATTTTTTTTATCTAGAAGACAGATGGAGCCACAGTACCACATAGATTTGTTTTTGTGAATATACTCTTTTTGGAGAGATGCAGATGTCTTCCTTCATGGGTTATTTACCATTAGTGCAGCACACAATATGCTGCCAACTGGAGAGCCTGGATTTCGGATTTAATTAAAACTGTAAAGAATTCTTTGATATTCGCTTATGTGTCACGTTGTTGTTTTAATCCATTTTACGGATTACCTGCTTCTATTTTGTTTTGTGTGGATTAGCTAATATTAGTTATCATTATTTATTATCAAAAAAAAATCTCCAAGTTTATTGTGAAGGAATGTAATGTATGGGGACTTATTACCTAAAAAAAGAAAAATTACTGAAGAAGTTTCTTCTTTATACCGGTTTATACTTCCAATACAGGAAGAGCAGCGTTCAATTTGGTTGGACGGGGAAGGAACAAATATTTGGATCTGAAGAGGTAAATTTCTTATACATATATGTATATTTATTGAATGCTGTTAAATGTGGTTATAGTCCAAATTAGAAACTAAAGTGGAAATTCATGAACATTTTTATGTTCCCCACTGGAAGAGTTGTTGGATTGAATTTTTTTTTGAAGCAATCTCAATTTTTCCAGTCTAGTACTTCGAGAAAAGTAGTATAATTTAAGCGGTCGTCGGACCGCCGACAGAAGCTTGCTTCTTATGCACAATAGAATGACCATTTTTCGTGAATTTTTCACCATTTTTCAAAAATTTTGACCATTTTTGACAGTTTTTGACGAATTTTGACAATTATTGACCGTCTCTGACAATAATTATTGACCATTTTTGACAATTTTTTAAAAATTTTAACATATTTGGCAATTATTGACCATTTTTTCAAAATTTTGACAATTTTTTCAAATTGTAATAATTATTGACCATTTTTGACAATTATTGACTAATTTTGATAGTTTTGACAATTATTGAGGATTTTTGACAATTTTGATCATTTTAGACCATTTTTCCAAATTTTAACAATTATTGACCATTTATGACAATTTTTGAGCATTTTTGACAGGTTCTGAAAATTATTGACCATTTTTCAAAAATTTTGACAATTTTTAATAATTATTGACCATTTTTTCAAAATTTTGACAATTTTTGACAATTTTTCGAAAAATTTGACCATTTTTCAAAAATTTTGAGACACTTATTGACCATTTTTCCAAATTTTTGAAAATATTTGGCAATTATTAACCATTTTTTCAAAATTTTGACAGTTTTTGACAATTTTTCCAAATTCTTGTCAATTTTTGACCATATTTAAAAATGTTTGGAAATTTTTCAAAAATGTTAACAATTATTGACCATTTTTGACAATTTTTGACGAATTTTGACAATTATTGATCGTCTTTGACAATTATTGACCATTTTTGACAATTTTTCAAAAATTTTAACATATTTGGCAATTATTGACCGTTTTTTCAAAATTTTGACAATTTTTGACCATTTTTCAAAATTTTAACAATTATTGATCCTTTTGGACCATTTTTGACGAATTTTGATTGGTTTTGACAATTATTGAGCGTCTTTGACAATTATTGACAATTTTTCAAATATTTTAAACATTTTTCAAAATTTATGACAATGATTGACCAGTTTTTGACAATTTTTGAAAATATTTGGCAATTATTAACCATTTTTTCAAAATTTTGACAGCTTTTGACTATTTTTGATAATTTTTGACCAAATTCAAAATTTTTTGACAATTATTCAAAAATTTTAACATATTTGGCAATTATTGACCATTTTTGACAATTTTTGAGCATTATTGTTAGGTTCTGAAAATTACTGACCATTTTTCAAAAATTTTGACAATTTTTAATAATTATTGACCATTTTTTCAAAATTTTGACAATTTTTGACCATTTTTGACAATTTTTTGAAAAATTTGACCATTTTTAAAATTTTTAACCTATTTTGCAATTATTGACATTTTTCCAAAATTTTGTCAATTTTTGTCCATTTTTGACGAATTTTGATTGGTTTTGACAATTATTGACCATTTTTGACAATTTTTTAAATATTTTAAACATTTTTCAAAATTTTTGACAATTATTGACCAGTTTTTGACAATTTTCGAAAATATTTGGCAATTATTAACCATTTTTTCAAAATTTTGACATTTTTTGACAATTTTTCACTAGCCTTTTCAGAAATATGGCAACACAGTTGCGTGACGGACTTTTCGTAACGGTTACACGTTTTACAAGTTCACTAGCCTTCTCAAAAGTCCTAAGTCGTGCAATAAGAAGCAAGCTTCAACAAGTCTGCATTTTTTTTTGATGTCTACTTATTTATTTTGTGAGCAAGTTGCAAAAATAAATATTCAAACATCAGATTATTGTCAACTCTAGAAATACTACGAACAGCAATTACTATAACCAAACACAAACTTAATGAATATTCCCAGCTACTACATAAATTCTACAGTGCAAATATAAACCAAAATGGATAAGTACACATTGCACAACAAATATTCACAATGTCTGTGTAACATTCAACACCCAATACATTAATATCTAAAGTGCCATAAAGTAAGTAAGCGTGGCTAATAATTATGTCGTTTCAACAACAAGTGTCACACTATGAATTTCAATTGCTATTTTCACTTGGGAATCAACTAATAGCTAATGCACGATTCGGTTTTACACGACAAACATTCAGTATTTGCAGATTTCGACTCAGCCATATTAAACGTAAATGTTGAAGGTAAATAAATTACTAGGTGAGATTTCAAAGACTGAAAATACCTACATTTAAATAAATTACTAGTTGCCTTTTTACAAAAACAGAAAAACCTACGTAATATTTTTTCTACAAACAAAAAATGACATAACTAGTCTGATGATAAAAATTCCATTGTAAATTCTAAATAAAATGTTTAAATATGAAGTCGGGAAATATTATTAACCATATAATATCAAACAATATTGGGATGGTTGAACAATACTAGTTTGCAAGTGGTAAGGCTTTAGGTTTGCTGTCGGGAGATCGTGGGCTCGTTTCGCTGAGTCGACTCATCTGCTATGGGTTTTTTCAGAGGCACACTCCTAGGGGCTGGAAACTTCAATTAAATTAAATCCTCTCTTCTTTTAGCAGATTAGGTTTAATGAGGTTGTTATTGGCTTTTTCCACTGCGACCTCTTCAGATTCATCGTAGTGGAATTTTTTTGCTCAAAACTTACGTAGCCAATCAGCATCGAGACTCAACCTTTAATGTAGTTTCTTGTCGGTAGCTTTTCTTCGCCTAGTACAAGAAACCATTTATTCGCCCGGAAGTCGAACTAATATAGGATGTGCTCTGTAATTTCCTCCTCCTCCTCCTCCTCCTCCTCCTCCTCCTCCTCCTCCTCCTCCTCCTCTTCTGTGCCTATTAAGCTTGCAGTGCCCCATTAGCAGACCTAATTCGGCTTTGACAGGTTTCCTATATTTGCCTATTAGATCTGTGTAAAGATTTGCGGTGGTCCCTAATGAACTCTTTTGCATATCTCTGTCCTGGCAGTCACGAAAGTTACGGATCAGTCTTCAGAGTCAATAAAAGCCTTAGAGATGTAGAAAATGAAACACACATAATTCTAAAGGTAATATAAACAAAAAGTATGATTCTATAAGAAGTGGTTACAAATTATCGGCACGCTGTTATATTTGACGAAGTTTCCGCTATTAGAAATGTTTTAATCTAGGGTAAGTCCGGGATAGTTGGACCATGTTTTTTAAAAGCCATTTTTCCAAAACTTCCTGGAGGGATGGGTTAGATGGACCACCTGCTAGGGATAGATGGACCTCTGATATACGTTACCAAATCAGGGAGTAACACAAGACATAACGGTTATAAAAAATATAAACATTGTTTATTTTTAAGTAAACGATTTAAAAAAGGATAGGAAAATTCAGAACAATAATTCACTCTGCAGTCATCTTCTTGTGATCCCACAATAATCGCATTTATTTTCGAATCTTGTGCAGCTTCCATGTGTCCAGCGAGAGCATGACACACTTAATTCAATGTTCCTCGTTTTGATTTATTGTAGCTCTCTTTACACCATACACAATAATCTTCATCCCAGTCACTATCGTCATCGTCGTTGCAAATTGTATCAATATCAATATCTTCAGATTCTGAAGATGATGTAAGTTTTTTCTTCTTTTGCGTTCTCTTCCTTTCATTCATCGTTGTTTGCTTCTTATCACTTTCTCCTCCTAACTGCTTTTTCTCGAACCCGTTTTTCTTTCCCTCTCTGTCTTTCTCCTTTTCCTCCCTGTCTTTCTTCTTTTCCTCCCTGTCTTTCTTCTTTTCTTTCCTTCCTTTCTTTTTTCTTCCCCTCCTCTCTTTTTTTCCTCCCTTTCTTTTTTATTTTCCTCTTTTATTTTAATGTTTGACTCTTCTTTATCTTTTTTCTTTTTAAGAGCAATTGTGTTTTCCGGAGATCTTAAATAGTCTGGTATCACTTCGGGTTCAACGTTTGACGACTTCCCCTATGCTAAGGAGAGAACCAAATTGCAGCAGGGTAATTTTTCTTGAGGGATTATTAGTCATGTAGTTGGAGCAAGCAGAATAGTAGTTCATTTTTAAAGACTTGAAGAAAGCACGGTCTAATGGCTGAAGCCAATAGCTGGTGTGGGGAGGAATACTCATCAAAATTATTTCATTCCTTTCTGCGAACTCCAGCATTTAAATGCAGCTAGTGTGCGATGTATGTCCATCTAGAAGTAGGAGTACCTTTCCTTCTGGTTTTCTTGGAGTGAAATGGGTTTTCAGCCAATCAAAAAATAAATCAGTATTAACGTAGCCAGACTTTGGAGACATTTTTAGTGCAGCACCAGGTGGCATACCGTCACAAAACTCCTGTTTTAGATTCTTCCCTTTCATTATGCAAAAAGGCGGTAATTCCCAATAATGAGTTTTCCCCATAGAACCTTTACGATAACCCTTTGATCTAAGACGCATTTATAAAGTCGTTGTCGGTATGCCAAACGCTTTTGCTGCAGCATTAACTCCATTTCCTTATCCTCAACAGCTTTGACTGCAATTTTCAAACTGTCTTCAGACCATTCTCCTCTCCCAGACGTGCTTTTTCACTTATAAAATGTAGGCATTTTTCTGTAACAGGAAAAACCCTACTTATCAAGATGCATCTCTAAATTTATTTAAGATTTGAGAAAGCAAAAGGCCTACTCGTAATAGGAGGTACGGTCCAACTATCCCAGGTTTTTCAAATGGTCCAACTATCCCAAATTTCACTGGTCCATCTATCCCAATTGTAGGGGATAGATGGACCACCTAGCAGTTCAGACAAACAACGCTCCTGACACGCCATTTTAGGTTAGGATCGTAGCCAAGTATACACTTAAGTTATAGCATTGATTGATCATTAAAACTAACTTAACCACACAACACAGAAATCTGATACAAAATATTTCTTAACTCACCAAAATAAATAAACGAAGTTTTCTTCTAAAATACATATGAAACTCACAAGCAAAAGTAAGAGTGGACCTGTTTACTCGTCGACGACAACTCCAGATACCGACTGCAGCGCTGCTGCGGCAGAGCAGCGAACTATTGGACCGGTCCATCTATAGCAGTGGTCCATCTATCCCGGACTTACCCTGTACATAGTCGAGATTGGGATTTTAGTTTTAACAGGAATGGTGTCGAATTAAGAGTTTCCCGGTAATATCTTCATGCATTCAGAATAGAAAAATAGAGTTAACATTTGCTTACAGAATTGCTCCTAATGGAAGACTTTGTTTTAACCTGTTAAAAATCAAGGACTGCAGAATTTTTAATGACACCCAATCCTAAAAGTTATACTGGTCATTACTATTGTGGAACGTTCTTGGCGAATAATGGCAAAGTGTCACAACAGTCACCAGAGATGTACCAATGTCGCTGATATAGATAATTCATTTACAATGGAAATTAATCTAAACAGAATTGTGTGGTTTCCGAAAAAAAAATCAAGAATGACTCTTGTAAAAACACAATTTCTTTTTTCGAGTGTGTAATTTTAAGGTTGTGTCATTGGTGGTGTGTGTATTGTTTTGCGTGAGCATCGAAACTCAATCTAAATCTGACTGACAATACCATCCACATTCTCGATTCTCCTCACATCGAGAAACAAGTGAACGGCTACAAATGTAATCATAAATATCTCAGTCGACCGTGGATCTGCTGCTCAAGAACCCGTTTCGGTTATTTTAAAAATGCTGCCTTATCAGAAATTACAGTAGGCCGAAGAAGATACGCCTCTATACAATTATAATTCTTGCCGATTGTGCTTTCTACTTTAGTGCTGATTATATTGTAAAATAATTGACAGCTTAACGTTATTTATCCTCTTTAAGCTCTCTTCTTCTACTATTGTTTTCTTCGACTCAGTCATTTAATTTTTTGTGCGTTCCAAAATTTTTCAATTTGCATATTTTCAAGTGCAGAACAAATTCTTCACATTGTAGCTGGTCATTAAATGTAATGTTATATCCTCGCGAATACAACGGAATTTTAGTATTACTAGACTCATAGACTGGCTACTACCAACACGCCATTGAAAACATAATTCTTTTTATAGCATTAAAAAGTTAGTTGTTAACTGACATTATAAGAATAAAATCCTCTAATAGTTGGAAATAGTTTAATAGATAAAGTGCTCGTTAATGATACGTTAGATCCAAGGTTTAATTCACATTTCCGCAATAATTTTCTGTGTAAATCTACATGTGTTAAGCTGGGGAAATTGTGAGTGAAAATCCTTCCCTGGGCAAGTATACGTATACGTGATTTCCTTGGTTCAAAAGTTATGTAATTTTTGGTTGGGGCAAAACTTAGGGGTTGGTGATTTCACTGTCACTGTGTCATTTTTTTCATTTCGAGCATTATAATTAAAATTGATTTTATATCAACCCAGATAAAATGGTTGCATTCAAGTAGAATATTTAAATACTTAAGATACAATCTAAAGTATTGTGTTTACCGGTAGAAAACATCTGCCTTTCAAAAAAAAATTTCAACAGGATATCGTCCACACCCTCTGTTGAAACTGAATAGGTGCTAGATAGAGATACAGTTAATAAAAGTAGCGAAAATAAGTAGTTAAACACAGTATTCTCATAGTATAAGAGGAGGATTAAACAGGAAGGACCCTTAAAAAGATACACCATGAATGGACGAGTGAAACAGTAACATACTACCAACAAAAGAACAAAAATATATCGGCTTACAAAGGCTCACAAAGTATGAGTGTTGTCGTTTTTAGTGAACATTAAGTACATCTTGAGTTTATTTGTATTAAATTTGTAATTGAGTTCTATTGAATAGAATAGGAAAACGGACAAAAGTGACCTCCGGAGTCGTGAATTTTTAGGGACGCTTGATATTTACTTGTACCGAATGTTTCTAGCTGTAAAAAAATTATTTCTTATTCTAATGGAGACAAATGAATGAAAAACACTTATTATATTATTCCTCTTCTGCCAAAACAAAAGTACTTTAATTTATATTTAACAATATTAAAATAATATCGATTATATTATAGACTAGCTTGTCTCGGTAGCTTTTTATGGGCCGATCGCTGTAAAGCTTTTGGTCACCAAGTTACATAATATTTATAAGTCCTGATCCCCAAGATTTTCCACAAATCCTACGACAAATCTACAAGGGTAGTGTGGGGTTATGAAGAGCCTTATTCCAAATAAGCCTTCCCAAATATTTTACTTCTGCTGCAAATTGAATAACCTCACCATTTTGAGAAAGTGGAGTAATATCCTCCAAGTTTTTTTTCATGGTGAAGGGAACAATCGGTTTCATCGGAGTTAACAGACATCTATTTCCTTTGGCACCAGCTGTAAACATTGTCCAACGTCATTTGGAGGGTATTATATACCACCCTTCCTGACGTTGTCCTTGCCATGATGACACAATAGAATTACCATTTCTCGTGAATTTTTCACCATTTTTCGAAAATTTTAACAATTATTGACCATTTTTGACAATTATTAACCAATTTTGACAGTTTTGACAATTATTGATCATTTTTGACAATTTTTCCAAAATTTTGACCATTTTAGACCATTGTTCCAAATTTTAACAATTATTGACCATTTTTGACGATTTTTAAGCATTTTTTACAGGTTCTGACAATTATTGACCATTTTTGACAATTTTTTAAAAATGTTGACCATTTTTCAAAAATTTTGACAATTTTTAATAATTATTGACAGTTTTTAATAATTACCTATTGACCATTTTTTCAAAATTTCAACAATTTTTGACAATTTTTCGAAAAATTTGACCATTTTCCAAAAAATTTGACAATTATTGACCATTTTTCCAAATTTTTGAAAATATTTGGCAATTATTAAAAAATTTTTCAAAATTTTGACAGTTTTTGACCATTTTTCCAAATTCTTGACAATTTTTAGCCATATTTAAAATTTTTTGAGAATTTCTCAGAAGTTTCAACAATTATTGACCATTTTTGACAGTTTTTGACGAATTTTGACAATTATTGACCGTCTTATACAATTATTGGCCATTTTTGACAATTTTTCAAAAATTTTAACATATTTGGCAATTATTGACCATTTTTTCAAAATTTTTACAATTTTTGACCATTTTTCAAAATTTTAACAATTATTGATTATTTTTGACCATTTTTGACAATTTTTGACGAATTTTGATTGGTTTTGACAATTATCGACCGTCTTTGACAATTATTGACCATTTTTGACAATTTTTCAAAAATTTTAACCATTTTTCGAAATTTTTGACAATTATTTACAGTTTTTGACAATTTTTGAAAATATTTGGCAATTATTAAACATTTTTTAAAAATTTTGACAGTTTTTGACAATTTTTGATCATTTTGATAATTTTTGACAATTTTTCACACCTATAGGTGTGCGAGCTCAGTGCGGCAAGAGAGATTGCGCATAGTCGCTTGAATGAGTTATTGCGTGACGAACGCTTTTTCGTAACATCACACGTTTCACGAGTTCACTAGCCTTCCCAAAAGTCCTATGTCGTGCAATAAGAAGCAAGCTTCAATTTAAATTTCATTGGATTAGTGGATTATTCAGAAATCTGGCAACACTGTTGCGTGACGAACGCTTTTTGTAACATAACACGTTTCACGAGCCTTTTCAGAAATCTGGCAACACTGTTGCGTGACGATCCCTATTCGCTTTTTCGTAACATTACACGTTTCACGAGTTCACTAGCCTTTTCAGAAATCTGGCAACACTGTTGCGTGACGATCCCTATTCGCTTTTTCGTAACATTACACGTTTCACGAGTTCACTAGCCTTTTCAGAAATATGGCAACACTGTTGCGTGACGGACTTTTCGTAACGGTTACACGTTTTACGAGTTCACTAGCCTTCTCAAAAGTCCTATGTCGTGCAATAAGAAGCAAGCTTCAAAAATACTCAACAATTTCGGAAAAATATTTGAACAAGCATTAAAAGTTAGGCTAATGTCTTTCCTCAATAAACATAACATAATAACAGATAAAGAGTATGGTTTTATCAAAAATTCTACTACTGAAAATGCAATAATTGTCCTCCTCAAAACAACGGTGGGTACGTTGGAAAATTCATTAAAATGTTTAGCAGTCTTTTTAGATTTAGCCAAGGCTAACAAACAGAATCCAAAGAGTAAAAATAGGAAATATATCCAGTACTGAGCTCAAAATAAAAACGGGCATACCGCAAGGAACAGTGTTAGGTCCCGTTTTATTTTTAAATATACATGAACAGCATCTCAAAAATTAACAATTTCAAAGGACATTTGATTTGCTACGCTGATGTTACTGTCCTAATAGTTTCTGAAAAATCATGGGATTTAGTGAAAGAGAGGGTTGAAGCAGGTTTAAATAGAATCCAATTGTGGCTTATGAATAATTTAGTGACTCTAAATGTTGAAAAAACTAAATATATTACTTTTTCACCAACGATGACAAATCAACCTACAAACATATGTTTTCAAATTCATTACACTAACTACTCTCAAATACAAAATTGCAAATGCAAGAGTTTAACAAAATGTTCGTCAATAAGATACATTTTGGTATAATAATAGATCAATATTTAAAATGGACAGAACACATAACATATGTTGCAAAAAGAATAAGAGTTTTAATTAGAAAATTTTATCAGCTAAGGGAAATTATGTCAGAAAAAAACCTAATTATACCGTATAATGCTTTTGCACAGTAAATAATTAGATACTGCGTAATAGCTTGGGGTGGAGCATTCAAAACAACATAGAGTATTTTGCAAACTATACAAAACTTACTTCTGAAAATAATCTTCAAAAAAAGCAGATTACTCTCTACTCTTCTATTATACAGGGAATCCAAAATTTCAAATATTCAAACTATGTATACCAAGAAAAAAATAAACCCCCTTTAGCCTATGAGGGTACTAGAAACAATACAAATTTAAACGTTAGAAGTGCATTAATAAAAAAATCGGTCGCAAATGACTTATTTATATATTATGCACCAATATTATATAACCAATTGCCTCCATATTTGAAAACAGCTTATATCTTCGAAACGGTTCTAGATAATAAGATGCGATTTTCACAGTTAGGTTTAAAATCACCGTAAGTTTTGTTGTGACACATTTATATAAATGGCGTATTTTGAGAATACAGTAGATGTAATTTTTTAAATGGGACACCCTGTATATTCAGCAATTTCTTAAAAGAAGCATATTTTTACTTTATAACGGTATCTTAAAGTTTAAAATCGGTGCACAGAAAGCGAAGTTAGATAACTTTAACTGGGATACTGTAATGATTCAGATATAAAGTTGAAATTGTAATAAACAAAAACTTTATTAGCTAGTAACTAAAAGTGAACAGTAAAAAACAAATAAGAACATGTTTTAGGACACTCTAAAACAAATATTCGATGTGTCTTCCTTCTTGGTCTATACATTTGTGGAATCGAACCATTAAGTTGTCAAATGCTGCTGTCAGCATTTCAAGAGGAATATTTTCCATTACCTGCCGTATGAAATTTTTTAATTCCTCAATAGTAGCAGGCATCGGGTTGTAGACTCTATCTTTCACATATCCCCATACAAAAAAATCTGGAACAGTCAGGCCTGGAGAATTTGAAGCCCACTTTATTGGACCACTCCTACCAATCCAATTATTTCCAAATTGTTGGTTAACAGATTCTCTTGCTATGCTGAAATAATGGGGTGGGGAGCCCCGTCTTGTTGAAAGTAAACATTTTGGTTTAAAATACCATCTTGTTCTAACTGGGGATAGAAAAAGTTTTCCAACATATCGGTATAATTATTACCACGAACTGTATTTTCTGCAAAAAAGAAAGGCCCATATAATTTTTCACGAGACACTGCACACCAAACATTAACTTGAGGAGAATCTCTTTCATGTTGATGAAATTCTCTTGGATTTTCTAATCCCCAAATTCTACAGTTATGTTTATTAACTCGTCCATTTATATGGACATGATAATTCTAAAATTTAGATATGTTCTGTACAAATCTGTTAAAGTTTGACACATAAACACTCTTTTAGCATGGTCCCGATCGTTAATTTTTTGTAGAACTTCAATTTTGTAAGGTTTAAATTTGAGAACTTTTAGAATTCTAAAAACTTTAGTTTTGTCCATTTCCAAATTTGATGCTATTTTCTAATTGAAATTTTCGGATTTCTCTGTACAAGCTCATAAACATATAACATTTCTTCTAAATTTCCATTTACAGTTCTCCTTTTTCTAGATATAGAAGCAGTATTCCTAAATTTGGTTAACCATGTTTTAATGGTATTTGTAGCAGGAGGATTTTTATTGAACTGTCTTCTAAATCGTCTTCTAGTCTGAACATAGGATTGAGTTTGGGCATATAAAAATATTGTTTGAGATTTTTCTTGTGCTGTATACTGCATTTTGGAAGTAGGCCATTTATATAAATGTGTCACAGCGACTGTGAAAACCGCATCTTATTATCTAGAACCGTTTCGAAGATATAAGCTCTTAAAAACAGTCTGAATATAATGTATATTGTAAGTGATCCTGAAATATTAAACATATTATAAGTAATGGTTTCCTATGCTGAACATTCGATGTCATTGCTATTATCATTATTATTATTATTGTAATTATTATTATTATTATAAATGTTAATTAATTTCACACATTTGTTAAATACATACATATATATATATATATATATATATATATTTTTCATTACCGAACAAGCATTTGGCTGTTTAGGGTAGTGTCAGCTTCTGAAGTGCTTATCAGCTTTTGCCTTTTTTTATGATGAATTTTATATTTACGTATGGAAATAAATTGAATTGGGTCGAATAGAACTACAATTTTTTTTTCTGTATATAGTTATATAAAAATTCAAATCGTGCTGACATTTGCTCTCATCTATATAATACAAGAAATAAATGTCAATCGGATAAAAATATCCAAGAATGCACAATATTGTGTAGCCTTAAATCACGGTCGCATATATACGTCCGTTCGGTTGTCAGCAGTTTAAACTATTGCCCCAACTGAAAATGGCCTTTTTCGAATGGATAATTGCACTTCGCTTACACTGTCACATAAGTTTCTCTTCAATAGGTAATTGTTTACTGGCTATTCTAATATTTCTAACGCTAAAATATTGCTATAAGCATAATAGATTGCATTCTTCGAAATGAACAGTTATACTGTTTGTTTCGTAGAATACATACATTATATATTACTTGATAATTTTTGGATTATTTTGTGTCAGAATGAATTTATGTTTTGTTAGAAAAACGAATATAATTGTTTGACATAAATTAAAAAGCAGTATAATGTATAATAAAAGTCAAAATATATTAATATAAACATCAATATCTGTAATAGCAGCTTCAATTTCTATATTTAAAACAAATACTTTAACAGGTTACATTTTTTGTGAGTGTAAGTTGATAACCTCTCATCAAGTATGAATATTCTTTTTCAGATCCTTCTTAAAAAATTCTTTTTAATGACACGACGACACTGTAGACAATCACTGAATAACCAAAGTTGTTCTCAACAGTTTCTTTTCGGTAGGCTTGGGAAAGAAACCACATACAACCCATTTTGAGACATTGCAATGGCTGCAAAAACCCAGAATCGTTCGACACTCAAATATTTTAAATGGCTATTAAGACCAATTTGTTTTGCTTTACACTAAATTGTAGTATATTTTAATTCCCAGGGTAGATAATTATTACCAGAGTGTACATATATATTTAGGTTACCGTTCTCGATTACGGTACTTTAGAAATAATTATTTGATTTACATAGTAAAATATGCATTGAACTGCAACATATTTTTTGTTATTGGGTGAGTCACATTTCCATGTTAGAATAAAATTTAAAAACTTACCTTGCAATAGACAGTTCCATATAAATAAAACTTAAATGCATGAGGAGTCAGATCCAGTAAATAAGAAAGATATCCGAAAAATACGCCCAATCCTCTAAGTCATCGTTTCTCAAGCAGGGGGTCGAGTTTGTTTTTAAAGGGGGTCGCGGTCTGTTGAAAACTACATATAGATTATTTTATTAAAGGAATGAATTTTAATGAGAGTGAGATAAGATAGTTGTGGTATGTGCTAGTGATGAGAGATATTGTACTTTTTCACTGATACGAACAAATCACAGTCAGTCACAGTTCCTATAAGCAAATCTAAAGCGTGACGTGATCACAGCCAGCGAAAACGACAATGAATCGAAATATTCGAAATCGAACATAATAAAAACACTTTTTTGGGGGGTGGAAAAAGACATTATTGCGATTTCCGGCCAAAGCTTAACTTCTAGGAAAAAAAGTTGAATATAAAAATTGTAGATCTTGGAAAAATCTAGAACTTTTTCATTAGTGACTTTTTTACATAACCTCAAAATTAGCTCGAAAAACGCAAAAAACTGCATTTTTCGTTTTTTATTTTTTATTTCGTCAAAAATTGTTCGATTGCGATGAAAATTTGGTAAAAGATGGCTTTGATAGTCACAAACTATGGAAGACAATTTCAAATAAAAATACTGGAAATTTTTCGTATTTTGACGTTTTTTCGGTAAAAAACACATTTTTGGGGGGTAAAAAAGACATTATTACGATTTCCGGCAAAACTTAGAATCCTAGGAGAAAAAGTTGAATATAAAAGTTGTAGATCTTAAAAAAATCCTCAACATTTGTATCAGTGACTTTTTCGCGTAACCTCAAAATTAGCTCAAAAAACGCAAAAAACTGCATTTTTCGTTTTTTTAGTTTCGTCAAAAAAAGTTCGATTTCGATGAAAATTTGGGAAAAGGTGGCTTTGATAGTCACAAACTATGGAAAAGAAATTCAAATTAATATATTGGAAGTTTTTCGAATTTTGACGTTTTTTCGGTAAAAAACACTTTTTTGGGGGGGTAAAAAAGACATTATTGCGATTTCCGTCCAAAGTTAAAATCCTAGGAAAAAAAGTTGCATATAAAAGTTGTAGATCTTGGAAAAATCTACAACTTTTTCATCGATGACTTTTTTACATAACCTCAAAATTAGCTCGAAAAACGCAAAAAGCTTTTTCGTTTTTTTTTTAATTTCGTCAAAAATTGTTCGATTTCGATGAAAATTTGGGAAAAGGTGGCTTTGATAGTCACAAACTATGGAAAAAAATTTCAAATTAATATATTGGGGTTTTTTCGAGTTATAACGTTTTTTCGGTAAAAAACAGTATTTTGGGGGGTGGAAAAAGACATTATTATATATTATCATTTCACAACGTGATTAAAAAATTAAGATATCGCTCATTACTAGTATGTACCTACTTGCTTCCCTGGCCGTTATTCTTCCCTAAAAATGAAGCTCGGCCTCGCTAGGGTTGCCAGTTCGATTTTTATTATTATTTATCTATTCCTAACAAAATAGTGACAGGGTCGCAAGACCTTTTACTTAACTTCTCGGCATTTTCGTTGGTCGCTACATAATGGTTGAGAAACGATGCTCTAAGTAACTAACTGGTTATCAAAGCGCGCGGCAGATAGTGTAAAGTGGCCAGTGTTGGTGTAGTGGTAGTGTAACTTGAGTTGGGTAACATAATAAGTTATAAATGTCAGAAGTGCTCTAGGCTACTTCACTTTTCACATAGTTTCTCAATCAGTTACAAAAACGTAGAGTGTGATTGCCAGGGACTACACAGGAGACGAGATAAGGCGAGACTTTATGTCTCGGTCTCGTCTCGTCTCGTAACCAGTGGTCTCGTCTCTCCAAATATTATTATACAAAAGCTCAATTCTTAAAAAATTCTAAGCAAAGTAATGCTGAGTTTTATAATTAGTTACGATAAAATGAATGAAATTGGATTTGTATGCAGTAGCCTTAAAGCCAAAAATTTTTTGGAAAAAATTCAAAACACATTCATTCAACTCATAAGACGTTCTTTTCCGTTTAGCATCAAATTGATACAAAATATTTCACAGTTGTATTTCATATTTCGAAAATTGTATTGTTATCTTCGCAGATGTTTCTCTATTTTCGTAATACATAATTTATGAAAACGAAACTCGGTTGCGCTGTATAGTTGTCTTGGTATAGAATAGAATGTTTTCAAAAATGTTTTGTCTCGTCTTGTCTCAATTTTTCGATACGATACTGATACACGACAAGAAAAATCTCGTTTAATCCAACAAAACTAAAACAGCACTCTCATAATACTCATCGTCTTCAAAAGTGGAATAATCACACAAAAATACATAATTGAGTGATTCCTAAATAAAGAGTTTTGTCTGGTTTTTGCTACAACCCTCGTAGATAACACTCATTATAAAATTAATACATTGATAAGTGATCAGAAATTTTTTCCATATAACTGTTTCTCCAATTTTATTATTATTTTTGTATTGAAATCTCTCGACTTGGATGTAGGTGAAATTTTTTTTGGTACTGTTCTGGTACGCCTATGTACAGTGCGCAGATTCCTTCCCTTGACGTTGAGACAGTCGCATTTAGCTGTCACTCGTTGGTGAAAAAAAAACCAAACAGAGGTATTTTATTTTGCTGCCAAGGTTAATTCAGGGCAAGAGACCATTTCCAAAGTAAAATAGTAGTGTATCTCGCGTACTATCTGAGACAGCAGAGGATTTAATAGTGGCATATAATTGACATTAAGAATGTACAGCCCAGTGGATTGTGGATTCCAGGATAAGGTCTGATTAAACGGCGATATACTTGGTTTTAAGTAAATGAACTGCACTTTCAACCACAATGGGAAATTAATTCTGTGACAGTAGTCCGAGAGGGCCTGGGAAAACTTTCACACGATACTGTTCTGAGGTCGTCGTTAACGACGTTTTATGCTGAGTAGTAGGAGAAAATTATATGAAATATTTGATATTTCAACGAATAGTGTAATAAATTAATTGATTCAGCCCTTACTAGGTGGTATCTTCTCATAATTATCAAATAAAAGCAATAAGTAACAAATTCCACTACAGAAATATAGAATATATTACTCAACCGGTTTTACAAAATACATTTGCATCGTCAGGAGTAAATTATTGAAATTGATGTAAACAACCGTGCTATTTGCGTACAAGGATTATTTAGTGCTAGTTGCGTACAAGGGTCGTCGGTTTGACACCAGGTAGCAAAAGAAATTTCGGCAGAGTGCTACCTGAATAAATATTTTGCTGTGTAGGTAGGTATACCTTCTTCAATCATTTTCCTTGCCCTTATCGATAAATTACGAGAGACACTTTACGAAATATACATAAATAATCGCGTCATGAACACAACATGCTATAGAACGGAAATAGGTCTATTTAGATAGGTGTACGTAAATGGCACTCTGCCGAAATTTCTTTTGCTAACTCGTGTCAAACCGCCGACCCTTGTACGCAAATAGCACTAAATAATCCTTGTACGCAAATAGCACGTACGCAAATGGCACTATTTCTTGGATATGTCACATTAAGATATTTCTAGATCTAAGATTAGTATATGCTATCTAAAATACAATCTAACAATGGAGAATGAAGAAGAGTATTTCTAATAATTATAAAAAATTAAGACAACCATGTAAAAGTTCAATGGAATTATTCAAGATAAGGTGATGATTTTAGTCAACTTAATGTTTTACATAGTTTGACTTATCTGGATGTTTATTTCTAAAGCAACTAAGATGTTCACTATATCTTATTCCAAAATTTATTTGTGTTTCACCGATATAAACTGCATAATAATGAAAACATTTGATGCAATATACACCTGATTATAATTTTTTAGCATAGTATAATTATATATATATATATATAATCAGAACCCTACCCTAAGGTGTTAAGGTGTTTTTAATTATGTACAAATTTAGCCCATTCCCGTTTATTTCCAGCCTTTAATTTCGCCTCCTGCCAATTTAGTCCACGTTCTTTAAGGATTTCCGCTACTACAACATCCCAGGTTTTTCGTGGTTTACCCCTTGGTCGCCTTCCACATGTTTTTGTTTGCCATATCATTTTTGCTTGTTGATTATTTTTTATGCCTTCTAAGTGGCCATACCTCCTTAACTGATTCCTTTCTAAGCTTCTTCCTAGGGCTTCTACTTCTAGCTGTTCTCTTATATAATCATTTCGAATTTTGTCCCTTCTTGTAATTCTCAATACTGCTCTCAAAAACTTCATCTCAGCCGCTTGTAATTTTCTTTTTGTCTCTCTCGTAAGAACCCAGCTTTCGCTCCCATAAGTTAAAATAGGTTTAAAATCGGTTTTATAGACTGTCATTTTTGTTCTTTTTTACACTTCTTTCTTGCGAATGAAAGTATTACTTATTGCAGAATATAGATTGAGGGCACTTTCAATGCGTCCATTGATCTCATCGTTATTTTTCCCTTCTTTATGTATTTTCACTCCCAAATATTTAAATGTATCCACTTCCTGTACTTGTTCTTCGTTTAGCTGTATTTCGAGATTCTTGTTTTCTTGCCCTATTACAATTACTTTTGTTTTCTCTACATTTATTTTCAGATTTCTACTTTGAAGAGCTCTTTTCCAGACGTCTAGATTTTTTTGAAGATCTTTTTTCCTTTATAGTGGTATACCATTAAGAATCTTCGTGATCTATTTTGGTTTCAAAGAAATTCACAATTTAAAATTTCTAGCTCTTATCAAACTCAAAAAAATCAATTTTTTCACATTCAAGCTCTCGCTCAAAATAGAATATGGCGACAAACACGGTCGGCATGATGACTAAGTTTGTTAAGTAGGTCAAAACTAGTCTGTCTTTAATGTCTATTTATGTATTTAAAGTGAATGTTTCAAATTCAAACGTTTTAATTAGAATTTGATTGATGAGAGTACCTTGAACTTTGTCACTAATAAATTATTTAACAGAGGCGTAACAGACACCCCCGCATCGTGGAGGGCACACATTGACGGCCGTTCCCTTTTCAAAAGTAGTCGGCCAGTTTTGCTGTCCATAAAATGTGTTTAATTTGATAAATAATGTTAATTATATGAATAATAAATTTTATTATATTTTGATTAATGAAAATTTGAGCACTACTATATAGAAGGAGATCAAATTTAAAGCCTCAGAAAGGGAAGGTGAAAGGAGTATGAAACAATAAGATATTCTCATCCCGTGGATGATTTTAAGTCAAAAACTTCAGTTATTTGTGGATACATGTGAAGAGATCCATCTCACCAATGCCGGCGACATCTATCATCTGCAAATATATTTAAACATTGCAGCTTTGTCAACAGTGGGAATTTATACTTACGTCTAGTGCCACCGTATAATTTCTAGCACGCATGCGCATTTCATGATCAGTTTGCCTTCTATTTTATGGAGAAGGGCAAGGAAAATCATTGGAAAAGCTATACAGAAGGGACAGGGTGAATGGAATGGTTATTTTTCCTTCCCCTTCTCCAAAAATTAACCAATGATCTGTTTTAACCAAGAAAATTATGAAACTTATTAGAAACAAAAACAAGCATTAGTTCCTAATTATTCTAACCTAAAAATTCAAAATGACAAGACAAGGCAAACTGATTATGAAATGCGCATGCGTGCATGCGGGCTAGAAAATTAAACGGTGGCACTAGACGGAAGTGGATTTTATTCCCCATTGTCAATGTTTAATTATCCGTTATTCCAAGATACCTTTTCTAGTAGTTGCTTTTGACAAATTAAAAATAAATTCTTATTATTTTCCATTAAAAATCTATTTTTTAAAGTTAAAATATGTGACAATGTAGTTTGTACTCACTAAGTTTCTTTACCACAATTTAGACAGTGAATGTTCATATATTTGACGGATTTACGACAGAAACAACATAACTGAATTTCTAATCTAGAGAGATAACTTATATAGTGTAATTTTTCAACCAAAAGGGAATGTATCAAGGTTTATGGTATTTAAAGATCCTCCTTTAAATCCATCACTTCATGTTTGATTTATGTTAAGTCTTAATTATATATAATAATTAATAAATAAAAACATTTTAAATAATCCAAATGCACATTTCATAATTCTGTTTCTTTCGAAATTCATTATTATTTGTTTATATTTTATAATTTTTACACCTGTACATTTATTTTAGTAAAACTATAAATACAAACGCGTGACGTCAACCTTTTGTATATCGTTCGAACTTTTACCGTATTTTCTGGTTTTGGATCGTTTAATTGATATTTACGCGTTACACAATTCATTAGTTTCACACAAAATAATTGAAATTAGTAATCATATGAATTTTTAATTTGCAAACTGTAAAAAGTATTAAGGGAGTTCGTAAATTCGTCAGCATTTTAGGGTCTGAAAATATGCGCTTTATGTCAGTGACGTCAATCGATGAACTCGATGGATTACAGATTAGAAACGAACTAGCTATTTTGTTGACAGTTAGAATTAACTTGGTTAATGGTTAGGTTAAAATTTCCAAATTTGGTTTTCTCAAATACATCGGCTACTACTGCTGCTGTTACTGATTGAAGAATTTATTTTAATAATCAAAATTTTCTCAATCTCGACTCAACACTGCACAAATCACACAAATAATACTCTGTTCTAACCTACAAAATGTTAAATCCATCGGAAACATCAGCTTTTAAGAGGGGCCTCAACGCAGGTGTATAAACCTTAAAACTTACACAAAACTTGTTACTTGTCTAGTAATTTTTTGGTTCAAAATATTTACGATAGATGTCGCTAGTAGTACTGAATCGGCTTTTATTTATGCTACTTATTTTCTCTCTCTTTCTGTCTTTCCACTCTTGACCGTATATAAACTATTTTTCTGTCCTCCGGCCGGAAAGCATCAACTTTCGGGCCTCCGCGCCAAACGAAGTTGTCGCTTTCCGGCTCTGTCGAACAGAAAAATAGTATACAAACCTCGGCCAGTAAGTAAGAAAGCCTCAGAACACATGATTGTCGACCTCAGCTTCGCTTCGGCATGCGATCTGAGACATTTCTTACTTTACTGGCCTTGGTCCGTAATATACTATATCTATGCTCTTGGCGATTTAGACAAACTTCTCTCCGGATCAGCTGTTTCGATGTTTTGGTTTCAAACAAACACAATTTCTGCCAGCAAATATTTCTATTTTCAATCACAATAGGTAAATTATTATTTCATTTACCTATTTGCAATTTTTACTTATGTTTATTTTGCCTATAGGTATTCTCTTTTCTTTTTAATTTTTTCTGTACTTAAAGGTTAAATTTGAAATTATAATAATATTTCAATCATTATCGTCGTTTCTCTATATTTTCAAGTTTTATATATCGAGATTTATAAATTTCCATTTATTGAGAAGTAGGTACCTAATGATAAAATACAAAGCAAACCAAGCCGACAATCTAACAAAAATCCATTGAGATTATCTGAATGCAAAAAACAGGAAAAAAGAAACTGAATTTGACCGAGCTTTTCGCTAAAAAAATTTAGACACTTCAGTTTTCTTACCCATTCTACGGACCTACCCTCATTCCAAAAATAATTGAAGCCACATAACTAGTACCTACTGATAATATAAGAAAACAGATTGAAGGAAAAAATAAATAAAGCCCAGATATTTCAACTCTACCAAGTCTATGACCAAAGCGATTCTAATGAGAAGCACTATTGCCATTTCTAGAGTAGGTAGACGAAATTAATTTTTTAGTCGTTCTTTGTTTTAAAATATTTTTTAATATCAACAACTAACACTATTACTAAGTCATCCTTCAATAATATTATTTGGGTTCTCATATTTTCTTTCATTGTTTTAAATGCTTATATAATCAATTAATTTGCAAGGTAATTTCGACTATATTGACAAGACAAAGTTACAAAACATTTATGCTTCGAAATTTTTTAAAATGTAATGTTACCTACCTCATTCATTAATTTTATTCAACAATTATTATTATCTATGGCAAGCTAAAAACTAGATAACCATCCTCATATCTTTTTATCGACATAATGAGAGGATTATATAAATTGTAAGGATTTCTAGGAATAATTTTTACATTTGGCATCGAAGCTTTAGAATCCAAAGAGCCAAGTAAAATACAGAATACTGCATTTACAACCGATGTTGCCATGTTATACGAAAATACTCAACAAGGAGAAAAAAACAAAAAACCAAATTTTTTTAACAAGAAAAACTATGCGCGTCATAAGATTATTAGGTATAGTTAGGTACTTGCAATATCTATATAGTGACCATTTTACCTGTATATTAGTTATCTTATGTTTTTAAAATTCGATATTCGACTTCGTAGAGTGTATTTGTGTATTAGTCATAAGGCAAATTATGATTGATTTTTGGGTTTCCAAAATAGAAATATATCAGGTAAGTATGCGCTTATATTTTGTTATTGTTTCATTTCAGATAATTGTAGGTTTTTCGTTATTATTTTCTCGTTACAATAACTAGGTAAGTAAATTAAACATTATTTTCATAGTTGTGGCAACTATGTAAATTCTAAACATTTACGTTTTTTGATTGTGCAAAAAACGAACAAATTCGACTGGGTAGGGGTAGCAGATAAGAACCACAGGTGCCCATACCCTGATAAGAACATTCGATGGAGGCTGACCAGTCCAATTAATTTAATTTTTTGATATTGCGATTGTTCCAAGCAGCTTTTTTAGGTTATGCTTTCTAGTTCCTAGTAGTATATTGCCTATAAGGTGAAAAGAACACCATAAATATGTGTTTTTAGATCTAGGGGCAATCAAATATAACTAATAGGAGCAGATGTTACTATGTTCTATATGTCCGCGATAATATAGATCTATATATAGAGGAAATTGAGATAGATAGACAGATCAAAGACAAGACAAAGGTCCAACTTATATTGTGTTAAAATTTCAACACTTAATTTTACTGCGTTCTTTAGATTTGTTGTTTACAAAATGACCTAAATTTTGTTGCAAGTCAGGGGTGCCAACTGTTTTGAGATGTCTAATTTGTGAGGCCGCTCTTAAGTTCGATGGAACGCATTAGCTGAATTTGTGCGACGAACCATCGGCAATTCACGAACCGTTTTATGGAATTGTACTTTATGCGCATTCTCAATTGTTGAATTTAGGAACTCTCCTATTTTTGAAGTATTTACAGATGTGTGATGTCATAGAGACGCCATTACTATTCTAATGTTTTGCTGCGAAATTTGAATTGTATTTTAAAAACGTAAATTTCTGCTTTAAAACCTTTATTTTGAAAAAAAAAAATTTGGATAAAGCTTACGCGTGCAAACGTAGTAGAGCAGTTTTTTAAAATCAGTCATCATGCCTATTGTAATAAGTATCAAAAAAATGTTTACCTATTGTTTTGGTCATTTTTGAGAAATTAAACCACAATCTTATTTATATTGTTATTTCAATGTTTCAGTAGCGTTCTAGCTACCGTTTTATCGAAAATATCTAAAAGAATAATAAATATAACACAAAGAAGATAAAAAAACTATACATGGTGATTCTAGAGCGATAAATTTCAATATCTTTTGTAAATCCTCGAAGATATTTGAATTAAATGTTTGCCGATTGTAGCCAGCCTAAAGGCTCATATTTTAAAATTAGTCAAAATAGTACAGCGTGTTCCAGAACGCCGTGTCAGATACTTTTTTTTAATGGGACCCGTATTTCACTTCAAATTTGAATTCTGCTTGACTTCACTATTGAGATTATGAGGTTGTAATAGGTTATACAATGTATTTGAAAGTGTTGAACATTTGTTCCTGAAAATCCTAATTAATTCAACGCCCCGTATACTTTAAGATAATTTGAAATGACTCTGTTTCAACCATATGTCTATGATGGTCGTCCAGTACCATAATTCACTAAACCTGCTTCCATGTCTAAGAAATCGTATACAGAGCGAGCCCAAACTCGAATAAATCGGGTTCACAATTTTTTTAAATGGACCACCCAGTATTTTATATCGGAAAATGGAAGTAACTTTACTATACTTTAAATTTGATTGAGTATTCCCTATAACCAAATTGAATAGTTTTTGTGATGTTTCAATTTTAGTTGGGCGTTGAATTCATTACGATTTTCAGTGGTCAAAACTTTTTAAATACACTGTATAACCTATTATAACCTTATATCATCGCAATAGTGAAATACAAGCTGTTTCACGGAGTTCTGGAACACGCTGTATAATTGCGACTAATTTCAAAATATGAGCCTTCAGGCTGGCTAAAATTGGTCAAAATTTTAATTAAATATCCTTGAGGATTTACAAGATATTGTGATGAATCACCCTGTATTTACATTCCCAAAAAAATCTATTAGAATCATATAATTTTTCTCGGCCTTCATCGGACTTATAAACCTTTTTTTCAGTGTAAGTTTGCCATATATATATATTTTTAGGTGTTCTGACATCGTTTCAAAAATTACGACCTTCGAAGGGTCCATAGACGTGCAAGCACAAGTTTGCTTGTCTACACAAATCCGTCTACAGAAGCCCATTGGGACATTGAAGTCCTGATAGATTATCAGACGTTTAAACTGTATGTAAATTTCACAGACGTATTGATGTTTATGTCGCAATACGTCTTACAAATTTGTCAGAGCAGTCTACTGCGATGAATGCAGATCAGAAAGTGCCTCTTCCTCGTTTACTAGTAACAATTGTAGGGTGAGTGACGGTCGCATTGTTTATCTCCGATTTACTCTTGTGTCAATGTTACCATCCAATAGTGATAAAAATAAATAGTCCTACCTGACGTTTTGTCGACTTATTTGCAGCAACTTCAAGTGACACAAACATTTTTTAGAATAAGTACGCAACAAAGTTTGGGTTTGTTTTTAGTGAGATCGTTACGAAATTTATAAATATTCATAGAGATTTGATTGAAACGAAAAATAATCAGCTTAGGCTGAAGCGATTATAAAAAAAGAAGAAGAATATCTAGATTGAACGTCAATTATCGTTGCTAGTAGTAATTTGTAAAAAATTATTCAGTGAAGTAATAATAACAATTTTAGGAAATCTCTCTGGAAACATAAGACGAAAGCCGATCTAAATCTTTCTAGAAAAGCATGTGACCTCCTCTCTTCACAAATGTAGTTGATAATTTCTCCGAGAGGTGTCGCACTTATGTCGTTTAACAACAACTAAGTTGTTATGTGATGCCTTTTGCCATAATATATACCTAATAATATAATAATAAAATAACATAAGAAATAAATTTCCTTGAAGCTATTTTGAATAAATCATTAAACGTTGAAGAATACATAAATATAACCATCGAGGCCGGTAGGTATCGAGTCAAGTTCATCACGTAAATGAACATACAACATTAAATAGTAAACATCAGCGAGCTTGAACTATAATATAAATATATTAAAAACAGTTGATAACATTTATTCAGATTCAGATACAATTCATATGTAATCAATATTCATTCTAACTTAGTTGTAGTCATTATGCTATTCAGTTAAACTATAAGTATGCTATAATGATAGATACTTATAATATATTTAGTAATCTTAAATAGTTATAATGTGTAATATTGAAGTATAGTAATAAATAGAACTTATTCCAGTGACAGAATTCGTAGTTTTATTAAAGTCAGATGACCCTCCGAGTGACCTGGAAGACCACCAATTAAAGAGGCCTTTCCACATCAAATACCAACATTACAATTAACTTGTGCTCTGTCAAGATTTGTCACTCTTTCCTAGCGAAAGGGGATTCACACCAAGGATTTCGAATTCCCGTACATTTTCTGCTGATTCACTTACCCCTTATTTATATATGTATTGTCTAGTAGTGTATTTTCGTCGAAAAATAATGATCCATACTATATTGTGATACATGAAATATTCAGCCTTGGTGAATCCGTTATATGCTATTTAAATCCATACCAAATATTTTCAGTCCAAATTCTATAATGATTATTCATTTCTTATAAAATCCGTTAATATCAGAATTAAGAGGCTGGTCTTGAAATAAATAATTTCTATTCAATAAATAGAGATACAAATCAAAATAAACACCTTTCCCGTCGACCGTGCGTTTTTGAGCTATATTAATTTACACAAAATCATTCATTGACTCCTATTTTCTATTAATACGCGATTTTGGTATA
The DNA here is from genome assembly GCA_947563755.1 of Lochmaea crataegi. Classification (NCBI taxonomy): domain Eukaryota; kingdom Metazoa; phylum Arthropoda; class Insecta; order Coleoptera; family Chrysomelidae; genus Lochmaea; species Lochmaea crataegi. Next base: position 75,868,068 of record OX387423.1, read on the forward strand.
GGCAACCAAACATACCATAATATTAAAATAAAAACTGACTTTTAGTATATAAAACTTCTAGTTTTTGACTTACCTATCGTTCTTATTATATTATTTCACAAAACTATAATAATTATTAGATTGGTGTTAAGACATCCCAAAAAGAATTTAAGAAAAACGAAAACATTGACATTTGAACCGCTAACCTTCTCTGTGACAGTTCAATGATTTATTTTTGTCAGTACTTACCTATGTAAGGTTTTGTAACTATCACGAGTATTAAAAGGGCTGTTAACAATCTCAAACATTAATGGCCCCCGCGATCACTCCATATGAATCCCTCAGACCATTTCCTATGGGGATCACTTAAAGAACTCTGGCGAATCTTATATGGAAAATATTTAGTATTTTTCAATGACTTTGCACATAAAAAGTATAGAGGCTTAAAATAACATAGTTTATTATATTTACAAAAAAAACTGAATATCTGACGACAATGTATAAATAATTCTATAATAAACATTTGAAAAAACCGTCTCCAAGATAATTAAGGCGTTCCATTTTTAAAACTAAAAATGAATTTCGTACTAGAAAAACTTACCATTCTCTCACCGTTGAATAACAGTGGGATTGCAGAAAAATTTAAGACTGTTTCGCACGCCACCTCGTAGTTTTTTGAAGTTGACAACATTAATATTGAAAACATATCTGAAGTAAGGATTGGATAAAACTAATTTGGAAAAAAGCTGCTTAAATTCACTCTCTAACCTATTTTTTCCTCATTTATTGATTTTATTTTGTACCGTCTTATCTCATTTTAAACAGAAAAAGTTGAGGACGTCTATAATTTCTCAGGAAGTTTGGATGCGTACTTTTAAATTGCCAAAAAAATCGATCAAATCAGAAAAGTCATTTTTCAATTTTTTATTAATCAATTTAAAATTATTTGAATTTATTTATTTTTTCTATAACATTTAGCAGTTCTTCAATCCTGTCACCAATGTTTTCTTGTGTAGAACTTTCATTTATTTTATTTTTAATATACACTATCTGTATATCGAATAAATACTATGATAAAATACTTTTTCATCTTAGGAAAATTAACAGTTACTACATATTAATTAGGTGATTCTAAAGAAAAACCATGAAATTATCAAAAATATTCTTCTTCAAACGTTGAAAATCTTTTCTGGAGTGTTAATTTCCTACCATTTTTCAAGGACTGATTATCTTCTTTATGTTCCTTCACGAATTGTTTTCTTTCTATTACTAATTAGACCACAATGTTTTTTTAATATTTCCACGTTCAACGTAGTTTTTCAGTTGTCGTTTTCCAAAATTGATCTATTTTTAATTTTTTCCCCAACTATACTAGATTTCCTATTGCATAGGAGCACAAGAAAGGGTCTATAGCCATAAAGCGGCAGTAAACCATTGGCTTTACATATACAAAATTATCTAACATAATAAAAAAAACTGTATGACCTATCCCTACTCAGCAAAACCCTTAAACTGACTGCAGGACACTGGCCACCGGCTTATCATATTAATGAATACTTAACCATTGTGCCGAATTTTACGACCCTATTTTATTTGAGGCGATACGGGACGTGTCGATTTAATTTTGGTAAAACCGACCTATTTTATCATTTTATTTCACATAGAAAAAAAGGAATACTCACCCTATATTTATAGTACTTTTGAATAAATAATGAGGCACTTTGCTCCTACGGGAAAAGAAATATAGTATAGAAAATTAATGGAAATATTTTGAAGTTTAAGACTGTTACAAAAATTATCAAGTTTTCATAAGGTTCATCCTCAATAAAAATTGATAATAGAATTAATAGTATTACCTAAAACGCCTTACAAAGTTTTAAAAATATTTTTCAAAAAACAATGACCGTTCAACTAAGAAAGGTCAACTACTTCTCGGGCTATATGCCCTGACAAATTGAATTACACTTCTAAGTTAAACGGGGTTGGTATATCTGCAAGATATAATCAATATATATAGTAAAATCGCATTCGGTGCGGAGTAATAAAACTGTCGGAACAGGTCATTTCAGGGGTGAGTACTTATTATTATTTTTAAGGTATAGAGACATTCGGATTACTGAATATTTATTACGAATATTATTGAATGTCTATTTTGGCGTATTCGGTTGTAATTTTTTTTGTGAACATATAAACGACTTGCATATTATTATTGTTGAAACAATTTTCAAGAACTATTGCGAGTCTTAATGACCTCGGGCAGACGGGGTGGGATTATAATTTCAGAGATAATTCTCCTACCTGACTATGGAATTTGTGTATTTTTGTTTCAAAGGTAGTTGCAGGCTGAATGTCAGCAATTATTCATTTAGTGAATTTAGAAAGAACTTGCTCGCTTGATAACTTTTATAAAGTAATTATTGTGATTATTAGTTTCGGTTAATAGTGACAATGGCAGAAAATTTGCGGTACGGATCCGGGTTTACACCTGTAAAGCTTACGAAAAAGTCGGCGTTGTCGGTGAACGAGAAAGTAATAATAAACAATGTTTATAATTACTTAAGAACTGAAAATCCTTCAGGTTCAGTTGATGACATTATTGCAAAGACAAGTAATATGACAGGCGTAAGCAAATCAACAATATACAAAAATAGAAGTGAAGCGAAAAGTGGAGTTATTAAATCCGCAAAGAAAAATGCAGGCGGTAAAAGAAAGTTGAATTCGCAGAAGAAATTAAAAACGCAATAAGAAGAAAAGTGCACGAATTTTATTTTAGGAAAGAAATCCCAACACTAGCTAAAATTTCGGATGAAATGAATAAAGATCCATATTTCCCTAAGACGAAACTACGTGAAACGCTACAGGAATTAAAATTTAAATGGGCAAAACATGATAGAAAAGCGATTCTAATTGATACTGACGAAATTATTTGTTGGAGACGGAGATATCTAAGAACAATTTCTAAATTACATGCAGAAGGCAAACCAATATTTTACTTTGATGAAACTTGGGTAAATGAAGGCTACACTGTCAGTAAAATGTGAGAGGTTGCCAACATTCAATCTTCACGACAGGCTTTTTTGGAAGGATTATCTACAGGATTGAAGAGTCCATCCGGTAAGGGACGACGTCTAACCATAACTCATAATGGCAGTGATAATGGGTTTTTAGGTGGTGGCTCTTCAATATTCCAATCTAAAAAAACTGGAGACTACCATGAAGTTATGAACGCCGACGTTTTTGAGGAATAGTTTGAGCAGATGATTGACCTAATACCAAAAGGTTCAGTCATATTATTAGATAACGCTAGTTACCATTCTCGTCACATTGAGAAGGTGCCAAACACATCATGGAGAAAACAAGAGATCATTGAATGGCTAACAGACAAAAATATTAATCAGTCAAACCAGAACTTCTACAAATTGTAAAATTGAATAAGCTTCCTGCTCGATATGCAGTGGACGAACTAGCAAAAAAACGTGGTATTGACGTAGTGTGACTTCCCCCATATGACTGCCAATTGAATCCGATAGAACTGATACGGGCACAAGTGAAAAGTTTTATAGGTCGACATAATACTACATTCAAACTAAAAGATGTGCAAGCATTATTGGACAGGTCCCTATTACAAGTTACTAAAGAAAATTGGCACAAAGCAATTCATCATATATTAAAAGAGGAAGAAAACATGTGAAATCTGGACAAACTCTTAGATGCAGACATTTCAGTGACACCATTAACAATTTCAATAAATAATGACTCCTCAAGTGACGATTGTGATTCCGACAGTGATTTAGAGACATTTGGACTTACTAATATAGACTAAGATGAAGGAAGAACTATTTAAAACAATTTACAAGTGGCATGTTCATATTAATTTGGTACCCAAGCAAATTACAATTAGTACCCATCATAACATTGTATTATTTAGAATTCGAGCCATAATTAAACGGTCAACATTTTAAACTTCACTTATTTAATAGGATATCTACGTATTTTCATAATTTAAAACTTAAGCAATACAACAAAAAATATTAACAATATATTCATTACCTACGAACCCCTAATACTGTTCCTAAACCTACGCCTATTATAATACCCCTAGCAAGTATTAAGATAAGATTCGGTCATTGTTATCTTTCTACAATATCCGTCGACACAAATACATTTCTTGTTTTCACAACATTCATTACAGCAGGTAGTGTAAAATTACATATTTTGTTGGGTCCACTTGTTTTGATTTATTACCCCGCACCGATTGCGATTTTACTATAGAAGGGACAACATCACTTGTAGACCGGTTTCGGCGTATTTGCGCCTCATCAGTACAAGGTAGATATTCTCCGTCCAAGAGCTCTGAGAGCATAATCCTGTGCTGGGGACAACACCGAAATCACATTATATCCTCAAGAAAAGGAATTGTTAAATTTGCGATAACAGCGACAGCCCCACATCCAACCACAAACCAAAATTCTATATTGACAAAAAACCATCTCAGTTTATAGTTATAATAGTATTAATTCTATTATCTTGGATCTATTGGTAACACGCTTTACTAAAATATGTCAATTTTACAGGAAACTGTAATTAAGTATGTCTTCAATAAATACAATTGTTAATACATAATATTTTGTGTAATAACATTCTTATAGCATTATAGTCTACTAGAAATGGTATCTAGTGAAGTCCACGTTCCAGGAACTTTTTTATATATATCAGGAATGGTGTTAATAAAACGCCTTTGTTATTTTTTAAGTTCCATGTTTTAAAATAATGTGTGTATCAGTTTCGAGGTTCTCTGTATTCTAATGTGTATCGGTTAACAATTCCAAAATTGTGGTTCAATTTCCCATAAACACAAACCAAATAGGAATTGTTTAGAATCAACTCAATTAAATAGAGTTTAAAAATGATTTATTTTTAACGACAAACTGCATTTGTATTTTAAGTTTCAACAAAATTTCTGTCGCATCTTTTTGCGTAATTGATTTTTAATTCATCCGGTATAAAAATTAAGCACCGCTTCATTTTTTATTATATGCGCCTGTAAGACAAACTGTCGAACTAAAAATAGCAAATTCGATATAAATGATTAAAATAGGAATTATTAAGCGAAAAAAAAAAACACTGTCACTGACAAATTGTATGTTCGACACCGACCAGCGGGCAAGCCTTGGGCATCAGCTTCAGGGAGTTTACAGTATCCTAGTTCAAAGGACCACAAACCGCGTGTACCGTGTTGGTAAGGACCTTCGCGCATGCGGCGTCTCATCCATGGACACGCTTCTCAGCGTATATCGTGTTTTTCTCAGGTAAGAGATCCCGGTGTAGTTGTATCTCGTCTTGAAAACTCTCTCTCGAGAATATCATCCGATTGTCGACCACCACCGATTTTGCCGGCATGAAAATATCCGTGATGGGGCTCACCTTAGTGTCCTAAGTGGTTGTTGGTTGCATATCGCGAGAGATATGCACACTGTGTTCTGCGTGCCTGCCTCCATCTACCTTTTGCTCATTATCACCCCCTATACGACTTCCTGGTGGTAAGTACCATTAACTTTACAATCACATCTCTAACAAAAAAAAAGATTTTAAATGCAATTAACTGCTAATTCTTGTTTGTTAGATTTTAATAATATAAAACAGGTTATTTTGAAGTAGGAATTATTGGAGCATGTTTCAGACAAATAGGTTTATTAAACTAAAATTGAAAATAAATCAAGTTAAATTCACTACAACTTAATCGCTTTTCAGAGAAAATACGTGGAAAATATTTATTTTCCTCATAAATATTTTGAATTTTAAATGAATTGCAATATTTGAAAATGTTTTATTAAATTATATGAATTCAGTTTATTGGAATTGTAATTTCGAGAAAAAAAAATTAATTATAACTTAAACTTGTTAATAAACGTTTATCTGTTTTGAAAAAGTGTACTTTATATTTGTTTTAATTTATTTCTAATTATTTACAAGCCGCCATAACATTCAAAATGCGCCTGCGCTTATAAAATAAACCGGCAAAATTGTCCAATCATTGTTTACAAATAGTAAAAAGATTTTATATATTAATAATAATACTCACAATTGACCATTTCCTAGCTATTTTTATACATTTTCCATACGCTCTAAACATTTAGATATAACGATAAAGTGCTGAAAGTTAGTGTCGCATATGATATAAAGTGGGTACACAATTTTTCCTACGACCTCAACAGATTTCAAGGGAAACTTGTTTATGTTTTCAAAAGCTAGCTTATATATATTTTGGTTATTTGGTTAACACTTGATAATGTATGGATCATATTCGTATTGTGTTGTCTACAAATAAAATGTTTGAAATTTGTAATGTAATGAACTAAATAAATATTTATATCGGGCTGTATTTTTTCCATCTCTTAATTTTCATTATTTAATTTGTTGGATTAAGTGGAGTACATGAAAATTGTTATTTAGTTAGTTCATATTTTAAAACAATAATGTCATTTTTTGAGAATACAAAAATGACAAGATAGAATGATCTTATCACTCTTACTTTATCAGTCAGTGAAAAATAAAAAGAATAGTTAGACTGTACATGCTCATATTAGAATACCTGGGATGCACATTATCTATACAGAGTGCTTCAAACAAAATTCATAATTATTAGAATCTCCTGATAGCATAATTTTGATTTTGCAATTGTATTTTAGTTACTGAGCAATAATTTATCAATCAAATCTGCTACAAAATGAAGTAATTATAGGTAGACTATTGTAGAGAGGATTCTGCAGAGGATGGTAATTTTTCAGCTTTGAATTTTACAGAAATACTACTTTTATACTTTTCTGTACAACCTATAAAATTAATACTTTTGATTAATTTTGAAAAAATAACTTTGGATCCAGTTTTATTATCTACAGTGGGAGAAACTTTAAAAAATTCGCACTCCAAGAAATTTTACTTCATTTGTTACTTGGGTTACTCTATACATTAAAAAATTATAATGAACACATACTAAACTGATTTTAAAATATTAAATAAACTTCAAGAGCCCATTAAACGTTTTAATGGTTAAATCCATCGAAACTATTTCAATAAAATTGATACTATTAAATATATCCTGAAATATATTACATCCTGTATGTCTTTGAAGCAAATACATATAATCTAAGTAATAAAGATAAAGCGAATAAAGTCTTGTGTTGACATTTTAGTAGTAGTAAAAAGTGTGTGTTTGAATTTCATCCAAAGTATGTGGTAGGAAATGAAGTTTACCTAAAGGGTAATAAATTATGTAAATATTGTTTATTGGTGTCTAAATTGATATTAATGAATATTGAATTCGGTATCAGTTTTAAATACTCAAATTACTTAGAATATATTTGGTTCTTTCACCATCCAATTTTTTCTTTATATTAAATTTTAATCACAAATATTTATTGTTAGACAACCAATAAAATACGTGTAGGATATTTATTTAGATATCGAATAATATATTTATACTATTATCGCCTTACAAAGTTCTGAAAATATTTTCAAAACAATTACCGTTCACTAAGAAGAAACAACTACTTCTCGGACTATATGCCCCGACAGACATTGAATTACACTTCTAAGTCAGACGGGGTCGGTAGGTATGATCTACAAGATTTAACCAACCATTCTGGTTTGCAATTAGAAAGGATAATATCACTTGTAGACCGGTTTCGGCGTATTTGCACCTCATCAGTACAAGGTAGATATTCTCCGCCCGAGAGCTCTGTGAGCTTAATCCCGGACTAAAGGTGATACTGAAATCACAATCAATACATATCCTCCAGTGAAAGGAATGTTAAAGTTGTGATAACAGTAACATTTTCACCTCCAACCGCAAACCAAAAATCTAATTGACACAAACATCTGTTTGTACTATCAATAGATTATTAGTTTCCTGTAAATTATCGTATTTATTACCAATAGATATCGAATAATAGATTTATACTATTAACGCCTTACAAAGCTTTGAAAATATTTTCAAAACCAATTACCGTTCACTTAGAAGAAACAACTACTTCTCGGGCGTTAATAGTATAAATCTATTATTCGATATCTATTGGTTACACGCTTCACTAAACACGACATTTTACAGGAAACTGTAATAATCTGTTAATATTTATTTGTTAAAAAAAATGTTTTCAATAGAGTTACTTTTATAACCAGCAGAATAATCATAGAACAAACTACGCTTACCAAACTTTAAGATTTTCTCAAACTGGTGAGCTACTCATTTTTTTGATATGTTTGACGTTTACATCATGCTTGGTTTGGCACTCGTTGAGAAGTTTTTCTGGTGTTTTTATGTTCATTTTTGATCATTCTTTCCTTAAACGTCTTCTATCGTACAACCAAAAACGTTACCTACAGATTCTTCATGGCACAAGGAATTCAGAAATCTATACAATACATATAAAATGCTTCGTCCTGAATGACTCACTGACGGATCAACGCACAGCCTAAACAGCTGATCGTAGAGACCTGAAACTTGAAAAGTGTGTTCCAATGACGTCATTGGGTGTGTTCTTTGTATGACGTAGGCATCCGATAAGAAAGGATTTTCCTTCAAGGGGGTTAAAAATGGGGGCAAAGTTTGTATGGAACAACGTGATTCCATGTTCCAATCTACTTCAAATTTTGCATAAACATTCTTTAACAGAATTGATGGAAGACGTCTACTTTCAACCATCAATTTTTCAAATGGGAAGAATGGACTTGTGATCGTTTTAAAGGTCTCTTCATTCGATAAAACACACTTCAAACTTATTTCCCGTGTATGTATTGATAATAAGAAAGTAAGCAGAAACCATAACAATGTTCTTTTTAGATGGTATCAATTAGAGTTACCATGGCAATATTAGTATTGTTTAGAACGTCTTTGCAAATTGTTTTATATTTATAGCTGCATTACGGTAGTTGTCGTGTTATAATCCAAGAGACCTTCAAGTTCCAGCGAATACGATATAGTTCCAGCAAGATAGAGCACCTCCACATTACCAACTCAATGTCCGGCAGTATACCTCGACGCAATCTTTCTAAATAGGTGGATGGGTTGGCGAGGATCAATAGAATGAAATTTGAATTTAAATTTGACGTATGTCAGGATTTTCTATCAATATGTAGGTTCATAGTAGTAATCGAAATAATTGATTTATTCCGTCTGGATTTTCCACACTGTATTTACTGAATTAATTTTCATAATTATTTTACCGAATTGTTTCTTTTTAATTTTGACAAATATGACGACCGAATCCATAAATACTCATCACATTTTGCCCTGGTTTATTGTTATCTTACTTATTTGCGCAAGTTTTTGTTGGTCAAACATCACTTTTCTATAATAAACTAAATTTTTTTTCAAAAAACTAGGTACCCCATGTTGTAGAAGAAATTATAACTATTTAATTAGAAAAATATACAAAATTTAGCTGGAAGTATGGATGAAGATTAGCAAATACTTGAAAAATGAATCTATTGAAGTCGTAATGAAACACATGAAATAAAATATTTTATTTAGACGAATATGTTTTTGGATGACATGAATATGAACTTGTAAAAAACTATCGAAAAAGATGACAAACTGAAGGGAAATATTGAACAATGTTCCAGGCTTCTTTTCCCTTTAAAACACTATCACCAGGTTGAGATGAAAGAAGAAAGTGTCTTGAATTCGTTTGAAATAAACTTTTGATAGACAATGGTACCAACAACTATCGAAAAAGCTGACAAACTGAAGGGAAATATTCAAAAACGTTCCAGGGTTCTTAACCCTTTAAAACACTATCACCAGTTTGAGATGAACGAAGAAAGTGTCTTGAATTCGTTTGAAATAAACTTTTGATGGACAATGGTAATAAAACTATCGAAAAAGCTGACAAACTGAAGGGAAATATTAAACAACGTTCCAGGGTTCTTTTCTCTTCAAAACACTATCACTAGGTTGAGATGAACGAAAAAAGTGTTTTGAATTCGTTTGAAATAAAATTTTGATGGACAATGGTACCAACAACTAGCGAAAAAGCTGACAAACTGAGGGGAAATATTGAACAACGTTCCAGGGTTCTTTTCCCTTCAAAACACTATCACCAGGTTGAGATGAACGAAGAAAGTGTCTTGAATTCGTTTGAAATAAACTTTTGATGGACAATGGTAACAAAAACTATCGAAAAAGCTGACAAACTGAAGGGAAATATTAAACAACGTTCCAGGGTTCTTTTCTCTTCAAAACACTATCACTAGGTTGAGATGAACGAAAAAAGTGTTTTGAATTCGTTTGAAATAAAATTTTGATGGACAATGGTACCAACAACTAGCGAAAAAGCTGACAAACTGAGGGGAAATATTGAACAACGTTCCAGGGTTCTTTTCCCTTCAAAACACTATCACCAGGTTGAGATGAACGAAGAAAGTGTCTTGAATTCGTTTGAAATAAACTTTTGATGGACAATGGTAACAAAAACTATCGAAAAAGCTGACAAACTGAAGGGAAATATTGAACAACGTTCCAGGGTTCTTTTCCCTTCAAAGCACTATCACCAGGTTAAGATGAACGAAAGAAGTGTCTTGAATTCGTTTGAAAATAAATTTTTGATGGTCAATGGTACCAACAACCATCGAAAAAGTTGACAAATTGAAGGGAAATATTCAAAAACGTTCCAGGGTTCTTTTCCCTTTAAAACACTATCACCAGGTTGAGATAAACGAAGAAAGTGTCTTGAATTCGTTAGAAATAAACTTTTGATGGACAATGGTACCAACAACTAGCGAAAAAGCTGACAAACTGAGGGGAAATATTGAACAACGTTCCAGGGTTCTTTTCCCTTCAAAGCACTATCAACAGGTCGAGATGAACGAATAAAGGGTCTTAAATTCGTTTGAAATAAACTTTTGATGGACAATGGTACCAACAACTATCGAAAAAGCTGACAAACTGAAGGGAAATATTCAAAAACGTTCCAGGGTTCTTTACCCTTTAAAACACTATCACCAGGTTGAGATGAACGAAGAAAGTGTCTTGAATTCGTTTGAAATAAACTTTTGATGGACAATGGTAACAAAAACTATCGAAAAAGCTGACAAACTGAAGGGAAATATTAAACAACGTTCCAGGGTTCTTTTCTCTTCAAAACACTATCACTAGGTTGAGATGAACTAAAAAAGAGTTTTGAATCGTTTGAAATAAAATTTTGATGGACAATGGTACCAGCAACTATCGAAAAAGCTGACAAACTGAAGGGAAACATTCAAAAACGTTCCAGGGTTCTTTTCCCTTCAAAGCACTATCACCAGGTTGAGATGAACGAAGAAAGTGTCTTGAATTCGTTTGAAATAAACTTTTGATGGACATTGGTAACAAAAACTATCGAAAAAGCTGACAAACTGAAGGGAAATATTGAACAACGTTCCAGGGTTCTTTTCCCTTCAAAGCACTATCACCAGGTTGAGATGAACGAAAGAAGTGTCTTGAATTCGTTTGAAAATAAATTTTTGATGGATAATGGTACCAACAACCATCGAAAAAGCTGACAAATTGAAGGGAAATATTCAAAAACGTTCCAGGGTTTTTTCCCTTTAAAACACTATCACCAGGTTGAGATGAACGAAAGAAGTGTCTTGAATTCGTTTGAAATAAATTTTTAATTTACAATGGTACCAACAACTATCGAAAAAGCTGACAAATTGAAGGGAAATATTCAAAAACGTTCCAGGGTTTTTTTCCTTTAAAAACACTATGACCAGGTTGAGATAAACGAAGAAAGTGTCTTGAATTCGTTAGAAATAAACTTTTGATGGGCAATGGTACCAACAACTAGCGAAAAAGCTGACAAACTGAGGGGAAATATTGAACAACGTTCCAGGGTTCTTTTCCCTTCAAAACACTATCACCAGGTTGAGATGAACGAAGAAAGTGTCTTGAATTCGTTTGAAATAAACCTTAAAAAACTGACAGATTGAAGGGAAATATTCAAAAACTTTCCAGGGTTCCTTTTGCTTCAAAACACAATCACCAGGTTGAGGTGAACGAAGGAAGTGTCTTGAATTCGTTTGAAATAAATTTTTGATGGACAATGGTACCAACAACTATCGAAAAAGCTGACAAATTGGAGGGAAATTTTCAAAAACGTTCCAGGGTTCTTTTCCATCCAAAACACTATCACCAGGTTGAGAAGAACGGAGAAAGTGTCTTGAATTCGTTTGAAATAAACTTTTGATGGACAATGGTACCAGCAACTATCAAAAAAGCTGACAAACTGAAGTGAAATATTCAAAAATTTTCCAGGATTCTTTTCCCTTCAAATCACTATCACCAGGTTGAGATGAACGAAAGAAGTGTTTTGAATTCGTTTGAAATAAATTGTTGATGGACAATGGTACCAACAACTATGGAACAAACTGACATACTGAAATGGTAAATCCAGCATATCGCTGCTAATGCTTTCATCAAAACAGAGTTATTAAACTTAGTAAATATGTAGGTTAATATAAACATAACTGAATTTATTATGTGGTAATGGTGAAATATTCACACAGTTTAAGGATCATTATCATTAAATTACAACATAAAAGCCAAAAATAAAAAAAATAATAAAACAAATTAAAACTCAGCGAGGAACTGTATATAAAAATGTAGTTTTTACGTAATAGTTAACACTTGACTTGAAAAAATAAAATTGCAGCTTGATATGTGTTTTTAAGTGGTTCTAAAATCCATGTGAGATTATTTCAGGGGTATATGTTTAACGAGCAATCTGTTCATCTATTGGAAATAAGCATGTTTGCTTTATATTTTATTAGTTTTAGTGTTGCTTATATACTCAACTTCGATTTATTATTTCAGAGTTTTTATAGATGGCTCTTAATTTCGACTCTTTATAAAGTAATTAAATGTGAATTTAAATATAGAATGTTTACTACATAAACAGATTTCAGATGATCGGTAATTTTTTCATAATATTTTTCATCTATATATCAATATTAACGAAATATAGTAAATATCTCAATGTATTTTCCATAAAGTGCATTTTATTTACATTGGCAGTCAGTACGACAATATTTTTAAATCTGCTAATAATTAGAGAATTTTGCAAATGAAAATATTAAAAGTCGCAAGGCAAACCACTATATGAATGCCTTAGACAACAATTATGAACAGAAAAGTTGATAAAAAAAGAAACAAAAATCTTGCAGAGAATGAAAACAACTAGCCATTAGGAGAGACAAGTAGCAAACCATTTGAGCAAAGCTTAATTTAAAATTGGATGTTAAAAAAACAACCTTTTTGTTTCGATAAATGTATATAAGAAGCATTGAAGTTTACAATAATTATTATAGATTATATTATTTATTTAAATTAATTTCGCGATGTAAATTTTTGTATTACCAGTAGTTTTTATTTTATTTTTGTTAGTGTCTGAAATGCGTAAAACATTGAAATGCCTCTATAAAAAATTTGTAATAATTACAGCGGTCTCTTAGCTTCTAAATGAACTAAAATTACAAATTAGTTTTTAGAAACTAAACAGAATTAACATAGGAGTTTATTATTAATATTTCATTAAAATCTAAAAATTCCGCCTCCTTTTGATTAACATTCTCAGACGGCTTTTATGACACAACCATATAAAGTTCTTAATAAACCTACACCTTTCTTTTTGAAAAAAAAAAATTAAAATATTTAGTGCTTTTCTGAGATGTTTACACAACTTATACAACACATAGGTGTAAATTAACAGCTATTAAACATACACTAGCTTTCAATTCGAGTTTATTTTTAAAATTAGATAACTTAGACCAGTTTAGACATTCCTTTCATGCTGGACGATCACGGAACAGGTGTTTCAATATTTCCGAAATCACCAGCTAACACAATTCTCTCGAATAAATTCGACCTTCAAGCAAAGGTAAAATCAGGAATTAAAAAATATTCCAAAAGTCTGAATATTTTTGAACAATGTAATAATTCTGCCAGGAACGGTCGACTTCTCTGGAGTGCATTGTTTTGTAAACAAGGGCAATTAATAAGCTCAACTAGATACCTTTCTGTTTTTGGAAATAGAAGTTTCTTATAAAGCCCTATTGTTATTATAATGGCCTAGTTACCTGACAATGCTATTGCAAGCAAGTCAAGAATCTATCATTTCCTAACAATTATTGAGAATAAAAAGAAGAACTCTGTAGAAGACATTGCAGTATTTGTAAGGTTTATATTGAATATTGAGAAGGAATTTGCTGAGTTGAAGACTTTGCAGAGTTGGGAAAGTTGTCTGCAGAATGGAATAATGTGACTGGGAAGATGTTCAGTCTTCCAAAGCCTTTGCTTCAGATGAGGATAATTGATTTGCAAGAAGATGTTTCCTTGCAAATGTATAAAACAGCATTCCCCGAAGAATTTTCCAGTAAAAATATGAAAATTTCAAAAATCTTGGTTACTATGTTTGACTCCGCATATGTATGTGAATACATTTTTTGAAGGATTTTATCATTGGAGGACGCCTTCTTGAAGAGTCGAAATAAAAATTTAAAACAAGTAAGGGACCTTGATACAAATTTTCAATAATATATGGACCCCACTTAAAATAACTAGCTGCATCTGGTGTACTGGAAGTATGTAACAGAAACAGTATTAACGTATTTCTATGAGAAGAAGCTGTAGATTTTGTCTTCCAGCAAGAAAGTTTTTTAAGATGGCGTACATTCCACTTTAACAAAATATTTCGGAAAAATTTAAAATAATTTTTATCGACGTTCTTGCGAATAGTGTTTGAAAAATCGTGCAATTTGCATATTTGCTTTTCCTAGCAGTAAACACATCATATTTAAAGTCGAAATGGTTAAATATAGTAGAAAATAAGAATATTTGTTTCTATTTCATACTTTAAATAGTGTCATAACTTCGCCTAGATGTAAACAGACAAGAGTTGTAATAACAAATAAATACGAGTTTAGTATTATAGTGTGTCTAATGCTTACGTTCGAGTCTGTCAAACATCAACAGCACCAAATATTTTAGAAAATTTGTTCACAATTACCGAACGTCTTTTTAATTTATTTTTGTCTGAATTATATACAAATTAAAACGCGTCGGTCGTACTTACTCATTTGTGATTATATTAAGGTCATTCTCACGATATTTTCTGAAAACACTACACAAAGTTAAGAGTAATTTTAAAGTTCAACCTTTCTCCTTTGTTGTTCTCATCTATTTTAATATCAACATAGCATCAAAATATTTATACACCATTGATAAATAAATCCATCAATGTTAACATTTCAAAATATAGTTCTATTGTACATCATTCATAACGTTCATTCATTCTTGAGTTCTATATCTTCTAATAATTATCCTTCGTTCTTGCAGATTTCAGGGCGCGATACTCTTGTTGTAGGTCTTTCAATGCTTTTTCCATGACCTTTATTCCTTCTACATTGTTTTGTTTTGTATTTCCTTTTTTTGTATCAATGTGTTTTCTTGTTCTCTTTCCTCTTGCCACGGACTTTTTTCTTCATTTTTCACCTAGTTTAGGCTGATTAGCCACTTCATCAAATCTAATCTTAGCACAGCCAGCGAAGGGTTCAAATCCTCGTTACCTTCATCTTTTAACTTTTTGTCCTCTTGGTTGCACTGTTGATTTGAAAAGACTAGTTTTTTGGAAAATCCTCCCTTGGCCCACCAGTCCAAGAAGTTTATATCCCTAGTGAGATAATGTGTGAGGCTGTTTCTACCTCTTTCATGTACCACCAATTTATCCCTATAAATGTCAACGGTATACATGTGCTTCATTAAGGAGCAGTCGTCGGTCACTTTTTTTGTTGACTCCTATTTGGGTTTAATATTTCCTTGGTCAGCGACTCCAAGGGTTTTTTGATCAGGAGTTTGCTGTGCTACTGCTTGGACACGTGGCTCCAGTACGTCTGATGTTCTGCTTGAATCAACCAAGATATACATCCCTGTGCTGAAGTTTTTGATACCCCAAATGCTGGTTCTGCACCAGGGAACTTGAGTCTAGAATACCTTTGTACCGGGACCTTCTTAAGTGTTACCCCATTGTGCTTTGCTGTGGTTAAGAGTTTTTGCAGACAGCCCCATACCAGTCTGGGGACATGATAAGAATTTCAGTGCTGCCTGACTGTCGGAGAACATATTCTGTCCTCTTAAACCTTTTCTATGTTTATTTGCAGACACTTGTTGATGCGGATTTCCGCCTAGAATACAGATGCCAATTTCCCCAACCTTGATGCGTTTTTGGTTGCAGGTCTCATTACACTTCTCGGGAGGTTAAGAGACAGAAGAGAGACGACATAGGGCGGAAAAGGAACCGAGAAGGAAAGGGAAAAGAAACAAAAGGAGAAAGCAGAGTTTCTTCTTCCTTTCTATATCGAAAAACCATGTACATTGAAGGACTTTTGGGTATATTAGCTCATTTGATAAGCTAATATTCCCAAATTAATTAATAAAACTAGTTCCCTTGTGAAAAAGAGGTCATATATTACATACATTAGTGAAAGTAAAAGTTTTATAAGCTGCCAATTTGTATGTTAATCGGAGATAACGAGAACAAGTTAATATAATTATATTAAGAAAATATTCATGAAGTGTGTTTGCTTTATGCAAACAGTTATAGACCGACATAAATTAAATGACGAGAAATGACAGAAGTTTGTTTTCTTAATTTGCTGACATTCGAACGTGTGCTCAAATCTTAATTATAACTTGATAAATTGACTTTAAATTTAAAATAGTGTAATTATACAGCCAGCTGTGTTGCTTCACAATAAGTATTGGTAGTAATGCTATTTTCTTTTGGATCATTAAATTATCTGAATTATTTTAATTTTCCAAGGTCATACGTAAAATACAACCAAAAGTTTTTTACTGGCTACTACAACGAATCACAGAAAAGGCAAATAAGGCTTTGTTTTGTTCACAATTTAATTTTTAATAGGACAACCGGTATTAAGTGTATTTTAACAGTATTTCTAATGTAAAATAAGTTATCAACCCACTGGAAATTATAATTTTGCTTTAATTTCAGTCTGATTGCAACAATTTTGGTAAATACCACCCATTTTTAACCTTTAAGTTGTTCTTGACCAAAATACTCAAAACAAATTTTAATTAGTAAATTAATCAAAGTTAGCCGACACTAAAACTTTCATGTACATAATTATCACTTGCCATTAAATATGACGTAGTCTCACGACCTATATTATATAGGTACAGAGTCCTAATAACTCTAATCTTATTAGAAGCTATTCTTAGTAATCACCTTAAGGTGCAATGGTGATTTTAAAACTTGTAAAAATGAAAAATTTTAAGGAGGTTTTCTACTGTCAGGCTTTAGTTCTGGTGGCTAGATCTGCTCTGTCGATTGCTTTTTTTTTGTCTAACTATCGAAAAATTCATTTGAAATAGGAGATTTCGAATATTTGTCTATTCAATATTAAATCAACGACTGAAAAATGTTCGAGCTTTTATGTGGATCATTAAAATCTTAATAAATAAAATATTCAGTCTTTGTTTCTAAGGCACAAATAAATGAATTCGTAATTCTATTTAAGAATATTGTGTAGCGAATGACAACTGCACTGAACCATTTAACATGAGCGGTAAAACTATAGAAACAGGTGCCAATATTTGATGATTTATACATCACCAACTAGTGTTGTTAAAATTAGTTGAAAAACATTTTTTAACATTTTCCAAAATCATCACAGTCAGATACCACCATAACTCTTTCCGAAAGGTTTCACCTCTGACACTAATTGCTCGTATATTTTGTTTCAGAAAAGAAAAGAACATTCCAGAAATTAAATTGTACAATCGATCGTAAATTTTGTTTACAGAGTTGTGGGTTACGCCCTAATATAATTTATTTTAGTTACTTATATAATAATAGCATGTAAAATTAAATTATACGTCTATTCAAACAATTGGAAAACCAGCAAAAATGTTAACTGCAACTAAGTTGAGATAATATATTATTCATTTGTTTATTTTGAAAAAAATATGTTCACAAAATATTGTATCAATAGATGTTTGAGCCTCCAGTATGACCCCTAAGTAGGTACTAGAGCTATTTAAAGGAGGTTGTAACAAGTTACTCTACATCTGTAGTCAGATGGAATGGCAGAATCACCAAAAAAAAACCATCGCAAATGCAAGTACACATTATTCTTCTACCATTAGAGATATTTTCTTCCGCCAGTTTATACAGGGGATGATCCTACCTTTGACCTTGAAGAAGGCATAGCTGGCGAAGACTGCCTCATCTATATTAAGCTAGGTGTCCATTTGAGATTTTCTCTCGAGAGCTGAAATCAGTTCATCATCATTTGACAGAAAATTTGCGAATTTTCACACTCCAGAGAGTTTTTTCAGATATAGTCGCGGCAGTTCTCTCCAGTGTCCACAGTTGTATGTTTACGAGTTCAATTTGAAAATTTAGATAATAAGGAAGTGCAAAAACTTGCTGCCGCCATTGCATGCTACAAAATTTTAGTAAAAAAGAAACAAAAACAGAAAGTGAAAAGAATGTGTTGGGTCAAACCAAAGACTCACCGTAGACAATTGGGTGCATGTTTTACACTAACTAAGAAGCTACAGATCGAAGATGCTCAACAATTTCGTGATTTAGTTCGTATGAATACAGTGCAGGTTCAGTATATAATAGATTTGGTTGGACCATCAATTGCGAAACACAATACGAAAATGCGAGAAGCAATTTTCGTTCATGAACGGAAAATGGTTACCTTGTGATTTTTAGCATCAGGTATTTATTCAATACAGAAACTTTACAGTAAAACTTAATTTTGTGGTGTTTATTGTTATTTATTTACTTTGGTTCAGTGTTTCGTATTTAAAGTTACTGACATGAAATAAAAAATTTTTAATGACAAGACTGCCATAAGTAATAATAATCTAAATTGCATAGTGAACACAACAAATCCTCCCAGATAAATTTACAGGCTTAATCTTACTGGTGTACTTCTTCGCAAAGGTATAGTCAAATCACTAAATTCTGGTTCTACTTTATGACCCGTTGCCATCATTCCTTCTTCATTACTTGATGAAGTAGAAGCTTCTGAGTTGACAGTATCGTAATTCCTTACAGAAGCACGACCAGTTCCAGAATTGCTCTCACCACTTCCAAAATTGGTGATTGAAACTCTAGAGGAATTAGCTTGAGCGGTTTGTAGATTCGTTTCAATATCATTAGTATTTTTGTTAGAATTTATGTCTGGCACAAAACAAAATTTAGGATGAAAAGTATTTGAAACCACGACTTTTGTAGAAGCTATTTGATTTACATGCCTCCTGATTACCCGTCCAATTTTTTCTTTTATCGTAATTCCTTACACGAACAGATTCCCCCACAGTGAAATTTGGAACTCCCTGAATTTGATTAGAGCTTCCCACCAGGTTCTTGAAATCTAATTAAATCAATGTCTCTCCCAAACATTAGTTGTACATTGGTAGATGAGTAGAGAGGTACTCAGAGCACTTTGTATCCCTTAATGGAATTTTCTTCATAAGTCCCTACTAATTTGTGTATTTCATCAGTAAACCACTGTTTTTTCGCCGCCATAACTGTTAAATACCATCAGCGACCACTAGCGAAATTTAAACTGCCGTTGAAATCTGAGAGTGACTCTCCCACTATCAAACAGCCGCCTATCCACATGCTAGTAAGCATCGACTGCATCCATTTAGAAGAAATACTCTCGAGAGTCGCTCTTGAGAGTTTTACTCTCAAATGGACACCTAGCTCTAGAAGAAGAACGAACGATTTCTACTACTTGGTCTGCTCAAATCTTTAAAGTCCGACTTAAAGAAGTAATAATGAAGGAAACGAACGAACAAATAAAAACCAACTATAACACCTGTTATAAAGGATGTTAAACAGTAAAGGGTATAAATAAAGATATTAACCACCCCTTTGAATATCTTAGGGTTAAGGAAGGGGTTCTTAAGGGGAGAAATAAAACTATCGCGTTATGTAGATATATGATTACTAAATACTATTGATTTACCTAACAAGTGGTAGGCCATACAGATTACAAGTATGTATATGAAGGTACTCACAAAAAGGAGCTCTTACAAAAATACGAAGTGAAGTTAGGGAACACGTGGTTTATCTATGGTGAGAACCACCGATATAATTAAACTTCAAATATCAAATTTGAACGTTGACTTATGTCTAAAATGATAACCACGTGCAAATTTGAGAAAAGTTCAGATGAATATAATTATAATATATATGAATTTATTGAAAATCACCCAAAGTATGCATACCTAGGACTCACAGTATTTATGATTTACTTAGAATTAATATATCGTATATACAATGATCACTGAAGGTAAATATATAAAAAGGTATGAATTTACAATTAAAAAACCTTATAAATTTATTCTTGGTAGAATACGAAGTTGTCGGAGAGAAGTCCTAGGGATTTACTTAAATCTATGTTACCTGGGATAACCACTTGCGAAAGGTTAGGACGTGTAGGGGTTGAACACCAAAAGTATAGTCCTCGCACGTGTAAATCGGGGTAACAATTGTCCTATGATGATCCAGAGGTCCACACAGATTCTTAGAAGGTTCGGATCACCCTTAAGCCGATATTGGGTGGCCAAATGAGAAGGTGGATCTTGAATATGCCTCAACGATGTGAGAACCAGTCGAATCCCGAAATAAGAATTAAAGTCAGAAGAGTGAAATATGGATATGAAGAAAAAGTTGAAATTGAAATGGAAGTTGAGAGTTGAAGTTGAAATGGAAGGTGAAAGTTGAAATTTGAAATAGAAGGTGAAAGATGAAGGTCTGAAATAGAAATAAACGTAAATGAATGATATTTAGCCAGTATTCAGAATATAATCACATACAAGTGAGTGGTCGACAAACTTACCGTTGATGGTGGGTGGCCTTTAAGTAAAACTAGACAAGTTGGGGGTAATTACAATTTGTTTTAAAAGAATAAATCCAGCCCACTGGTTGAGTTTCCAGTTCTAAGGAACCTGGGAAACTTTTCCTTTTTAAACTTTTTGTAAATTACAAAAAATCCGTTACTTTAACGTTATGTGCTCTTAGCATCCAAAAAGCAAAAAGAGACGATATCTCTCTTCCCTTGATCACAACCTGTCCTGAATGGTTGGTTCTTTTCCTTTACCAGTAGCTTATAAGAGTTCAAAAGATATGATATATGTGAATTTACAAAGATGGAAAAGGATAAAGAATGCACTGAATTTGTTAATGAATGAGTGATTGATTATCAATCAGTCTGACAGATGTCAATTTAACCTTGATGATCCAAATGTGAACATTTGAACCCTTGAGATATATATTTTATTTTTAACACTAAATACCTTATATTCTGAAACTGATCTAGCTCGCAATCACTACTTAAGAATCATTTTCTATTTGTACATATATTTTTAGGGAATTGAAGTGGATATGAAAGTCTGGAAGATGAACTTCTGAAGATATAGTATATGTAAGATTTAAAAGAGGAAATGTAGGTCAATTACGAAAATTGAGTAAAAGTACTATTATTAAAATACAAAATAAACACAAATATGAAGAGTAAGTCCTAATATTTATTTATTTCCACTATAATTTGTTTGGTAAAATTTGGCATATTGAGTAAGTGTTTGCATGTGACTTTTGACCTGTAACACAACTAATATCAAAAAGAAAATGTCTGATTTTGCTTTTGAAGATTTTTGGAAGCACTTTTGGTGATACCACGAAAGCAAGATGGTATAAAACAAAATGAAAAAAAATACTTTTTTTCGTTTTAAATATTTATAACAAATTACTGAAAAACATTTGCGTGTTCAAAACATATCAAAATTATACTACGAAATATCTTTTATTTGATGGCACCATCCGTTTTCTACTAGGACTTTTGTCAGCATATTTACCTACTGCTTGGCCTACAAAGCGAACAAGCTTGTGCTGGCCAAATGCTGTTACGGCGGAGGCCAAAAAATTGTAGGCTATTTGACGTCACTAAGGAGGGGTGCGACGTCACGTTCAAAGCGGTTGCTTGCCGCACTTTTTCTTATTTTTGTTTAGATAGAAATCCTAGTCAAAAAGATAAAAAAATATGGTGACATGTTTTTATGAAATACTTCAAATTGAAGCAATAAAAAACAATTACTGAGAAGGACCATTGGAAAACACCAAGACCTTCCGGAAGACTACTCACTGGCATTTAGCATTCATATCAGTAGCTTCAAAGCCACTTAACAGCAACAGGAAAAGCAACGAAGCTGCAAGACAGTTGAGAAGCATTACACAACCTGAGAACACGTACTTGAGAGTTAGTCGTTCATAACAGGCTAGGTAGAATTAAAGTAGGTGAAGTAGGCATATTGCGTATTTTAAAACAATTTAATCCTGCTTGCTCAACATTCCTTCTGCCATTGTAGTATTATATGTTTTGATGACACTTTATCTCCTTAAAATTGAATCGATAATGAACTATACACCCCTTATGGGACAACTATGTTGATCGCTGATTTTCAATCAATATTCGTTGTTTGAATGAGTTAAACAGGTCAGTATAGTTCTGTGAAACTAACCTAACGTAAATCTTCAGCAGATGGTCTGCTAATAGATTTCATATTTTATCAAGTACTGTATGTCTATAAAACAAGGGGTTGTGAATATTTAGAATGGTGCGCTTATGCGGTACAATAAACGACACCAGTAATTTCAAAGAAAATAAACCCTAACGCCTAAAAATATTTATTAATCCAAAATTATTTACTGTCAAGCTATTTTTCTTCCAAGTGTTGATTGAGTGATGTTTTTGTAAAGCTGCCAGTCGAAATAAATAGTGGCTGACATGACTTTCTGTACACACAAAATCAGTTTAAGTTGGTGTAACGTTAACTACGTTGAACAGATCTACGTTGAAGGCTGAGAAATGATTTGACGACAGCTAAGAAATAATACAGAACGTTTATATATGAATACCACCTTGAAATATAAATGGATTCTAGCACGGAAGTAACTAGGGGTTTGGGTGTCATAATTTCAATGGCGCTTCAATTTACCTTTAATGGAAATATATATCACTGGTGCGTTTTTTTAAGGGATCGTTCTAGCTGATGTATATTCCGGGATAAAATAACGTGATCAATTATTACGTTTAAAACACTTTTAATGTATTGAAACATGTAATGTTTTGCTGTAGTATCTTAAATTAGTAACTGTAACTTATTACGGCTTATTATGACAATGAAAATATAAACTAGTCATCAACAATCAAATAAGATTTATAGACATCAGTAGTCTACATTACACTGAAAACAGCCCATGGTCTGTTTTCAGTGTAATGTTGTTCTGATTGGTTTTATTCAATCAAATGACCTCAAATTAACTGATTTTATTGGATTTCTACTAGAGCAAAAAATTTTCAGAGAAATGTTGATATAATTGGGTGAAATTGTTTCATATGACACAAAATGACAAAATTTGATTGGTTTTTAGAACTGTCAAGAGATTTTCAAAAAAAGCGGAACTGAAAAAGAAAAATCAAAAATACAGAACCATAAATATTAGATTTTCAGAATTTATTATAACGTATCCTTTATTAAAATTATTATGATATACCAATGGCAAAATACACCACATTGTTCGAGATCAACGAATGTGAAATACCGATATCGTCCGATATCCGGTACCAACTAGAAGTTGAACTGGTACTAACACCTGTAAAGATGTTCGTGGGTACTTTCAAATAAAATACCGCGCCAATGGGTACCCGGAGGACGAGGCCATAGTCTGATTGGTGACTGGCGAGAATATTAATACTTATCTGGTTGACTTAACAATCAATAACAAATTTTATAGGAGTGTATGAGAATTGGATAACTGGTGTGAATTGGTTCATTTTGAAATGGCGACAGTCAATCATTGAAAATTGGTTTATTTTGAAACGTTTCCAGTTTTAAACCGGTATTTTCGATAGCGGCATTAATAATTCGAGTTTGTTTATGTATTTTTTCTACGAGAGTTTTTTTATTGACGTCTAGATGGTAGAAACAGATCAACAATCAAGCTGTTTACAAAACGTAAATAATTAAAAACTAAAAAATCAGAAGAACATGAGAAGAAACATTCAAATCGAAGTAGTACATGGAAAATAATCATATGAGTATAGAAAACTACAATTTGAACAAGAAGAAATATTCAGGAATGTACAAATGTGCTTCCTATAGCTATCGTTGGTAATTGTAAAATGATATTTTATCTTGTTCTATAAATAAATATTATTGTTGGCCTATTCGTTAATAACAGGAAATATATTTTGATTAGTTTTGCGCACATTAATATGACATTTTTAAGTTTTAAGCTTTTAGCGGAAATCACTTTGAAAAAAATGATTTTATAGAATGATTCTTTTTTTTTACTTGCACGTTTCGTTTTTTAGAAACCTTTTTTTGTATTATTGCTTTGGTCAAACGGAAATCAGTAACCAAAAAAAAATTAGAAGACGATTGTATATAAAAAATAGCATATCATGACATTTTTTGCTCGTTAATATTTTGTTTCCTAGAAAAAAAGATTTAAAAAAATATTAAGTACTACTTCAGGTTAGTGTATACCTATCAGTTTTTTATTATCTTGCTCTACATGAAATACAGGTATCTAGATGTATTATTTGTATTTTAGGGCGGATGTAATTTCGGCCGGAAAAAGGGCAGGTACTAAAAGCCGGTAGGTAAATTCGGCCGGAGGTTTTAAGTTGCTTCCTTATCTCATAGGTATTTTCGGCCGCAAAAAATTCGGAGTGCGATTTCGGAATTGGGTCCCATGTACCTACTATTTGTTTAATTTGACCAACCTAACAAAACCTAACCCCAACCCCAGTTAGATTCGACAGCGGACCGAATTACGAAATCAAGTGATATTGGAAAATGGTTGCGTTATTTCAAATAAATGACAACTGTATATGTAGGTAATAACGGGCACGAGTTGGGAAACGCCGGCCGAAATTACCCCTGTCATAAATGGTACCCCTTGATTTATGCAGGTAGGCCAAGGGATTACCGGCCGAAATTACGCCCCCCGGTATTTTATTGCTTGGTTTTTGGAAATACACAGGTACTGATGAATTTATACCTAAATCAACCAATGAGAATCAATTTGCATTTCTAAAGGTTTCTTCTTCAGATAATATCGAAGCGATAGTGATATTCAGGTGATACAGCTGGTAAATATTATTTATTGATCTGTGTCAAAGGTGGAGAAGAATATTAAGTCTCGCTAAAAGAAATCCATTATCAGAGGATCCAAAGTAAAAACAGTTGGTAGAATCTATTTGATGGTTTTGGTCAAATCAAAGAAAGGGCTCAAGAGAATAACAAAAAATCTCGCAGAACTAGCAGGAATTCTGTGACTGTGAATCAATCCAGAAAAAAACAAAATATATGATCCTAGGAGACACTAGAGTATCAAAGAAAATTTGGTAGTAAGAACGACAAGCGAAAACGAGTACAAAGAGTAAACGACTTTGTTTATCTAGGAGTACTAATAACTTGCAATTCCCACGAAGAACAAGAAATAAGCCAAGAATTACGAAAGGCAACAGAAAATTTGGAAAGCTTCATCCACTGATGAAATCAAAATACTATTCCAGAAAGATGAAGATAAGAATCTATAAATCCACTATAAAACCCACTGTGAGTGAAACATGGACCCTTACAAAAAAAAAACAGGAAGATATGCTGGAACGATGGGAACGTAGAATGTATAGAGCGGCATAAAAACTCCTGAAGGGTGGAGAAGGCGAACAAATTAAGAAGTAAACATGTTGTAATAACATCAAGAATAAAAACACAGAGGATAAGATGGTTGGGACACGTAGAAAGATTTGGCAAAGAAAGTATGACAAAAAGGGTACTCAATAGGAATCTTATTGGGAAAAGAACGTCTGGTGTCTGATATTAATAAACTGAAAATACGAAATTGGAAAGAGAAAGCTAGAATAGAGAAGAATCGAGGAAATTAACTGCCCTGGGTCTACAAGGCCTGCAGAGCATGTATATAAAAGAAATCATGCTTTTTTGTAAAAAACAACAAATATTTCGTGAAAAAACACAAATATAAAACAAAACACCTTTTATCAGCAAGCTACGTAACTGATGATTTACATCTAGGAACCTACGATTTCATTTTAAGTTCAACTCTCCAGCTTAACATGACTTGACAGAGAAGTGAGAGAATTTTGTTATCATATTATTTAGGTGCAGTTGATATTTTTATTAAATTCTTGATAAGGGCCATGCCCTAGGTAAACGTAAATATCATAAATTAAAAAACAGATTTCGTAAAGAAGGTTTAATAAACTTTAGTTGCATTTTTCTGTGGGAACCTTGAACTTTTTTAACCACTTATCACCCTTTGTATTCTTAATCAAATAAGTAAAGACAGGAAATTAATTTATAAATCTATCAAATTGAATGCGATGATATAAAATACCTTCAACACTTTTTCTACTCCTTGGGGTTCGTGTTGATACATTTGGTGATGAATATTAACTACACCTTTTCACAAAAAATAGACATTGTTCCATTAAAAAATTGATGACTTATTTAAAAGGAGCTCTGTAAAGAGTAGTTGGCATAACTTGCTGGTCTTACAAATAGAAAAACACATTCCTTCTCTTTGGAAAAAACATCGATGGTGATAATCCGTTGTTTAAATCTCCAGGGATTCGTTTTATTTTCACTAGCTCTTTTGATGCATCTATTTTTCCTGATATGTGTATAATGCGGTCTGAAATTAATATACAGGGTGTCCCAGGAATGAGACGCCAAAACATGGGAATAAGTGCTTTGAAGCTGGGAATTGAAAATCTATTTTTATCTACAGTCTGTTCGAAATAGACAGAGAGTAATAAAACCCAATCTAACATGCAAAACCCTTACCGGGTGGGCAACTAAAACTCCAGAATCTTAAAACGATTTACATTATAATCCAAACCTTTATTCTTTTATTCGCCTACGCAACCATGTACAACGCCGGTATACAATAGAAATCCGATTTTCGGGTCACTTGTAATTGCAGGCATAGACGTACCTTTAGGTGAGAAGGTATAATATTAAATCAAAAACATGATTGCGACAAAGACTAGTCATATAATACAATATCAATCAATAATAATACGTCCATTACAGAGTCAATTATAATAATGTTTATAATTCACTAGTTTACAAAATTGAATTTTTTTTATACCCCAAAATAAATGTATATAAATATGTTAAATCTTATGTTTTCGGGCAGTTTATATTTTCAAAAAAGAGAAGACCCATTGTTGATTCGTTAAAAAGTGCATATCTTCATTATTTTGGATTTCCTGTTGCAAATCAAGATAAAAAGTGGGTGCCTCATGTGTTTTGGGAAAGCTGTAGAATCGTCTCACTTCAATGATCATCAGGAGAAAGCGTTCACCTTCCATTTGGTTCACCATTGCTATGGAGAGAATGATTGTTACTTTTGTGTTACGAAGACATTGGGATACAATAAAAAAAATGAGGCAAGTATTATAAATATATGCCGAAGTTCCATCTGTTACTAAGCCCATAATACAATCGAAAGATCTACCACATCCAGTTTTCGAGTGAAAATATACTAGATGACAATGAAAGTGATGTTGAATTCAAATCGATTTCTAGTGATTCTGACAAGTCCTCACTTCAAGAAAGCACTCCAAATTAACCAAGTCGAATTAAATGATCTTATAAAAGATTTACAATTTTAAAGATCTTAAGCAGAGTTTTTTGGTTCCCGCTTACAACAGTGAAACTTATTACTACCAGACACAAAAGTTACGTTTTTTAGAAACAGAAACAAAGTTTACTCAGAATTTTTCAAAATAGAAGGTGAATATTGTTATTGTACTGATATCCTGAGACTTTTTTGAAGCAATGAATCAAAACTATGACAAAACAGAGTGGCGCTTATTCATAGACTCTTCGAAATATAGTCTAAAAGCTGTTTTATTACACAATGGTAATAAGAAACTCTATACCAATAAGACACGTAGTGAATTGTTAAGAGAGCTATGAAACGATGAGTATTTTGATTAATTTAATAAAGTATAAAGAACACAATGGTAAGTGTGCGGCGACCTCAAGGTCATCGGTTTGTTATTGGGATTGCATGGTGGTTATACAAAATACTGTTGTTTCCTTTGTTTGTGGGACAGTAGAGCGAAACAACATCATTATGTAAGAAAAGAATGGCCTATCCGGAATGAGTATATTCCGGGCAAAATGAACATTGAACACGAGCTTTTGGTAGACCCCAATAACATCACCCTACCACCTTTACACATCAAATTGGGGCTCATGAAAAATTTTGTGAAGGCGCTTGACAAAAACAGAGTATTTACAAAAAATCTTTTCAAACATTACAGAGGGAAAACTGAAAGAGGGCATATTTGTTGGCCTACAAATCCGTAAATTTATGAAATATTCTCAGTTTGAAAGCCTTTTATCTGTTAATGAAAAATCTGCTTGGAAGTCATTCAAAATGGTTGTGGAAAATTTTTGGGGAAATAAAAAAAGTGAAAATTACTTAGAAATTATTATCGATTTATTGGACAAATTTCTAAAGATGGGAGTAAACATGTCATTAAAGATTCATTTTCTGCACTCGTGTTATATTTACCACCATAGAGAAAGTAATATAAATTGTTGTCTATGGTTTACCACATTCCTGTTTTTAGCATAATTTATCATCATTATCAACATCATTTAGCAACATTTTTGTCAGTTGTAATGGATGATTATTCTAGGGGATACAATAAAATCAAGTCACGACGTGTTATGTATTTCTTTAATTAATAAAGTGAATTATAATCTTGATTGGAAGTTACTTAATACAAGGCCTTCGCCCATCTGTACTTCCACAAATACACAACAACTCGCAGTTTTTTCCCTGAAAACTTAGGAAGTATGAGTGACGAACAAGGGGAACGATTTCACCAAGATTTAAAGGTTTTTGAAGAACGACGTCAAGGATTTTGAGGTAAAAACATGTTAGGGGATTACTCTTGGTCCATTATAAGAGAAACTGATCCAAATGACTATAAAAAGAAGACAGAAATTAGCCATTTTTTATTTTTTTTTATTATTAATATCAAAATTATGTATTTCAGTTGAGTTAATGAATATTTCTTAAACCAGATGTAACAGAATTTTTTTATTATTTTTTCTGGATAATTCTACATAAATGAATAATAAAATAACAACTTTCAGCTGGGGTATGAAAACCGTGTAAACTAGTGTTATTTTTATATTATGATTTACTAGAACTATAGAACTTATTTATACAACACGGGGTTATTAATATTATTCGAATACGAAATATTAGTTATCGGAAAATGAAAAATCTGCGGTTTGTTCCAATTAATTGTCTAATTTCCACATTTGTTGCTATTCTTTGATTGCATGTTCTATGCATTTTCGCCATCTCTCTGCATTAACTTGTTCCAGAGCTTCTTAAAAATGTGCACGGATATCTTTCATTTTATATGTGGTATTTTTCCTTGCTACCAATCCTTTCACCTAAGCACATATTAACTCTATAGGGTTTAGCTCGCAATGGTAACAAAGAAGTCGAAGTATCATAATATTCCGGTTTTTTGCCATTTCGTCAATCTTAGGAAACGATGTTTATGTATATTTACAATTGTCGGCAGTTATTTTTTCAACATATCCTCTTTAAATGTAATTTCTTCATCTAAAAGCCACTGAATGATTTCCGCTTTTTTCCAAGCGGTGGTAGGCAATTTCTCACATCCATTTAATGATAAGGAGCGTTGTCCAAAACAATTACCGAGTTGGGTGAAAAATAGTTCTCAAAAACATCAGCATTATCATTATCAGTCCTTTTCCTTTTCCATTTTTATTGTGAAAATCCCTTATTGATCGCAAATAATTCCGTCTCTAACATACAATTTCATCTTTTTCGATTAAAAGCAACTTTCTAGCTATTTACTTTTTTCCTTCTAAAATTCATCGCTCGCAGAATTTTCCACAATTTATCTTTTCCAATTTCAGAAATAATGGCGAAACCCAAAAAGCTATTATTGCATCAGAACCATTTTTCGTGAAAAGTACTTAACATCATTTCAGGATATTGCTTAAATATAAAATTCACAATTATTGAGATTTTTAGAACCACAAGCAGGTACTCCATTGGAATGGTCATTTTACAAGGGTTTATTGCTCTCTGCCTTTTTCAAATATAGTAAATAATTCCAAAAATATGATTCAGAAGTTGATGAAAATTAGGAAAATTATTTTATTTATCTGTGTTTTTTTTGTTACAGGGCAGTTGGCAGTCATTTGGTCATGGATCCAAATCAGACCTGTAAAAGAGCAAGATGGTCCAGAGGAAAAATGGCAGACATTTGCAATAATAAACCAGGTTTATTAAACCAAATAGCCAAAGGTATTGCTCTTGGACAGACAGAGTGTCAATACCAGTTTAGATATAGACGGTGGAATTGTACTTCTGCTAGAAGAAGTATTAAAAAAGTAATGTTAAGAGGTTAGTAATTGACATTTTGTTGTGGTTGTGATCCTCGATATTCTCTTAACAGAAATCTGATTTATCAATTCAAGTTTAAATAGGGAATATTTTTAAATTATGGAGAATAACCGAAAAACTGCCATGTTTTGTGTGTATATCTGATTAAACGGAAAAAAGGAACATTATTGTTTGTAGTTTTCGAATGAATCTTTTTATGATTATGCTTTGTGGATATAATCAATCCCAAGGGTTTTCACCAGTTTTGTTAACAGTGAAAATATTGATGGAAAGTTATAAGAAAATGATATACATGTGAAAGATAAAACTAATAGAGTGTTTGGACTTCTCTAGGACGCAGAACTTCTTCACAATGCTGAGGCGTGCTTTTAATAACATTTCGAATATCTTCTTATTCTAGCTACTCCCATTCTTCCATGAGAACTTCCTCGATACTTTTTAAGTTTCATAGTGACTGACGAGCGCTTTCCAAGTGTGTCCAAAACCTATTTGATGATATTTAAATCGGTACTGCTTGCTGGCCACTCCATAACTTGAATATTGTAACGACAAAGATAATTTTCTTCTACCCTGGCCAGACATTGTCGTATTGGGGGATAAATTCTGAATGCTTCAGCGGATGGAACAATATATGGTCCAGAACTTAGTATTTGTACCATTATGCCGTCATCTCCTCTCGCTGAATTACTACTAGGTTAGATCGACCATTTGAAGGTATCTCAACCAAAACACCTCCAAAAGCCTGCAATTATCTAACTGTGGAATCCAAAACAAGCTCGTATCTAGCACGCTCATTAATTCGGTGGAGAAGGAATCTGGAAATCAGTAAACTTAATTGTTCTATGGTCCATTTAATGTGTTCTTCCACACACAAGCGCCTCGTTTTTTGATAATTAGGCATTGCTTGAACCCGATTATATAATTGGTCGACAAAGTGGAGTATGACAAGTATGACAAGTATCTTATGATCGGAAGCTTCGCTTCTTGTTGTGGTGTGGTGTATTATTTGCTTGAACCGACGAAATTCACTGAGGAAGGTACGCGATTACCCATCGCACCAATAAGTACAACGATAACGGATTTCTAGCTCCGCTATACTGTCGCTCATATAACCTCAACAAGTAGCTAGTGACCGAGGTAGTAAGAAAAATAGTGTACACTACATGGGCATACAGCGCGCAATGATCACTGCGCGAACTGCAGGAATCTCAACTTCCTGCACTTGTAGTGTAGGGGTATGGACAGAATGAAATCGGGTTACCTGCTCGCTGGTTACCGGCAGCAGGCTGAACAGCTGCTTTGTCTCTGTGCGCTTACGTTTATCAACCATAAGTAAATTTGGGTACCGATCGGCGCCGGTAACCAGCGAGCAGGTAACCCTCTTTCTTTCTGTCCATACCCTAATATGTATTTTTTATCGAATATAAGTTGTAACGGTAAACGCTCCAGCTTGAAGGGCTCCGGCTAGAGTAGAGACTCCTCTCAAGGGTGATTCGACCCCAAGTTTATGTCACACAAGGATAACAGAAGGGTAGTAAAAATTGAGGGCGCCACTACCTTTTTGACGTCGATAACAAGTACTAATAAATTAAAAAAAAAAACTAAGGCAGAAAAGGTAGAAACGCCTTGTAGAATTTAGATAAAAGTTAATAGAAATCAAAATAAAAAATTACTTAAAAAACAGAAAATTATAAAAGAATATTTACTTTAAAACTACCATATTAGTATAAAAGAACAGTTTATGACCACGTATTAAATTTAATTTCGTCTATCTCTGTAAAAAAATGGAATGCATACAAAAATTATATCAGACAGTACTTTAGAAGAAGCTTATTAATTATAAATTATGATTTTGAATGTACCACAGCAAAATTAATTAGATACTTAGAAAATATAAAAGATAGAGGAAGATGGTCTTTCCTTGTAGGCGGTCGGTAATAGAAAGGAAAAAGCTGCGTTTCAGCGGAAGGAATATGTCGTTGACAAGTGTCAATTGTCTTAGCGTTCGGAGTAGGAGAATTTGAGATCACAGAACTATAATTGAAAGTGGCTAATGTGGCGGCGAGCGGTAATTAAAAGGATTTATTCTATAAAATCGAAACAGGTCGATAGATATGTTGCAAAGTTAGAAGTTCCCTCTGAGCTGCGAGAAATGTTACTTCAGACAAGACCTTCAGGTCATGTAATACAAGAGCTGCTATGTGGCAATTGATAAGAATGTAACGGCTACTCAGTTTAGAGAGCACCTCAGGTGTAGATTCTGAGACCAAACTAGTACAAATTCAGAGAGTAGTCTTACCGGTTATCGGGTAATCCTACTTGAAATTTATTTAAGGTACTGAAATTAGATGAAGGTAAATTATGAAAATTAAGAAAGGTAAGTGGGCGCCACCCTGAATAATACTAGCTTATTTGTTATTCACATCAGCATTATAACGACAAATCCTGTAAGATTGGAAGGGAAAATAAACTTTATGAACAACGTTAATAAATTTACAAGTTGTATATTGACTTTTATAAAAAAAACAACAAACAGGAAAATATGACTAGGTTTTCATTGGGTTGTTCTATGTTGAAGAGTTGAAGAAGCGATGAAATATATGGATGTTACTTTCCTAGATTGATAGAGTCCTGGTTCCAGATAAAGACCTTGACAAATAGAGTCCTTGTTGAAATTCCATGTGAAGTTCTGGTTTCAGGTTTCTGGGTCCATGTGAAGTTTCTGGGTCCAGGTGAAGTTTCTGGGTCCAGGTAAAGTTTCTGGGTCCAGGTAAAGTTTCTGGGTCCAGGTAAAGTGTCCCAGGTAAAGGTTTGGTCCAGGTAAAAAAAGTGCACTCAGATGAATGCACTTCTTAGAGATAAGATACGATAAGCTAGAAAGGCTTCAATAGCACATGTTCACAGGAAAAAAGAAGGAAACCCTTTTGCCACTTGTTTAAATACACGAAATCATGTGAAAGATAACAGACTTACGTCTCATGTTCATGTCACGCTCATACGCTTTGACTAGGAAAGGAATTTACATTTCAGTAGCGAATTCTTGATTCATATTTAATTTATAATTGGTAGAAGAAGAGACACGAGGTCGAGGTGGGAATCTCAAAATAGAAGTGACTATTTTCACTACAGACGGACCTCGATCGGCACGTATAGAAACGTTGATTTCCACTCTCGTCCACAGCAAATATATTCAGCCTTGAAACATTTCTCGGTGTTGAGTATGAGAAAGGACTGGCTATTCGCCGCCCATACGATAATTTATTAATTCAATAGAGGGAAGTAAAGTGAACGAAATTAACGTTACAAGAACTTGATCATAAAGAACTTAAAGAGATTTTAGTCTGGTCGATCTAGCTGTAGTTTCTCATGCACGACGCAAATGAAGTTGCCTTCAAAAAATTTCATACATTTCATGTCTGTTCCTGTTCAATTAATTGCAGCATGACTAACAATCAAACATTTCTCCTGTACGACGACTAGGGTAGCCTTCCTGAATTAAAGCAGCTTTACTAGTAATTTGATTCTCATTGAAATACATTGTACGCCTTTGTCACCTGCCAAGAATTTTTCAAAAATCCTGTCAAATCTGTATGGAATGGAATGAATGTTGTATCCAAATGTATCATGGGATCTGCTTTTTTTGGCGAATACAAGAAAAACGAAAAAATAAATAATTTTTTTTTTAAATAATAAAAACTGAATGTGCCTATTGAGGCAATTAATGATCATTATTCACGAGGTCGTTAGATCGTGATGTATGACACTTTAATACAACTGACATCATAACTATATGAAAAACTACACGTAATGTCCTAAAATAATCAATATGCACTAAGTTATTCCTGTATGGTTAAATTATATGCTTTTTATTAGAATTATAATTTGTTTGAATTATTCAAAGGAATAAGATATATTTAATTTGAAACGGACTAATACGTAATCTGTAAACTTTTTTTTAATTATTTTAAAAATAAACATCATGTTTGTATATACCTGAAATGGTAGTCTTAACTGGTTTTTTCAAAATAAACCACATGCACGAACGAAAGAATTTATTGATGCAAAAAGTGCAGCATTTTTAAGTTGACATCGCCTCACCGGTTGATCTTAATCTAACTATTCAACATATCCTGAATTGACTAAGAAAATATCACCAATGCACCAGTTCTTGTTAGTGGATATAATAATTGCAAATGTGATATACCAGGATAGACGAAAGATGGTTATCGAATCCAGTTGATGACATTTTTCCTTGTCTGTTCAATTGATCTGATTGAGACACTGAGAGGCAGCTTAAGTAGCCGGATGGAGTGTTTGTAGACACACTGATTCGTCGTTTAGATTGTAAAGAATCGATGTTTAAAACGCTATAGGGTTTTTCAAGGATATTACTGATAATATCTGAAGAGAAACGTAGCACTACACTACATATTTTGCAGGAATAGCATTCTGGTATTTCAATTGGATATATTTTGTTAAAAGTCTTGAAATTTATTTGCTCAACATTTCTAAGCCAATAAGAGTGATAATATTTCTAACCACATGCATGTACAATGTCTACACGAAAGGTGGTGCTTTTTTAGATGACTCAAATTTGGTAGGAAAACCCAAACTTTTGTTAGAATACCTCACAGATATGGGATTAAGAAAACAATGGATATTTCAAGAGGTGTTATCTGTTGTAGATAAAACTTCATGAGGGCGATTGGGCATGACCATGTGACCAGTTTTACTTTGTGATTTTGGTCATAGTCCGACCAGCAGGGTTTGCTACTAAAAATAACATTTATTGAGCACTTCCTCCGATCCGGCCAGTAGTGAGCTACTACGTTGAATTTTATTGTTCGATATGGTCCTAGTCATATGCTGGTCGGCATCCAGCAGACATCAATATGTCGTAGTCTTGGCCAGGCCAGTGCGCGTTCACCCTGATAATTATTCTGTAGGTACTTCTTCTATTTTTTGAATTTAAGGTCCCTCTAGAAAAGTTTGTTTTCTATTCCAGATACACGAGAGACTGGTTTTGTGAACGCCATAATCGCGGCGGGAATAACATTTCAAGTAACCAGAGCGTGCACCAAAGGAGAACAAATAGGATGTTCTTGTTCGAAAAGAAAAAGAAGAAAAAATAACAGGAAGAAAAATCCTCCGTTACCAGATGGAAACTGGGAGTGGGATGGTTGTGGTGAGAATATAGAATTTGGAATAAAGAAATCCAAAGATTTCTTGGATACCAGATACCGAAGAAGAAGTAGTGATATGAAAACTTTAGTTAAATTACATAACTATGTTGCAGGGCGGTTGGTGAGTATTTTTCATCTTTTCCTTTACAGCATTCTCATAGATAGGTTCCATCTACATTAGATAGCATTGATGTAGCCACGTGGTTTGATATTACAAATAATTTTACTGATTAAATCATTTATTTCTTTACTGAAGTTCCTGTCGATTCCTATATAGATATGACTACTTTTTTACCGACCATAGGTCTTGAAATGCAAGGGCATCGCTGTTACTTTCAAGGTACGTCAAAGCACATCAACGCGAACGGAAAGACACGATTGATTGTATGCCGATTAAAAGCTGTTTTTCTTCACTTATTTTACCTAAAATTTGCTTGTGGTTAAGAAATCATTGCGTAACACAATTTCCAGATAACAAAAATGCGGGGTTTTCTAAAATAATACATTTAAACGCAAGATGTTGACAGGTCCAGAAAGTACTGGAGCAAACTTACGTAAAATGATCTAGTGATTACGGATATTTAAATTTTGGGATACTTTAACGGAACATTTATTATAGAAAAATGTTTTTGTTATTATTGTGAACTACTTCCTATTGCGGTGGAAAACTTGAAAATAATTTTCAGCAGTTTCTCGTATGCCAGTTTGTAATACAGATTTTTTTCTCCAAGCTGTACGATAAATAGTTTCTGAGATACAGCGTGGCACCTCTCTTAATCAGACACCCGGTACAGCACAGCAGGGTCGAGTAGTTGCGCACTTGATGCATTAAATGTGCAGTAGTCACTTCTTTTCACGTTTTACCCTCGAAGAAAATATGTTTTGTTCACTAATATTTTCTAATGGTGAAAACGTCCGCAATGGTCGGTGTAAAAGTGGCTATTTACTGAAATGTTACATGATATTTTGTGTTCTAACTGTATTTTTTCATCATTGTTTCAGGCTGTTAAAAACAACATGGTAACCGTATGCAAGTGCCATGGCCTCTCAGGCTCGTGTACGTTAAAAACGTGTACCAGAAGAATGCCCACCTTTCGTGAAGTAGGCAACCGACTGAAAGAACGTTTCGATGGCGCAGCAAAGGTTATAGCCGGTAACGATGGTCAAAGTTTCATGCCGGAAGGTGAAACTATAAAACCTCCTGGTCGAGGAGATCTAGTTTATTCTGAAGAATCTCCGTTGTACTGCGTTCCGAATAATACTCTAGGATCCTTTGGAACGCAAGGGAGAGTGTGTAACGATACCTCTCAAGGAGAGGAAGGCTGTGGAATATTATGTTGTGGAAGGGGTTACTCAACGCACACTGATGAAGTGAGGGTTAATTGTAACTGTACTTTCAAATATTGCTGTGAAGTTCAGTGTGATATTTGTAAGGTGACCGAAAGAAAAAATATTTGTTTGTGACTCACGTATGAGTCTTGACAGTGGACTAATGGAATTGTAGTGAATTTAACCAGTTTAAATATTTGTATTGATTTAGACAGACGCTTTGTATTTAGTAAATTATTATCAGATTCTCTGTTGTTTTATTTTTTCCATAAACCTCCATAGCTGAAAGAAAAGAAACTTCAGAAAAAAAAAACAATTTTAGTAAGTTTTCTATATACAGGGTGGTGAGGATTAAAATATGCAAGTTGATGTATTTCTTATTCATAAACAGGGTAAGTTGGAAATAACAAACATTTTAAATGAACAAAATCTGTTTACAAGTTTTAAATAACAAATGGATAGTTCTGAGTTGGGAAGTTGCACTCGGAACAACTCACTGAGTAGAGCTGAATTCCAACCACTGTTAGGCTGCTTTAATAGCATGTTTTTCCAAGGGAAAACAGGAAAAAATTTCAATTTACTTAGGCGGACCTTGCCTACTTTCTAAACAAAAAGTATTTTCGCAATAAATTGTTTGTGACAATGACTGCGCCACTTAAAATATCAGCAGTTAAACTCTTTTTAAGTTCGTATTAAATTATATTTTGAGCAATGCATGGACCAGCAATTTGATTGAGTTCAAACAAATCCGAACTCTGTATTAAAATCGAATATAATACAATAATCACTAAATTAATGAAGTGATTTATAAGTTTAATAGCACAATACTATAGGAAATATTTGGATCCACTTGGAAAGTACTCGTTTTGTACAGACCATGCTTTACAAACACTGTAAAAGAAGAGTAAAATGTAGATCTCGGTGATTGAAAAAAAACATAAGTTCTCGAGCAAGGTACCCAATAAGGAAAGTGGAAGGATAAAGAAAGTGACGGGATTACTCACCGGTCACAGTACCCTAAGGAAGCACATGCATACAATTGGTATATATAGGGAGGAACCTATCTGTCGGTTGTGCATGGAAGAGGAGGAAACAGCCTCTCATCTGTCTCATTGGAGATAAAGACGAGTATCCAAGGGAGGATTTCTCCAAGAAGGACCTAGTGAAAAGACTGTTGAGCCTGATAAGAGCTACTGGACTCTTCACATGAACGGTATAACCAAGAGCACAAAAAGCCTAAAGGCTGAGGTGCCGAGGTCTTTAAGCCTCTGACTGGTGGTGTTGAACTAATCAATCAATAAATCAATCAACGTACCCAAACAGCAAACTCCTGGTAAAAAACTCGCTGACCAACGGAAAACTTAAGCTAGGTCAAGATCACTCACAGGTCACTTTCCGATAAGGAAATACATGCATACCATTGGCATATATCGGGATGAACCTATTTGTCAGTTGTGCATGGAGGAGGATGAAGCAGCCTTAGAATGCGAAGAACTGACTCACTTGAGAAATATAGGTACTGGAGCTAGCGCGTCCTAGGAATTATTTATTCAAGGAGTTTGAGGAAAGACTGTTGTACCTTAACTAGCTGTTCTAATCAAATCAATAAATTAATCTAAATTCTTAGTTCCATAATTAAACTTCCACTGTTGTGTTAATTTGAAGGAACTAATATCTTCAATGGCACATTCCAGGATAGATTTTTGAAATTACCTGTTAGAAGTTGGGTATATTTATAATTATGCAATGAGCATTTTTTAATGATGACTATTAAGTCGTATGAAAATTACAACACGAACCGCAGGTCAATGTCGTAGTGTCTTGATAGCCATTAAATTCGAGTTGCATACACTTTTTTCCTACTCCCATTCTGTAACTTCATCATATATTATGCACAAATTGTATTCAGCAGAGAACTGGCAAAAATTAATTCCAGATATCCAAATCTGATATCGACGGTATATTGGGATGTTGCATTCCTAAGGAATGTTAACATGTAGGTATTTTAATAAAAAATATGTATTTTAATGGATGTCATTAAAAGTACAGTTCCTGGATGTCCTATTATTAAATTAAAGTATGGTAGTATGGAAAAATATATTTATAATAAATATTTATATCAGCGACAACTGACACATATTAAAAATTCACTGTAGTGTCTTCAGATTAATAGTCACAGTAATTCAGTTGTCCCATTAAATCAACACAAACATTATGCGTTTATTGAAAGACAGGATATTTCAGCTGACGGATGCAAATTTACCTCCGCCTTTCGACCAGAAATCGATAATAATTTTCTCGTAAAAGTTATCATCAACGAAGCTGGAGCTCTTAATACCCAATAGCTATAAAAGTTGAATTTCATGAATATCACTCTAGACCAGTCGACGAACGAATTAAAACAGCCAAAATGTCTGTCCAAGTTTTGTAAAGCTCCACGATTTTATTCACAATGTCTACAATTTTTTATTACACGCTTCAATTCAACTTGCATTATGGACTCCCAAATATAGAGAACCAGCTATTTTTCATGCCACTCCATGATTTGAGTAGTCAAATTGAAGGGTTTGTTGGGAAGAGTACGAAAATAAAATGATGTCACACAAAGTTCCATATAAACCTTTTTTTTGAGCAGAGGTGAAATGAAGAAAATGACAGAATCACTCACCAGTCACTGCACCTTAGGAGACCGCATACATGGAATTGGCGTATTCAGGGATAGCCTAACATATTATCCTCGAATGTAGATTTGAGTGTTTTGTACTAGCCAAGCAAGAAAGGATTTTTTCAAGAAGGACCTTGTGGAAAGATTGTTGAGTCTGATTATTTGGCGGACTCCCAGGTATGGAGAACCAGCTATTTTTCATGCCACACCATGATTTGAGTATCAAATTGAAGGGTTTGCTGGGAAGAATACGAAAATAAAATGATGTCACACAAAATTCCATATAAAACTTTTTTTGAGCAGAGGTGAAATAAAGAAAATGACAGGATCACTCACCAGTCACTGCACCTTAGGAGAGCGCATACATGGAATTGGCGTATTCAGGGATAGCCTAACATATTATCCTCGAATGTAGATTTGAGTGTTTTGTACTAGCCAAGCAAGAAAGGATTTTTTCAAGAAGGACCTTGTGGAAAGACTGTTGAGT
The DNA here is from genome assembly GCA_947563755.1 of Lochmaea crataegi. NCBI lineage: Eukaryota > Metazoa > Arthropoda > Insecta > Coleoptera > Chrysomelidae > Lochmaea > Lochmaea crataegi. The sequence continues at coordinate 75,908,295 of OX387423.1, forward strand.
CTGATTATTTGGCGTACTCCCATATATGGAGAACCAGCTATTTTTCATGCCACTCCATGATTTGAGTATCAAATTGAAGGGTTTACTGGGAAGAATACGAAAATAAAATGATGTCACAAAAAGTTTCATATGAATCTTTTTTTTGAGCAGAGGTGAAATAAACAAAATGACGGGATCGGTCACCAGTCACTGCACCCTAGGAGAGCACATACATGCAATTTGCATATTCAGGGATAGCCTCACATATTATCCTCGAATGGAGATTTGTTTTTTGTGCTAGCCAACCAAGGAAGGACTTTTTAAAGAAGGACCTTGTGAATAGACTGTTGAGTCTGATTATTTGGCGGACTCCCAAATATGGAGAAACAGCTATTTTTCATGCCACTCCATGATTTGAGTATCAAATTGAAGGGTTTGCTGGGAGGAGTACGCAAATAAAATGATGTCACACAAAGTTCCACATAAACCTTTTTTTTTGAGCCGAGGTGAAATAAACAAAATGACAGGATCACTCACCAGTCACTGCACATAGGAGAGCTCATACATGCAATTGGCATATTCAGGGATAGCCTCACATATTATCCTCGAATGGAGATTTCTTTTTTGTGCTAGCCAACCAAGGAAGGATTTTTTCAAGAAGGACCCTGTGGAAAGACTGTTGAGTCTGATTATTTGGCGGTTTCCCAGAGAACCAGCTACTTTTTATGTCACACCATAATTTCAGTATCAAATTGAAGGGTTTGCTGGGAAGAATACGAAAATAAAATGATGTTGCACGAAGTTCCATATTAACCTTTTTTTTGAGCAGAGGTGACATGAAGAAAATGACAGAATCACTCACCAGTCACTGCACCCTAGGAGAGCATATACACGCAATTGGCATATTCAGGGATAGCCTAACATATTATCCTCGAATGGAGATTTGAGTTTTTTGTACTAGCCAACCAAGGAAGAATTTTTTCAAGAAGGACCTTGTGGAAAGACTGTTGAGTCTGATTATTTGGCGGATTCCCAAATATGGAGAACCAGCTATTTTTTATGTCACTCCATGATTTGGGTATCAAATTGAAGGACCTTGTGGAAAGACTGTTGAGTCTGATAAGACTCTCCGCATGAGAGTGCCAAAAGGCTGAGGTAGTGAAGACTTGAAACCTTGACTATCTGACTAGCTGTACTGATTAAATCATTCAGTCAATCGATTCAAATGAAAGATGTATTTTCACTATTAATTAATTTGTTTCTCTAGGTCTAAAAGTTTCATGTCACTATGTAATATAATAAATCTATATTGTTTGTCCGAGAAGTCACCATCACAAGCTAGTATCTTCTTGAAAGTCACATGCTCGTTCAACATCTATGGCCATTAAATATAAGCCTGAGCTCTGTTCAAAGATGTTCTATAATATCAGCAAAATAATAACTGCTTGATTTTTAAAATACGATTTTATTAATCTGATTTTCTTCAAGAGTAAAAAGCCACACAGTCTTCTGAATTTTTTGCGGGAGTTTAAACATAACCTCAGAAACATGATGTCAATATTACTAAAAATGAAAATTGTAGGTATGATGAAAAGAGAATATGTAGCAACTAAAGATAATTAGTTGAAGATACAGTAAGAAATTATTATCATTTTACTTGTTTGAAAAATAAGTCACTTGAAACTGTAATTACTTCCTTAATATTTCAAGCAATACCTATGTCAATATATATTTCAATAGTTGTTGGATTTAAAAAAGCTCAAAAACAATATCGTTTTTAAATAGGAAATGGAAAGAACTTATTATATTTTACAAGATTCTGCTTCCTATTTGAAAACTTTTGAGGTTAGAATTGTGACTTTTAAATAATTATCATAGATTAGTAAATTTTTCTTTGCAAGTTATAATTTTATAATCTAATCAAATGGTCCAATCCTTACATTTAAACATGAAAAATAATTGTAAGTTGTATTTAAATTCTTGGCAATATATTTCAATAGTATGTGACGAATTTTTTATATCAAAATAATTGTCAAGACTGGTCTACCGATATTCAGAGTCATTACATAAGTCAAACAGTTGACAAACTAAGTGATAATTATAAAACTACCTTGCATAATGTACATGATAACCTTTTGCATTTTCTAAGACCACCCAAACTGGACTGCTTCCTGGGGGGCAGTTAAGACATCTTCATGGGTCCACAACATAAATTTGCTTTCCGTCCCGGCCAAGCAGGACGTACTCTGATCACGCAAGCTGAATCAACAGCCGATTGATTAAAAATACTAAATTTTGAATCATGGGCCTTCTCTTTCGTTGGGCTTAACCATTAACACCCAGGGGTATTCAATAAAGGTAAGAAATAAGTAGGTATCGATAATGGCAAAAATAAATAAATATATTTATTTTTAATTCCTTCAATTTAAATGTTTAAAACGAACACACTACTGCGGTTCTGTGAATTATATTTTAACAGAATATTGAATAGATGAGGCTTTTACTTGATGAAGATCCATACTACTAATGAAATAAAACAAATGAATTTGTTTTTCATTGTAGCTTCACTAGTTTGAAAAAGCTACTGTGTAGCGAAACGCGTCACTAATTTTAATTTGAACGTCAGTTCAAAATAAATAATGAAGATTTAAACAAATTAATTTGTTTTATTTCATTAGTTTAACAGAATAGTTTACAGCTGAGATAAATTCTTCTGTTTTAACTCCACACCAAGGGGATTTAATTGGTTTTATGGGAAAGATGAAAAACACATTTACACTTAGTTGGAAAATTTTACATAATAACATACCTGTAAAGGGGAGTTAATTATTCAGGTTAGAATTTATGCTTATTGTTAAATTATAGGTTATTAACTTTAGTATCAAAGTATTTAATTATAATTATGAAATATATCGACCAAGCAGTTTTGTTATAAATTCTTATTCTATATAAGTAACAATTGCTAGATAAGCAGACACGCGCTGTATTGAAAGAATGTGTAGATTGGCAATTGTTGCTTTGGGTTTTGTCCAGGAGTTCAAATTAAACATTCGTCGAAGAAAGATGTGTTTTATTTAAAGAACGTTAACCCTAATTAAAAGGAACCTAAACCGAATAATTTAACATTATTAGATACCATTCAAGTTTTTTTTCAGAAGTTTGACACGCAATTCAATTTTTAACTTACTCAGTTCAAATTTCATCTACTCTCCGTCAAAACAATATCCTCATCTTCAACAGTTCTGGCGACATACGTTTTATTGGTGGAAGGAACGATATTTCTTACTGGGACACGTTTTAAACGCCCTGTACATGCTCCGTGGCACTGCGTGCAGGTATTTAGAAATTGGTATTGTGCTAAAGTTATTTTCCAAAGTCTTGATGAGAATATGGGGAAAAAATGAATTTGTATCATTACAATAAACGAATATATTAGAAAAAATATTGCTTCATGAAACCAACTAAATGTCTCTCAATTTTTACTAAGACATTAAAAAGTAACACTTTTTAAATATCTGTATATACTCCTAGGACGTTCAAATAATAATCAAAATTGCAAGTATGAATCTAGAAAATAGATACTGGTTTGTCTACAGACCTAAGAAGGGGAATCAAAGTAGATAATAATAATTCAATTTTTTTTAAATGAGTAGGGATTCAATTAATTTATCAATTCTTAATAAAAGTCAATAATAATGAAACTCTTGTAAAGGCTTGAAGACCTTACTGTAAGTTCAGAATGTGAATAGTAGGTGAAGGTAAAATTGTGTGGGCAAAAATTTAAAGCATACGAAATTTCAATATACATGGTGATGATAAATTCCAGTAGCGTTTGTAACGAATGAAGGTATATTGAAAGAGTTGTAAATTAACTCCAGAGTAAGGCAATGAGATGGGATTTCAACAGCAATTTTCAATGTAGTAATGGACGGAATAAAAAAAAATGAAATTTACCTGGAACAGTCATCAATACATCGGAACAAATAGTATGCAGATGGTGTAGCCATATTAGGGACCAGAAAAATTTACGAGAAACGCTGCAAACGATTGTAACTGAACCCACAGAAAGGGTACTGGAAATTGACGAGGAAAAACAAAATACATGGAAGTACAAAGAGATAGAGACGACAAAGACACTCAATCGGTAAAAATTGGGGAATATGAATTTGAAGTAGTTAAAAATGTAACATGTCTATCGACCTGTTTCGATTTTATAGAATAAATCATTTTAATTACCGCTCGCCGCCACATTAGCCACTTCCAATTATAGTTCTGTGATCTCAAATTCTCCTACTCCGAACGCTAAGACAATTGTCACTTGTCAACGGCATCTTCCTTCCTAGACCCTAGGCTAAGATACAAGCCCTAGGCTAGGATACAATCCCTAGACCAGGATACAGCCCTAGTCCAAAATACCACCCCAGACCAGGACACAGCTACTAGGATACCGTTCTAATCAAGACATCTCTATCTTCCTATCTTCTTCGAGATCTAGTCTCCATATTTTCAAGATTTCCGGGAACAACAACTTCATAAGCTAAGTACATATAAAAATACAATTCTTTTCACATTTCTTCAATTATCTGTGGCAGAAAAATAAATGTAAATTTGTTTTAAATTCTACTATGAAAGTTGAGGGAGATATCGCCCGGGGGTAAAATTTTAAATGTTCAGTTTTTTTAAGTAACTTTTTTTATTTTTTTATTTCTGTTTAAACTTTTATCTAAATTCTACAAGGCGTTTCCACCTTTTCCGCCTTAGTTTGTTAGTACTTTTTATTGACGTCAAAAAGGTAGTGGCGCCCTCAATTTTTACAACCTTTTTGTTATCTTTGTGCGAGATAAATTTGGGGTCGAATCACCCTTGAGAGGAGTCTCTAGCCGGAACCCTTCAAGCAGGAGCGCTTACAGTTAGAAATTAGCGCCCCTTAAAGTTACAAAAACTTTAAATATCTCGGCAAAAACATTAACAATCGAAATGACAGAAAAGATTTGCACAACGTACTATACAGGCAGGATATTGAGCATACTATAAATACAAACCCCTAGCGCACAAAAAAACAATCAAGAGAACCGCAAAAATGAGAATATACAAGAGAGCAATAAGAACAGCAGAAGAAAAATTATTAGGAAAATCTATGGACCAAAGAAATTAAATAAGCAACAATATGAAAGATTGACGAATTTGGAAATAAAAGGAATACTGGAAGCTGAGAACATAGAAATAATAATGCAGGCATCTAGAATAAGATGGCTTGGACATTCAAAAGGAAGAAACAAGGCAGCAATGTGAAGAGAATAATAAAGTGGACACCAGTAACAAACAGTCCAAAAGGTAGACCAAAAAGTAGATGGGTGGACCAAATAGACAGAGACCAGAAAAAATTGAAATCAAAGACGACATGACAAACTTTAAATGCAAGCCGGGAATCAATGTGGATTGATTCTCCACAAAAACAAAAGAGCCTAAGGGCCAAACACTGGCGGATACTATTCCTGAAGGAATGTAAAACCTTGTATATATAATAATAATAATAAATGCTTTTATTGACCAAACGTTCAGTGCATACAAAAAAAGGTTAATAATGTTACACTGCAGTTTGCCAAATGGCAGGGTTCAATTTTCTTGAATAAATCAAGAATCTGCTCTTCGATTCAACCAGTTACCAAATACCTATACACTATACCTATGCAAACAACACAAAAATAAAGACAAACTACCAAAAAATTGAAATGCGACAGAGAAGGGGAAAGTGAGGGCAACATGGCTGGGGAGATTGATGTGTAATGTGAAAGTGCCGGGAGAGTGGAAGAGGAGGGTAATTGGTAGGACGGTAGAGCAGAGTATGCTGTACGGTGCGGAGGTGTGGGGTGAAAGAGCGGGAGTGAATGCGCGGGCTAGGACACTCCTGCGTGTGCAAAGAGGGATATTGCTGAGGTTGGTGCGGGGGTACAGGACAGTGGGTGGACTGGCAGCAGCGGTGCTGGCAAGGACCTACCCATTGGACGTGATGGCTAGAGCCAGGAATAAACGCTGGAGGGGTGCGATCAGAGGGGAAGTACAGGAATGGATGGAGGAGGAAATGGAGAGAAGATGGGAGGAGTATGAGGGCACACCAAAAGGAGCAATTGGGAATAGGAGAGATTGGATGGACCGGAAATTCGGGGAGGTAAACTACTTCTTGACACATGTGTTCCTTGGACATGGGTCGAGAGTAGGATACCTCCACAAGATTGGGAAAAGAGAGACTGGAATGTGCTAGAGTGTGCTGGAGGAACGAGGATGTGCTGAAGAAGTTGGAGAGGAAACTAGGGGACGCGGTGTATTGAGAGATAATGTTGAGGAGGGAGGAGGAGTGGATGGAGGTGAGTGGCGTAGTAGAGAGCATGGTTAGTGGGAGAGAAGGACTCGATATGTCTTGTGAGTTGGGAGTGATAGTACGGAGAAGACGACGGCTTAGTGTGCGAGGGACCGTCGCCCGTCTCGAAGTATGCTGGGGTAGTGATTCCGAGGCGGGGGTAACGGCGAGTTTGGTTGGTAGGCATCCCCTTGGGGATGAGTTTAACACTGTTTGGGTCCTGGATCCATTCGAAAATGAGTTTCCCATCTCGTCCCGAAAAAAAAGAAGATAATTGCTAATCCAATATGATTGAATATTAACATTTTGTGTTTTTTAACAGATACAATCGCTTTAAAATTTGTTCTTAATGCGGTCCTAGAATTGTATTGATATTATTAAATGGTTAAGTTGAGCTGTGACTGAGAAACGTTTGTAGAAAATATCATAAATATATAAGAGGTGATTCGTTAGTTATGACCTTACAACAAAATGAGTAAAATTTACAAGACATCCTGTAACTCGGTTGTAAAGATCCTGAGATCCAATCGCTGGGATATTTTTAGAACCGCTTTGGTAACCTCTATTCGCCGTTAAACTCTTTTCTCCTCCCAATGGAACACCCTGTATTCGTGAAAAGGCAATATTTCGATTGTTGGAAAATTTAGGAGGAGGTGAACTCAAATTTTGGTAATTAATTTATGAATGACATTGTGAAAAATATATCAATCTCCCCTGGTATAAGTGGTATCCAATCTTGCTGTTTCTTCACATTTATACCTTGTAGTCAAAGCAGAACAGCTTTGTGTTTTCATTACCTTACCATGACAAATATTATTACTATCACAAAGTACAAGAAATACGGCATAAATAAGATGTTGTTAATGTTCCTTTATTAGAAACCTCAATGTTAATCTAAATTTATGGATTTTATTGATTTTATCGGTTATACAAAGAACAAAATTACCATTTGAAATTATGTTAACGGGTTTAGTTACAGTTTTGTTAATTAATTTTTTATTGGTTGCTGCAACATGTGATACGTTTTCATATTAACGTTCTCGAGCCCTGCCCTTAATTTTAATTTGTAACTTTGATGATTATAGGCATAAAGTAAAACAAGTAGGAAACAATTTTTTCCGTAGTGGAACGTTTATCGTTTTTTGAATGAATCTAGTTCACTACATTACTTGATACATTTTGAAATAGCTAGGTATAAAAAATATTTTTTTTTTGATAAATTACGTTAATTAAAGGATGTAGAAAGTCACACATTTCTTATAGAGGAGAAATATGTTCTACAAACCGTATCTTCTTAGTTTTTAGGTAAAATTGGTAAACATTCACAAATTTGGACTGACTTCAGCTAGAAAAATTAGGTTCAGTTCCTTTTGCCATTGACCAATCTAGACGAAGATACACCTTTTGTTGTTTGGGACTCCTTGTTCCAACCAGTAATCAGTTTACATTGTTTATTATTATAAATAATAATAATACTGTTCCTTTTAATCCAAATAATATATAATTTCTTAAAAATTCAAAAACTACTTTTGGTGCCAACAAAAACTAGTATTAAAAAGAGTCGAAGTAGAAATGATCAGGTGTACCTATATAGCAAAGTAAAATGATAATTGTGATTAACGTAGACAAGATAAAACAAGGCGGAATCCTAGAATTCCCATTAGAAAGATCACTGACTGATGATATTAAGTGAATTTGAAAATAAACCGATTTCGATTTAAATTCCCTGAATGTTAATGATTGTCAGTGAACCTCTTAAAGGTACATTAACTCTTGCCTTGTTTTACAAATTAGTATCAGGTTGAACATAAACTGGCCTTAATTGGCTATAATTCATTTTAAATAAAAACAGTTCCGTATGTGATAATCGTCTGAGATATTTTTACACTTTTTAGCCAATACATTCTTTGGTTCTTCGGCTAGTTGAATTAATAATAAATTCAATTTCGATTCTGGTATTTTAATTAATAGCATTTATTGGGATTTTATTTGTGACTGAAATCGAAGCTCTGATCTATTTACGAGGCAAACACGAGAATTTATAACCGTGCTTCGTCTTTGGCCGATTTAAATGTGATAAATTCATACAGTAGAAACGGAGAAGCTTTTCCATCACGTGACTGTTACGTCAGCAACAATATCCATATGAATTAAATCAGAACTTCTGTCAACTCAATAGGAATAATCGCTATGACTAATATTCCATAGGTCGGCCTTTTACGAATTGGCATTTAAACAAAAAATTTAACTTTTTTAAATGTATTTTATTTATATGGTTTACATCGACATATTTATTAAAACTATCGATATACTGGGTGAATAGGTTTGCAAATCCAAAATGAATATTAACCATGCTGTCTTATTAGTGGAGAGCTGATTTTTTGTAGGATGTCAGTACATACAATTTATGTAGTTCATGAAACTGACGTAATGTTTAGTCTACTGATTATATTAGAACGATTTTGTTTTGATGGGCTATAGATTGTAAATAGAAGATTCCCACACAGCTTGAAGGTCGACGTTTCGATAAATATATTACCATCATCAGGGTAACACTTCAAATGGAATCCCTGTCATATTAAAAGTAAAAAACAGAAATATCCGCAACAGACATCAAAAATAAAACGGAAAAACACAGACGAATTTTAGAAGAGTTCTAACTGGAACCCAAAGCCCTATATATCTAATTAGTGCCTGGTCCTTTACATCAGCAGTAACAAATAAGTAAAAGAGAACAGCAATGAGTACGAGGGAGTTATATATTATTCATATATGACAAATATTGCTTTATAGTTCATCCATTTCGGAATCTGAGCTGTTTTCACCAGTATTTATTATAACTGGTTCAATATGTATGTTCACCAAATTTCGTTCTCGAGTAAACCAGTCTTCGATTATTTTTTCGGTATGCCTAAACAATTATCCCAAACATTTGCACTACAATTTTCCAATGCTTCTTTCCACATACTCAAGACCCTTTTATCACCGTATCCGTCTCTGCCAGTATACTTATTATAATATGTTTTGCAGTGGGCTCAAATAAGCTCAATGGCATTGAATTCGCAATGGTAGGGCGGTAGCCTTAAGACTTCATGGCCAATGTTTTCGGAACAATTCATCAACGACATATACATTTTCTCTCCGGTTCATTTAAGCAATTTGTAATAGTTCAGGTCTTGAGAGGTTTTCATTAAAGTCAACATTGTTGGCTTTTAACCAAGTGATAATTTCATCTTTTTTTGACGAAGTGGAAGGTTGCTTTTCCGCTATACCTCATTTGAAAACCAGGAGGAGTAATTTGAATTTAAGTTGGCAATTATGTAGATCTCTGATTGGTCAGATTGCACCCAGTTTCAAACAGCACTTTTTAGCATTGACATCTCGTGATAATTGACAGTTCTGACTTCTGACATATATAATATATTTGTTTTTATCATCGCCTTCGTTCCCTTGTTATTTCATTATTATCATATTATTATCACAATATACTATTGTGCAACAGTTGAATTGTTTCCAGGTAACTAAGCATATTCTACGCTAAAAAGTTGACATGCTCTTACAAATATGAATTCTTTACTTACCTGTATTTATCAATAGGTATCTGTTTTAATGTTTTCAATGTAAATACTACATTATTTAGTATAAAATTAACTGAAAAGAGAAAAACATGCAAATTATTCCTGTCCAAACTGAACATATTAACATTTTCAAAATCGTTTGTTAGTTTCTGTACTGAAAACTAAAGTAGATAGACCTGATAGACCCTCAGATAATTTCCCCTATATATTTTACTTATGCTACATCTCTCCGAAACTATTTCAGAATTATAAAAAAAATCTTTACGTATTTGGCTTAAGTAAGTAGTAGGACTCTTTATTTATATTGTAATCCGTGTGATTGGTTCGAAAACACTTTAACTGGAAGACCAACTCATGGTTACCCCACAACAAGAAAATATTCTGACGTATATTTAACAGTGCCTACCTCTGACCTGGTAAAAATTCCATCACCATTATTGTCAAAATAATTTCAATAAGTTCCGAAGATTGACGAAGGCATTTCGTCATGAAAGACCATCAGTGTCAGAATTCTAATATGTTACATTGACATTGATTATTAGTATATGTACAAGATTATTGTATTGTATTCTGATATATCTATTGAATTTCCTTATTATTTTTAAATTTTTTATATTTTAGTACAATTAGAATTTATTTATCTCGTTTTTGATTTAATTCTTTTTATTTTTTAAGTAGTATCGCTTTATCTACGAAAAAATGTTTGTGAATTTTTCATGACGATTAAGAATATTTCTCTGATCCCCTCTCATTATTTCCAACATGATTATCTTAAATTATTATTATCTACGCCACTGCAATAAACACGAGTAAAAGACACGGCGCGTAATTCCACGGGTGTAGTTACAATTCCATTTTGTTTTTAGTTTAACATCAACAACGTCATCCCGTGGAGAGGAATTCGTCATAGATTTATATAAAAAGCGAATGACAAGATCAAGAAGATCGACCATCTGCAAGTCAGCGCCTATCTCCAGGTGGTTCCTGCATCAATAATATCTGTATAATACAACATAATGAAAAAATACAATGACGTAGCTATGGAGCGATAAAAGGAAAAATTATATCTTATAATACAAGTACAAAGAATTACTTTCGAATGAAGATGTAAATCGGACGAGATCTTTAAAAATGTGGTTATAAAGTAAGATATTGATTTCCTTTATTCAATATACAGTATTTAACCTTGTGGTTAACAATATTACAGAGACATCTTGTGCGATGTTTCCAATTATATAAAAATGAGTTTAACTGACTAACTTTATAAAATTCCGCAGTTTAGCAGTTTACAAAAAGAAACAAGTTAACGCAGAACGCAGTGTGGGCTTAGTGTCGATTTTGAATGACATAATTATATCCACTTATGAATTCACTTATTTATGTGAGCCATCAGTCAATATTCAAAATTATTCAAAACGTTTGTAGTTTGCAATACGTAAACAAAATGTTTTTGTTATAGTAGGATGTTAAAAAGTTAACAAGTATTTGTAAGCTGGGATACTGAGATTCAGATAGCATTTAACAGAACGTCAGAGAAATGAAATTTTATTGCTTGATGACTTTAGTCACAGGTACCAAAATTTAAAGGAGTGGCCATGTACACGACCGCCCAAAAAATTATCGTAACTTTGAATCCAGAGAATACAATAATGGACGTTGGTTAAATTTTTAATAAACATACAAAAACAGCCGAAAGAAAACATTCAAAGCTTTGTTTGTGAAAAGTTTGAATGGAAAATTTGTTCAAACCTTCGTAAAGTCCACCTATGAAACGAAGACAAATATTTGCAAGATAAAAACCCTCATCAAATGATGAAGAAAATACTTAAAATACTTACTTATATTACTTATGCTTCAAAGTGAAAAACTTCACACTTTGGTCGTTTTGGAAGACCCATCCAGTACATTGTTGTCTTCTTCGCGTGGATACAAGATTTATCAGCTTTTAAAAAGAGCATCTGATGCACCATTATTAGATTTTTTAATAATTTCCTAACACTAAGAGACATTTTAATTTCTTTGAGTTACTGTCAACAAATCTTCCCTGGCAGCAGAATCTTCATGCATTAGCCGATTGTTGTATGTTATAATAATGTACAGATATTATTTAATTTCACCTATACTCCGAAGATTTCAGAAACAACAAGCTCCTACTGACACATTGAAACATTCTGGTTACGGTTATCCTGAAAATGTTAAGCTTTATGGCTTTTTAATAAAATATTACGTGACAATATGAGTGGTATTCACCAAGAAATGAATAGATACCTTGAGTGTAGAGGTGAGTATTTACTAGAGCAAATTTGCGCGTAGGAACGATTTACGCGCAAAAATGCTCAAATGTGTACCGGGCAAAGTACTGTGCGCGAAAGGTCTGAGCACGCAGGAACGCGCTTCGGAAGCTGTCGGTCTCTGGTGTACTACAAAGTATATTTACACTTAAATCTGCTAAGTGTGGACCACTTAAATCTGCTAAGTGTGGACGCATTCGGATGATAGTTTTTAATTAAAGCGTGTGTTCTGTGCGTAGCGGTCGAAATTTGGTACACTATGGAATGGAAGAATGTTTACAATTAATCGATTAATACGGAAAATTACCGGTCTTTTGGAACTCCAAACCTTCAAGCCATTTTTCAAAGATCCTAAAAATTGATGCATGGGAATTAAAATTTTTAAAATAGCCACTTATTTCTTGCATTTTCATGACCTTATTAGCCGTGGATCCACTATAGATCTGTCGGATCTAAAATATTCGTGTTGGCCACCAACGCTTAATCTTCTTTTGCATACAATGCATAAAAATAACAGCTGCACTAGCAATCGCTATATTTAGTGACATTATTTCCGAAACACACACAAGACAACTGGAGCAGATTTTAACGCGCAAATAAAAAGGCCAAAAGTTTTCACGCGTAAATCGTTCCTAAGCGCAAATTTTTTCCAAAATGAATACGCACCTTAGAGAGAGAGAGACAAATTTAGTATTTTTACATCTAATTATTTTGTGGTTGCAGCCAAAGCTATAAAAATGCCAAATTGAAACATAAAATATTAAAAGATTGCCTTGGGAAAAAAATCAAGTTCCGACCTTGAAGAGCGAGCCGGTGTACTCCGACTGAGAATGAATATACAGGGACCGGATGATGAGGTTATATCTGCGGATCTGGGTGGTCCACTGCGCGTGATGCCCCAAGCAGCCCTGAGCGTGACCTATCATTAGGCCATTGCAAAAGGCGTTCTAATTGCTTGCCCGAACACCCAACATCTCTATCTCTGACACCTTCAGCCGACCATCAGTTTCTCGCATCTCGCAACGCGGCCTTTTTCTTCTTTATTCTTCATCAATGATGCAATTCCCTACCTGAAAATACTTTTTGCCACAAAATAACATATTTGTATATAATGATCTCTTAGTGATTTATATCGTAATAGAGACAATTTTGAAATGGTTACTAATGACGGAGTTTACAGTGGGAAATTATTATTTTCCATTTTTTAAATAACAGAGCTACCTTTCAATGGTCAGGAAATCAACTTTTTTTTTAGATCTCTTATTCCATTTTCATTTTTGAAAATAAAATGTGACAAATACATACAGGATAACGTTTCGTCCATTTTTATAGTCAGCGTCATAAAAAGGAGTGGGAAATTTTTAGTTTTTTCATTGAATAATTTGGTGGACAAAGCTGATACCACTACATTAATGTGGATTTGTTTCAAATTGAAAAACTGTTAGAGACATAATTTAAGTGGTTATAATACGAGAAAAGTGTTTTATAGCAGGAGAAACATACATTTTAATGAATTTTTATTCATAAAAATAGAATAAATAAAATTAGAATTAAAGTCAAATCAGTTTTCATTTTGTTGTTGTCAGTTAGGCATAAATTAGTTAACAAAACTTGTCAGCGTTAATGTAGCTATAAGAAATCAAGGTAAGGTGGTACCAGTGCTGTAGTCAACTTTTTTTCAACTATATTTACAAATTAAAAATCACAAAGAGCTTGAATTTTAATAGAGTTTATGTTGTTGTTTTTCATTGATAATTTCCAAAATTTTTAATATTTATGATGAATTATCTTTACTAGTGCAGCTGCAGTTCAAATGGTATTCGCCAAAATTTACGGCGAACTTAATAAGCTAAGATAGGAAAACTATCAAAGCAGTAGTAGGTATGCTAACGCGGGTGTGTTTGTATGTATACTGGGGTAACATTCACTAATACCTACTACTACTTAGTTCCTAAGGAAGAGATTAGTAGCTTCTTTAGACCTATTTCCCGAATAGTTTATCCGCTGCCTTCAGTTTAGGTTAGCGTCCCTCTTCTATCCAGTAGTCTCCTAGATATTGTGCCCTCGGATTCTATATTGCATTCCGCAAGTATGTATATAGATGATTTTTCTTCCATTCCACCACCGAATCTACATTTTTCTTGCCCAATTATTTTGAGCTTTTTGAGGTGCCCATTCAGGCCTGTCAAAACACTCGGTGCAGTCTTACTCTGGCTTGGACACTCATTTGTTTTCACCTGGTTTTAGCTTACCTAATAAACTAACTAAAGTAACTTAACCTTATTCAATATTCTACCATGCCTCCTACCCAGTCGGTGAGTCTAAAAACTCTATAAGTAGGTATATACATTTTTGGAAAGTTATTCTTGGATTTAATTATAAGAAAACATCTTTCTAGAAAACAATAAAACATTGTGGATTTGGCTGGAAAATCCAGATAAAACAATTTTTCTTCCCACCTAGTACGTCCTTCTATTGTTTGTGTTTTTTTTTTCGGGCCGAGATGGGAAACTCATGTTCGAATGGGTCCAGGACCCAAACAGTGTTGGACTCATCCCCAAGGAGATGCCTACCAACCAAACCCACCTCAAACTCGCCGTTACCCCCGCCTTGGAATCACTTCCCTAGCATACTTCGAGACAGGCGGCGGTCCCTCGCACACTCTCCGCTCACACCGTCATCTTCTCCCTCCTATCACTCCTGCCTCTCATGCCATATCGAGTCCTTCTCTCCCCCTTACCATGCTCTCTACTACTCCACTCACCTCCATCCATTCCTCCTCCCCCCTCAACATTATCTCCACCATGTTTTCCCAGTACACCACCTCCCCTAGTTTCCTCTCCAACTTCTTCAGCACTTCCTCGTTCCTCCAGCACCTAAACACATGCCCCACATCATCCTCCACTTCACACCTCTCGCACACACCAGTCTCTCGTTTCCCAATCTTGTGAAGGTAACCTACTCTCGACCCATGTCCAGTGAGCACTTGTGTCAAGAAGTAGTTCACCTCCCCGAATTTCCGGTCCATCCAATCTCTCCTATTCCCAATTTGTGTTTTAGAATCCATGCAGTACCCAAAGCAAAGAAAAAGAAAATATATAGTTAATAAATTTATGTCTTCACAATTTGGATTGATTATGTTGATTAAATATAGGTAGAATAGATTATTCATTTGTACATGATGATTATCTAACTTCTATGTGTTGCATAACTGTGCAGCATTTTTATCTGAAGCTGTTGTAACTTGTTAAGGTAAGTATACCTAGGTGTGTAAAGTAAATACCAGATAAAGCGAAATTAAATGCAACACCAGGTTGTTACAATAAATTGTACTTACTTACTGAAGGATCCTCCTTAACTTCGGAGTGCCCCAAGATTGCTTTGTTTTTCTTGCCTTCCAGATTATTGTTGTTTCTTAAAAATTCACGTTAACATGTTCGCGCATTCATCCCAATTATTTAATAGTCCGACTCCACCACTGAATGCGACATGACAGTCCATGTATATCTGCAAGAAGCCCAAAACGAGTTAAAGTTTTTCTAGAAATTAAATATAGCAATATACCAATCTATATCCTGTCGGATTTGTATAAAATAGCAATTTGGAGGAAAATAGGATGAGAATTTCTCAAGCGAGATCTACCACCTCCCAGGAAGAACCCATACCATCGACTTCAAGCGAGAGGCGAACAAACAGACGATCAAATGTAACAATTACCTATGATGAACGTTTGGCGTTTTCATATGATGCAACAGTCGATTACGCTGATGATAAATCGGTTGATTTTGGAACAATGAATACTATTTGTCGATATTGCAATACTTTGAGGTTTCGACTGGAACCGACAGGATTATGTTGCATGAATGGAAAGGTCAAATTACCGAAACTAATGACACCACCTGAATCACTCAATTCATTACTTTCAGGGCAAGATCCTCTATCAAAGCATTTCTTGCAGAATGTACAAAGTTACAATAGTATGTTCCAAATGACATCCTTTGGTGCAAATCCTACTTTTAAGGTATTGATTATTCTGTAAATAATGTATTAATATACACATCCATTGCTACTTATAGCTACACGTTACGATAATTCTATTTCAGATTCAAGGACAAATCCACCACCGTGCAGGAGCATTGTTGCCATCAGTTGATGGTGAATAGACATTTCTTAAAATTTATTTCCTAGGAAATTCTGAAAATGAAGTAAATCAATCGTACAGGTAGGAGAGATTGTCATGCAGCTTCAACAACTCTTACATGAACATAATCAGTTGATCCAATTGTCCAAAACAGCATTAGAAATGATGTCGTCGGACAATTATAAAATAGTGATCAGAGCAGACAAAAGACCTGTAGGAGAACATGAAAGACGCTTCAATGTACCAACATTAAACGAAGTTGCCATTGTGGTTGTTGGAGAGAATATGGAATCTCGCGACATTGTAATTCAACGACGTGATGTTGGCAACCTTAAGCGTATTGGTAAAACATCATAAAAAATATCGATAGTTCTCCATTCCTCCATTAGTTCTCTATTCCTTATAATGGTATTAAACTATTACCTTTGACTAAGTTGGGAATTCTGGAACCGTTGGCGATACTTGACACTGAACACTGTTTACACTACCACTACACCAACACTTTACACTTCTTACGCGCGTTTCAATAACCAAGTTATCCTCTTCAGAGTCGGTAGTGTAAACAGTGTTCAGTATTACCTTTGACATCAACTTTATTATCAGTTAATGCTATACGTAATATTTCATTACTCTAACGAAAATATTTGTTACCTGAATGAAATGCTAGTTAACAATCGTGGTTCATTGGCATTATGAACAACATTTTTTCTGTGGAGGAGGATAAGCCTGCGGCAACAGACTGCATAAAAACTGCAGTGTCGAGGCTAATCGACTACATAAAAACAGTCGAGCTGGAGAATGTGATTTAGACTCAGATGACAACAATAGACCTGAAAAGTTCTCAGTGGAATGAGTCAGTTAGCCTCCTCATCAAATCCCATCTAATCTAATCCAAGAATTTTAATGTTCAAAGTATTATGGAGCAGCTAAATGAGAAATGCTCTATCTCACCTTACCATATTTAAGACGAAGAAAGTTACCAGGCACTCAAAACTTTCAATTTGATTTGGATGAACCGTTTCAAGACTGTTGAAAGTTTTTTCTTCATTAAGGATCAGAAAACTGGTAAATTGTCCTAAAATAACCAAAGGACGAATGCTGGTTGAAAAAAACAAAGAAAACTATTGGAAAACTCAAAGACTTGAATAGATAAGACATATAGAAAGAACAGATAATAGAAAAGTACAAGAATAAGAATGAGAAGGAGAAAACGAAGGGATCGACCAATATGAGAAAACAATTATTACTGTTTAATTAAATTATTTTTTTGTTAAATTTTTTTACGCGTAAATACCACTCAAGATACGCCTGTGTCCGTATCCCCAATTATGTTCAAATTAGCTGATCAAGCTCTTCGGAATCTTTACCTGCTCCTAATTAGAGAGCGATTAGTCATTATGCTGACCATTTTGCGATATCTGCTCATGTGACTCAGATAACACTACTAATTTGAAAGACTGTGGAACTAATTTTCGCGAATAAATTTTGCATTTTCAACGGTAAAAATTGCCCGACAAAAATTCGCGATAAACATAAATACTTTTATTGTGAAGATATAAATAGTTTCAATTTTTAAAATGAAATAACAACAACAACATAATTTTAAAAAGTGCTTTGGTATGATTTATCGGTTATTTACATAAAAATATGAAATATTTTGTGGTGTACTTTGAACTGGAATATAATGACTTGACACTGGAATAGAAGGAAGTGAAATAGCAGATGAATTAGAAAAAAGAGGGGCGGAACCCTCTTGCGGTATCAGCCCCAATTTATTGAAGAGGAAGGCAACGCTAGTAGGAAACCTCAACCAGGTGAGAACAAATTATTGCCTAAGCCAGAGTAAGACTGCCCTAAGAGTTTTGACAGGTGTCCTGACAGGAGCTCAAACTATTGGAGCAAGAAGAATGGAGATTCTGTTGATTGGAAGAGGAAACCTCCATACGGATTGCACAGCAATACAGAATCTTAGGGCGCAACACCTAGTTAAAGGTATTGGCACACTCGTTTCAGCTTTTCTTTCATAAACGCGTTGTTTATGATTTTTTTGGCTTAGCTATGGAGTGCCTTTTTTCCAATTATTTTCGGTTTAATCATTGTCAATACCGCAGTAGACAAGAATACTGTAGAGTATAAACAAATGTAAACAGTCACACTATCGATAATTATCGCAAAAATTTAAATAAGAGCTTCCCCAAATTGCCGTATGCAAACCAAACAAATACGATCTACCTTGATGACTGCTGTTTATAGGAGGTCTGTTCCAACCGCAATCAGAAACTGTCAGAAACGATCAGAGCATAACTGGTCATAGCAAACAACGAGTTTACTTTCGCGTAATTCCTATCAATGATTGCAATAGTCGATTATTCTCTGATCGTTTTTGGCAGTTTCTGATTGCGGTTGGAACAGACCTATAGTAACGACTGATAACAACCCACTGCGCACTCAAGTAACCAACCACGTGTGTCACAGACTGAAATTTGGACGAGTCTATCTATGCATTCTAAAACAACCCATCCCAGATCTAGATCAGTCGCAGGCATAAAACGAAATAACAACATTTTAATTCCAATTTCAATTCAAGAAAGTTTTAAATTTAAGTGCATCTATTTCTTCCGATTCATCATCTGGCGAAAGATCTAAATTGATAAAAATCTGATCTCATTATGATCAGTAGCTGAAATAAATTACCCGGTGTTAATTTAATAAATGAAAGTATAATATACATCTGTCGTTGTAATGAATTCAAATGACCGCCATTTGCATTTAAATAGCGAAACGATGAAGAGGCAGAAGAAGTAATCACTTTATAGTCGCATTCGCATACGGTTTACATATATTTCTACAATGTTTGTACTTCTATTCAAATCGTTACATAAATTATGTTCCAGAGAGGATATTACCAGTTTATATTCCTTAGAATGTTCTGTAATATTTATTATTTAAGAAATATTGGTTATCATAATCGAAAGTATTATGTTGGAGTTAGAAATATGATATTGGTATTCTATTTCCTTTGGATACGAAGGTTGTGCAAATAGACATCGCTGGAACTCCATTGAATCCAATAAATATCTCTCATAATATTTTAAATTGAACTTAAAGTAGATAATTGCTTTTTAAAATGCTCTCAATCAAGCTATAGATTGATCCCTTGATAATTTTGGGATTTTATTCTTCGGGACCTTAGCGTCAAGTCCTCTATTTTATCTTTCCAATTTCCAAATAACTTAGAGTGTACTATCGAATTGTTTATTTGGGAATATCAATAATACGAGTATCACACCAAACTACAAATGTGTGACCAAAATCTTATGAAAACAGATACTCCAGAATCGCTACGATAAGCAGATTTTCTTCATTCTGACATTGTTGCAAATATAAAAACTGATAGACTTGCAAAAGCAGCTGCTCTATTAGGAATATCCGTTAAAATACTTTTCAAACGAGATGTATTCTCAAACAAGAAAAACAACCCATAATTCCAAATTGGGAAACTGAAAGGTCATATTTTGTCAACACTAGCAACAACTCATACGCCAAGATATACCCGGGTTACCGACTGTGAAGGGATCCTTGACGGTATTGACCATTGGTTGCTTCGCTATCAATTACTCGATGAAGGTACTCCAAAATAAGGGAATCATCTTTCCCCAGAACTATATTTTTTATATGAGCTTCCGAGATAACAATATTAAAACCATTTTGTGGGAATTCTTAAAAAGTGCCCAGAAAAAATATATGAAAAAATATGTGCATTATGTGCATGATACGAGTGGCCCCTTACTAACCTAACCTTAAATTGGTATTAAAAATGCCGAGCACCAATGGAGAAGGCTGGGTAAGAGCTGAAAGCATGGTAGACCAACTACGTTGACAATAGTAAACACAGGCAATTTGTCCACCTTGTCTACCTTCAAACAAGGGGATGACTTCGAAATTTTTGAGGAGAGTCTAGAGCAATATTTATTGGCAAACCTCGTTGATAAAGAGAGGAAGGTGACTGTGTTACCTACCTTAGTAAGTGAAGAGATTTATAAAATGCTGAAAAATCTGTGAGCTCCCGAGAAACCAAAGGAGAAGTCATTTAGTGAGCTGATTGAGTATCTAGCAACTCAATTTGAACCAAGAATATCAGTTTACCGTAGGCGAATTATATTTGATCAATTAAAACAGGAAGTGGAGAATGTACCGGGTTAAGCATAAATTTGTTGTTGGAATTAGACCTGGTCCAATATTGGATAAACTCTGTGAGGAGGATGAAACTAAGGAGCTGAAAGATTTGTTAGAAATGGCCCTTAACAAGGAAGCAGCCCTGAGGGAATTAAATAGGAACAGAAACGAAAGGTAAACAAAGTGCAAGTTACTGATGGCGAAATGCAAAGGACGACACGAGGGGAAGCAAAGTTTGGTTCACATGCAACTTATGAATTACGCAATACATATAAATATCGTTCGTTCAGAGACCAACTAACCTAACATATACCCTGTTTAAAGCAGTATTGCCATTGCTGAATATTTTTCTTTATTATATTATTTAAATCCCATTAGTTAAATTGGCCTAATATCATGTTAATTAGAATTAGATTTGATGAGGTGGCTAATCGGCCTATTCCGCTATTCCCTATTCCGACAATAGATCTTTTCAGATCTATTGTCTATAGTCTCGAGACTGAACCTTTCATGTAATTTTTTGCTGGTGGCTTCTCACTGCCTAGTACAAGAGACCGCACATTCGCCAGGCAGTCGCACTGGCATAAGATGTGCTCTGCAGCTTCCTCCTCTAAGTGACAGAATCTGCACATGGCTTCGCATTTTAATTAACCAAAAATGTTTTTTTTCGTAAATACAATACCTAATCCATAATTAATTTTTCACATTGATCACAATTTTATAATTATACTATCTACATTTTCTTCAATTCGCTTTACTCGTTTAATTTGACAGTGAGCCTCTGTTTGTAATAGAGACCTATCAGTCTAGCTTCGTATCCTACTGACTGTGCCAATTGAATTTTGCGCGAATTACTGAAAAATATATGGTATAGTTATGTTCAATATACATCGTTGTCTTTTGACTGCAATAAAACCCCAATTATCACTTAGATTATAAAATATCCCAAATTCACCATATTTCAAGACAGCGACCCTGTAATATTAGTTTTAGTTTTACTTAGTTTTCTAAAGAGTTTACTTATGTTAAAGAGCGTTTCACAATATTTCGTTGACTCGGCATCTGGCATTATTTCATTTAATTGGCAGATGTTATGAAAAAATGTTCCAAATAGAAAGGATGTAGTTTAATATTGGTCACATTTCAAAAACATTTTGTACTATACAGGGTATCTGCAAAACAGTGGAAGGTATCAAAGATTTTTTCATCGAACATTAATTTTTATACTTAAAATAAAAATAGGTCATTACCTACAACCATCATGTTCACACCCATAATACAAGACTTGAAAATGATTTTTATATTAGGACCGTCAACAACAAGCATGCTCAGAATTCAATATTTGTTAAAGGTTTACAGCAATTTAATAACTTGCCGGAAGAAATAAAGAAATTAGCAGCAAATAATGAATTCAAACGTAAACTAAAACAATATTTGTTATTTGTAAGCAGGTAATTTGGGTATATTGGGATATTTGTTATTATTATTTTGTGTGTTGTTTATTTTATTTAAATATATTATATTGTGAAATTGTATTGACTGTGTATTAGTTGTTTTTTGACTGAATAAAGCATTTATAAATATATCGTTCTTCGTATTATATCCTTTTGCATTTGGTCAATACATTTGGTTTTATTAGCGTCACTTCGAATTTTCCGTTTATGTGTTGGCTTATTGATAATGTGTTTTACTGTGGATATTGGTTAGGTTAGGTTTTGGTAAACTCAGATGTTTTTTTTGCTGCATCGGTTATACAGTATAACCTGATCGTGTAAAAAATAAAGCCACAATTCGGATATGGGATCTTTAAAAAAGATTTTTCAATACTCTAAAAGTAGTTTTTCAATGACTGATACATTTTTGAAATCCTTTCCAGAGCAGGCATAAGAGCAAGCCATCTGGTTTTGCTATAGCCGAGCATTTGTTGAAATTCCTTTTCAGTTTCGGCATAAATCCCCTTTAGAGCTTCAATTCGAATCATGTAAATATACAAAAATTAATATATCTTCACAATAATGCTTTCGTAATCTAAGGGTAGCAGGACTGGCAGCAGCGGTGCTGACAAGGTCCTACCCATTGGACGTGATGGCTAGAGCCAGGAACAAACGCTGGAGTGGTGCGACCAGAGAGGAAGTACAGGAATGGATGAAGGAGAAAATGTAGAGAGGGCGCACTAAAAGGAGCGATTGGGAATAGGAGAGATTGGATGAACCGGAAATTCGGGGAGGTGAACTACTTCTTGACAAAGGTGCTCACTGGACATGGGTCGAGAGTAGGATACCTCCACAAGATTGGGAAAAGAGAGTCTGGAGTGTGCGAGAGGTGTGAAGTGGAGGATGATGTGGGACATGTGTTAAGATGCCGGAGGAACGAGGAAGTGCTGAAGAAGTTGGAGAGGGAACTAGGGGAGACGGTGTACTGGAGGAGGAGGAATGGATGGAGGTGAGTGGCGTAGTAGAGAGCATGGTTAGGGGGAGAGAAGTACTCGATATGGCATGAGAAATAGGAGTGATAGTTAGGGCGACGGTGTGAGCGGAGAGTGTGCGATGAACCGCCACCCGTCTCGAAGTATGCTAGGGTAGTGATTCCGGGGGTGACGGCGAGTTACGAACGGTGGGTTTGGTTAGTAGGCATCCTCTTGGGGATGAGTCCAACACTGTTTGGATCCTGGACACATTCAAATAAAAAAAAGGTAGACCGTCTGCAACATATTTTATTACATTGTGAATTACATGGGCTCCAGATGCAATACTTATTAATGGCTTTTTCATAGATGATTGTAATTTCGTTAACTTACTGTTAGTTCCTCGCCTAGCCACTCCACTCCGAAATTGACGTTGGCATTGTCCCCACAAAAAAACCACGTGTTTTGCTGTCAACACTGTTTCAACACACCGCTCGCGTCCAGCTGGCTCGACTACTACGCGGTTTCCGTAAACGGGACAATTTTGCGTCCCAGAGTTCATTTCGGGGACACCGGGGGAAAAAGGGACAGTCCCGTACAATACGGGACGTCTGGTCACGTTAGTTATACTATAACCTCGATGTTTCAATGATTCAAACACATTTTTCAACATTTTTGAACAAATTGAAACAGTAATTATTGTTTCTTACATTAACATTAACGGGAGAGTGGTATCATAGACATTTCCAGGGAAGTATTGATTTTTACATGTGACAACGGCACACGCACCAAGCACTCCTGCGCTGAGCCAGAGAGAGGAAAGTGTAAACGCTGTCTGCTGTCTGGTCTCTCTGAATCTATCGCTAAGAAAAAGGCGAAATATAATTCCTTTGAAGCGCAGAGATATTGAATTGAATTATAATTTGAAAACAATGAATGGTGTTAAATAAATGGTTTGAACAATAATTCTTATCTCTGGTAAGTTTTGTTACATTAATTAAAGACAAAGAGATCAACTAAACTGTCGATGTGTTTGGATTTAAATGGAACGACATAGGAATTCATATTTTATCATGGCGGAAGCTTATGAAAAATTGAATATCTGTTCTTCCTATTGAATTTTGCACACGTTACTACTATTCACTTACCTGTTGTTTGATTCCTAAATTCTCATCTTTCTATTACCTAGCAGATTTGTACAGAATTCAAAGATAACCAAATTTATAAAACAAAAAAAAAACTTTCAGGGGCCTGTCTGTTCACTTTTTTCTCTAGTTGAAATGTAAAACATTTAATTGTAAAAAAACCTCTTTTTATTCCTTTAAGTAGGATTTGATGTAAATCATGTAATTGTAAATTTATTATTTTCTTGGGGCTTTAACAAATTGTGTAATGAAGGAAACTGTTATTTTTTTATCTTTTAGCGGTTTCTATGAGGTTTATACGAGGTTGATACGAGACCTGTAACTAAAACTTAAATAATTTCTAAGAGGTTCCTACAAAGCCTGGTTATACGAGGCTTGCCTGAAGTGCATACCTCTTAGTGTTTCTGAGTGTCTCAGAGGGTTCTGTGAAGCTTAGTTCACAGTTTGCCTGAAACCTACCCGAAGATATCTACAGCTTATCGGAAGATTTATCTAAACTTAGCTGAAGACCTATATAACGCTTACCTGGAGGTTCATCTGACCTGAAAATTACCTACAGGTTACCCACCATCCATCGAGGGACCTCAGCTATAAACAATCTCTTCAGATAAGTAGATTAAGAGCAGATAGTGATTTTTTTGTAGAAAACTTTATGGCGCCCATGGTCCTTACTTACAAGGTATTATTAATATTACAATAGCTCTAAATCATGTTATCCGATTAGGCTATTCTCTGCAATTTACTCTAGGTTCATAAGAACCCACGTTCATAAAGTCAACCCTGAGAAGTGAATATATATTTGTTTACTCAACTCATATTTTCGGCACCCAACTTTAAGTGAATCTTGTATGGTCCCACATATTGGCGCCCAACATCTTTTTAAGGTCTCAAAATGACCAATGACGGAACAGACTTATGACATATATTGTGAAAAAACATACTAAAATTAATAAGAAATTGTTCACAAAAATCAATGTTACTTTAAATTGCGCATTTTACAAGGATTAAATGTCGTTTTCAATGCCATTTATAGTTTAAAATCTGTAAACTACATTAACATTATAACCATAGATCCTTTTTTTATAGTGAAGACTAAATTTAAATATTTCAACACACGGTACCGTATCATACTTGTATTTATGATCGTTTTTACACATAAATCCACCCAACTTTACTTTCCTCCCATAAATTTAAATGACTCACTTGACAGACACTTACTTAGCATTCATCTTGCGTTGAAAATTTTTTTAATGACCTGGCAACGTTGCTGATGTACATCAGTAACGGTGGATTAGCTAATGTCTGATTGATATATTCATTACGTTTATATTATGTTGATGAATTAATTACGGACCATCTCTTATCATTGATTGCAATTAGTTACCTGCCAGATTAACAGCTTATCAGGAGTCATCACATTAAGTAATCATTATCGTTGGAGGTATCTAATTATTTTATTAGTAATCTTCTCGAAAATTAGTCGACTTGATTAATAGAAGAATCGTTAATTTAATATAAATCTTCATAATTTCGAAGCGTTAAAGAATAACCGAAAGTTTACTTTTGAATAATTTCGTCTACCTTGATCATTTAAATGGATCTGGAGGCTTGGAAAAATGTATACCAATTAAATAAGAGACAAAGAAGAAAGAAAGAGAAGAAGAGGACATTTTGGAGAAGATTAAGACATAAGGCGTTTACAATAAAAATCTTTCATTGAAGTTTTTGCGTAATCAGTTCTAAAATGGTATGGGAATGCCTAGGGAAGCTTAATGAACCGTACTGTGGATTCCAGGACACACTGGAAATAGAATGAAATGAAATAGCAGATGAACTAGCGAAGAGAGGGGCGTAAACACCTTTTTGGGGGGCGAAACTATTTGCGGTATCAGCTCCAATGTAGTTTTGGAAGGATTAGGCAACGCCGAAAAGAGGTGGAAAGATCCAGTGGGGCTTAGACAATCAAAGATACGGCTGAAAGACTACAACCAGGTGAGAACAAATTACTGTCTAAGCCAGAGTAAAACTGCACAAAGAGTTTCAACAGTTGTCCTGACTGGACACTGTCGCCTGAATTGGCACCTTAAAAGAAGAATGTAGGGTTTGTAGAATGGAAGAAGAAACCTGCATCCACATTCTTACGGATTACATTTCAATACAGAATCCTAAAACACAACAACTAGGACTACTGGATAGAAGAGGGGCACTTACCTAAACTAAAGCCTGCATATATCTCTGGGACTCTCCTCAGGAACTAAGTAGAAGCGGTAGAAGAGAGGGGGATAGATCTTTTAGGTCTGAGTGATTGTCACCTCATTATACATAAATACAAACTATATTAAATAATGGAAGGAAAAATTGGATGCCGATGCAAAAATAAATGAAGTGTGGAGTTTGACGTTAGCTAGAACAGATCACATATAAAATTTAAATACAGTAAATCAGTAGATAGAAGAAATAAAATTGACCAGAAAATAGGAGGAAACCAAAAAATATTCAGAATTTTAAATTTTCTACCCATGTAGAGAAAATTATTATTATTCAAAATTAAACGTCACATGATGAATTTATGGAACAACTTCATAATAGAGCAGCATTAATATTCAATAATTTGTTTCAAGAATTTTTTGTTCTCATACGAAACCAATTTATTTGTTAATGACTCATTAACACTTGCAGTCCCAAATATATTATCAATATTCAAAAGGACCGTACAAAAACAATACAATTAGACGTGTTAAATTACATGGATTTATTCCTAACAGAACTGAAAAACCAATGCTCAGAATACCAGAAGAGAAAAAAGCAGTCTGTGAGAATATATTAAAAATACATATGCTAGTAAGCGAAGTAACTAAATCGATACGAACATATTCATGATATTACGAGGGTACAACAAAATATTTCAGTTCAAAATAAGTGATCTCGATAGAGCAAACCAGATCAGTCCGTGAGGAATTATTAATAAATTAAGGAGTGAAAATGGCACCGGACTCGCACTGTTGAGCAGTAGAACACCAGCCAGAAAAAATATATTTTTGAGCAGATGTAATTAAGGTTTATAAATAATTTATATTTAATTCTAAAACAAGATAAGAGACATGCAATTAACATTTTTTCATTCCAAAAAGAGAAAACTGTTGGCTCCTTCTTAATTGTATCATCACCAAAGGATGGGAATAAAAAGGATGGTTTTAAAGAGAAATTAGCTGAAGGAAACTTATCATTCACTTCAGCTTCCGCTACATGCTTGCATGTTTGTAAGTACTAAAAGTATTTGAGTGTATTTCTATTTCTCTTTCCAATTTTATCTTCAGTGTAATGGTCTTGGAACAGAAGCTTGTTCAAATCTATATTCTTTTAATTTCCAACCAGTCATCTCTTCCAGGTTTTTTCTCTATCAGCTATTTCTTTTTAGAGCTTCAGGCTACCAACATTTTTCTCTTTCCATGAATACTTTCACATATTAAAAATGTGCAGGTACATATTCATGATTGAGAAGAGGGCAAGAATAAAACTACACCCGGTAGTTAACAATGAAATAAGAAACACCGAGAGACGCAGGACATTGAGTGGCAAAACAGGTGGCGTTTGGACCTCCATGGGCCAATGGACAAAGCGGTTAATTCCAGATGTGGTAAGATGGAATAAGTGTGAACTTCGAAGGAGCGGCTACTTCATTACCCAGTTTCTCTGTGGGCACGTTAGTTTCAGGAAGTACACGCACAATATTGGGAAGACACCCGATGACAACTGCATCTACTTTGGGAAGACCAACAACGTGGAGCACGTGGTTTTCAAATGCACCAGATGGGACAACCACAAAAGAGGCTTTTGTAGAAATATCCGAAACCATCCATCCCCCGACAATATTATAGGTTGGATGACTGATTCAGTAAGGAATTGGAATGTTGGGGAGAGTTTCATCACCGAAGTTATGAGGAATAAAGAGGAAGAAGAGCTAGAGCACCAAAGGAGACGTCACTGTTTCCGGATGCATATGACGTTTATCATAACGATGGTTCAACATGCATCGCGGAAAAGTGGGGGAGTTTAGAGGGTAAATCTCATAAGGGGAAGTCCCACATTACCCAGGCTTGCAATAGTCTGGGTGTCCATAAAGTATTTCCTGGTCCACAAAAAAGATACATATTCGTGACAATCTGCTACTGCTAGCTATGAAATTTTAACTTGAATGCATTAGTTAATGGACCAAAATTTGCATTGTGAGCATATCTGAGTCTTTTTTGAGGAAACGGCGCTTAAAAATCTTAGGTTGGCTCTTGTGACCAATAGATGGAGCTCTTAAAGCAATTCAATACTTTTGTGCTACGAACTTCGAAAGCAGTACATTCAAATAATGTATCGGGAATTGGACGGGGAAGTGAACATCCTGGACTGCACGCTGTCCAAATTTGAAACATCTGGATTTTTATTTTTTTCGTTCCCTTTATTCCGAGGCACTTTTGTTTATACAAGAAACAAATTTTGTCGAAAAATAGTACTAGCGTCTGAAGTTATTCGACAAGACTATGCATTCTTTGCAGTTAGAAGAAGTTTCCTGGGTTCAGGAGTATGATTCACTTAGAGACCCTACGAAAATCACAATAATGTGAACCAAGGTATCAAAAATATTACTAGGAGTAGAAGCCGAGGAGTCAGCTAAGGCAGTGTAATCTTGGCGAAACATAAATAATGAAGCCTTATTCTTCGAGTGAAATATACAATTTTTTTTAGAGTATAATTCCGGAGGCGCGCATTGTAATTCTTGAGAGATTTTGACAATAAATTTTCAAAAAAACGTCAAATTAAATAAATATTGGAATGACATTTTCCACCTACTCGTTTTGTTCATTTGCCATTTCTATATATAAAAAGAAATGGTTGCTGGTTGCGTTTTTCGGTCTCAGATTAGCATACTTTTGATATGAATGTATTAAATTAATGTTTTTACTCGATTTTCCAATAACCGTAAAATGACGACTTGTATGAATCGTGATGAGTAAAAATCTCCCTTTATTTTCAATCGAATCAATTTTCATTTTATATATAACTCTTCTTTTCGACAACCTCCTGCTATTCCCAGTTACCTAGAATAGTTATTAACGATACAAGGCCGATATGTAGCAAATAACGGATGAGGTTGAATATTGTAATCCTCGGCTGCGCCTCGGATTATACCAACCGAATCCGTTATTTGCGTGTGTCGTTCAAGACTTTTCGTAATCTCGCTGAAAGATTACATTTTGATTCCGAGGAAAGAACAAACCACATACCTCGTAATTCTACAGAAAAATCCCAACATCGTGACAGACTAACAATATTATAAACAACGTCAGTTTTTTATGTTCGCGAGTTCCCTTTAACAACGACCATGGATGAAATTGAAGAAATTGAGGAACAAAATCAAATTTCTTTAGAAATATTGGGAGAATCTTAACGGACGGAGGCTGTTAACATTAATTTTTCAATTGTCATCTGAATACCGTTAAATCAATATAACAGTATGGGATTACGAAAAATTCTTAACGCCACGGTTTTTGAAGTTATTCACCATCTGTCACTTCAGTACTTTTACAAATTTTTCAATTAAACGTCAGTGAATGTCAAAGTTTTTTGTTATATTTTCCTACTTTTTGGTTTATTCGGTATGCGAAAAAATTTTGTGTGTCACACATGCAGGAAACGCTTTAGCAGCCCTAAACTATCAGTCTCGGGCTGCTAAAGCTTATATTCTGCCCTTGTGACACAATATACTATAACGTGATGGCACTTTTTTTAACGTTTTTTTCACTATTTTTCACTCTTACCATAAAAAGCCGATTTAAGCGCTACAAACTGGTGAAATACAAGATACTTTAAAGATAGGGCGTAGAAAAAAGTAAATACATAACTTATTTTCAATTAAAAATACACATTCTCGTAATGGTGTACAGAGGTGAGAAATAACACTTTCTTTCGCCTTTTAGTTTCTGTATCATAATACAGAATTTAAAAAAAATGAATGCTCCAAATTTCAACTTTACTTTTGATGTCATACTAATTACTGAAGAAAATACTTATAGATACCAACTTAAAATATTTTTTATATTTGTTGTTAAAATAATTTACTATATTTTATGCTTTTTTGATAAAAATAAATAATATAACTAACAGACAAAATGTTTTGTTACATTTTCTATTGTTTTATAATTAAGAATATTAATGTTTAAAATTTATAGTTTGACCCTCGTATATATTTTCCTTTCACGGTGGTGATGTGTGATCTTACTGTTGATTTAAACTGTCATATGAAATTCAGAATATTGCCGGTTTTTGTATATGGCTACCTTGAAAATTATCATCGAAATTACGTGGTGTCGAGAAGAGTTGTACAAGAAATGTTATATTTGTTTTCATTCCCGTTCGCACGGTATAAATTTTCTTTCGCTGTCATTCCTAAAAAAATGTCTCCACGACGACTCATGAATCAGGTCTTTCTTTGGTTTTATGGGTGGTTTATATAATAAATAAATCGTGTTTTTATTTTTTTATGAATTGTTTATTGGTCCATCAATTAACTGGTTATAAGTTTTATTCTATAGAAGAATAATGAATCTGTGGATAGTTGTGCAATCGATGAATTATTCATCCGAGAAGATGTCAGTCGAATATTATTTCTTGACTTTAAGAAATATAATTTTTATTTCACAACAGGTAGCCCTGCATGTTGCATTGAAATATTTAGTGATTCAGATGCTCTATATACGAGTAGGTATTCATAGGAACTTTGAAGATCACTTGAGACATTTTATTAGGTACATATTTCTTTTTGTTGATTATTTTGGGAAATCAAACCACAAACTTTTTTTGATTCTGAAGGCGATCAACCTATAAAGTCTGCTAAAAGCCGGTATGAAACAGATTTTTTCAATACCATGATTGATTCTGTGGTAAGTAACATGGAATCGAGATTTATGTCTTTAAATAAACATTTTGAAAGTTTTGGACTTCTCTATGGCTTAAGTAAAAAATTCCAAAAGAGCGAATACTAAAGAACTGTCAGGTCAGGATTTACACACAGTCCTGCAAGTAGGAGAAAGCACTGAGAGCCTTATGAATTGTATGAGGAGTTACAAAAGATGATCCCAAATTTATTCAACTCTATTAATAATCCAGGCAATAAAGACCATATAAGGACCTTGGCTTGCAAAATTCATAGTAGTCTGAAAATAAGCTTATATTATGTTTTTTTGGCCGCTGAATCCAAATTTTTAACTTCCCACCAAAAATTACCCCCGCAACCCCCCAAATGTTGAAAAAAAAATTTTATTTCGCATATTTTAGAAAAAAATTACCTCGAAATTCGGAAAGCAGACAAAATTTGCGACAAAGATTCTTTAAACATTTTGACGTAAGATAGACGTAGAGGGCGCTAACGTGATTTGAAGCATGCTCATTTGCGACTACCGAGCTACGCACTCCGCTTAACAGCCCACCTTCACCCCTTTTACATTTTTTTTAACTCTTTGCTACCCTATATCTTATTTTTAACATCTGAAAGTCCCCCCAACTTTTCCTTACCTATTTTTAGGCAAGTTGAAAAGTAAGAACACATCTATATAGTTTATTACCAATGAAAATTCTTGACAAAACAAAATAAATACTAAAACACACCTGAGCGATAACTTTAAATTATTCTTCTTCGCTTAACTGCAGCTGAGGGCCCAAGTTATCTACGTCACTTTGACCTCTACTGTCGGATTCGTCATCTGTTACTCCGTGGGTTTCATACAAGACTGAGACAAAAAAACATTTCTCAGTTTCAAAGTCCTGTTGATCCAATGTAGGAAGAGAGAAGACAAAAAAGGTAGTTTAAAAACGACTTACCTGACAATTCCTCCGTGTTTTCGGACTCTATAAAAGTAGGACCATCAGCTTGATCGACCTTATGAAATAACTGTTCAAGTTCTACCGCTTGTGGATCCTCTTCATCCAAATCCTCAACGATATGATCAGGGCTATTATCGCAAGAATTGTTGCACTAGAAGCACATTATTGAACATTTCAAACCACTTTTCTTGCAACCACACGCTCCACGGCAGCCTTTTTTACACCTACAGGAGATAAGCTTTAGAAGTTTTGGTGGAGCGGGAGGTTTGAGTAGTGATAGGAGATAGTCCGTAGCTAGTTTTTTCCCAGTACCATTTTTGTGGTTCCATGACATTTCCTTGCCAAAGTTGGACTTGGTTGTACGTCCTGAATGAGTGTTGCTCAGCAGCAGCTTCAGTTGGAGGCAAAGAAGCTAGGTTGTGTTTACTGTTGTACGCAGTTCTAATAAAACACTGATTTCTAAAACCGTTTAAAGTGATGGTTTCATCCTTGCAACCGTACAAACGAAGTAAAAATTGATTTCCTGCTTTTGCGATAGCTTGTGCGTAGATTTGGACGAGCACTTTAATAAATTTGGTTTTAACGTGGCCATAAATCGCAGACGTAGAGTCACAGTCGCTAAAAGCGTTTAAAAATAGTATATTTTTAGCCGCTGTGTTTTCAAGACCAGAAGGCAAGTATCATAATAATCTTTTTTGTCGCAAATTTTGTCTACTTTCTGAATTTCCGGGTAGTTTGTTTCTAAAATACACAAAATAACGATTTTTTTTTCCAAAAAAATGATATTTTGAGGCAGTTGACAATTCGGATTCAGCGACGCGGAAAACATAAAACAAGCTGATATCCAGAACTACCATGAATTTTGCAAGCTAAAATACTGTATTTCCTGGACTATAAAGACATGAAACATCTACTCCAATATATCATAGAAAACGATTTGAAATGAATTCGCCCAAATGTTTACATTGTTATTAGAATTTTGTTAACAATAACTGTAAATACAGCTTCTGCTGAAAGGAGCTAAAGACACAATATATTATGAAAGAAAAATATTTATTTTGATGAAACTGAAAACATTCTAGGTAAAATAGGCTGTAAAACATCTAATACAAAGTGGTACTTGACACTGACGACATTTGAGTTTCGTTCTTTTTTCGATTTTCAGATTTTTACAGCGAATATATCTGTTAGCTCCTCGCACCCTTTTCAACTGGAAGATGATCACCAATGTTGGTGCAAAGCTTTACTCTCTTTGACACGCGGCCTTGTTTTCTTGTTCTTTTGTGCGATGATTCAGATCTACCGTCACTAATCAGCGATTCTGCCAACTCGATAACAAAGTCAAAGTTTTTTATTTGAAGATTCACTGTAAATGATGAAGCTGTTGTAGACAGCCGTCATCAGAAGTCGAAAAAACATCTTTTTCCACCATTTGTTACTCTTTCAGTCAAGTCATATAGAGTGATCATTTGGTCAGCATGATCCACGCCGCCCATGTATTGGTTATAAACAGACAGGACAAACGGACAGAAGCTTACTTCTTATTCACAATAGAATGACCATTTTTCGTGAATTTTTCACCATGTTTCAAAAATTTTGACAATTTTTGACCATTTTTGACGAATTTTGACAATTATTGACCGTCTTTGACAATTATTGATCATTTTTTCAAAATTTTGACAATTTTTTCAAATTTTAATCATTATTGACCATTTTTGACAATATTTGTTGACCAATTTTGACAGTTTTGACAATATTTCAAAAATTCCGACAATTTCAGACCATTTTTCCAAATTTTAACAATTATTGACCATTTTTGACAATTTTTGAGCGTTTTTGACAGGTTCTGACAATTATTGACAATTTTTCAAAAGTTTTGAACATTTTTCAAAAATTTTGACAATTATAATAATTATTGACCATTTTTGACAGTTTTTTATAATTATTAACCATTTTTTCAGAATTTTGAGAATTTTTGACCATTTTTGACAATTTTTGACCATATTTAAAAATGTTTGACTATTTTTAAAAAATTTTAACAATTACTGACCATTTTTGACAGTTTTTGACGAATTTTGACAATTATTGACCGTTTTTGACAATTATTGACCATTTTTGACAATTTTTCAAAAATTTAAACATTTTTCAAAATTTTTGACAATTATTGACAGATTTTGACAATTTTTGAAAATATTTGGCAATTATTAACCATTTTTTCAAAATTTTGACAGTTTTTGACAATTTTTGATCATTTTTCCAGATTTTTGGCAATTATTAACCATTTTTCCAAAATTTTGACTATTTTTCACACCTGTAGGTGTGCGAGCTCAGTGCGGCAAGAGAGATTACGCACAATCGCTTGAATGAGTTATCGCGTGATGAACGCTTTTTCGTAACATCACACGGGTCACGAGTTCACTAGCCTTCCCAAAAGTCCTATGTCGTGCAATAAGAAGCAAGCTTCAATTTAAATTTCATTGGATTAGTGGATTATTCAGAAATATGGCAACACTGTTGCGTGACGGACTTTTCGTAACGGTTACACGTTTTACGAGTCCACTAGCCTTCTCAAAAGTCCTATGTCGTGCAATGAGAAGCAAGCTTCAATAATTGCCTCTGGACAATCAATTTCTTTTTGACTTCCATCTTTCATTTTTCGTTTTATCGATCCAATCGTGCTATCATGGCAGCTGCTCATGACGAGTACATCTTTGGTGTCATACCATCTAGTAGCTAGTATACCATCCTTGCATACAACCATTTTACATTCACCTCTTTCTAAGCGACCTTCAAATTTTGGTGTATTTTTCCTTTTTATCATGAATGTTCCAACACAAGGAAATTTTATTGTATTTAGCAGTAAAGTATATGTAAAAAAGCGGTCGAAACCTAATACTACATTAGGGCTTTTCATTGTCTCAGCTAATTTTAGTACAACTCGCTGACCAAGTGTGCCTTCTGCGGGTTCCGTTTCTTTTCCACAGTAGATATTTGTATCATACACATAGCCTGTGTTAGAGTCGCATCTGGTCCATATATTTATCCCCCTTTTCACCGGTTTCAAGGAGAGGTCTTGTTTTAGAGAAGACCTCCCCTTGAATTTTGTCTTAGATTCATCTATCGACTGAAAGGTACTGTCACTTATCGCGGATAGAAAAGTTTTCTTCAAACAGAAAAGAACTTCTTCTATATAATATATTTCTGATGCATCATTTTGTTTATTGGGTTCATTGAAATATAACTCAGACATAAGTAGTAAAAACCGATCCCTGGATATTGCATCTCTTACCTAAAGACTCGTGTTTAGACCATTATGAGGGCACATCCTAAAACAACTTTGATTTAATCTGGAGATTTTTCTTGTATCTTTTTCTTTTTTAGTTCTACTGGTCATATCTAACGGTTGTCAGACCTATTTGTTCACCCAACGCAGCGAAGAGCAAAAACAGAGTTGTAAAAAGTGCAACGACTCGCCTTCGTGGGAATCTCGGGTGTAATGAGATCGTGCCCCAGCGTAGCCTTGAAGTTTATGTTAAACCTTCCTCCACTACATCTACATCTACGGAGGATCGCTTTGGAAAATGCCTAGAGGTTCACTCGGGCTAAATCTTTGAAACCCGGTGATCTAAAGGAGCATCATGATATACCAAGGGATGGAGCAGCCCATTCTATGAAAGAATTGTCGGAAATGAGATTGCATATGGTCTCGCAAAGCAAGGAGCTTGTACTCCTTTTATCGGATCGGAACCATTTTGTGTTATCCCAAAAAGCCGCATCGTGGAAGAAGTCCGAAAATGGGAAAAGCCTACTGGAAAAATACTCCAAGCCAAAGGCAGGCAAAAAGGTTAATTCGATATTTTGCTCGCTACGCTAAATTGCTTTTGGAGCTTCATAAATCTGATTTCAGAGTAGCAATAGGAATTCTCATTGGACACTCAGATACCATATATGTAAGATGAGCAAAGTTGACAGTGGAACATGCAGAATCTGTGCGATGATTCAGATGAGACTACATATTATCTGCATTTACAGGGTAATCGTCCGCCAACGCCTCAAATACCTGGAACAGGCTAGAGATCTAGCTTCTAAACAGTTAATAGGCTTCCTCTGAACTGAAATGTAGATGTAGGGTATAAAAAAATTAACTTATGGGTCGCAGTGTGATTAGGCCATCCAAGTCAATCGACCCCCTTGTAATATATACAAAGTTTTCCATGAATTGTCTTATCTTTCGGTAGTATTCGAGGACCATGCTAACCATTTTAATCACCAGTCTTCGTTAGTAGAGGGCGGGCACAGAAGAGAAGCAAAAAAATCAAACCATCCAGCAAACTTCAAATCAATATTGGAACTTATTCTTGTTTTAATGAACAAATCGTGCATTTAAAAGAAAAGTTTCAGTATATAATGACTCAATATTACATTCTGTTATGATTACTTAAATAATTTTATCTCGTTCATGGAACGTAATAGGGCTATTGGCTTTTATGGAAGAATTTAAAATAAATTACGCGATTAATCTACCTTTAATCCCAGGATCTTATAGTGCTTATTAAGCGACACCTTGTTAGGAAAGGATGTTGATATTTAATGTTCGATAATTCGTTATAATAACATTAAACATAAAATAATAACAACGGTTCTATTTGAAGGAAGCAATAATCTCATCTCTTCAATACTTCCTTCGTTTATCGGTAGATTGTATACCAGTACTATTAATTTTTTTATCTACACCTGCAGGTTCATTATTATCTTTTAATGTAGTATTTTGAGGAGTCGTAGATCAATAGTGCATATAAGAAGTTTTTGATGCTTTATACTTCATTGCGTAAACTGCTTAAATATTGAGCAATTGAACAAAAAAGGGTCTTTTGTGTTCAATTGGACAATCGCAAATGAGAGATCGACTCTGGCATATTTATCAGTTGAAATTGACATTATTTGTCGTGAAACTGAAGGAGTCATTTCGCTCGACAAAAAATCATAAAATTGAGTAGGAATTTCAAGCAGAAAACAGCAAATATCTTGGTAAAAAATCTAAAAGCATTTTTACTGATCTTAAGAGTAACAATGCTTGGCTGCACATCTTGGTGGATTTATGTGGAATACTTTTCTACGAAGTAGCTGAGTGAAGCATAGAAAACTATCAGCATGTATGGTGGGGACTGATGTACATAAAGCAGGAGAAAACAATCTAACACGTCATCTTCAATATCCAAAGTCTTAATT
Source organism: Lochmaea crataegi (assembly GCA_947563755.1). Taxonomy (NCBI): domain Eukaryota; kingdom Metazoa; phylum Arthropoda; class Insecta; order Coleoptera; family Chrysomelidae; genus Lochmaea; species Lochmaea crataegi. The sequence continues at coordinate 75,945,468 of OX387423.1, forward strand.
ATATTTTTAATATAATTCTCAAATACCTGGACTAACAGGTAGTCAAAACAGTAATGTGAATTATAACCGTGACTATAAATATCATCTGATGTTTCTTTCTTGTCAGAGATGCTATCAAAGAGAAAAGGGAGTTCTGCGTAACCCAACAAATATTTTCATTAACATTAGTCGAAACCACAGAATTTAATAATGTCGATAAAGTTGCGGTGGCCCCACATTAAACATCTGTGCATAACTTGCCACTCAGGAATATACACATTGACGGAGAAAAAGGGTTGTATATTGATTTTTATTTTACAGCTCCCTCTGTATTCATTACCATTTATCGCAGAATAGACTTGTGATACCAAAACTACTGAAAAAGGTTGATATTACAAATTTCAACTAGGAAATGGTAGAAGTAGGATTTTTGACTATCCAGCGATGCAGCTTGGGCAGCGGTGTTTGGCACTACCAATTGCCGGAGAGTTATGTACCGCATTAAAAAATTGAGCTGCTACTTAAACAAGTGGTACCCGGCAACGGTACTGCAACATCGCAAGTTGTATCTGCGACAAGCCACTGAAATGTCACGAGTTACGGATTCCCAGTTTGATGAGCAACTGATAGCTTGTGTTCGGTCTCTTCCTGTTCTTTGGTAAATGAACATCTTACAAAAATAAGATTGCCAAAGACAATACTTGGAGGATTTTTAACACACTAATCTATGCCAGATAGTTAAAAATGCTTCTTTTAGAGGAATTAGAAAAGAGAGACATGATGAGGAACAATGAAGACCAGAAAATTGTAGCATGATGAGAGAAATGCACTAGGTGTTCATTGCTACAAACAATCATTTTAGGATAGTTGCGAGGAAACAAAAGTTAAACAGAAGGGACTGAGAATACCAGTGGATGAAAATCAATTTTTTTCAAGAGCTAAATGGGAAGAAGTAAGCAGAATACATATATGAACCGTTACATTCAATAACATACTAAGAGCAAGTTAAAATCGAATCCAGAAAGGAGAAGTCCAGAAAGATACGAGTCTCGTCCTTTATTTGAACTTACTAGAAAGATCTATACTTATATTTCCTACCCGATTACCAATAGAAATGAGACTTGATGTCCTCATTGATCTGATAAGAAAACAAGTAAAGAATATAAAAAAACCCGTGGTTAACAAAGTAAACACATTCCAAGAACTTCTTAGATGTATGAATGTGTGTACGTAAATTGGGGTGACATTCACTGAGAACTAAAAGATCTATTGTGCCCCCTTACTTCTACTTAGTTCCTGAGGAAAGTCTCAGAGACTAGTAGCTCCTTCAGTCCTATTTCCCGGAGCGATTTGAGGATATCTGCAGGCTTTAACTTAGGTAAATGTCCCTCTTCTATCCAGTAATCTCCAAGGTGTTATGCCCTAGGATTCTGAATTGCTGTGCAGTTCGCAAGTATGTGGATAGAGGTTTCTTCTTCCATGCCACAGAATCTACATTCTTCTTCCTTCACTATTTTGAGCTTTTTCAGGTGCCAATTCAGGCGACAATGTCCCGTAAGGATGCCTGTTAAAACTCTTAGTGCAGTTTCACTTTGACTTATGCATTCATTTCATATCAACAGGTTGTAATCACCCAGAAGAAAATTTGATTGTCTAAGTCCTACTAGACCTTTCCTAAGTCCTACTAGATCTTTGGCTTTGTCTATTTCTTCCAATATTACATTGGAACTGATACCGCAAAAGGGTTCCGGCCACCAAAAGGGTGTTTCAGTCCCCCTCTTTGCTAGTTCATCTGCTATTTCATTTCCTTCTATCCCAGTGTGTCCTGGAATCCACAGTAAGGTTACTATATTGTTCTCGCCTAGTTCATTTAGTTTCCCTAGGCATTCCCACACCATTTTGGAACTGATAACACAAGAGCTCAGACACTATGATAATCTTCTAACTTCTTAGATATTGATAACTTTTATTGAGGATATTACACATTTAGTCGTTATCAATTCTAATTGCACAAGCCCTGACTCAGTGAAGTTGGTCCAACCCTATAAAACTTTATACTTGAACAGGATGGTGACAGAATATTTCGCTTTTAAATTGGACATCTTCTAGTCCAGATCTATCGCCGACTGAAACCTTGTGCCACATCATGAAGAAGAACATAAAAAAAATCTCGCTAGAACCGTTCCAGAGTTGAGGACCCGTGTCCAAGAAGTTTGGAAAGACTTCACACCAGATGACTGCAAAACATTGGATGATGAACTGCCAAGACGAATCGAAGCAGTCGATAATGCGATGTAACATTTTGGTAATATACTTTTCTTTTGTTCAATTGATTTTCTTCATTGGAGAGTTTTTTGAATTTGTAATTTTTTTCATATTTTATCGAAAATATAAAGGTATGTTCATCGTTTATATGGTAAATCTCTTTACGATTTCTATTTGAGTCTTGCAACGAATATTCGGTTATTATTCGGTATTCGGCTACTTTTATTATACTCGGCCGAATACCGAATACTTAAGTGATATGGCGTAGGGCGGAATATGTATATTATTTATTCGCTTTATGTCCAGCGATTTTCTTGTAGCCTTATAAGGACCAATTATCATGAACTATCAGCCATTAACAGGATCACAGCCAAATTCCTAAAAGAGATATGTTTATTCCATGGTTACTGGTTAAATGAAAAAATTATTATCAAATAAATACTACATGCCTACACCTATGATCTCAACGTATTAGTCCTTTTGTATTGTATAAAAGGCCCCATTGAAATAACTACTGCACGGAGATTTTGACCAAACGAATAACACTGAAACCTACAGTGGTCGTTTTTGTACAGCCCCTCCCCATTAACTAATAACACTCATCGAAATCACTCACCATGAATAATGTACAGTCGTTCCTGTTCTTTTCTTGTGTGTTTCAACAATCCTTCATTAAATTAACACCAAGAACTCGAGTTGTTGGATATTCTGCATGATTTATGTCTACTGATCATAGTCCGGACTATTATTTCTCTTTAGAAAATTAATATTAATGTTCGACGTAACGAAAATTTATAAGTGTGAATAACCAGGAAATTTTAAGTATTCGCTAATAAATAATAATAAATATGATTGATTCTTCACTTATACCTGTCAAATTTGAAGTGTATATCTTTTTAAGAAATACGACAATACTTACGAAATAGTAATAACAATAAAAGAATTTTTAAAGGCACTGTTAAAAATTTTTTATAAATAGAAAATAAAAATGGACGTTTATCACCTAATATGGCATTATTGTTTTTTATAGTTCTGTAAAAACAGCCTTTTTAGACTCTGGTTGTTTTCTAGGTAATAATTTTTCCATTAATAAAAATGAAAAATAATTTACTTTTTAAAAAGTACTACCAAACATCAATTTACAATAAAAACAATGAAAATACGAATAAATTTTATTTATTTATTCACTTTTTATTCGAAACATTTATTTTTCCCCGCAACAACTAACTTCTATGGGTTATTAGCGGGGAAAATGAAAAACAGATGAGAATATAAAAAATATGAAAAATAGTAATAATTTTTTAAATTTTATATTTAAGTAGTAGAGGACTTCATTTTCATTAGTAGAAAGTATACTTCTTAAATTTGTTTTTAGATGGTAGGTAGAGAGCACTGTTGTAACTTGTGGTTTTATTTCTTTTAATTTGTTATCGGATTTTTACCAAATAGACTGCCGTCGTTGGTCTATTAACTTTTTGATCGTAGGTTTGTGGTCTATATGTGATCTATACAAGCCCGCCGAAAACTGGAGTGAAAATATAGCAATGGGGAAAAGTACAGATCTTAGCTTTTTTCACAAATTGTTCGCCTTGTATATGAAAATCACGTTGAAAATTTTGTACGATATGAATAAAAGTATTTCGAGTTCTCCCATGAAAAACTATCGCTACCTTTTCGGACTCCCTTATGAGATATAGGGTGATGAAAAAAATCAAGGTTTTTATTTAATAAAGTATACCTAATTTTTAAAATTGACATCATTCGACTCTGTATACGATGAAACATATCATATAACATCCTTCACGAGAATTTTGTCATTTTCGGAGGGTTTATTACTACAAGGTATCCGAAAAACCAAAATTCGTTAATTTTCTATATTCGTAAATCACCTTGTATGAATTGTATCAACTGTGATGAAAGATGAAATTAATTTATTATATTATGTGATAATTCAACCTTTTTTCGCATTTTCTCTTTATAAAACAACAAAATTATGAAAGTCTCAGAATAGCATTATTATCAAGTGAAATCGCACTGCAATACGAAAAGATTTGGAAATGAATTTGTCATACAAGGATGTGATGATAATACCACCAAAGATAAATCAGAACTAAATCATAACTTGGGAGATACGGAGTGATGAAAAGTGAATATTTCTCATATTCAACACCCTGTATCTCGAAAACTAGTCATAGGATCGTGTTGCACCCATTGAAACATACCAAAAATTCAAGAAATTTGACGGAGAGCCATTTTCCCATATAAGGTGCGCGCGGGGTCCTTTTTCAAGGCACTTAAATAATCGGTGATTATTAAAAATGAACTACCATCGCATTCTCTACACATTTTAAGAGCTTCTAGTATAGTAACTGTCTCTCCTGTGTAAATACTGCAGTTTTGTGGTAAATAACAAATAACCAATATTTTGATCAGTATGCGTATCTTAATGATTTAATGAGTTTCTCATTTTTTCGCATATTTGACACGGGTAATATTGATGAAAAATATCATACTTTGTAAATTGTTTAGTAAATTTATTCGATCGCCATGCTCCTATAGTTACGTCTAGGTTCACTAGAAATGCAGCTCCTTGGATAACATTTCCGATAAAACAAATAATGATGAAGGAGAGGGATAAAGCACGGAGAAGGTATAAAGCGACGAAATCGGTTGCGCACTCTCAATATTATAAAATGTTGCGAAATTATACAAATCAAGCATTAGAAAGAGAGAAGAGGGCATACTTTTTACATCAGTTCAGCAATTGAAGTACAAAATAAATCTGGAAAACGGATAAGACCAATAATTTTATCAATGACAAACACTGTGAAAAGGCTTGAAAAATGCTGAAGAAGAGCTATTGAAGTCCAGATAAGAGAACATTTTACAAATCTCTCATTACTACCATCTTTTCAGTCTGGCTTTCGTAAGGGCTATAGTTGTACTACAGCTCTACTCAATATTGTAGATGCCATTATTGCTGCAACTGATCGTGCACAATGTTCAATTTTGGTGTTGCTGGATTTCAGTAGAGCGTTCGATACTATTAATTATAATTTATTGCTTAATATCTTAAATTATATAGGTTTTTCGGACGAAGCTGTTCTTCTTTTGCACTTCAAGTCAATCAGAATATTTATCATTAATTTCTGGAGTGCCACAGGGATCTATTTTAGGGCCTATATACTTTTTTCTATACATACAATAAATTTAATTAAATCTTTGCAGCAATGCAAAATTCATGTATATGCGGATGACACTCAGATCTATTAGTTTCCCTCCATATCTGGCTAGTAATGCTTGTGACATAATTAATGAAGAGCTAAATACGTTTAATTTAGCATCTGAACATTGTTTATTGATAAATTGTACTAAATCAAACCTAATACTATTTGGGTCTGCACACAAGGGGTTTCTAGTTTACTGATTAATGAAAGATTAAGTTCTTTAATATTCTTGTTTAATTCTTCAATGAAAAGGTGATTGCTTGGTTGACTTTTGTTCATAGAAAGGACTAGCGGCTCGTGTCGAAAAATTAGGTAGAAAAATAGGTAACCAGTAAGGGTTATAAGTGTGGCGCCATCTAAATTTTACTCACTTAATAATGTCAATATTCAATTGTCATGGTTCCTATTAAAACCAAGACAGATATATTTTTGATATTAAAATAAGTTAAGAAATGGAGGATTAATAGTATATTACAGACCTAGGCCAGTAAAGTAGGAAATGTCTCAGATCACATGTAATTAAGCTGAGGTCGACAAACATGTGATCTGAGGCTTTCTTACTTTCTGGCCGAGGTGTGTATACTATTTTTATGTTCGACGGATGCGAAAAGCGGCAACTTCGTTTAGCGCGGCGGCCCGAAAGTTGATGCTTTCCGGCTGGAGGACAGAAAATAATATATTTGTGTAAAGGATATAAGTTGAAAAATTGTGTATTAAGGTGTCTTGGTTTTCCACAGGAACCATGAAATATCTATTTTATAATAGGGAAAGTCTACGTTACGTCATCTGATAGTCGCTCTGAGATAAACAAGCGTTTTCTGTACAACACGTGGTTCTTAATAGTTATTTTGATCGTGTCCATTTTATTTTGATTTAGTGCTTTTTCCGACGTTGTTCAATTGCTTATGTTATTTTGAAGGCTATATCTGAAAGCTTATAATAAAAAGGATTATTAAATCATTACAAAACAACCAAATTACCAATCTAAAGTATATCCAAATAATTGTTTATCCTCAGGGTGACTGTCATTAGTATCAACTTGTCAGTTGGTGGACATGCCCCATTGAAACATGCCAACAATGATATTATTAAATTAGTGAAATGTAGATGGCGCCACACTTATTACCCGTATTTTTGTACAACAAGCCTCTTTCAACAAGCGCTGTTAGATCGCACTACAATACGATCCACCGCAATATGGAGGTATCTAAAACCATGAATTCACCAGAGACGGTGTTAATAATTTAATTTCCATGTTTGGGCCGAACAAAGTCCGTTCGCTATAAAACAAACCGACTCATAAATCAGGTTGTCACTTAATGTTTGGTGTGGCGATTTTAACAATCGATTATTTAGACTACATCTACTAACACGTAAAGTGTATTTGGAGTTCCTGCAAAATATTTTACCCATATTGCTAGATGATGCAGACGTTGATGTTGGAGACATGTACTTTCAACATAATGGGGCCTTACCTCCTTTTAGGGTAACAGTGAGAGAGTTTTATAATGACAACTCCCCGTATCATTGAATAGGCAGAGGAGGACCTCACATCTGGACTGCAAGGACCTGTCCTCTCGTTTTTCAATAACGTTGGGATCCAGAAATTAAGAGAATCAGAAGTAGTTGATGATTTTATGTATTGAAGCTGGAAAAGAACCATTTGAGGAAGAAAATTTATTTTGTGCCACCTTATTATTGAAACATCTAGATTTGTCTCAAAAGTAGTATACGCAAACACCATATTGATATAAGGGGTATAGTTTTGAGTCAAAACCTACTTATTAATTTTTTTAATGCAGAACCTAGAATAAATTCTTATTTATTATGTTAATCGAAACCACTATGGACAAAGAGCTTACGATCCAAATATTACAAAAATGTAAAAGGTGTTTCATGAGTTATGATTAATTGGAAAAAATAGTAAATGACCCCGTATCAATGCCCCATCTAAATCTACTGTGTGCACATTTCCCAGTGAATTACCCTATATCATATTATACAATTTCATGGTAAGTACACAAATGCGCTCAAAAAATATCAGACATAAAATTTTTCGGTATTTCCAATAGAAATGTTTTCTTTTGAATTTGGGAGTCTTTAGTGCACCGAATTGCCTCTAGAACAGCATTAACTATTTTTGGAGAAAGATAACAAAACGATCATTGTCTTAGAGTCTCAGTTACAGTCACCATCCGTTTTTACAGAACATTCCGTAAATCCCAACTGAAAATGAGGTTAGCTTTCGATGATAATGCTCAACTAACTAGGGCAAGTCCACGTGACGTCATGTGACAGACGCCCTGAAGATGAACAAGCGTTCTTTGCACAACACGAGGTACTTGATAGTTATTTTGATTGTGTTTGAGTCCATTTGATTTTGATTTATTGTTTTTTTCGACGTTCTTTTTATTTATTTGAGCTTCCTTGGTTTTATGAATATTGTGCCAACGTGCTTTGTGGTTTCAACCAAAACGAAACTTGTATATTTTATATTGCTGCCAAGATGTGATTGTTTGGCTGCTTTTCCACTTCTCTACTTGAATATTATATTATTAGGTGATTATCTACTACCTGTAAATTAATGTTTCTTACTTTATTTATCTAAAACATAACCTTCTCTCCCATTGCTATAAAATATTGAAGAAAATTCAGGAAAGGATATTTCATCACTCTCATCATTATAACCACAACCAACTACTGAACAAGATCTAGGCATTTTAAAAAGCTATATCTGACTGTTTATAATACAAAGGATAATTAAAACAATAACCAAATAATTATTTTTCCCCAGGACTACTGTTATTAGTGTTATTATACCCTATACATAAAGCGATTGAGGAAAAAGAAGGTTATGAAAATATAAGCGACACTCAAACTTCTGAATACTTTGTAAGTCACCAACTGAAAAATAAATAAAAACTACCAATAACTTCTCTATTCGCATCGCACCCATTTTTGTTTGAAGATTTTAAAATTTGATATAAAACTGAGTGAGTCATATTGTGCGTCTTAAAGAAAAATAAACACAGTTAACATTTTTATTATTGTCCTAATTCGTTAGAGGAATATTAATACCTCATTTAGCAGCCAGTAGTGACAGAATTACCATCTTATAGTGATTTTTATTCTACGATAAGAAGAGCTGCGCACAAGTTCTCATGAACCGGAGTGAACCGTTTCACAGCTCTCGTCCTACTTGATCTTGATGGGCATCCTTGTCGACGACGTGTCATTCTCTAACGCAATATTTTTTCTTTATTGTTTTAGCTTTCCTTTATGTATGTTTCCACGAGATTTCATCATTTATAGGTGGTGGTCAACGGTAAAGACAAACCATTCACTTGTAACTTCAAGAAATCAAATAAATTGTCTGTGGTTCTTATCTTCATAAAATTAGAAATAGAATATGTTTAAGCACGTTGAAAAGTGAATAGCTAATTATTATTTTTTTGAACTTTGGTCCAAATAAACAGAAGCATAACTCAGTGTTTAAATTTTTCATGCAAAATTTCAGATAACCATTCTAAACTTCGTGAACTAGGTTCATAAGTTGCATACATTGTAAATATTTATTTTCAGGTAATAGACATTATGACCGATTCTAAAAAACTGTTCCATGATGTTTGCAAGCACAAGTTTAATGTTTTTTCTTTCAAGAATTAAGGTTTTAAAAAAGAAATTTACCTTTTTAAAATACTATTTAAAGTTCGCGCCAGAACGCTAGAATAGTAATGGCGTATATCTGTGACATCTCACATCTGTAAATACTTCAAATATTTGACAGTAAAAATACATCGATTAAAAACACCGAAGAAGATATTATTTATTTTGATATTCCAATAAAAAAAACCGTGCATAGGTTCGTTAATCGCACTTGGAGGCCATTTTAAGGTCACGGCAGCCTGGGTAGCAGGGTACGAGGCTCATCAATGCCATTTTTTGGACCGGAACCCATCTGTGGCGAATTATATAGAAAAATACCCATAATCAACATTCCACAGTCCATTAACGATAATGACCTACTTTCAGTATAAATAGGACAGCACGAGAAGCCAGAGACACTTCTATCCACGATCCTAAGTTGTTCATGTTTATATTTTGTATTTTATTAAATTATAAATTGTAAAAGTGTAGAATAAAGTTTTTAAAAAGTCAAGTTCCGAAAGTTTAAACTTAATTGGCGCAGTCAGTAGGATTTCAAGAGACGTTCCCCCGGAAGAAGCTACCCCACGGACGTTGCTGGTTTCAACCACTCACTTGGAGAATCTACAAAAGTAAGTGTACTAAGTATCCTTTCCTTTATGTCATTTTCAATTATTCCTGTTAAGTGTGCATGTTCTAAAAATTATTGAATCCTGAACTACCGTCGTTAGAGTCATTAGCAATAAGGGAAAATTATAATAATAAGAGTTAAATTAGGCATACAATTGAGATAATTTATACTAATCTTATTCAATCTTGCTATTAATTTAAAACACGTTTTGAGATTTTAATTGAGCAAAAAACTCAACCTTCAATCATCACCATCAACGATTGTGGAATAAAAATTAATAAGAAATTCTATCAAAAAGAAGAAATAATACAAGAAGAAAAAATATTTGAACTACCCACCTTCAACTTCTACGACGAAAGAACAAAATTACCAACCCTACATCTGAAAAGCTTAAACCACGATGAAATCGAACAAATAGAAACATTAGCTCACAATATACAAATGCCAAGATTAGAAGAAAAATCGCAACTACACTCCTGGACAAATACTACAGCTATAATATTATGTTTAATATGTATTTTTACTTTTGTTTATATTAAGGTTCTTAAATCCAGACTAACTTGCCACCGGGGAAAGCAGACACAAGAAAGCAGTGGAGACCATTCTGAAAATAGAGACCCTCTATTTTCCGAACTTAAGGAGGGAGGAATTATATATAACAATACCCATAACACCATTCCACAGTCCACTAGCGATAATGACCTACTTTTAGTATAAATAGGACAGCACGTGAAGCCAGAGACACTTCTATCCATGATCTTAAGTTGTTCATGTTTATATTTTGTATTTTATCAAATTATAAATTGTAAAAGTGGAGAATAAAGTTTTTAAAAAGTCAAGTTCCGAAAGTTTAAACTTAATTGGCGCAGTCAGTAGGATTTCAAGAGACGTCCCACTGGAAGAAGCTATGCACATCTTCTAAAAATTGTTGAATCCTGACCTACTAAGTATTTTCCAGTACCAAATGCTATCCACAATCCTTGGCAAGTTATTTCCGCAAAAATTAGCAATGACAAGAACAACGACATTAGTGTCTACCGTACGAATTATTATTCTGAAATAATCATCACCAGCTGCTTGCAAAGAATGGCTTGTGTATCCGCTTCTTCATGATTATGATATCCTTTCTGAATTATTAAGCGGTATAGAACTTACAATTTTGTCATGACATGTGACAATTATTTATTTGGTTTCACTGAAACACTTTTTTAAGGAAACTTTCCCAATTGATTTTATATTATCACTTCTACATGGAAGAGCATCTTCACCAAATTCCATCTTTCTATCACAATAAGAATTATTTTTACACAATATTGAAAATATTGTCGACGATCTTGGATTGTAATAAGAATTATATGACAAAGTGAACGATTATTCTAATTTTATCAACTTTATCAACAGCTGTACCGAAAGGAATTGAGGAAATTCGTCGTTTAAAATGTTTAAATAAAGTAAATTTCGGTATATTGAGCATTTAAAATTATACCATTGCTCCAAAAATGCTCAACAATTGTTAAAATTTGAAAAAATGGTCATGAATTGTCAAAAATATTGAAAAAATGGTCAATAATTGTCAAAATTTTTGAAAAATGGTCAAAATTTTTGCAAAATTGTCAAAAATGGTCATTAATTGTCAGAACCTGTCAAAAATGCTCAAAAATTGTCAAAAATAGTCAATCATTGTTAAAATTTGGAAAAATGGTCAAAAATGATCAATAATGGTCAAAACTGTCAAAATTGGTCAATAATTGTTGAAATTTGAAAAAATAGTCAAAAACTGTCAAAAATTTTGAAAAAATGGTCAATAATCGTTAAAATTTTTGAAAAATGGTAAAAATTTTCGAAAAATGGCCAGAGTCTACCGTACGAATTATTATTCTGAAATAATCATCACCAACTGCTTGCAAAGAATGGCTTGTGTATCCGCTTCTTCATGATTATGATATCCTTTCTGAATTATTAAGCGGTATAGAACTTACAATTTTATCATGACATGTGACAATTATTTGTTTGGTTTCACTGAAACACTTTTTTAAGGAAACTTTCCTAATTGATTTTATATTATCACTTCTACATGGAAGCGCATCTTCACCAAATTCCATCTTTCTGTCACAATAAGAATTATTTTTACACAATATTGAAAATATTGTCGACGATCTTGGATTGTAATAAAAATTATATGACGAAGTGAACGATTATTCAAATTGTATCAACTTTATCAACAGCTGTACCAAAAGGAATTGAGGAAATTCGTCTTTTAAAATGTTTTAATAAAGTAAATTTCGGTATATTGAGCATTTAAAATTATACCATTGCTCCAATTATCAAATTTTTTGCCATATGATTGTTCTTGACCAACAGAAGTGGTCTCTTGGTTTTCTGATTTTTTATATAAGTTTCAAAATAAGATTTATAGCAGTGATTCAGCTTACGTCGTGAGAAGTAATTGGTCTAAAGAAGAAATTTTTGCCATCCAGAAGTAAAAAATGGTCGAAATGCTGAAAATATCGCCTGTCAGCTGATGTACCGAGCTACACGAAGAATTTCTCGGCCACTACGAGCGTGGGAACGACCAATACTGTCACTAAAAATATTCTTACTGTCGTTCAAGAACCAACGAATTCCAGCATAGGCGTCCACATATCAACCAAAAAATGCTAAAATTAACAGAAAACACAATTCCACCACTTTTTCCAGTTAAAACGAGAAATTTTCAGAACAAGCCTTTAAAGTAATTGAGCGATAAAGCCAAAAAACGGTAATAGATTTTGATCTTATATAGGGTGATTGATAACTATTGAGACATAGGCTAAGGACGGATTATTTGGACCAAAATATGGCGATAGCACCTTAATGAAATATAGCTGTGTAAAAAGATACAGGGCGTTAACTTTTTTTCATTTTTTGCTAATAATTTTACTGTATATTGATAAATTGTTGTCAAATTTGACACAGAGGCATAACTTCTGACAAGGAATATTATTTTATGTATTATATTACGTTTTTTCACAGAGGACATTTTCGAGAAAAACAATTTTGTAGTTTACCTCTTTTACTTTACAGCATAACCCACTACTGTTCGTAGTTAGATTTTCGACATCATAATCTTCTGAAAATATGTCTCAGGAAACAAAAAAGTAACATAAATGCGTAGAAACGCAATCCTTACAAAACGGAAAAGAGACCAAAAGATATAAAGTATTGTCTTCCTAATTGATTAAAGTCATGGAATTTGTGAGCAGCAATTGTAAATACAAAGCTACAACCAGTATAATAGTGTTACTCCTTTTACTAAGTTAACTTTCTATAACATTAACTTTCACAATTCAATACAAATAACGTCTCACTATCGGAACACAGAACTCCACTCTCTAATACTTCAAAAACTAAACTCCTAATGCCAATGGAAGAATTCTATATAAGGTCAATGTCGCAAACACAATAAAATAATATGATCAAAATGACATATGAAATGGGGGTCACTGAAAGGGTTCACCTATTGACTTAATTTTTCAGTTTTTCAGATATAAACCATATTTTATGCAATATATCTTGTACCCGAATGATAAAAAGCTCGTTTTAATTTAGGGTGTTTTGCTTTCTAATGTTTACCACAAATATCGCAGAAAACTATCAACATTGTCAGTGCAATGGTGCAAGCAACATAGGCGTAGTTTTAGCTTGGTATTTGTTTTGTATGCTTCAAATTTTCGAAATTAAATTATAATACACTGGAAGGACAAGTATACAAACGAATAAAGTTTATAAAAATAAAACCACGCTATGACAACCAATGTTATGACGTTGACTTTGATAGTTAACAGACAGGCCATAATCCTTAAGAAGCAAAATTCCCTAACTTAAAACGAGCTTTTTTTATTCTGGGTACAATATATATTATATAAAACATTGAGTATATCTGAAAGAAACAAGAAGTAAGTTAAATGGTGACCCCTTTTAGTGACCCCCATTTCTTATGTCATTTCGATAATTTTAATTTATTGTGTTGGCTACATCGACCTTATATAGAACTCTTCTATTGTCCCGTTTTTTATACTTTTCACCTGTTCCAGACAGTTCTCGACTTTTCGATGACATTTCTAGACTTTTCGATGACGGTTCTAGATGATTCTAGATGTATGTCTTCTTCTTTTTCTTTATAGACCTCTACATATCCTCAGTACAGGTCCGACGTAATAATATAATTTTGTATTGATGTTTCAGTGTTAAATTGAACTATTCAATTTTACCTAAATATAGTTCAACCCCCGTATTTCATTGGATTTACCTTACCTGAAACTAGTCTATGGTGGCATTGAAACTGAAAATATTCCTGCTGCCGAACAGGAATCAATGAAACCATCGAATTCCATAGGACTGCCTGTCACTTTTACCAGCAACCTGTCCCCAACTACATTTAAATTCGCCTTATCTCCTTATCAATTATTTCCCATAAATTAAGTATGATTAGGCTTTTATTTCGGACATAATTCAATCCTTTTTTTTGACTCGATCCAACTAATTGGGAAAATTGTAGAGACAGATAAAATTTTAAGGTTAACCGTATTTAAATAATTTGAGATTAATCTCGAGTGTTTTCGGTGAATTTTTATTAACAACGGCGGGTATAAAATTTTCCCAACGGGTAATTTGAAATATAACATTATTTATACAAAGTTTAGGAGTTCGACAGACGTAGATTACTAAGACTAAAATATGGAATTACAACAATTTTTTTTAAAACTTTCGATGTAAATATGTATATCCGCAGGGCTGGTGATGAGCAAAATTTGTTTTGGTTTCACGATTTTGAAAGACCAAAATCAAGTCCGAGATTTACAAGACAAATATTCAAAACTAAAGTAAAAATAGTAACTTCCGTTTTAAATAACCTGAATGGGCACCTCAAAAAGCTCAAGGTAGTGGAGAATGAAGAATGCAGAATAATTGAAATTGAAGAAGAAACTATAATTCTCATATATGCGCAATCTATAGCACTACAGAATCCTAAAGCATTACTGGGTAGGAGAAGAAGTCTTGTATAAGTATCCTGAAATTCCTCCAAGGAATAGGATTAAGAGAACCACTAGTCTCTGAGACCTTCCTCAGGAACTGAAGAATGAGAATTGGCACAATGGAACGGCTTGAGGCCTCAGTGAATATTCACCCCAATAATAGATACATAAACAATATTTATTTCCTGTTCTTCTACTGGTGTCAATGTCATAAAAAAAGTGATTATCGACCATAAATTATGTGTGTTGTTGAATTCTCCTCTATTTTCAGGAAATTCTTCTTGTTAATCTACTTTCAATAGGTTAGGTTTGGGGTAAATAGGTCCATAAGGCATTCAACTGGGACTCACACCTATCCATATTTCACCAAACAAGTTCAGCTTTTTAACAAAGCCGATAAGTTTATTTGGTGAATACCTTTTTAGATGTGAGAGGAAAGGGTTTGAGAGTGTTTTTGAACCATTTGTGTACCAACAGCTATCTGCTTTTAGTAGTTTCTCCTTACGGACGACCCAGTCATCTTTATTCGGAATTGAGTCGGTATAAGGCAGGGCCTAGTTTACTGTTGGATAAATAGAAGAGGTGTAAACAGCACAACATCCAAATGGTTGTTGGAACTGTCGGAACACCACTAGAGTAACAGAGACGAGGACGAGCAAAGACATTGTCTCCATCTGTACAACCAGAGGATGTCCTCAGGTTGGAGTAGCATCTCCATCAATGTGGATCCTGACGGTTGATGAACTCCTGTGTGGTTCGACTGACCTCGGAATATCCTGCTGAGGATATGCCGATGATATTGTCATAACAGCCAGGGGAAATTTTGAAAATACCTTTTGTGACATCGTACAAAAGGGTCTGAACTATACAAACAGCTGTTTAGTCAAGTGGGCCTTAACATCAACCCCACCCAAACCATCTTAATAGCCTTCACTAAGAAATTAAAGCTCAACCTGAAAACCATTACACTTGATGGGAGCGAGGTTGAACGGAGACAAGAAGTCAAGTATCTAGGTTTGACTCTAGACAGTAAAATCCTGTGGAACAAACACGAAAAGGAGATTATATACAAAGCCAAAATGGTGTGCAGGAATCTGGCGGGAAAAATTGGGGTTATAACCCAAAAATCCTGAGCTGGATGTACACTTGTACGTTGCCATAGTGAGACCAAATATCACTTATGGAGTCATTGCGTGGAGTAGTAGAACTAGCCTATTGACAATGAGAGAAAACCTCTCCAAAATTCAAAGACTAGCCTGTATGTGCATTACAGGAGCAATGAGAACATGCCCAACGGCAGCCATGGAAGTGATTCTTAACCTCACACCACTACATATGGTGGTGGAAAGTGTTGCAGAAAGAAAAAGATACAGACTAAGTAGAGAGGGAATCATTAAAAAAAACCACCTCACTACTTGTTGGAAATCAGAAACCCTGGGGCATGCCACAAGATGGTATGATGAAAAAGTATAACTTTTCAAAGAAATTCGTTAAGGAATTAAGCAACAAGAAGGAAAGCTCTCACTCTGAAAGCTTGGGAAAAACCCCGAGTATCTTTCAAGCGGAAATTCACGCCATAAGAAAGTGTGCCCAATTCAATATTGATAAAATATATAGAAGGCAAAGGATTGCCATAATGTCGGATAGTCAAACAGCCATTAAAGCACTGACCTCTTGTGTTATCAGTTCCAAAATGGTGTGGGAATGCATAGGCAAACTAAATGAGCTAGACGAGAACAATACCTTACTGTGGATTCCAGGACACACTGGGATAGAAGTAAATGAAATAGCAGATGAACTAGCAAAGCGGGGGACTGGAACACCCTTTTTGGGGCCGGAACCCTTTTGCGGTATCAGCTCCAATGTAATATTGAAAGAAATAGGCAAAGCCGAAAAAAAAGAGAAGATCTGACCATTGGAAAGATCTAGTGGGACTTTCACAATCAAAGAATGTAGATTCTGTGGCATGGAAGAAGGAACCTTTATCCACGTACTTACGAATTGCACAGCAATTTAGAATCCTAGGGCACAGCACCTTGGAGATTACTGGATTGAAGAGGGACATTTACCTAAGTTAAAGCCTGCAGATATCCTAAAATTCCTCCGGGAAATAGGACTAAAGGAGCTACTAGTCTCTGAGACTTTCTTCAGGAACTAAGTAGAAGTAAGGGGGCACAATAGATATGCTATGCTTCGTATAAGCCTATTTTTGTACATTTCGAAGTATGTGCAATTTTATATGTTTTTCTTCCTCCCTTTCCAGAACGATATGGAGAGGAGGTAGGTTAAGAAAAATTTCCATGATTGCTGGCAGTGTGGTGCTAGTCGCACTAATAATTGCCACAAAACTTGCCTGTTCATACCAGAGAGCTTTGCTTAGTGCGTTTGCTGAAAAGTCTTTGACCCCCAAGCAGTAGCTCTATATGTGATCAACGGTCTAACAATCATTGCATATTTCCAAAAATAACATCAAGAATAAAAACGAAAGTGCGGTGTCTGATATTAATCAACTGAAAATACGAAATTGGAAAGAGAAAGCTAAAAATATAGAAGCTAACTGCAGTTCCACAGCATCTAATTTCATAAGTTTCAGTTGGGAAATTGTTTTGCTTTTTTAGATTCCATTGAAAAAAGAAGGTGATTCTAGGTAGTGATGAGGGGGTTAAAGTTATACAGAGTACATATTATGATCTTTGATCTATTTTTATATCTTTTCAACCAAGTTGCGGTTTCAAAATTACATAAGATGAATAATTTTCATTGAAATGCACAGTAATGGAATGTAATTATTTTTCTATGAACATTCTGTTTTTTTTTAATATTATTAAGTAATAAATTCATGTGTTTTTACAAATCTGTTTACTTTCAAGCATTCCAATATGTTCTTTTAAAGACACATTTTCATTAGTATCTAGAAAAAAAGTGTATTGATAACGAACATATCATACATGCCCTAGAAAAAATAACGGCAAAAGTAGACTATTACAAAAATTCAAATATTAACATAGCTATTCATACTAGGTGACAAGATAGTTTGAGATTTACAAAATTTGTGGATATTCTTATTTTTGCTCTCACAGCCTCATATGTGACGTCATTCTGCTGTGAAACACGTCCATTTTACTGAACAGAAGACGTCCAGAAACTGACGTCTTTTGTCTGTGTCTTACTTTCGTCTTTTAGGCGTCTATTTATGTGGTCAATTGAGGTCCTGTGGACCAATAACGTGCCGTCTCAATGACGTCATTTAGACGACATGTGCTACTTGTTTACTTGAGGTAAGCCCAAAATCCTAGCCATGCTCACTGACCTTACCTGGATCTTTAACATTCTTTACCGAGAAATTTTTGATTTATTAATACCTTTTCGTACGCGCTTTACTGCCTAGGTACCACTTTATTTCTCAATTAACTTGATACATTCACGGATGTTACCACTCCAATAAAAGTACTTAAAGTGTTATATTGATTTCTTAAATTACCTATTTTGTTCGCCACAAAATGAAGACATAAGCAGTAAACCGCAACAATGAAATAAAAAGAACGTTTCATTCATTTTATGGCAGTTCTACGGAAAGCTTTGATCTGAAACTGAGAACGACGATTACCAATCAAAAACCGTGAAATGATCAATTCGTCACAAAATAATGTCTCGGATGGCACCTGAACACACAAAAATAGGAAAATAGTAACAAACATTTAGTTCGAGAGCCAGTAGATAATTTTATCAGGAAATATTTTAATAGATATTCATACTATAGGTACATGTACCTACCAATTTTTTCAGACGACCATACAATTTCAAGCTAATTCAATGTACACAAAATAATTAATTAATGGTCCCTAATTATGAATGATTTACTATCAATAAAATATTTTGGTATATTCGGCATGCAAAAATACACTTAAACTGCAAGTCTGAAGCTGTTGATAGGATCTACTGTTAACTAAGACACCCTTTACAATCGACGAAAAAGTTTTGTAACTAGCACGTGTATTAACAAAGAAACAATGCACGCGGTAACTGCTCCTCTCACAGTTTTAGTTTTATTTAATAAATGTTTCATTGAAGGATATTTTCCGAAAGTTTTTGAAACTAATAAGGTTATCCCAGTATTTAAAAAGGGTGATCGAAATGTACTTGATAACTATAGGCCCATTTCTATAATACCTGTTTTTGACAAAAATTTTGAAATACTGATTTAGGAACGTTTTAACGGTTTCAATTCAACATTGGGTATTGAAGAGATATTTTAACGTTGACAATACAATTTTATTATGATAAATAGTATTTATGAATGTAAATGAAATCCACCACTCACCTTGTATATATTGCTCTAATACCATTTACTACTTTAGAAATAATTAATAGTTTAACATCATTGCCCAAACTTTATTTGGTTATGTTTACATTTTCTGACAATCTATTAATCTTTGATAAATTCTCAAGAGTTCAATGAACTATACAGCTACATGTTAGATTAACCTTTGACCTGCTCACCTGTTGCTAAGGGTAAATAAATAGAAGAAGACCGACCTTGACCTTGTGAGGCTTGGACTCCATAATCATCCATTCTTGTGCTGGTGCTTTTCAAGAGGTCACTTACATTGTGCTCTTTCGAAGTTATTTCGAATTTAGCCCAGTTACAATCGTAACCTGTTAGGAAAATTTAGTGACACCTTAAGTGGTTATTTAAACGCTTCTAGCGGATTTCCTCCTAACGGGTGAAAGGATATTACTTTGAGGTCACCCTCCATCCATGGTAAGTACCCACTCTTCTCTCTTATCGTCCTAAGCATCATGGGAGTTTCGTATTTCAGATCTCTTATTCGCCATCTTATCCACCATCTTATTCATCGTCTTATTCACCATATTATTCACCGTTTTGTACATCGTCTTATACACATTCTCATTAGCAGTCTTCGATACCATCTTCACAGACTTTTCCACTGACTGCTTGAGACTTCTCTTCTTAGATCTCTTCCTTGTCTAAAACATAGCCGAGTGAGTTACGCAATAGAAATACGAGTGGCAGAAAGCTCAACAGTAGAGGACCAGCCCCCTTCGTCCAGCTCTTGCGACATATTGGAAACACACCACCTGATACATTCCAAGTAAGATCTTTATATTACTGTGCTGTGCCTGCTGCTTGTACATGCCTCAGATAGTTTACTCTCTCAGGGATTATTGTTATACTACATCGCACAATTCGTTAGGAAGTTGAATCTAAATAAATGTAACCTTTTGTGACTACTGCTCATAGATATTTCATAGTTGATAATTGCAATACTAACCCCTCAGTGTAATCCAAAAGTATACTCTTGGAATCCATTTTACCATCTGGTAAATTATGATATTTTTTTATTGTTCATTTTAACCATCAGCAGAGACCACTTGTACATTTTGCTTTTAAACAGAATCATTTTATATTTTATATTTTATGATTTTATTAGGTTAGTTTAATATTTAACAACGTGCTCTCGATTGTCACTTGACAGCGACAGCTGAAAGTAGGTCAACGGCGTGAGCCAACTTCGATCAGGCCTACTCTACACCTAGAGAACTGTTGTAGGACATAAAACTGAGTGACTATCAATGATTTAGTAAACGTAAAATAATTTATTGAAACCGTTAAATAATTGTCTTTCATTTTACCTCGACCCCTCTCTGTTGAGAAACCGGCAATAATTATATATTTAAGAAAATCCCCCCTTTTGTCACCTCAACTCCAGTAAAGGGAGAAAAGGGTGTGACAACGTTTGACAACTTTTTTAAGCAAATTTTCGATATTAAATGAAAATCAGTTTGGATTCATTGCAGGTAGGTCTACTACTCTGGCGTTATTAGCTATTGTCAAGTTGATTACAGATAGTATTGAAAAAGGTATGCACACCTCCCTAAATCTATGTGATATTAGCAAGGCCTTTGATTGTGTAGATCATAAGCTGATGATAGGTAAACTAGAGCATTATGGTATCAGGTGCACAGCATTAAATCTCTTTGAATCATACTTACTCAACAGAAAACAAGCTGTTTTTGCTTCAGGGGAAATTAGCGAATGTAGAACTGTGTTATATGGAGTTCCACAAGGTTCAATTCTGGTACCAATTCTATTTGTAATCTATATAAATGATATTTCCAATTATTTACTACCTGTTTACTATGTATCTGCTATGCAGATGACACATCTTTCATTCATGCTAATTCTGTTCCTGGTGAGTTACTAAATACAACTGCTAGGATGGAGGAACATGCGGAACAATGGATTACATCTAATCCTCTCAAATTAAATCGACAGAAAATACAAAAAATTATCTTTCTCACAGAAAGAGGTCCAATTGTTGGGTTACATTTTAGATGATCGACTCACCTGGGAACCACATATTAACAAACTACGCAAAAAACTTTCCATCCAACTATTTGTGATCCGACAATTGAAATTTGCGATTAGCTTCAATGTTCTACTTCAAGCTTATTATTCTCTATTCCAAAGTCATTTGACGTATGGTTTACTCTTATGAGGGAAATATAATCGTGCAGAAAGAGCATTCATTATGCAAAAGAAAGCAGTGAGGATTTTGGCTGGTGCTTCTTACAGAGATCACTGTTGTCCGATATTTAAAAAATTTGAAATATTACCGTTGCCTAGCCTATACATACTGCTCACTGTTCTAGAATTTCAAAAAAAATAAAGATTCATATCAAACCATCTCTACTTTTCACAATTTTCCTACTAGAGTCGCCTCTCAATTAAGGCCTCACTTTATCAAATTGAGACTGACAGATCGCAATACTGTGGATGTGCGCTTATATAACAAACTACCTAATGCATGTAGATCATTACCTTACAATTTAATAAGAAAAAGGTTAAATCTTACCTTTTAAGCCAGTGTTTTTATCAAATTACAGAATACCTGCAATGTCATGT
The DNA here is from genome assembly GCA_947563755.1 of Lochmaea crataegi. NCBI lineage: Eukaryota > Metazoa > Arthropoda > Insecta > Coleoptera > Chrysomelidae > Lochmaea > Lochmaea crataegi. Next base: position 75,967,158 of record OX387423.1, read on the forward strand.
CTTACTTACAAGATAATTTTGTTTTATTTTTTATTATTTATATTTGCATATTAAAGGTATGTTTTAAGTGTTTCCGTGTCAGTTTTGAATTCTGTAATTGTATACAGTATTCGCCAGCTAACTTGATGTCCCAGAAATTACCAACTAAGAGAGACAGAGTAATAATGCCTTGCCCACTCGGCTGCTATTGGTGGTAGAATTTTGACAAACGCCAATTGCATCGAACCTTATCAGGTGTTAAGATTTTCAGTAGCGTAGCGTCACACAGTTATTGTTTCTGCTGTGTACAATAAAGTGTTTGTAAAACAAACAGATATGTTTTATGACGTCAACACTCTTGTGATTACTGTAGATGAAAGTGATTCCAGTAGCGGCAGTGAGTCAGATTCTTCGTAAAGATAAAAACTGTCCATACCTATTCTTAGAAATATGCCTAGCTTAAATAATTTACCATTATCTTGTGTTTCTTTTATTCTCATTACTACCTGGAAGAAATTATTTAGTTTCTAACAAATTTTAATTATAGTCCGTCCGGAAATATAAGATCCTAACTTTATAATCTTCAATTAGATAAATAACATCTTATTGTAATGGGTACCTTATTGTTAAAATATTATTTATGTACTCAGAATTCAGGTATAAAGCAGATCCGTTTCTATTAAAATCAATATACCAATAATTATAACAAAGAATTAAATATTATTTATTATGTTAGGATCATATATTTCCGGACGGACTTTACTTTATTAATTGTACAAGTTGTGTTAATTTGTAACAGAAAGCGTATCCTCAGAACTTGCACGGCACTGTTCACAGTTATCGGATGGGCGGCGTCAATAGCTCCCTAGAAAGCATTTAGGACATCAAGTTAGCTGGCGAATACTGTATCTACTTATTTATCAGTTTAATTGTACCTATTTAACTCTTCACTCTTCACCTATAGAGATTAAATAAACTACTACTATAACAATAAAATATGGTATATTTATCCAATTGTTTTAGAGTCACACATTTTTCATGTCTTCCAAGTTCAAGAATTCCAATTCTAGTAATTCATTCTATCAACTGTTAGTATGATCTATTCATACGTAAAATACGATACCGGTGAGTCACTTGGAGATATCCGGGAAGCCCACAGGAAGTCATTTTAGGGAATCTTCTCGATTGGATTGATGAATGTTCTCATGTATATCAAGAATACTTCCTGCAAATAACGCATTACTATTTCGTAAAAACCCGTTCTTTGGAATGTTAGTCATAACGTTTGTTTTTGCTGACATATAGTTGAAGAGGTATCAGTCTGATTTTAGTTGCTGCATCGAATAATAGATAGGCTCCTCGACTATTTTTGTACCCATTATTTGCTAATTAAGATCTAGATTCTTTTTGTGGTTGACTTTTTAAATGCACTATTGGTGGTCCAGTGATCCATTGTTGTGAAAATTTGCCTTTTCATCGAACAGAAGAAAAATATTTTTTAAGAGTCATGCTTTAATAGAAAAAAAAATAAAACAAAGAGGTAATAGAATGATCAAACATGATGTAATTGAAATAACTCTACTGTTATTGAACTCATTGCAAGAGAGGAATAATTGTACGCGAATACTCGACGAAATAAGCTTTTATTGAACTGAAGGTTTTTTTATGGTTTTATACTGCTCATTATATTTAAAGTTTTGGTAACACTGGAACCTCCCAACAACAAATCTACAAGAAGAGTAATAGAAATTAAGTAATGATGTAAACCGTTTAGATACGCCTAGACGTAATGAATATTGTTTTAAAGAAATTTTTATTTATACTAAACCGAGTACTGAGCACACGATAATAATAAAATTGATCCCATTCAAATGATGGGAGATAAATAATTCAAATATTTAACAAAACTGTAGATTTTTTGATGATTCCTATAAACTAAAATATTGTAAAGCTTTATTGTGAAGGATCGACAGCTGTCTATAAAAAAACTTAAAGCTTATTTCAATTAAAACAATAAAAACATGAAAAAATTAGTAAAACAAATATGTAGAGTTTTTGTGATTTTAAATTTACTGGTCGATCAGTCAAAGAAGAACGATGTATATACGGGAACATTTCCTTGATTGACAGGTATACGTTTGATATGTATGACAACAAGTAGCATGGCCTTTTGTAGTAAAACAGGTTCGTCATTTCTGTACCTGCTTACATAAATTTTACTAAAATACGGTCAAAATATTTATGAATGGAAATTATTATATTTACATCTTGTTGCAGTTTTGCTGGTGCCACCAGTCTCGGGAACATTTTTTATTGAATAGTCAACTCAAGTCGATGCCTCTCTTTAAATATCTTGCTTTTATTTGGTAGTTGTCCGTTACAGAGTGTCCCAAAAAAATGTTAAGCAACATGAATTATTTTTTAAGAAATAATCTTATCTGAACTACACCTTTACCAAGGTCTGTAATTTAAATAAAAGTTACAAAATAGAGTGGTTTTTATTTAGTTTTCCAAAGAGTTAACTCATGTTACATTGGTGTTTGGTTAATCGTAAAATATTTACATCCTGATGTTAAATAAGTAATAAAAAAATGTGCACAAATATTTGCTGATAAAAAATTTTAGTTTAAGGGACGCCTTAGCAGAGATATCTGCTTTGACAAAGACGCCTCCATCTTCAGTGAAGGATAATGACGAAACCGAAATTTCTTGTAGCATTTCAAGTCTTAGAAGAATATTAGTTAAAATGGGCTTTAATGCTCCGAACTGTCTGCAGCTTTCAGCTAAAAACATAGGAGATCCTTCTTGAGATTAACACCAAGACACTGACATCTATTTGAAGAATACTTTCATCATCGACTAGGTACTTTGTAAATCCAAAATTATTCAGTATGATGTTTAAACTTTCAAAAAAATCCATAGCCACCAAATCAACACAGAAGGTTTCAAAGTGAAAGTTCATGTATTTGGTTCAGCTGCCTTTGGTAGGAAAAAGACTGGATTTCAAAAAAGATTGTCTACAATTTCAGATTCAAATATGAGTATGAAGGAAATAATTGCAAGGTCTTTTAAAAGACATTTTAAATCGAGTAATTTTGAAATATTTATGGGTAATCTCAATCTTGTTCGAAAGTTGATGTGTAATCGAAAATACCAGAGAAGAGTATTCTTCTTGTCTGAAGATGGAAAGAAGTAATTTAAGTAAAGTGGATTTCACAATATTTCGTTGACTCGGTATCTGATCTTAAGGATTTAATAGTAAAAGTTTATAAATCCCTCATTGTACAGTAGACAGTAACAGATCCGTAGTCGGTAAAATTTAGATACTAATTAGATACTCTTATTTTACCAGCCAAACATTTCAGTTCTGAAATAATCATACCATTAGGCCTTAATATTTTAAAAGAAACGAGTATGATACGATACTGTGCTATTGTTATCGGATTAACGACTACCTGCTGTTGGTTTTTCTCCTAAATCAATCATGTTGGTGTAAAGTTAAAACAAAATATCTTGGAATGGAGTATACATTTCGTTATTCACCACTGACACAAGTGTGTTTAAGAAATTATCCATGGATAAGCCGATGTAAAATAATCAGAGAAAAAACGCATCACTGTTGAAATTGATTTTGAGTTTGCTATTATTAGCAAATAGAGGCAATTTTGCTACGCTCTAAATGAATAGAAGCATTCATTTTAGAAATCTTCCGGTCCTTTTTTGTTGTAACATGGCTCAATAACATAACTATTGTTCCAATAAACGTTTGACAAAAAACGGCCTCCCACCCAAATTCATCAAATCCATTATCAGCATTTGTTTCGTAGTCTTACCTCCCTACCGCAAATTCTTTGAGTTTATAAACTGCTAGAAAAAGGAATGCCGAGTCCTTGAAATTTATTTCAAAGCAATGGAGACAAGTGCAAACTCCCAGACATTTTACGAAGCTATGCGACATTCTGATGAAGAAATTGGACAATCTTTAGCAGGATGTGATCCAAAACATGTTCTAAAGCATGCCTCGTCGTTTATAAACTGCTAGATGAAGGAATGACGAGTCCTTGAAATTTATTTCAAAGCAATGGAGACAAGTGCAAACTCCTAGTCATTCTACAAAGCTATGCGACATTTTGATGTAGAAATGGGACAATCTTTTGCAGGATGTGATCCAAAATGTTCCAAAGCATGACTCGCTTTTATAAACTGCTAGAGGAAGAAATGACGAGTCCTTGAAATTTATTTCAAAGCAATGAAGACAAGTGCAAACTCCCAAACATTCCACAGACATTTGCAACATACTGATGTAGAAATGGGACAATCTTTCGCGGGATGTGATCCAAAATATGTTCCAACGCATGCCTCGTCGTTTATAAACTGCTAGAGGAAGGAATGACGAGTCCTTGAAATTTATTTCAAAGCAATGGAGACAAGTGCAAACTACCAGACATTCTACAAAGCTATGCGACATTCTGATGTAGAAATGGGACAATCTTTCGCGGGATGTGGTCCAAAATATGTTCCAAAGCATGCCTCGTCAATATATAAACTGCTAGAGGAAGGAATGACGAGTTCTTGAAATTTATTTCGAAGCAATGGAATTAAATTATCCATTTACATTATTTTCAAAAAAATTTGAACAAAACAACAACAAAACTTTTTTATGCTAAATGAATCCAAGAAAGCTAAACATTTCTGGAATACATGCTCGGAATTGTATTTTGTAGTAGTATTTTTTTAATGAAAGAATCTCCATTAAATTTCTTTGTTTTTGTATAACTTCAAAGAGGTAGGAAATGAAATTATTTGAAATATATGGAACTCGATAACTGTTTCTGTATAAAGCAAGGGAGGAAAATTAAACATGAATATAAATTTCTTTCTCCTTTTATTAAAAATCATCACATGTATAATTATGCTCTTTTATTAGAATACAAAAATGAAAAAAATATTTACAAAAGAATCGTCTTTATATACAAAAATATCAATTTACAGTGCTAGAAAATAAATTAATAGATCGATATAAAAAAGTTAATAAATAAAAAACATATATTACAATTATGAGATACTACGCTGATATTTTTATGTACAATATGAATAAATTATTAACACTAAAAATTAATAATACATTACAGGGATAGATTACATCATTAAACAGCAGAAATTTAATACTGCTACATATTATTCAAAACCAAATGACGAGACAATGTTTTTAATTAGAATACATAGTTTTTCAAAGTATATTAGTGAACTTTCACACAAAAGGTTTATTCTTATTACTATGGAATGAACAAGTTAGTTCGTTCTAAATAATGCAGCTTGCAATACTTAAAAACGAGTGAAAAAGTATGAAGATGTCAAGATAGCTCAGCCTAGGATGTCGCGCAATGAAAAGTTTTTCCAAGTAATATAGCTTTGGTGTGAAAGTTCACTTATAATTTAGAAACATTTAATATGAATGTACATTTTCGTGAGTAGGTATAAAAATAATTTCTTTATGATTTACTTTGAGTGATTTACAGTGAGCACATTAAAAAACCTTTTTCGCTTGTACCTTGGTTATGACACCTTTGGCCGAAATTTCACGATTTTTTGCTCGTCCAGCATTGATAATTGTTCAGTAACTTCTTTTATTCTTCATTTTTCTTCGTCAGCAGCTATATCATTACCACCTTCCACCATTACTTTTCCAAACTTTCTCCATGTTTTAGATGATTCCAGTTTTATTCCAATTTTTTTTATGTTATCTAAGGTCTTTTGTCTTGTACCCAACTATTCACTCTAGTGCTGATATCATTTATAATTTTCTTATAACCTTCACTTGTAACATCTCCTTCAATATTTTTCAATTTTCCAGATTATATCTACTCATGAAAATCGTATTATTGTCAAAAAAATATCAAGAAATATATTCAATTTAAAGTTGGGAAGATGATATTATTATATTGTTTTGAAAGAAACACTGAGTTTTTTACTAATTCCAAAAATTCAGATGACGTATTTTACCCACCAATAATTTGTGATATAAAGCAGTTAATAATTGTTAAATCAAAGAAAAAAGTTTATAAACTTCTGTAAAAATATTATACTTCAAAGAAGTGTATAGCATCTAAAAAATAATGCATGTAAAGAGTACGCCAGCTGAACCGCAAGTTAATTTCTCACTATATACATATCAGTAATATCTATATCTAACTATCAGTCTTTCTATTTTACATAATATAATACTGATGTTTAAAAAATGTTTTATACTGTTTTCTTGGCACCACTTTTGCATAAAAATAAATATAATACAATCGAGAGGAACTTACGAATTATCTATTAGAATCAAAAATAACAAGCAAAACTCGTTGCATGTGTAGGATTTTATAGTAAATTTTTAATAATGGCACAGTAAATTACTATTTATTGATAGTAAAGTGCTTTTTATTAAGCTCCACTCACAATTCTGCAGTCAGTAACAATCTTTCATACAAACAGACCAGAATTCATAATATAATTTAACAAAAATATATAGTCCGGTCAATTTATCCAGAAAAATAGTGATCAAATAACAAAAAATTCCGATAGAGCTGAATTTTGGCCGAGACCTTGGGTACACCATTAGAAATAAAGTGTTAAAAGTCTCCATCGATCCCATGTGTGCTAAAAAAGTTCGAGGTCCAAAGGCAACATTTTCGGTTCCTTGGATTTTTCTCGTGAACTATCAAAAAACTAGCTGAAACCAAAATTGTGAATTATAAAATTACATACAAAATGGTCTCTATACTTTTTGAAGCTTGCTTCTTATTGCACGACATAGGACTTTTGAGAAGGCTAGTGAACTCGTAAAACGTGTAACCGTTACGAAAAGTCCGTCACGCAACAGTGTTGCCAAATTTCTGAATAATCCACTAATCCAATGAAATTTAAATTGAAGCTTGCTTCTTATTGCACGGCAGTATTTTCAAAAATTGTCAAAAATTGTCAAAAATTGTCAAAAATTGTCAAAAATTGTCAAAAATTGTCAAAAATGGTCAAAAATGGTCAAAAATGGTCAAAAATGGTCAAAGATTTTGAAAAATGGTTAAAATTTTTGAAAAATTGTCAAAAATGGTCAATATTTGTCAAAGACGGTCAATAATTGTCAAAACCAATCGAAATTTGTCAAAAATGATCAATTCTTGTTAAAATTTTGAAAAATGGTCAATAATTGTCAAAGACGGTCAATAATTGTCAAAATTCGTCAAAACTGTCAATAATTCTCAAAACCAATCGAAATTCGTCAAAAATTGTCAAAAATGATCAATACTTGTTAAAATTTTGAAAAATGGTCAAAAATTGTCAAAATTTTGAAAAAATGGTCAATAATTGCCAAATATGTTAAAATTTTTGAAAAATTGTCAAAGACGGTCAATAATTATCAAAATTCGTCAAAAACTGTCAAAAATGGTTATTAATTGTTAAAATTTTTGAAAAATTGTCAAAAAATTTTAAATATGGTCAAACAAAAATTGTCGAGAATTTGGAAAAATCGTCAAAAACAATCAACATTTTTAAAAATGGTTAATAATTGTCAATATTGTTGAAAAATGGTAAAATTTTCCAAAAAATTGTCAAAATTTTGAAAAAATGGTCAATAATTATAAAAAACTGTAAAACATGGTCAATAATTATTAAAAATTGTTAAAATTTTCGAAAAATGATCAAAATTTTTGAAAAATTGTCAAAAATGGTCAATAATTGTCGAAACCTGTCAAAAATGCTCAAAAATTGTCAATAATGGTCAGAACCTGTCAAAAATGCTCAAAAATTGTCAATAATTGTTAAAATTTGGAAAAATGGTCTAAAATGGTCAAAATTTTTGAAAAATTGTCAAAACTGTCAAAATTGGTCAATAATTGTCCAAAATGGTCAATAATTGTTAAAATTTGAAAAAACTGTCAAAAACTGTCAAAATTTTGAAAAAATGGTCAATAATTGCCAAATATGTTAAAATTTTTGAAAAATTGTCAAAAATTCTAAAAAGTCAAACATGCACACATTTCCACACCACCTGGGAGGTGCGCGTTTCTTTTAACGTGGTTTCCCTGGTAGGCTCCACGAACGGTTTTGACGGAGTTTCATTGGATAATATTCTATTTATTGCATATTAATGAATTTTATATTGATATTGAGTAGCGATATTGATAGTGGTTACTGATTTGAATGGTATTATCGATCTCTATTAACATCTTAATATGTGATTGACCTTTCTCCTGTTTCATTTGAGTCTCTTTTCTCATACCAAGCTTGATTGAATACTCCGTGTTGATTGTCGACGAAACAAACAAATGTTAACTTTCCCGTCTTTTCTGTGATAATAATTCAAGGACCATACTGCAATTTCAAGCGGATTTTGTTAGTTCTGTTGTCTAAAGATGTATTTGCACAAATATTTTTTAATTCATCGAGTGTAAATTGGCAATCACCACTATTTTCGATAAATTTACTCCGACCATAGGGTCTTGAAAACGATTTGTAGCAATTGTCATACTATTTAGCCTCGTAATCTGCTCGTGATGCGTGCGAGTACAGCTATCGCCTGAGCTATTTTCAAAAATGAGTCGGCAGTCAAGTTTATAAAGCTAGACTGAATAAAGGACTGAGTATCTTTTGAGTGTATATTCTCAGAAGAGCATGGTTTATACACATACGAGACACAAAGAAGCATTTTTACTTACATTAAATGTCCGACTATGTATATACGTAGCATATAAGTTCATATTATATAGAATGTAACTCGTTTGACTTTTAGAATTGCGATATCTCAGAAATGGTGGTTCTTAGATAAAAAAGTTAAATATCATTTTTGTAGATAATTTTATGGTCTACAATTTTGGTTTTAACTAGTTTTTTGATAAAATGTACCGTTCACGAGCAAAATCCAAAAAACCGAAAATTTTGACCTTTGAGCTCGAATAACTTTTTAGGCAAAGATGGGATCGATGGAGTACAAACAGTACATATAATATGTTGAACATATTTTAATTTTTTAAATTAAATAAATCTCATTTTGCTAATATCCTACATGTATCAACCTCTCGTTTTTTTTTCGACCCGAAACAAATTTTTTTTCATAAAAATTTAGACTATTTCAAATTTGGCAAATTGAATAAGAGACGCATATTATTAATATGTTCAAACACAAGTGTGAATAATTTTCTTCGTCTTACAAATTTCGCACTTAACTTCACAGCACCAATGGAACGTACAGTTGCATCTCTCGACCACCGTTATTTCTTGAGTGCGATACCCTCGACCACAGCACATTATATCACATCCCTCCACACCCATGGAGGTATCGTTACATAGCCTACCATGTGTTCCCTGTATTCCCAACTTGGGATTCTTCTCACAAAATCCCGGAGACATTTCGTAGTATACAAGATCTTTTACACCTGGAGGTTTGTGCTCTGGATTGAAAGGTTTTAATTGGAAGTTATATTTGTGCTGTTTTCTTCTGTTTTCCCGTTTAGCGTGGATGCTATTGGACATTATCGAGTTTAATTTAGGATGTTTTGGAAGTCGATTGCTGTGTCCTTTGTTGTTGTTTCTACCATTGCCACCGTTTGAGGTTGTTATATGGGAAGCTCCATCGAAACGATCTTTTAGCAAGTCTCCTATTACTCTGAAAGGAGGAAGTCGCATCCAGCAGGTTTTTACTGTGCATGATCCGGACATTCCGTGGCATTTACATTCTTGTCTCATTTGAGACTGAACATGCTGAAAAAAAAAGAGAAATATATCAGTATTTAGAATAATGTGTTCAGCGGCGAGCAGTAAATAACAGTTTGAAAACCAACCAGAATGGCGCTAGCATAGGAAAGGGGAATTAAATTAAATTAGAATGAAGTGCGTCGATTTGACTTAACTCAAATTCTATCATCCATATTGTTTGCTTTTATAGAGATTATTATTCGTTATTCAACCAACAAGAGTAATAAGGGCTATTAACAATCGAGATATTTTGATGTTTGAGATTGTTAGTCTCCTTTTTAATTAACTAAGTATTCTATATTATAAGTCAGTTTTACGGCTTTTTTTTATATTATTGTATGTTTGGTTGCCTATTCGAAAATCGTTCATTTATAGGGGTCATTAATGAATGATTTTGTGTACATTAATATATTTAAAAAACGCACGGACGACGGAAGAATACTTAAACAGTGATGAAAAAAATATCTTTTGTGCAAAAATTTCTAACTTTTTTACATCCTTTTATAATCCTTATGAACCTTTTGTTTGTTCATGTTACATTTTTCTTCCTTTGTATACTTCTCTATCCGACTCCAATAACTTTGATCAAAATTTTCCTTCTGCTACAGTAGCGCCACCAATTTATCGCTTTCCGACGGACACTTTTTTTAGACAGAGTTGGTGCTCCCTAAGTTATCTCATTGTTATTCTAAAGGAATGTCAACTCACTAACACGAAATTACTTTACAGACAATGTTTTCTTTTTTTCTCATTTACCTACATTATTATTTATATAATTATTGTAAAATTTCTAAAGCTCTTACACATTACGTTAGAATTAATTTACATCACGCTTTTTCTTGCAAGCACGGTGATAATTCCAATTTGTTAACAGTACAAGGCATTATTACCGATAATAATTGGTTGGAACAACTAACCCATTTTCCACTACTCAACTCTTCCGATTAAAATTATTAAACGCTATTAAGTAACCATTAACGTGTACTATTAGATTATGACTAGTTTCAATTTTACGGGCAATCTGATCAACTAACAATCTTCTAATGGTGAAATTTACTTAATTGCATAAAACTACTTAAATTAAGTCATATTGAATGAATTAAAATAATTACTTTTGAAAGTGATTTATGGCAGGGGCAGTTCTGCATAATATTTATGAGGGTTCGATTTTTGTACTACACTCTTTGGATGGTGAATAAATAAATACTTAAATGAAATTTCCTTATCTAACTCGACAATAATTCTTCCTACTTTTATATACATATATATACACTGTGTTCATTTGAAAAGGACCCCCCCTTAATATTTCAAAAATGGGACATATTAGAAAGGAATGCCGAAACACGTCAACTTTTAACTTGAGGGGGACACTTTTTGGCGCTAATGTCATAAACGTCAGATTCACCCCCTCCCTACTGGAGACACTCCTTACATTTTTTCATATGGCATTAGGTATCAAGACATACTTCATTCAAAAGGACTGGTAAATCTCTATTCAATCATTTTGTTTTGCCTTTGATACCAGCCTTCCATTGTTATTTAATCGTTGTTTAAAATTGGCTCTTTTTCAACTTTTCGTATGCCCCCGTATTGTGTTATGACGGAAATACTCTTTGAAGAATAAAAAATTCACAAATAGTGCAAATACAACTGTTAACAAGAAAAATCTGCTACCTAATCATGTGTGCAAAGTGACCACCGTTAACATTCAGGCAATAAAAGTTCATTTAGTTCTTTCTGGCATTTATAGATCTATTGCTTGGTGGTCGAAAGCTTTACAGCGCAAGACCCAAACAAAGCTTTCTGGTTTACAGAATCAGACTTATTCGGCAAATACGGATGCTATTAGCATTATACCATCAGTAGCTGTGGAAATTCTCCTGGACCTACCTCCTCTATCTATATTTCCGGAAAGAGAGGAAAGATGGACCACATGTAGAATTGTGCATATTTCCAAATCCACAAATCTGGCTTATACGGAGCGTAGCAAATGATTGGCGTCGCTGTAAAAGGTCCAATAGACTCACTCATCACAAATCTGACCACACCTAACCTAAATTACACGAACGGCTTCAAAAATGACATTTGCATCGTCAAAAGTTAATTATAGAAATTGATGCAAATGTAATTTGTTAAAGAGTCGAGTGATTTATTTATTGTTATCACTTCGTACAGTCCCTGTTTCCTACTCTCTACCACAGCACTGAGACTTCTGTTTAAATTGAACGTTTCATGAAGAATTAAGCTTAATTTGCATATTTTCTTAGACGTGAAGTAGTGTGTGTACCGCGTTTTGTGCTTTTTCTCTCGAGCGCAGAAACTGTTTCGTAGTAAATCTTTTCACGCTTCAGTATTTTATTGCTTAAGTGGTTTATACCAGAGTAATTATACAAATTTATGATTGGCTCGAAGCCTAAAACTTGTAGTTGGAAAACCAAACAAGTCGCATAATATTTCTTTTTTGCGACTCAAAATATCACTTGAGATTATACACAATTCATCACAGTATTAAGATAGCTCGTATATAAGTTGGATAATATTTTTGAAATTACGGAAATATGTTTTGAATCTTAATTTTTTATTAATTAATATTATTAAAGTTGATCTAATATCAGTTGCAATAAGCTCAAACACGTGTTCGTCTCCCTTGTCGACTTTTCCTTTGATCTGCATATGCCTAATAAAAGGAAAAAGTTGGCAAGGGAGATGAATAAAATCACAAGCAGCAAATGTTTTATAATAAGGTGGATGCTCGATAGGTAATTTTTCTAGCATTGTCAATACTTCATAAATATTTTTTGATAATGACTTACATTTAATTCATTACAAGTTTTGACGTATTGGTGCTACGTGTCTCACCAAAACCCAACCAACTTCTTGGAGTCGCTGACCAACTAACGATTAAATCGAAATAGGACTCAAATGAAGAGGGTCATGTTAGGTTTGTGGTGAGTGGGTCTATGCGGTCCTCGACTTCTTTACAAAGCCGATTAGTTTATTTGGTGAAAGATACTGCTAAACATTAGATATCTGATTTGGGTCGAAGAAGCAGGAGCAAAATATATGCTCTGCTGTTCCATCATTCAGACAAAGACGGCTCCTTGGATCTCCGACAGCCCAAGTGTCACTATATGATGATTCTGCTCCCAGTGGCCTGTTAGGCAACGTAGGTCATGCCTGCTTTAGTCTAACACTTGTTTGGTGTCATTATTCAAATAAACCAATCCTGGGAAATAATGCCAGAAGTCTAAAAGTCTTCTTGCAGGCCAGGTATTTAATGTGGGTTAGGCAAAACCTGATGAGATGCCAAAGGCTGGTTCTGGTCCAATAGTTGCGACACCCCTTCTTGCAAGGAAGTCTGCCTGTTAACTGCCATACCAGATTGGACAGGGATCGAGTCCGAGACACTTTGTTGAATATTCCTGTTTAGGAGAATTGATAATTTCATATATAAGATTAGTTTCCTCCAATAATTTCTCACATAAATCAATTCTGCACCGCTCACTGCACCCTAATAAAACACATACATATATAGGGATGAACCTATTTGTCGGTTGTGCATGAGAGGGGAGGGAACAGCCTAACACATTGTTTTTGAGTTCGTAGCACTGCCTCATTGGAGATATAATCTTCTGGGACTGGTGCGCCCAGGCGATGATTTCTCTTCACTAGTAGCTTCACTTAAATAGAGCAATCCAGAACATAAAAAACCAGAAGGTCTGAGATATCGATGACTTTAACCCTTCTTTGTCTGTACTAAACAAATCAATCTCAAATTTTGTAGCTTTTAAAGATTTCTCGACACAAACTGAGAAAAATAAAGAATAACAGAAAGGAAAATGACAGGACTGTCATCCGATCATGATATTTGCAAGTATTGAAGGAAATACTAACAAAGTAAGAGGGATAATAAACCTTAAAAAGAAAGAAGTGAAGTGTTTAAGATTATAACATTTTCACTGTTATTCTTACTATTTTATAAATAATGAATGAAAATCCTAATTATTTCCTACGGTAATAAATTTTTTTAATGTTTGATTACCGACAAATTGAAAACAAATTAGAGAGATGAATTTCCGCAAAAACCTACTTAATATGCACATGATAAAGCGACTCATTAATTACGATGTACTTTTCCTCTGTTTAGCCTGGAATTGGAGAGTGTACGCGAAGAACAAATCGTGGCGGTGCATTCATTTCTCAAAGTGACAGCACTCGCTTCACGTACCAATATTTATGTTGGCAGTCGTGATTGCACGAATTCTGGTCGATATATATTTTCTTTGAAGTCGATACCACTAATGAGAGCAGATATTTTCTTCTATTTATCTTCCTCAATTAATTTTGCCGATAGTAAAGTAGTTCGAGGGTGAAATACAGCTGGTTCAAGCTAATTTCGCTTTTACTGACAGGGATATGTTATGTAGTTGATAAAAATTAAGTTATTTTTAAGTGCTGCAGATTACAAGCTCGTCATAATTTCTTCTGTTCGAGATTCCTGCTCGTCTGGTGTTATCGGTCTATTTTAATGATTTTGTGGTTTATATTATTTCACATTAATAGTATATTTGCGTAACAAACAAAATCCATTTAGAATTATCGCAGCTCGCTCATGAATACATCGATATTTATTGCTATTTTCAATAAATTTCGAAAATATTTATATATAAAGGTGATGTCTACATCTTCAGATATTGATCCAATTATATCAATGACTTTTATTTTTGTACTGGCTACAACTCCATCTGACACTTATATAAGTTTTATATTTATTTTTTTTATAACTACTAATGAGTAAAATACATCTTTGATTCTTTTACATTGGAATAGTGGTAAACGCAGATATCTAAATGGGTGCGCTTAATACTCATAATAAATTCAGCTTAAAGCATTCCAAGAATATTCCCGTAATCTCCAATAAAAAAAGCAAGCCTCATTTGTTCATGTATGCAATTTGTCCTCATCTCTATTCGAGTGCTATCTTATAAGATGTAATGGGGCACCCTATGGGGCCCAGATGTGTCTCTTAGATGTACAAGAGACTAGCTGGCTCCCCGTTGAGAGACACCGTGTTACACGGGCTAATGCACCACAAAACATGTGTTTCTTGGCTATTTAGCCGTGTATGTGAAACTACCAGTGGCAGCAGCAATTTTTTTCTTAAATTGACGTATAAAACAAATTCTGGACCATACATTGAGAATAAGTTCTTTCAATTGGAAAATTAGGTCACATTTTTATCAAATCTTTTTATTTTGGAACTTGTTTCCAATAAATAAAGAAAGCTTTGAAGTAAAATTCCGCTTAAATCTATAGCCAGTCTACATCGATAGAATTGACGTTGACAGGTGACATTTTACTTTGTTCAACCTTTTAAGCAAAGTATTAAATTAAAGAAACCAAACACATTGGCATAGGCTGTGTTGTGCAGTTTACCCCTCTAGGTATTTGATTCTGCACATGGCTTCGACTGTCAACCCCATGAGCTTTCATATATTTCCTTTGTAGGTCTGCCGAAATTTTTGGCAAATGTCCTCTCATGAACTGTTCCGTGTCCTGGCGCCACCCACTTTTCTATGGTCATGTTTATTGTCGATTTTGCGACGCCGCACAAAGGTACGGTCCAATGAAATGGAAATTTCAATCAGTTTGTTCTGGATTGACTTTTCAAATTCTCTATTCCTATAGACAGTACGAATAATAAATCATTAATTTTTTGTTTAATACCTCCCTAGAGTTATTTAATATTTCTCTTTCTGTCTGTTCGACCCTTTTCACCAAACGTATTCTACGCCGTTGGAAATCACGGAAAATAAATGGTACGTTATAACGGCTCAACAAACTTCTTTTTCTTCGCTTTTACCTTAAAAGTCGTCAATTTAAAGCGTGTTTTGCAAGTAAAATATAAGGATGTGGCTGACTGCAGTTTTACTCGACTTTGCGGGAATTAGAAAATTTTATGTAATGGGTGTGCTTGACTTTCGAGAAGAATCATTAACATATTTTGTCATTTCAACCATTTCATTCAGTACTAGCTGATTATACCGTTTAACGAAGACTTAAAATCGAAGAAAATTGTACCTATAGGTAAGTCGTAGAAAGTGTAAATGAAAAATAATTGGATTTATAATAAGTTTCATTTGATAGAAATAGCTTCAATTCAATATAATAATATATGTACACTGCTCAAAGTTTGAACTGGTACACCAAAATCTGACATTTGTGTATATTTCAAGTGAGTAATGCATTTACAAGTGTCACTTGTCACTGTTATAATCTTAGATCACAACAAATTTTGGTATTATTGTCGAGTAATAATTCTAACAATATTCCACGTCTCAATAATGGTGTTGACGTTTAAGTTTTTATGATTTAAACCAAGCCATCGGAATGATTATGGTGGGTCAATCGTATAGAGATATGTTGTAGCTCGCTTCAAAGTGAGTCACCGTGTAAACAGTTCGAATGTGTTTTGATGAAACTGGATCTGTTGGACTTAGACATAGTGTAGGATAGCAGCGCAGCTCACCGGCCAGACAGAATTGTTTTTAGGTAATTTATTGCCGTAGACATAATTTTCTACGGCTAGAGTGCTTCAGTGAACGCAATTCGTACGACTATATCAACCCAAACGGTTAGAAATATGCTGCAAGAAGCAAATTTGAGTTCCAGATCTTCAAAAAATGTCCTTTGTTAATCATTGCTCACAAAAAAATATTACAATGGGTGCGCCAATATCAGAATTAGCGTATTGAGGACTGGGGTCGCTTTGTTTTCTGACGTCCGCCTTCATAGCTCAGATGGGAGATTGAGAGTTTGAAGAAGTAGAGGTGAAAGCTATGGTACAATCCATGTGACTATCAGGCTTCCGGATGAGGTTCAATAACAGCTTAGAATGGGCTTTTGGACTTGTACTGCACAGTAGGTTGTTCTTGTTATTATTTACGCGGGATCAACGGGAAAGAAAAACAACGTGCTTTGTGCAGAACGACTACTAACTTTATTAATAGTTATACAGGTTTGCACACCAGGAGGCGCAATGTGAAATATAGCGGGTATTTTGAACTTTTACTAACACCCCCACTAGCTCAAAATATCAATACAACTTAATATTAGTTAGGAACAATATTCAAGTATTTTACAATATTATAATGCTTTTTGCTATGTAAGGCTTTAGTCAATAAGTCTGCTTAATTCTATTTCTTTTTTAGATATTACATCTCTAATAATATGGTATCGCACGCCAATGTGCTTTGACCTTTTATGAAATACACTATTCTGGGAAAGTTTTTGTGCACCTTGGTTATCATTGTAAATTATTATTTATACAAATACTTTTATTTAGAAGTTCAAACAGAATATTTCTAAGGTAAATAGCTTCACTAATAGCAATATACTCGGACCCTGTGCTAGAAAGTGCAACTAACTTTTGCTTGGAACTTTCCCATGATATAACTGAACCAGCAAGTTTAAAACAGAATCCCGAGTAAGACTTTCTATCAATATTATTCTGACCCCAGACAGCATCAACAAACCCCTCTAAATTATTATTATCTTTTATGAATTTTAAACAGTAAGATTTTGTACCTTTTAAAAACTTCAAACCCCTTTTTGTTGCATGCCAATGAGATTCATTGAAACAATTATTAAACTGACTCAAGTAACTTACACAATATGATATGTCAGGTCTAGTCATTACACAGAGATACATTAAACTTCCTATCAGTTGTTGATATGGGACATCTACACTACATTTATCGTTCTTTTTAAAATTAGGATTAACTTCCATAGGAGTAGTCACTCCTCCTAAATCTAATCAGTAAACTATCGATAAATTGTTGTTGATCAAGTGGAAACATTTTCATGATTAGCACCTTAATGATGTGCTGTAGTCTATGGTGTTTCCATTTGCAAATGAAACTGGCAATAGGTTTGTGTACGTCAATGATAATGCACAAGACAAGAAGCTTAAGCCCTGTTTTCAAGAAAACTTGATTACTCGTATGGACTGGCTAGAAAATTCACCCGATCTTAATCCCATAGAAAATATGTGGAACTATCTGAAGATATTAATAAGAGCACGGGGACCTGGGACCTGACCCTCATAATCACAGAGCACTTCGAATGACCATTTTGGAAATATATATATACAATATATACATTCGGGTCCTAATTTCCAGCATGCCAAAACGTTGTCAAATGGTGATAAGGGAGGAGGTCCAGCACGTAATTTTGGTTGTCCACTTTGGTAGTGTTTGTTTGTCATCATCCGAATTGGCCAAATAGTTCAGAGAAAAATCCATATTGAAGCTTTGCTTAAAGTTTGAGCAGTGTACTTTGAGGTATTTGAATAAATTTTCATCCTCTAGTCTAGCTGCTATGGGGACAATTATTAGCGCCCTGGTGTACTATGTACTATATAGTGTGAAATGTTTAAAGTGGACCACCTCAGAAGTATTTCGAAACAAATTATTTTAAAGTGGCAGAGCATGTTTTGTTTATTTTTCAACGTTGAAATCGTCGAATACTCATTGAATAATTTTTGCTATTTTCTATTTTCGACACCTGAGATATTTTAAATATTTGTAGAGCAATAAATTTGTGAGTTTATCGAATGTATATTTGCGTTACTTTTTTATTAAACAGTTGCAGATTTTTAATTACTTTTCACTTTCCTCGTATACTTATTTATAGTATGCCGTAAAAAATGTAATCCTAATGAAAAAACATGTACAATAAAGCCCGAATTACGATCGACTGAGTAGCTTAATAAAAATATCAAAATAAATTTCAGTCGCCTTGAGCAAAATGTTACTTTATTAGTAATGTGTGGTCTTAGT
Source organism: Lochmaea crataegi (assembly GCA_947563755.1). Taxonomy (NCBI): domain Eukaryota; kingdom Metazoa; phylum Arthropoda; class Insecta; order Coleoptera; family Chrysomelidae; genus Lochmaea; species Lochmaea crataegi. The sequence continues at coordinate 75,985,712 of OX387423.1, forward strand.
AGTCAACAGCTAGCAGCAAGGTATAATACATATTAATATATAACTTAATAAGACCACCCGGTAGTAATCACTGGTTTTCGCATAAATCATACCTTTTTCTTACACTAGACAACATTAAACAGCTTTAATATCTCATAGATTTTTAATATACTGGAGAAATATTTACATTATATCATCAGATTATATTCGTGACAGAATTATGATCTTCACGAGCTTGTTTTTGTCGTTTTTTCCAACACATTCTTAATAATGGCCTTTTTATTAATATATTCCTCTTCCATAACTTTTTAATAGAATCTTTTTAATTACAGGGAGATAATTTGCATCCAGTTTATAAAAAACATTTATATTTGTCGATTGTGATTGAAATATCCATTTTTTAAACATTTAGTAGAAACTTTTTAATAAGAAATTAAATAAAGATTCTACAGATTGAGAGTTAGATTTAAAGACACCTCCACGTCTGTAAGCAATATCGTACGTCAGAGGGCATACAACATGTCTGCCTAATGGTTGGCTTATGCTCATGTAAGATATAATTCTTAAAAAGTTTAAAGTGATGTTAATACATGAAGTACCGCAATTTTCGTTACCGCTCACTTAAGATTGTAAGCTTTAACATGTAACCTTGACGTTGATTAACTTTCAAGTTAAGGATTCTTATATGAAACCTGTAATGCGCATGTGCTCTAAATTGTCAAGTGTCAAAACTATTTGACAGTCAGCGTCGTTTCAATTTAAGCTGTTGAAGTTTGGTGTTTGGCGTGGTCAGATTTACATTGAATTCTGTTATTATTCCTGGTTTATTATTTTGTCTATGAACAACACTACTCCATGAATAATCAAACTTTCATGTCCTTGCATATGCAAACACGGCCAAGTACCTAGGAATGAACCTTGATGCAAAGCTACGATGGAAAGAACACATTAAAGAGAAAAGAGAAGAGATGAATCTCAGAAATAGAAAATTATATTTGCTATTAGGTAAACAATCCGAAGTATCCATTAGAAACAAGCTTATGATATACAAGCAGGTTCTAAAGCCTGTGTGGACAGATGGCATACAACTTTGGGGGTGTGCCTGCTCAAGCAATATTAACATAATACGAAGATTTCAGAACAAGGTATTAAGGGGCATTGTCAACGCTCCTTGGTATGTGAGAAGAGACCTGGGAGTGGAAATGGTAGCAGAAGAGGTGAAACATTTCGCAAAGAAGCATGAAGAACGGGTTCACAACCACAAGAACGTCGAAGCAATCCAGCTGCTGGACCAACGTGGAATAGTGAGAAGACTCAAAAGGACCAAACCTTTTGAGCTAGTGGGTTAAAAGCAGAACACAGTGCGTGTTGTGTAGTTGAACCAAGAAAGAACAAAGTTGAAAAATCACCTATTCGGTAAAACACCTTAGTTTCAAGATTTTAACAGAAAAGTATTACTCGTTAATCTCGTTTCTAGATTAGTTGTAATTGGAAGAAATAAAAAAAATGTCCCTGCATCATTGCATACAATCAATTCAATACATCAAAATCACGTGTGCTCAAACTATTTTTTGATTGGCGCTGTCTCCTATCTTAAATCTGAGCATAAACAGGCTAAAATATCCGTACATCATACATCTTATGTCAAACATGCTACAAGATACAGCTTACGTGAGCATAAGCACGACGCGTCAACATTTTTTGACTGGATAGTCTAGTGGTAGTTATCAGCTGATGATACTTTTGATCAACGTTTTTCAATAAATCAAATATAATATTACTTACCCATCGTCCGGCTTCATTATTATGCAGATTGATCTTCTCTCTCAAAGATTTTCCTCTTTCTCCTGTATCAACAAATTCCCGACTTACGTCAAATCCGAAGCCGATATTGTCCGAACAGCCGCCCCATTCAAAATCTCGAACATTAGCAACAGCGGCTGCGTTGTTGCCATTCGCAAACACTTGTGGTCTTCCTTTGTAATGAGTATCACAATTACAAGTATCAATAGTGCCTTCACTGCAAGCTCTTGCTATAGCATGTGTCACTGCTGCTGATGTTATAGCGTATATGAAAGACGTTTCTCTACAACCTGTAACAAAAGTTGGCTATTAAATTCCTATATTATATTGAACTATATTGAAAAAAGCCAACTAGACTAATAATCTCATAGTCTTAGTAGGTCTGCAAACGGGGCACGCAAAGCTAATGGAGAGTTGAAAGATGGAGCCATGTGCATATTTTGTCACCTAGTCACCAGTAAAACGGTTATAAGAGCAATCAGCTTCAAAAAGGTTAATTCTTAACTCTTTGGGGATTGCTTGAAAGTCCTACAAGACTATCTTTGATCTGGGCTACACATATCACAAGGACAATTGAAAGGCAGATTCACTAGCATAATGTGCTCCTTGATCCGAAATATTTCTGTGATATATCGCTGCAAAAAACAAATATCAGTTCTTAAATGAAAAAGCAGTCATGATTGGTGGCGCCGGGAATGAGACAGGCCTAAGAATTCATGAAAGAACCATCGCAAAAATTCCTACTAAGCCAGAATAGGCGAACAATCATGCTCTTGGTTGGATTTCTGACAAGGCTGAACTATAGATTCATGGAATACAAACAATATTGGATTGGCAAACATATCTTATGCAGTTTTGCAAAGAAGATGAAGAAACCTCAGCACTCAAACTGTGCTACTACGAAGTATAGGTTTTTGGACGATTGGGAGTATATGGAGGAATATATGGAGGACGGGTATATGGGTATATGGGTCTAGTAGTATAGGACGGGTCTAGACAAGGAACTCTAGCTTAATATGACACACAATAGATCCGCAAAGGTTAGAGTGGAGAGGCTCCTAGAATCTAATTTAACCTAGTACGTCCGATTTTTAGCTTGACCGACCCAAATTTTTGATATTTCTATTTTTGATAAAACTCAATCAAATTCATCAATATACAGGGTGTCCCAGACTAATTTATCCAGGCTATATCTCTTAAACGAATAGAGATTATCGAATGGGACAAAAACTGATCTATTCCATTTCTAATACACTTTAATATTGCGTAGAAAAAAAATATTCATCCCTCAGTTACAACCACTAACTTTAAATTTTTCAATAGCACCCTGTACATTTTTTTATAATTTAAGATGTGGTCTTCCATCGTCTATTCAAGAAATTTTTCAAAAATAAAATGGGTTCGTAAGTAATCAAGAAACAAGCAACAAGACGGAGCTCCTCCACACAATGCGAGAATCGTTTCGATAGCCACTGGATAGCAAACAACTCTCCAGAAATTATGTGGGCGGCACGTTCACCTGATTTGTCACCTATTGACTCTTTCTTTTCGGCAACGTTTTCGTTGGCAGGGGGGTATTGTGGTACTATCAATTGCTCAAATTTAATGAATAATCCTTAATACAGACTTTATTATTTTTGTCTATTGTTCACAAAGTGGAAATATTTGTTGGATGACATTGACAATTAGCCGTGTCATGGATTAAAGCATTCGTTTGTCATGCCATGGCTTAGATAGAGGGAAGTGTAGCACTTTATGAATGCATATGTGCGGAACACGCTCGGTGTAGTGAGCAGTATAGTTCGGATGTATGTTTCGGGTAGGTTTCTCTATGGAAGTATTCTGAACTGAAGTTGAGTGTCAATCACTTTTTTTCCGCTGTGTGCTTTCTACTAGATGGCTTGGTTTCCAAAAGTGCATCGAACGAGAATCTGAATTTTGTTAATGACTGAGAAGTCATCCCCTGCTGGGTTTTACAGGTTCTCGTTCTGAATTAGTTGTGGAATATGCGGTTTAGTATTTAGTTCTACAGGAGTTCGTATTGTTGGAGAATTCCGTCCTGTTCTGGAAGCCGTTTTCACAAACCCCTATACTGGATATATTGCACTCAAACGATTGAAACCGCCAACGTTGAAGTTTTGGCATTGGAGGTGTGCCACATGTTTTTGATGTTGGTTCAGTATTTGTTGGTTGCCATCCAGTAAGAGGAAGATTTTGAGTACTGGACCGTTTTTGGAAAAGAGTTCACCTGTGGGGCCAGTGATAAAAGATATTGTTTATCAATCAAAACCGCAAAATGTAGACGAATTAAAAGAAAATATAAGACAAGAATGATTCAAGCCATGCAATATTTATTACATTTATTTTTATTGTTCCTTTAAGCTTTGAGGCTTTCTTGATTAATTTAATAAAAATAAAAAATAAACTGATTTCTTGATTACTTATGAACCCATTTTATTTTTGAAAAATTTGTTGAATAAACGATGAAAGACCACATCCAAAATTATAAAAAAATGTACAGGGTGCTATTAAAAAATTTGAAGCAAGGGGTTGTAACTAAGGGATGAATATTTAGGGGATTATTTTTTCTACGCCATAATAAAGTGTATTAGAAATGGAGTAGATCAGTTTTTGTCCCATTCGAAAATCTCTATTCGTTTAAGAGATATAGCCTGGATAAATTAGTCTGGGACACCCTGTATATGTGCACTAATTTTTTAGACCACTCTCCTGGTATGTTAAGTTTATTATTTCTCATATTTCGTATACATCGTTCATTGCCTAAGCGAAAAAAAAATTAAAAAGATCTAACCTCGACCAGATGGTACTTACAATAATCTCCAATTCGTCTCACATACTGATTAGGAATATATACCGGAAAGCCTAGGTAGTAATTTATCCCCAGGGAGTCATCCTTTAAATACTTTTAAAGACCTTACGATCACTTCATCGTGTAGAAAATTACCTTTACTTCTGGTTAGGTATAATGACGGAGTGCATGGGCCTCATTTTATAGGTACAATAGAGAGGCGTAAGTTGTTTCAATCATTAAAGGGGCTATTTAGATTTGCACGTGAGGTTGAAGGGTACACAATACGTATCCTGTTCGCTAAATAAACCCCGTTCGTTCAGTATTTAATTGAATATATCTTGATATTCATACAATGAAGTATTGGTCTTCAAAATTTTCTATCCTTTTTTGTAAAGGAATCGGTATTTGGGAAATTGATATAAATGGAATTCCCATTCAAATGGTTATAGGAAAACCGTACAGTCTTTGCTACTTTTGTAAAAGTTTTTAGAAAAACACTGAAGTATCTGGTTAGATTTAAATAGGTAGTTTTAAAATATCCATAATTTGTACAATACTTTTATGATTGAGGTAATTTGTTAGATATTATATACTAAATCAGCAAATAAATAATTAATAGCTAAATACAATCCTGTGCAAATAACGTCCTTCACATTAACATCCTTCTATTTTTATTAGTCTCATTGTTAGTAGGTACAAATAATAATTATTTAATATAAATGGAAACCAATAATTACCGATTTCACACCTATTACGACTATTATTACATAATAGGTAAGTTTGCAATAACATCACCGTATAAAAATAACGTGATTAAATGTATAATCATGTTCGCATCTTGTATGTGTGTTAGCAAAAAAAGATAATAATCAGTTATACACTTTTAATAGCATTTTTGTTATTTAGAAAAATAAAAAAAACTATTATTTAGGTATTTAAGCATATCTTCATTACCCAAGAGTTTTATTACTAATAGTATTAGGTGATGTAACAACACATAAACTGAAAAGTGAAAAATCCTTGACTTCTAGTTCAGATAAATATTGATAGCATATGTACCGTTTTGGACAAAAAATGGCTGCTTGCAAGTTAAAAAACAGACGATAACTTCCTGTGTAGAATATGTACGTTTCTTATATCATTTCAGCCAAATAATTTTCTAACGATAGTGTAATTTTCCCGAAAATATGTCAAGACGCAGCTTATTTATTTACGAAAAACCAAAATATCCCTGTATATGATTAGCATATGCCTATCTCGTAAACAGTTTCAGGTATTACTAACTAATTGTGCAATTCCTATTTAAGATATACTTAACAATACCTTTCTAACAGCTTCATGCTTTAATACGTTTTTATTGGGTAAGTTCTAAAAATTAGGTAGGTATTGCAATAGATCTACTGTAGTATATTCTCCATTATAGATTTACGACCTAGTAGTATTTCGTGTACGGTAGCTTTCAGCTTTTGCCATATGATCGGATACGCATCAGGTAATAATAGAGGTTATATTACTTTTTGTAAAGAACGGTAATCACTCTTGACAAGCGCAATAACAATTTATTTTTATTTTGGCGTTTGAGAATTAAAATTGAATACCTACAATCATTTCATAATTGCATTGTTAGAAAAAAAAGGGTAAAATTAGTTTCACCTTCGACTTTCGAGGTGTACTCTTCTAATTTTTCCACTTTAGTGCTTCCAGTTATTTATAAGTTGGTCCAAAATTTTTTTTGCGTGTCATGTTTTTGATGGGATATTGATGTAGACTATTAGCGGCTGGAGTTGTTAATAATACCTTGAATAACATTTACAATTGTTGCAAACATGCTTTAAATAGCTTAAAATATTTTCACTTGCTGAACACCAATAATTGATATGTATATTTATTTGTACATTGAACTGTTAATACCAAATTGGATAAATTATGAGTGAAGATGAATGGGAGAGGGTGTAAGAGCTGTACAAAGGAATGAAAGAAGGATAGATTGCTGTATATAGAATAAATCATTTTAGCCTGGAGTAGTTTTTAAAAAAGCCTTTAATATGTGACCCTGTTTTTAGCTAGTTTTTCAGGGATAAACCACCATAATCTCTGAGGGAATGACAACTGTTAGGTTCGACCGGATCGATTGTAGATCATGAACAACGATATCATGCGGATGATGCTCCTTGCAAGGAGCCGCGTGAGAGGGCCATTTGGAAAAAAATTAGTTACAGACGATGGAGCCTGAAGATCGGCATAGTAGCATTTGCTACGGCTATTGATTTTGTCGCGTATAATGTAAATAGCTGTAACATACCTTCACATTGTATATACTTAGATAATTAATTATTATTAAAGGTTTATTTATTATTATTTCCACTTGTATACTTTTGTACACTATTCGTTCTGCACTATAAATAGGGCATTCCACTATTATGTGCTTGATGGTGAATGGTGGTGGATCCTTGGAGGTCAGATGTCCGTGTGTAATCCCAGTGTGGCTCAGTCTAATTCTTGCTAAGATTAATTGAGAATGCGACTGTTGCATAATTTGGTGCATAATATGGTTAGACTTATTTCAATTCTGTTTTCAATCAGAGGTCCATCATTTGCAGGTGGTTTTGGGATTGATTCAATATGTTATTCAGTTGCTGCTTTCCGAGCATGTTTATCCTTCCGTCGGGCGCAACTGATCAAACTGATAAATTACACGGTGCTACTCTAAGACGCATAACTATTGCCACCTCCCCATTTGTGTAGTTTCGCGCCTTTAAAAATCATAAACCACCGTTACGATTAGTGCCTGAGAAATGTTTGCGCTTTTAGGTTATTTTTGATTATATCATTTTGATATATTGCGCCCAGCAAAGTAGAGTATCACCGTAATATATGAGCCATGTATCAATTTGATCAGTTGCGCCCGACGGAAGTTTAAGCAGCCTGTTCTGTTTTATTGTAGCTTCTTAAAAAATGTTTTATAAATGAGACAAATGAGTTATCTTAATTTACTTTGAAATAAAAAAGTTAAAACTCAATAATATTGATTTTTATTTCCAAATTTGTTTCGATTGATCAAATTGATATATTGCGCCAGATGGAGGTCAAAGAAGCATTGCGCCCGACAGAAGGTTATAGATGACAGAACCCAGAGGAACGTGATGTTTTTGTAGATTAATTTGATTTTTGATATTGGATGTTGAACATTGAACATATATTTTGGATAACAGGTGTAATGAGTTGGCCGAGTCAGTTATTACTATAAAACGGTTTAGACAGCAGCGGCACAGGTATTAGCGGGAGCGGTCCAAGTGATCTACTGATAAAGGGGCGCGCGAGACTCCACGGACAAAATTACAGCAATTGTTATCTCAGAAAAGACCAAAAGACTAATCCCTAATATAGAGCCCTGGATCAGCTTTAAGTTTAAACATACAAATTATTTCCTAACTCAATTCTTGAGCGGAAAGCGGCGTTTGGGAGATTCACCCACAAAATTAAGAAGTAACGAGCATGTACGATGATAGCATAGACGATGCTGAAGACTCAGTATTTTACTGCAAACGTTTCGAGGCGAAAAGGGAGACATTGGTGAACAACTCGGGAGAGCCACTAACGCCTGAAAATATCATCGGGTTCATGATCGAAAATGAGGTTTGCTTTAGGGAACTGTCTAGCATAATCACAGACATCATTAGATCTAAGGAGAAGGAAGAGAAGGAGTATCAGGAAATACATAGATAGGTTCTATACCTAAGCAAGGTCAATGGGGAGAAACGAGAAGCCAACGACCCTTTATCCCTGATGATATGCCTTCACAGCGGTGCCGGGGATAAAAGCGAAGAGGTGGTTAGGGTTTAGCTGGTAGGCGGCTGATTGGTGGCAGCGAAACCTGTGCTAGCCGAATCCACAACTAGGGACATCTTCCCTAGATCTTCTGAAGATTCCCCACGCCAAAAAAAAAAAGTTATTAATCTCTCTCCTGGCGAGACTGACGTCTGCACGACCCCTTCTCACTATCACATCACATTATGACCGACCTCATGAGGACATTTCGTAGATCAAAACCCACTTCTGATATATTTAAGCTAAGTATTCTAAACGTTGAAAAAGCGAAACCATCGGGACTCGAACCCTGAACCTCTCGGTGATAAAGCCCTTACGTAACCCTCTGCGCTACGGACGCTTCCTACCCTTCAATGTTCTGTTCTGTTCGGACCCCCTTGGAATCTAATCTAATTTTTTGTATCTTTCAACTTCGTCAAAATAAAATTTGATAAGTTATAACATCTTTTTTCTACAGTCGCGCGTAAAATAACTAATTACTATATTCAAATGAAATCGTAAAGTCAACAAATGCCGAGGATTGTTACTTTACGCTCTAGCGCAAAAAAGGAATCTCTTTCGCTCACTTATTTAATCAAACCACGCCCTCCGAATTATCTCAATTTTTGTCAAAAACTGTTAAAAATGGACAATTTTTGTCAAAAACTGTCAAAAATGGGCAATTTTTGTCAAAAACTGTCAAAAATGGTCAATTATTGTCGTCAAAAATTGTCAATAATTGTTTAAATTTTAAAAAATGGTCGATAATTGTCAAAAATTTTTGAAAAATGGTCAAAAAATTTTGAAAAATTGTCAATAATTGTCAAAAATGGTCGATAATTGTCAAAAACTTTCAAAAAAATTCGAAAAATGCTCAAACATTTTCAAAAATTGTCAAAAATGGTCAATAATTTTCAAAAAGTATCAAAAACGGTCAAAAATTGTCAAAAATTGACAATTATTATCAAAATTGGTCAATAATTGTCAAAAATTGTTAAAATTTTGAAAAACTATCAAAAATGGTCAATAATTTTGAAATATGTTCAAAAATGGTCAAAAATTGTCAATTATTGTCGAAAACTGTGAAAAATGAACAATTTTTATCAAAAACTGTCAAAAATTGTCAATAATGGTTAGAATTTTGAAAAATGGTCGATAATTGTCAAAAATTTTTCGAAAAATGATCAAACATTTTCAAAAATTGTCAATAATTGTCCAAAAAACTATCAAAAAATGTCAAAAATGGACAATTATTGTCAAAATTGTTCAGTGATTGTCAAAAATTGTTAAAATTGTCAATAATTTTGAAAAATGGTCAAAATTTTTGAAAAATAGTTAAAATTTTTGAAAAATTGTCAAAAATGAACAATAATTGACAAAAACTATCAAAAATTGTCAAAAATGGACAATTATTGTTAAAAATTATCAAAATTTTGAAAAATAGTTGATAATTTTCTAAGATTGTTAAAGTTTTTGAAATATGGTCAAAAATGGTCAATAATTGTTAAAATTTTGAAAAACTATCAAAAATGGTCAATAATTTTGAAAAATGGTCAAAATTTTTGAAAAATAGTTGAAATTTTTGAAAAATTGTCAAAAATGAACAATAATTGACAAAAACTATCAAAAATTGTCAAAAATGGACAATTATTGTTAAAAATTGTCAAAATTTTGAAAAATAGTTGATAATTTTCATAGATTGTTAAAGTTTTTGAAATATGGTCAAAAATGGTCAATAATTTCGAAAAATGGACTGAAATTTTGAAAATTTTTGAAAAATTGTGAAAATGGTCAAAAGCTATCAAAAATGGTTGAAAATTGTCAATTATTTTCAAAATCTGTCAAAAATGGACAATTATTGTCAAAATTGGTCAATTGTCAAAAATTGTAAAAATTTTGGAAAATGGTCGATAAACGTCAAAAACTATCAAAAATGGTCAATAATTTTGAAAGATTTTGTCCATAATTGTCAATAATTATCAAAAATGGTCAATAATTTTGAAAAATTGTGAAAATGGTCAAAAACTATCAAAAATGGTTAAAAATTGTCAATTATTTTCAAAATTTGTCAAAAATGGACAATTATTGTCGAAATTGGTCAATTGTCAAAAACTGTAAGCATTTTGGAAAATGGTCGATAAATGTCAAAAACTATCAAAAATGGTCAATAATTTTGAAAAATTGTCCATAATTGTCAACAATTGTCAATAATTATCAAAAATGGTCAATAATTTTGAAAAATGGTCTAAAATATTGAAAAATGGTCAAATATGGTTAAAAATTGTCAATTATTGTTAAAAACTGTTAAAAATGGACAATTATTGTCAAAAATGGTTAAAAATTGTCATCATTTTGAAAAATGGTCAAAAATTATCAAATATTTGGAAAAATGGTCACTTGTTTCGAAAAACACTCAATAATATTCAAAAATGGTCAATAATTGTTCAAATTTTGAAAAATGGTCAATAATCGTCAAAAGTTGTAAAAATTTTGAAAATAGTCAATAAATAATACGAGCCAATTCCGAAAATCGATTTAAACACGTCATTTATAAAATCGATTTACTAAAAATCGATCAATATTACCATAAAAATCGATAACTAACAATCGATTATAAGAAAATAATAAGCGATTTATATAAAAATCGATTATTTTTCAACATCCCTAGTCAGTAGATCTTTTTAAGGTTAATCATGATGAATAACGAAAATGACGATTATTCTAGCACTCCTATTATAACCTAAGATAATGTAAAAAACTGTTTTAATTATTAAAAGGGCGACTGTAGAAAAAATTATGTGTGTTTCTCGAGCGTAAAGTAAAATTGCCGCTTTCGAAAGATCGTCATTCGACATTCTACATTCTTTCTCAAGCGGCAATCTGTTACTTTACGCTCTAAATACACATAACTATTTTCTTAAATTATTTTTCAAACTGGGCGATATAATTATGTATGCTTCATGTCAGTAAAACATATGTATCGACTTCAAACTTGTTCTATAATAAATTTCTATATAAATAACTATTATTATGTCTCTTTAACTCACTTAAAATATAATTTTAAACTGATCAAACTCGACCATCGATCTTGATTCTCGATTTAATTAACCATAAATAGTGCTTTGTAACCGTAATTTATTGTAAAGTAATCTCAATTCAAAAGGGTTTCGTTTAAATCCGTCCTTGAAGACAAAGAACGAAAGCATCCAAAACATTTTAATTCCCAAGCGAGCAAAAACGTCTTTTCTGGTTTTCATACGTGAGCAAACAAACTTGTGTGTGAGAAGAAAGCCGATGCATCGATGCAGTTAAAGTGCATGATGCTTGTACACCACACTCCATATCATATATCGTACACTGAAGGTAATAATAAACATATAATGACTTTTAACTTCGAAGATGACAGCTCTACTATGATACCCGTTGTTTATGGCCATGTTGAAAAACAGTATTGGATGTCTCACATTGAAGTATTCCAAGTATTGATCATATATCCATTTTTTTTTAATATCAGGCCATCAGACTGTCGATGGAACTGTAAATCATAAAATATTATTGCCATCTTCATTTCATTTCAATTTGTAATTTTTTTTAACCGCGTGCTACGGATCGTGCCATCTTTTTTATAAAAAGGTAACGGCTCAATTAATTCTAATTTTATGTGACAAATAATTAATTAAGTAATCCATATTTATATAAGAAAATATTTATAGAAAACAAAATTATCACTAAAATTAGAGTTATAAGTGAAAATATAAAGAATTAAAGAATTATTCTTATAATTAACAAATAAAATCAATAAATAACAAACTCCACCACAAATATTACTCTATTCTACTGGTTTCACAAATTACATTTGCATCGCAAACTAACTTATTTATTCATATCAATTTCTATAATTTACTCCTGACGATGTTAATGTAATTTCGCACCCCAGCAAGAATAGTGACGACTCAAAAAATGCCCCTTTTTGGGGTTATGACAGTGAACCTCTAAACAAATAATGGAAAAAGAAATACGTAACTTCATGTGACGATGGTCGTTTGACATATCATCCTAGTCTTCACGATTATATGGAAGATATCCATGGTAAAGAAATTTCATTGCAGTATGAAACCTAGAGGTTCTAAATCGATTATTACGATCGCTGAAGGGGGTCACATTGGAATAAACGAAGGACTGGGAGGAATCTCTCTTGCACGTTAGAGATCTCATCACTTAACGTATTTTGCTATATTTTTAATTTTCAATCAAACATTAGTAGGTATGAACATAATTTTCCAGGTAGAGAAAGAAAACCTCCACAAAGAGTTCCTCTGGATTGCTTCGATCCCACAAAAGATTCGGATTCTAAATATTCAGCACAGCAACAATTCGGCGGTGATGAAACAATCGTATTTTTAAGCAGTAACTTTTGAAACAAAAAATGACCATCCCTATATCAAGAAAAGGCATCGAAGGGTTAAAAGCAGCGGTGTTAAGAACTCTGAATATGACGGTAAGTAACAAGATCTTTTTTCACAATCAACTTCAATAGCCACAATAAACTATAATTTAGATACATCGATTACCTCAATCTGGATCAACTATTTGAGACATGTTTGAATCTGTCAATAGAATGCCCGACTTTGTCGTGTTCCTCCTTCACCTTCACTATTTATTACTGGGCGCATGTCAAGCTGAAGCTGGGATTGGTAGAATCAAAAATGCAATTCATTTCATACGTCAAAGTACAAAATTGAAACAGCTCATATGATAGGACAACAGAGATCAAGGCTCACAATAAAGAGTATCAAGTATCAAGGACATGTAAAGAACTGGACGAAACGGGATTTCAGGAAACCAACAAGCAGATACGTTGCTGCATCAGTTCCTTAATGTCTTTAGATTCCATTTTGTCTCTCACTTGGGACCATAGATATCATATAGATAGAGCATATATTCTATAGTCGCGTGTGTAGGAGGAAGAGTAAAGTCATTAAAGAAAGAAAATAATGCTGCTGTCACCTCTCTCTTTCTGCTGATCTGCTCACATAATTATAGAACGCAAAGTGACGTCTGAATCGTCAGAAAATTTTCTTCCCTCGCATGCGCATCGCGTTATAAAATGAAGAGAAAGGTTCACGATTTGATTATCTTATCTATCCTCTTTACATTCCTTAGGGCCGGTTTCATAATATTGTAATGTTTTTGTTATTTATTTAACCAGTTTTTACTTGTGGGATAAAATTATACACACTATGGCTAATTACTATCTATTCATTTAAAGGAGCACACACTGTATTAAACTCAATTTATATACACACTTTACTTAATGTCTACTAATTTATTTACGCTCGGTATATTAGTTCTAATTTATTTACACCACTTGAATATTACAATATTTATCTGCACTATTTAATTCACTGTCCGATTACTAAGAACGTCTGTAACTAACTCTTTACTGCTCGTTCACTAATTTCGAACTAACTAACTGTTTACGCACTCGAAAACCTTATCGGTTCTGGAAAGTTCTAGTATTTTATGACGCTCCTCAATATGCGTAAATACTGCAATAGACCAAAAGGTTCTAGAAAGCGCATTCACCAAAATTTATAATCGAGGGACAGGACCGGCTTTGAGTTGGTGACCTCGCAACAATATGTTGATAAAGTTGACTTGTAGGTATTTTTACTACCCCGTTCACAAAAAACTTCACATCTCTAACTCGAAATGTATCCACAGGGAGCAGTTTTGTTGAAAAAGCAAGAAAAGTGGCAACTCAGACACCTCACCTGATAACATCACATTTTCATCTAAAACTGATTAACAGATTCATAATAATTCATATGTATAGTTTGGCAAGTCTATCTGAAGCTACGGGGAATCGCTAAGGGAGGAGGAAACATGGCCGATATCTGTCATAAACGTACCAAAAGCGTACGGTACCTATTTTATAAAAGTATTAAAAATAATAATAATTATTATATAATAATTATATGTAGAAACTGATTTATGTTTTGCTTTAAAGGTAAAGTATTTTTCAAAACACGGTACCTATTTGTTAAAAATTGTACTTGAGTTCAATATGGATACGAAATAATAAGATACCAAGTAAAAATGAAAATACGAAGGAAAATATTGACATTATAAACGCCAGTGGATAATCAATGTCAGTCAATTGTCGAAGTAAGAGGGAAGAACACACGCACGCACATTAAAGAGCTAACGTTTAATTATTATTGGCATATTGTTAATAATAAAGAGTCCATTTTCTAATTATTATCAATACATACTTAGCACTTTAGGTTTTTCATAGTTAAACGTGGCAATATCGAATGTTTTCGACCGCATTCCTTTCACAGCTTCAGTTATGTTTGCCAAACTTTACTGCCAAAAGTATGTACTTTTCTATTATTTGCTTTTTCTCAAAATCCGCTTTTTTGACTATTGACACTTTTCTCATGGAGCGAGTTGTAGAGCCAGTCGAGTGATATATTTCTGTTCTGGAATTTGTTATTGATTTGTTTTAGTTAATAATTATGGAAAAATAAGGGTTGTAACAATTAATTTGCCAATCATTTTCATTATTAATACGTTGTATGTTTGTAACAAAAGCTATGACAGCACAACAACCATCACCTACCCCTACTATTCTGACTAGAATCATGAGGATAAAAAAGAATATCCCTCCATAATTATTTATAGCGAGAGTTTCAAAAAGTACTTTGCATTTCGGTTCTACTGCTCCTAAAGGAATGCTAGAACCAAATTCAGAAGCATAAACTCTTTTCTCTCTGTCAGTTTATCTTTGGTATCGAAACGCGCAACAAATACGGTAAATAGTATAGTGTCAGTGTTCAATATGTTTCTATAATTAAATTTACATTCAAAAAAAATGTTTTATATAATTAGTTTCATTTCAAATATGTTCCTTTTGTCTGGTGTGGAAATTACCTGTAGGATTAAGGCATAAAATTTTTTGAGAGTGAGCAATTTTGTCGGATTAAGAGTAGGGGAACAGGGGGCAAAGCCGGGTAGTGAGGTAGAACCGGGTACGGAGTCCCATACCCGGTAGCGCCATCTCTGAACCATCGCTACAAAATAGTCGTGTCACTCCCATCAGTTGTCAGAATAATTTGATGGCATCGACACGTTCCTGAATTATTGAACAAGTGTTATTTTTAATATTTTCCAACATTTCTAAAATCCACTAAGGACTACATTAATAAATTGTTGTTTAACTATAGCCTGAAGCCCTTGTTTCTGTAGTGCATTTGTGTAGGAAAAGTTTTCCATTTTAGGTTAGAATTAAAAAAGTGACTCAATTTGTTGTAGAAGTACACTCGGGGCAGAAGCGGTTTTGTTTTTGATAGTTAACCCTATGCTTTCTCTCTATTTTTAGTTAACAAAATGGTACGCAACTATCAGAGAAAATCAGACCGTCAAAGCTGGTCACATCAGGAAAGCATGTTACAAGCCATTAACGCTATCCATACCGTTACAATGGGGAAAGCGGCTAGCAAAGGTATTTGCGTTAAATACACCTATTTCTCAGAAACACATTTTTTTTTACAGGAATGGGACGATACAAATGTGTGTTTTCTTTAGAACAAGAAAAATAATTGGTAGATTATGTGCAGGACATGAAAAGCAGATTATTTGACCTGACAACAATTGAGTTGAGACGATTGACATATCAGTTGGCCCAGAAAAATAGTTTACAGCACAACTTTAACAATGATGACCAAATGGCAAGACTAGATTGGTTAAAGGGTTTTTTACAACGAACTGCGAACTCCAGAGGCTACTTCTGCTGCTCGGGCAATGGGGTTCAACGAAGTATCTGTAGGAAAGTTTTTCGACCTTTTGAGAAGTGTGATGGATAAGTATAACTTTCGACCAACAAGAATCTACTATGTAGACGAAACTGGCTTAACTACGGTACCCAAAAGCAAGTAAAAGATCATTGCTTTGAAAGGAAGGCGTCAGGTGGGATAACTCTTACCTTGGCTGAAAGAGGTCAGCTGATAACTGCTGTTTTATGTATGTCATTATGTCATTATGTGAAATTTACTATCATCGCAAAGATACAGCTATGAAACTTTTTTCCTCTCAACATACTTGAAAAAAAATGATTCTACTTCTCTAAACTATAGACATTGATATGTCTATATTGTTACAATTACTGTATAAAGTTAAATAAACAAATAAAAAGTTAAAAACGAATATTCATATAAATTGATAAATCGATCAGTAGCCAATTTGACTAATATATATTTTCAACTAAAAATTCCTTACCACTTTATCATCGATATAAATTTATTGAGAAGCATTCATCTACCAATAAGAAGAAGAATGAAAAATACCAACTTAATAAGCTATATTTACAACTGACACTATATGGTTCGCGTGGGCCAAAACTCTACAGGTGTCCCGCAGAGTTATATTCGGGGTGGCAGGTAGATGTTACCATACAAAATACATCTTCATTCCTATGATATAAAGGTCTGCCGAGATTTTATATTGCCATAACAACTAATTAAGTGAGTATGAATCCATTGAATAATTTAGGTACACTTCTTTTACTTTCTTAAGGATCTTTGTCATTTCACTCACATCTGTTTGGTTAATGAGAAATAATTGAAACCCACAATGAGGGAAAATTGGTAGAAAAAGTTCTATAATCTTTTCTTAACCTCACTTTCTTATAAACTGTTGTTTTTCACATTTTACAAATTTTATTTATTTATTTTTTTGTTTTCGTCGATAATATTTTAAAGCCAAAGCAAATTTACAAAAATAAATGAGCTTCTATTATATATGCAAGGAATAGAAACCCCCAATATTTGGATCTTACACTCTTTTGTTTTTGTGGAGCCAATCCACATTGATCCTTGCTTGCATTTATAGTTTGACATGTCTCTTTGCTATCTCCACAATTTTCCTCCACTTCTTTCTGTCCTGGGTCTTTTTCCTCCAGTCTTTAATTTTCATTTTTTCTATGTCTTTCTCTATTTGGTCCATCCATCTAGCATTTGGTCTATTTGTTACTGGTGTCCACTACTCTCCCTACATTACTGCCTTCTTTCAGCCTTTTGATATGCCCAAGTCATCTTATTATGGATGCTCTTCCTATACTCTCAGCTTCTGGTATTTCTTCAATTTTCAGAATAGTCAATCTTTCAAACTGTCCCTCATTTAATTTCTTTGGTCCATAGGTTTTCCTAATAATTTTTCTTTTAAATATTTTCTTCATCTCCGCATGCGATTGCTATAATTTTGGCTACATTAGAAGCTCAATTTGTTCGTCAACTATAGAATAATAGAAGGGTTCTTGTACTATTTTTAATGGTTTATAAGATATTTGAACTGATATTAAATATATGAATGATAATGAAAATGTCAATAAAAAATTGAGCTAGAGCTTCGGTGAGCAGCTTAATTTGTTCATTGATCAATGGAGAATAAAAAGTTCTGTATAAGACTATCGTTTTCGTTTTTCAGCAACAAAAAAATGTGTTCATATATTTTGAAAATCAATATTTCTATCAGGAACTAGATTCCCAAACAAGATTATTCCGTAATGTTCATATTTAACTATTTAGAACAAATTATTTCGGGTACAATTTTGGGAATTTTTTTTTTAGGAAATTTCCTGCTCTTTAAGGATCTTTTTTCAAACTTTGGATATCTCAGTTTTTAAGATATTCGCAAAAACCCGAACGATATATACTTTTTATTTGATTGTTTCGAACTTTTGCTGGCGCCAATTTTCCAGTAAAACATTTTTTTAGATGCCACTTCGAATCGAATGCGCACTAAATCATAGTTTTCAGTGGTCCGGGTCAGGTTTAGAATAAAATGACACCAGTCTATGTAAGCAAAAGTACGATCCACCAGAATATGATTTAATACTATTCATAAAAAAATGCGAAGAAGAAAAGAAAGTATAACTTGCTATTAAATGAAAATAGGGAATAAATATCGCGAAAGGAATCCTAGAGAGTTTTTTTAAGACAAAGAAGCGACAAAAAAATCATTTTCGTATCAAAATGTAGATCAGTTGCAAAAAATTTCTCTCTCTAAAATATTTTATTGAAAATGGATTGACACGAAAGCTGTTTTTGTATTTGTAGCATCAGATGAAAAATAAATAAGTAAAACTGTCCATGCTGTTTGAGCTATAATTTTGGCAGTAGTGCTATTGTTGTTGGACCTTAAAGATTATGGATTAGCTATTCTTCGAATGCTAATTTATTTGGAATCCTTTTTTCAAAACATTAAAATTAAATCGATATCCACAATGGCAGACTGAAGATCATAAAATAGTTTATTTATGGGATTTATTTCAAAAATAAAAAGACCAGATTAACTCGCTGAATCTGTCAAGGAAACATAAATTTCGTGAGACAAATTTTACAGAGGAAAATAAAAGAATCTTTGGATTATATGTTTAAAATGTTTAAAAACTATACCTGCTAGATATAAACAATAATAATTAAAAAAATATCTGCCAGAGAAAATCATCACAATGCAAGATTTGAAAATTAAAAAAGTTGAAAAACAATCAATAATTTTTTATTGATCACAATGAAATATACTTCAAATGAAACAATATTATTTGCCAGATAGTATGAAAATATTAAAAATTTAAAAACATTTGGATAAAGGTTGGTAATTTTTATTGAATAATTTATATTATTTATGTGAGTTTAATACATTAGCTTGTAGGTATATGAATTTTTATAGGAATTTAATTATTTTTATTAGTTTATTTTGACTTGGCAACACTGTTTAACGGTATAAAAAGTTTCACATGACTTATGACGTGCATGGGATTTCGTATTAAAAAAAGAGTAGGTACTTTATAGTGACTTACAATCTAGATCAGTCTGACCCTCCAGAAAGTCTACCAATTAAAAATTGTAAAGATAAATTACAATATAATCCAAAAAACATAAATCTCTTTACTAAAACAAAGCCCAATTACAAACGAATAATTATTGAAAGTTATGAATGATCTAAAAGATTTTTAATATGCGATTAGGACCAGGTATAGTGATATACAAGAGTGTTTGTAACAATACACGAACGCATGTAAAACCAAAGACTATACATCAAATCCTTCTCTGCGGGTATTCCAGTGATGACGTAATTACCCAGCTCGGGCCACAGGGGGCGCAGATTATCATACAAGAATAACTCATATCGAAACAGGTGCGGACTAACACAACTTCATTCCTTCTTACAAGAGGTTTTTTTTCCACAGCAGTTTTTTCAAAAAAAAAGTAAAACAAAGATAATGGTAGGTACTTAGTTCACATAAAATATCAAAACAGTAACTGTTGCGGACAAAATCGAAGACAAAGACAATATGTGCCTAAAATATTACAAGCAATATGAAAGACACGAAGGTTACACAACGTGATAAATATTCACTTATTTGAGTGATATATAGTTAGTTGGTTACATTGGATGCGATTTTTTTGGCAAACAAACTTACTTTGACAGATTCCATTCCAGTATATCTACAGATCTGGCCATTTTTTACCGACCATAGGACGTATTGCATGAGCTTCGCTAAGCCGATTTAAGTAACTTCAAGGCACAGCGAACGGAAGGACACGAAGAAAAGGAATAGGTACAACACCAGTGTTGCCACAGACTCATTTATTTTGGAACTACGTTTGTGGGCTTTTTTAAGGAACGTTTTTATTTTACAAGTTGGAATACTCCGAAATTAGAATGGTTCAAAACACACCAAATCGTAAAAAAAGAAATGTCACTTTATTTTTATTTTTTGTGTGATGTCTTTTGGCATAAAATAAAATAAGAAATAAATTCCCTTGAAACTATTTTCAATAAATAATTGAACGTTAAAGAATGCATAAATAAAACCCACGAGGCCGACAGGTATCGAGAGTCAAGTTCATCACGTAAATAAACATATAACATTAAATAGTAAATATCAGCCTGAACTTGAACTACAATATAAATATCATAGAAGCAGACGATAACATATTCATATTCAATTCAGTTATAATAAATGTAATTCATTCTGAGTCATTCTAATTAAGTATTAAAGATATGCTATTCAGTTATACTATAAGTATGCTAAAATGAGAGATACTTTTAATAGATTTATTAATCTTAATTAGTTGTAGTGTGTAATATTAAATATGGTAATAAACATAACTTATCCCAGTGCAAGAAGTCGTAGTTCTATTAAAGTCAGATCACCCTCCGAGTGACCTGGAAGACCACCAATTAAAGAGTCCTTTCCATAACAACATCCCAACATCACATTTGCCTTTTGTGCTCAACTCAACTATACCTACACAATAACGACAAAAACAGAGGAGTGATCAGGTACTTAAAGTAGTGTCATATTTTCAAAAGTTCGTTCGTCCAGAACGAATCGTCCTTCGCTCCTTCATCCCGAATTTCAAATTCCAGCAGGCTTCGTCCTTCGCTATCGCCTTAAGCTCAACAGTGAAGTATTTTCTCTTTTCACACAAGTGAATAGAAACGATAAGAGCGTGATCTCTTTAAATTGAACAATCTGTGAAACCATTGGTCCAACAAACCGCTATGCGTGTATTCGTCATGAAAATGTAGAGGTGGGAATATCAGTCTGCTATGGTCGATAAAAAAGTTACCAGATTTGTAATTGAATGCTGAAGGCAACATTCTAGAATACTCATAAGACTTCTGTGGTTGCAGAATAGAACTGAAAGAAACATTGTGTCGCATATTTGCGCAATACATCGCAACAAAAGGGGATGTCGGATACAGGACATCTGTTTCTTCGTAATATTCCTAAACTACACTCATTTGTCATTGTCAACAAGGAGGTATAAAATTAAGTTATACGTTTTTATAAATTTAATATGTTCGTAAATATGAACTCGGATCACCTACTTGAGCTTGCTCACTCAAAAACTCTGGTCACTTTGTTGAATACATTGATTCGTTGCAAAAAAATATTGCAGCCGGTGCGTTTTCTGTTTTATTGATATTTAAGATTCTATCAAGATTTTTATCAAAATTCTGTTGAATAAAGGTCAGTTGGTTCTGTAGATGTAGTGGAAATTTCTTTTATAACTAATTATTCGAAAGATAGACAAACTTTCTAATGAATTCTTTGAGGTTACTCTATAATTATTTTAATTTAATTAGCAAAAGTGTACCCATCAATTAACTTTTATGAAAGGGCCGTTCCGTGACTGGAAATTGAGTTAAGATCACACAAAGATAACTTTTAAAAAAATGTTAAGGTTTTAACACTCTTTTTAAATGCAGGTATTAATCCTGTTATTGCTTACTACTTTTGTCGCTGTGGTTTATAATTATGGAGAATAAATATTAATTTAGGCACACAAACAACTATAATGTGTCTAAATTAGCGGTTGTATGGTCAAGTTTTGTGGTATTTTTTTTTATTCCTGCATTGAAATATCGCTTTATCATCATCATTTTAAAAATGGTTATTGCGGTGAAGGAATCCGCCAACAAAAAAAATTATAAAGTGCACCTATCAATGGATAATTTAATTAAAATTAAAAACTGTGCGGGTAACCGTTAATAGCATGAATACTGAATACAGGTGTAAGGACCGAGAGTTTTTAATTACAATTCGGTATTTCGAAAAGTGTACCATCAATGTTTCCCATTAAAGCAAAAAGTGATACGTAATATGGTTAATTTAGGCTCTCCCTCCTCTAACCACAAAGATGTGCTCTTGGTTACAGATATTTGTCCATCACTGTATAAATATTTAGACATTTAAAGTCAATTTGCATATATAGGGGTTGAATCGTAAACAATTAATTTACTAAACTTGGTACCAATATAATAAAAAAAATCCCCAATACAAATCTACTATAGTAACGACCTCCCTACATACATAAATTTGAATGCCAAAGTGCTCTAATATCCAGCTAATAATAAGCCTCGAGTGTATTTTTTTAGGTCTGTAAATATATTTGTCAATTGTCAAAGGGCTGGAATACAAAAGACTACCACGTATGTCCAGATGTTGGCCCTTTTCTTTTTGTCTGACAAATCTCTTAGTGGACATGTAAAATACAAGTGGACTCGATTATTGCTTTGTACGTCTCACCAACTCTCAACAAAAGGGGTATGTCAAACAAATACTTAATTAAAGATTAGGTAAATATATTGAAAGAAGAATGATGGGGATAAAAGCTGCCTGTCTTTTATGTTCTTAGGGATTATGATGTGCAATTTGATAGTGCATAAAGCTAAATGAGAAACGTAGGGTTGTCCCTGTAGAAATAAAAATGAGCTTTTAATATACTGGCAATGATCACTTAAAATCGGAAACTATTGAATTAATGACATAGCATACTGTTAAGCCTCTCACTTAATTCAATATTTATTTCAAATAATGTTTAAAAATGAATTCTATGGAAGAAGCCTTCCCTAATCTAACATTTTATATAATAGAACCATTAAAGCACAGTAAACCAAGCTTGTGTATGTTTATTGATATATCTAAAGCTTTTAACATTGTTACCATAAGTGTATTAGTGGTCGATGTCATTGCCCACAATTATTTAGTGGTGGTTGGAAAAAAAGTGTACATCACTTGTGTTAAAGTGATTTTTACACTGGTGGGATTGTCGCACTCGGCTTAAGCTTCGTGCTATATTTGACACTCGTGTGAAAAATGCCAAAAAAAAAGAATATTCTTGAGAAACCATAACCAAGTGAAAAGAATGCCCAAGTCCAACATCAATATAAGACATTATTTATGTATAAATCAATATTTTTACCCATGATATTTAATTCAAAATGATATATTTTTATTTTTCATGATATTTTAGGTCTCGTAAAAGACTTGCCGAAAAGGACAGTGACACAGAGTCTAAAGAAGAAGTAATTGAAGAAGATAATCATAATAGCGATAATGAGCAATCAGTTGACGAGAAAAATTGCAAAGTTGGAGACTAGCATGAAGGACAAGATGCTTACCGTTTCTATTTGTGAAAATATGGAGAAACTATGTGGAAAAGTACACACTTTTTCTCCAGTAGGGTAAAGGCGGAAAACATAATAAAAGTTTTACCTGGGCCAAAAATAACTGAAAAATAGAATGAAAGAGATCGGCGCCTTCAGTTTATTCATCTCAGATGAAATGATTGATGAAATTGTGACAAACACAAACAGATATATTTAAAAAAAGAGATTTGAAATTGATTATACAAGAGATAGGGATTGTGAAAAAAACGACAAAAGAAGAGATACACGCCGTTTTTGGAGCTTTATAATATACGATTGGTAATAGAAAAGCATTCTCGCTAATTGTTGTGAACTGTGGACTTCAGATAGCACAGGGTTACCTATTCTTCGTGCACTTTCTAGTTATAGGCGTCTTCGGTTTTTACTGCGTGCTCTAAGGTTTGACAATTTGGAAACTCGAGACGACCAGAAGAAATATGATAAACTTGCACCCATTGAAGATTTTCATAAAAAATTCGTTACCTACCGCATAGCACATTTCAATGTTAGCGAATTTGTAATCATTGATAAGATGCTTCATTCTTTTAGAGGACGCTGTGGATTTGTGCAGTACATCCCAAATAAGCCAAAGAATGTGGCTTAAAATTATATGCACTATGCGATGCTAACATGTTTTATACACTTAATTTTGAAGTGTATTGTGGAAAACAGGAAAGGCCGATGATATTGTCGAAAGGTTAATTACACCTATCGAGAAAACGAAAAGGAACCTCACAACGGACAATTATTACACCAGTTTCCCGTTGGCCGATTATCTGTTCACCTAACCTAACCTAACCAAGTGAAAAGAATGCCTAAGTCCAATATTAGTATAAGAGACAATCTAAATTTAATTATTTCATGTTATGTAATTGTGTTAATTAGAGAATTTAAAATAATTATACACTAAAAATATAAACTGCCTGTTTACTTTGATTGGATTCGTTTTGCTTTAATCGGTAAAATAAACTGCCTACAGCAAAGTGACGAAAATGATATTTGCCACCTAACCGTTCACGCTCGATTTATCTTTGGATAAAAAACTGAAAGTGACACCGTCCTTTTGTATAGAAATCGACAGCTACCAATCGGCAATCGCCGGCATCCCCGGCACTCAGACTGTGACCTGCCGACGATCATTGATTAAGGACTCAAATTACCGATCAATTCCCACTAATAGTCTTAGCTTATAGATCTTCTATCAGGTAAAAATAACAAATAGCTCCTTTAGTTCTCAAGATGTGGCGATAAAAGACTACCCGAAATATCACTTTACTTTTTTCCCATTCCCATATACCTGATTCCACTGGCGGAACCAAATAAGGAGGAAATATTTATTCTTATTTGGATATATTTGTATTTAAAAATTGTTGGTGTTTTCTTTAATAATCAATAATCATTTTATACATTTTTTAATATAAAATCAAAAAAATTTATAAGGGCCCAAGTTTCGTTTAACGGAAATCGTTTGCAAAAAAAGTTAGTTTACAGAATTATTCTTTATAAAAATAAACTCTAGCATACCTATTTTTCCACTCGCTTTTAAGAGTCGATTTTTTTTAAATTTTGGTTAAACGGCTAGCCTCGCATCACAAGCATCATGCGCGAATCTGAGTTGCTTACTATAACTGTTGGGGAAGAAGTTGAGTAATAAAAGAAGAAAATATAAGGATAAGAATAAGGATCAGGATAAGGTTAAGTGCAGATGTAGACGATGCAGATGTAGACGATATCAATTAGAACTGAACTTGTCCAATAGGGACCTACTCACTTATCTACAAACTTATCCTGAAATCTACATGAAATTTTTTTATTGCCCCCTTTTTTTCATGTAATAACGACGCCTTTGCAACGCATTCTTCTTCTTTTTTATGTTAAATCGCTTCGATTTCGTTACTGTCCCGAAAATTATTTTAATTAGTGACTGACAAATTGATCGCTCTCGACAAACCAGATTGTAGTATTAATAGGCCATTAAAGAAATTAGAATAACATGTTCTCAGGCTGATATTTAAGACGTTATGGATGATTTTGAGGTAAACTGACGTACTGAATATTTCTGTTAATATGTTAATCTTAATTAACGTAATTACTGCTAATTTTTGTAAAGCGAACATTAAAATTACTCAAAAATGGGATGTAATTAGGACAGATTAACAGTGTTATATTGGAGATGTTGCAGCTTAATGTTAAATTCAGTATATTTCCTTCGAATATTTTTCAATTTAATTTAGTGAATAAAGTTTCAATTTGATTCAGGACCAGAAAATATGAAGCCTGGATAGAGGCAATTCAAACAGAAAAAAATTAAAAATTCATTAATTATTCTATAAAAGTATTCAGGAAGATTCGGCTGTGATTGGATTCTTCAAACGAACGATATTTCGTTTTAGAGAAGAAAATAAAATGGGAAACTCGTAGCTATCATAATAGCACAATTTCTTCGAGATTCTGAGGAATCAAGGAGCCCATATCATTTATATTTTATATGGACGAATCGGGGGTTAATATTGGAACTACCAATGAGCAAGATATAACAAATGAACAATACACGATAGACTTTTGTAAATGAACTTACCACAGACTAAAAAGCTCCAAGCGGGAAAGGACCAAGATTTTGGTCCATTCAGGAAACAATGATGGATTTGTTGAAGGTGCTGACATGACTTTTCTTGCCAAAAAAGGTGCTGAAGAATACCGTAAAGAAGTGGACGGGGATCTATTTGAGAAATAGTTTGAAGACACTGTAACGGTTGAATTTGTCACTACGACTTTTGTATATATTAAGTATTTGTATATAGTGATTACCTGACGGATTTTATGTCTATGTTTCTAACATCATTTGTTCACTACGAAAGGACTTCAGTAGTTAAATAATATCTGTCAGCCCATAGTTTTAGGCACTACTCTACCATCACCCTTCCGGCGAAGTTGTGCATGCTGTAACCAAACCTGTCTTCACATCATGACAACAATTTTATATTTTGTCGCTAGATAATGTCATTAATAAAACGAGCGCCTATCATGTAAATGTCCGTATGTAGAATCATGTTAGTTGTTTTTTTGTTTGTTATTAATTCATAATTAAGGGTAGTAAGGGGTTTTTCTCTCTTGTGGATTTTACTATAGGTAGTTTTTAGTTACCGTGGGGCTACTGATTTTTTTCTGGCTTTGATTATATGTATCACTTTTGGGGTATAGCCACAGTAGTCCAAATACTTTGTCCGCTTCAGCTTGATAAACGCTAAAGTTTATTAGGGTTCAGTTATAAATCACTGACTCATTGACTTGAAGTCTAAAACATTTAAAGTAGTAAGTTTGATTAAACTTATTGATCTATGTAGACATACTTTACTTTTGAGTTAAAAGTATATTTTCTTCATTTATCTACCATATTTTGGCTTGAGTAAAGACATACTAGTTAGAAATCTTCTGTGTAAGATGGCATTCGAATATTTTCTGAACATCTACTCATAATATATTAGCTGTTTGTCTGTTAAATCCGATTGATTGATCTTGCTTTGGCAGGGGAGTATTGTGGTACTATTATTGCTCAAATTTATTTGAATAATCCTTAATACACACTTTATTATTTCTCTCCATTGTTTACAAAGTTGAATTATTTGTTGTATGACATTGACAATTGGCCGTGACAGTCGTGTCTTGGATAAAAGCGTTCGTTCGTCATACCGTGAAGTATCTAGTAACACTGAGTGTAGTCGTAATTTATGTTTAGCATCTGCTCTGTGACTTTATGAGTCCACAGACAACTTAGTTTGTCGCGCTGATGTTATCGGTATAGATAGAGCGTTTGCTCTGTGACTTTACGAGTCCACAGACAAATGTTGTCGCTCCGTTTTTTTGGAATTGATAGAGCGATTGATCGATGCTACTCAGAAGTGTAGGCTGTTTTACTCGCGAATGCGTATTGACTTACATAGAGGGAAGTGTAGCACTTTATGACGATCTGTGCGGAACTCGCTCCGTGTAGTTCGGATGTATGTTTCGGGTAGTTTTCTCTATGGTAGTGTTCTGTACTGAAGTTGATGAAGTGTCAGTCACTTTTTTTTGCTGTGTCCCACTAGATGGCTTAGTTTCCAAAAGTGCATCGAACGAGAATCTGAATTTTGTAAATGACTGGGTAGTCATCCCTTACTGGGTTTTATAGGTTCCTGTTCTGAATTAGTTGTGGAATATACGGTTTAGTATTTTGGTTCTACGGGAGTTCGTATTGTTGGAGAATTCCGTCCTTGGCATTTGAGGTGAGCCACATGTCGTTGAATTTCGTTCATTATTAGTTGGTTGCCGTCCAGTAAGAGGAAAATATTGAGTATTGGACCATTTTTGGAAAAGGGTTCACCTGAGGGGCCAGGGGATACCAAACACCTTCCGGATACATACTTCGGGATGTTTGGAGTCTACCTTGTAGCTAGATAGTGTTGTCTTCTGCTGTGACTACTACTTTTCCACAACTTCGTGAAGAAGACCATATTGAGGGTAACCCGGTATCGGGGCTTTCCTAATTTAAGTTACTTTTTTTCCCTAAGGTTGAATAGGCTTTATGCCATTATGTATATATAGGTAGTTCCTTATTCATTTATATTTCCATGTAATTTGTTGTAATGGTGGACATTATTATCTTGTGGTAAATTTTCATAATTTTAACCACTTGCGCATGCGTCTCTGCCTTGGTACGAACGCCTTGACTATGGTGTCGCCTTGTATGGAATTTTTTTCTATAAACTGTATATTACTTTTCAGGTTCGTTTATAGAACATATAATTAATACGTTCGTATTTACTACTGGTTCACTTGAACAGCCATATTAATTTCCCACTACGTAGGTCAATTAACTGGTATAGGTTGGAATTTAATTGTTAATCATTTGATTTTTTTTATGTGTAACAGATGTTCACGCTATTTTTTTTAAGTGGGGGGCATTTACTAGGGTTTTCAGTAGATATTAATAGTAAAACACCCCCTTAATGGTATTAAATGTTATCAATAGGAATTATAAGGAACATAAGCTGAGGTTTGCCTTTTATTTTCATCCCTTGTTTTACTGAGTTATCGGGGGAAATTAGTCGTGCTAGGCCAAAGTGGAAAACTCAGTTGGGGCCCTCACAAGTTGTCTTCTATTTTGTCCGGAAGATTAATAAGAGGGATCCACCCCTACCACCGTTCTGAGCGACGTCGAAGGCCTAAGATTGTCACCGGAGCAACCGAAAATTATGTGACCAAGTATACTAAGTGATTGTTAACTTGCACTTGTTTTTATTAATTATCATTCAATTTTCTTATCATTTAATTCAAATTCATATTTGGGCTTGAGCTCAATTTTTAAGGTTACAACACGAGTCGCAAAAAAAATAATGAAAAGGATATGATTTAAATGGACAATGCATCTAATCATTCTAGAAAACAAAGTTTTACCAAGCAATATTGGGTGAAACGTCAAATTCGGGAGAGGATGTATGAAAAGAATATTTATTTTACTTGTGAAAACTGCTGATGCATTTATATCAATACCGCGTCGTTATTCAGAACTTAAGACTAATCAGTGCCAATAGAAATGGTGTGGTTTGAAGAGAAACGGTACGTGTTCTAAAAATTTCAATCCAAACGACGATGGAAGATTTATTTCTGACGGATGAACAATAGACATCGGGAAAGTTACGTCAACCATGTTATAAAAGTCAAAATCAAATTTTAGGAATTATACTTGCAAGATGATATACATATAATGTAATAGTTGTGATTAACAAACAAATTACCTCATTTGTGGAAGTATGCTAGAAATTATGACCTTTTAATTCATTAACGAGTATTCTAATATTTATTACTCAAACATATCTTAATCTAACTAGATATTTCGTAAAAGCGGCCCTGCTTTTTTCACAAAAGTAGCAATCTTGAAATAGCAGAATGTGAATTCCATCAATTTTCAGAAAGTAAATTAGATATTTTAAAATATGCAAAAATAAATGTTGACCTTTAGGCCGTTCTTTTTTATTAACAATTACATTAAATTTAATTCAAGTGTACACTTTAACTTAAATAAATGTGAAAGTTCAGTTCCATCAAACGGATTAATATCCTCATCTGGTACACATAAAAGAGCAATTAAGTAATATTCAATGGTGTACTGATTAATAATAGTAAATCTTTTAGATAATTATAGTTATTAAAATCGCACACTGCTGTTTCTAATAACAATAATAATTTTCTTGTTTATAAATAGGATAAAACTTGCTATATTGTTGTTATAGCAGCGTAGAATTTAATTAAAACTAAAATGTATTAGTGAGATTAATATAATATTTCAACACAAAAACCGTTCGAATATTATGAAGAGAAACAGTGAAAGCAGTTCGCCTTTCAGTATAGTCACCGTACAACTCAAGGTGACATACCTAAGTTCATTGTCAATTTAAAAAATAATTATGATTTACTGATACTTACCTCTGTCTACTATCTTTCCAAATAAATTTTTTCCTCGAAGAAAGTTTCTTGTCGAACAGTTCCATCTTTGATTCCTGAACTGGAACTGACATTCATGAATTGCCATCTTGGCTCCCTTAGCTATAGCTTCGAGTAGTCCTTGATTTTCTCTGGCTAGCCTTCGCTGTTTTCTCCTAAGAGTTCCATAGTAAGCTGAGGAATCTAAGTAGGGAATTCCTGGGGAAAGGGGTGAGAGGTTATTCGGTTCCCCAGCTTTCGCAATACCCCTGAAACAAAATTGAATTAAATAATGCGTTTGCCAAAAAAATATTTTGATTAATAAAATGATTCGTATGATAAAGTGCTTTTTAAAATGGAAATTCCAATTAACTATCAATAATTATATGACTTTAAAAATGTCACATATTTATTTATAATACACCTTTGTTCCTCAAGGCCAACCGAAGAATGTTTTTTGTGTATCGTACCTACAGTTAATTTATAGTTCCATATTTAATTAGCGTGAAAACAAATCAATTCAATCTCGTATAGAAGTATAATAATTATATATATTTATTATAATATACTGTGTAGCAAAATAAAAGTTAGATCTGGCAATTATAATTTAGAATCTAATAGTCACAAAAAATATTGTTTCTAGAATCAATTTTCATGACATTTTAATTATACCTCACAGGTAGTTTCAAAATATAAATCAGTTATAAAAAAAGTCTATTGGATGGTTTCAGGCACTTTGCATGAAATATCACCATATAGTTTGATACAATCAATGCTTTGACTATTTATTGAGCCATCAACAGAACTGTTTTACGTTTTTCGTAGGATTTAAAATAAATTGGGAAGTGTCAGGCAATGTTTTATTACTATTGTGATGTTTTTGTTATTTATTTAAATAGTTGTGGGATAAAGTTGTACACACTACTATGGCTAATTACTATTTATTTATTTAAAGAAACACACACTGTATTAAACTTATTTTATATACACACTTTGCTTAATGTCTACTAATTTATTTACACTCGGTATATTAGTTCTAGTTTATTTTTACCACTGGAATATTACACTATTTATCTTCACTATTTCATTCACTGTCCGATTACTAAAAACTTCTGTAAACTGTCAGTGAACTAACTCTTTATCTTCGTTTCACTAATTCTGCACTAACTGTTAACTCGCTCAAAAACCCGCGTATATATAATCTTTAACAACTCTCGAAAATTCTAGTATTTCCCGCGATCGTCGTATGCGTAACCAAAACCTTATTCCAGAATGTTCTCGAAAGCGCATTCGCCAAAATTTATAGTCGAGAGACAGGGCCGGCTTTGAGTTGGTGACCTCGCAACACTATACTTTAATTTTTTTAAAGTTGGTGCAGAATCTTTGTTGAAATAAGGAAATAAATGTTTCTCTTGATGTATTTTTTATTAGTTTTGTTTTGAATATTATCAGTAGAAAAGTGCACCAATTTTATTTCAGAAAAGATGAAATAATCCATAGAAGATGTGGATATGCCAAATATAAGCAGATGCAGTAATTCAGTAACACGAAGTAATCGGATTCCAACACCATTAGCAGACTTGGGAAGATTGTCTTTCAATGGTACACATAAATATGGCATTAGAAGGGACTGAGACGAAAAGTGTGCCCAGTTCAATATTGATGCAAGATATAGAAGGCAAAGGATAATCATCATATATCTGATATTCAAGCAGCCAAAAAACAACAACGCCTGATGCATTAGGATGTGTTGCACATGCAGATGATTTGCTTCTCATCATTGACGCAAACAACAGAAGAGATCTCGAACAGAAAGCTAATAGTCTCATGAGTGTTGTACACGAGTGGTGCAAGAAAGTGAAACTAGCAGTTTCAGAAAACAAGTCAATGTTTTGTGTGTTCAAAGGTAAGCTAAGCAGGGATCCGCAGTTCAAGATCAATGGAAAGCTTATCCGGAGATCAAACCAAACAAAATACTTGGGAGTAACAATTAACGATTCAAGATTGTACGCCAATCATTCTGTGAGAGAGCAACATCGGCAATGCATAATATTGCAAGTTTGGCACAAAGGGATTATAAGATACCATTCAAACAGGTGAGAATCTACCTGAGTACGGTGCTTGCCTCAATAATAGGTTACGGAGCCAGTGTGTGGGTTCATAGGCTGAAAAACGCAAAAAACAGAGAAAAGGTGGACAGAGCACAAAGAAGCTTTCTGGTAAGAATGACCGGAGCTTTCAGCACAACTTCAACGCAAGCACTTACAACATTAGTGGGTGTATCGTCGTTGAGGTTTGAAATCAGGAGAAGGGCGTCAATAAACTGGCTGAGAAAGGGTAATATTGATAAAGTTGAAGAAATATTGGAAACCAGAGCTGTCTCGACAAGACAAATCGAGACATAAATATACAGCATGAAATGGCAACAAGCATGGGAAACTCCAACAAAATCAAGAAGACTCTTTTATTTTCTGCCAGTACTTGAAGAAATACCAGATCACTTCAATCCGTCACCGGGGTTGGTCCATTTTCTAACCGGACTACGTACGTGTACCTTTATAAGTTTAACCTGAAAGAAGATGAATTATGCGCCTGTGGGGAAGTTGGAACGCCTGAGCACACAGTACTGAAGTGTAACCTATACGAGGACAAAGAAGGATTAAGAACGGACATAAAAACATCGAAATAAAAGATATCCTCCTGGACAGAGAGAAATACATTAAAATAAATAACTTAGCTCAAAAAATCTCAAAACAACAACAAGAAACATACAATAACAGACCGAGAAGAGACCCTATCTAACGATGTAAAAAATAGAAATCTAAAATAAAAAACTATAAATCACCCGCGTATGGTGGGCTGCTCTGGAAAAGTTCTGAAGTAAGGGCCAAAGGCTGAGGCAGGCCAAAGAGTTCATCAAGGAACCCTCGCCAAAATTCACGGAGTATCTACTAAGCCAGAATAGGAAAACAATCAGGATCCAGGTTGGGCTCCTTACAGGGCATTGTATACTTAACAAACACATGAACAACATCGGATTGGCAGAAACAACCATATGTAGGTTTTGCCAAGAAGATGAGGAAACCCCAGTACACATACTGTGCTACTGCGAAGGCCTGACTAGGCTGAGGTTTTCAACGATAGGGGAGGAAAAACGACAACCATCCCAATATATGGAGGACCTGAGGTATGCCATCCGTCTAGTAATAAGGACGGGCTTAGACAAGGAACTCTAGAATAACAGGAGGGCATACACAATAGATCTGCAAAGGTCGTAGTGGAGAGGCTATTAGAAGCACTTAAGCCCCATATTTATCTTATCTTAAGGGCCAAAGGCTCACCGAATTGCCGTAGGGAATGCAGTAGTAGTAGAAATTAAATTCATTGGTAGAAATTTCTATAATTAACAATTAGAGATTTGTAGTAGTAGTAGTAGTAGTAAATTAACTTT
The DNA here is from genome assembly GCA_947563755.1 of Lochmaea crataegi. Lineage (NCBI taxonomy): Eukaryota > Metazoa > Arthropoda > Insecta > Coleoptera > Chrysomelidae > Lochmaea > Lochmaea crataegi. The sequence continues at coordinate 76,019,029 of OX387423.1, forward strand.
AACCTTAACAATACTAACATTAGGTTTAGGAATAGTGCATGTAGCATGTAGGGAATAAAATACAGAGTATGTAAAGGATAATATCCTAAATAATCAAAAAATAACTGCACTAGTAGAATAGGGACTAATACTAACAACTAACCTTAGATAATAAAAAAATGAAATATAATTTGAAAAATATTTTTGTAAGCCTTCAGCAAATCCGACCTGATATATAATTACAGGGATAAGGTCAAATGTTGAAGATAGTAAATGAAAAAAATAAATAAATTCAAGCAGCCATTAATGCACTGAGTAATTGTGTGATCAGTTATAAAATGGTATGAGAATACCTAGGAGAACTAGACTTTTTGTAGTATCAGCTCCAATGTAATATTGGAAGAAATAGGCAAAGCCGAAAGGAAGAAGAGGCTCCTCGGAAACTACGACCAGGTGAGAACCAATGAATATTTTGACCAGGAGATAGAGTTTTGACCTAGTCCTTATAGAACACTAACAGTCGCCTGAATGTACATGGTTTTTTGGATGGTGAATTGCTTCCACGTTTCATATCCAGCCGTCGTACTGGTGACTATCACAATGACATGGATGTCGACGTATTCGAAAAATATTTCGAGCAGAGGCTTGAACTCATTCCAGGGGGATTAGTTATAGACAAGGATAACGCGAGTTATCATTCCAGAAAAATGGAAAAAAACTCCTACAACTTCTTGACGAAAGAAGGACATAATAAACTGGATGAGAGAAAAAAATATATTTTTCTGAAAATATGGTAAAGAAGGAACTTCTGCCTATCGCAAAGCCTTATAGATCACAATATTCAGAATGGGTTGAAAGTTTTGTTCACGTTGTGAGTGCTTTAGCGAAATAAAATTGGTAAATTATTATCGATTGTTCCATTTTTTTTAATAAACTATAGAAGACTCTCAATATTTGAACTGTAATCGTAAAAACCAACATTTTTCCTTAAATAGAATGAAATAATTTCTATCACTAGGATTAGATAATATTTTAAAACAAAAGCTTATATTGGTAGCCCTAACCCGAAATTAATAACTTCCTTAGAAAACTATGTTATCTTCTTTCGCCCCAGCTGTCAAATATAACAAATGCATGGTCATATCATAGAATAGTGAGAGATATAAAATGAGAAGAAAAAAACTGTCATCAATAAGATTGAAACAAATATTGTCTGTTGAAAATTAGGGTAAAGACATCTAGAACACCTTAGACGAATCTGTTTTCAGTCGCAGTCATTTGTCTGCGGGTCCCAACCATTTTTCAACTGTCGCTGACTCGTTAGATAAATCACTTGTAAAAGGGTTGTTTCATTTTAGGGATGACTGGTTATACTGGATATTTGATACATATTTATTATGTGGTGAATTTATGATTTGGAAAAGTATAAACAATGTCATTATTTATGTTTTAGTGTTTAAATTAGGCCAACACGGTCCTGATGAGAGGCTTGACAGAAACTCAAAGAATCTTTGTATTTAGTCCTCTCCATCCAGCAGTGGCTAGTTTTTTGTCGGTGTCCCGGGTGACATACCTTTAGCTGTGGAATTTTGAGATAAGGGGTTAACGTATAGCCAAGACAACAAGTATAGATAACACCGATGGAGATGATCGCCGTTCTCACGCTCTCTTCTTTAACTCAACTTTTATTCCTGGTTCGTCATTTTTGGAATTGTGTCTTTTTCGCAATTAAGATTGAGATAGTGTTAAATCTTGAACATTCCATTCCGTAAAAGTTTTCATTTCACTCGTTCATGTTCTTCGCATCGGTGATTTATTTTAACATGATAAGTAATCGCTACTGATTAAACAAATATACTCAAAAGAAAAAAAGCAATTCAAATATATATATAAATAACGTATTTATAATTTCACTACTACTTCATAACGTCGGAAAAAAATAAAATTTGTATCCTTCATTTATTAATAATAAAATAAAAGTGTATGTGATCGTTTTGCCAATATATACTTGTAAGTCATCCAATATCGAAGAGAGAAGAAAGTTTCAAAAAGCATGAACCAGAAACATTATTATAGCTGACGGTACTCATCATCTGAACCAGAGATAAGTTCTTCACTATTCATTTCTTCAGTTGCTAGTTTGTTCAAAATGACGACATTTTCATCATAATGCCGTTGACTGAATCTTAAACAACAGCACTATGGTTAAAATGTCAACAATTTAAACAGTAAATTTGAATGTCTTCTTTCTTCAGGAATCCGTTTATTTTTCCTTCTTCAGCTCTTTATTCGGCAACAAAAGATTAGAAATCTAAATGATTTCCTACAAAAAATGTAAAAAGCAGAACTAAACACTTCGTTAGATCAGAATACATAACCTTCACCACCTATAAAGAAGATAAAAACACAAGAATCAGTGAAAATTCCGTTATTACTTGAATATTGATCCCAAATCAAGATTTGGAGCTGTAGTAATCCTTACAACACCAAATTGCCCCAAAATTTTCAGCTGACAATTATTGGAAACTTTTTACGAGAATATAACATCAAATTATAAGACCTTTACATACCAACCAACAGATGCATTGAGAAGATCTGTTCTAGAGACCCAGCTATCTAGGAATCAGAGACTTCATTCACTGTTCCAGTAATCTGACTTTCAAAGCAAAGATAATCTCAAGCTATAATCTGCAAACGAATGCAGGTCAGGCCAGAGGTAGGTGTAAGAGTCGGAATTGTAGTGCTTAAACGGTGGATAGCTATTCCAATAAACCTGTCTAAGGACTTCATAACTTTCAAATCGGAAGTGACGCGATACACTTGGAGACCATTGCAAGGTCATGATAGCCTGGGTACCACAGCACGAGGTTCATAAGGGCAAGGAACTGGTGGATGAAACGGCAGACAATGCTCATCAATGCCATTCATTGGACCGGAACCCTTCTGCAGCGTTGCAAAGTCAACAATAAATTTGGTCACATCGGAGTGGGTGGCACAGAAATCTTTAGAGTCTCACCAGGACAGGGACAAGCGAAACAGACCATTAGAGGACATTCGCCAACATTTATACAGCAGACCTAATATGCAAAGATAGGAAAACTGTCAAAGCCGAAGTAGGTATGTAAGCTTAACAGGCAAGCAAAGTTAATGAGGTTGACAGAAGAAACCATGTGCAGAATCTGTCACATAGAAAAGGAAACTGCACAGCACATCCTATGCCAGTGCGAATGCCTGGTGAATGTGCGGTTTCTTATTGAACTAGCCACCGGGAAGAAGCTACATGAAAGGTTCGAAGCTGGTTGGCTACATAAAAAGAGCCGGACTGGAGAATGTAATTTAGATTCAGAAGACAACAAAAGGTCGCAGTGGAATATGCCGATTAGCCACCTCATTAAATGTTATTCTAGTCACAGGTCCCATTAAACAAGCAAGACAAATTAAAAGTTGTATTATAACGCACGCCAGGGAAGTCAACTGTTCGTGGAAGATTCTGACAAAAGTATCATAGATTTTGTTAGATTTTCCCATTATTATTTTGATTTCTGGTCAAAATTTCTTTTTGTCAGTTACTTAAGCTTATTTTTATACCTTTAATTAGGTTCATGGCACCTATTAGCTTCAGATAAGTACATGCTGTTCTTGTAGCTCTTCTTATCATTAACCGGTGACTTATAACGCAATAGACCTTTTTAAAAAATTCGTAAACTTTGTCAAAATCCCCGTATCAATTTCGAACAAAAAGATGATTAAAAATAATCCCTTTCCAGGAACAAGTAGGTAAATAAATTTAATTTAATCTGAAAGTAATAAAATTTCAAAATCCCAGATTTACCGTTAAATCTTTAACTAAAAATATTCAAATCTCCATTTGTAAGTAAACACAAACTGGATAAAGGATTGTTGATACTACTAATTGTTTGAAGAGCTGCTAAAAGCTATTATAATATTCATTGATGTGCAAAAGAATTCAATAGACACACAGACTACGAACTCAGTTCCGCATGATAACGGGATTTTACTGAAATTCGAGAAATAAAACGTTTTTATTCTTTTGTTTGAAATCAACGGTTCTTCGAATGGTCGTAAAAAATCAAAATAAACACTAAAGTGTTTAAAACAAGCAATGATATTAAAGAAGAGTGATCGAGAACACGTAAAAAATGACACAAAAATGTCCGCAATAATTTACTATAGTATAGTATAGTTTTTACTATAGTTTATATTTTGAAAAGGTAAGTAGGTCAATCAATCACACTTTACCTATTTTAATACGCTCAAGCACTTACAGTGTGAGCCATTATTTCTACCTGTATTCCCTATCTTTTACGTGTTAAACAACACTCACTGAACTAGTGTTAAAAGCACACTCTCTATAAACAGTTTTTGACTGCTCGACTGCCGAATTCAGTTTTAATCATAGATCAAGTTCCGCAAGAGGTCGCGGGACTATTAGAATATGGCTAACAGCTAAAGGCCAGTTTTTACGAGAGCTTATTACTTACGCGGCCATTTTTTCAACACTATATACTTTTTTCAATAATTTTCCTTGTCATTCTCGATAAATTTCAATCATTTTCCTTGACCTTCTCGATAAATTACAAGACCTTCTAGTCCCACTTGCTAATGATACCATAATCCCTCTTTCGGGTAATTCCAGCTAGTTTTGCGGAATTCGACCCTAGCCTCGAGAACAATAGATATGGGGTTCTCTTTGGCAAGAGTTTGAGTAAATGGACAAAAAATGGAGAATTTGCGACAACCCTGGAATAATTTTTCCTTATTACGATTGGACAAAGGAAAGTTAAGCTAGCGAGACGTAAGCAGTTTCGCCAGATATTCAGTGTTTTGTCAAAAAAACGATCTAAAGTTAAAAAATGCATGTAGTATTTCTGAAAACAGGTTTTAAAAAGAAATTTTGAAAATAAAAAAATGTATAGGATGTTCTATTAAAAAAAAATGGTGGTGGCGTCATTACAGGATAATAGTTCGCCCTGAGCATTAGGTTGTTATTTATATAGTTATAATCGAAAACCCTTTTTATACCCGAAGGTACGTAAGGGTAGATATCTATATCTAAATTTTTTGTACGTAGATAAAATTGGTCCATTCCATTTTTTGCCATCTTTTTTGCTTCTTCCCATTTTATACGTCTTCTTCTCAGTATTTCTGCAATTTCTTGGTTCCAAGTTTTCTTAGGTCTTTCTCTCTTCCTTTTCGTATTAACTCGGGCTTCCCACACATCCCTGACTGGTCGGTTGTTCATTCTTGTTAAGTGTCCGAACCACTTAAGCTTTTGGTCATCTAACATTCCGAGTATTGGTTTGACTTCCAGTTCCTTTCTCATATTCTAGTTTCTTATACGGTCTTTTCGTGTTATTCCCTTCACTCTCCTCAGATATTTCATTTCCATTGCTTGGATTCGACTTTTGGATATCTGTGACAGTATCCAGCTTTCACTTCCATAAGTGAGGATTGGCCGGTAAACTGTTTTATATCAGTAGGTAGGTACTGTAATTTTGGTTTTGGTGCTGATTTCCTTTTTTTCTTATAAATGATTTTGATAACGAAGTTTTGATGCATTGGTGATCCTTTCGTTTATTTTCATATCTTCATTTCCATTTTCATTTATCTTTATAACAAGGTATTTAAATACGTCCACCTACTCGATTTCTTCCTCTTGTATCTTTAAATGTGGACATTACTTTTGTTTTCTGTATGTTTATTTTCACGTTTTTCTTCTTTAGTTCGTTTTCCCATATTTTTTTTTCAAGTCTTCTTCGCTGGGTGCACAAATCATTAGGTCATCTGCAAACACACACTCAGTCAGGGTGATTGGTTTCAACCTGTTGTAACCTATATGTATCTGCGTATCTACGTTTTCGTTTCCTTAATGATGTCGTCCATCACAATTATAGACAATAGAGGACTTAGTACTCCACCTTGTCTAAGTCCATCTTTGACTCTGAATGTATCGGATCCAAGGTTATGTCTCCTGACGTAGCTATTATTGTGGTTGTACAGGCTCATTATTCGTGAGGTTAGACTCTTTGGAACCGATCTTTGGTCTAGGCTAATCCAAACTGTTTTTGTGCTATCGAAAGCTTTTTCAAGGTCCAAGAAAGCCATATAAACTTCTTTTGTTTGTGTTTTTTCCATCATTTATTAAATTGTATTTTAAGTATCAAATAAATTAGGATGTTTGTGATAAATATCATTCATTGAAGTCTTTCACAGTACAGCATTACAGGAAGATGGTGCAACAAAAGTTTGCTCCATTATTAACTTTTTAGAGGAAAAATAGTTATTTGTGTATTTAGAGCGTAAAGTAACAGATTGCCGCGCGACGCGGAGCGGAGCGGAGCGCGGCGATCTATCGAAAGCGGCAATTTTACTTTACACTCGAAAAACACACATAATTTTTTCTACAGTCGCCCTTTTAATAATTAAAACATTTTTTATATTATCTTAGGTTATAATAGGAGTTCTAGAATAATCGTCATTTTCGCTATTCATCATGATTAACCCTAAAAAGATCTACTGACTAGAGATGTTAAAAAATAATCGATTTTTATATAAATCGATTATTATTTTCTTATAATCGATTTTTAGTTATAGATTTTTATAGTAATATTAATCGATTTTTAGTAAATTGATTTTATAAATTACGTGTTTAAATCGATTTTCGGAAACGGCTCGTATTATTTATTGACTATTTTTCAAAATTTTGACAACTTTTTACGATTATTGACCATTTTTCAAAATTTTAACAATTATTGACCATTTTTGACAATTATTCACCATTTTTGACATTGATTGACCATTTTGACTGTTTTTCAAAATTAGTGACCATTTTTCCAAATTTTTGATAATTTTTGACCATTTTTCAAAATGATGACAATTTTTAACCATTTTTGACAATAATTATCCATTTTTGACAGTTTTTAACAATAATTGACAATTTTTAACAGTTTTTAACAATAATTGACAATTTTTAACCATTTTTGATAGTTTTTGACCATTTTTCAAAATTATTGACCATTTTTGATAGTTTTTGACAATTATCGACCATTTTTCAAAATTTTTGACAGTTATTGACCAATTTTGATAATAATTGTCCATTTTTGACAGTTTTTGAGCATTTTTGATAGTTTTTAACAATTATTGACCATTTTTAACAATTTTTGGCCATTTTTCAAAAAAATTTTAAAATTTTTGACAATTGACCATTTTTAAAAATGTGGCCATTTTTTAAAAAAATTTAAAATTTTGGACAATTGACCATTTACGACAATTTTTGACAATTTTTGACAATTTTTGACAATTATTGACCATTTTTGACAAAAATTGTCCATTTTAGACAGTTTTTGACAATTTTTAACCATCTAGGTCTATAAAGGGTCTTAATCTATTTTCCAATATGCTTTCATATAATTTGGAAACTACGCTCAATAATGTAATACCTCGATAATTAGTTCATTCTGTCGTGTCACCCTTTTCATGTATAGGCATTATTACTCCTATTTTCCAGTCGTTAGGCACCTGAGCGGTTTTCCAAGATTTATTAAGCATTTTTCATAGTAGCTGTCTACCTTGTTTTCCTCAGTAAATGATCATTTCTGGCGTGATTTTATCATGTCCACCAGATTTTCCCCTTTTTGTCTTTTTAATTGCCTGCTCGAGTTCTTCTGCTGTTATGCTTTCATTTCGTTCAATATCTATTTTTATTTCTGTTTCTATCACATCTGTTGTTACTTCTTGGGTTTGCTGGTTTAAGAGTTGTTGAAAGTATTGTAACCAGCTCTGCATTATTCCTATATCGTCTGAAACTATTTGGTTCTTCTTATTTTTGACTTGTTTTATTGTTGTTATTCAAAGAACAGTAAATTAAAATTAAAAATCTACCTGTTTCAACATTTTCTTAACAATCAATGAATACTGCCACATAACAGGGTGGATTGTTTGAGTGGTCCACTTTGTATATAATCAGTATTCCATCTACCCGTAGGTCAGAATATTTATATAAAAATTACGGTTAGTCAAAAACCTCGAAGTACAAGCTTAATAAAAAATTATATTATTAGGTAATTTTAGAAATTTAAAAATTCATCAATTTTTCGACATCTTTTTAGCCTTATTTTTCGTAATAGTTTTGAAATTTGCTTTTTTGACATTTGAAGCGCGTATTTCAATTTACTTGTAGGAAATTATTTTTGACTAAATTCTAAGTAACTTTATGACCTGATGAACCTAAAATTATTTTGATTTCAAGTATTTTCTTGATCGATTAATAATTATTTTTTTACATACTTCTGTAGAGTTATTTTTATCCCAATTTTCTCAGAGATTACAGATAATAAATGAATCGATGTGACACAAGTTATATACACAATAAATACACCAACTGATTAATTTCCATAAACTGTACGTGAAATAGGATGATCAAATGTGGAATGACTGACTAAAAATCCAAAAATTTAACGAATTTCAATGGCGATGGTCTTGATAAGTATCCTGTCTATCAAAAGCGACGGTAGCTGACAACTTTTGATGTATACGCGCCAAGTCGGGCTGTACACGGGCACGAACGTAATCCTGTAAATCTTGGCTGTCAGTCCGGAACGATGTGACCGAACTTTTAATGAAACATTTTAGAAAATTTGGGCAGCCAAGATACGTGCGACGATTTGGAAGTTCACAGATATCATCTCAAGAACGGAAAGATTGATTTCGAGCCGTTTGGGAAATATTACTCGGGTAAAAGAAGAATAGTCAAAGAAATTATTGGTTCTATGACGGAGATTTAAAAAAAATGAATACATTTCTATTTATAATTAAGTACAATCTGTAAGAGAAGTTTATAGTGTCAACAATCAATAAATTATAAACTGAATTTCTTCTGTGAGAAAAACAAATCTAAATTCATCAGAGCTAATGATGCCCACGAGACGAGTCGAGAAAAAAAGAGACGAGACGAGACTTTGTAAAATCTCGTTTCGAGTCTCGTCTCATGTCTCGCGCGAGAGTATCGCAAAAGTCTCGCAACATTTTCGTGTTTCCTGTCTAAATGAAATACACAAATAAAATCAGTTCTAATTTTTATTTTAATGAACAAAAACTTAATAATCTAACAAGATAAATAGAAAAAACCTAAAACCGATCATAGATACATGCAATACACATAAAAAAATTTTCGCTTTGAATTTTAATGAGTGTATCGAGGAGAGATGTCTAGAAGGGTCATCTTAAGGAAGATTTCTTTGAAGTAATGAAATTCGATAACCAAAATTATTATGCGGACTTGCGATTTAAAAAAAAATATTTAAAAAATATTTTTTTTCGTTTCTTCGAGGCAATGTTATTGTAAACACAGACATTCGCTATTATGCGTATTTAAGAAATGTCAACATTCACGATAATTAGAATAATTAATTAACATTTGGCATTTTTATATGCGATACTTCGAGACTTTTGCGAGACTATCGAGTGAGATTCGAGACTAAACTTTTGAAAGTCTCGTCTTGTCTCGCAAGGAAAATTTAAAGTATCGTCTCGAGAGACGAGACTCTCGCAAACCAAAATATCTTCTTTTAAGTTCTGAAAAAATTATACTTTCATAACTACAACACAAACTATAATATCTTTTTTATCGGTCACGGAACAAACTTTATGCAATTGACTGTAACTAATATTTTCAATAGTTAGTTAAAAATCTTTCCATAAAAACATTTGCAAAAAACTATCTTCATTTGAAATTCCCAAAACAATAGCTCAGTTACGTATATGAAACAATAGTATGATAACATTCTCAAGGAGCGAAATATCCAATTAATTTAGACAAAATATGTATATTCAGTAATAAAAAAAATATCTACCACCAATTAAAAGCGCCCAATTTGCTGCTCCATGAAACCTCCTCCTAAACACAATTGCAGAATTCAAATTCTTCACTCAACACGTTGGTTTATCTAACTACTCACTTGATAAAGCTATAACATCCTAGTGTTCACCTGAAATATTTCTTCTCGGAGCTTGTAACGTGTACTATTAGGTTCACATTCACAAAGTTTTCCTTTTTGTTTTGGTTTAGAGCTCCACCTTTCGTCAACTTTTCTTTCTTCCACTTTATCCCATATTTTCTTTCTGCTCACTCTGTCAAAAGCTTGCTCCTAGTCTATAAATACGAAGTATATGTCTATGTTTTTCTATTTTGTGTTTTTCTAAATAATATGCTTAACCGTGAATATGTGATCGTGAACACTTCTTCTAACTCGGAACACACCTTATGCTTCATTCAGTGTTGGTTCTGTATGCATTACCGATTTACCAATCAATAATTTTTTCGTACTCATTTAGTTCTGAACTCAACAACATTATCTCCTTGTAATTTCTGCACTCTCACTTTTTTGTCATTAACTATAGTTGCGCTGACTATTTTACTATCTCTCATATTTTTTATGGGTCTGCTTAATAATTTCAACTATCTAAGCAATATCTTGTCTTTATGTTCAATTCTCAATTCTCCCAGTACTTCATAAACATTATATTTAGAGTTACCCTTTTACTTGTACCTACAAAAATACCCTGTATTTTGTTATATTGTGATATTCAAGAAATAAACAACCCAAATAAAGTGTTTCGAGAACAATTTCTTGGTAGAATAACGTCACTGTTGGTTGCTGCTTCCACTCAGTCTTGATGGCGTAAAAGACAAAAGTTGGGATTAAATGATGGGTATATGCAGCCAATAAGGCCAAGTTGTCAATATGGCCAATTCCTCATATTTCGGTAACTATCTAAAATTTTAAGTAGATGGCGCAATACGTATAAACAGTATATTCGCCAAATACACCAGCCGCAAAAGTCATCAGTCTTGAGCAAACCGCGTGTGCCGCTTTCCAAATGAAAATTGTGATTCAAAATTGCCGCATATAAAAGTGAATTTTTTTTAAATCTACTGTTTTACTAACAATCTCGTAAGTATTTTTTCTCCCTTGTTACAGGAATAAAGATGGGTAGTATTATCTCCAGAGGCTTAAGAGGCCAATGGAAGCAAGAAGACTTAACCCAAGCGCTTCAAGTTGTGAAAGGGGGCATGTCAGTAAATAAGGCTAGTATCACTTTCAGTCTACCAAGAAGAACCCTTAGGCGCTATGTAGAAAAAAGGAAGATTGGTTAAGCAGCTATGAGTATCAAACCAATTAACTCAAGAACAAGAAACTGAATTAAGTCGAAGAATCATTCGCTTATTCCAAGCAGGTTACCCGCTTACTGCAAGGGTACTTCGTCGATGTGTTTACGGGTATACCAAGCTGAATAATATTCCAAATCCTTTAAGAGAGGAAAAAGAAAAGGCTGAACGACATTGGCTAAAGGGATTTATGGAAAGAAACCCTCACATCCGAGTTAGAAAAGCCCAAAATTTATACCCCCTTCAAGAGCCCAAAAACGAAACAAATTTATTGTTGATGACCATTTTACCAAGCTAGAAGAAATAATGAGATTTTTCAATGCCTGCAGGGACTTCAGTATTTGTGACTGAAAAAGGTAGCAGCATTTTCCCGCTGGATACAGCATTTTCCAAAGTTTAAGGTTCAAGGTCAGGTTCTGCTTATTTTTGATCGAGCCAAGTGTCACGTGGATCTCAGTATTTTGGAAACCGCTGACAGATTCGATATTACGTTTTATTGGTTGCCCAGTAATACAACGCACGAACTCCTACCAATGGATAAAGCTGTCTTTAGAGCGTTTGAGTACTACTGGGACGAGGTTGTACTGTTGTAGGCACTGAGGCTATAAAATATTTTTCCAAGCATCCAGAAGAACGTTCTATTAGTAAGATGCGTTTCGGAAGCATATTTTTAGCTGTTTGGGATAGAACAATGACCATGTCAAATATTGAAGTAGGCTTCAAGGCAACAGGAATATATCCTTTGAACAGGGATGCAATTCCAGATATTGCATTTGCTCCAAACACCATCACAAGTCAAAATCAGGACCAAGAAACTCAACAGCAACAGCAAATATCTCAAGAAACAATTACACCTACCTCTAGTTTATTAGAGAATAAGGAAAATGATGACGATTACTCAATTCCTATAGGAGCTGGTCCATCAACATCTGGTGTAAGATTAAAAAAGAAAACCCGTACTAGAGACAGAACTTCTACCAATGATGACAGCAGCAGTGATACAAAGAGCCTTTTCAGTGTACACGATGAATCTGATGAATCTTATTCTGAAGAAGAAGTTGTAGAAGATCTCTTTTACTGAGATGCTGCCAACTCCGGATCAAGCACCAACCAAAGCTAAGAAGCCCAGAAAACCTGCTCTGAACAGAAGAGCCCAAGTTGTCACAAGAAACTTGTTCAATAAAAAAAACAAAACTAAGGACTCATATATACAAAAATATAAAAAAAAACGAAAATATCGAGAGCTACAAAACCACAAGGTGAAATTTAGAAGGAGTCTTGGTATTGTAAACTCTAAACTCTGCCGGGAGGATAGACAAATCGATATGCGCTTATGCGTTAAATGCAAGGATTATGTCCATGAGGAGTGCATTGGACTCACCAAAAACGATATCATAGAGATTTTCATATGTCCAGAATGTGAGTGAAAATTTGATTTTTATTAATAAAAAATCTGCTTTTGCAATCACCCTGTATAGACCCATCATAATAAATTGATTTTTTCTCCGATTGACATTAAACGTCAGTTTTAGTGACATTTATCGATCATAGAAGTAAACACTTTTACTGTCTAGGCAGTAAAAGTGATTTTTAATGCCTAGGCATTAAAAAAATCATTTTTCCGCCCACCTCTATCCAAAGTATACATTTCCTGGCCTCATTGTAGGAAGCAAAGTCGTACTTTTCCTTCCTAGGAAGGAAAAGTAAATGTGAGGTTATGGTACGTCATGAAATAACTTACACGGCATTGACGACTTAAACTATATTCTATTATATATGTATAAATTTTACCATTTAATTAAAGTATTTTGCAAAATGGCAGGAATCAGTAAATTGTTATTTTATTTTAACGATTTTTACATTAATTATTTGACTTCAGCAATACGTTATATTCATGATTCCGCAAAACTTCCCTACGAGTCTCGGTAGCGCAACGCGTAGGAGCACAGCTCACAGGCCCAAGGAATCAAACAATCACTTACACGTCACACATACATAGGCTAACTTCACTGTGCACACTATTATTGTCGATATTTAACATTATATTTATTAACTTTCGGAAGATGTTATTATGTATACAATTTAAGGTCTAATTGACAATAATAATTAAAAAATGAGATTTAATTATTACCTATAACATACGATTAGAAAAAATATTACAAATTGTGGGTTATATCCGTCATAAAAAAGTTCATTTTAATTTGATTTTTCTAAACATACTGTACAAGCAATCGGAGAAAAAATTATATACGGTTGACTTTTAATTACTTACAATATCTGCCCAATAATGTACTTTTTCTTCAAGCGTATAATAATATCTATATTATTTTCGGCAACACAGATCGTAGAAATAACCAATTTTTTACTAGTAAAATAATGAACGCTCATTATTGTACTAGAAACAAAATAATGAGAAACGATAGTCTTATTATGGGCGTTGTAACCAAGTAGGCAGGAACTGTCATTTAATTTTTATTTAATTTGATGTTTGTCAGTTTTGAAAAGTGTATTGTAAAAATGTCTCAAGAAGAAGAATTTCAATGTACACCTCCGGAATTAGTAGAAATAGCTAATTCTACTATTGAAACACTAATTCCGACGAAGTCACGAAAAGTGTATGATTTTGATTATGAAAAATTTATAAAATGGTGCAAAGAAAATATTGTACGAAGACACAGAAAATGTTATGCTTGCTTATTTTACGTATTTGTCAAGAAAATTTAAAAGTTCGTTTTTTTATATTTGTATTAATAAATAGTTGAGATATAAACAATGTATTCAATTATTTTATACTTATAAATTGCATTATTTTTACGCTTGAAGAAAAAAAAGTATATGTCACTCGGAGCAGAAGACCTATTATATGTTTCGCCCAGTTTGCACAGCCTCGGCAGTGCAATAATCTGGGCTCAACAATAATGATAGCCTTCTACTCCTAGTAACATGTACTATTATTATACTATAGCTTATCCAAAATTTTGGAAAGTTCAAACATCATGAAGTAAAGAAATAAAACGTCTTGGCATGGCCATATTGGCTGCATATATCTACCTAACATACAATGTAAATCTAAAAACTGGGCCACTGACGTATTTAAGTTAAATAAATATACTTTGATTGGTAAGTAACCAGTGGCGGCTCCTCGAAGGAGGCTCGGCCTCCTCATCCAGCAAATAGCAATTACTGATCAATTTTGACAATTATTGACCATTTTTGACAATTATTGACCAATTTTGAGAATTTTTGACAATTTTCTCAAAATTATTGACAATATTTGACCATTTTTCAAAATAATGACAATTTTTAACCATTTTTGAGCAGTTTTTGACAATAAATGTCCATTTTTGACAGCTTTTAACAAGAATTGACAATTTTTAACAATTTTTGACCATTTTTTCAAAATTTTTGACAATTGACAATTATAGACCATTTTTCCAAATTTTTGACTATTTTTGAAAATTTCTCAAAAAACTGTTTGTTTTTAAATCAACTATTTTACAGAATTTTGAGAATTTTTGAACATTTTGACAATTTTTTAAATATTTTGACAGTTTTTAACGATTTTTGTCAATTATTGACCATTTTTCTACAATTATTGACCATTTTTGACAATTATTGATCAATTTTGGGAATTTTTGACAATTTTTCAAATATTTTGACAGTTTTTAACGATTTTTGAAAATTATTGACCATTTTTCGAAGTTTTTGACAATTTTTCTAAAAGTTTTGACAATTACTGATCACTTTTGACAATTATTGACCATTTTTAACAATTATTGATCAATTTTTAGAATTTTTGAACATTTTTGACAGTTTTTCGAATATTTAGAAAATTTTTGAAAATATTCGGCAATTATTAACCATTTTTCCAAAATTTTGACCGTTTTTAACAAATTATTAACCATATTTCAAAATTTTTAATAATTTTTGACAATTATTGACCATTTTTCGAAATTTCTGACAATTTTTGACAATTATTGACCATTTTTTAAAATATTTTGACAGTTTCTAACGATGTTTGACAATTATTGACCATTTTTCAAAATTTTTGACAATTTGTCAAAAAGTTTTGACAATTGACCATTTTTTAACAATCATTGAACATTTTTGACAATCATTGATCAATTTTGAGAATTTTTGACAATTTTTCAAATATTTTGACAGTTTTTAACAATTTTTGACAAATTTTTCTAAAAGTTTTGATAATTATAGACCTTTTTTTGACAATTATCGACCATTTTTGACAATTATTGATCAATTTTGAGAATTTTTGAACATTTTTCAAATATTTTGACAGTTTTTAATGATTTTTGACAATTATTGACCATTTTTCGAAATTTTTGACAATTATTGACCATTTTTCGAAATTTTTGACAATTTTTCTAAAAGTTTTGACAATTATTGGCCATTTTTGACAATTATTGATCAATTTAGAGAATTTTTGAACATTTTTGACAATTTACAAATACTTTGACAGTTTTTAACGATTTTTATGTCCAGCCTCCTCGCTTAAAAAGTTCACGAGCCGCCACTGTAAGTAACAGAGATAAAAATGAAACGTGAGCTTGTAGAAATATTTTTTTACAGTTTGGTGATGTATCCTTAAGATATTTTGTTCCTTAGCTACAATAGTATACACGTAAAGTATATTTTTAAATACATTTTTGTGTCCATCTTTCCCTGTAAAAAGTTCACGAGTCGGCACTGGAGATCCGGTATTAGTCGTCTCTCTACTCGTATTTACCACATCGAATTCCATGTTATTATCATAGGTACCGAATCGTACGCCTGTTATTGGCTCTTTTTTCTCAATTAGTTGTATAAATATTTCCTAATGAACTTTTCTGCTTTAAAAGAAGCTAGGTCGCCGCCTCTAAACGCAATTCCTTTTTATTTTCCATCGGATTTTAATAGTATCGTTAAGTAATAAGCCGGAAACTTGGAATTTAGTCAATATAAAATTATTATATTTCTAGTTAACCCATAACTGAGAAGTTTAATATTTACTTCTCACTGTTATTTACTATGAAAGGTGTGATCTATATGTTACAGCTGTTTAGTCGGCTAAGGACGGATGTGATAAATAGCAGATTTACTTATTTGAACTTACATCAACAGGTTGCTGCATCGTGATTTATGTTTAAAAATCTCGGAATTTTATAAGAAGAAGGTGCACCAGCAAACAATAATCATGAGAAAATTCCACAATAATAAAATTAAAATATTTACTAGTAAGAGGTAAAGTATGTACCTGTTAGTCACTTCGATTTTGCATTGAATACTGTAATTTGTCACTATCAATCGATTTTCTATAGAATAAATAAATCAAGTTGATAGAAGCGGCTTTTTCTTTCTTTATGTTTATAATAAAATGGATGACATGGACTACCATCAACTTCCTTATAGAAAAAAGTAGAGGCGTACTTTTTTCCATGTAACTGTCAACGAAGGAAAGGCCTAAATACAGTTGTTGTTTTTCTAATAATGATGTTTATTCGTATTTACAAGAATATTATTCAGTTATAAATGGATCTTTATGGATCTTAGTATAACGGTAAACAAAGTAGTAGCCTCTTCACCTCATTCCCATTTATTATAGATACATATATAGGAAATAAGTGCACAGGTTTTTTAAAACTAATTTTTCATCTAAGTATATAAATATAGGTACTTCTGGAAACTTGTCTTTTTTTAAGCCCAAAATTTGAACAGGTGATCTCCATCTTTAAAAGTATTTATCATCTCGTTAGGACATGTTAACTTTTTATCAGTAATTTGTGACTCAAAATAGCCTTTAGATGTTTCTTTCCGAGACTATCATATCACATCAATTGAAGGAACTTTTAACATGGATAAAACAGCAGTGCATTAGAAGGACAGCTCATTTTGCCCTGATCCAGCGATGCCTATTGGACCAGGTTTACCAATTCCCTTTCAGTTTTTCAATAAAGGTTTCTGCTTTAAACCTATTTTAACAGCGATTAAATTAATCCCAGGAATTTAGTGGTTAAGGGCCGGTTGTACAATTTCCTGTTTAACGGAAATTAAGATGAACTATAGTTCGAGCTGCGCTTGAGATGGCGTTGTTGCTGGAGTAAAGATACAGTTTAGAACGCTGGTTAAGTTAAACATAAGTTTGCAAAACTTTTGCACGTATGCGCAAGCGCTTGAATGACAGCAGAGAAATAAATTATCATGTTCTGTGTCTCTATGGATAGAACAGCAGAATTTAAGTTTATTAGTGATTAAAACAAAATATATTTTTTCTACGACAACCTCGATAAATGTTCATTTTATAACCGTAACTTCAATCATAAACAAGCACTTTTTGTACAGAATTTCATTTTTGCATCGGTTGCTAGGTAAGCTGCTAAGCAACAAATGCGAAATGGAATATTTCGTGTTAGGTCTAGGTTCACTCTAAAATCAAGACGACTACGGCTTGTCAAATTATGACGTCCAGCGACAAATTGATGAAATGTCAGCAGATCGTTTCTGTCAAAGTTTTAGTAGCTAACGAGTAATTTCATAGTTGTTTTCTATAAAAACTATTAATTCAAATAGAAACTGATCGTGATATTGACTTAGATTTGACACCTCCGAACATAATAGAAGCAGCGAAGGTAACAACACTGAATTTATCACCGCAAACGTCGAAGAGTATGTAATGAAATGAAATGAAATATTATCAGTAGTATAGTATGCAACTCGCAACAAAATGGGCATCATTTTGTGCTCATTGCATAATATACTATTATGAATCAAATGCAATATGTAAAGTAACAGTCTGTTGTAGAAGCATTTCGAACTTACTTCAACTTTGCATTGATATGGATGGTTTTGTGGTAAAAGTCTAGTTCAGTGAACCAACGCGGATTTTGACGAAATATTTTTTTTTAAATTAATTCGAGGTCGCTGAACACGAAAATGAAAAAAGAAATCGGCGCTCTCTTACCAAAAACGAGTTATGAATTTTTGAAGATGAGTTCAGATCAGCACTGCACTGGTTTTATTGTCATATAACAACTGATTTAAATGATGCATTATAAAGTCTACACAATGTTAATTACACTATAATTACTTTTTACGATATTCCTCTCACACACACATTTAAAAAACACTGATATTGATATTCATTTCTTGCAAATTCGTTTTTTAATTCCACAATTATTATATCTTTTGACATTTTCATGTAACATGACTGACATATAAGTTTTGGTCTGTTTCCGCTCAGTCGCACAACTTGTACCCAATAGCAAATCCAGCCATTAGATATTTAGCCACTTGAATTAGTTGCTGAATATTTTCGATTTCATGATCGTGACATAGAAGATATAAACAAGATGAACATCATGAACATACACCTATTTTTCCGATAGCTGGCGCTGTATTTGGCTCAACTTTCGTTTAACTGAAATCGGTTATGGAAAAATTATATGAACAGCCATCTACATACTGTGAGAAAGGCGCGCCGGATCGACGTTTCGCAATTCGCGCGCGCGAATTGCGAAACGTCGATCCGGCGCGCTCGCTTCGCTCGCGATAATCAATCTCCTTCATTATTTCAAACGGAAATCCAATCTAATAAATGTATCAAGATGATAAGAAGCGATTGCGATTTCACTTTGATCGGTGTTAGTTGGTCGGGAAGCGATATTAGTAGAATTTTCAAATTTTCTAAAAAGGGGAAACAGCTTCTGATAACCAAAGTCTTATAATATTAGCAGTATGTTAAAAATTTGATTTGGAATTACACCTGCAGCAACTATTTTCGTTGTCAGCAGTGTTTATAGAGGCCGAACAACTGAGGAGGTGATTTTTTTAAAGAATTAATTTATGAGTGCAATTCAGAGAAAAAAAATTGTTCAGCATCCTCAATGATCAAATTGAATGGTTCATTATCCTTCAAATAAATGATAAATATCAACCAAACTTATCTCAAAACTAACCATCTTCCTAAAATCAACATCTCTCAAAATTTGAAAAAAAATGTTTCAGCTGTAATACGGCGCTAGCTATCGGAAAAATAGGTGTATGTTCATGATGTTCATCTTGTTTATATCTTCTATGTCACGATATGGTCACGATCATGAAAACGAATATACTCAGCAACTAATTCAAGTGGCTAAATATCTTTTATGGCTGAATATGCTATTAGGTACAAGTTGTACGACTAAGAAGAAACAGACCAAAACTTATATGTCAGCAGATGTCAGTCATGTTACATGAAAATGTCAAAATATATAATAATTGAGGAATTAAAAAAAGAATTTACAAGAAATGAATATCAATATCAGTGTTTTTTAAATGTGTGTGTGAGAGGAATATCGTAAAAAGTAATTATAGTGTAATTAATGCATCATTTAAATAAGTTATTATATGACAATAAAACCAGTGCAGTGCTGATCTGAACTCATCTTCAAAAATTCATAACTCGTTTTTGGTAAGAGAGCGCCGATTTCTTTTTTCATTTTCGTGTTCAGCGACCTCGAATTAATTAAAAAAAAAATATTTCATCAAAATCCGCGTTGGTTCACTAAACTAGATTTTTTCCGGTTTTGTTACCGAAAACTCAGTTTTAGAAATTTCAAATTATTTTTTTAGATCGTAAATTTTATTATATCAATCAGAAAAGCTCACTCGGTTTCCAAAAAAAATCGCGTTTGAAATCTTTCGACCTTCCCCATGGAAAAACAGCCAGTTTTATACGCATTTCTAAAATTTTGACATCAGCTTTGAATCAATATGGAAATGGGGAAGATTTTTTTGAAAAATGTGGGCTATAATTTTTTTAAACTATTTCCAGTTTAACTTTCGTGAAAATGATAAACATGATTTTGAATTAAAAATAACGATTCCCAAACCACGAATTTTCTTGACGAAAATAAATATAAAGTAAATATACAGTTACGAGTTTATTAAGAGATTTATGTAGGTACTGTATGAAATTAAGTTGTTATACATTACTTAAGTACGTTATTAGATTCATAAAACTTGAACCTAATAATATACAATCTTTAATGCGGTTTACGTAAACTGGAATCGTCAATCACTTTCCACGTACGGCGGTCATTATATGATTATGGTGTAAATATACCTCCGCATTCGCCATTTTTTCAAAAAAAATTCCACTGATGATATTTATCACGCAAATTTTACTATCTTTTATGCTTTTTAAAAAGATTAACTCCAGTTACCTTCTCGTGATATTATAGTGTATTATTTTAGTACAACTATTTCTACCCATATGTAGATTGCTCAGCTTATCTTTAACGTGTAAAATAAAACCCACCAAAGTAGCATTGTAAAATGTGTAGTTAATTATTTAGGTTAGAATTTATGCTTATTGTTAAATTATTAACTTTAATATCAATGTATTTAATTATAATTATGAAATATATCGGACAAGCAGTTTGGTTATAAATTGTTATTCGATATACCTAAGTAACAATTGCTAGATAAGCAGACACGCGCTGTATTGAAAGAATGTGTAGATTGGCAATTGTTGCTTTGTGTTTTGTCAAGGAGTTCAAATTAAACATTTGTCGAAGAAGGATGTGTTTTATTTAAAGAACGTCAACCCTAATTAAAAGGAACCTAAACAGAATAATTTAACATTATTAGAGCATTAAAAGCACTCACCCTATAAACAATTTTCGACCGCTCGAGAACAAAAGATATTGGGGTTCTCCGAAAAAAAAGTGGTGAGCATAAAGCGTAAAATGTTGTGTACGGTAATAAGAATTCATCGTCTGAAAAGTTATCATGATCAAGTGAAATTGTCAAAGTCTCTACTGTTCCTTAAATCAATAAGTTATTTTCATTTTTCGTTTTTCTTCTTGCTTCAATTTTAATCGTCCTAAAATAGTTTGCTTCTGTGGATTTTAGCACTTTATTTATTTGAAGTTTGAATTTTTTTTCTGGAATAAAATTGATGCTTTCCTTCCGATGATATTCAGTACAAATAAAAAAAATTGAGATATTTGTTGATCTTCAATTCAAAAAAAATTTAATATTTTGCACTAACGCCCACCAACCAACCCCGATAATCGATAATGTGACAGTTTCATTATACCACCTTTGAAAAAAAAAATATTAAGTATTATCACAAACACCCGAACAGAAAGTGAACAAGTTACGCAAAACTTGCGAGCTTATCTAAATTGTTGTTAAATCATGATCATAAAATTTTAGGGCCATTAGATTTATTAAAGATTGAGATTAACAATGAACTGATTGGTTGTATTGCGGTTAAAAACATAAGTTTGTTCGTGAATCTAAAAAAATCATGCATATATTGTTGGGGTGCTTACTGTATAACTGCAGTCAAAATAAAATGTTCACTGCAGGAAATAAAAAATACCGAACTGCAGTTTAAGCATTTCTATAATTAGGGTGTTTAAGAAGAATGAGCTTAATCTATAAAATCAGTGGCTTACGTTATTTGGTTCAAAATTATTGAAAACTTCTTCAAAAAATACATACATTTTTATAAATCTAATAGCCTTTAAATTTATCTACCATTGTTTAAAATTGAAGGCACCAAGATTAGAAAGTAACAAAAAGAAATGGGAAGGAAAAAGTGGTGGAAAATTTTACACAAACTAAATTTTTCTTGGCAAAAGCAAAATAGAAAATCCATTTTAATAGATACAGAAGAAATAATATGTTGGAGAAGAAAATATTTAAGGCAAATTAAAGAGTACCGAAGGGAATAGTGGAGCATTTTTTATTTAGAGGAAACCTGAGTTAACGAAGGACACACCGTGAGCAAATATTGGCAGGACAAAAATGTCGAAAGCTCTCGCCAGGCTTTTTTAGAAGGCTTATCGACTGGCTTGAAAGTTCCTTCAGGTAAGGCTCGCATATTAATAATTACACATATTGGTAGCGATAAAGGAATTTTAGGTGGTGGTTTATTTGTATTCGAATCTAAGTCAACTAAAGATTACCATGAGGAAATGAACGCTGATGTTTTTGAAGATTATTTTTCCGAAACGTTCAAGTAAATTCCAGAAAATCCATCCATCTGAAGAAAATAAAAAATTCGCTTACTGAAAAAAATACCTTTTACTAATGATGCCGTAAAAGCAGAGCTTCTAACAATACTGAGAGATAATAAGGCAAAATTTAAACGGCATGTTGTTGATAAAATGGCCAAAGAACATAATATAATTGTTTTTCGTTTGCCACCTCTTCATTGCGAATTAAATCCCATAGAATTAATGGGGGCTCAAGTAAAAGGATTTAGTGCTAGACATAATGATACCTTTAAAATCAAAGATGTTAGAGAACTTTTGAAAGGGGCGGTGGACAACGTTATCAGAGAAAACTGGAGCAATGCTGTGAACCACGTTATTAAAGAAGAGCAAAAGATGTGGGACCTTGATATAATCTTGTTGAAGAAACCATAGAACCTTTAGTAATTACAGTGACAATGTCTGATTCGGATGAAAGTGATGAAATCTTGTAATAATAAAATTGTTTGTTTTGTGGACTATGCCCCATATTTTTGTTATATTGTGTATATATATTTTCAACGTTAAATATCCATCAACTTGAGGGACGCTATTTTATCATTATGTAAATCAAAAAGTATTTTTTATCACTCTATGAAAATATGTTGGGATAGTTTGGTTACATTTACTAAAGTAGGTATGCAAACATAAATGTCAAAACAATTTCTAAAATATTATAATGAGTCATATTATTATTAAAATCTACATCTATTGTAAGTATTTAAAAACAAATTTTATTTATAATTTTAATCATTGCACTTTTTAATTTTCCACAATTTTGTTTGTTAATAACGCAAAATAAAGAATATTTGTTTGTTACTTTTTTCAAATAATTACTATCTTAATCTTTGGCTTTTTATATAACTATTAGATCTTTAGGATTCTTTTTTGTAATTTATTAACCCTGGAATACTATTGCTAGTAATCACGCTCATTATACTATTGACACGTCAAATTTACAAACATTTAAAAAAAATACAAGCTTCAAAAGAAAATAGAAAACTTTCACGAAAAACTCTTCATTTGAGCATTAAAAATACAAAGTAAAAATACCTTAATAAGTAACTACAAACATTTTTTATATATTTTATTTTATGCAGACTTTTGTTGCGTGTTATAAATGACGATAGATCGCTCGAAGCACTGCTGAAGTATAGGGTATCGGGCCTAAGCAGGAATGGAATTACTGGCTTTGGAATAGAGCAGTACGTAAATTTTACGCACTCCAGAGTTAAATACCTACCAATCATACTTCAGCCTATACTTTTATACTTTTGTCTAATAGAAAAAATCCAAATATATTAATTTATCCTAATATAAAACTATTTAACGTAATAAAAAAAACTGTAAGACTCATCCCTAGTCGGCAAAACCCTTATACTGACTGCACGACACTGGCCACCGGCTTATAATATTAATGAATCCTTAACCATTGTGCCGAATTTTACGACCCTATTGTATTTGAGGCGATACAGGACGTGTCGATTTAATTTTGGTAAAACCCACCTGTTTTATCATTTCATTCCATATAGAAAAAAGAAAAAGACTCACCCTATATATACAGTACTTTTGAATAAATAATGAGGCACTTTGCTGAATATCAATGAAACCAAAATATTAATTTCAAAGTTTTACGTTCTGCTTATCTAACCTATATATTAGCACTATTAGCAGATTGTAAAAGAATATAACATATAACGTTCCGTTCCTAATGAATATTTTTGACTGCAACTCACCGGCAAAAAAATTGATTGGAATGAACAATTTACGAAAACATCGTATAGTTAATAATAAAAGTTATTGATACTATCAATTATGTTACTACTATAACCTTATGATATATAAGTATTGTGAACAGTTCCATTTACAATTTTTTTAGAAACAGCACATCATTTTCTGGTCCTTCAAGCCCGATAGCAGAATTGATAAAGTAAACACAATTAATTTTGAGTTTAAACAACTAAATATGAATAACAGCCACCTCAAGATATATTTTAAGTTTATTTTCAGTAATCAAATGTTGTAGACGTACATGTTGAGGTTAATTGTGACTGGTCCAGTAAATGAAGGATGAAAAGTAGGCAAAGTGTACAAAAATCCTGCCAGTCCATAAATTTTACGTGAAGGGTAGGGTTTGACTAGTAATTGAACATCCAAAAATTTCACACACCCAATCGCCTTTTTGGGGGGGGGGTATTCCCGGCCCTAAAGTTCCAAAAATTAGTTTCCCGCCAATATTTCCTAAAATATGGCATTTAGAGAGTTTTTATATGCGGGAAAATTGAAGAGAAGTTCATTATCTACAAAAATGGTCCTCATGATTTTTTTCGCAGCTTTAATGTTGAATGTTGAAAAATCCATAATTTTGAGGTCCAGAGAATATGGCTGTTTCTTGCGAAATTGTGGATCGAGGTGGTCGAAAGTACAGTAATATCTTGTCATATCATATCTTGGAAGCCAATCCGATAATTACCAAACTCTTAGACAGTGACTGTTCGCAAAATATTTCCAACCTCGAAAAACAGCAAAAAATTGGAAATGAAAACACCAACTGAAAAATCAAGGGGCAAGAAAGATGGCCAATAAAAATTTCTGAGATCAATAGAGACCTTTAAAGGACCCGTAATAACAAAAAATCGAGAGTAAATGTCTATTATTAAGAAAAATATGAGTAATTTCCCGACACTCGAAAAAAAAAGTAGGCAGGTATAATCGCTTCTGGGACCCTTTATTTACTGGACTAAACTACCTACCTCTGTCAACGATAAAATTAAAAGTTGCGAAAAAAAATCTATTATTAATTCAACCAAAATAAAAATGAAGGAATAGAAATCATATTAAAAATATCATGCACTGTAGAGATAAAAATTGTTACTGATCCATCTAGACCCTGACCTTAACATTTTTACTATTTCTTTCACACCGAAATTAACAGTCAGTAATTTATTTAGTAAACAATGTCATTGACTAATTTAAAAAAAACAAATATGTTGAAAAATTTTATAATGTCAAAATACTCTTTACACCACTGAAAACATTTAAATATCCATAAAATCGTTTTATTACCCCAAAGTAATTTTACAGATACTAAATTTACTCGGCTGTAAACTTTTTTAGAAGCCAAAAGAAATTCTTCTCGGCTTACGGCGCTCTTTCGGTTAAAATATGAATCGCTTTGTATCCACAAAGGAAATATATATTCAACTAATTAACTATAAAGTTCCGACGTAGGTACGAGAATTCCCTTTATAAATGCACTTTACAAAACATTAGCTTCTTCAAACTCTGCGTACCTACCAATAAAATAATTTACTGCTTTCAAGCAGAGAGAGCTATAAAACTCTTTTTGGAATTGATGCGAATAACTTTGGATTAACATCTCATGAATATATTCATGAGAATGTGCGTGAGGACTATCAAGAATACTATTTTTAGGATCTCCTATATGTATTAATTAAAACATGGAAGATAAAATGAAAGATGCCGAGCATTTCATTCAATTTTTTTTTCTGTTTCTAATCGTTAACGAAATTTATTTATTTAAAGATATGAACAATAAATGCATATTATTTACCTACTCATTTTCATGCACAAAAAAAGGATTTGTCATATTTAAAATCAATCGAATGACATGGATATCAATGTTAATGTTTTTGAATTTTATTGCTAATATATGGAATTATTTTTTTTCATATTTGTTTTGTCTTTACTTGCTTTTTAATTATCATTATTATTATCAAGATATATTCTGAACTGGTAGTCTTTTATAGTTACATTTTAAGACAATACAGAAAATGACATTTACGTATAATGAAAACGTCATTCGAAATTGTTATTTACCACAAACTAAAATTATTTCAAATATTTAAAATACATAATAATATTCTCGTAAATCTCAGGACAATTGTCTGTTTTTTATTAAGAACAAGTAAATATTTATTTCGTCCTTGTTATTTATAATACAAAAAAGGTTACACAGTAATTAGCAATAAGATGTGATAAAGGAAAGTAGAAAAAAAAGTCATACCACCACATGGATCCCTTCCCCCTGTTTTTGCTCCTAGCCGATATATTTCCAATGTTACTGCCACTGGAAACAGAAAGTAACATCACAATAACTGTCACTGTCACCTCCATTCTGTCAATGTCCACCCGCATATCACCTTCGTGCCGATAAAACCACGACAATCGAACACACCAGTCACAAAAAATAAACAATATCACCTGAAAGACACTGTTTAGTATATTTACTTACTCGAGGGGTTTGAGATGCTGTGGGGGTAGGGGGTCGAAATCGACCGATATTCACCGAGTAGTTTGAGGAGGAGTCATATGTCCTGACCACCCACTGCCGAGTCCTTTGACGTACTGAGTTACTTGCACGTGTGGTCCTTTACACGTGCATCCTTGCCCCTCCTCTTTGCAATATTCCATCCAATCACTTGGTTTGACCACGCCCAAGGTCAAGCCTACTGCTTTCAATTTGCCGCCATTGCACAGTAAAAATGTGAGCAGAAAATGTACATACCTTTACAGAAAATTTATAAACATTCGGTGGATGAAATTCGGAAAAGTAATATTCTAACTTCACCTATACTTCTCAACCGTCATATTTCTAACATGAGACTGTGAGAATTTTTATTCTTTCAAGCCGAAAATTGTTAGAATTCCAAGGATCTTCAGTTTATGAGAAGGTATGAAATGCATTTGGCATTTCCTCTTGTTTTTTTGAATTTTTTTCGGTTTGGGAACGGAATGTGGGATTCTTTGTTCATTCAAGTTTTGGGAAGCTGTAATGATACAGGCATTTTAATTATCATTCTTCCTTTGTTATACCTACACTGAGCGGGATGAGCTCACAGAAAATTGAAATGTACCAACATATAGAAATTACCCAGTACCAACGCTATACATTCACCAACAAGTTTCAACAGGCTCAACTTCTTTTCAGAACAAAAAATTATCTCAATACAGCTTATAAAATTACTTTATTCTATTTATTAATATATATATATATATATATATATATATATATATATATATATATATATATATATATATATATATATATATATATATATATATATATATATAGGTATATATATACCTATATGTATATCTGGAAACGGCCAATTATCTCGTAAATTGCTAGTCCTAATTGTACAAAATTTGGTGCACACCTATTTTCGGTTACGGAGATTCCAGATTTTATATTTGCAATGTTGCCAGATTTGCCGTTTCTCTTATATTATTAGTAACTTTGGTCATTATTGGAATCTCCTATTCAATACGAGTTTAACTATATGTTACACTCATGATTTTATGTAGTCTGGAAGGTATTAAATACATAAAACAGTGCAAAATATGTAGATTTGAAGAAATTTAAACGTTTAAATGTAGAATGCTGTGATTTTGACATTTGTTCACCATTTACATTAATGACTAAAACTGTCAGTGGTTTGATGTTTGATGTGCAAATATCAAATCTGGAATCTCCGTATCCCAAAATAGGTGTAGGTACCCCAAATTTTGTACAATTAGGACTAACAATTTACGAGATAATTGGCCATTTCCAGACTTTTGGGCCACTCTGTATATTATCAATATTTTTGCCTCATTCCAAGATTTTCCCTTTTCTTGCAGAATTTTTCTAACGCTGCTGTCCCATGTTTCTCTCGGTCTCCCACGTTTTCTTTTACTCGCTTTTCTTTCTTTCTTACTCTCTCCCATACTTGCTTAGCTTGTCTGGAATTTGACATTCTTTGTAGGTGTCCCCACCATCCCAATTGTCTTGTTTGAATATATTCAAGTGTCGATTTTATTTCTAGATCCTTATTTTTGTGTTTCTTACTTTATCTATTCTTCTGACCCCTTCAACTCTTCTGAGATATTTCATTTCCACTGCTTGTATTTCGCTGCTCTGTCTGCCTGTCAGTGTCCATGATTCACAACCAAACATCAGAATTGGTCTATATATAGTCTTGAATACATTTATTCTTGTCTTCATTGATATCTCTTTTTTAATTAATAAAAGCCTGGTTCGTCACATAGTACAACTTTGGTGTTTTTTGCACTCTATCGTGTATTTTTTTTCCTGTCTCCCGTTCTCTTGTAGTTCTACACCTAGATAATTTTCGTTTTGTTTTTATTTAATTTCATCCCATTCCATGACATCATTCCAAATCTCCAGGTTCTTTTGTAAGTCTGCCTCTTTTTCGGCCACAATGACTATATCATCTGCAAATGGCCCTTCTGACACTTGTACCATTTCCATATATCTGTATCCTATACATTAAATTTTTTAACTTTTACTTTACATTTCTTTATTACCTCATCAATATATATTGTGAACAGTGTAGGACTTAGACCTCCTCCTTGCCTCAATCCTTCTTCTGTTGTGAAAGCTTCTGAGATGCTTTTTTGGTGGATAATAGAGTTAGTGTTTTCACTGTATATATTTTTTAATACTCTGATCATTTTATATTCTATTCCTCTTTCTGATAGTATTTTCCATAGTTTGCTTCTTGGTACTCGATCAAAGGCCTTTTCCATGTCAATAAAACCTAAATACACTTCTTTGTCTTGCTCTATTGTTTTTTCCATGATCTGCTTTAATGTAAATATGTGGTCCTGTATACACCTCCCCTTCCTAAATCCGCTTTGGCATTCTTCTAGTGTATTTTCTGTTACTGATTTAATTTTTGTGTCCAATATTTGTTCATATTATTTTCATAGCAACAATCAGTAATTACAGTCATATTACAATCATATTTATCGCCCTTCTTATAAATTGGTGTTATTAGAGCAGTTTTCCATTCTTGCGGTACTCGTTCTTCATACCAAACTTTATTGTATATTTTAACAAGTATTTCTGTACCTTTTGCTCCCATATATCTAATCATCTCATCTGTTAATTTGTCACTTCCTGCTGCTTTCCCATTCTTAAGCCGTTTTATAACTTCTTTTACTTCGTCTGCATGCTTACTGTTCATTCCTATTTTCTTCAACATGGATTTGTGCTTGTTCGTTTATTACTTCCTCCTCGTTATGGTCTATTTATTAATCATATATTTATTAATAAAGCAATTTTATTCCCCTATCAAGGAAAGAAACAATAGGTATATACCTAAGGTACATTTTTTGTAATATATATATATATACATTTTGTTATACCGAAAAGGTATTGTTGCGAGGTCACCAACTCAAAGCCGGCCCTGTCTGTCGACTATAAATTTTGGCGAATGCGCCCCCCTGTTCGAGAACATTCCAGACAAATCGTTTTGCTCACGCATAGGACGAGCGCGGAAACTACTAGAATGTTCTCGAACAGGGGAGGGCACATTCGCCAAAATTTATAGTCGACAGACAGGGCCGGCTTTGAGTTGGTGACCTCGCAACATTTTATAGTCGAGAGACAGGGCCGGCTTTGAGTTGGTGACCTCGCAACAGTATCAACGCTTTTAATTTTCTAAAACACTTTAGATCTTGCAGCTAATCAGTTGCCCAACGTTCTTTCCATTCTTTCATCCACTCTTTTTCTACCCAGATTTGCTTTCACTTCTTGTATCCATTTAGATCTCAGTCAAGAATTCATTTTTCTTCCGTCTCTTTAACAAAATATCTTGGTACACCATGTATTGTTAATTATTCGCAAATTCCTAAATTACAGATTTATTCTTCAAAAACGAGAAACATTTATAAAAATAGATCTTCTCTACTACGCGATTTCTTTGTTGTAGAATGGAAAAGAATAGTGAATGAATATTTTTAATTCCAATGATCAACGGTGCCTCGTATCGAAGGTAAAATTCCAAAAGTCAATGTCACTATTTTCTCACGCTCACGATCCTTTAAATTTCTTATATATGTCTTTTTTATCTTATTTCGAATACTCGTTGGAAAAGAATGTATGAAATAAATTTTCCCCTTTTTTTTTCGTGAAGATTGATCTTAGCGTCAGGTTCTAATATAATACCAGTTGGTAATAATATGCTTTCCCCATCATGATTTTAATGTTCTATATACACATAGATATCTACAAAAGTTTTGCATCACCCAATATCTCTAAAAGTATTATTTTATTCGCCAAGAATGGACTGGATACTAATTAATTGATTAGATTCAAGTAAAAGTACACATTTTGTTTTGGCAAGATATACATGTTTACAATTTTTTCGTTGGAGAGTACATTTTTGGTACGATAACTTTGCTAGCAAAGATAGTTGAATTGTATGATTTGGACTCCCAACATAAGTGAGATTTACCGTGCCTGAATAATAGGTCTAATTGAAGAAGGCCATTCTCAAAAGTTCGTGGCTAATAGAGTTGGTAGATCGCAAAGTGATGTATCTCGATCATGGAACCGCATTCTGTAGACCAATTCTCTTTGTGACAGACCTAGTAGCGGTAGAATGCGTGTTACCAATGAACGGCAAAACCGCAATATCCACTTGGCGATCCGGAGAAACCCGACCATAGCATTACCAGAACTCCAAATAAATATGGAAATTTCAGTATCGGTCTCTACATGACGGAGACGAATACTTTCGACAGGATTGAGGTGTCGTCGACCAATGGAAGTACTCCGACAACTACCTGCGCACAGACTTCGCGGTCTACAATGAACCCAAGAGCACGCAGCCTTACCCGAAGAATTTTGGAATTCTCTGCTTTTTTCTGACGAGACAAGAATTTGTTTGGTACATGATAGCCAACGAATACGTGTGTGGAGAGAGCCAACGAGAGCAGCCCAGCCGACCCATGCCCGCCCTGTGCTGCCCTTTAGAAGAGGCAGTGCTATGTTTAGGGCTGAGATTATGTTCAACGGCCGCACAGAATTAATCCATGTTCAGGGAACAATTACTGGTGATAGATACCTCAGGGAGATTCTACATCCTCACATGAGACTATGGCGACTAGCTGTTGGCGACGCTTTCGTTTTTATGGACGATAACGCCCGTCCTCATCACACCAGAGCTGTAAATGAGTATCAAGAAACCGAAGGCATCACGTTTGGAATGGCCTGTCTTATCCAATAGAACATGCTTGGGTCATGCTTTTCAGGGCAGTGGCAGCACGCAGAAATCCTCCCAGGAATGTACAAGAGCTTGTTCATGTCGCTCAGGAGGAATGATGGAATATCCCGCAACAGCAAATCAGAAATCTGGTGAACAGTATGGGTAGGCGTCTCCAAACATAGATTCTAGAGGTGGAAACACTCATTATTAAATAAGTCCTTATTTATTATTTTTCCAAAAAAGCCACCAATCTGTAAATTTAATACTCTTATGTTTAAAACAAGTTCATTAGTGGATGATAAAGTTTTCTTTTACATGAAACTAATCAATCAATTAGTCCATTCTTGATGAAGAAAAAATTACTTCTGGAGATATTCGGTGATGCAAAACTTTTCATTTCACATTATAGACATTAGAACTTTTCACAAGATGTACCTAATCGAAATTATTCTTTCACTTTAATGAAAACATCAGAATAAAAAAATTGAAAACGTGGTGAAGATATGAGTAAATAAATGCGTATCTAATAAATAGGGTAAAAGTGGGATAGACGCCATACTTTTTGAAAAATTAACAAAATAAACTTCAATGTTTGTGTAACACATTCCACTACATTAAAACTAAAACACTTTTCTTACATAATGGATTTTTTTTTATTTGGAATTCTAGGCGTCTCTCCCACTGGGTAGGGAGAGTTGCCGTGGCTAGAAGGGAGAGATGCCACAATGTGTTATTCATAGGGTAGAGATATGCCTACTGCGTTGTTTTCCATTCTTCACGTCGACAAGTCGGAATCCATTTTATATTGAATACAGTAGGTAAGACCTCATCATCACTGGCTGAATCTGATGAAACTTCTTCATCACTGTTGTCGTAGTTTGCTTTCTTATTCGACTTTGACAACTTGTTTCTGTTTTCGTTTTCCTTGTGATTATTGGTTGTCTTCTACTAATGGTTTCTTTTTCTGCAAAGTTTCTTTTTTCGCATTTTTTGAAGATAGGTATATTTTGTGGTGATATTAAAACCGTTGCTGATTGTTTGCTTTTATTAAATGACAACGGTATCACTGGTACTGGTCTTATTTCCTGCAACATTTTACCTGGTGTGATATCATGCAGAAACAGTTGGCTCAGAGCTTGAAGTACTAGGCTGCGGCTCAGGGCTTTGTTCTCTGCCTCGAGTTCCAGAAAGACCGTTGTTTACGTTGTTATATATCTTCAGTAGTATGATTTGCAATATTTTGCTTAGCTATCTCTGAAATGGCAAAGAATTGTTCGGGAATTGCGTTAGGATCAAAAGGAAAAATTCCAGTTCCTTTAAAGCTTGCAATTGAATTTGCTGGTGTAGCAGCACGAACCCACGCTTCCCCACGACTTCGACTACCTCACGTACGATTGGAATGGTTTACCAACCAAATTCTGGCTTCTTGATTCCAGTACGTCTTGACGGGACGAAAAAAGCTTCTATCTAATGGTTTCATAGCTTGGGTGCTGTAACGTTAATTTCGTTCACTCCACTTCCCTCTATTGAATTAATAAATTATCGTATGGGCGGCGAATAGCCAGTCCTTTCTCATACCCAACACCGAGAAATGTTTCAAGGCTGAATATATTTGCTGTGGACGAGTGTCGAAATCAACGTTTCTATGCGGGCCGATCGAGGTCCGTCTGTAATGATAATAGTCACTTCTATTTTGAGATTCCCACTTCGACCTCGTGTCTCTTCTTCTACCAATTATAAATTAAATATGAATCAAGAATTCGCTACTGAAATGTAAATTCCTTTCCTAGTCAAAGCGTATGAGCGTGACATGAACATGAGACGTAAGTCTGTTATCTTTCACATGATTTCGTGTATTTAAACAAGTGGCAAAAGGGTTTCATTATTTTTTCCTGTGAACATGTGCTATTGAAGCCTTTCTCTTATCGTATCTTATCTCTAAGAAGTGCATTCATCTGAGTGCACTTTTTTTTCACCTGGACCAAACCTTTACCTGGGACACTTTACCTGGACCCAGAAACTTCACATGGTCCCAGAAACCTGAAACCAGAACTTAACATGGAATTTCAACAAGAACTCTATCTGTCAAGGTCTTTATCTGGAACCAGGACTCTATCACTCTAGGAAAGTAACATCCATATATTTCATCGCTTCTTCAACTCTTCAACATAGAACAACCCAATGAAAACCTAGTCATTTTTTTCCTGTTTATTGTTTTTTTTTAAGCCAATATACAACTTGTAAATTTAATAACGTTGTTCATAAAGTTTATTTTCCCTTCAAATCTTACAGGATTTGTCGTTATAATGCTGATGTGAATAACAAATAAGCTAGTATTATTCAGGGTGGCGCCCACTTACCAATCTTAATTTTCATAATTTACCTTCACTTAATTTCAGTACCTTAAATAAATTTCAAGTAGGATTTCCCGAGAACCGGTAAGACTACTCTCTGAATTTGTACTAGTTTGGTCTCAGAATCTACATCTGAGGTGCTCTCTAAACTGAGTAGCCGTTACAGTGCAAAGGTTCTTCTGTCCATTGCGCTCGTGGTTTAGCAGTTAATTTTCGAATATATTTCCTTGGCATTTTATTTATAAATATACACCTATAATCAATAAATTTTCCAGAAATTTTAAAATATAATTTGAGGCATCTCTCCCATCTACAAGATACGGCGTCTCTCCTTTTAGATATGGAGAGACACTGCTCCCATTTATTTACAAAAGTCGAAAACAGATCTGTAAACAAACCTACATAATATCATATAAAGCTATTTGAGATACATTTTGTAAATAAACAAGCGGTTTTATAGAAGGTAAAAAGGCATCAACAAAATATTTCCATGTAATAAGCTGACCTACCGTTTTAGTTCTAATGTTACTTGGAATAGGTCAAACGTAGATGGTCTCTCACTGCACTCATAACAAAAAGTAATTGTCGATTACTGTAAATTGTACCTTAGAATCCTTTCCCACTACTAGCTTACTAATCACGTAACATGCGGCATCTATCCCATTTTTACCATAAAGAAAATGCCAGCATACCATCATCTTCTTTGTTTAACCTGTTAATGAAAAGAATAAGAAATGTACATCGCAGAAGAGGAAGAAAGCAATAAAAGCATGGGATTGAAAGATAGTAATGGTTCACTTGATGAAAACCAAGGGAATCGCAGGAACCAAGCACTAAGTGAGGTGAAAAAAGAGTAATATTTGACAATAAAGGAAATAAAAAGAAGTTGAAACAGCAGAAATAGTTATTTATGTATCAAGGTTACTAAGTAGATGATTATGCCCTGAGGGCGACAATCTTAAAAAGCCGAGGGCCTCTGGCCCGAGGGTTCGTGAGTCGCCCGAGGGTATATATCTTTTAGTACCCGTGGTGCATACAAACTTATATGTCATACCAGTTCGTTTTGAATAATAAATTTTGTTATTTAATTTAATTTGATTTACAATTTTTTATTTTTACCTGCGACATTTCCTTGACATTATTATTGTCTGCGTGTTGGTTGCTAAGGAGATAAGTATTAAAATGTTTAATTTGTCAAAGTCAAAAATCCAAAATGGAACCGGATTTTGAAATTCCCGACGAAATTGCAAAAAAGGCTAAACAGGCAACGCAAAACCTGTTATCGAGCAAATCCAGAGACTCATACGACAAAGAATATGACGAATTTTGGAAGTGGATGTCAGAAAATGTAGAAAACATTAACGAAACTGTGCTGTTGCGGTTCTCTAATGATCTATCCGAAAAATGTTCCCCGAAATTACTGTGGGCTGATTATTCGCCGATAAAAAAGACTTTAATGGTAAATAAGAATATTAATATTTGTAATTTTCACAAATTATGCGAGTATTTAGAGCAAAGGTGAAAAAGGTACCAACCAAAAAAATCCAGTTATTATATCTAGAGAAAATGTTCTAAAATTTATTCATGAGGCACCAAATAAACGTTTTTATTGAACAAGGTCGCATTATTATTTGGTGTATTTGGTGGATGTCGGCGGCAAGAACTTGTAAATATGTTAGTCACACATGTAGAAGATAGAAAATCAGTCTTTCTTGTAACGCTGCCTGACAACAAAACTGACATAAAACGAGTTTTCACCATTGTTGATGAGGGGTTTGAAACTTATAAGAGATTATTTGAAAATCCCCGAAAAGTACAGTGGTCATTGTTCACTCTTTTAGCAGAAGCTGGAGCAAGTATATGACTACGCTGAAACTCCATGGTGGATGGATGAGTACCACAGTTGCTGAAGGATATTTCGAGGACAGCATATCCTCAAAAAATTAGTTCTTAAGGACGTTGGCAGGCGTACCATCTAGATCTCACATTTCCTTACAGAAACTAGAGACCCAGACAATGAATCATGAGTTAACCGTTGCTGCAGGAAATTTAGCTATCAGCAGAACCTTCCAGAATTGCCAATTCTATGTAAATACAACGAAATAATATATAAATGTAAATTTTTATATTGTTATTTTGTTAATAAAAAGAATAAATTAATCGAAAACTGTTTTTTGCGACTTAATGCCCGCGCGGGCCATAATGTGTACTTTTGACTCTTTGTCGCCATTTGACTTCAACATGTAGGTATACACGTTGACACGCAACTGAAGCTACCGTTAGTAGGTTAGTTTCAACAACAATCGCAAACTGTCAGCAACTATCAGAAAATATTTGGTCATAGCGCAAACAACAACCAACGAGTTTTCTTTCACGTAATTCCTAGCACTGATTGCAATGGTCGACTATTCTCTCTAAAAGTTTTCGACATTTTCTGATTGTTTAGTAGGTATAACTTCAACCAAAAACGGCCAAATAGGCTCATGGTGTTAGAACAAGTGGTTATGTTTTCTGAAAGTAATATCCCCAGCAAAGGAAAGTGCGTTTAGATCATTCAAAAGTATAGTCATTAAGGTCTAAGAATGTTCCAGAAATTTGGTACTACGAAATGTTTTAACAACTTAACTTTCATGTAAAAGGTGCATCGGGGGGCAGAAAGGACCGGCTTGTAGGTATTAAGTATTTTACGTTACTTTTCTGTTCTATTTTTCTTTGCCTTTTAAGTTTTTTTCTGTCCATGTTAAGAATTGTAGGTATGTCATGTTTATGTTCTTTTGTTGAATGAGCTTGTTGATCTCTCATATTTTTCAGCGATAAACATTTCCCCGCATACGTTTTCAATTGCGATCCCATGTTACCCGGAGTATGGAGCAACTAATAACGAGTGCAGGTATTTAATTTTTTTTTCAATATCCTCAAAACCCATTATATTTAGCGGAATCAACGGTCTGAGGCACAAACACAAAGAAACTACTCCACAACTAATTAATCTACACAAAAATGCTTAGACATTTTGCTTAACTAGGGGATCACTCCTCGTATTTTAATAGTACAAAACCACAAATAAATTCTGTAAAAATCAAAAGCATTCGCACGTTTTCTGTAAAACTGTAGATATACCTCGACATAAATTAAAAAGCAAAGAAATGTTTGAAAATTATTCCGGTTAATTATCCTATTGAGCAGAAAGAGAAGGAAACGACGATCATCGTAAAGGTGTTCAGTTCAAGGTGTTCAAAAATGTTGGAGAAAGGGCCTTAGGGCGCCACCCAAGCAGTACTCGGGACACCTCAATCAAAAGCGTGAATGGCCCTTTTCGGCGCCATACATATTAGTCGTACCGCTTCTTTTTCAACATCCGACATTCGCACCCGATCGACTTAAGCAGAGGCGGGGTATTGACAGTATCTCGAACAGAGTGGGTTCAATTAAATAAACAATAAGTACTACAAAATTATGAAAAATGTCTGAAGTTTGGTCCACATGTTTTACAGTCATGATTAATTTGAAACTCGAGAGATAATTTATACCTTTTGTACTTACAGATAGCTTATCAATATTTGGGTAAATCAAGTGGATAAGTATAGTGGAAAACAAGATACCTATAAGTACTTTGCAGCAGATTTTAAAAATTCAGTAAACGACTCGCTCTGGAGTGAAAATGAATTATACAGGCTTTTTCAAAATAAAATATTGTTATGTTATAATTTGACATTTAACTTTAAGGCGGAAAGTTTCTTCGAACATGTGTGATATATTTTTTCGTTAATGGAGTACAGGATGCTCAATGTTTCTATTACTTTAATAGAAGCAATAACATTATGATTCATTCATTCGTTTGGGTTGTGCTCAACAGCCCAGGCACTTGAACGGAATCTTTGTACCATTTTCCATGTTATCTAGGTACTTCCATTCCAGAAGCTTAGTGTCTTCTATAAAGGCCTCGAGTTTGACTGGAGGGATTTTCAGTAGTTGTAATGGTTGTATTGATTCCTCTCCAAAGTGATTCCGTCTAAGTACTTGTAAGTTCTCGCTGAAGCAGAGTATGTGAGTAGGTGTTTCATCATCAAGTTCACATTTTCTGCACATAGGTTCACCAACTTTGCCCATTTTGTGCAGATGTTTCCTCAAGGGGCAGTTTCCAGTCACCAGGTCGGTAACTGTTTTCAATAGCCTGTTTGAGAGTTCGTTGTCTACCTTGTTTAGTAAACTCTTTGTATGGAGGTGCCCTTGTGTCAACCTCCATACCTGAGTTGGTGTTCCCTATCTAACCAGTTCCGGATCTCCCCTCTTATGCAATCTTTTGTTATTACACAAAGCATTTCCGGGCCAATGAAGTCTCCTTTAGAGCCTTCATTAGCTAATTGGTCCACCGTTTCATTACCTGCAATCCCCTCATGTGCCGGCACCCATATTAGAGACACTTTGTTGAGGGATTCTTTGCAGTTTTTCACCAGTCTAGGCTTAGTTGTTTGATCACTGATATCTTTAAGCAGAGCCTTTTGTCCAGTATATCCTCTTCTAATGTTTTCATCAATACAGGCTATAGCGACAATCGTCTCTGCTTGAAACACAGTCGTCTATCGACTAAGGCTAAAGAACATTTTCTTTCTAGATCCTTTTATACCAGCCTCAGTGCCATGGTTTGTTTTGGAGCCATCGGTGAACCAGATGATTTCTCCAAAATAACATTATGATAAACATAAACATAAAGGCAGTACATTTCAGAGGAGATGTTCAAAATGAGCATGTCCAGCTAAAATACAAACAACCAAACGATGTCCAAAATGGATTGCCGAATACATTCGAAAAAGGAATATTGCGAGTAACACTACAGCCTCTCGGATCGTATGATATGATTTTGAAGTTCTTCTTAATTTAATATAGGGGTTGTGTGAACGAGAGATTTTGTCTTGAGAAATTCTCTTCATATACATATAAACAAAACAGTGGTAGCAAAATTGGGATTGCTTGCAATTTTTCGTGAAATCATTGGCAATACTGTGGACTCTTAGTCATTGGGTAGCAAATTTTGAACACGTGATATACAATAAATTTTCCAAACAGTAACTGACTTTTACTTGTGCAATTCCTCTAGTACTAATTTCTGGGTCCTCTTCAATAATTTGAAAAGCTTGACCTTCAAGTTGTGAAGTATTCGGAGTCTTAGATCGTCCAATAATCGCAGGCGCGGTGCTGGTTCAGATACTCGTGAAGGAGTGTCAAAGGATCTGTGACTGAGGTGGTGGTGGAGTTTCGTGAAAGAAGAGGAGAGGGAAGAGAGTTTGAAGGTATGGGTAATGGAAACCAATAAGGTTAGGCGAATGAGGACTCTAATACCGAATGTATGTAAGTTTAAAAGAACTAACTACTATCTTACGGATACGGTTCATCCACATCTTGCAGTTTCGGAATCAAAAAAACAATGGATTATTAACTGTTTTTGGAGTGTGGGGTGGTAGATAACGCCAAACTCGTCGAGGTTGACTGCGTGGAATACAAGCTTATTGGTGAGGATCTGCGTTTGGTAGTGAAGCAATTCACTTCCAAACATTCTTAGAGAATATAATGAACAAAATGAGGCCAGGAAAAGGCAGAGGGAAACAAAAAGATCAGAAAGGGGGATGGCGTGAGACTGAGGATGATGTTGTGTTTGCTATGAAGACGGGGTTGTTTTTGTGCGATCGGTTCCGGCAGGGATCTTCAACGCTATTCTGTCGCCCTCCTTTAAAAGATGCTGAATGGAGTTGAGAAGATATGTTGCAAATGTTCCTGTATTTTGTAAACAAAAATGAAGTTAATTAAACGTTTCGGAACATAATAAGCGGTTATTTGGATAACGCTGACACATACAGCTAGCTTATAAGACGTAACAAAAATGCATATAAACCATTCAAGAACTAGTGAACGCAGGTATTGTTATTAACTAAATGTGAAAAAAAGCAAAACTGATACGTTGGTTTTTGAATTTGTCATAGAAATTGTCATAATTTCTAATAGAGATGTTCTTATTAATTTCAGAAGCTCTTAACGTCACTCAGGAAAATTGAAGTCTAAATTAAATTTTACTTACAATCAGAGCTGGTGTATTACAGAAAAACCAGCACTCTGTATCTCATGAACTTTCGGGGCTCTACAATTTCGACCAAACACTATCTCTGGCCCTCAATAACAAGTATCGGCTGGATCATGCCATTTTCTTCTGGGGATTGACTCCAGATTTACAACAACACTTCTAAAAATCTTCAACGATTACTAAGAATATTTTACTTTCAAGTGAATACAAGCTGGATTTTTCCTTCCCCTTCTTGAAAAATATCCAATACTTTATATTTCACATTAGTTTTTTTAGAGTATTTCACTTTTAGCATTTTTACAGTTTTCATGGACGAACCCGTAGCTGCCCAACTTTTTTGCTTTAAAAATGACGAATCGAGCACAATATTTCAAATTACTATGAAAACACCCTGTATAAATATACTATTCAAGTAATTTAACGTAAACAGCAACCAAATATATTATAGATTTTGGAATTATTTATTGTCATTGTTAATATTGAATAAATGTCCTTAATACTTTTAAATATCTACGACAATGTCTATCCGCAATGCTCCTTTCTTTCAGTAGACCGATTTTTATCTTTATAGTAGGAAATTCCACAACGATACCCGAAAGCTTCATCTGAGAATTGCCGTTTATTGGTACCTACAAATAAAAATGATAATAGCTGCTTTCGTACCTAGAGGATTAAAACAGTACTTAGGGTACCTATCTATTACCCAAATACGGAAAATTATTTTATGACAACAAACAATCATCACTTGTTAAGGTGTATTGATATAGTTTTTGAAATAGATACAAATAATTGTTGTTAGTAAAGGTTTTAAAATAATTTTATTGGAACTATCTGGTAAATTTATGATTCTATTGATGGTGGTCCCAATTTTGTCAATGAAATAGTATGAAAATATATTTTTGGGTAAAAAATCCCATTTAATAGCGAAAATTACGGATTGTATTTCAAGAAAATTGAAAACTGCAATTTTACACACATTAATAGCTGCATATTTCTAGAACTGAAATTGAAAATATACAAGATGCTCAGTATATATAATTTTGCTAGCTTAAAAGGTTATAGGTTGAAGAAAATAGTATTTCTTAAGGATTTTGAAAAGGTAAAGAATATACAGGGTGATCCATTTGAAATAACAAAGTTCATTATTATTCCGGAAAAAGAAAAGATCTGACAACAATTTAAATACCTCGATAATAAAAAAATAGTGTAAAGGTGTTTGTTGACCCATCTATAAACAATTTATAAATTTACTAGTTTAAAGTTTAAATTAATATTGGATTTGTTATTGATTTGAAGCTAAGTTTTGTAGTATTCCATATCTACATAGTGTGAATTAGTTGATTGGGAAATAATTGAATAATCTGATGTTAAGTGATAATAGTTCATTGTTACTTTCCTCTTTTTGAGGTAGTTTGTTAAAAAAAGAACTTGTTCTTTATCTGCAAAGAAACTGATCAAGCGTAATTGTCGACTTTCTGTGTACAAGACCGGCTTTTAATAATTGATATTTGAAAATGAAGTGCATGGCATGCAAGAAAGATGGTACTGATGAAGATATGCTTTATTGTGATAGCTGTGAGCGGCCAGTTCACATGGTTATTGCTCTGGTCTTTGTTCTTCGGAGATTAGAGTGATGGAGTTAAAGAAAAACCGTGTTTTGCAATTTATATGCACAGAATGTAAATCTGGCATGAAACTTCGCCAAACTTAGATTTCCTGTAAGTTGGAAACAATTCGGACCAGTAG
This sequence comes from Lochmaea crataegi, assembly GCA_947563755.1. NCBI lineage: Eukaryota > Metazoa > Arthropoda > Insecta > Coleoptera > Chrysomelidae > Lochmaea > Lochmaea crataegi. The sequence goes on from OX387423.1 coordinate 76,060,407, forward strand.
ATTTCGAGAAATTGCAAAAAAAGTGAAAAAAAGTAAAAAAAAAGTTGTTTTTTTTTATTTTTTCAAAATATCTCCGAATTGGCTGAACCGATCGACCTCAAAAACTAATCAGCTCTTAACCTTGAAAACCCGCATCGATCGCCACCAAGTGCGTCAGAATGGGTTAGAGCGTTCGTGAGATATCGTTGTCGAAAAAAATCGAAATAAAGTGTTTTTTTGGAATAACTCCGAAATGTTTCATCAGATCAATTTTTTTGTTCGAAATTTTTTATAGAGCTCAAAAAACTACATCGATCGCCGCCAACCGCGTGAAAATCGGTTAATTCATTCAAAAGTTATAGCAGTTTGAAAATGAAAAAAATCGTGTTTCATCGAACTTTGATAAGACTTTTGAGCTCGAAGAGCTCAAAAACATCGCAACTAGCAACAAAATCGCATGCGTTTGAAAATTGAATTTAACGGGAAGTTGCAGAGATGGCCTTTAGGGTCAACCGATTTCCAAATTTTTTAAAGTGGGATTGTAAAGATTTAGTTCGTTTTCAACAGCATGGCTTTTCTAAAGCTAAATCTACAAGTACTAAACTTGGTACTTGCCCATTCAATGTAACATAAGGATCAAGTTGATTAGGTATATCTACACAAATAGAGTAAACCATGATTTGCTTATTGCTAAGTTAGAAAATTACGGATTTGGAGGTAGAATTCTCGAGTGGATAAGTAGTTTTCTTTCTGGTAGGTATCAGTATGTAAAATATGGAAATTCTTTATCTCAATGTATATCAGTGACCTCAGGGGTTCCACAGGGACCTCTTTTGTTTAATATATTTGTAAATGACATATCATCAATAGTTAAAAATAGTGAGCTCCTTATGTTTGCTGATGACCTTGAAATATTTCGAGTCGTTAATAACCTAGCTGGTGCATCTTTGTTGCTAGATGACCGTAAATGCTTAGCCAGTTGGTGCGAAGTAAATATGCTTTACTTAAAATATTTCAATATTACTTTCAGTAGGTCACGGAACCTTATCAACTATTGTTACAACATAATCAATGTACCTCCACAGGAACATAATAATATCAAAGATCTAGGAATAAATTTCGATTCTAAATTAACATTTAAATATCATATTAACGAAACTACTACTAAAGCATTGAAGACATTGGGATTTATACTTAGAAATAGCAAGTCCTTTTCTGTGTTGTATTGTGTTGTGTTGTATTTTAGTTTGGTGCGATCAGTTTTGGAATATGGTTCTCTTATTTGGTCTCCTTCATATAACTCACTGCTATTGAAAGCATTGAGAAAGTACAAAATAAATTTTTGAGAGTATGCGCATACAAAATGGGTTTCAATAGGCAACAATTCACATATGATGACATACTTTAAATATCTACTTAATATTTCGACACGACACCATAGAATGTTAGAAGCAGATTTGTGTTTTCTCCATAAAATTCTAAATGGTAGTATTCAAATTACAGAGGTTTTACGTTTAATATGTTTTTATACTAACACTAGAAGAACTCGTAATACTGAGATATCTAATATTCCATTTCATACCACCAATTATGGTCAAAATGAACCAATCACAAGAATTTTAAAATCTGCCAATAAACATGGTGGTAATTTGGATTTATTTAGAATATCTACATCAACATTTAAGAAATCAGTTAACATTCTAAATATTTAAGCATATTAATTTAATTTTCTATAAATTTTTTTATATATATATATATATCACTTATCTTGTTAACATGAACTCTTTATACTGAATGAACAATCTTTTGTAAAAATGGTAAAACCTTAAATAAATTAAAAAAAAAATATCGGCTATATCACAAGATCCCTGGACACCAAAATCTATAATAATCGTGCTATCCGTTTCCGAGATAATTGAGGTGTTCCATACTTAAAACTCACTCTGTATGTATTCTTACCGTAATTCAAATAATTTTTGTGTAAATATACCCAAATTTTGTGGAAGAAAGTTTTTTGGGTTATATAAACGAATACCAGCTTATTTGTTACATTACATGTACAGGGCGTTCTAAATTAGAAGCTAGATTGCCAATACAGTTTTTACTTAGGATCTTTTTAAGAAACGACATTTTTGAAATATTATATTAAGCAAGCAGAATTATACTGAAGTAAATTGACTTAAATTAATTTATTTTGGTCCAAACTATCTACATAAGTAATTTTGTTTGGCCTATTCTTCTACATTTATAGTACCCCTCGCTTTTTGTAGTAAATTGAAAATTATTTTCCATTTTTGAGTTTGATCGGTTATAAAAACTTGTTTTTAAACCAATATTATTTATTAACCCTAATTTCCACCCAATGTTTTAAATCTTCAAGAGGTGCTCCTTTGCAAATACAGAGTAAAAGATTTTATAGGTAAATATAACAATCTGACTAAGAAATGCAAGAAAAGGTTTAACATTTCTTTGACACACAAACAAATATTATAAATATCTTCACTAGATTCTTTCAAATTGGTTGTTTAGGATTGTCAACATCTTTAGATATCAGTTGTTTGTACAGGAGTTTTGGAAGGTTGGTGTTAGGTATTTGACGCGTTAACAGTAAAAATAAATAGGAAAACCCTCAATTTATGATTATTTCTGACTTGAACTTTAAGATTCGCCCGAAATACGGATCTTTTTAGGTTATTTCGATGTCTTGTAAAACTTTGATCTCAAATTGTACTATGTATGACAGTCACCAATTGACAGTTAAATTATTAAAGTAAAACAAGATAGCAAGAAAATTTTGTCGTTGAGGGAAAATTTCATTTAATTAATGACAAAATAAGAAAACACAAGATATAATGCGAAATAACACTTTATAAAATTACAGGAATAAAATTACAGGAAACTGTAATAATTCATTCTTTATAAAATCACAGTTAAAGACTAGTCCTTGGAGCAGCCGATCGACGTTGTATAACTCAATTATTGTAAACACACCTTGTATAACTGTTTGGGGTCTTCGCTAAACAGATATTTTAGACAGATTAGCTCTTTTATTTGAATCCGAGATGAAATTCCGATTGTCTAGTACATAGTGAAATTCGAGTTACTTATATTTAAACAATGGTAAAGAAAATTCTATCCATGAGTACCCACTAGGTTTCCAAGAATGGTTATCGATAAACATTCTGATCTTCAGTCCCATAATAAGTGCAGATATAACTGGGCTTTACAAATGAAATACATTTTGATTGAACGAGGAGGATCAGTTAATTGACCTGCAAGATCGCCCGATTGCAATCCATGCGATTATTGTTTTTGCGGCTCCTCAAAATCATCAGGGTGCCTATTCTTGAATTTCAGGGAGTAGAACTTTGCGAGAGAAGTAGGCGTGGTTCTCTTAAAAAGATAGAACAGGTATTCTTGAAATAAATTTGAGGGAGGGAGCACCTCCCAAGAGAACTCGAAGTTCCCCTACTAGCTAATGAGAGAATTGCAAAAGGGAGTATTGACCTAACCTCTAATTGTTTTGATTTACTGTGGTTCAAAATTTGGAAGATATTTTAATTTGTATACTAAAATGAATGTGGAAGATTTCAATTTAATGCTGTGGAATCATATAATTAACGAGAATGTTGAGGAGGCGTTAGAAGAAGTGGGTATTGGTAGGGATGTTTTGCCCCAGACAAATCCGTTCCAGCTATCAGAGAGAAAATTTGTGCAGTTATTTAGAGTCGATAAAGACCTCTGTCATAACATAATTGACATGGTCACCCCTTTTCTACCACAACCCACAAGAACCTCTGCTCTATCCATACAAACCAAGGTAAGCAAATATATTATAGTAGTTAGTCAAGGCATGCTTATGTATATAAGTAGGTACTGATTCCTATTTCTCAAAAATAATTTGCATGGTTTTTAGGTACTTGCTGCCCTGAGATTTTATGCTTCAGGCAGCTACCAGGAAATTACTGGCTCCAACAGTTTTGTAGCCATTAGCCAACCTTCAGCCAGTAGAGCTATTAATGAGGTGACAAATGCATTGAACCAACCCGAAATTTTCAATAATTTGATAAGGTTTCCTCAAAATACTGTAGAGTTGGAAACTCTTCGCACCAGGTAAGTTGATATTAACAGAAAGAAAAATTATTAAAATGTTTAGTCTGTATAATTTTATTTTTTGTATGGCTCTACTAGCACTGAGTGGATAATTTTTTTAGGTTTTATGAAAATCACCAGTTTCCTGGAATAATAGGATGCATTGACTGTACCCACGTAAGCATTGTGGCTCCTCTGGTTAATGATGAGAATTTTCCTGAGCATGTTTATGTGAACAGAAAGAATTATCATTCACTTAATGTACAACTAGTAAGTCAATTTAAAAAAAACCTATGCAAAGATACCACTTCATACATACATTTTTTTCAGATTTGCGATAATAATATGAAAATATTAAATGTAAACTCTAAGTTCCCAGTTCCCTCATGATGCACACATTTGGAGAGAATCTGCAGTATCCAATTTATTGGAACAAGTATACAGGAGGAATCCAGCCAATATTTTTTTCTTATTGGGTGATTCAGGTAAGGATTATAGAAATTGAATAGATGAGGCTTTTACTTGATGAAGATCCATACTACTGATGAAATAAAACAAATTAATTTGTTTAAATCTTCATTATTTATTTTGAACTGACGTTCAAATTAAAATTAGTGACGCGTTTCGCTACACAGTAGCTTTTTCAAACTAGTGAAGCTACAATGAAAAACTTTTTCATTGTAGCTTCACTAGTTTGAAAAAGCTACTGTGTAGCGAAACGCGTCACTAATTTTAATTTGAACGTCAGTTCAAAATAAATAATAATGAAAAAGTTTTTCATTGTAGCTTCACTAGTTTGAAAAAGCTACTGTGTAGCGAAACGCGTCACTAATTTTAATTTGAACGTCAGTTCAAAATAAATAATGAAGATTTAAACAAATTAATTTGTTTTATTTCATCAGAAGGATTATAGATGTAGAAAGAAATGAAATGTTCTTGTTTTTTTTAACTTTTTTGTAAATGATTCGCTAAAAGATTTCTGTGATATTATTTTAGGCTATCCTACTCGTCCTTGGTTATTAACCCCAATTGTGAATCCTCAAAATGATGGGCAACAGCGTTATAATGAAAGATTATGTTCCATAAGATCCATTATTGAGCGATGTAATGGTGTTCTGAAAAACCGATTTAGGTGTTTGTTGAGATATCGCACTCTACATTACCACCCAACTACAGCTGGAAAAATTGTAAATGCTTGCTGTGTTCTCCATAATCTGTGTTTGGAGCGAAATATTCCAGAACCAGATGAACCTCATTTAGAAGAGCCTGAGTATGGCATGTATAATAATCAAAATTTTATTGATAACATGCCGCAACTAATTAATCCCGATTTGGTTGCTGGAAGGAATTTGCAGCAAAACATTATTGCTAATCATTTTAATTATTAATTAGGTTAAGATTTCATTTTGTGAGGATATTAAACCATTTTTAAATAAGTAAATATTTTATTCACCAACAGTAACGAAAAGGCTTATGGAGCATAAAGTTATTTTAAAGTAAGCTTAATAAAATAATCATGAATAAATAAATAACTAACAAAACAACTAATTTTCCAGTAACATACAACAAAATAAATATATATACACCTACTATACTCTATACTAAACATAATGTTTTCTTGGGAATGGAGTTACATAAAGGATTAGAGAGCCTAGATGTTATCTAAACTAAGCTTAATAAATAACAAACAAAACAACTAATTTTCTAGTAACATAAGAATAACAATAATAAATATATACAACTACTACACTAAACCCAATGCTTTCTCGGGAACGGACTGTTTCACAGTCTCGCACACAGCTGTAATTCTATTTAATGAATTTGAAACTTCATTAAGAATTTCAATTTTTTTTTGATAATATTTTTGTTTACCTTCCAATTTTGTTTTGTAATAGTCTTTCTTCATATTATTTTGTGTTGTGATTAACTGTAGAAAGTATGCCTTTTTGGCTGATTTCAAGGAACTGCTTGTTATTCCTTATGGAATCCATCAACCTTGTGGTTTTTGTATACCTTTTTCTAGGTGCCCTATTCTCTTTAATAGCCTCCTTTTTGGCTTTGCCAGATGGAGTTGTTTTAGGTGAAGGCACGGTATAATATGTGTGGTCGATTCCTACTTCTATACCTTCCATTTCCTCATTTTGAATATGGTCTACATTCCAATCTTGCACAGGATATTCAACTTCCTAAAACGCACCAGAAAAAGAAAATAGCAATCATGAATACTCTAATGGTAATAAGAGAATAAGTTCAGGAATATTCTTAGTTTGCAAAGTAGTAAGTAAATCCAAATGCAAAATATATTAACTCTGATTTGCCAAAACAAATTGACCCTTTCACTAAAAAAGACATATATTTTATTTTAAAAGGTCATAAATAAATGAATACAAGATGACTAAAGGCTATGTTTTTATTTGTTTTGTTACAGAGGCTCATCAAGTTTTTTTTTCAAATATCTTGGCATTATTTTATCACTGCTCACCTCTATTTCATTGGTACTTTTGAGGTCTTCAAACTCAAATATACATTCTGATTCAGTTACCTCTTCATTTCCCTGGATGGCAACTGGAGTTATAATTTCAAACATTTTTTCTTCAATTGTTTTCTCTGTGTCATTTGGAGGGGACATAGGAGGACCCCCTCCTGTTCCTTGACTGTGTTTTTTTTCTCTGCTCATTCTGCATTTAACATTTTTTTTAATATCCGTCCATGTCTAAAAAAAGAGCTTACAAATAAGAGGAAAACAAAAATTTCAAAACAATGAGTAGATGTAGAAACCTTACCTTTCTCCACTGTTTCCAGTCCTTAGTTGCTCTTTCAGGCATAGCATTCAAAAGGCAGGTCACTTCTTTCCACATTAGTATGCTTATTGCCTTTGTATAAGTGGCGGTTAATTTGCCTTTGTACATTTCGGGTCGCGCGTAAACAAAATCTACTAAAGATTCTTTTTGTTTAGGACTCAACTGTTTACTTTTAACATCCATATTATATTTTTTAAATTATATCAACCAAGACAAAATAGTGAGGTTATGGACGAACTAAATTATTAATTCGGTTACCTTGTCTGTCAAAATTTCTGCAAGTTCATTGGTTAAGGCAACTGGCAACGCTGTTCCCCAATTTTGCTCCCTCATCGCTGCTCTCCGGCACTTTTCATTTTTCAAGAATATAACGTTTTTTTATTGGGGAGTTCAAATGAGGGAGCCCTCCCTGGGAGCACTCCTTTCTCGTTCTTTCAAGAATACGCGCCCAGGACGAGATGATAAATTAAATTTATGTTTTAGTATCAAATTTTACCTACTACGGATCTGTTTATTGTACAATGGGGGAGTTATAAACTTTTATTATTAAATCCTTAAGGTCTTAACGAAATATTGTGAATTATTCTATACCAAATTTGAAGTTTTTATGTAGCGCTTTTTTTGAGATAAAGGTAAATTAGGACATAAAATCACATTTAGTATCTATAATTTACGTTTGGCAGTAGATTTTCTGGACATCCTGTGTATATTTTATATCCTTATTATTTTCATGTTGAATCGATTTGAACGATAAAAATTTATTATTATTATATTATGAACTACAAAGACAGATTGAAAATTAGTTTTTATACTGTTAAATACGCCGAAAACGGTAACAAATGTACACTTTTCTATTGGTATTATTTGTTTATAAACAACTGTCTAATATTTATTGATTGATATTAATTATCTTCTCATTTCTATTGCGATTTATCTTATTGCGTAAACCTGACTAGAGCCCCAAGCGACAACAGAGTGAAAGAACGTAGAAGATGCATTTAAAACACTTAAACGAATTTTGTGATGACTGCATCCTTCAAGTGTTTATTTGAACACTCGAATTCACTTTAAAACATCAATTGCTACACGTTATTCTACTTAAAGCAGTTCCAAATCGGATGGACTGATACACATGCGAAGAAGTAGAGAGACTTGTTTGTCGGAATTAGAATGTGGTGCAGGAAGAAAACGTTCACATTTTAAGAATTCTTTATTGATTAATTTTATTTGTAGAAGATCGATTTGGTAATGGATTCACATTTTATTTCTACACCATCGCTATACACTAAAAAACGTTGGTAATTGATTAATTTGAGAGATAGTATAGAAAGATATATTTGTGGGTAGATAGTAATTAGTCAAAAGTTTCTACTATGAACACAGAAAAGACAAATGTTGGATCTTGTTTATTAAAACAACAAATAAGTTACTTAATTTAATATATGAGTTATATAAGCAGAATGTCAACAAAATATGTCACAATTTTCCAGAAGGATTATTCGGGGGGAAGAAGAATAATATAAAATTTAACACAAAAGCTACATTTTAGGAGAAATTCAGTTAAAATAGACATGAAAATAGTATATATGTGGCTTAACACTCCCGTAGGAGTAGAGCCGCTCTTACGAGCTTTCCAGATCCTTTTGTAAGGGTTGATCAGACCACATTTTCTTTTTCATATTTTTTCTACTATTTGTAGCCATTGCTTCCTGTCCTGAGTTTTCTCTTCCCAGCGTTTAATTCCCGTTGTCTTGAGATCACCTACTACCTCCTGCAACCAATTTATCCTGGGTCTTCTCCTTCTTCTCTTACTACAAGGCTTCCAGTATATTATTGCTTTCTTACCTGCACCATTTTAATCTTGGCTCCTTATTTTTTTTTACTATGTCTTTCCTTATCTCTTGATATAGTTCCATGTTTGTTCTTCTATATTCTCCACCAATTTTTTTGGTACTAATATTGTTCTTAGTATTTTTCGTTCCTGTATTCTCATATCCTCTTGTTGTTTTTCATTCAAACTATTCAAACAAAGTCATACATAAGTCAAAAATATCAGATTTCAACATTTTTCTCGTAAACGGTAAGTTTATCATAAAAATAATACGCACGCTTACGAAATCTACGTACAAATTATCCTAAATGTCAAAGCCATATTTGTTTTTCTACATGTAATAATTGACTGTAATACTACATCAGCTATTTATACAAACAAAACTCTTATAATTCAAAAAACAGCAATTTAATTTAAAAAATGATCAATAAAACTCCAAGTCAGACCACATAATTAACCTCTACAAAGAAGTACCGCAACTAGTTTAGTTGAACAATTACCATCATCACGGAGCTGCTCACCACTAGAGTAGCAGAGACGAGGACGAGCAAAGACATTGTCTCCATCTGTAAAACCAGAGTATGTCCACAGGAAAGAGTAGCATCCCCATTAATGTGGAGCTTGACGGTTGACGAACTCCTGTGTGGTTTGACTGACCTCGGAATATCCTGCCAAGGATATGCTGATGATATTGTCATAACAGCCAGGGGAAAATTCGAAAACACCCTTTGTGACATCGTACAAAAGGGTCTGAACTATAAAAATAGCTGGTGTAGGCAAGTGGGACTTAACATCAACCCCACCAAAACCATCTTAATAGCCTTCACTAAGAAAAAAAAGCTCAACCTCAAAACCATTAAACTTGATGGGATCGAGGTTGAATGGAGACAAGAAGTCAAGTATCTAGGTTTGACTCTAAACAGTAAATTCCTGTGGAACAAACACGAAAAAGAGATTATATACAAAGCAAAAATGGCTCTAATGCTTTGCAGAAATCTGGCACGGAGAAATTGGGGTTGTAACCCACTACATATGGTGGTGGAAAGTGCTGCAGAAAGAACAAGATACAGACTAAGTAAAGAGGAAATCATTAAAAAAAACCACATCCTCACATCTCAGAAATCAGAAAACCTGGGACATGCCACAAGATGGTATGATGAAAAAGTATAACTTTTCAAAGAAATTCGTTACGGAATTAAGCAACAAGAAGGAATGGGATCCAAATACCATTACCACACTTGGAAAGAATGCTATGCAATGGTACACAGACGGCTCAAAAGCAGTAGAAGGAACTGGGATAGGAGTGTACGGGCCAAGAACCAAACACTCTGAAGGCTTGGGAAAAACCCCAAGTATCTGACAAGCGGAAAGTCACGCCATGAGAAATAGTGCCCAGTTCAATATTGATAAAAGATATAGAAGGCAAAGGATTATCATAATGTCGGATAGTCAAGCAGCCATTAAAGCACTGAGCTCTTGTGTTATCAGTTCCAAAATGGTGTGGGAATGCCCAGGTTAACTCAATGAACTAGCCGAGAACAATATAGTTACCTTACTGTGGATTCCAGGACACACTGGAATAGAAGGAAATGAAATAGCAGTTGAACTAGCAAAGGGAGGGACTGAAACACCCTTTTGGGGAATCAGCTCCAATGTAATATTGGAAGAAATAGACAAAGCCGAAAAAAAGAGAAGATCTGACCATTGGAAATATATAGTAGGGCTTAGACAATCAAAGATTCTTCTGGGTGATTACAACCTGTTGAGATCAAAGGAATGCATAAGTCAAAGTAAAACTGCAGTAAGAGTTTTAACAGGGATTCTACCGGGACATTGTCGCCTGAATGTAGAATGTAGATTATGTGGCATGGAAAAAGAAATATCCATCCACATACTTTCGAATTGCACAGCAATTCAGTATCCTAGGGCACAACACCTAGGTGATTACCTACTGGACAGGAGAGGGACATTTACCTAAGTTAAAGCCTGCAGATATCCTGAAATTCCCACGGGAAATAGGACTAAAGGAGCTACTAGTCTCTGAGATTTTCCTCAGGAACTAAGTAGAAGTAAGGGGACACAATGGATCTTTTAGGTCTCAGTGAATGTCGCCCCAATATACATGCATGCATACATACATTACCATCATCAGGCTAGAACGAAAATCGTACAGTCGAAAGAGGTGTGTAAATTCATTCTCCAATCGGTTACCATTTGGAGATATTCGATTGCCTAGAGCAAGACTGTACATTACCCAGTAAAAGAAAAAAATAAGAATCCAACCCAATCTTACTTGCTACAGCATGACAGTCACAGATCTCGGTTAAGCGACGACAGGTTTCAGTTAAGCGGAGTCGGTTACGCCCACCCCTACCAAAAACTGCTCAACTCAAGAAGTCTCCACTCCAAAAAACATAAGCTAAAGAAAATGTAAGTAATATAAGTGATATACTTTCAGACCAAACGTATACATATCCAAGATGAGACAATAAAGATGATCTCAACATTTACAACCTCCATATCCTGACTTAAAGTAACCCAGAGAGTAAGCCAATCTAAGGAATAACCGGCTAGGGTCGAATTCCTCAAGACTCCCTGGAACTACCCGAAAGAGGTATTATCGTTTCAATAGCAAGTGGGACTAGAATATCTCGTAATTTATCGAGAAGGGCAAGGAAAATTATTGAAGAAGTTGAAATAATAGCCGCGTAAGAATTAAAGTAAAGTAAAAACTGGCCTTTAGCTGTTAGCGACCTTTTGCGGAACTCGACCTAGGATTAAAGACGCCGGTAGGGTTTGCGGAATTCGACACAGCCCGAATAACCAGAAGTCACCGAAAGTTGTAACTTTGAACTGATGATCCCATGGTTAATTACTGCATACTCCTAGCACAAGTTGTGGGGATGGCATGCGGCAAGTTCTTGAAGAAACAATTTTAATTGATAGTCGGACGCATAAAGTACAGTAAATATATTTCTTACAAAAACCTATAGACCAGATCGAACAGAATCGATAATTTTATCCGTTAACTAATAAATATTATTAAAAGCAAATAGTATATTGAAGTTTGTAGTATTAAACTGCCGCATTAGGTGAAATTATTATTCAGTCTTGAGCATTTCTACTCGATTTAAATTCACTAGAATTTTAAGAACTAACGTACGGATGAACTAGTTCCAGTGGTGTAGTGGTTTCGATGATAACGCTCGACATAAAAGTTCCTGATCTATTTCAGGGACTGGAAAAAAGCTGCTAAGAAAAGTTCAAGTTGTAGGAGCTTACTCAGTTTTTAACGGTCAATAACGAAAGTGAGGTTATATGTTATTAGAATTTTGAAGGATCGCTTAACTTGTAGCGAACTGTTCATCCACACATAACCCTTATGAGTCCGTACCTTCGAGAATACATCCCTCAAGAATGATTAATTACGGAAAGAGCTTCCACTATCTATCATCACATCCTATGTAGCCTCATTATGGTCTCTCGCGTCGCTCTTCTCTGACCCAGTAATAGTTAGCAGCGGGATCTAAGCGTTCTTTCTCTTAACAGTGTAGCTCCGGTGGTTTTCTCTTCAGTGGTCTTCCTACTTATCACTTGTCTTCTGTTGTGTTTGATTGTACAGCCCCCATAATGGCAAACCCTTGGCCGACGAACTGTAACTAAAGACTTTCTAGAGTGGTTCCACTTATTGTAGTGATCTCTAGCTGAAATCCCGAATCATGTTTATATGAATGTGCCTAGGTGGGTCCTCTTTATTTCTTGTATTCTTTATCTGGTCACATCAAGCAATTAGTCTTGTTATCTGATCGAGAATTTGCTGCTTCGTCGTGGTGGCCGTCATCGTCGTGGTTTCCTTGGATTCCGCTTGAGCGTAGCTAACTCTTGGCATCGTTATTTTTGGGGTTGGTTCAGTTGTCTTCCTGTTGTTTGAGGTTTGTGGGCACAATTTGTAATTCACTGGCTGTTCTCCTTGGAAGTTGGCCCAGCTGGCTGAGCTATCTCGTTCTTAAGCATTAGTTGCAACGGTGTGGTCCTCCGCACTCGATGCACTTGGTGTTGACTCGGCATATCGTCTGTCTGTGCTGGAATTAAGGCAATTGTAACATTGCGTCGGAGAACTACCTCTTCGTTGCACTTTCCATTTGATCCTCATGAGTAGGATGTGTTAGATCATCTGTATTTTCTCCTTTCCTTCTACATTTAGCGTATATGGGAAGTAGTCTTATTTTGCCACACCTTAAGTGGATGTGGAAGATTTTCTACTGTAATTCTCTGATGTTCTTTCTTTCAGTCAATCCTTGGATGATAATCCTCTCCTTTCCTTCTTGTGGCACAAAGTTTCTCCTTTCTCCTTTCTTCTTTATGGTGTTTTTTGAGGTAGTCCATCGGAGTTTCGCATGGGATTTTCACTCCGAGTCTGTCTCGGAAGGTAATGTATCTCATCTGAATTCCTAGGCTGTGCATTTTCTTCCAAACTGTTCTCCAGTGGTGGCCTCTCCTCGTCGTTGTCTTTTTGTCCTCCTGGATTAGCTTCATCCCGGCTTTTCTTCTCTCTTTTGTTCATCTGGGCGTCTTTCTTCTCCTATTTTTTATAGACACATAGCTTTATTTCCTTGTCGAGAATATAAAATTCAAAAAACTACATAAGAGGAGAATGAAATGATAGTAAAACAATATGATATATTAAATAAAAATTAATTATTTTGATTGTATCAGCTACTCAAACGATTCCTTTGTAATTATTGATTGTTAGTAACTTGTCAATAAATAAATTTTGTTAATGTAAGACCGACTTATTTGAATCGAATGCATTACGAATTTAAAAAGTTTTGTCAAGAAAAAAACACCAATTATGATCAATCTTTATTCGACAGGGACTTGTAATAAGAAATTAAAAGATGAGAGGATAACAATAAAGGAAATTATCTTGAAAGAAAGAGCGGACCTAATAGACAAGATAAATATAGTTGCTATCAATTACAATTGTGGAGATAAAATCTTAAATTTTAAGTGAGTTGTTGAAGAATCAATTAAGGACAGTGACGGAGAGACAGGGGGGCAAGAAATTTCTAACATAGGTATTCTCATATAATTGTGAAAATTATAATAAAATGACGAGTAATTGGATTGGTAATGTCTCGTTTAGAATAAAATAAAAATAATAACGTTTAACGTTAGCATTTTTGCATCCTTTGGAGCCAATTCTGGAAGCAGTTATTCTAGTCGCTTTTTGGTACCTACATTTAAAATAGAGTTTTTGAAGGCGTTGACTGCATCTTCAGGGAACTGCAACCTTTAACCACGCAGTTCATTTTTAATTTTTCTAAAAGTAAAAAAGTCGTTAGGACTTAAGTCGAGACTGTATGGAGGATGGTCCAGCGAATCGATGTTTTCTTGTTATAAAAACTCAATTGTTTTTCGAGCTGTGTGGAAACTTGCATTGTCTTGGTGGAGGATCATTCTTCGTTGGGGGTTGGTTTTTCGAAACTGATGTGGTGCTTTGTTGCCCAAAACCAACTCCCAGACATTCTTGTTGAGACGAAAATCTTCGAAAATTGTAAAAAATTATTCTGCGAAAATTTTCTCAGCTTAATTCCATTTTTCGACTGACTCATTAACTTTAAAAATTCAGTTTTGGTACAGCTTTAACCGAAGCGGTCTGAAACGTTAAGTTAACTAAACATGACAGTTAATTTGACATTTGATATTTGTTGACAGGCGTCAACTATGTTGTTATATGCAGCAATTACAAGACAACCCTGGTAATAGAAAGAGCTGTCAATGAAATTATATGAAAAAACATGGAAATGAGAAGAATTAAACTAATGAATCGATAAGATCTTAATAATTTTCAAAATGCGAAACGTGAAGAGGATACTAAATAAAATTACTGCATCTAAGCAGAAGACTATTTTAAAACACTTTAGCGAGATAGATAAAAAATATACATATTCTATCTATATATAGATCTCCATTTTTACTTTCAAAAACTTCAAATAAAGTACCATTCCTTGAATGTGATAAAAATGTCAAACTATTTATTTTGGCAACGGACACTGTGATAACTGATAAAATAATTGATAAGTGAAAAACCCACTAGTGCATTTGTCGCTGTAAAATTGCAGGTACCTTTAGCCACTGTCAAATTGACAATTGCACGGTGGTCTAAGCTAAGCAATTTTTCACACCTAAATTAAATTGTCAGATGAATCTTGTATTATTACGTCTTTTAGTTTCACGGTGCCGCTACTGATTTTAGGATGATGCAGGAAATTTGCGACGAAAGTAATATGAAAAAGGAAGACGCTATCTCCTGATCATCTAGAAGGCTTCAATCCGAAACAAAAGATATGAAATATTTGGAGCCTGCTCCCACGGTACTCAACTGTTTCACTTGCTGATCATGCGAAGACGTAAATTCTTTAAATAACTGGTACTCAGAGATTCTCATTGTTGATGACTATTGTTTCAGGCACGCTTTTCGAAACGAACGGGGCATTAACACGATATTCTTACTGGTGTATAAAAATTACCAGAAAGTATATTAATTTATGAATAATCTATAATAGTGTGCTGTATTTTATGGTGACAGGTGAATTGCACAATAATAATCCTCCAATGAGTTTGGTTGGTAAATTAGAGGGTTCTTAATCTGATAGGTAAATTCCACATCGATCTCTAATAGGTAGAGAGTTGGTTTTCCCAAATTAACCTTTTCAGGTTCCCATTCCTATGTTGATACTATAAATATACTTTTAAGCAGTTTATCAACATAAGATGTCTTCTAACAGATATAGAGGCAACGATCTGAAAAATTACGACTCTCCTGATATTCAACGAGTCGAAAACAAAGTAAAAAACTCTCAATTTTCACATCTGGTGAAAATGCTTCAAGACAGTAATACAGAAAAAGCATACCCACCGATTAATTCGTGTCATAGTCCGGGGAAGTAAGAATGTGAAATCGAAAAGTTTGGGTAACTGGATTTGATTTTTTCAAACGAAAGTATATATAGACCACTTTCCTAAATTCTTGAGATGATCCAACTGAAGCTTGCGAAGCAGCTTGCAAGCACAGCTTGGAGCACGTGAAATGCACAAAAAAATTGTGGGCCTCAAAATTGTAGGAAATTTTATTTTATGAGATGACCTAATGCAAAATTTTAGAAAAAAATGATTTCAACCATTAATTTTTGAAAAATTTAAAAAGATTTTGAAAAATGCTTATTTAAGAGACAAACATAATAAAAATGATAATAAAATAATGACTTCATAATACAGAAAAATATCTGAAAACGTTGGAGTTTTCAGATTTCAAAAATTCGAAATGGCGGCCACATAAAATTTCAATATATAGCTTTTTTTCAGCTCTGCCTCATTTAATGAACATTACCGCTATCGATACGCGGTTTGTTGCAATAATAAGTTGTAGTTTTATGAACAATAACAAGAAAATTTTTAAAAAACATAATTTTTTTCTCTGTGAAAAATATGATTTATGGATTCATTGATATTTTGAGAATGCTGGTCTTCAAAAACCACGTTTAAAAAAATTAGATTCGACTATTATAAGCGGAGAAAAAGTATCCAAAGTTCGGTAGCCACTGTGACATAAATATTAAAAATTTTGAGTTTCTGATCGATTCGTTGAATTGTTCAATAAAAATTCCGAATAAACTAATTTTTTCGTTTACATAGTGCCAACGAATGAATAAAAAATTGAACAGTTGACTCAGAGTGTGAACCGAAGAATACAGTAGCGGCCGGGAGTGTGGATTAAATGGTGAGCTTTCGTACGCGATGGAACGAAGATTTCTAGTTTTATTGGGGTTGAATTTTTTATTACGATTTTTTCTGTATAGTTTTCATATATATATATTTCATTTTATAGGGTATGAAATTCCATCTAATTTTGATACAAGCTGCGTCGCAAGCTTCAACGGGATCATCTCAAGAATTCAGGAAACTAGTCTATACTGAATATAATTTCATTTAAAAAAATCAAATCCAGTTACCCAAGCTTTTCAATTTCACGACAGCTTTCGGTCTAACTCCTCCGGACTATCATGGATGTATTTGTAAAAGAAAAAATTTAAATTACAGTTAGTGAAAGTAAATAGATTGGTAATAAATATTGCTAAGAAGTGTAGTATAAATCTTAAATAAATGACAGTCTTACCTCACTCGAGCTGAGTGGTATTTAATAATTTGGTACTGCCTTCTACATCGAAAAGTAATTTTCTGTAGCATTTAGTGTCTTTTTTGAGAGTCCTGTCATTTTATCTAAATGTCAATCATGAAAAGATGAAAATGAAACTTATTAAACAATTGAATCGTAAAAAGACTGAAAAGTACTAGAGTAATCACAATTGATTGAGTGACGAGCAATTTTAAATACAGATCGATTTAGATAGTGATGTTAAATTGTCAAATAGCCAATAACTATTGACAACCATACAGAATCGCAAATAATAGTTATTTGTGTATTTAGATCGTAAAGTATCAGATTGCCGCTTGAGAAAGAATGTTGCCGCGCGACGCGGAGCGGAGCGCGGCGATCTTTCGAAAGCGGCAATTTCACTTTACGGTCGAAAAACGCACATAATTTTTTCTACAGTCGCCCTTTTAATAATTTAAACAGTTTTTTATATTATCTTAGGTTATAATAGGAGTGCTAGAATAATCGTCATTTTCGCTATTCATCATGATTAACCTTAAAAAGATCTACTGACTAGGATGTTAAAAAATAATCGATTTTTTTATAAATCGATTATTATTTTCTTATAATCGATATTTAGTTATCGATTTTTATTGTAATATTAATCGATTTTTAGTAAATCGATTTTATAAATTACGTGTTTAAATCGATTTTCGGAAACGGCTCGTATTATTTATTGACTATTTTTCAAAATTTTGCCAACTTTTGACAATTATTGACCATTTCTCAAAATTTTGACAATTATTGACCATTTTCCAAAATTTTAACAATTATTGACCAGTTTTCAAAATGTTAACAATTATTGACCATTTTTCAAAATGATGACAATTTTTAACCATTTCTGACAGTTTTTGGCCATTTTAGAAAAATTTTCAAAATTATTGACCATTTTTGATAATTATTGAGAATTGTTGACAATTATGGACCATTTTCCCAAATTTTTGACCATTTTTGACAATTATTGACCATTTTTGACCATATTTCAAAATGTTTGACAATTTTTTCAAAAACTTTAACGATTTTTGACAATTATCAACTATTTTTCAAAATTTCGACAATTTTTAACAATAATTGTCAATTTCTTACAGTTTTTGACCATTTTTGATAGTTTTTGTCAATTATTAGCCATTTTTGACAATTTTTCAAAAATTTTGACAATTATTGACCAATTTTGAAGATAATTGTCCATTTTTGTCAGTTTTTCACAGTTTTTAACAATTTTTGACCATTTTTGATAGTTTTTGACAATTATTGACCATTTTTCAAAATTTGAATAATTATCGACCATATTTCAAAATTTTTATAATTATTGATCATTTTTTCCAAATTTTTGATAATTTTTGACCATTTTTCAAAATAATGACAATTTTTAACCATTTTTAACTATTTTTGGCCATTTTGACAATTTTTCGAAATTATTGACAATCGTTGATAATTATGGACCATTTTTCCATATTTTTGACCATTTTTGACAATTATTGACCAATTTTGGCAATAATTGTCAATTTTTGTTAGTTTTCCACAATTTCTAGCAATTTTTGACCATTTTTGATAGTTTTTGACGATTATTGACCATTTTTGAAAATTTTTGACCAATTTTCAATTTTTTTTTAAATTTTTGACAATTGACCACATTTGACAATTTCTGACCAATTTTCAAATTTTTCTTAAAATTTTTGATAATTATTGCATTTTGACAATAATTGTCCATTTTTGACAGTTTTTGACAGTTTTTTACCATTTTTGACAATTATTGACCAATTTTGACAGTTTTTTACCATTTTTGATAGTTTTTGACACTTATTGACCATTTTTGACCATTTTTAAAATTTTTTTAAAAAATTTTTACAATTGACCATTTTTGACCATTTTTCAAAATTTTTTGTCCATTTTTAAAAATTTTTACAATTATTGACCATTTTTGACAAAAATTGTCCATTTTTAACAGTTTTTGACAATTATTGACCATTTTTGACCATATTTCAAAATTTTTGACAATAAAATTATAGTAGATTTTTAATCTGATAAATTGTTAATGAATGAATCTCTTAGGTTTATTATCGGAATATTAAAAGCATGTACTTTTTAAAATAATACAAAAAAAATCGATTTATTTTTTATTAAAATCGATTTTTGACAAATCGATTAATTTTGAATAAAGAAAAATCGATTTTTATTTAATCGATTCTTAAGTCAGGTCAGAAGTCAGATGGGCGGATCGATAAAAATTCACCAATTGAGTTAATTCGGAGGGCGTGGTTTGATTAAATAAGCGAGCGAAAAAGATTCCTTTTTTGCCCTAGAGCGTAAAGTAACAATCCTCGGCATTTGTCGACTTTACGATTTCATTTGAATATAGTAATTAGTCATTTTACGCACGACTGTAGAAAAAATCTACTTCTTCAGAATTGGCGAAAACATTGTTTCTGACAAATGCCAGTTGAGGTTCTCATTCAAGTTGGTAGCAATGAAGACCAGCCGATTTAATGCAGCATTGATAGTTGACGCTATTGACAGTTCATATTTATATTTCATTTTATATTTGGAATTTATATACGAGCTGGGACTGTTCTGAGATAAGAATGACTTAGTATGCACCTAACCTACAACACTTAAAATCTTACCAAAATAATAAAAATTAGTAGGACAATCAAAGTAGAAATAAGGAGGAATTATTTCGCTGGAATTCATGTTACTACTCTCATTTGGTCTAAATGCGTATAATACGAGTATGTACCATCCTAGAAGATGAGCGTAGGTGTTGAAGGCCAAAAAAACCTTGAAATTTAGTCCAATTTACATTTCACGACACTACCTAGTATGAAACAGTTTGTAAAGAATAAAATTTCATGGTATATGCAAAATCGGTTTTTTCGACGATGAAGCAAATTGTTGAAAATTTTATGCCTACTCCTTAGCAGTTCTACTCCTTCTCTCAAGTCTTGAGAGCCTCATTTATTGGAGGTAGAGAGAATACATTAAAAGTTAGCTTCATAAAGAAATTAGCAAATATTTCTCGAGGAGGAATTTGTCCAAAGAAGGCTCATCGACCTTAGGTGGAGAGAAAGCTACGAGGAATAATTCACCTGCTGAAATGAGTTCCTCAAGATCAGCATGTGCATGGTTGAAAATCTTGATAGCCTCTTCTAAGGTTGTTTACAATGAGCTTAACAAATTTCAACTTCACACCCACTGCATGAAAGAACAGAAGGCTATGTTTAGCAACAGAAATAAAGTTGAAGTCCCAGGAAAGTGAAACGTGTTCTGAGCGATCTCCTGTCTAGAATTCATGACCTAAATGTTTGAGAACTTGTGCGGCTAATACGATTAATAGATCGGTGACTTCTCCGATTTTGATGACCGTCGCAAAGTTCTCTGCTACTTGAATGGTGGACTATGGACTAAAACTTTGCCTCATTTAAACCCCTGCTGTAGTAATTATCGTGATAAGCCGTTTTTAGTTGTCATTGGAGTCATCGTTTCAGATTAAAATTTAGAATACAGGCATTCAGAACCGACTGATTTCCAGCTTACAGGAAATTAATTCCTCAAAACGCATCTTTTTTTTTTAAATAAAATTTGCCTGACCCATATTGAGAAAACTAAGAAATATTACGCTCATAACGTTTAATTTGTCGTCTTTATACAATGACGAGAAGATTATTTGCTTTCGGTAAACTTCAAAAACGCAAAATTAAAGCACAATATTTATTATTTCATGTAAATAATATAAACAGTCTTTTATTATTATTTTTGTAATTTATTGCTTTCACAATTTCGCTCACTTCTGAATAAAACAATAACAATAGGTATACCTCCCATCGCCGACAGTAAATAATTATTATCCTTGACTTTGCTTATTATTATTTCAATTATCACATCACTACCGCAAATATTCTTTCTTCGAGTTGTTTAAAGCGTTTATACAATAAATAATAAACATATCAATCAAACTTGGTGACTCTGTCAATAAAAATACCGTTAATGTCAATAATGGACCAATTAAGTGAATGTGTGACCGCGGCATTTATAATGGGGTGGTAGACAAATTTCGAGAGTAGCCGTTTATAATCGTTTTGTTAAAATACGCTGTGTGTAAAATTAATATTATGATGGATCATTCTGAGCTGTACCTACGTCATGAATATTTTCTGGAAACAATAGCTGTATATTTGACTGGTCGTTCTTATTATTTATTATTCCCTAACCATTTCCTTTGTTATCGGTAAAATATCTTACAACTTTTTTAACTTCTTGTTTGTTCTAAAATTAGTTTTTCTTCTTTCAAATGAGGTAGTAGAAGCCTACTAGTATTTTTTCTTTCAATATTGTAAGTTTGTTGTTATTTTTCTTGAGTGCTTCTTGTTCAAACTTATTATTCGATATTATAGTTCGATGAATCATTTTTTGTTTTTAACTGTATTTCTTCATATCTATCTGATTCCTTCCAAAAGTGTTCTGCATCAATTCTGACATCTGATAACCAACTCTATTAGGTTTAACTAGCAGTGGTAAGGGGGGAACCGTAAAACTGTGACACCCGCTTTTTTTGGAAGTTCATCTATCACATATTTTTTTATATTTTGACTCATGTTGCTTAGCAATCTCATAGAGACGGGCTTTGGTAACGCTGTGATTAAATGATATACCTTTATTTTGTAGTCATTCCATTATTTCAGCTTTTTTCCATGAGGAGATTGGTAATTTTTCTTGGTAGTTCTCAATCTGTTCCTTTCTCATCTTGAAATTAATCTGCGAACTTTTCCCTCTCGTCATGTTTTCAAGATACATTTAATTACGATTTATTTAAAACAATGTGAAAATCTAACAATAAGTTTAACGTCTGTGAAATTTGCACACAAGTTCTTTTCACCGTATGGGAATCAAAAGTTAGGTTATATTTTGCGGCCTTGGAATATATAATTGTGAATTTTCGCTGGTTTCCTGCCCTTCTCGATAAATTGGGGTGACATTCACTGAGACCTAAAAGATATATTGTGCCCCCTTACTTCTACTTAGTTCCTGAGGAAAGTCTCAGAGACAGAGACCCGGAGGAATTTTAGGATATCTGCAGGCTTTATTTTTTAAGGTAAATGTCCCTCTTCTATCCAGTAATTTCCTAGGTGTTGTACCCTATGATTCTGAATTGCTGTGCAATTCGCAAGTATGTGGATGGAGGTTTCTTCTTCCATGCCACAGAATCTACATTCTTCTTCCTCCACTATTTTCAGCTTTTTCAGATGCCCATTCAGGCGACAATGTCCTGTTAGGATCCTAGTTATAACTCTTATAGTGCAGTTTTACTTTGACTTATGCAATAATTTGATCTCAACAGGTTGTAGTCACCCAGAAGAATCTTTGATTGTCTAAGTGCTACTAGATCTTTCCAATGGTCAAATCTTTTTTTTCGGCTTTGCCTATTTCTTCCAATATCACATTGGAGCTGATACCCCAAAAGGGGGTTACACTTCCCCTCTTTGCTAGTTCATCTCCAATTTCATTTCCTTCTATTCCAGTGTGTCCTGGAATCCGCACTAAGGTGACTATATTGTTCTCGCCTAGTTCATTGAGTTTGCCTGGGCATTCCCACTCCATTTTGGAACTGATTAGGGGAACATCAGATATGATGATCCCCTTTTTGTAAATTCTAATTATCACAAACATCTTTTGTTCCTCGACGGGTAATCATCATTTAATAGAGAAAAGTATACCTTGAAGGTGTAGTAAATTGTTTGAGCAAATTCTCATTATAGGTATGCTGGTCCACGTAGTTTAGGTATGTTTAAAGAAATATAAGGAAAAACCTTCTAGGTACTCATATAATAAAAAATAATATAATAAACAAAAATAACACACTATAAAGAACTTAACTAAACATGTTTGTACTCAGGATGGAACATTTTAATCCCTAAATATAAAAAAAATCTACCTGAAAAAAGCAAATACTTGTTGGAAAAAAGGCTTACAATAACAAACTTCTAGCCTTGTAAAAGAATGTCTTAAGATTTGCAAACATCACATACAAATGTTTTGGTTCCTCTATTTATACCAGCGCAACTGTATGAGCCCACATTTGGCAAGATTGGCACCTCATCCAAAAATCATTTTTTCGTGACTCAGAGTAAAGCCCCTTACAATACAAACAAGCTGCGTCACTACTATCATCATCGTTTGCATATTGATCAGTTTTATTATTCCCGCTTTCCTCTTTTTCTTCGCTCTATTCGCTGCCTTTCTTTCTTCAATTTCTCGTTTCTGCCTATTTATTTCCTTCGCTCCTTCAAGGTTGGGCGTCGATTTTATAGCTCCTTGAATAGATTATTGTTTCCTTCTTCTCTTCGCTTGCTTACTAACCAAAGGGACTGGCGATAATTCTTCTATTATTTTCATCACGTTTACTTTGTGAACGGACAAATCAGCGCTCGAAGTTGAAGGAATTAATGCAGATCCAGAATGAGGAGTTTTATCTGGAGTATCATGTATAGGCTCTGCCACTTCGCCATCATGTTGATCTGTATTGTCATGTGGTAATTCTGAAATATTCACATCAGTAGGAGTGTTAGTTTCATTTGGATCGATAACGTCTTCACTGGTGTCGGTAGTTTTAGAGGCGAAAACATCCAGTCAGGATAAACATTAGGGTCGAATGGATGGATTTCTGTTTTTTTTTAAATCCATTGACTGCGTTTCCAACCGTTGCAGCCTTGGAACAGGATTCGCAAAAAATTTATCACATCTGAAAGTGAGAAACTCCACGACCCGGGTTTTGGGTCATCCAAGTAAAATTGTTAAATACCTTTCAGTAAAACCAGAGTTATCTAATGTTCGAAGGAAAATTTTTAAAATTTACGTTTCTCAATATTCCTTGAGATAAAAAGAAGGTATCTACATAAGGTTTTCGCAAATTAGTTGTTAATCTGGTTTACTTTTGCCATCTATGAATGAAACTGCATAATTGTATTTAAAAAAAAATTATAATGCATTTCAATGTACAGATTTAGTATCGAGTGGCGTTGATTACATATATAAAACCTTTACATTGGTGGAAAAGATCTGCTACGAACAAGACCAAGCCTGCACAGATCGATTAAACAGAACCGGACTTACAAACGTCTTTACCTAAACTTGTTGACTAAAACTTAAGTAATTTTTTGAAGAATACGATTATTGTTTTTGTTATGCTCTTTAATTTAGTATGTTTTGGGAAATTCGGTTTTTCAAATCTCTTTTATTCAATTACGCCCTCTAGCAGTAAAACTGCGAGTCTTTCCAGGATTTTCTCGAGGTAATTTCTGACATAAAATGTTTTTTTCGGAAGTTGTTCTACAATCCGACCATGAGATTTGGCCGGCGGATGTTCTCATTAATTGACGCCCATGGGAAATGGGACACTTACTTGAACCTCTAAAGTTCACCGGACTCACATTTGTTTCCCAGATTCAAATTATTTTTGAATGTTTTAATTTGAACAGAAATAATTTTTTAGGTTTTTAAACCCTAATAAAATGAATCATGCCATCTTCCAAAGAAATAAAACCTTTTTCATTCATCCTATTTAACACTAATATACCTTTCTTTGAGTAAAATGTTAATAATTTAAAATGAATAAATTTCTAAGAAATAATGGAAAAAATGTAGCCACCGTAGTCGAAGACAATAAATTGTATAAATACAATAAAAACAACGTTTTATGATCTAAGGATTGTCAAGGAACCCGTTGTGAACTCAGGTGTTGACAAAAGGTATGTTTATGGGGCTCTTACTGGAGATTCGTTTGCAGATAATATTTTTGGGATGTTGCCGATTGTCTGAAATTTCATTTTATAAACGATTTTAACCTAAGTATCATTGGTACCTATTTATTAAAATAAACAATTCATTTGAAGACAATGACCCGGGTAACAGGTGCCAACTACTTATTGTGTATTGCCTTATTGTAATTTGACCCATTCTTACCATCTAACAACTATTTTCTACTTAGTGTTGATGTATTGGAGGAAATTCGTGTTTTTGTCAAGGAGAGTACCTCATATTCTTTCTTTTTTTATATGGAGAGTGTACAGTACTTACAAAACTACACAAGCTCATATTGGAATAAAAGAAAGTACAATAGCAGATGAACTAGCGAAAAGAGGGTCTGAAACAACCTTTTGGTGTATTGGCACCAATGTAATACTGGAAAAAATAGGTAACGCCGAAAAAAGAGAATATCTGAACATTGGAAAGATCCAGATCAAATACTCTCCTGGAAAACTACAGCCAGATGAGAACAATATCATGTCTAAGTCAGAGTAAGTTTGCACTAAGAGTTTTGGCAAGTATCCTAACGGGATAGGTCTGAATAGGTACCTTAAAAACCTAAAACCAGTAGAGAAGGATTAATCTACATTCTGTGAAATTGGAAGAAGAGACCTCCATTCATATACTGACGAAGTGCATAGCACTACAGAATCCATGACCACAACACTTAAGAGACTGCTGGATGGAAAAAGAAAACTCACCTAAACTGCGGATATTCTGAAATTCCTCCAAGGAATAGAACTGGAGGAACTCCTAGCAACTGAGAATTCCTCAAGAATTGATGGATGTTTAACATCGATACAAGTGTGTCCAAGATAAAAGTGGTATTAGCGATGATCCAACTTAGGAGTGTTTAAATAAAGAGACGCAGTAATCTGTTTCTAAATGCTTGTTCATCACAGACATGTATTTAGAAATAGGTTTCTAAGTTTTGTTACACTTTGCCCAATTTTGCGTCTGCTGGAAAATTGTGTATTGATACGTTCATCTCTTTAAACTGATGCTCACGATACGATCCGGCACAGAAGCTTATCATTCATTGAATCTAAATCAATGCTTTGACAACAAACAATTGTCTTGGAAGTTAAGAAATTTGTGCAAACGCACTGCGAATTGATAATAATCCAGTATGTACCTATGTGTGTGAGTCAACATTTACTGAGACCTAAAAGACCTATTGTGCCCTCTTTTTCTACTCAGTACCTGAGAAATATCTAGTAGTTCCCTTAGTACTCTTCGTTGGATTAAATTTAGGATATGCGCAGGCTTTAATTTAGACAAATCTTCCTCTTCTATCCAGTAGTCCCCCAGAAGGACACACTGATACAACTGGAACATTACTAGACGAACCCATAT
This sequence comes from Lochmaea crataegi, assembly GCA_947563755.1. Classification (NCBI taxonomy): domain Eukaryota; kingdom Metazoa; phylum Arthropoda; class Insecta; order Coleoptera; family Chrysomelidae; genus Lochmaea; species Lochmaea crataegi. Next base: position 76,086,484 of record OX387423.1, read on the forward strand.
TTCACATGAGTTTTGATAGCATGATACCAGAGTATATATTCACTGAGCGAGTGAATATTATAATCCCATCTAGAGAACAGGTGATGCACCCAGGTAATTCTGGATAAATCACCTGGTTCACCGATGGCTCCAAAACAAACTATGGCACTGGGGCTGGTATAAAAGGACCTAGAAAGAGGATGTTCCTTAGCCTTGGTCGATATACGACTGTGTTTCAAGCAGAGACGATTGCCGTATTGATGAAAACATCAGAAGAGGATATAGCGGACAAAAAATTAAAATAATCACTGACAGCCAGGCTTTGCTTAGGCTATCAGTAATCCAACAACTAGGTCTAGAATGGTGAAAAACTGCAAAGAATCCCTCAACAGGCTGGCAAGAGACAACAAAGTGTCTCTAATATGGGTGCCGGCACATTGAGGTAATGAAATGGCTGACCAGTTAGCTAAAGAAGGCTCTAAAGGAGACTTCATAGGTCCGGAAACGTTTTTTGGAATCACAAAAGATTGCATAAGAGGGGAAATCGGGAACTGGCTGGATAGGGAACACGAATTTAAATGGAGGGTGACACAAGTGTACCTTCATACAAAGAGTTTACTGAATAAGGTAGACAAGGAACTCTTAACCAGGCTACTTAAACTGGGTGAGAGACATTTGAATACAGTTACCAACCTGGTGACTGGATACTGCATCTTGAGGAAACATCTCTACAAAATGGGCAAAGTTAGTGAACCTATGTGCAGAAAATGTGAACTTTATGATGAAACACCTACTCACATACTCTGCTTCTGCGAGAACTTACAAGAACTTAGACGGGAGCACTTTGGAGAGCAATTAATACAACCATCTCAACTACTGAAAATCCCTCCAGTCAAACTTGTGGCCTTTATAGAAGACACGAAGCTTCTGGAATGGAATTAGATAATATGGGAAATGGTACAAAGATTCAGTTCAAGTACCTGGGCTGATGAGCACAACCCAAATATATGAATGAAAGAGCAGTCCCCCAGGTGTTGTGCTCTGGGATTCTGAAATGCTCTGCATTGCGTAAGGATGTGAATGAAAGTTTCTTCTTGTATTCCATAGAACCTACATTCTTCCTCCACCACTAACTTGAGCTTTAAGAGCACATTCAAGTAGCAGTGTTCTGTTAGGACACTTGTGCTACTCTGGCTTATGATCTCAACCTGTCGACGTTTCACAGGAGTTTCTTCGATTGCAATTCTAGATCTTTCCATTGGTCCAATTTCGGTTTTACCTACTTCTTCCAATATCATATTGATGCTGAGAAAAGGATGTTCAGCCTTTTTCTTTGATAATTCATCTGTTACTTCGTTTCCTTCTATTCCAGTGTGACTGCAGGAAACTACAGAAAGGTGACAACATTGTTATTGACTAGTTCATTAAACTTTTCTAAGCATTCCCATAATAATCTTAGTAAGTAAATGAGACTTTGCTGCATACTGCTATTCGGTTGCTAAGACTTATTGGAGCTTGTTGGTAGTTATATTAAATTATGGTTCCATGTTAACAACATATTTAGAGTCTACGTAATATTATGTTTTTAAAAAAGAATAATGCTCTCAAATAATCCAAATTCCTCATAAGAAAATACTAGAAATTGACTAAATTGTTGGGTAATTAAAGAAATACTTTTTTATTACAATGTGAGTATAAGAAAATGTGCAAACTAATCGGAGTGTCTTACTTGGCTTAGATCTATTTTGGACAAGGTTGTTTTTCCAAAAAAAAGTTTTCCAATGCTACATAACACGTAACTGTTAGTTGAGGAAACCAATTATTGGACAATGGTCCTTCATAACTAAATAGGACTACTATTTGTGATTCAAACCATACTTTCAATTTCTAGGATTCTCTTTCAAAAAAATTGGACTAAAAATAACTACATTCCTTTCGTCATTACAAACGTTGGAATCTCAGTCAGTAATGGAGCTTTTTCTACCTTTATTATAAAAAATAAACGGAGGATGATCTGATCTAAATATTTCACGTAGAATTACATTACTACGTAAAAAATTAGTTTTAATTTAAAAAACAGAGTGAATTTAATAGTCAAGTATAAAAAAATGTGTGTATGGTTATTAAGAGCCGTTCTGTATACACTAGCCAGTGGCAACACTGATTTTTCGGTGGGTCCCCAGACTGAAATGAAGTTATGACTCTATTAGCGGTTGCCTGCCAAAGGTGAGAACTCGCCGGAACTCGTGATTCAACATAGGAGGTCAGATTTCATTATTACACTTCAAAGACACGCCGAGCCGATCCACAACTCCTAATTGTCCTAGCCACTGGCGGATACCTGGGGAATATCCTAGTGGTAATAAAAGCTTCTACAATATAACAGGATGTCTTAATTAATAGAATTTTATAAAATGGATGCTTTTTTTTAATTAATAATACTTATTGCTCAAAATTACCTGTATATCTTCAAAGACTTTTTAAGTTTTGAATATATCTAGAGCTAAAATTAATTAGGCTCATTGGAATTGATATTGGTTTTTGAAGGACTAAATTGTTTTTTTTTCTGTACAAATTGTTTTTTATCATTTTATCCACAATCACATTATAATTGGAGTTTTATCCACACTTATGAAACATATAAAGTACCACTTTATCCACTAGTGGAATAATGAAAAATACAATCTTAACCGATCTATTCTTCGCGACGTACTAGGCTAAATACGAACAATAAACAAAATAATCTTAGATCGGGACTTATTGGATGCCACTTACATAACTACTTTCTTCGAATAACACAGACTCTTTAGAATAAACGTACGAACTTGTGCAGTCTTCAAAATGGCCGGAATCGTCAAAAGAACCATTCAATTCACTCACTACGTGATTCGTACTACCATCAATCACATCTTTCGGAGTTGACTCATTACTGTTATTCTCCCTAACAGTAATGGAATCACTGCAAAGAAAAATAAGTTGCATGTACGTTCGATCTCAAGGTTACTGTCGCTTGTCAAATGTCACTTGTCAACTGTCAAATATGGTTGTTTAGGCTGAAAATAGGTTAAACACTGCAATTTTCACCTTGAGTACTACCATCATCTAGTAACGCGCATTGACGGGCGTGGCTATTTCACATTCATTCCTGTATTTGCCAAAGTGTACTTCTTTGTTTAATTTCAAAATATCACTATCCTCTTCCACCAAATCTTTTTGCGCTTGCTGTAGCAAACATTTTAGTTTTTTCACTTGTTTTTCAGCTCTTTGAGTCGGCGTAAGATATTCATCGCCAAAAGCTCCTGCGTGTTAGTTACAGTGAAAAACATAACTGCAAAAACAGTCGTGAAATGTACGGTTATAAAGCTGGTATTACTTCACTTACTTCATGCTTCGCCCGGAAAAGGTAGTACCGTTCCAAGCTACACTGGAATGGTCACAGGACGCTGCTACCTACAAAAGTAATGTCAAAATGTCGATGTCGAATCACTTTTTGATTAAATCTGATTCTGACTGTGGTTGTAGATAAAACCCTGGAGATTCGCTCTTGAGTTTAAATTTTCTTGCGTGGATTAAACACTATCTAAAACACTTATACAACAAATAACTATTAGTAAGCCTTCAAAAAAAAAACACATAGAGCTTGAAAATACCTTTTCTTTTCCCTTCTTTAAAACGAAGAGAAGGATAGGTTTTCCTACAACATTCTCTCATTCACTTTTCTTTCGTTCTTAAGCCTGAATCCTGCCAAAACTTGTCAAACTGGACATTTATGTTAATACCAAACGAAGAAATATGTTTTTTGGTACGCCACTGTTCATAATTGTCATCTTGCTTTTGGCCCATAACTTTGTATAGTGTAAGAAACCCAAAACAGATCCTCCAAATTGATGGTTACAACTCATGCCTCCGTAAAATATCAATTTCGCAAGAATCTATTCCTATTCGCAGAAATAAATCATGCTTAGACAGGTTTCGTTTTATTTAAATAGTCGTCTTTAAATACATCACTGTTATTTTAAATTTTTTACGGTGTCGTATAAAAGGAAAAATGAAATATTCAAGGTCTTTAATAGTCTTTTCATAATTTGTAGCCAAAAACAAACTATAACAAAAGATATTGCCGTGAGTAACACTTTTTGGACAGGTAAGACATTTATAAATTGGAGCAATCTAAAATGAAGAGTGATGACCATTCGGTTTCAGTCTTTTTCAGAGATAATTTAATTGCCGCTATTTCATTATTTGTATTATAATTCTAAACGATTTTTTTTATTATTAGATTCGATTTTTGTACACTCTGTCGACATATAGATCGGTACTTTGTATAATATAAATATTACGAGATATTTATTAATTTTAATAAATACAGGTACAGTTTGGCAAATACAGGAGTGAATGTCGAGAAAGGTACGAGAGGCACGAAGTTAAAATGAGAAAGTATTCGGATGACAAAGGGGGTAATATGTGCTTGGTGAATTAGTACGGTAAATAATCAAAGTACTAAATTCTCACTGACGCTGACGCAGTGCTTCGTTTGTATCATTATTCCAAGATTTGTTATGTGCATGTGAAGAATGAATATACGTTTCATCTATATATATTATAGACCGATTTTCTTCCCGAAATTTTTTTATATTTCTTAAAAAATTTAATCTTTTTTGTCTGACATCAGGTTTCTCCATTAAAAGTTTTCTATTTGTTTTAGTTTTCCTCCACCGAAATCCCATGCTATGCATAATTTTTCTTAAACTTTCCATATTTCCATATTAATCGTGAAATATTTTATATATATTGCGCAAAGTTGGTACTCTCTTATGGGTCACTTGATTATTCATAATATATCTTCTTAGAACACCTTTATCACAATTATCAAAGCCTGTTTTAGGTTTTGATATTTTTCTTTTTTTGTTTGGAGTAGAAAATGATGAAGATTCCCCATTTTCTATTTGCCTCATCTCCTTTTCAATATTTGAAATCGTATGCACACTGACACCTGTGGAAATAGCAACACGTCCTTGAACTTTTTGAATGTCCTTTATAGGTTTATTTTCTGATGCTTCCCGGCGCATAAAATAAATTATATTTGCCAAAATTTCTCGACTCTGTCCAGTCAAAACTTTTCTTTTCACTTTTGATTTGAATTCCATTTTATATCACTGTAAGAATGATAATATCTTTATTTTGCACCAATGAATATTTTGTCTCGGTATCCAGTAAAAACACGCAGTGCTCTTCACTATCTAACAGACAATAGTAGTCAAGTATACCTGCTTGAGGGACCGTACTAATCACTACTACTATCATCTTGTAACGCGCATTGACAGGCGTGGCTATTTCACATTCATTACTGTATTTCCCAAAGTGTAGTTGTTGATAGACTTTCGAGAAATAAACACGTACTTATTTGGAACAAAATTACCAAAAAGTTGCTATCAGCTAATAATTGTGATAAAAACTGAACACCTTTAAAAATAAAAGTAACCATGAATATCGATATTCGTATCATTTGGGTAAGTGAACTTTTTTATATTAATTTAACTAAATAGCCCAGTCAATAAACTATAATGTATCAGCTGGCAATACCGTCGACTCCTGGTGAAGTGCTCTTAGCTCAACAAAACCAGGTCCTGATGCAAGAGAATAAAGCTAAGTCTAACGGAGGTATTAATTATTATAACCTTTGGATAAATGAAAAAGCCGCTCGAGAAATTCTTGCAAAATTAATTGCTCAACTACAACAGCAAATGAATGGGTTGCAATTACAAGTTAAAAACTACGCCGAAACAAAAAGAAATAGAATATGAAACAGGCGAAGAAGAATTAGCCAGGGAAACAGAATGGGTGCTGAAAGAAAGCAGGGAAAGGAGGAAGAAAATGGATACCTCTCCAATGAAATCACCCATAGAATAAGCATAAAAAAACACTTCCAATATCCAAAAGGTGGTACCCAAAAAGCCTCCAGCACCCCCTCCAATAATAGAAGTAAAATAAAAAATTACAATGAACTTCAAACACAACTCGATGAAGAAAGTGTCAAACATGAAGTTACAATGATGAATAATGAACAACAGAGAACTATCTTGGAGGAAGACAATCAGCTGGAGAAAAATATATCAAATTGGTCATTCACAGAGAGAAGTAGCCGATGAAATAAAAACAAACCTGAATCCAAAAAAAGCGCCTAGAAACGGACTAATCACAGGAGCAATATTAAAACAACTACCGCAAGAAAAGGCATTGTGAAACTCACTAAATTTGATCAATGCAGTTTTCAGACTGGAGCATATTCCAAGGATCTGGAAAATAGCTGAGGTGATTATGATCCTAAAACCAGGGAAAACGCAAGCGAAGCTAAATCTTACAGGCCAATTTCCTTCTTACCTGTGATTTTGACAATTTTTGACAATTATTGACCATTTTTCCAAATGTTTGAGAATATTTGGCAATTATTAACCTTTTTTCAAAATTTTGAGAGTTTTTGACGATTTTTCCAAATTCTTGACAATTTTTGACCATATTTAAAAAATTTCGACAATTTTTCAAAAATTTTAACAATTATTGACAGTTTTTGACGAATTTTGACAATTATTGACCGTCTTTGACAATTATTGACCATTTTTGACAATTTTTCAAGAAATTTAACATATTTGGCAATTATTGACCATTTTTTCAAAATTTTGACAATTTTTGACCATTTTTCAAAATTCTGACAATTATTGATACTTTTGGACCATTTTTGACAATTTTTGACGAATTTTGACAGTTTTTGACAGTTTTTGACAATTTTTGAACATATTTGGCAATTATTAACCATCTTTTCAAAATTTTGACAAGTTTTGACAATTTTTCACACCTATGGGTGTACGAGCTCAGTGCGGCAAGAGAGATTGCGCACAGTCGCTTGAATGAGTTATCGCGTGACGAACGCTTTTTCGTAACATCACACGCTTCACTAGTTCACTAGCCTTCCCAAAAGTCCTATGTCGTGCAATAAGAAGCAAGCTTCAATAGAAAAAGTCTATGAAGAAAAAGAAGTATGCGCTGCTCTGTTCCTAGACATAGACCAGGTGTTCGATAAGGTCTGGCACAAGGGGCTCTTAAAAAAAATATAATATTTATCGAGTACTGGGTACTTTGATTAATCGATAGCAACTTGGTAACGTTCTTGATGATATAAATTATGAAGATCAAAAAAATCTACAGTCTGTGGAGAAAGGTATGCACTGCAAAATAAACCAGAGTCAAATTTTTTAGAGGAGCTAGATTCAAGACAACATAACGAGGAGAAACTATCTTCTCTGAGATTAGTATCAGCTCGACCGCTGCTATGAAAGCCATACTCAATCTTCTAAATATAGTTCTGCATGTCAAGGCCAAGTCCAGCATAACGAATGATATCACAAACTTGAAGGGTTTGGAAGCATGCAGTCAGGATGGAACGCTGGTATGAAACACTGACGGATCTAAAATTCATACAGGAGCAGGAGAAGAATACAAAAATGCGCAAGATGAAGAAAGAAAGAAGCTATGTTAGATTCCTTAGGATCACATCAGCTAACGATGCAGGGAGGAAAAAGAAAAATGTACAAGGAAGGAGTATTATAGTGAAGTTTGCATCCATATTCCAAGCAGAAAACCACGCTATCGACAAATGAACATCGAAAGGGGGTATAGACGCCTAATACTCTCCGATGGTCAGTCAGCACTAAAATACTTAGCATCTAAATTTCCCAGGCATTATAAATAATTATTCACACTGCTCGTATCATATAACTGCGAGGTCACCAACTCAAGGCCGGTCCTGTCTCTCGATTATAAATTTTGGCGAATGCGCTTTCTAGAACCTTCTGGTCTATTGCAGAATTTACGCATATGAGGAGCGTCATAAAATACTAGAACTTTCCAGAACCGATAAGGACTATATACAGGGTGTCCCAGAATTTTTTAGACAGGCTATAACTCTAAAACGGCTGAAGATAACTTCATAAAATTTGGTATGCAGCAATTGGACGGATTTTACAATATTGCGAATCCCTCATGATGTCAGCGAAATCATCAGCGTAGCTATGACGTCATGTCATTATAAAATATCAAATGCAAAGGTGGTCGTGTGACTGCTCATATTAAAGGTCTTTTTATTCTGAATTCAACCATGTAATACACTTAGTATGTTAAAATTTATTAGTTGTGTATTTTCGATCAAAAGGAGTTTAACAAAATAAATAAAAAAGTTTAACAAACAAATTTAATCACATGAAAATCAAGGCAATAATACCATTATTCTACAATTAATTTTCAATGATGTGCTCAAAATGCCCCCCTTCCGCTTCAACACAAGCCTCAAACCTTCTCAATAGTTCACGCGTACATGCCGCTCTTATCATTTCTGGAGTAACAGCTCTACATGCTTCTTTTATTTTATTTTTGACACCATGGCTAACTACGATATTTATTTGAGATTTCGTAAAACTTGAACAGAACGACTACAAGCGTATTGTGGGATGTTCACGATTTAAAAAATAAAATAAAAGAAGCATGTAGAGCTGTTACTCCAGAAATGATAAGAGCGGCATGTACGCGTGAACTATTGAGAAGGTTTGAGGCTTGTGTTGAAGCGGAAGGGGGGCATTTTGAGCACATTAATGAAAATTAATTGTAGAATAATGGTATTATTGCCTTGATTTTCATGTGATTAAATTTGTTTGTTAAACTTTTTTATTTATTTTGTTAAACCCCTTTTGATCGAAAATACACAACTAATAAATTTTAACATACTAAGTGTATTACATGGTTGAATTCAGAATAAAAAGACCTTTAATATGAGCAGTCACACGACCACCTTTGCATTTGATATTTTATAATGACATGACGTCATAGCTACGCTGATGATTTCGCTGACGTCATGAGGGATTCGCAATATTGTAAAATCCGTCCAATTGCTGCATACCAAATTTTATGAAGTTATCTTCAGCCGTTTTAGAGTTATAGCCTGTCTAAAAAATTCTGGGACACCCTGTATACGCGGGTTTTCGAGTACGGTACAGTTAGTTAGTTCGAGAGAATTAGTGAAACGGACAGTAAAGAGTTAGTTCACAGAAGTTCTTAGTAATCGGACAGTGATTAAATAGTGCAGATAAATAGTGTAACAGTCAAGTGGTGAAAATAAATTAGAACTAATATACCGAGTGTAAATAAATTAGTAGACATTAAGTAAAGTGTTTATATAAATTAAGTTTAATACAGTGTGTTTCTTTAAATAAATATATAGTAATGAGCCATAGTGCTTTTAATTTTATCCCACAAGTTAAAAACTATTTAAATAAATAAGAAAAACATTACAATATATAAACAATGATATAATTACTGTTATAAAAATTATTTTCAATTTTATTAACTCATTGCCTACTATATATTATTCATCACTGTCTTTCAATTTCTTTACACGTAAACTAATTGAAAGGATTAACCTAACATAGGTATAAATAACCTAAAACTTAAGTAGCGTAACTAGCTGTCTTTGGATTTCTTCAAAAACCAAGATAAAGACATAAACTTCGTTTTAGATGTCAATCATATTATATTAACCTGCCTAAAATGCCTAGGTATTATATAGATAGGAGGTATCGTTTCACAAACGTCTAAGCTAAATAGCAAAATACCACAAGTTAACTTGTCATTTTTAAAAGTACTTAGCACTTTCTATTCATCCTCATACAATAACTACTCCACTATCTTTTTAAATACAAGATTATCCTTCTTATTTTTAAAACGTTCTGAAATAAATACTAATGCTTTTGAAATATATAGGGTGGTTAAGAAGTTTTCTGGTGTTTATGAGCTCTTGTGATGTTTGCTTAGTTTTTCCTAATACATACACAAACCCTTCAGTTTTTTACCTTCTGTAGCATTTGGTTGTTGTTGATATTAGAAATCGTTTAATCCATACATATTCAAGATTAGGATTCAAATTTTAACAGGTATCGTATCAAATTAGTTGCTTACAGAATTGCTACTATACTCTGTTTCTTCATGAGCCTGTCAAGTTCACGATTAGGTTCATTCTGGTAAGTATTTTAATAATAAAAATATAAAAAAAACGTAGCCATTTTCAGAATATTCCGTTGTGTCGCATGATAGTATCACCCTGTACCTAGTCACAAAGTCTTTTATCAACTAATAAATAGATGGCAATAGCTACTTAAGAAGCTTAAAGTCACCCACAGTGTTAAGGGTGGTCCTAGTTATTATCTATCTAATTTAAGAACTTGCCCTTTGTATGTTTTGTTATCAGCTTCCCAATTAACGAAAGGACGATGACAGACAGAAGGTAAATAGACAGAAGATTAGATATGTATAAGATATTGGCTGTTTTTTTCACTTTAATGTTCTAGTTTTTATTTTATTTTTGTGTGTTACCAAAACCGAATGTTCGTTTAATTGAAGACATAAAGATAAAAAAATAGGCCGTTGACATAAATATAATTGGATGGATTGAATATTTATTGGTTTAGCATTCTGGGATTCCTACTTTTTTCAATATATTGGTATACGTCAGATACAAAACCTCTAAATATCGTAATACGGAAGATACACAGTAACACATTATTGCTTTGCATGAAACTAGGATCTGAAAGTATTAATATTAAAAACGATGTATTTATGTGGAACATCACAATACGAGGAAAGTTATTACTCACCTGGATATGTCATAGTAAAGACCAAGATGTCTTCTGACGAATAATATTGTATACCGTTGCATCTACGTATCCAGTATTTGATGGGGAAAAAGGTAACCCGGGATGGTTGATACCTTTTTTGTAACTGTTACTATAAATTATATTATCCTAAATAACCTTAGTAGATCCTTTCACTTTTGGAAGCAATATACTGTCAGAAAGCCACGCATTTGACGATCCTGTACCAATATTAAAAGGCTTAGGATATGATGGTGTCGACCATCTCATTTCTTTCCATATTATTTACTTGGATCTATCTAGATTCAAGTTTATGCCTGCGTGATTTATGAACTCCCATTTGCAGTGGAAGTCAAATATTTTGGGATTACCCTGGATAATAAACTTGGGACCCTCATTTGGAAAAAGTTTTTAATGAGTCTACAATTTCCTTGTGAACTTGTCGTAGGATTTGTGGAAAATCTTGAGGATGAGAACCTAAAAAAATCCATTGGATATATGCGATGGTTGTAAGACCACCAAACTGTTGCTTGATGACCAAAAGCTTCACAGCGAGCGGCTCAAACAACGCTCCCTGGTACACAGAGACAGACTTTTCTGGCTATTAGTGGTGCTATAAGCCTTTACCTTCATATATTTGCGGCTAGCTGAGCGATATATAGAATTGCGCATGCTTCCAAATGCACAAAACTGGCTGATACGGAACGAACCAGACTGCTAGTGGACGCTGAAAGTCACAATTTTCTGGGAGTGATATACTTCGGGCCTGTCCAACAGACCTGAAATAGCAATTCGTAATTATAAGCGAAAGACAAACAGGGCAGAGGTTAGCCTCGACAGTTACAAAATGGCGGCTGATGACGTGAATAAACAAAAAATGTCCCAAATGTGAATTAATACAGTTTCCTGTAAAATTGTCGTATTTAGTAAAGCGTTTTAACAATAGATGTCGAAGAATAAAAATAGATTTACCAACCCCGTTTGACTTAGAAGTGTAATTCAATATCTGTCGGGGCATGTAGCCCGGGAAGTAGTTGTTTCTTCTTCGTTGAACGGTCACTGTTTTTGAAAAATATTTTTCAAAACTAGTTGTGAAGCGTAGAATAATATATTTTTATTCTTCGACATCTATTGTTAAAACGCTTTACTAAATACGACAATTTTACAGGAAACTGTATTAATTCACATTTGTGTTTCAAATCTACGTGGTTTGTTGTCTCGTTCGAATTTTGGTTTGTGACTTAGAGGTGAGATGTCGCTATTTTCGCAACAAAAATATTTCCGTAACTGGACAATATGTACCGTTGTCGATTATAGTCACATTTCAGTCTGAGATTAACTCTCGGACGATAACATATACCTTGTACTGATGAGGCGCAATACGCCGAAACCGGTCTACAAGTTGTGTTATCCCTTCTAGTTGCAAACCGGAATGGTTGGTTTAAATCTTGTAGATTTACCAACCCCGTTTGACTTAGAAGTGTAATTCAATATCTGTCGGGGCATGTAGCCCGGGAAGTAGTTGTTTCTTCTTCGTTGAACGGTCACTGTTTCTGAAAAATATTTTTCAAAACTAGTGGTGAAGCGTAGAATAATATATTTTTAGTCTTCGACATCTATTAAAAAATGTCCCGCCGAAAAGCTGCAGAAATTCATAACATCAACTTTATGAGTTTACAACGCTTTATAAAAAGGGGAAAGAAGCGGGCTGGCTACGTCAGACCGCGGCAAATATTTTCTGATGAACTGGGAGGAAAAATTAGAAGAGTACATTGTTAACTGTAGTCGAATCTACTACAGGCTGACAAGCAGAGAAGTAAGGTTGCTTGCTTATGAATACGCAGTGGCATGTAACATTCGGTATCCTGGAAAATGGAATAGGTCGAAAATGGCTCATTAAAAAATGGGCATTCAAACCTTAGTTTACGTCAACCGGAGGCGACCAGCCTATCAAAGGCGAATAGCTTCAATGCCAACAATGTTGGAGCGTTTTACAATCATTTGGAAGAAGTTTTGAACCGATATAAGTTTGAAGCACACCAGACTTGGAACGTAGACGAAACGGGGTTAACCACAGTCCAAAAACCGTCGAAAATTCTGGCATAAAAGGGCAAGAAACAAAAAGGGGGAATGAAAAGGAGTAACAGTCACAATGGAATTGGCAGTCAGTGCCACTGGAAATTCAGTGCCACCTCTCTTCATTTTTCCTCGAGTGCATTTCAAGCCTCATTTCGTCAACCAGGGACCAACTGGTTGCATTTGCTCTGCTCATCCGAGTGGGTGGATGACTGTCACAATACTCAAGCAATTCATGGCACTTTCATATGCACGTCCCATCATCTATAGATTCTCCAGTTTTACTGCTGCTAGATAATCATATTTCGCACTGTATCATCCACTGTATTAGAATTATGCAAAGAAAACGGCATTGTCCTCCTCTCATTCCCACCTCACACTTCACACCGTCTTCAGCCATTAGATTTAAGCGTTTATGACGCTTTCAAAAAACCACTATTATACTGCATGTTCCTATTGGATGACTTCACACCCAGGTGTTCCAATATCCATATATGATAACCCTGCTCTTACCAAAGAAGCTTTTATAAATGCTGTTACTCCCAGAAACATAACATCTGGTTTCGCAAAAGCAGGTTCAATAGAAACGTCTATACTGAAGAAGATTTTCTTTCTGCACAATTTACTGACCGACCAATGCTAGCAGAAAATGAACCCCAAGGTGAATTCCAGGCTGATGCTCAGCCATCTATAAGTGCATCGCCTTCGAGTCCGCAGCTCCAATTCGTGAATTAAGTCCAGATCATTTGATTGTGCCATCAACAAGTGGACCTTCTTGCAGACCAGGAACTCCAGATGGATGTAACATTCCTGAAGTGACCCTAGAACAAGTGAGGCCATACCCGAAAGCGCTGCCAAGAAAGAATAATAAAACGGCGAGAAAAAAGGTGAGGTCTTCCCTTTTGACTGACACGCCTGTGAAAGATGCTTTGAAAGCAGAAGAAGAAGCAAGAAATGAAAGAAAACGTATGGAGCAGGCTGTACCTAAAATGAAGGTAGGAAAGTTGTAAAATATGGTAATCCAATACCTATGTTTATTTGCTTTTTCTAGGTACTAGGGTCGACTTCTAAGAACACTGAAAAAGTGCAGCCAAAAAATGAAAAGAAGAAGCAGCAAGTTGTGGCCACCAATGATTTCTCAAGTGACGACGAACAAGAATGCCTCTGCATCATCTGTTTGGAACCATTTTCCGAAAATAAATCTGATGAAAACTGGATACAGTGCAGAACGTGTCAGAAGTGGGCTCATGTGCACTGTGGAAATGACGATCCTTTCTACACATGTATACACTGTATACTTCGACCACTCTGATATTGAATAATTTCTTTCTGTGTTCTTTAAAATAAAATGTTACTGTGTTTAAGGTGATTACTATTCAATTTTCGGATGTAACAGCTTACCCCTAATCGGGGCAATCACCATCCCAATCAAAGTATTTTTTCTGTTTTCGGCTGAAAATGTATTGATGCTAATTTTTCTTAACGTAGGTCAAATTTTATCAAAGCATCTCAGATCCATAAAGAGCCACAAGAAAATATAATAGGTATACGAAAATTGTAACAACAAGCCCCGGTCTCCCCTACCCATACACCTAATCTACTACAAACTAAAATTTTATGGCTGAATTTTGTTCTTTGAGATTTATTCAGTGGTTGACCACATCAAGAAATGTGGGATAGGCAAACACCATGATCGAGTCTGACCTGAAGTGGAAGGGCGCGAACAGTTGTGAGAAATCCATTATAAGCAAGAATGACCCCGCTGGCTTCGACGATATACCTTGATAGGTGTTCCAGAGTGTAAGCAACGCTGTACTGATGTTTTGCTTGTAGTGTCCTTTGGGGAAAAGGAGTAACCAGTAGCCGGTGCCAGGATTTAACCAAACAAAAATAGGACTACAGGTCTATCAGCCTGCTGTGTGGTATGGGTAAATTGATGGAGGTGATTATAGAGGATAGGATTGAGGAGGAAGTTGGTAGGAATGGGGGTTTTAAGGTAAACCAACACGGGTTTACGAAGGGGAAATCATGCATCTCGGCTCTGGGCAGGGTGATGGGCTTCGTGGAAAGAGCTAGGGAGGGCAGCTGGAGGAACAAGAAATAGGCCCTACTCGTGTTCTTCGATGTCGGGAACGCGTTCAACAGTGTAAGAAAAAGGGCAGAGTTGAGCGCGTTGCTAAGGATTGGAGTGGGGCAGGGGTTGGTTAACCTGGTGGAGGACTACCTGACGGGGAGTGTGATAATAGACCCTAGAAGGAGGAGGTATGAGACGGAGGCTGGAATGCCCCAGGGCTAGGTTCTTGGACCGACGCTCTGGAAGTGTGTGTTTGATTAGGTTTGTGGGATAGTATGTGAATAGGGGTGTGAGATTACGGTGTATGCGGACGATGTGTGTCTGGTATGTACGGCAAAGGGAGAGGCGGAGATAGAAAGAAAGACGAAGAGAATATGTAGGAAGATTGTGGAGAAAATAGAGTAGTGCGGACTGGAAGTGGCGGAAGATAAGACGGTGGGGATGCTAGTGAAGGGACGGAGCAAGACGAGGGAAGTGGGGGTGATGGTGAAGGGAAGTAGAATTCGTATGGAGGAGTCTGTGAAATATCTAGGGGTGTGGTTGGATAGCCAATTATCCTTCAAAATTCATATGTTAAAGGCGACAGAGAAGGGGAAAGTGAGGGCAGGGGAGATGGCTGGGGAAATTGATGGGTAATGTGAAAGAGCCGGGAGAGTGGAAGAGGAGGCAATTGATTGGACGGAAGAGCAGAGTATGCTGTACGGTGCGGGGGTGTGGGGTGAAAAAGCGGTGGTGAATGCGAGGGTTAGGCCACTTCTGCGGGTGCAGAGAGGGATACTGCTGAGGGTGGTGCAGGGGTACAGGACAGAGGGTGGACTGGCAGCAACGGTGCTGGCAAGGTCCTACCGATTGGTCGTGATGACTAGAGCCAGGAACAAACGCTGGAGGGGTGCGACCAGAGAGCAAGAACAGGAATGGATGGAGGAGGAAATGGAGAGAAGGTGGGAGGAGTATGAGGGCGCGCTAAAAGGACCGATTGGGAATAGGAGAGATTGGATGGACCGGAAATTCGTGGAGGTGAACTACTTCTTGACACAGGTGTTCACTGGACATTGGTCGAGAGTAGGGTACCTCCACAAGATTGGGAAAAGAGAGACTGGTGTGTGCGAAGGGTGTGAAGTGGAGGATGATGTGGGGTATGTGTTTAGATGCTGGAGGAACGATGAAGTGCTGAAGAGGTTGGAGAGGAAAGAAACTAGGGGAGGCGGTGTACTGAGAGAATATGGTGGAGATAATATTGAGGTGGGAGGAGGAATGGTTGGAGGTGAGTGGCGTAGTAGAGAGCATGGTTAGGGGAAGAGAAGGACTCGATATGGCATGAGAGGTAGGAGTGATAGGGTAGTGATTCCAAGTAGGGGGTAACGGCGAGTTTGAGGTGGGTTTGGTTGGTAGGCATCTCCTTGGAGATGAGTCCAACACTGTTTAGGTCCTGGACCCATTCGAACATGAGTTTCCCATCTCGAACCGAAAAAAAAATAGGTTGGGAAGTAGAATGTAATTCTGGAAAAGCTCAACATTCGATGAATGATGGAAACTTTCAAATACTTTTCGGTAGTCTACAAATACAGTGTGAATATTCCCTTGTATCCTCTTTGCTTGGTCAAATTTACCAAGTTAACAATAATTATTTGTGCTTTGCGTTTTTGCGGTGATCTCGGTGCAGACTGCAACAGAATTCAGATTTTGTTACATCGTACTAAAAGCTATTGTCAATTGAACATATTATTTAATGACATTTTTCTGTAAAAGAATATTTTCCCACTTATGTGAGCTATTTTTTCACACAAATAATGGAAGGGTACAACATCCTCACATCTTCACATTTCAAGAGTTCCATTTACTAAAATTATAACATCTGTTAATAGTTTTAAATCCGACTTGAAGTACTTCATAAAATGTCATGAAAAATGCCTTCCTGTGCCACTCCAGGGTGGCCTTTTATCAAATAGGTATATTGTCACCTTTTGTTGACTAAAACTTTTACACAAAAACATGACATAAAAGACTTGAAGGAACTACACCGATTTGTGGGTCTTCTTTCATTTTTTTTCTATGGGGAATTATTAGGTACCCATTTCAGATGTTAACACTTTTGTACTTAAGATTAATTGATAGCTTGAATAATGTTATTTATTGTTAACGGGGGCTTTAGAGGGAAAAATTGACAAATATCTGGTTAAATGACAGCAAAAAATATTTAAAACCATGATAATTATACAGCAAACTAGTTCTCCATTAATATCTTTTCAAATAAAATACTATTAACGAATGTCTTTTATTAATAATTATTGTGCTTCTCTTATTATCCTGAATATAAAGTTATTATGTATAAAACAAAGCGTGAACATATTGAAACCTTTACCTTGTGAAAAACAAATGTCTGTTCAATGATGGAGGTTATTATACGGTGAAACGCCAATCATTACTTAATTATATCAATCGCTGTGATCTATACTATATAGTTGATGCCTGCAGAGCAGTTGCTGTATGAATAATGAGTCTGTGAGTAAAACGCCTACTCTTTCTTCTTCTTTCCCATACCTTACCAGCATCCTCAGGAGTTTTTTTTTCGTATTATTTTTTTACTTCGTGATAAGTTTATAAAAACATTTTTTTATTTTTAATGAATAATAATTCTCTTTACGAATATTGATAATTAATAAAACTTTCTATACAGCGTTGTTGAAAAGTCTCGCACCGAGGGATTATCTTTGAAACGCATAAAGGGAAATTTATGAAATTCTAGGACGATGAGACTTTATTTTGCATATTTTAGAGCAAATGTCAAATTTTTTTTTACGTCAGCGTTTAGCATACGGCCGTCATTTTGAATTTTTTGAAAAAGCAGCCTAGGGCGAGTGACGTATCCGTTTCAAAGATAATCCCTTGGTGCGAGACTTTTCAGCAAAGCTCTATAAACAAAAACTTCATTCCATAGAACCGAATGTTTTATGAGTGACAAATCATTTTATTTATCCAAATTACATCTTTCTTGACAATATTTTCAGCATAATTATGTCCTGCGATTTCTTATTTCGTTATAGCTCTAGGGCAAATGAGAAAATTATATATAATTAATTAAATTGAATCACCAACTACATAGTGGGAGATTAAACATTAACGACATCATGGGTGTTATAAGAATAATGACACCCTCAGTCAGCGTCCTATTAACACCTTCGATATCTAAATAACAAAAATGGTTGAAGAGTTGAATTTAAACATTTTACCCCCTTTTCATTCCTACTTTATTGATATAAAAAAAAGTAATGTTTGGATACTTTTATTGTGCTTAGACACAAAAAAAAAATTAAACAAAATACGTATCCTCTAGTCCTTTGAGGAAGGCCACGCCACCCCTGATTTTTCTCTTCAAATTCCTGATTCTCTATGGCTTGCTGTGTGGCGACCACAGCGCGTATTAATTTAATTATTGATAATATAAGAAACAATTCCCGCTTTTTGACGTTTGAAAAGGGTAGAAACGTTTATCATCCGGATCGCTCCTCCCAGGGACGTACCCAAGCAAGATAATAAGGAATATTACTTAATTTGATCAGTGAATGGAAAATTGATATTTTGTTTGTCCAAAGTTGGTTGTTGTGTCAAAAAATATAAGATGTCCCACGCGAATTAATGTTATATTCGTCATGGGATTCACCGTGAGACATTTTTGAACATTACGAGAATAAGTAAGATAATTAATGTATTTGTTCTGATTACATTTGATCACGCACAAAGCAAAAGCAACCAGACATGCTGCAACTATATCGTTAAGGCAAAGAAAAACAATCAATTTTCAATGATATACAACAATTTATTTGACTTAAATCAGTAAAAGTTGCCAGCGAAGGACCGATTTCCATAAAAATGTTGATGCCCACGAGAGACCCGTTTTTTATAGTCTCGCATGGTCTTGTTTCAGAGAAGACAATACGAGACGAGACGAGACTTATTGATCTTGTCTCGTGCTGTACGTCTCGTAACTCGAGAGAGAATGTCGCTGGTTATTGCTGCGTGCGGTCTAAAAAATGTAAATCAATATATTGTAAAAACTGTTATAAATGTTGACACTATATCGTTAAGGCGGATAAAAACAATTAATTTTTAATTGTATACAACAATTTATTTGAGTGAAATAAGGAAAAGAGAACCATCGAAGGACCGTTTTCCGCAATAAAAAGTGATACCCTCGAGAGACTAGTGTTAGATAGTCTTGTTTTCGAGAAGAGACTCGAGACGATACTCGGAAACACGAGACGAGACTTTTATTGGTAGTGCGATACTTCTCAAGCGAAAGTGTCGCTGGTTATTGCTGCGTGCGGACTAAAAAATGTAAATCAATATATTGTAGAAACTTTTATAAATGTTAGCACTATATCGTTAAGGCGGAAAAAAAACAATTAAACATCGAAGGACCGTTTTTCGCAATAAAAAGTGATACCCACGAGAGACTCGTGCTAGATAGTCTCGCATGGCCTCGTCTTGTTTTCGAGAAGATACTCGAGACGATACTCAGAAACACGAGCACGAGACGAGACTTTTAATGGTAGTGCGGTACTTCTCAAGTGAGAGTCTCGCAGGTTAGTAATAATAATTACATTGTTTAAACTGCGAGAAGCAGTAAATGGAATTATTAGAAATAAAAGCTATTAATTTTTTTATGTTTGGTTGTTAGGATAAAAGTAATACGAATTTTTCAGCGTGTGTAACTGTAGCAAGTTGATTGAAAATGAGCAGATTCAAGCGAAGAAGAAGCATCTAGTGGAAGCATTGATATCAGCGACTGTGCGTTTTCGTCTCTTATACAAACACAGAACAACTCCAACAAAAGCAGATTCTATCATTATTTTAACATTGCCTTGAAAGGGTTGAATCGAGATTGAATAGACAGGTGAAAGATATCACATGCATGATATTATCTTTCAACAGTTGTAATTGTCTCTTCCTACTCTTACATTATAACAATTCGATAAGTATCCCGTACCGGCTCTATGAAAATTATGCATGCTGAGATTTTGATAAACTTGCTAGACTCTCGTCCTAAACGCGAGACAAGTAAATACTGAAGGCTACGAGACCAGATTCGAAACAAGACATTTTATTTCATTTGCGAGATGAGACAAGATGAGACTGGAGACTGTGAGACGAGATTCGATACAAGACTTACTTCATTTGCGAGACAAGACTATATGGAAGTCTCGTCTCGTTGGTCTCATGGGTATCACTACCAATAAATATGTATATGTAACATATATATACAGGGTGTTTCCAAAGTAATCTGAAATATTGTTGTGGGCGATTATTTATTCAATTTTAAGACGAAAAGTTCGTATAAACATGCGTGACAAGTTTTGTCGTTAATGAGATACAGGGTGTTAACTTTTTGTAATAAACGAGCTCTGACTACAAGTGAAATTTATTTCGACCATAATTTTTCCTCAGTGACGCTACTTTTCGGCCAATGTTTGGATTGGTATTATCGACGATTATTTATTAGGACCATTTTTCCTTGGAACGGTAATACATATCTTCATTTTCTAGAAAGTGAACTTCCAGTTATTTCGGCAGATGTACCTCTCATAATTAGAAGACATAGTGGTTCATGCATGACGGTGCTCCTCCACATTTTGCAGTAATCGTACGCGAGTTTTGACTGTTTGATAGGACGAGGATCTCCACTCCCATGGTTCCCAAGGTCACCTGAACACCATCCCCTAGATTTTTGTATATTTAAAATCCCTCGTTTACACAACTCCGATCTTAAAATTACAAGATCTTCAAGATCACATCATATGAGGCTGTAATGTTATTCGCAATACTCCTGGATGTTTCGAACTTCTTTGGCAATCCATTAGACGTCAAGGGGATGCTGGTATTTTAGCTGGAGGTGCATATTTTGAACATTTGCTCTGAAATTTACTACTTTTATGTTTATCACAATGTTATTGCTTCTATTAAAATAATATACGCATTAAGCAGTTTAAGCATCCTGTATCACAACTTATCACACATGTTTATAGGAACTTTTCGTCTTAAAATTTAATGAGGAATCACCCACAACAATATTTCAGATTTCTTTGGAAATACCCTGTATATAGCTTCCCACGTATTTGTAGTTGAATAATACGTAGCCGATGCATTTTTCTGTATATATGTTTATAGTTTTCTCATTGAATTACCTCTTATTAATAATTATTTTGAAACATAAGTTCCAAATTGGCTTTGTCTATGAAGAATTATACATGTACTATCCATTATTCTTAACAAATAAACAAATCAGTTATTTTTGTTGAACCCTGCGCTTTCGCCAAATATTGTGATCGTACTAGCATTACATTGCAAATAGTTTAAAAAATGGAAATGACAGCTATGTCATGTTACTTTTAATAATTGACAAGATTAGTGAGCACTAGATAGAAATATAGCTATAAACGAACTATTTCGGTAGATACTTTTTAAAAGTAAGAAAGAACCTAAATAAGTATTTCCAATGATAATTCTAAGCAAGTATCAATTATGTCTAAAGTTATCTGCTCATATTTGTTAAAACATTTGATTGATATATTGGGTGTGTAGATACTCTGCTACGGGTTTGAAGTAATTAACAGAATGCTAAAATACATGGATGCTTCATGTTAATACTTTAAATAGAAACATTTACTATTCTGTTACGGGTTCAAAGAATTAGGTATATCAAAAACAACTAATATTATTTATCAAAGCGTTTAATAATTAAAATCTCAGTAAAAATCCAAAAAAATAAAATAACAATATTAAGATCACTAAAATCAGCTCATTAGTCTATAAAGACAAGACCAAAGAGAAGAAGTGTGTTAGCTTGGTATCAATCCAAATTAAATGTGGTGACCATGGGTGGTGACCTTGACCTTCTTTTAACTTGATTAATAACTAATATGTAAAAGGCCACTTTCCTCAAGAAGGTCAACTGTCAGAGGAATCTTGTTTTTATTGGGTTTTTGATGGGTGAGGTATGGTCGTTAAAAGTTTTGGAAAAACAATCGAAAATCTTCGGATATCTGAGCCATCCATATCCCATTTTTATTGAGGAGACTTCAATTTTTATGTCTGGGAGACATACTCTATTTCAAGAGCATTAGTGAGGGTTCTTAAATGAATATAAACCTCATACATTTCAGGCCACATTCCACCAAAGGTTTGTACCTATATTTTAAAAGTTACATGAGATCTAATGCGATCACTAACATTATTTTAGGCCTTCTACCTATATGCTTACTTTCATTCTTGTTTAGTGTGCATGTCACTTATGAAATCTTGCATGATACCAAGCCACACCTAGCTTCCCATATTGCTCGTCCAAGATCTGCAGAGCTCTGGATGCTGTCTGATACCACCATCGAACTGTACAAGTAAGATCTTTCCAATAATATAATAGGAAATTCCACACTTTGGAGCTGTACTCTCACTCTCTGGATCCTAGAAAAATAGAAAACAATAAACCATTGAAACACTTGATCCAATATTCTTTATGTAACATGGAGCTTATTAGTATAGAAATTTAATACCTTAAATACCTGTAAACTATCTTCAAAATACTGTAAGGCGAATAGTATATACGTACTAGTCGTTTCAAGGGTCTTTGTTACTTCTTTATTGTAAACTGCCCCTTTGCGAAGAGATACTAAAAACAATAAGAATTGTTGAATAAATGCTACGTTTTGTTTGAAAATGGATGTATTTTTGTTACTTGTCTTGTACACGATAAATAAACCGGGTACAGGTAGCAGTTCTTGGTGTAGAAATTGTTGGAAAGGTCAGTGAGTAAAAACCAAATTTCTTCTGTGTTTCATATATTTAGTGTTGGCTTTGCAATTCTTACGAAACACATTAGATTAGGATGAAAAATGGTGAATCTATTTAATTTATAATATTTTTCATAAATAATTTGTATCTGTATAACAAATAATTTACTCCCATTGAAAAACCCACGGATACGTTATTGTTTCTATCGAATTTTGATTAATTTTTATCTAATTCATATTTCTCGTGGTCGTAAAACGGTTCGAAGAGCAACCGTAAAAAATTGACTGTCGTTCATGTTTATATTCGTTTTGTTGTTTGACAAGATATTAGATCATTATTTCTAGATAGCGAGACAGGATACCTCACACGTTATGATACATGTCTGTGTGATGTACTATTTGGGTGATCTCTAATCCCAAACAGTTAACAAAACTATTAGTCGAAAATTAATGGTGTCAGTTGTCATTTGAACGAGGATTAACATTTTTTAGGATGTATTTTTGTCCAGCAATGAAATTGGCCCAAGTTTCGTTTAGCGGTGATTAATCATATATATTATACCTATAGGTACCAAGACCTATGAATTTAATCGATTAAGCTGTCGAAATATTTTGATTTTGCTCGGAAAATAGTTGAATGCACAATAAATCGATAAAAACCTTTGACCGCTTCGCGAAAACTATTTGGCAAAAAGCAGAATCATGCACAAAATATTTCGACATTGCAATCGATTTAAATGAATAGGTCGAGGGGTATACGGCTAGATTATATACCTCCATCCGTTTCTAACCAATCAAATGCCATTTTGCGTCAATCAGCACCAAATTATACTGGATATTTTTTGACATAGGCCCACCTACCACAGCCAATTTTTAATGTTGTTACATTAACGTCACATTTTTGTTAATTATCATGGATTTCAATCGATTTGGTGATGTTTCGATAGAAAATATCCGAAAAAACGCCGAAAAGACCATACCATAAATTATTTTGAAAATCTTCCATTTCGTTGTATGTTTTCGTCTTTTTCGGTATATAATCTGACCATATACCACTCGAGGTATATATTTTGATTTGAATATTTTTTGACATTTTCCGCAAAATTTCTGTAAAAATAGCCCTCGATAAAAATTCTTTTTAAAAAATACCCCTCCAGCTTCGCTGTCGGAAAGAATTTTTGTCTCACGCCATTTTTACAGAAATTTTACACAAAAATGTCAAAAAATATTAAAAAAAATACTCACCTCTTGTGATATAACTAGTGATTATTTCATAAATAACTTGAAACCAATAACAAATAATTTCATAAACCTACTTATGATTATTTTTTTCATACGTCAAAATATGACGTTTTCTTCAGTTCGACGCGGTTAAATGGGTCTTGGGATTTAATCACTTATTTAAAAAGTATTCGTTCAAAAAATGGTGGTGTCTGATTGGTCTATTTCATGATGAGGGAAATAATTATTTTCCGCAAATCGCTAGGAAATTTTGACTGGAATGTCATAATTTCCTAGCGATTTGCGGAAAATAATTATTTCCCTCATCATGAAATAGACCAATCTTTTAGACCAAATTCTAGAAAAAAAAATAAAAAATCAATTTTAGTCACCACCTTTTAAGGGTATCTCGGAAAGGGGTGAGCTGAGGAAATTTTGTTATAGGAAAGACCCTTCTTAATTTCATACGAGCAATCACCTCCTGAATTTTGTAGCATGAATTTAGAAACACCCTGTATATAGGTATACATACTTATCTACCCTTCCCCTTTTTGGAAAACTTCATGTGGAATACAATTTATTTGACTGGAATGTCATAATTTCCTAAAAAAATGATTTCCTATTCCCTTCCTTACTGTAAGGAAATGATATTTCCTCACAGTTGTTAGTGTTCTACATAAATGATTGAAAACACATTGTTTATAAGGAATTTATTTATATTTTGAAAACATCAATATATTGCAGAATACATTTTAAAATTAATTTTTTATATTTACAGCTATTAGACAGTTAGTACAATTATTGAACATTGGAGGAACATTTTGGACAACATGCGGGGTGGTAGGGTTATGTTATTGAATATTTTGTACTGTGAAAATTTTATTTGCCACCTTAAGAGATTCTTTGATATATCCTTCAGCGACGTTTGATGACTTCCATCCGCCATGCCCCTTTAAACTAGTTATGTTGGCTCCAGATTCAACCAATATTGTTGCAGAAGACCAACGAAAGCAGTGACCAGTATATTATGTCGGATTTACCAAGTTCAAATATTAGCAACTATTTTAAGCATTTTTCTAAATTGAAGAATTCCTACCACTTGTCTACAACCCTTTCCGCTTTGATATTTAAAGAAAAATCGGACACTGTTCATGTTTTCTTGTTTTAACGAAACATACTTTCGATAAACATTCAAGTACATCTGATTAATTACAAATGATCTTGGTTTGTTGGTCTTCGAATCAGGTATGCTAATAATTAAAAGCTTAGATTCTAGGACTGTAGAGTCATTTGGACTAACTCATCAATTCTACAGGCCCAGAAATACCAAATATTAAAGCCACCTAAAAAATAAATAAATGTGTAATCTAAATAGGAATTTAAACCTTAATCATTAAATTTTCTTTATCTGGATCTTCCTGGATAAAGTTTTCAATTTCTTCCTTCATTAAAATATTATATTTCTTTGCCCTATAACCTTGAGCTTATCGTTTCAATAAAGAACGAAGTTTTGAATATGTAGATATATCTACATTGTTGCTTAATTGCAAGGGTTGACTTCAACATTGAATAATTGGCCCATAATGTTGAAGATTTCTTCTTTAAACAAAGGTCGGTTCTGGTAGACTTCGCGACCCTCGGAATTTTATTTGTTAGCTTACCTTAAATAAAGCAGCTAGAATAAAAATTTCACTGGCTCATTCAGTAGTTACTATAAACATCACGATTTTAGTTCAAAAAATGATACTTTTTTAACACTATTTAATGCTATTTTACGATGAATATTTTCACTTTAAACTGTCAAGGTTATATCTTAAACTAAATGTAAGAAAGTTGCACAAAGAAAACCGGAAGAAAATACTAAAATTTTGCCAATTTTTAGAAATATATTTAAGAATAATTATTTTCAGTTGACACTTATAGGTTATAAAATTACACACTAAAATCTTATGTCTAGATACCTTACGTTCACAAATTAAGATTGTTGTGTGATCGGGTGATAGTTTTAGCGGCGTTGTCAAATGGTGTTCATTTTCTCTTAGTTGAATTAATTTTGCATTGTAATAGATTACATGAATACATAAAAATATAAAATTATTTGCATTTATAATCATAAAAATTCAAATAATAAAGATCCTTAGAATATAATGTTTATCTTAGGTTTATACCTTACATTAAATAAAAGAGTTTATAGCAAATTTACTGCCGGACATAGTTTTTTTCATATATATTATTTCTTTGAAATAAATGAAATGATACTTTGGAGATTAACCTCTCTACTTTATTACATTGTTGAGTTTCATTTGGTTAATGTGAGTTAGGTTAGGTTTTGGTTCTAGTTACACTTTGATCTGTGTCAGTTGGTCGGGAAGCGATATGTGTTGGATTATGATGAAAACTATTCATTGTCATTACTATTATTTATTGAGATTATCTTTATTGTTATTTACTATTTTCTTATTTATTTTATGTTTCTTATTTTCTGATATTCTTATAGATAGTTACACTTTGATCTGTGTCCGTTGATCGGGAAGCGATGAAATATGTGAATCTTGGTATATTCCCTTCCCCTTCTCGAAAAAACATCAAATAATTTGTATTCCACATGAAGTTTTGGAAGTTTTTTAATATATATAGGTATACATTCTTATCTACCCTTCCCCTTTTCGGAAAACTTCATGTGGAATATAAATTATTTGATATTTACGTCTACATTTATACACACATATTTATTCCTCATCTCGGAATAATTCATGTTGAATATAAAGTTTTTAACTATTTTTTAAGTAATTTTATTACGAATTTCCAAAGCACCATTTATTTGTGAATAAAATTATTTTGCGAATTTTTCAAAATTAATTACTGTATGTCGAATTTTAAGCGATTTGCGGAAAAATAGTATGTTTAATTCGTAGGAAAACAATGTACTATTTACAGGAAGATTCTTCATAAAAAAACCCTAGATAACTTGTTTTTTCACTCGCAAATGTTTTGTTTCTTAGAAAAAAATACGTTTTTGGCGGAAATCAGTTACGAAAAAAAATATTTCAGAAAACGATGAAGAACTAGCATATTTTGATTTTTTTTGGTCTAAAAGTTTTGTTATCTGGAAACGAATCTTCAACCCATATATCGGGGACGCAGATTTCTTCTTCGAATAGTTTATCTTATAAAATAGTATATTGTTTAGCTAGGCGGGCCGAAAGAAGATATGGACTGGCCACTTCTTGATGCCAGAAAAAAGCACTTTACTGCCGTAGTTTACACATAATTTTTTATCATACACAATAATTGTTTGTAATATTTTTTTACTTGCTTGGAGGCACACCAGTCCATAAATAGCTTGTACTGGAGGTTGTATTTCGTTTTCGATTTTTCCGGTAATAAGTCAAGCGTGACCTGGTTAGCTTTATCTGTTATTTCAGACGGAGTGAGATACATTATTTCATCTGATTCAGGCTCCATAACTGACAAATTAACTTTAAACAAACATCAAAATACGACAACTTATGATTGAATTTGCAGACATTTACAACTGCTAACAATTTATTTTTTTACTGACGTTTAATGGTGTTGTTTATTTGTCAATTGGGGCGTGGAAACGTAAAATTTATTTTCTCGACTAGCCGTAGAAAAGGTAACTTTCTCGTCTTCGTAAAGCTGGTAAACTGGTCAACTTTCTCATAGTGTAGGATAAAAATGTTTTTCGTAGTTTTTGGTAGATTTAAGTGTTACATACAACACAGTTGGCGCCTATCAACAATTATCAAATGTCAAATTCAACTGCCATGTTTAGATAACTTAGTTAACTTGATAAGTCAGTTCAAAAATGGAATTAAGCCGAGAAAATTTTTGCGGAATAATTTCTTACAATTTTAGAACACAGTTGTCTCAACAAGAGTTTCTTGCCGGGTTGGTTTCTGTTTTCGGCAATGAAGCAGTGAATCAGTCGACAATTCGCATATCACATGGCACATATCGTGATAGCAGTAGCATCATTGGGCATTTCAACGACCACAACGACCGTACCTGTTCACGGAAGAACAGAAAGCAACTAGAGTCGATTGGTGTAACTCTAAACTGGCTTAACGCAGGAAACTCAAAAAATTATATACAGTATTATCAGTGTCGATGAATCCTGGATTTACTCTTATAAATCCGAAAATAAACGTCAGTCGGCTGTTTGGGTGTTCCAAGATGATGCAAAACCGACGAAAGTTAACCGTTCTCTTGTATCCAAAAAAAAGATGGTGGCAACATTTGTCTCAAAAGTGGTTCATGTAGCAACAATTTCTCTGCAAGATCAAAGAACCGATTGGTATATATAGATTTGTTTGCCGGAAGTAATTGTCGAGTTTCGAAAAAAAAAACAACAACGAATGATCCTCCGCCAGGATTCCCAAACAGCTCTAAAAACAATTGAGTTTTTAAAGCAAGAAAACATAAAATTATTGGACCATCGTCCATACTGTTCCGATCTAAGTACTAACGACTTTTTTATTGTTCCAAAAATTGAGAATGAACTGCGTGGTCAAAAGTTCCAGTCTCCAGAAGATGCAGTCAACGCCTTTAAAAACACTATTTTGAATTTACTAACAAACGAGTGGAATATCTGCTTCCAGAACTGGTTCCAAAGGATGCAAAAATTCATTTCTCCTCGTGGAAAATACTTTGAAAAGCAATAATAAAAGTTATCTACTGAGACATCCCTCGTAAAATAAAAATGTTTTTCCCTCTACGACAAAGTTGGTCTTGTTCTTCAAATTTGTAGTTCAATAAAACAAACACCCAAATATTTGAAGCCCTTGTCATACACATCTTTTATTGCCACATTTTAACCACTTAAAAGTGCGGCAACTGTGTCTTTACTTTGATAGTTTTATTTGCCGAACAGGTATTAGTGAGTTGAAATCACCGTACCGTGAAAAATATCTGCTTATGTGAAACATTGCTTATTGTGTTCTCTCAATTATACATACTCGATCTTTTCAACTATTTAACAATAAGTGTATCTTTATCTTCTGAAGAAACTTCACTTAATTTTAGACAACCTTTTTGTTGTGCTAACTAAGAAGAAGAAAATCCGTTTTAATCCCATGTTCGAGTTTTATTCAACCGTATGAATATTTTAAACCAGCAGCGGCCAACTAAATAGAGAGATCTGTAGTACCATATATTATGTGAAGGACACTTCATTAGAACATACATTGAAAATATTTGAAGGTGGCCTTAACCTATACGTTTAATCAGTTACCGGTATTTTCATTCAACTAGAAACACTATTTAATCGAAATGTATTTTTATGTCTAGATTTATTATTTATTCAAGAGTTCCAGTGAATAGTATGAGAGAGAACGCACCCCCATCAACCCCCTATCCTACCCCACCTACAAAAATTTAAACGGCAACCCCCTACTTGTGATACGTCGTTAGAAAGCCCGTAGAAAATGCTTTCCAAAGGTCTAAGTCATAATTATACAGGATGTAACAATAAAGCAAAAAAATGTATTTGACAACAAAATGAAAAAGTGTTAAATGTCGAACTACAAAAATGTTAATTAATTTAGTAAATGTTCAAAATGGTTTCCGTTGTTTTGTGAACAATAGTACAACCTATTTTCAAACTCCATACGAACGATTGCAAATGTTGCTTTAGTAATATCACAACATGCTTGACTAAATCTTCGTCGTGAATCGTGAATTGAGGTTGGTTTAGTTTTCGAAACAACCGACTTAAGGCGACCCCACAGAAATAAATCAGGTGACGGTAAGTCTGGTGACCTAGGTGGCCACTCAATGGGACCTCTCCTTACAATCCATCTAATTGGATAATTATTGTCCAACCAGTCCCTAACTGCTACTGCGTAATGGGGAGGTGCTCCGTCTTGCTGGAAGTGCAACAAATTTTCATCTGGAGCTGGATTGCCATCGCCGTCCTGTTGGTTCTCTAATTCATGAACAATTAAGGGCTCAATAGTGTTATCCAGCATATCGAGGAATATTTCACCGTTTTAATTTCCCGGTATAAACAAGGGACCAACCACAGAATCTCCTAATACCCCTGCCCAAGCATTTAGTTTCTTCTCTGGATACTGAGTGTGGTTTTCTCTAAACAGAAGTGGATTTTCATCATTCCAATAACGACAGTTTTATTTATTTACATTACCATTTAAATAAAATGTGCACTTATCACTAAAACAAACATTTTTCGGAAGTCTAAGTTCATTTTTAATTCTTTCAGTCATAATTTCTCAAAATTGATTTCTTCGGTCTGGATCGTCATCGGACAATTCTTGAAGACATTGCATTATATAGTAGTGAAATTTATTAAGCTTCAAAACTTTCTATACCGACTCATGTGATAGTCCTATTATTGCAGAGACGTGAGGAGTTGATAAAGTAGGATCTATTCCAAATTGTCCAAGGACTTCAATTTGAGTTGCTTCATCGAGTACTCTTGCGGCATTCCTTCTATTTGCCACTGAATCCGTCTCTCTAAATTTTGCGACTAAATCACGGTTATACACGTGATATACATGTTTTTCATTAAACACGTTAGCTGTCTGCAAATAACTTTCGTTCTGGGAGCCAAATTTTAAAATTATCTCCCCACGTTCAGGTATACTGTAAACCATCATGATTATTGTAGTTAAATTAACGTACAAAACGTACCAAAATATTTTCGGCCCAAACGTACAAAATAGGGACCGTACTTGCACTTTCAAAGCGAAATATCGTTCCACCATTAATTGTTATTTTTGTTGTCAAATAAATTTTTCTGCTTTATTGTTATCTAGACCGTTGGAAAGCATTTTCTACGGGCTTTCAAACGACGTATCACAAGTAGGGGGTTGCCATTAAAATTTTTGTAGGTGGGGCATAGGGGGTTGATGGGGGTGCGTTTTCCCTCATGTCATTTTAGTTCCCCCTCTCTAACCTAGAAACGGTTTTGAACTTTTTTGTTCACGAGGTACAGCCCATTGTAAGTTTTAAAATTGACACCCTATATATATCATTATATAAATGGTTTCAAATGAAATGGAAGCAGCAAGAGGGGGCCAATATTGGACAAAACCAAATTTAATAAATATAGAATAGTTTTTTTGTGAATAAAATTCTTTAAATATTCAATTATATATAGTTATTAAATTACTAGCCAAGCTAATTTTCATCAAATCCAATTATATAATATTAAAAAAAAACATAATTAATCATCGACGTATTGATATATTTATCTCACGTGAAGTTGCTTCTTCTCCACCCATTGAAATCTCTAGATGATACAACTTATTCTATTACATTTAATAGGCACTATTATCTACAGACCATATCCCGCCGTGGTAGTCGAAAAATTGGTTAACACAATACTATCTAGTAAATATAATGGGGATGGTGGTGTTGCGAGGGGTGTGAAAATTGCCGTTGTATTATTATAAGATTGTGCAGCAACATCTGTATCATCAGGTGAGTGCTCCTCCTTCCCAGACCACACGCACTGCCTTTACACACCAACACATTAATAAAGGTATGCCGTTATTAATACTAATATACTTTTTCATGCTGCGGCTGTAGTCGGTCAAGAAAATCGTCGGCATGAGTTTTATAGTCCGGTAAGTTTTTTTCATTTTCATAGCATCACTGTAAAAAAACGTATTTTTGACTGATCCAGGGTACGCCTTATCTGAAATCATAGTAGAATATAGTTACAATGAAATTATTTGGAAAGAAAACAATATATGATTCATAGCGTGTCCTGATCCTCCATTTCTTTTAAATTAAAGATGTCTGCATCGATCAATAATTGTTATTATTAGCGTACATTGCAGTTTCCATATTTTGGAATATATACGAACACATATGGAGGTTGGCCCAATCAGTATTACATAATAGCACACCTATTTTTGCTGCAAATTTCCAGGATAAAGATAAAACCAAGTTACTATGAAAGCCACTAGCGTCATCGTTTCGGAGAGTTCTGTCTCACTTCAATATACATATAGACATAATTGTTGTTGACTTTCAGTGTGTGTCTATTGACCTGTTTCGACTTTTAAATTTATATCGCAAATATTTCTCTAATTCCCCCTCGTCGTCACATTAGCCACCCCAATCTTCAACCC
The DNA here is from genome assembly GCA_947563755.1 of Lochmaea crataegi. Taxonomy (NCBI): domain Eukaryota; kingdom Metazoa; phylum Arthropoda; class Insecta; order Coleoptera; family Chrysomelidae; genus Lochmaea; species Lochmaea crataegi. The sequence continues at coordinate 76,118,432 of OX387423.1, forward strand.
TGACCATAAGACAACGGTCGCTTCCATTTTTTCAACGCAACGAGCGACACCCCTTTTCTCTACCGACTTTCTCCGAGGAAAGACCTCCATTTTTATCGCTTTTATATCTTTCCTATCTAAATTGCTGTGGTAAGCACTGCAGCTATTATACGGCTGAGACCTAGTATACTGCTGACAGCTAGTATACGGTGGACAACTAAGGATACCATTAGCTGCTAGGATACCATTAGCGGCTAGCATACCATTAGCTGCTGGATACCATTAACTGCTAGGAGATTATTAAGACACCCTCAAAGATACCTTCAAGATACCTCCAGGTCCACTTCTCTGCTCACCCTTCCCGGAGAAGATATTTACTTAAGATAAGTACCATAAAGAGTCCAGGCTACATACCGATCATTTTGTCAAACTCCTGGCAAGAATAAAATTAATGTTTTAACTTCTTTTTTCAATTTCCTTTCACCCGGCTAAAAGAGCTGTAGGGGATCGTGTCCGGGCTAAAGTAAGTTTCTAATTTTTTTAATAAATATATTAATACAATTTCTACACGGTGTTTCTACCTTTTCACCTTAGTTTTCTTTTTGTTAAAATTAATTTTTGTCCTTTCGTCGACGTCTAAAAGGCAGTGGCGCCCTAAAGCTTCTTATAGTTTGACAACCTCTGACATACCTAGTGCAGCACTAACATGGAGTAGAACCACCCTTGAGAAGAGTCTCATGCCGGCATCTGTCTCGAGTGTCCACGTCTAGCGCCTAAGTCACGAACAACCGACGGGTACGGTTACAAGTGACTTGGTTTTATCTATACTTCCGATTATTTGACCAATATCCTTTCCACTGTCCATTTTTGTTCAACTTGAACGTGAACGTGATAATAGTTAAAAAGTAATAATGAAACTAAAAACGAAAGTCATAATTCATTATTATAGTACCTATAGCATTATAGTATAGCTTCATTATAGTGTTTTCAAGGAACTTATAATATATTCATGATACGATATCTGAAGAAAATATTGCAGCCGAAATAACTTACTACTTACCGACCCACAAGCTGAGAATTCATCTCAGGTTCCAACAACAAACTCCGGTCTAGAAGTTGTTTTAACTGCTGTTGCTGCCAATGAACGTCCATCGTCTTCTGCTCTTGCTGTTCCTATTGAGGTGCTTTCTCCGGTGTCAAAAGAATGTTTTATTAGTGGCCAAGGGAAACGTAAACAAAAATTCGTCAGAGCTCGTTGGTGTTGACTTGTACTCCTAATATGTTATAAATAAAATCTAAAAATGCCCAAAGCCCCAAAGCCCCCCAATGCCCCAAAGCCCCAAAGCCCAAAGCTCCCCCAACAAAGAAAAAACGCAAAACCACCAAAAAATTATTTGAAGAATGTGACGAGGAAGAAGATTTTCCTAATATATCTCATGACGATGAAGAGGACTGTGCTTGCATTTACTGTAACGACCTTTATTCAAGATCTAAGCCCGGAGAAGGCTGGTTGCAATGCTTAAAATGTTCGCTTTGGGCTCACGCTTCTTACGCTGATGTTCCAAGAAGAACTAAGCGTTTCATTTGCGAATTACGCCAACAATTTCATAGCTATTATATGTATGTCATTTTGTCCATTAGCAATATGTCATTTTGTCCGAAACATATGAACAAAATGGATTTTGATTGATCTCAGATAAAAAAATTTTGTTTTCTTTCTGAAGATTTTTTGCTAACAATGTTTATTAGTTTCGATAATTCAAGAACCAAAGATGGTTCAAAAACTAACCATGGCACTGGGTCTTGTATAAAAGGACATAGAAAGAGAATGTTCCTTAGCCTTGGTCGACATACGAGTGTGTTTCAAGCAGAGACGATTGAAGAGGATATACCGGACAAAAAATTAAAATATTCACTGACAGCCATGCTGTGCTTAAAGCTATCAGTAATCCAACAACTAGGTCTGGACTGGTGAAAAACTGCAAGGAATCCCTGAACAGGCTGGCAAGAGACAACAAAGTGTCTCTAATATGGGTGCCGGCACATGAAGGGATTGCAGGTAATGAAATGGCGGACCAGTTAGCTAAAGAAGGCTCTAAAGGAGACTTCATAGGTCCGGATCCGTTTTGTGGAATCACAATAGATTGCATAAGAGGGGAAATCGGAAACTGGCTAGATAGGGAACACCAATTCAAATGGAGGGTGCCACAAGGCCACCTTCATACAAAGAGTTTACTGAACAAGGTAGACAAGGAACTCTCAACCAGGCTACTGAAACTGGGTAAGAGACATTTGAAGACAGCTACCAACCTGCACCTTGAGGAAACATCTGTACAAAATGGGCAAAGTTAGTGAACCTATGTGCAGAAAATGTGAACTTGATGATGTAACACCTACACACATACTCTGCTTCTGCAAGAACTTACAAGAACTTGGACGGAAGCACTTAGGAGAGGAATCAATACAACCATCACAACTACTGAAAATCCCTTTAGTCAAACTAGTGGCCTTTATTGAAGACACGAAGCTTCTGGAATGGAGGTAGACAGCATGGGAATTGGTACAAGTGCCTGGACTGATCAGCACAACCAAAATATATGAATTAATGAGGTCCAAAGATGATTGATGTGAGCCATGGATGTGATGTGAACTACTTACGACAAATTTGGTAATTGGAAAGAATTGACATTAGCATTGTTAATGCAGATTAATATGAAAAATATAATGTGTGACGCGGGATGAAACTTCACCCTAGTTTGAAATCGTCATGTTTCACCACTAGTCAAACAATATACTATACCAATATTGTACTTTCTGCCTGAAATATTTGTCAAGATACACTGAGAATTGAATGTTTGTCTTTCACTGGAATATTTTGGACACTCCTCTAGAATTTGCTGGACACTGGAATGTACGTTTCACACTTCATACAATGGAGCATGGCTTCCACTAAGTAGATCTGATGAGTTGGGATAGTAACAACCCCACAGCACCAAGGTCTCATTAGGCCCTTTGTACATACTCCTGAAGTCCCTCTCATTACGTCAAACAGTCTATGGTTTTAACATAGTTGATAATGTCCCCAAGGAGAGCTTATCTTAGCATGGCTGGTGCTAGCCAAAATTCGCCGAACACGGATTTGCGAACGAATCATAGAGCCGAGCAATCAAAGAGGATATGATCTACCGACTCATCTTCCTATTCACAGCGTCGACATAAGAATGTGTCTGATAGTCTCATTCTATGAAGATGTTTGTTAAGCTGGCAATGCCCGGTAGATACTCATATGTGTCCTACCTTCAACCGGGCAAGATGAACGTGCAGCTTCCTCCCAGTTGCTGGGCATGTCCATGGTATTGGTTAATCTTAGGATTTTGTAGAAGACTATGCTTCATAAACTATAGTAATAGAATTTTTGTTCCTTTTGCATTTTGTCTTCTTTTGTTTTCCCACACGATACTAAAAATTGATTGCAAAGACATATCTTATGATAATTGAGGTGGTATACAGAAATGGTAAGTTTTTACCGATCATAAGACTTGAAATGCATGGGAATCGGTGTGCCAATATAACACGCTTCCATCTCTACAATAAGTTAAGTCACATCAACGGGAACGGAAAGATACAAAGGAAAATAATTGATCCAACAAACCGCTATATTAGTCACAAAAACGAGAAGTAGTGGAAATATCGTTTCCCCAGGGTGTGAAAAATTACTAGATCTGTATATAAGACAAATAGATATTTGGTTACTGTTGCACTGTTGCTTGTTGCTTCATATTCATTGCAGTTGTTCTTGAACAAAAAATAACAAATATAGTAAGCCTTCTGTTTAAAATGGAACCATGGCTACATTATGTATTCATTGAATAACTGCAAAATGATATTACTTAAAACCATTGAACTTGACACTAGCTCTGCTGCTAGAATCAACGGAATAGTATAAATGCGAAAAATGAAATGAATCTGACGCTTGAAACAAATATGCATTTGGAACTTAAGAAATACCGTCTTTACAACAAATTTGGACAAAATATGGCGACCATGTAGTAGCAGTAGTCGTAATTGTTTTAGCACAAGACCATCCTAAATATTAGCAGTCGAATGAGTTAAGAAGCTGGTGACTAAAGACTAGTTTTTCTCGTATTATAATTATGATAGCTAATAGTAATAGATAGATAAATTATTTTATTATCATTAATTTTTTTATTTTTGGTACAGCAGAGAATTACTACTCAAAATTAATGAAGATATTTGGATTTTAATTCGAAATTGAAAATTTTCCCGGACTATCATTTATCTTTAGAAAATGTACGTGATCCAATTTCTGAAGATTGTATTTAACTTTCTTGAACGCTGCACATCACGAAATTACACAAATTATTATATAAATTACGTAGATTATATACCTACCTGATCGACTGGGTACAAAAGAGAGACAATAATTTTAAATGTCTCTCTGAAGCACATGTATATATATATATTCACTGGAGAATCGAAATAACTTATTTATACAGTACAGCTACAAAATAAAAGATAAATTGATCGTCTAATTATTTGGCCACGTTACTCAGAACATGTGCTGAAGAAAAATCAGAAGCTTCACATGTGCCGAGTCAACAAACAAATTCAAAATTTTGTTCAAATAATATTATGACATGTCACATCCTGTTGTCCGGAGATTTGACGGCATATTCCATAGCTCTTTTGGCCACAAAATTTAATTGATCGTATAAAAATGTCCACTCTTTTAAATGCTTTTAACAAGACATTTTTCACGGTTTTTTTGTGGTCAGCGGGTCTATTCGACCCTACACTACGACTTATTAGAGTCTAGGTGGCTCACGCCTATTCATATCTCACCGATTCGTTCATTTGAGACTGATATTTCAGGTTTGAGGACGAGAAAGAGCCCCCGCCAAACATCGGAAACCTGATTCGGGTCACGGTGGAGTAGACACAAAGTATATGCTTTGCTGTTTCATCAATACTAGAATACCAGAGATCCAGATCGGAAACAATTTTTTCTACAGTCGCGCGTAAAATGGCTAATTACTATATTCAAATGAAATCGTAAAGTAGACAAATGCCGAGGATTATTACTTTACGCTCTAGCGCAAAAAAGGAATCAAACCACGCCCTCCGAATTAACTCAATTGGTTGAATAATTAATAATTTATCAGATTAAAAATTGAATAAATTTATATGAAAATTGTCAAAATTTTTGAAATATGGTCAAAAATGATCAAAAATGGTCAATAATTGTCAAAAATTGTTAATTATTGTCAAAAACTTTTAAAAATGGACAATTTTTGTCAAAACTGTCAAAAATGGTCAATAATTGTCAAAAATGGTCAATAATTGTCAAAAATGGTCGATAATTGTCAAAAATGGTCGATAATTGTCAAAAACTTTTAAAAAATTGAAAAATGGTCAATCATTTTCAAAAATGGTCAATTATCAAAAATTTTAAAATTTTTTGGAAAAATGGTCAATAATTGTCAAAAACTAACAAAAATGGTCGAAACATGTCAAAAATGGACAATTATTGTCAAAACTGGTCAAAAATTGTTAAAATTTTAAAAAATGGTCGATGATTGTCAAAAATTGTCAAAATTTTGAAAAATAGTTGATAATTGTCAAAAATTGTTAAAGTCCTTGAAATATGGTCAAAAATGGTCAATAATTATCAAAAATGGTCAATAATTGTCAATTATTTTTAAAAACTGTCAAAAATAGACAATTATTGTCAAAATTGGTTAATTAATTGTCAAAAACTGTTAAAATTTTGAAAAATGGTCGATAATTGTCAAAAATTTACTGTTTGGACCCTTGCCTTGTGGAATCTACTCATATTAATGTTATAAATGAAACTAACTGTTTCTAATTAATTCCACGGGGGTTCTTTCTCGTCCTCAAACCTGAAATATCAGTCTCAAATGAACGAATCGGTGAGATATGAATAGGCGTGAGCCACCTAGACTCTAATAAGTCGTAGTGTAGGGTCGAATAGACCCGCTGACCACAAAAAAACCGTGAAAAATTTCTTGTTAAAAGCATTTAAAAGAGTGGACATTTTTATACGATCAATTAAATTTTGTGGCCAAAAGAGCTATGGAATATGCCGTCAAATCTCCGGACAACAGGATGTGACATGTCTTAATTTGCCAAAATTGGTTCATTAATTGTCAAAAACTGTTAAAATTTCGAAAAATGGTCGATAATTGTAAAAAATTTACTGTTTGGACTCTTACCTTGTGGAATCTACTCATATTAATGTTATAAATGAAACTAACTGTTTCTAATTAATTCCACTATTCTGACGATGATATGTCAATATCGAAATAATTATCAATATCCTTTCATAATTTTCATAATTTTTTCATTGAATAGTGGAATTAATTAGAAACAGTTAGTTTCATTTATAACATTAATTGTCCAAAACTATCAAAAATGGTCAATAATTTTGAAAAATGGTCAAAAGTTTTGAAAAATTGTCAAAAATTTTGAAAAATTGTTAAAGTTTTTGAAATATAGTCAAAAATAGTCAATAATTGTCAAAAATGATCAAAAATTTGGAAAAATGGTCCATAATTGTGAATTATTTTTAAAAACTGTCAAAAATAGACAATTATTGTCAAAATTGGTTCATTAATTGTCAAAAATGGTTAAAATTTTGGAAAAAGGTCGATAATTGTCAAAAACTATCAAAAATGGTTAATAATTTTGAAGAATGGTCAAAAATTTTGAAAAATTGTCAAAAATGGCCAATAATTATCAAAAACTATCAAAAATGGTCAAAAATTGTCAAAAACTGTCAAAAATGGACAATTATTGTTAAAAATTGTCAAAATTTTGAAAAATAGTTGATAATTGTCAAAAATTGTTTTAGTTTTTGAAAAATTGTAAAAATTTTTGAAATATGGTCAAAAATGATCAATAACCTAAGATAATATAAAAAACTGTTCTAATTATTAAAAGGGCGACTATAGAAAAAACTATGTGTGTTTTTCGAGCGTAAAGTAAAATTGCCGCATTTCTGCAATATACAGTGTCTTATTGGTGGTTCAAAAAATTTAATTACCAAGTGAAAATCTTTCGAAAAAGGTTATTCACATCTCCTTTATTCATAAATGGAAAAACCCAAACTTTTCTATAAAAGTTGATTGCAATATTGGTTCACTTCCTTTCTCACTCTATATATTAACCAAAGTTTTTTCCGTCAAAGGAAAATTCTCTTCAGTAGTTGATTTATTGCGTAATAGTATAATCCCATTAAGAGGTTGAGAAGGAAAGGAAAATATCCACTTTTACTTACAATTATATCTCCAAGGAATTTAAATCCACCTGATTTTTATAATAATTACATCTAAAAAAGTGAAAAACAATATTTTGTTAATGTTGCTAGTGGTTAGTGCAAAGTCTGATCGCATGTCATCACATTCGACATTAAAGATGGGCTCGTTGATTGTCAGGTATTTCAGGTTATGCGCTATTGCGGGGATTCCACAGGGGACGGTATTGGGGCCGACACTGTGGAATCTTTTTTATGACTCGTTATTTAAAAGAAACATGCCGGAAGATGTGAAGCTCCGATACGCTGACGATGTGGCTATAGTGGTTACTGAGGCTAGAGCATATACCCTAGAGATAAATATGGACGAGGTAATGTGGGAAGTGACCGATGGCTTGTAAACAGGGGCATGGAGTTAGCACCAGAAAAGACTGAAGTGACGGTATTGGTAGGGCACAGAAGGAAATCAGTGAGGTTTCATCCGGGGGAAACGATGATAATACCAAGGGGGGAACTGAAGTACTTGGGTATATGGCTGGGGGCAGGGATGAACTTTAGGATCCATAAGGATTTTGAAATTAATTATTGAACCCTAACGAAGTATTGTAAAAAATTTAGTAACGAAGAGATAAGCAATATAGTCACATCAACACCATCTACAAAAGAGGGCTACCAAAGAAATCGACAGATCTTTAACGATGAGCAGGAAGCAGAATTGGAAAAATATTTACTTCTGGCTTCAAGAATTTATTTTGGGTTGTCTCCTAAGAAGATTCGGAAAATAGCATTCGAGCTATCACTTCACGCTACCAGGATTGGAAGTAAATATCTAGATGAAGTAGGAATTAGGCGGTTTAATTGGCCAGCATGCAGTCCAAATATGAATCCCATCGAACATGTCTGGGATGAGTTAGAGTAGCGTATCCGAAGGCATGTATGTATGTAAATTGGGGTGACATTCACTGAGACCTAAAAGATCTATTGTGGCCCCTTACTTCTACTTAGTTCCTGAGGAAAGTCTCAGAGACTAGTAGCTCCTTTAGTCCTATTTCCCGGAGGAATTTTAGGATATCTGCAGGCTTTAACTTAGGTAAATGTCCCTCTTCTATCCAGTAATCTCCAAGGTGTTGTGCCCTAGGATTCTGAATTGCTGTGCAGTTCGCAAGTATGTGGATGGAGGTTTCTTCTTCCATACCACAGAATCTACATTCTTCTTCCTCCACTATTTTGAGCTTTTTCAGGTGCACATTCAGGCGACAATGTCCCGTAAGGATGCCTGTTAAAACTCTTAGTGCAGTTTTACTTTGACTTATGCATTCATTTGATCTCAACAGGTTGTAGTCACCCAGAAGAATCTTTGATTGCCTAAGTCCTACTAGATCTTTCCAATGGTCAGATCTTCTCTTTTCTTCGGCTTTGCCTATTTCTTCCAATATTACATTGGAGCTGATACCGCAAAAGGGTTCCGGCCCCCAAAAGGGTGTTCCAGTCCCCCTCTTTGCTAGTTCATCTGCTATTTCATTTCCTTCTATTCCTGTGTGTCCTGGAATCCAGAGTAAGGTGACTATATTGTTCTCGTCTAGTTCATTTAGTTTGCCTAGGCATTCCCACACCATTTTGGAACTGATAACACAAGAGCTCAGTGCTTTAATGGCTGCTTGACTATCCGACATTATGATCATCCTTTGCCTTCTATATCCTTTATCAATATTGAACTGGGCACACTTTCTTATGGCGTGAATTTCCGCTTGAAAGATACTCGGGGTTTTTCTCAAGCTTTCAGAGTGTTTGGTTCCTGGCCCGTACACTCCTATCCCAGTTCCTTCTATTGCCGAAGGCATACACCAGCCCCAAGAACTGCCCAGGAGAGAGAATTGCTTGCAAGAGTGGAATAACATGGATCAGAATGTAATCCTCAATTTAATTCAGAGTATGTGTCATCGAATACAAGCAGTCATTAATGCAAAAGGGGGTAATACACGTTCTCAGTTGTCGTTATCATTATCAATTTTTCAATAATGCTAAAATAAGTTTTATTCCTTCATTTCGTTCCCAATAACAATATTCGAACTTCATACAATTTGCAGATATAAGCTGATATATTTGATTTTGAAAATTCTTTACAATTTTTCAAGTTATTTAAAATGACCTAAATTTTTTGCTCGGCAGTGTATAATAGTCTCGATCAGAAATTATTTCAAAATATACCCCATAGAAAATTCTCACCATACAAAAAATAGTATATCTCTGTCAGATGTGATATTCGATATACTTAATAGTTCAAATAAAAATTAAAGAAACGACCGAGAAACGTTTTTAAAGAACCAGAACCAGAAAAAAAATTCAGAACTGTCAATTAATATTGTTTGCCCTTTTAACCGGCTGTGGTGACATTCAGTAAATAAAATAAAACACAATAATCCGTAAAACACATATTTGTTGAGGATATTCACCATTGTTAGGTTAGTTGTCAATGGTATTGTTTATATAGTCATGGTTGTCCAATTGATATTTATATAGGGATTTAAGGCTTATACGAGACTGCTTTTTATATTTCCCAAACATAGAGCAAAATACATGTTTGTTATCGAAAATAAGTTCGTTTTCTCAAAATTTTAACAAAAAGTGAAAACCATCCAAATTTTTTTGCCACTGTTATGTTTACGGATGAAGTCAACTTCTCAGGACATGGCATTATGAATTTTTGTAGGAACCACATATGGGCTCATGTAAATTCACATTCCCCAGTTTGTTGGGTTCCGTCTCAGCGCATTGCTGCCAGTTATCGGTGGAACATAACCTAACTTTCTAATAATATTCTTCCAATTTCATTAGACAGAATCATTTTATTACTTTTTACCACTCTGGAATCTTTTAAGTTTATTTCCATTATTATTGTTCATCACCAAAAAAACCCAACGTAACTCAACGACGATTATTAATTAGGACCATTTTTCCTTCCCCAACGATAGACCACTGATGTTATTCTGGAAGATCGTCCTTACATAATAAAAAAGCGAAGTGATTCATGATGGTGTTCCTTTTTTCTTTAAAATTGAAAGGCGAATATTCCACAACAATTGACGAAATATGCAACGTCTTCACTGTAACAACCTGCTTTAGTTACCATTGAAAGAAGAAAAAGGGCGAAGTCCTTACTTACTTCACTTTGCTTTTCTTGACGAAGTTTATTGTCTTTTTTTATCAAAGACTGACGAACAGGTCAATAAAAATATCTTCCGACAACCAATGTGCTACTGTGTGGTTACCGAACGAGTCATACCTACTACAAATCCTAGGATCTAGAAGCTGCGTTTGTGCGCCCTGACGAGATGAGTAGAATCACCTTTTCTCAGATTATCAACTTTCTTGGGGAGATTCATTAAAGGGGGAATCTAATTTGGATTGAGGTACAATAGACAGAATTGTCGCAGTGCATGGTTCTAAAAAGACCACCCACAGAAACCAGACCAACTCACTAGCTCGTAATTCAAAAAGTTAGAACCCTCGAACCTCAAGGCAGAAGCCTTGCTAAACATGGACAAGGAGAAGATCAGGTCTGTGGAAGTGAAATTTCTACGGGATACCGCATGCTAAACTATCATCTGAACAAAATAGAGCTGGTGGAAAACAGTGTCGTCTCTGCCTAAGAGGATGGATAGCATTATGTGCTTCTGTGTGGCTACCGAACGAGTCATACTACAAACCTTAGGACCTAGAAGCTGCGTTCGTGCGTGTGTAGAATCACTTTTCCACAGATTATCAACTTCCTTGGGGGAAATTCAACTTAAAGGGGGAATTTAATTTGGATTGAGGCACAATAGATAGAATTGTCGCAATGTATGGTTCTAAAAAGACCTCCCACAGAAACCAGACCATCTCACTAGCTCATAATTCGAAAAGCTAGAAAAATTGAACTAGTCATACTGTTTTTCAAGATAATTATGTTGTTAGGCGACCTATAATTTGGCAGTTTCGTTATAGTCTGGTCACTTGAACACAATTGCACCGTATTTTCTCCTAAATAGTACTCGTAAGTGAAATTTTATTAATTAAGTATAACTTGGTGCGATTCAATTATACCGTGTCTTATTTAGTTAAGTCGCGACATTTCCATTTGTAGGAATCATTTTAATGAATTGTCTATTCAATAAAGCAACTGCTTTGGATGTTCGATGCAAAAATCTACAAGCAGTTGTGCGGTTGGTGCCCAAGTAGTCAACGATCTAAGTCTAAATGACCTGTAGCAGGAATTTCTGAAAAATGTATACTCGGATAGGTTGTTAAAATAGTTTTGCCTAGGAATTATTTTCCTAGACACACCTAATTCGTTTAATTCCATTTCGTGAAGGTCATTAAAGAGTTCCATACCATTATTCATTCCATTTTGTTCAGTTTGATAACCTAACCACGCTATATTTTGACAATTTGGCTGCCAAGACACATTTAGACTTAAGTTGAAAACTACTCCGGACTTATTATTGTCTAGATACGAATTAGGTGCTTGAGAACCACCGGTGCAGTTGAACTTAAGTTATATTCAGAATTGAGTGTGAAAAACATGTTAAATGAATAGCATTCAATTAAAAGTTTTAGTTATATTAAATTAAAAGACCAATGCACGTCTCTGCTATTGTCTTTACACCAAAACGCGCATTTCAGGTATATATTGGGAGCGTGACAACTTGTCTTCAAGTGAATCCAAAACACTAAACGTCTAAGAGAGAGAGTTTTCTGTTATTTTAGATAAAAATAACAATCAGATGTATGCACTTCAATAACTTTAGACCTTGGATGACCATTTAAAGGATGTTTAATTTGTGTTAAATATTGTTTTAAAAATATTTTATATTTTACGAAGCAAATTAAAAAGTTTTGTAGATGTGTCTACATATTCTTATTTACTTAATGATTGTGACTGAATAAATATTTACATTCTGATGATGCGGTGATTTTTTTCTAATGAAATTGGTCCAATTGCACAATATTTGGAATCTTGAGAAGGTATTGTGATTTTACTAAGCCCACAATAAGTCAAAAATTGTATTTGTCTTGATATAGCGAGACATAAAACTAACAACCTACAGCTTCCTAGTCAACAATCGAGAAAGTGAATTGCTTATCGCATTTTGGGTGTGCCAGCAATTGCATCATGCGAAAAATTGTATTAGCTCTCTTACGAGCTCATTGGGACACATATATCTACTTTTACCCATGAAATAGTGACAATCTACATTTACGACAGAGATGATCAGGAAGATAACTGAATACCAATATGGCAAAGAACCACTTTGAACTCAGTACCTCAGCCGTTATACTTTTTGTGCTCTTGGTTGTACTGTTTATGTGATGGGAGTAAGTATCCTTATCAAGCATAACGGTATTTCCACTTGGTCCTCTGAGAAATCCTTCCTTGGATGCTCTAGTCCTAGGAGTTTATATCTCCAATGAATATAAGGCAGTGTTCTCCTCTTCCATGAACAACCGATAGGCTCATCCCTGCATTCGCCAATTGTATGCAGGTGACAGTGATCCCGCCACTTTGCTGTTTTTGTGACAACGAGTTCACTGTGTTCCTTCTTTGGCAGGTGGCTACAATACGTCTGATGCTTTGTTTGAATTCACATAGAGGTACATCCACGTGCTGCAGTTTTTGGTGTCCGAAATGCTGGTTCATGACCAGAAAATGCAGTTACAGATCCTTGCTTTGATAGGGTATCTGCTGTTACATTGCCTGAAACACCCTTGTGCTCCGGGACACACTTGAGTGTCACTCTATTGTGGTCTGCAGGGCTGAGAGTTTTATGAAGGCAGTCCCAGACCAGTCTAGACCTTATAAGGGGACATGCAAAGGATTTCAGTGCCTTACTATCGTAGAGTATTTTTTTTCGGGCCGAGATGGGAAACTCATGTTCGAATGGGTCCAGGACCCAAACAGTGTTGGACTCGCCTACCAACCAAACCCACCTCAAACTCGCCGTTACCCCCGTCTCAGAATCACTACCCTAGCATACTTCGAGATAAGCGGCGGTCCCTCGCACACTCTCCGCTCACACTGTCGTCTTCTCCCTACTATCACTCCTACCTCTCATGCCATATCGAGTCCTTCTCTCCCCCTAACAATGCTCTTTACTACTCTACTCACCTCCATCCATTTCTCCTCCCCCCTCAACATTATCTCCACCATGTTCTCCCAGTACACCGCCTCCCCTAGTTTGCTCTCCAACTTCTTCAGAACTTCCTCGTTCCTCCAGCATCTAAACACATGTCTCACATGATCCTCCACTTCACACCTCTCGTACACTCCAGTCTCTCTTTTTCCAATCTTGTGGAGGTACCCTCTACTCTCGACCTATGTCCAGTGAATACCTGTGTCAAGAAGTAGTTCACCTCCCCGAATTTCCGGTCCATCAAATCTCTCCTATTCCCAATCCCTCCTTTTAGCGCGCCCTCATACTCCTCCTACCTTCTCTCCATTTTCTCCTCCATCCATTCCTGTACATCCTCTCCGGTTCTCACCTCTCCAGCGTTTATTGCTAGTTGGAATACGGATGCAAACTTTTCATAGAATATAATAAAATAATCGTTAATCCTGGATAGGATATTGGAACTCCAAAAATTATATTGAAATGGTTCAAAATTTACTAATTTTGGTTAGAATGATTATTGTTTTAAATAGTAAAGAAACTATCAATACCTCAAGTGATATATTCATTATATATTTTTCGTCAACTAATTGCCTTGAAATTATTTGTGGGAACTCTTAGACCAGTGGAATAATTTTCAACAATACCATTACCTAATTATAATGTTAACAGATCAGAGTGAAAGAAATAATGACGTCCGTAAAAAAATCAATTTATCTTTAAGATAAAAATATTTATGGTCATTGAAACGAAGCTGGTCGGTTTCCCAAAATGACTTTCAACTTGTATACTTACCATTTCCCACAAAAGGAGGACGATAAATCTCTGTATCTATATTAAAATAATAATTTAATACAATATCTGACTAAAAGCATTCTCGAAAAAATAAGTGATTCAGGAAAAAATAATTGAGGAGGAGAAAAATCAAATGAAAGGGCATACTATATAATTAACTATATTAAGTGAGGAATATCACACCGGTATACCTGTCATGGTTATTATAAGAACCACCTCTATGGTATGAGATCATAGACGTATCCAATGCAGACGTAAACAGTTTTATAAAAAATTAAACTATGCAAAGAGCTTTTTTTTTCTTCACATCAATGATTTTAGTCAATTTCTTCATTTTTTGTTCTAATTGTCTGATTTATATTTTAATCTAGTTAGCTCTTATTTTTTTTGTGGTCATCATATTCTCAACTTGGATCCTTTCTTCTTCTTTTTATCTATCTACCAATTTTGTTAAGGATTTACATGATCGATTCTTGTTACGTCAAATATTTCTATATTTACGAATATATATTTTTGGATTTTCTTAATTAAAATATTTCATATCACACGATATACCTATAAATATATTTTTGAGAATTTTCAAACTCTTATGTCTTTTTGACTGATTCAGTATGCTCAGATAAATTCTATATCCCGCTGCGACTTCAGTTTATTAAAAAATTGGCGTTGCTCTTCATGTTGATCGAGTTTCTAGGTTCCCCATTAGGAAAAATGCTCCAGATACGTCTATGTTTAAGTTAATGACTAAAGAAGGCCTTGGGTGGTCATCGAGGCCGTTCGATTTTTTTGCAAATATGATTCACTGGGAATTTAAGAAAACAGTTTAATTTATTTGGAACATATAAATCATATTTGATCTAACATTAAGTTGTAATTTTTAATTTGGAAATCGACATAAATTGATTTCTTCCGACGTTTATGATAAATAATTATTCATAAATCATTATTCAAATAGTTCAGCAGATAATTCAGTTTTGTGCCGTTTTTTCAAGCTAGTTAAAACACTTCCGTATTGAATGGGATAAGTCAGTCACATCTACAATTTTTATTAAAGATTAATACTTTAATTGAATTTTTTTTTGCTAAGCAGTTTAAGCTGGGAGACAGCCTTCGAAAAAATTGGCCATGCCTGGTAAAATTAATGTATGTTGGGGTAACTAACTGAGACCTAAAAGGTCTATCAATTGTGCTCCCCCGGTCTCAGAGACTAGTAGTTCCATTATTCTATTAGCAGTCTCCCAGGTGTTTTGTCTAAGGAATCTGATTCTGCAAGTATCTGAATGGAGGTTTCTTCTTGAATTCACAGAATCTACTTTCAATTTGCTTCGCTAGTTTCAGCATCTTGAGGTGACCATTCACGCGGTGCTGTCCTGTTAGAACACATGTCAAAGCAATGGCTCACCAACTCAGGATCCTTCTGCCTGCCAGGTTACTGCACCATTACATTTTTTAATGTTTGTTCCACAGGAGTTTACTATCTAGGGTCAAACCTAGATATTTGACTTATTGTCTTCAAGCAATCTCACTTTCATCAAACCGTTTTGAGTTTTCTTTTCTTAGTTAAGATGGTTTTAGTGGGGTTGCTTACACCAGCTATTCGTATAGTTCAGTCCTCTTTGTACGATGTCACAAAGGGCATTCCCTTGGCTGTTATGACAATGTCATCAGCGTCATCTCAAGGTCAATCAAACCAGACAGAAGTTCGTCTACCGTCAGATTCTTATTTATGGGGGATGCTACTCCTCCTTGTGGACATACTCTGGTAGTGTAAATGGAAGAACTAATTTCTTCAACAGATTTTAAAGTAACTTTGTAGACATCTATATAGAGGCCTTATTCAAGCTGTTAAGGCTTCTCGGATTAATCAAATTGTATTCTCAATCCAGATGAAGCTAGTCCTTATTAAATATTCTAACAGATTCAGTTTTGGTTAAAACAGAATCCACGAAGGAGCAAAAAAAGGTGATACTTTTTCTGATTCCAACATTTTTATGTGTAAAAAGCATGCCATCCATTTTTAACCTCGTGAAGCAGAAGATACAACTTAAAAACACGGTTTTTTCAACATATGCGATACCATTTTTTTATTAGCAAATATATTAATATAAGTAATAAAATAAACATATATTTAGGTCGATGTCGTCCTCGAATGCCAGCTACTTTTTCTCGGTGTACATAATATATCTGAAAGTGTGCTTTTAAAGCTTTGGTATCCACACCTATATGAAATATATTACTTATTTGTTTTGAGTAATAATGACATTTAAATATTTAAGGTTTGTTGTTACTTCAGTCATGTGAAGTTCGACATGTAGCACCTACCAATGATGAAACTTTTGACGGGAAAACACCTGACATGTGTTACAGTGATATTTTTAGTTTATTGTTTAATAGATAGTGATAGTGGCACCCCTAACAACAGGTAAGTCATGCTTTATCAAGCTTAGGTGGGGTTATGTTTGGAAAAATAACAAAAGGAGCGGTTTCACTATGTTTAACCCAAGAATGCCATAGATACAATGATACACTATAAGGAATATATCATGTACTTATACTAGTAACTAGACAAAATAATCCTGCGAAAACTTGAAAGTATAGAAAATCAAATTGTTAAAGTGTATTGAAATGTTCTTACTTGAAAATAGTTTTGTCGATAAGTTTTTTGGAAAATACAAAAATATTTTGATATTCTGGGAAAGTAGGATCATATTCGCCTAATTGAATTCATAATTAATCAATAAATATAAACAAAAATGAGCATAAACGGCTACGATATAATGAAACGTCTGATCTAATTTAATAGAGTGAAATGTTCTAAAGGAATCTTGTCGAAATTCCTCTTATATTTGTCTAGCTGATTAAAAACCACAGATAATCCTTTTTTAATAAACTTTCTAATACCACCGCTATAAATTTGTAATTCTTCCTCCAAATATTTGATACAGGCTGTCCCCACACTAATAGAAAACAAGTTTTTTTTAGATACAAGCCCTGGTTTTAGAGTTGAAATTTTACATTCTTTTTTTATTTTAATATAGTTTATTTCCTGTATAGAGCAATTAGTATGCTTAAAGCACATAATGTGTATGTTTTAAGTTAAAAGTGGAAAGAGATCGCACTATTCCCTTGAATCCAAGGAGGAAGCAATCGTAATGGTTAAACATACAAAATTTTTTAAGGATAACAACCTCTGTATAAACATATTCAAAATGACTCTCTTATACTCTCAACTATTAAGAATGTAATCTTTCTATTGGTAAAAATAAATAATAATAGCGATAGTAGAAAGTAATTACACAAAAAAAATTATTAATAAATACAAACAAGTATGGTTCCAGGAATTTTTAAAATTTTGTTATACAGGGTGTTCCAGGATTTGATGCCAAAAATTCGTAGATATCGTGAAAATAATGCTGTGACATGAGAAAAATGTTCTCATACGACGCCTCGTTTCTGAGTTATAGGCCTTTAAAGTTGCGAAATCAGAACTTATATTTAAGTATATTTTCTAAATTATACATTGGAACATTATGAATTTTTAATGTTGATTACGTATGTCCATGTAGTGAGTTTGACGGAATAAATAATTCTACACTACTATCTGAAGGCCAGGGGCGGCTCATGCCCAATGGTTAACAATCCGTAACTTTTATAGGGACAAACTGTACAATCTAGAGATAGCAAAAACAAATTTTCCAATCGATTTTTCAACAAAAAGGTATTCTTTGTTCAACTCGATATGTAGATTTTAAGATCATTGTACATGCCAAGGAAACCGTTCGCCATAAAGAGACATTCTGTAGAAAATTATCATATATTGTAATTATTTATTGAAAATACTCACATGAGGTATCAAAACACAATCAAACACTTCTAATTGAACTGCATACTGTCGAACATCGTGTTACTTACATAAGGAAAAAATTATAGACAAATTTAGTTGGTTAGCCTACAACTTATCAAATAAAACCAAAAAAAAACTAAATAATAAATGTTCGAAGTGGGCACCTTGCACTTCTACACACTTTCGGAGTCTACGGAGGATATTTCTTTGAACTTGGAAGAGCATCACAAGATTCTGGCTTATAGCGTCACAATGGAAGTTTATTTTATCGATCATTTCGTTCCTTGTGTCTACCGGTGTTGCACATACCAAGCTTTTAAGATATCTCCAAAGAAATGAATCCATTGGATTTAATTCAGGGGAACGTGGTGGCCATGCAAATGGACCTCCCCGATCAATCCACCTATTAGGAAAAATGCTATTAAGATGATTTCTTACATAATTTGGGAAGTGGGGAGGGGCTCCATCGTGCATGAACCACATATCTCTGCGAATGTTTAGAGGAATATCACATAACATGGGTGGGAAATCATTTTGGAGAAATTCTAAGTATCGCTGACCATTCAGGTTATTATCAAATGAATATGGACCTACTAAATTATTATCCACTATTCCTGCCCACACATTAACACAAAATCAATGTTGATTCTTTGTTTGAATTTTACCCTGTTTTTTTTTGGACCGAGATGGGAAACCCATGTTCGAATGGGCCCAAACAGTGTTGTACTCATCCCCAAGGGGATGCCTACCAACCAAACCCACCTCAAACTCGCCGTTATCCCCGCCTCGGAATCACTACCCTAGCATACTTCGAGACGGGCGACGGTCCCTCGCACACTCTCCGCTCACTCCGTCGCCTTCACCTACTATCAATCCTACCACTCATGCCATATCGAGTCCTTCTCTCCCCCTAATTAAGCTCTCTGCTACTCCATTCACCTCCATTCATTCCTCCTACCCCTTAACATTATCTCCACCATGTTCTCCCAGTACACCGCCTCCCCTAGTTTCCTCTCCAACTTCTTCAGCACTTCCTCGTTCATCCAGCATCTAAACACATGCCCCACATCATCCTCTAATTCACACCTCTCGCACACTCCAGTCTCTCTTTTCCCATTCTTGCGGAGGTACCCTACTCTAGACCTATGTCCAGATTGTACAGGTTGTCCCTGTAAAAGTTACGGATTGTTAATCATTGGGCATGAGCCGCCCCTGGCCTTCAGATAGTAGTGTAGAATTATTTATTCCGTCAAACACATACGTAATCATCTAATAAAAATTCATAATGTTCCAATGTATAATTTAGAAAATATACTTAAATATAAGTTCTGATTTCGCAACTTTAAAGGCCTATAACTCAGAAACGAGAGGTCGTATTAGAATTTTTTTTATGTCACAGCATTATTTTCACGTCATCTACTCTCTCCCGAATTTTTTGCATCAAGTCCCGGAACACCCTATAGGCTAGTGCCTTAACACGCTGATCACATTCAAAACTAGGTAATCTTTAATTAATATTGTGCCGTCATTCCGGCACAGACTGTTGCTAGAAGAAAGTTGAATATTACAATTACATCTTGGTTGTTCTTCTCTTGTAATGAGATGTAGATGTGAAATTGATGTAAGACCAATACAGAGGCGCCTAATAACAGCTTGGTGTTTTCTTCCTAATGGAAAAGGTAGATACCCTAGACATTAGTCGAGGTTTGATTTCTTTAAGCTTTGACTCTATTACGTTCAAATATTGCTGCTATGAGCTATAAATATTGTCTCTGGGATGAATTATGAGTTATATAGGTTATAAATTAATTCAATTGCTATCTAGTCTACTCTTCCATTGCATCCGATTGCTGCATGAGATTCCAGAGGAATGGCATTTCTTCGCAGTAGTAGATTCTGTGAATATTTCTTAATTTCTGGTAGGAGCGTGTGTTAGGAAATGAAATAACGGATGAATTAGTAAAGAGTGGAACTGAAGCACCCTTCTGGGGGCCGGAACCCTTTTGCGGTATCAGCTCCAATGTAATATACTTCTAAGTGACTACACCCTATTGAGATCAAATGAATGCTCAAGTCAAAGTAAAACCGCACTAAGAGACTTAACAGGGATCCTAACGGGACATTGTCACCTGAATGGGCACCTGAAAAAGCTCAAAATAGGAAGAAGGAGGAAGAAGAATATGGATTCTGTGACATGGAAGAAGAAACCTCCATCCACATACTTGCGAAATGCACAGCAATTCAGAATCCTAGGGCACAACACCTAGGAGACTACTGGATAGTTAGGCCTGCAGATAACCTAAAATAGGTCTAAAAAAGGAGTTACTAGTCTCTGATACTTTCCTCAATTACTAAATAGAAGTAAGGGGCACAATAGATCTTTTAGGTCTCAGTGAATGTCACCCCAATATACATACATACATATGAGCGTGTGTTGGGAGCGCTTGAAGAAGATCGTAACGAATACATTGAATACGATATGTTTGCGTTTCCAGATATTTTAAATTGAAAATTGATTGGGAGCAGGAATGTTTGGATATATTTGTAGGGAAAAGTTCAGTTCAAGAATATATAGTTTCCATTGCATGAGTGTGTGCTGCTTATTAAGATTGAGCTTTAAACCTCAACAGGGACCAGATAAGAAAAGTGACGGGATTACTCACCGGTCACCACGGAAGAGGAGGAAACAGCCTCATACTTTATCTTCGAATGTGAAGCACTGTCTCATTGGAAATATAGACTCATAGGACTAGAGTGCCTGAGAGCTGAGAGAGGATTTCTCCAAGAACGACCTAGTGAAAAGACTAATCAATCAGTCAATTAAGATTGAGCTCTGATTTATAGTTTTGGCGTTTAATTTTTTTATGGAACGGGAGATTTTTCAGGGAAAGTATTACTCTACGAAATTTTGAGGAAGGTTCATCTGCAGGGGTTGAAGGCTGCTAACCAGACTTGAGCGGAATGCTCCGATTCAATAAGAAGTGCAGTGTTTTTAATTATATCTAATTTGTGTAGAAGAGAGTTGCTGGCGTGGCAGAATCATAGTTTATTGCTCTGTGGTCCAGATTCAATCTTATCAGTGATTTGTATAGATATGTATAACTTTC
Organism: Lochmaea crataegi; assembly: GCA_947563755.1. NCBI lineage: Eukaryota > Metazoa > Arthropoda > Insecta > Coleoptera > Chrysomelidae > Lochmaea > Lochmaea crataegi. Next base: position 76,139,597 of record OX387423.1, read on the forward strand.
TCTGGTATTGGTATGTATATAAAAACTTAAGTACATCTCCAAAATTCTTCTATGGGGTACTTTTGCTTGGATTTTTTTTGCTCGGGATACTTGTCTTAGGATTGAAAATAAATTTCCAAGTCACCTTAATTTTGAGAAAATAAAATATGATCAACATAAATTAAAATTAGTTTTTATAACAGTAATAAAAGATTATTTCGAACTGATAACTATATTGGCATTTCATCTGATCTCGTTAAATATGGCAATTACTCACATCGGTGCTCTACCTTTGTATACTCTCCATCGATCTGAACTTCAATATGGTCTATCAACAGTAATAAACAATTTTATAACTACAGAAAATCTACGTAAACCAACATTCTCGACATTAAAAAATCAAGTCTTATATAACTAAAGATTGATAAATCTTGCGATGATAAATGTCTTAGGCACACATTCTAGGTTAATTATAAAACGATAAAAAACTGTGGTATACAGGATGTCTCAGAATTATTTATTAAATTTTATCGTTTATTAGAAACTTGCGCATTTTTATTATATACCTTTTTGTTTTTAGAAATAAGTTGAAGACTGGTAAAGGTAATTCTTTTATAACTGCACTATATACGAGGAATATTACCGTTTACAACGCAACAGCAAATAGGAGAGGACTATGTAGGTGGCTTAGAGGATTCAGACATCAGAAATTGTTGTGTTTGAATAAAAAAGGTTTAGCTGAATTGTTAAAAGATTATAGAAGATTAACTGTACAATCTTGTACAGAACAATTTCGGTAAGTTAAAGTTCTGTTACAAAACAAATAAAAATGAATCACCTAACTTGAATGCCAGAGGGCACTGTTTTATTATTACAAAATAACGAAAATAATTTATGAATAGTGGGAGATTGGTCAAACTAATGATACCGTCACCTCTAGAGAGCGATTCAATGCAAGGCATCAGAGATAAGTAACCTAACAAGATGTGCGCGTCTAATGGAATATTTGGAGTTATCTCTGAGGAGTTGGCAGATTGAGACCTCGGAGATAACTGCCGGGTACATTACGACTAATGGAGTAGGCAGATTGAGGCCACGAAATCGGACTGAGCCTAATCTTCTCTAACCTACCTTTTACTATACTGTTCTACCATATTCCCTAAACTCGCTTATTGCCAATAAGTATTCAAATCTCCACTTCCTAAGGCGCACAGATTCCATTATGATTTTTCTGCTACTAGTGAGTTTTTATAAAAGGGACTTCCTTAAAGTCTCTTTGCAGCACTGGATACCAGTTTAATTAGTTGCATTAAAATATCTAATGTAGGCACAATTATTGCTCTTTATACAAAGAATATATTGTTCTTCGAATTATATCTACATCACAGCCATCTAGTTTCCTTGAACCACTTTTCGTTTCTTTCTTTTTCAAAAAGGATTACTTACTATTTCAAACACTGTGGAATACGGCGTTTTTGTTAAAGAAGCACTTTCTTGTACAGCTTGATCCATGAACATTCCACGGTCCTGAAGGGAAGTATAAACATTTAATATAATTTGATTCCCAAGAGGGTGTAAAATTTGTCGACTAGTGGTACTAGTGGTTCGACTCAACGGAATATAAGGTAGGTAATGACTAAATGTTGTTTAACTTTCCACCTTTTATTTCTGAAATTGGAAATTGGTCAGTTCTTAAAACAGTCTTATTTTCCAAATCTGGTAAGTAGTTTATTTTGTAACGGTAAATAGACCCTTATCGCTATAATCTCGTTAATAGGCCATTATTACTGAAAGTCTGGTGGCCAGGAAAGTAAATTTTATTATTTACACACTTTTAAACATATCCTTAGTTAGGGTTCTAAATCAATCCTAGGACATTTTTTATTATCAAATAATTTTAAACACATAACTGTCAACACAAGCCAAAAATAATGGAGAGCCTACTATTATTAACATCCCAAACTATTTCATCAGATATTTTAATCCGGACCTCGGAATCTTTTAAGGGACACACACTTTTATTGCTTATCTATATTTCGAACAATAGGTAATAATGAGAGTCGTCGGCTTAGATTGATTTACGACCTTCTTAGATCTATGGTCGTACTTTACCTGCATACTTAACCAGATCACATCTTGTACAATTGTAACATATCTGGCAACCAGGAACAAAATAAATGGAATGGAAACAATAGATAACCTATAAAAAGCACATGAGGAAATGTTCTTCTTGTTTTGCAGTTCCTAGTCTGCAGCTGATGAAGTTATAAACTCTCTTTGGTATCAACGGACTAGTTCCATCTTCTGGTTGATTCCAAAACCATGATGGAATATATTTCCCACTTACAGCATTGACGTACGCATCTTGTTTATTACTTATTTCTGCAAGCATTGAGCCTCAAATGGTGATATTATAGACACCTAATTATTTTTGGTTAAGTAATCCTTTATACCCGTTGAACATTGTTTTTGTTTATTTGTAGATATGAACAATGGGCTTGTCTTCGTCAAAAAAAGTTTTTCAGGAAAATATACCGAGAAACGGCTTTAATGTATTCATTGTCGACGTCAGCTTTCATGTATTTGGTAGCGAAGGCTTGTGCGGCAGGTAAATTAGAAAATTGTAAGTGTGCTAGTCATGGAAAGTCTGGTAATTCTTCGAGTTGGCAATGGGGAGGTTGCGGGGATAATACAAAATTTGCGAGAAATCTCACATACAGATTTTTCCAACTAAGAAGAAAAGGTAAGTCTCAGCTCTATTTGTTTTCATATTACTATCTTATTTTTCATATTTACCCGCATATTCTTAATTTTCAGTGCGTAAAGATTTTGTACTTTTGGACTTTTGGTCACTTGTCAAGGTTTCTTCAAAAAATGCATTTTTCACTTAAAGTGTTCCACAGAAAATTAAATTTCCATTTGTAGGATTTTCTTCTTTTCTCCTACTTTTCTTCGATTATTTAATTGTTAACTGGAACACATTTTAATTTTAGGTGATATGAATCAAAGTCTCTTTAGACATAATAGTGAAATTGGAATAAGGATTGTGATGAAAAATGAAGAAAGAGTATGCAAATGTCATGGATTGTCAGGTACGTCAAGAGGAATAAAAGTTTTGTATGTGGAGAGATCTTGTTTAAAGGATATTGTAATGTTTTTCTCATTTATTTAAATAGTTATTACGGGTGGGATAAAATTATACACACTACTAGGGCTAATTACAGATTACAGACTGTATTAAATTTACTTTACTTAATATCTACTAATTTATTTACACTCGGTATAATAGTTTTAATTTATTTTTACCACTTGAATATTACACTATTTATCTAAAATAATTCACTATTTCATTAACTGTACGATTACTAAAAGCTTTCTGTGAACTAACTTTGTACTAACTGTCTGACTAACTCAAAAAGTCGCGTATATGTAGTTCATGAATTTACCATGCTCCTCGTATGCGTAAACACTGCCGTACCAGAAGACTCTAGAGGACATCATTTTGAAAACAGACACTTCGCATTCGCAAAAATTTATAGTTTAATGACAGGGCCGGCTTTGAGTTGGTGACTTCGTAACAATATTACATTCATATGGCAGTAGAGTAAACGCAGATAAAGAACAGTACAGGCCCATTTGGTGGGCTCAATGTACCTTGCATAAATTTTGTTGATTATGTAACGCAACTTAAAATTATATTTGAAGAGTGCTAAACCAAAACGTTAGTGCCAAAATTATATATTTACACAGTGCATAAAAAATTGTCAGATCAAAACATTTGCAAAGTATGTAAAAAACTGTATATTTATTTTTATTCGTAGGAACATATGTTATGCATTATTTCAACAAAAACTTAAGTTAAAACTATTGTTTATATTATAAAAGAAAATGGTTGTTTATAACTAAGTTAAACAAAATGTTGTATGTGCCAACTGCAACTTCGTGGTACTTACAACAACAACAAAATTGGTTCCAGAAAATTGTTCAATTTCTTCCTGAATTAATTTACCAAATAAATTATTGCTGCCATGGAAATTCGTCCCATTGTCCTAATAAATAATTTTAGGCCTTCCCCTTCTACTAATAAAGCGTCGAAGAGCGTATAAAAATGCTTCAGTAGAGAGGGACTTTACCAACTCTAAATGTAGAGCCCTGTATACTGCACATGTAAATAGAACTATCCATGCTTTTTCACCCCCCTTTAAATATAGGGACCTGCTAAATCGATACCAACGATTTCAAAAACTCCTGCATCATTAATTCTGTTAGTAGGTAGTGGGGCAAAGGGTGTTTCAATTAGATTACTATTACTATTTTTTACAGGTAACACATTCGTAAATTATGGCATTTAAAGTTTTTCTGTCTTTTATTAACCAAATTTTTTCTCGAATTATTCCTAAAAGTATTTTCGGACCAGCATGACAAGTTTTTTCGAGTTCCTCAACTAAAAATTATTTCATTTTTGTTAGGAATAATTATGGGATATTTAAAATCTTCAGGAAAATCACCATAAATAAGCTTGGTTTTTAATCTTAAAATTCCATTTTTATCTCCAATAATTATTTCAAACTTCCTCAATCCCTTCACATTTTCTTTTATTCTTTGTTTTGAACAAATTTTATCAAACATGTCTCCGCTTCTTCCATTTCTTGACTGTCTAAATAATCAAATTTGTCGTTTTTCTTTAATTCCATGCATTTACTTCTCTGCTTGTTTTTAACATTGTGGTAAAATCTGAGAATCCATCCTACTAGTCGTCTTAATTTTGACTACTTTCCAAAATAATTTATATTTGGATAAAATTCTTCAGAACTTTCTACTAAATTAGTAGTAACCAGTTTTTTACTTTCCTTCCTCGCTTCTTCTTCTGTAGCATGAACCTCTCTCCTTTTGGCCATTTTTCTTCTGATTCTTTGAGCCATTGTGGTCTTTGCCACCATTTTTTCTCAATCAATTGTCGCTACAACCACGTGATAACACATCTGCTATATTCATTTCTCCTGGTACATGTTGCCACTGGTTAATATCACTGTATTTTCTAATTTCTTTCACTCTGTTTCCAACAAAAGTAATCCACAAATCTTTTGTTTTTAATCATAAACTCACATCGGTTTCTGTATTTACAAACTTCATCACGAATGTTCTCTTGATTATCTATTCCTTCACTAATATCTTCTGGACTGTTTTCTTCTTCAATGAATATTATCTCTTTAATGCTGCTGTTCAACGCAAACACGCGTTCTGCTTTATCCATAACTTGTTGCAGGAATCGCTGGATGCGCTCTTCATCGTTTGGATCCACCTGCTCTATTTTCTTAAAAACCTTTTGTAGTGACCCCTTAATTGCTTCTTTCTCTAGCTTGAGGCTTTGCATTTTCATTTATTCAATCCCAAGCTTGAACAGTTTCAAATTATTTCCAGAACCCTTAATTCCCAACATGCATCAACCCGTCTGGAACTCTACTGTTTACATACTGCCAGTGCAGGTCTATTAGGCTAGGCTAGGGAGAAAATATAACACATGTTACCTCATTTGGCACTTACGACGTTTTGGTTTAGCACTCTTCATTTGTAGATAACTTCAATAAGTTAGCATGTGAAAATTTTATCGGAGCAGCATTTAAAATATTTAATTTCTTATGAAGTGATGTTCCCAATTAAAGACTAGAGCGTACCGACAGAGCAAAACAACATCGTTTTTTTTGGAACAGATTTCTAACATCGTACGTTTTTATCAGCCCCCGTACCAAACACTAAATCTATAAGACAACAAGCTATGAGTATATTCGCTGCACGAGTTTTTCAGCGACTGTTTTACAGCAAGTCTCGAGTACTGTATACTGGGCAAACTCGAATTAGGTAGGGTTGTTAGACCAACACCAACATTTTCATTATCACCCCCTTCCAGTTGGTACAGTTTTTGTACCATCCCAAGAAGGATACTGTAATCAGTTGGAACGCGAAAGAAATACAGCACTTGCGGGAACGGTACCTAGAACGGTTCTATCGCCAGTTGGAACAACGGTATGGCACAGTTTAGATAGAATTGTTTATTTTAGTGATTTCCCTGAAATATCATGTTATATTTTTTATAAAAAGAATTAATCAATTTTCTAAATAATAGGTATATTTTCAGGTTCCTGTACTTACAAAACTTGTTTCAAGAAAATTCGTCCGTTCGAAAATATCGTCAAAGAACTTAAAAACCATTACCATAACGCCATCAAGGTGGAATCCGGCAATCACTACCAACTTCACAAAAAAGGAAACAGGAGAAATTTAGTATACCAAGAGAGCAGTCCTAACTTTTGTCCTTCCACTGTAGGTAGGCGCTGTGAGGACGCAGGAAACTGCGATACTCTCTGTTGCGGTAGAGGATTTTCTACATCGACAACCAAAGTAAAAGAGAATTGTCATTGTAGATGGCGCAACGATGGCGTTTATCAATTATCTTGCCAGCAGTGCGAAAAAGACGAATTATTTTTTATTTGCCAGTAAATTTGTGATTTTTATACTAAATGTAAGTTGATTATAATTAAACACTGATTTTATTTGAAACATTCTTTTAATTCGAATAATATACAAGTATGATTGGAATCAAATATGATTTAAGCATAACAAATATTATGGAAATAACTGAGCATAGGAAAAGTTTTCAACTATAGCATTTGCAGTTTCTTTAAAAATCGATGAAAGAGATCTCTGGATTATCGGCATGAGCTCCTTAATAAACATGTCGAAATTCTTGTTAACAACGTCATTTATCATTCCCACTGAAATATAATAATTAATTAAACTCGATGAACAAATTACTCAACAGAAATATAATAGACGGTACAAGCCACTTAAGTTCGAGCACGGATTCTATGATTTTAGGAAATTTAGTTTATCGTCCTTACAATGCCGACCGATCTACAGTAAATTGAACCAGCAAAAAAGTCAACTATGGGCGTGTTAATTGTAATTTGTAATAATATGCATTATAAGTGTAATATTTTAATAATTGATAATTTGTGAAATTCGAGCACACACATTTTCCTTGTAGTAGTTGTCACAACCATAAGTACTGGATTTGCCATATCTCCATAAAAAGAAGTCCAAAAGAGACAAAACTGGTGATCAGGCAGGTCATAGGATAGTTTTTCTACCAGTTATTGAACACCCAGGAAAAGTATTGGTTATTCGGTAACAGGGCCGTGCTTGTGGTCTTGTTACCATCAGATACATCTCCTGATAATTGAGGAATTTCGGAAACTGTAGTAGTTGAAATAAATCGATATAGTTACCAGTTAGATTTCCTTCTATGAAGTATGGTCTGATCAAATTGTACATGATAATGAACAGATCGTCCTAAAATATATCTAGTATGTCTAAGCCCCACTTGAAGCAAAATTAAATGAAAGAATCGCTTTCTGCTTGTCTACGTAAAGTGATGTTGATTTGGTAGTACTGTGGAACGAAAACAGTATCAATTGCCCTTTTTTCAAGTCTCTCGTTTGTACTAGACTGGCTTTGCCTGTATTTTAATCGACTGGTTTCACGAATTACATTAGCATCATATAGAGTAAATTATGTTATTTCTGCTGTGGAATTTGTTATTTTTTCATTTTATTTGATAATTTTGAAGCCAACTAATAGGTACAAAAGGTAAACAAATCGCCTACGTTATTTGTTTGAATTATTAACTTTTTAATGGAAAAGTAGTGAAGATTGAAGCCATTTTAACGAAGGAGCTTACCAGAGGAACAAAATATGAAATTTCTTAACCGTAAAGGTACTGTTCCTACCATAAAACAAGGGAAAAACAAGCATTTCGTGTAAGACTTTCTTTTATATTGGTGACATTTTTTGAATCATCAAAAGTTTAATTAATCTTTTCAACAGCTAACTTTTTCGACTTTTGAACGGATGGGCTAGAGTTCCGGTGTCAAGAATATGCTAGTAAATAAAAAAAATGTAGTACTGAATCGAATGGTAACTCGAACAATAACATATGGAGACCTAGGAAAAAATCTAGTTTAGTGAACCAACGCGGATTTTGATAAAATATTTTTTTTTAATTAATTCGAGGTCGCTGAATACGAAAATGAGAAAAGAAATCGGCGCTCTCTTACCAAAAACGAGTTATGAATTTTTGAAGATGAGGTCAGATCAGCACTGCACTGGTTTTAATGTCATATTATAACTGCTTTAAAATGATGCATTATAACTTGAACACAATATTAAATACACTATAATTGCTTTTTAAGATATTCCTCTCACACACACACATTTAAAAAACACTGATATTGATATTAATTTCTTGTAAATTCTTTTTTTAATTCCACAATTATTATATCTTTTGACATTTTCATGTAACATGACTGACATATAAGTTTTGGTCTGTTTCCTCTTAGTCGTATAACTTGTACCTAATAGCATATTCAGCCATTAGAGATATTTAGCCACTTGAATTAGTTGCTGAATATTTTCGATTTCATGATCGTGACCATATCGTGACATAGAAGATATAAACAAGATGAGCATCATGAACATACACCTATATTTCCGATAGCTAGCGCCGTATTACAGCTGAAACATTTTTTTTCAAATTTTGAGAGATGATGATTTTAGAAAGATGGTTAGTTTTGAGATAAGTTTGGCTGATATTTATCATTTATTTGAAGGATAATGAATCATTCAATTTGATCATTGAGGATGCTGAACAATTTTTTTTCTCTGAATTGCACTCATCAATTAATTCTTTAAAAAAATTACCTCCTCAGTTGTTCGGCCTCTATAAACACTGCTGACAACGAAAATAGTTGCTGCAGGTGTAATTCCAAATCAAATTTTGAACATACTGCTAATATTATAAGACTTTGGTTATCAGAAGCTGTTTTCCCTTTTTAGAAAATTTGAAAATACTACTAATATCGCTTTCCGACCAACTAACACAGATCAAAGTGAAATCGCAATCGCTTCTTATCAGCTTGATACATTTATTAGATTGGATTTCCGTTTGAAATAATGAAGTACATTGATTATCGCGAGCGAAGCGAGCGCGCCGGATCGACGTTTCGCAATTCGCGCGCGCGAATTGCGAAACGTCGATCCGGCGCGCCTTTTTCACAGTATGTTGATGGCTGTTCATTCAATTTTTCCATAACTGATTTCAGTTAAGCGAAAGTTGAGCCAAATACAGCGCCAGCTATCGGAAAAATAGGTGTATGTTCATGATGTTCATCTTGTTTAAATCTTTTATGTCACAATCATGAAATCGAAAATATTCAGCAACTAATTCAAGTGGCTAAATATCTAATGGCCTAATATGCTATTAGGTACAAGCTGTACGACTAAGAGGAAACAGACCAAAACTTATATGTCAGTCATGTTACATGAAAATGTCAAAAGATATAATAATTGTGGAATTAAAAAAAGAATTTACAAGAAATGAATATCAATATCAGTGTTTTTTAAATGTGTGTGTGAGAGGAATATTTTAAAAAGCAATTATAGTGTATTTAATATTGTGTACAAGTTATAATGCATCATTTTAAAGCAGTTATAATATGACATTAAAACCAGTGCAGTGCTGATCTGACCTCATCTTCAAAAATTCATAACTCGTTTTTGGTAAGAGAGCGCCGATTTCTTTTTTCATTTTCGTGTTCAGCGACCTCGAATTAATTTAAAAAAAAATATTTCATCAAAATCCGCGTTGGTTCACTAAACTAGACTTTTACCGAGACCTAGACCGACATTAACTTGAAAGTCCAAGAACTGATCTTTGCCCTCTTAGGTTGTTGAGTGGAAAGCAGAAATTTCATAAAAAATTAAAACCAAAAGAGCTATACAAAAAATAACGCTAATGCCCCATTTCACCAGCCTGATTTTAGGTACTTCCTAACTAAGTAATTCCTAAGCAAAGAAATGCCTAAATCCGGTACGCGGACGAATCACTCGTTTTTGGGGTCCTTCAATTTCAGACTCTGATGAACCATCAAACCTTTCGAGACGTTCTACAAAACGTACAGCTCGCACATTTTCGAAATACCAACTAAAAATAAAAATTCTGAAATCTTGACTTGCTATCAATCAAGATGACAACCGAGAAATGTCAAACTAGGTATTTCCTAAACTGCTTAGATAGACCGAGCAAGCCGTCCTAGTATTATTTAGCGCGTGGTGAAACGTAAATTGCTCTTTGGAATTCCTAAATCCTACCTAACTTTAGGAAATGGTTGGTGAAATCGAGCATTAATTCCACTAAAAAATACACATTAACGCTCGATATTAATCAAGTAAATATCTTTGAAACGAAAAAGGTGATGGTTATGAAACTTTTGTAAAAAATTGATAGAAAAGAGAAAGTATAGCACCAATCAGTGTTAAGCGGGGGTCACACTAGGCTAGTTGCTAGCTGCTGGAATTAGCACGATCAATCAGCGGCTCGCAATATGGTCACATTATTGGCTGCTACTTGACTGCTTCTATGAGCAAGCAGCGACTGTCAACCTAGTCACATTGTGACAGCTGGCTACTCAACCAGTTGACAGTTGTTTAATTCAGCACGTAAACGATAGACAACGTGTTGACCTGCTACCAGAAGTCGAACATGTTCAAATTTGTCAGCCGCTAGAAATATTGGCCGGCTGGTAGAAACAGCTACAAATTTTTGTAATCACACCAAGCTGATCCATGGCTAACAGTAGCAGCTTCCTCAAATCTCAGCTGGCAACCAGTCTAGTGTGTTCCGAGCTTTAAACTATGGAGATAAGTGACTTTGTTTTTATGTCAATTTAAGGTTTTTATCATGGAGATAAACAATATAAGAAATCTGTCTAGTAGGTAATTGTTGACAAACTGCCATGTTCATCGGAGGTATTCTACAACTGGGATGATAAAAAATATGCCAAAAACGGGAAGATCGTGCCATTGAAAATAGAAAAGTACCAGTCGTATAAAATATAATTGGTTCAAGAATTGATAACTATTTTGACCGGCATGTTTTTTATTCACCGGTAGATCCACCAATTCACCACCAGCGTTTTTATATTCATTGGTGGATTTCAGATTGAAGAAATGCCACGTTCATTTATTAATGTTGCATCAAGCAAAATTGTAGTGCTAATATATTTCAAGAAACCCCAATGTAGATAATCCTTAAAGATAGAAAAATTTCAAAATGTTTTAATCATACTTACATAAAACTTTGTCTCCGTTAAATAAATTTGCTAAACGCATGTTTCCACCTCCAACGTTGACTTTTAAATCGAAACTATGGTATTTAAGATACTTTTCTCCATTTTTTTCATATAACTCTCCATTCAGCTCTGCTCTAGCAGTTGTATCAGCTGAACATAAAACGTCATTATTATAATAAACTGTGTCAATATTTGACAAAAAAGATTTCACCCGTCAATGATTATTATTTGAAAAAGTACAAAAAATTGTTTATAACAATTAATTGATAAATACTGATACGTTTTGTGGAAATCATAGTACTACACTCACTTATGTTGGCTTCTAAGTTTCCATTTCCTTTAATGGGCATCACAAGAAGTTTACCATCTACATTATAGTGAGCTTCTATTTTTAGTTTAGGTAATTCGATATGTAACACAAAATTGTGAGTGTCCAAATTAACTCTGTAATTTAATTTAAATAACAATAATTACCCGACACAATTTATGAACAAAGAAATTAGGAATATAGAGAATGACTCATTGTTAATACCCAATAATAATAATAATAATAATAATAACAATACTAATAATAATTCAACAAACAATTTTTAAAAACTTAATAAAACCGTATGTTAAGGGTTTATCAGAAAGAATTAAGAAAGTTGGTAATCAATTCAGTATTCGAACTAGCTTTAAATCTAAAAATATGTTGAGGTCTATGGTAACAAAAACTAAACCAAAAAATGAAGAATAATCTTCTAAAAACTGCTTATATTAAATATCCTGTGAATACGACAAATTTTATTTAGGTGAAACTTCTAAACCATCTGAATAAATAAACACAAAAATTATATTAAAAATAGAGAGTTCCACAAGTCAGGTATTCGCAAACATGCTTGGGAAGAGGGGTGTCATATTCAATGGGATTCAGCGCACATAAAATTGAAAGAGCCCAATAGTAAAAGAAGAAAGTGCTTTAATACAACTTAATGCGGAAAAATGTGTAGCTAGTATTTCAGCCGAATGTAGTCAAAATTTTGTTAACAATGTTAAAAAGGAAAATTCCCAACCTGCGTTATCAGGATAGTATCATAAGTTTTTATCCAGGTTTTCTTATCATTGGAATTGTTGTTAATCAATACACACTTCAATACACTTTCTCTCTTTCTCTTATCCTTATGCCTTCTCAGGCGTCGGATTGGAGTTCTTCCTGTACCCAATTTTTCCATTCTTTTCTGTCTCTGGCCCATGCATTAATCTCTCCTAATGTTTTTCCTTTTTTATTTCCAATTTCCTCAATCTGGTCTATCCATTTCCTCCTGGGTATTCCACTTTGTCTTTTTCTTAATATTCCCATTTCCATAACTTTTCTCGCAATTCTATCTTGCTTCATTCTTACTAGGTGTCCATACCAGTTTAATTGTTACCTTTTAATCTTTGATATTATTGGTTCTTGAGTAGTTATGCTTCTGATTTCTTCGTTCCTTACTTTGTCCCGTTTTGTTTTACCTGCTATTTTCCTTAAATGTTTCATTTCCATTGCATTTATTTTTGTTTCCTGCTTTTTCTGCAGTACCCAGTTCTCACTAGCATAAGTTATAGTTGGCACTGTAATTTTGTTGTAGATTTCCAGCTTTGTGTCCATATCAATGTGTTTATGGCTTAGTATTGTTCGATTTAAGGAATAATATAATCTTGTTGATTTATTTGCTCTGTTATTAAGTTCTGTATCTTTTTTCCCTTCTTCTGTTATGAAACTTCCTAGGTAATTATAAGTTGTTACTCTTTCTAATGTTTGTGATTACATTTCAATTTTCAATTCCTTGTACTTACTCCCCTCTCGCTGTTTTTCATTTACTATCATTGCTTTGGTTTTTTTGTATTTATTGTCATTTTCATATTTTCTATTTCTCTTGCCAATAAGTTGATTAGTTTCTGCATTTTATTTCTTGATTTTGCTATGAGTACAATATCGTCTGCATACAGTAGATTACTTAATCTGACCGGCACCATGTTTCTGTACCATATTATCATGTCCAGATTTCCTCCTTGTCTTTTTATTTTCTTCACTATTTTGTCCATAATAATGACAAACAATAGTGGGCTTAAGCTATCACCTTGTTTTATACCTTTTTTCACTTATAATTACACGAGAGCTTTTTTTTTGTCGAAGTAAACTTGACATGTATCAATAAGAACTTTGTTGCCTGGCAATTTAACGAAAAAAACTGCCTCTGAAAAAATTACGAGTCCGTAGGACGAGTAATTTTTCTGGCAGTTTTTTGAGTTGAGTTGAGTTGATTTACCTAATGGAATATGTAAATCAATAAATTAAAAAATGAGATGTAAATCAGTTTATTTAATTTAACGGAAAAGAACAATTGTTAAAAACACAATTATTAAAAATAGCTTGATTTTCAGAACTTTCCACAAATGAAAACGTTTCTGACAACGCAAGTTTGAGAAAAATTGACATAACGTCATCAAAAATTTGTTTACAATGCTGGTTGTCATGCATTCAAAAAGGTTCCGTTATTGTCGCTGGAAAAGTTAGGGCAAACTTTTTTCGCTGTCATAATGACAAAATCACGGAGCTTATGGGATTTTTTATACATGAATTAAATTGTCATTAAAAATTCCTATCTTTGACCTCCTGTCTGCACTCTTACTTTGACAGTCTCGTATGTGCTTTTAATTATATTATTCAAAGCTTTCGGTACTTCTAAGTCTTTCAATACCTCCCAAATTTTTTCTCTTTCCACTGTGTCAAAAGCTGCCTTCAAGTCTATAAATGTTAAATACATTTCTTCTCCCGCTTCTATTGCATTATCAATTAGCCTTCTTAAAATGTATATATTGTCATATACTTGTCGTCCTGGTCTAAAATCTGCTTGTTCCTCTTCTAATTTTGCTTCTATATAACGTCTTAATCGGATCTCTATTATTCTCGTATATATTTTAAAGCTGGTTTGGGCTAAACATCTTGGTCTATATATAATTATTGCACAGTGTATGATCCCCTTTTTTATGTATTGGCAGTATAAGGTTATTTTCCCAGTCTTTGGGGATTTTTTGAGTGTCCCATGCTTCCCTGCATATAAGACACAGCCATTATTTTCCTTTTTATCATCTCTGGCGCTACTTCATCCTCCCCACTGGCTTTTCCTATTTTAAGTTTCTTTATAGCCACTTCCATTTCTTCTCTTTGGAATGCATGGTATTCATGTTCATTCTATTCCTCATCAACTATATTTGATGTTTTCTTCTTCGACCTATTACTAAATTTTTCTTCATAGTGTTCTTTCCAAGTCTTTAGTATTTGATTTATTTCGGTCTCCAATTCGTTATTTTTATTTTTTATCGCTCTTATATCTTTTCCTTTACTTCCTCGTAGTCTTTTTATTGCTGTCCAAAATTTTCTATTATCTGATGCATGTGTCTCCCTTCTCCCTTCCAAATTCTTTCCAGGAGTCCCTTTTCGCTTTCTTAACCGCTTCCTTTACCGTTATATATTTCCTTATCTTCTTGAGTCTTTGTTTGAAGGTATCTTTTCCATGAAGTTTTCCATTCTTTTACTAATGTTTGTATTTCTTTGTTCAACCACTAAGTCGTTTTTAATGTTTGTTGAAATTAATTCTTCCACATATATCCTCTGCTTTTTCAAGTATTATTTGTTTGATTACTGTCCACCATTTTTCGAGTGTCCATTCGTTGTTTTCATTAATCATTTTTCCGAATTCCCTGTCTGTTTCTTCTTGATATTTAGATTTTTTTCTGTGTTTCTTAATTTACTTATTGCAATTCTACTGAATCTTACGTCTTCTGTATTCATTATTTTTGCTTCATATTCCGCTTCTACTAATCTGTGGTTTGTTCCCAGCTCAGCCTCTTTTCTTGTCTCTACTTTTTTCAGCATATTTGGTAGGTTTTGTGTATAAAATATGTAACCGATTAAACTTTTTGCATTTCTTTCTTCCGCTACAAAGGTCTATTTATCTTCTAATTTTTGTTTCCACATCGTATTTCCTATTATTAGATCATTACTTTGACAAAAACCTATCATCTTAAGACCATTTCTGTTCGTTGTTTCCTCTCCATAAACTCCCATACAACCCACTCCTCGATTGTAGTCTTTAGCAACTCTTGCGTTCCAATCCCCCATAATGATTATGTTTTCGTTTTGCTCTCTTATATCATTCACTACTTCCTGTAATTGTATGTAAAATTCTGAAACCTCTTCCTCTCCTGTTTCTTCAACAGGTGCATATATTTGTATTATATTTAATATTTCCTTTAGTCGTATACTTAGAACTAGCATTCTTGAATTTATATCTTTGATATTTATTACCTTTTTGTTCATTTCCTCTGTTGAAATTATTCCAACTCCCTCTTTTGCTCTTTGTCCAATTTTACCCCGGAGTAATATAATGTGTGATTATTTGTTAAATTTATTTGTCCTGGTCCTTTTTTCTTTGTTTCACTTATTCCTAGAATATGTACTTTGTTGTTTTTCATTTCCTCCGTTATTTCGATTTCCTTTCCTGTTAATGTGTTAATATTCCATATACCTATATTTATATGTTCTTGGACTGCACTATTTATATATTGTCTTGATTATTTTTTCCCCATCGACTGCTCTGATCATTTTCTCTATCCTGTATCCTTCTTTATCCTTTTTGCTAAAACTACTTCTATTCTGACTGCTACCCTTAATACTATTCCTAATACTATTATTATTGTTTAATTTATCTTCGTCTATGTCTTCTAGTTTTTTGGGTACCCTGTTTGTATCATTTTCCGAGTTGGTACTATATCTTCATCGTCTTCGATGCTGGGTGCCCCTGGCTAGCCGTTCTTCCTTTTTTCTTGTTTGCGTTTGTTTTTTAATCTTCTTCTCTATTGTGTTTCAGCTGTTCTAAGGTATATATTGTGTCCTCCACTCTTAATTTATCATATATTATACTTGCTCTACATCATTTTTCTCTTGCCGATTTTAGATAGGGGATGAGTGCTTTCCGTTTATCTTGTATTGCTTTTGCTAGATCCTCTGATATTCATATTTTTGTACCTTTCAAATTTTTGGCTTAACCTATTATTTCTATTTTTTGTCTTCTCTTGATAGCTCTAGCCATAATGGTCTAGTTCTGTTATTGTCTGTTCTTTTTAACCGATTCTTCTAATTTGTATTATATCTGCTTCCATGTTTATTTTAACCTTTATTTTATCTAAAATTTGTTTAATTTTGTTGTTTCTCATTTCGCACGTTTCTTTCTCAGTTTCTTCTATTCCGTATACTACAAGGTTCTTTTTCTTGCTTTCTTTTTCTAGTTGTTGTATTCTTTTATCCTGCATTTCGATTTTTTGTTCCATTTAGGTGACTTTGTTCTTTAATTCATTATTTTCGGTAGTTATTTTTTTTATTTGTTCTTGAAAATTGTCCATTTTTTTATCTATTTTTTCATCCATTTTTTTATCCATTTTGTTTAGTTTTTCTATTATTTACTTCATCATATCCTCCATCGTATCTGACATTGAGTCTCCCTGCACTTCAATACACAAAATCACAAAACTGATTCAGACATGGAAAAAAAAGTAATCATAATATATCACAAAAAAAAGTAACACCAAACGCGTTTTATTATCAACATTTCCGAAATAAGCAAAAAACCGTTCCTGGAGCGTGCACTTCACTGGATGCCATCCCTAGTAGACTATAATATTGTGAAAATGTTTTCCAAAAAATATTTTTTCGCCGACCTTTACAAAAAATTACTAATTTCCGAATGAAAAAACGACTATTATTGAAGGCAAGTATTTTTCGTCCGCAAACTCTTCGTAACGGTAAAATTTCCGATTCTTATTGCTTTTTTGAAAAAACAAGGCGTTTGGTATTTAGTCCAGATAAAATAAATAGATTTTTTCGTGATGCCCCAGATGAAACAAAAATAGTCAATTTTGTATTCGGAAATTTCTTAGTAATTTTTTGTTAAAGTCGACAAAAAAATGTAATATGCACATTGCGCATTGGTGAAAGTTGAAAACTTCTTATAGAAATAGAATAGAATAGAAAGTTACAATGCACACGATATACCCATAGTTTATCCTAAGACATTTAGAAAGAAAATTCAGTTCATATTAATGTAAGGTAATATTATTTTCTACTATATTTTAATCTCTTGAAATTACTGAATATAAAATTGTAACTTACTCCATCGACCTTACGAAATAGTCCGAACAACCCCATGCACTGACATTAGAAACGGTTATTTTCATACCAGCAGCTTCTTCAGAGAAAAAGTCATGCATTATTAATGGTTCTAATTTTGGAATATTATATTCTGGTACACCTATTATAATAAAGTAGATATGAAAATGTATTGCTTATTATTCGTTTTCACATTATATTTTACCTTCTACTAAATAAGGACGTATATCTTCTACGGCTGCCATTAAACATGGTATCAAATTGGGATCTTCTTTGTGACAAACGTGAATGAAGGGAGCTGTATCAAAAAAACAATGGTAATTTTTTTAGCAATTTCAAAATGTTTAGGGGTCAAATGATATCAAAAAAGAATATTTTTTTCTCTTTCCCAAAATCCAACAGAAGCAATTGAACATACAAGTAGTTACATTAGTAAAAATCCAAGATGTGAACTGAAATTAAATAATTAAGCAAAGTATGAACTTTTTCGAATGAATAGAGCAGCAACGTTGTGGAAAAATACCATTTTTTCATATATTATAGCAAAAAAACAACAATTTTTGATTATCAGAGCGACTGGGCTGACTTGGAGTGTCAAAGTCCTCAAGAGAATACGCGAAAGGAGGTTGATTTGGTGAGTGGTCTCTTCAACACTGCGACAATAGTGTCCATTGTGCCTCAATACAAATAAGATTATCCCTTTAAGTTCAATATGTACCAGGTAGTCGACAATATGTGAAGGGGTGAGTCCCAGAGTGTATAAATGCAGCTCCTGGGATCTGAAGTCTTACTCGTTCAGTATCCACACCAACGTTTGCTGACGGCTATGTTGAAACGATTCAACAGAGCTTTGAACAAAGTCATATAAATGGTAATCACAAAAAATGACTGGATAAATCGAAATAGGGGACATTCCTTCAAACCGCCATTACCAACTTAGGATGTACGATATTCTGCTTGATATCATCTTCTTCCTTGGGGTGGACGCTATTCTCTATTCAAGAGAGGTCAATAATGGATGAGATCTTGTAATTGGACTGGTAAATATATTCACCAAATGTCTGCCACTTGGCCTTGCTGCCGAGACTAAAGCTAATTTCGCTCTTTTAACTGTGGTTTCCAGGATAAATCTTTTAGAGAGTCGCAATCATTATAAAATGATAATTATGAAAAAACATGATTGATGATAATCATCAGGGTGAGATAAATACTTTAAAAAATCTTTCCAATGATTCTATTTCAACTAGTTATTCCATAATAATGTATTATGCTTATTTGGGATTGACAGTTTTTACATTTTTCTGAATGTCAATAGAACATGGACTGAATCATGTTTTTTTTTAAATATTATCAAAATCAATCTAGTTGGTTCTTCTATAGACAATTATTTAAGTTATAGTTATAAGAAAAATACTCACGGAGCTCTCCGGACCATACTCTTAAAATACAAACTGCGGCAACTAAGTAAGATATCCAAAACATTTTTGAAAGCAAAATGGAAGCGATTACTTCATTTAAATAGCAAAATCGGAGGTAATTAATCTATTCATGCTGTAATTACAAAATGATGTATAATTTTTCAGGAAAATTGCTGTTTGTTTTCCTACTACTAATTATTGTTTCGCGTTTGGTACAGATAATGAACGATATAGATATTATTACAGTCGTAGTGATAGGTTTTAATTATATAATAAGGTAAACTCATTGTTGGCAAGCGACTAGATCAATTGCAATTCAAAGTCGGTTCCTTACCAATTACTTTGTTAGAGATGGGGTTAATTTTTAATGTTTCAGAAATCTAGATTCAGCCATAATTGACAAATTTGTTAACTGAAGCTTAACAATTATTTAAATAGAAATTTAATTGCACAAAGAAATATCCTGCAATTCCTACTGCCTCTGATTAATAAAGGAGAGTGGAGACCGGATAGCCAGGTTGCCAGAGCAGACCAGGTAGCATTTGTAACATGATAATATGAGAAATTCCTCAGCTTGTTAAATAAAGAAGCAAGCGTGCCTTTATTGGCTTTATTTGGTTTGCTATTATTTTTGTTACCTAAAATTCCCCTTCAAATCAGCAGGTAGAGATAGTATATTTCCAGCTCTGCTCCAAAATGGACTAGAATTACCTTCTCTTATCCTCATTTAAAGTGGGCCATACATACCTACGCCCTAAATTGGCTAGACCAATTAGCCTAACATATTTTCTGCTAAAAAGACTTGAACACCCATCAATATGCTCTTCAAACTGGCAAATTGGTTGATTTAGTGTTACACAACCCTGTTCAAAAAATCACCAATCCTTTAACAACAAGGAGATGGCGGTGGCCTTATTTTTTACATTGAAGGATCGTTTGACAATGCACTACCAAACTCCATTGCTTCAGCTTTGACTTGAAAGGGCATAAAAAACCAGCACAGCACATGCAGCCCTCAGCTTCAAGGTTTCCAAGTGCTTCTCACAAGAGTATGTATACTGGGTGACTCTTGATAGGTAACCAGCTTACTGCTCTCGACAGAAGAGAGGTGGAGCTGCAAGCGTATGCAAACCTTGTCATGGCACGGACCAAGACAGGAAGAGTAGCATAGTGAGGTTATTCAATTTCCAGCGGAAGTTGAATATTCGAGATTCGTCCTAGATAAAATCTTTCCACTCCTTCGGCAGTCATGGAAATCTTTCTAGACCTATCACTTTCACATATTTTTCTTGAAAGAGAGGCTAGATGGGCAGATATAGAATTGCGGATATTTCTGAACGTACAAAACAGGCTCACACGGAGCGAAGCAGTATTCTGGAAAAGAGCTTTGACATGTTGCCTTCAACAGTAAACTACGACCTGCTTTATACCATTCTTATTACGAATAGAAATGACTGGGTCCTCCATAAGGAGGAACTACTAAGAGCAGATACATGTTGGTACACAGATGGATTAAAAACACTTTCAGGCTCTGGTGCAGGTGTAAATGGTCGCAAACTTAGGACAAAAATATCAACCTGCCTAGGATCTAATGCAACTGTATTTTGGGCAAAAACTTACGCAATTCATTTCTGTCTGAGAAGATTGGCAGAAACTAATCTGAACCTGTATATTTCACAAGCGAAGGATAAAAAATATTTTTTTTACAGTCGCGCGTAAACTGACTAATTACTATATTCAAATGAAATCGACAAATGCTGAGGATTGTTACTTTACGCAAAAAATGAATCTTTTTCGCTCGCTTATTTAATCAAACCACGCCCTCCGAATTAACTCAATTAGTGAATATTTAACAATGTATCAGATTGAAAATCAAACAAAATCATATGAAAATTGTCAAAAATTTTGAAATACGGTCAAAAATGATCAATAATTGTCAAAAATTGTCAAATATTGTCAAACACTGTTAAAAATGGACAATTTTTGTCAAAAACTGTCAAAAATGGTCAATTGTCAAATTTTTTTAAAAAATTTTGGGCAATGGTCGAAAATTTTAAAAAATTGTCAAAAATGGTCAATAATTGTCAAAAATGGTCAATAATTGTCAAAAACTATCAAAAAGGGTCAAAAATTGTCAAAAACTGTCAAAAATGGACAATTACTGTCAAAATTGGTCAATAATTGTCAAAAATTGTAAAAATTTTGGAAAATGGTCGATAATTGTCAAAAACCCTCAAAAATGGTAAATAATTTTGAAAAAGGGTCAAAAATTTTGAAAAATTGTTGAAAGTTTGAAAAATTGTCAAAAACGGACAAGTTAAAAATTGTCAAAATTTTGAAAAATAGTTGATGATTATCATAAATTGTTAAAGTTTTTGAAATATGGTCAAAAATGGTCAATAATTGTCAAAAATGGTGAAAAATTTGGAAAAATGGTCCACAATTGTCAATAATTATCAAAAATGGTCAATAATTTTGAAACCTGGTCTAAAATTTTGAAAAATAGTCAAAAATGGTCAAAAACTATCAAAAATGGTTAAAAGTTGTCAATTATTTTTAAGAACTGTCAAGAATGGACAATTTTTCTCAAAATTGGTCAATAATCGTCAAAAATTGTTCAAATTTTGAAAAATGGTCGATAATTGTCAAAAACTATCAAAAATGGTAAATAATTTTGAAAAATTGTTAAAATAATTGAAAAATTGTCAAAATTTTTGAAAAAGTGTCAAAAATGGCCAATAATTGTCAAAAACTATGAAATATGGTCAAAAACTCTCAAAAATGGACAATTATTGTTAAAAATTGTCAAAATCTCGAAAAATAGTTGATAATTGCCAAAAATTGTTAAAGTTTTTGAAAAATTGTCAAAAAAATTGGAATATGGTCAAAAATGGTCAATAATTGTCAAAAATGGTCAAAAATCTTGAAAAATGCTTCATAATTGTCAACAATTGTCAATAATTATCATAAATGGTCAATAATTTTGAAAAATGGTCTGAAATTTTGAAAAATTGTCAAAAAAGGTCAAAAACTATCGAAAATGGTTAAAAATTGTCAATTATTGTAATAAACTGTTAAAAATGGACAATTATTGTCAAAAACTGTCAAAAATGGTTAAAAATTGTCAAAAATGGATAATAATTGTTGAAATTTTGAAAACTGGTACTATAAAAATCGATAACTAAAAATCGATTTTAAGAAAATGATAAGCGATTTATATAAAAATCGATTATTTTTTAACATCCCTAGTCAGTAGATCTTTTTAAGGTTAATCATGATTATTATAACCTAAGATAATATAAAAAACTGTTTTAATTATTAAAAGGGCGACTGTAGAAAAAATTATGTGTGTTTTTCGAGCGTAAATTAAGATTCTTTTTTAAGCGGTCATCTGTTACTTTACGCTCTAAATACACAAATAACCATTATTGTAACACTTGTTGTAAGGTTACCGTAGGAGCATATTATGACGTTAAGACACAACTAACAGAGTGGTCCTGAAGAGCGTAGTGACTGCAATTATTAATTTTTCAAATAGAGCACCCTGTATATGATATCATTATATGAATCCTTCCACTTCCAGATTAACTTTGTTAAATGCAGCATGTATTAAAATTTTGTTTTTATCGTTTTCAATTTGTAAGATATTTAGATGTTACCTCACTTCAAACCAACTATGTAAACACGAAACGAAGTGAAACCAGAAAAATAATTTTTTTCCGATTAGATGATTAGTCACACGAATTAATCACAAAACGTGTACCTACGATTGGAAAATTGAAGGATAAAATTGCCCAATTAATTTCGAAATCCACACATTACAAACTTCCTGTCAAACGTGTAATTAGCTGCAATTTTTTTCGTACTGCACTATATTTAACAGAATGGAAATGTTGCACTATATTTAACCAAATGGAAAGATTAATGATACAGTTTAAATTTTTACAGCTTTCAAAACAAAAAACAGTTTATTTTGTGAACAATAGAAATTTATTTCATTCGAACAATATATTAAATTTTAATTAGTACTCCATTATTAAAATGTTTTTATGCGACAATCTAAAATCAATAGTTTCTTGTATTAATGACAATCTGAAAAGTGAAATAAAACTGGTTATAGAAAACCGGAAGTTGCAGTGAACTTCGTTATTTTAAATGAAACCCCCCGTGTATTGTTGACTTAATTACAAAACACTTATTATAACACTATTATTCATACACTCTGATGATTTATTTGACAAAATGTTTGACAGTTCAAAAACGACCCCATTTTGTTACGAACATTTCTCACAACGTTCCAACAATGGCAAATGCCTGTCGAATCCCATTCAAAGTATCTACTTCAATTGTAAGAGGGTTTTAGTAAACAATATTTTTCAAATATCAACAGGGTTTAAATATGGGGAGCAAGGTGGCCATCGGAATGGTCCATTATTTACCAACCATCTTCCATCGAACATTTCTTCTAGTCTGTTGTATACTTGTCGAACACTATGAGGTAGCTCCATACAGTTGATCTAGCTTGGTTCTTCTCTTGTGGTGGTAATAATATTATTAAGTATTAAGTAGTGGTTGGAGTACGGTGTTCAATATTAAAAGTCTTGGAGATTCTCCATTAATTAATACAATATTTCAAAAATCTATGTTACTGTATTCATATCTAGTCATTGCTCACACAAATTAAACTCCCAATCAATGACAACTGTGCTCTTCACATTCATATTCATGGCAATCTAAGACGTTTACAAAAATGCTTCTACACACTTGTTACACTCTATATTTTTTCTGTGAGACTCTGTGAGCTAGTTATTATTTCCAAATAATGGTTAATCATTAAATTTAAATATTTATTACAAAAATATACAACATAAATATTAAATATCATTAAACTACAATCAATTATGCCAAAAAGGCATCATAAGGTACTTGAGAAAAAATCTTGTCGGCGAAATTTCTCATAAGAATCAAAAGTTTCTTCTTCAGATGTGGTTTCATTTCTTTAAGCAATTCTTGTGAATTGCTGTTTATAAATAAATTCAGTGCTGCCTCTGGAAAAAAGAAACAACGTTAGACTCAGTAAATGATGCTGTTGTCGACAATTACAGTAAAGTTAGTTCGTGAAACAAATTATGGAAGTAAGGAAAAGATAATCAAGTAGGTAATTGTAAATTTATTATATTAATGTACTCGAAACAAGAAATTACTTAGTCAACTTCGAAATTGAAATATTTATACTTCATTTATAGTTGCTCTAGTATTCGGAGTTTAAATTTAAATTATTATATCATGCTTAATATTTAAAATAATGTAACCACCGTGGGAATCTAGTAGTGGGTCTCAATTGCAGTTAAAAAAAAAGCATTTGTCACCTGATCCAAAACAATTATAAAAAATGTATATATAGATAACATTGAAACTAAGCTGGGAACTCTGGAACCGTTGGCGATACTTGATATTGAACTCTATTTACACTACCACTACACCAACACTAATACTTTACACTATCTTACGCGCGTTTCGATATAACCAAGTTATCTTCTTCAGAGACTGAAGGTAAACTGTAATATACTGTAAAGTGTTAGTGTTGGTGTAGTGGTAGTGTAAACAGTGTTCAATAACATTGAAACGCAAAGGCACAGAAAGACAGACGCACTGAAGGAAGACTCTACTTTGATGAAGACACCCCCATCTACAATTAGAGATGTCTTCAGCTTTAAAGGTACGAAGAGAAATTGAAAAATTTAATTGACATTAAAGATGAAACTTCTTGACCTTTGTAATTACCGTCATTTCATAAGCATCATCAACATAATCGTCAAATCGTTCAATTGCGGATTATGGCTTCTGCCAAGGCATTTCCGTCCATTATTTGAAGTGGACCAGCCCCAGTTTTCCTGTTTTACAATCAGCTCTCGTTTCTGGCTAGGCTCGTTTTCCCCTCTATCCCGTCCTTACATATAAATTTCCACTTCTTTATTTTGTAATGACAAGTATCGGGACGGTAATTGGAAGATAACTTAAAGAGTACGTGCTCACTGGTAATTGCTGGAGTCTTTCTCTATAGATTTTCTTCAAATACATCCCAGGGTCGCATTTCCGCCCTATTTCGTTGTTAGTTGAAATGAAAAAAGATAGATTTTGATGGTTTTCATAAAGTATGCAATATGCAAAAACCATGCTTTTTAAATTATCTCAGTTTACTGTATAAAGGGTCTTAAAAAATAGAAGCTGGTACGAAATATCTTTGAATGAATTACATACATTTTTTCGTTAAAAGATAATAATCAGTATTATACGGAAGCGTAGAAGGGCCACATGAATTTAAATACATTTTTTATCATAAATTACGACTAACTATGACGTTATTAATTATGAGATAAAAGTCGTATTTATCAAATTTCCACTTACTTAGACGTAATAACGAGATATAAGACATAATTATGAGATACAAGTCGTATCTTTTGAATTTCGACTCACTATGACGTTATAACGAGGTAGAATGAGATAAAAGTTGTATTTATTAAATTTCGACTTACTACCTCGTTATTTCGACTCACTAATACGTAATTTGGAGATAGAAGACGTAATTATGAGATATAAGTCGAATTTTTGGAATTTCGACTTACTAAGACGTTATTACGAGATATAAGACATAATTTTGTGATATCGAAGCTGTAAGACATGACTATGGAATTAATTCTTTAAATCTGAAAAATTCAAACTGAAGCGACCTAATATGTAGCGAATGGATTTTTCGTCATCGTCACGCTTTTATGCAACACAATTAACAATGAAGCGTATATAGTGTTGCATAAATCATCGTCACACTTCCCATGAGCTACCTATGTGTATATGTGTGTACTTTTTTTTATAACATATTCCATTTACGATGGGCTTACGATAAAATTTTTAAAAGGGATTCATTTATTGGTGTTTTCACTTCTGTCGGCAGTCCCATGACTGGACTCTACATTTTTTTTTCGCTGTTCCTTACTCTATTAATCCTTTCAACAATCACAAAAAATTAAAAAATGAAATTGAAGTAGAGCAGTACAAAGCACTCCTTCAGAAATAGTAGTGTAATATTGGTTGCCTATGTGTCATACATAACTTTATTTATAGTGGAAAATCGACTGAAAATAAGTATAGATAGGTACCGTTCTTTCTCTTGCAAAAAGATCATTGGGAGTTTTTATCAATGTAAAAAAGACGAGATTCTCTGTCTATTTAAATTCGCAATGAATTTTTCGCAGGAGACAGAAAATTATAATTTTTATTTGGTATTTTGTCATTTTCGAAACAGAAACGTAACATAAATATTACAATACCGCAATAAAAACATCTTAAAAACGAAACCAGTATGTTATAACGTCGAAACTGAATACGTTGACTGTAATAAGGTAATATTTTTATGAAATCTAATGAATATAAAATTAATTTGTTGTCTAGCATAATTTATAATGCTAAATTTTATACCAGTAGTTTAAAAGGAATTTTTGATACGCGCATCAGTGCCTTTTTTGCTGCATTTGCTACTCCTGCGTACTTCAGTCTTCACTAACGTTGACACTGTTGACATTTAAAATTTGGTAGCGTCATTTTGAATTCAAAATTATATTAATTAACATAAATAAAGTGCACAATATATAATATGTGTAAAATGTTTACAATAAGGAGGCATACAGAAGCATCAGACCATAGGAGGTTGATGTAGATTCAATATAATATAAATATATATATATAACATCTATGTGTAGTTTTATTTTTATCAATAAATGCGTAATATTTTAAAAGTACCATTGTGGTCGACTATATGTCTCATGTCTGCAAAAAATTCGACTTGTATATCATAAATACGTCTTCTATCTCGAAATTACGTCCTATATCTCGTAATAACGTCTTAGTTAGTAGTAATTTATGATAAGAAAATTTAGGTAAGTTAATGTAGCCCTTCTACGCTTCCGTACTTCAGTTTGAATTTTTCAGATTTAATGAATTAGTTCCAGAGTCTTGTCTTACAACTTCCATATCACAAAATTATATCTTATATATCGTGTAATGGATGCGTCTCCAATGGATACTTTGGTAGACTAGAGGTGTGGAAAGGCCTCTGAATCGGTGGTGTTGCGGGTCACTTGGAGGATCATCTCAAGGGAATGAAAAAACTACTTCTAGCACTGGGATATGTTTGATTTATTTACTATAATACATTACACTACTTACTATGGCTAATGATATACATAAGTACCTAGCCGCATATCATACTTATAATTAATGGTTAAAGATTACTGATCTCTGACCATTCGACTTTATAGAATGTTCTTCATGACTTATTCTAAATTAACTTCTCCTATAATAAATATTGAATGCATATAACCAGTAAAGTTCAAATAAAACGAATAAACATATTACTGTTTTGCCTTACTTCACGCTTGAATTTGACTTTCTATTCAATAACCTTCTTAATTTATATTTATATAATATTGAAATGTTCGAACGTTTTGTTGAAATAAGATCAAGGGTATTTAATTCTTATTTTAAATATTTATTATTATATTATTTTATTGGACCAAAAGGCATCACACTCGTAATAACGTCTTAGTAAGTCGTAATTTATGATAAAAAATTTGTTTAAATTCATGTGGCCTTTCTACGCTTCCGTAGTATTTACAGGAATATTTTTACAAATAATATTGTTTCATACGTGTCATAGCAGTGTTAATACTAGATATTAAATACATTTACTCACGTAGTACAGTGTTACCATTGTGAATTCCATCAACTCCCATTTTAATATCTTTCACACTAAAGTCCATCTTCATTTGTTGAACAATTAAATATGTTCTTCCATTAATTTCTCGAGGAGATCCTTTTAAGTACGCTTTTATTTTAACACCCTCTGAAAAACAATATAAAATATAGTGCAATGAATGAATCAGAAGAATACTGCTAGGCAAACAGAATTATATTACTAGTAAACCTGATCAGGTTGTAAATGTTAAGTGTATATAAATTAATATTATTTACATAAGTAACTGGCATAATACTGTATATTTGTAAAGACCAATAAATTTATTTATTTCTTAGTCTGTTTGGAGAGAGAGCATAATAAAACCTAATTCAACATGCAAAACCCTCACCGGGTGGGCAACTAAACACTAAACAAATCTTTATTCTTTTTTTTGCATACCCAACCCTGTACAACGCAGGTATACAATAGAAATCCCATCTTCGGGTCGCTTGTAATTGCAGGCATGGCCGTACCTTTAGGTAGGGCTATCAGTAGGTATGATATTAAAAGAAAAACATGATTGTGACCAAGACTAGCCATATAATATATTATCAATTAATAATAATACGTTCATTGATTGACAATGATTGAAGAAGGTTTACAATGTTGAAAAAGTGGCCGCGTAAATTAAAAAACTGCAACTTTATTTGCCAATAGCAACAGAATTAACTAATAAATAATCCGAAAAGGGTGAGTTTTGGCCAGATTACATATTTTTATACGAAAAGGTTTCTTGGCGAAATTACCTAATAAAATGAGTTTATGACCTTCTTTGGCGAAATTACCAACACCCATCCTGTCAGGTAAAGTGCTTGTGAAGATAAATTGTTGACTACAATAAAAGTTGATGTCCATTACAGGACGGATTTTAACTATTATCTAGGTATAAATAGATCTATAAATATGTAAATAAAAAGATGATAAGCAACGGCTCTCTAATGGCGAAACCCAAAAAAGCTATTATTGAGCCAGTTCCATTTTTTGTGAAAAGAACTTCACATGATTTTAGGATATTGCTTGAATAATAAATTCACAATTATTAAGATTTTTAGAAGCACAAGCAGGTACGCCCTTGGTATGGTCATTTCACAAGGGTTTATTGCTCTTTGCCTTTTTCAAATAGGGTATGGTCAATTTTTTCTAAAATTTCATTATAACCTTTTATTTTATGGTACTAAGATTTCAATATTGCCAGACTGTCCAAATTTTCAGATAGTTCCATAAAATTTTGAATATAAATTTTTTCCAAGCTTTAATATCTTCATTTAGTTTTTCATCCGTATAACACTTACCATACTCTCCCCAATAGTTTCCCCCACCCGAAGCTTGAATTAAAATAAGAATTCCACTAGACTCATATTTTGCTTTTGCTGTTATTCTTGGTATAAACATCGTGAACTGGTATTGGTGTGAATTCAAATCGGATCTACAAAAATATTTTGATTTATTTGAAAGAACAATGAAGTATTCTCAGTTGTTGGGCAAACTAAGAGGTTTGTTAACATTCGATATAAGAAACATTTGGCTGATTTAAAATATGGCCCTGCAAATAGGATTGCCAGGTCCAAAAACACAAAATTTGGACAATTTAGTCGAACATTTTATCATAAAAGCCGGACATAACTTTTTCAATGGGTAATCATAGCTTTTTTAAGCCGGAAATTTGTTTTAAAAGCCGGGCAATACTTACATACCAAAAAAAACAATTATTTACATTTTTTATTATGTACCTACACTTTATTCACTCCCTTTTGGGGGCCGGAACCCTTTTGCAGTATCTGACCTATGTAATAATGGAAGAAATAGGTAAAGCCGAAATGGAGAGAAAATCTGACCATTGGAAAGATCTAGTAGAACTAAGACAATTAAATATTCTCTTGGGAGACTACAACCTGGGAGGACAAATGAATGCCCAAGCCAGAGTAAGACTAAGAAGTTTTGACACGACTATGTCACTGAATGGGCACCTCAAACTAGTGGAGCAAGAAGAATCTAAGTTATGTGAAATGGAAGATTAAACCTCCATTCACATACTTGCGAAATGCATAGCACAAATCTACCTTTTTTGATTGGCTTGGTTCTTTTCAGTCTTCGGACATGATGTTGATCGTCCAGCAGTTGAAAAGCTTCTGCATTCACATGTTGATGGAGCCTGGCTTCATGCTTGCTGGCTAACCTTTTGATCTCTTCCTCGACGGTTGGTATTCGAAGATATCTGTGAATATCAGAGTTACGAACATACCAGGGGGTATTCGCTATGTTTCGTAACACTTTGTTCTGGAATGTTTGGATGCACTTATATTGGAATCGCTAGCACAGCCCCAAAGCTGGATACCATAAAGTTACACCGGTTTCAAAATCTGATTATAAATCAATAATTTGTTGTAGATTAAAAGCTTGGTGATTCTTCCAATCAGCCAGTAGTACTGTCTGCATTTTAAAAAGTTACATGATATCGGTCTAAATGTGCTAGATGTAGTGTCTGATTATTATCATTATAAACTATGTTTATTCAATTCTCTACTCATTATTTATGTTCTCATTAATTAGCTCGTGCCTAGCTACAGTTAGCGACACCTGGCAACCCTAAGTGCAAAGAAAGTCGAAGAAGCATGCAATACATTGGGAAGTTACTAACAAATATAAAAATAGTTAAAATAGTAAGGAAGAATTTGTTTATTATTGTTTACTTCATAAATTTTTTTCAGGGATGGCGAAAAAATTTAGGTACTTACTGAATTGAAGTAACAGATGCAATATTTGTGAGTTAACTTTTTTCCAAATTATGATAAAAACATCAGGACTTCAAACGTTTTGAAAATGGTCAAGGATTTTTGAAATACATACCTAACATTGGCAACAGTTATATTACTAACACCAAAAGCTTCAATATCTCTGAAAGTAGCTCTATAACCATCAGGTCCTGATCCAAGTGCCAATTGTATTTGATCGATTATTATGGGCTCAGGATCATAAATATCCAATTCCGGAATACCACTACGAAGGTTGGCTATGAGGAAATTCGTTGAATGTTTCAAGCAAGTGTTAACGTTGACATCGTCCTTATAGCATTGTTTTATGAAATAAACTGTAATAGGAATAAAGAATTATGTTAATTATGGTTAATTTAATTGAGCTTCAAATACTAAAAAAATCACTAATCACTAATGGAAGAAAATCGGCAGCTTATAGGTTGAACCAAAATAATGTTGGTATAAGTACTCTTTTTAAAGTATATGTGAAGACATGTGAAGAAAGCAAGGCTGTCAGATATATTTTCTAAAACTGCTAATCTTACTATACAAATGATCTCTTTACTTCACTCTTAGCATTGATATAAGGCGTTTAGAATTGCTAAAAAAAATAATTAATTGGAAAAACTTTATGTACCTATATTAACATACTTAAGAAACTTTTGAAGAGCCGGCAACATACCAGGATGTCTGATAAAACAAAAAAAATCTAAAGTGACCAATTACAGTATTTTGCATTAGCACCAACTAAGTCGGTTAGTTTTTTGTGCGGTACACTGTGTCGTTGGAATGATTTACAACATAACCTTATTCCCGTTAGTGGTGTCGTTCGAAATAATCTATCGCGGGAATCTAATAATTCATAAAAGATACATACACGCCAGTGGACGACGTCTGCCATCAATGGGATGAAAAATATCTCTCCACATTGACTTTAGAAAGAGTGTAATTCATATAAACATTATTGTACCGTCGCACGTGAAATTACTAATTCAAATGAAATTGCAAAATCGACAAATGCCCTTTTAGAGTTTTAGAGAATAGTTATTTGTTTAACTAGGCAGAGAAGTAACAGATTCACTGCTGCGGCTAGCATTAGCCAAGGCAGTAAATCTGATTCTCTGCCCCATGAAACAAATAACTACTACTTTGCGATCTAAAACGGCATTTGTCGATTTTGCAATTTCATTTGAATTAGTAATTTCACGTGCGACGGTAGAATAAAGTTTATATGAAGTATACCTAGGCAGTAAAAGTGTTACTTCTATGATCGATAAATGTCATTAAAACTGACATTCAATGTCAATCGGAAAAAAAATTAGTTTTACTTTGTGCCTATTCCGTCGAGTAGTAAGGTAAAGTACGGATAGATGCCGCGGGGGGATAGATGCCACAGATCACGTGACACGGAAACTATGTGCACTTGACAACTGTTGGTGGGATCAAAGAGCTATTTAGCCAGTATTGTTTTGCACGTGGTTCGTGTTCTGACTGAGAAAGTGATTAAACGGAAAAAATGGGATCATTTCACTTTTATAGCGTTATATAAGGCATATTTGAGATTTTGTTTTGTATTCTTGGCTACAGATTCCTTAGGCGCAGGCGTGGGCCGGGGAGGCATCTATCCGTACCAAAAAGGAGAGATACCGCACTTTTTGGTACGGAAAGATGCCATAAAATTTTTAATAATAATATAGCATAATATTTTATAGATTATGGGGCATTTTAATCATCAAAAAGGAGAGATTGACTTCACTATGCCGAGAAAATACTTTCGAAAGCCTTCAGATAAACCAAGAGGGTCCTATACACAGGAGCAACAACTAGCTACTGCTATTCCTAATCATTTCTTCGCGATCGTCGATGAAGCAACAGCAAATGCAGGCCAAAATAATGTTCCCCATGACGAAACAGATGAAATATCTTTACCTCCAGTGGTAACAACTCCACGTCGCCAGACTGGTGATTCAATATATTTGGATCATGAATTCCCAATTCAAGAAATAAATGAAAACCATACCACACAGAAAAATAATGATTCTCTCACAATGGTGGAAAAGAGCTCTTTTCATCAAGATAAAATTTGCAAAGATCGGTTAAGTAGAATCGGAGTTATGGTCGTTTTTTCTTAACAAAGTTCCCACTCTCCCCTATCTCTTATTTGAATAGTTAGACTAAAACTTGCATTATTAAATATACTCAAAAATTTTTGAGGAATACGAAGACTGTTTTTGTTATGCTTCTTAATTGGGCATATTTTCTAAAATTTGGCTTTTTAGATTTTTTTTATTCAATAACGCCCCCTAGCGGTGGACCTACAATTCTATAAAGCACTTCCAGGTATTTCTCGTGGCCACTTTTGTTATAATTTTTTTTTTCCAAAGTTGTACTACAATCCGAACCTAAGATATGACCGACAGTCGTTCTTATTTGCCCACCCGGTACATCAGAGAGTTTAAATGACGACATAACTCCCAGTAAATTTTTAAAAGAAATACAGCCTATTCCAAAAATTCCATTATCATTTATCAAACGGATCAGTCGGCTACAGAGCTAACTTCTCCTGAGAATATTTCAGAAAAGAGATATAAAACAGAGAAAATTTATTTAATTACAGTTAACTGTAAATAATTGTCATATTAGTAAAGCGTGATATATAGACGTCAAAAAATAATAGTTCAATACTATTAAACGCTTTACCGGTTTCGGCGTATTGCGCCTCATCAGCACAAGGTAGATGCTATTCGTCCAGAAGCTCTGTGAGCATAATCCTGGACTAGGTTGGTTCTATCTTAACAGATATACCAACCCCATTTACTTTAGAAGTGTAATTCAATGTCTGTTGGGGCATATAGCCCGAGAAGTAGTTGTTGCTTCTTAGTGGACGGTCTGCTCTTTGGCAATTAATTTTCCTAATTTTGTAAAGCGTTTAATAGTATTGAACTATTATTTTTTGACGTCTACAGGGAAAATTGCTAAATCAAAAGCACAAAATAAAAAT
The DNA here is from genome assembly GCA_947563755.1 of Lochmaea crataegi. Taxonomy (NCBI): domain Eukaryota; kingdom Metazoa; phylum Arthropoda; class Insecta; order Coleoptera; family Chrysomelidae; genus Lochmaea; species Lochmaea crataegi. Next base: position 76,172,912 of record OX387423.1, read on the forward strand.
AAAGTAAAAATAGTAGCAATAAAGAAAAACAAAAAACTAAAGAAAATAAAAACAAATGACACATCCGAAAGCGAAGATGAGATTCCCTTATCCGATTTAAAAAAAAACAAAATCCTAAATTATCCAAGAAGATACTGACAAAAAATATTTTTGCGTGGAATGTTTTGAAGATTACAGTAAAACCTCCAAAACAGTTGACTGGATTTGCTGTGCCTATAAGATGCAACAACTGGTTGTACCATGCACTTAAACACTTGTAACTCATGCAAACGTGCGGAATTACAAGAAAAATTTACGGCATCTCTCCGCTTGGTTGTAGGCATCCGTACCTGGGGGGAGAGTTGCCGGAAAACACTTTTTCTTAGATTTTTTTTTCAGTAGTAGAGTATTTTCTATGTTGTGTAAAAGCTAATATTTCAATAAAAATAGATTATAGAATGATTATATGTTTTTTTAAATAAAAATTTTTTGTTAATCGAGTTTTTACATTTTTTCATAAAAAGTGCGGCATCTATCCGTATTTTATCCTAGGTAGGTACTCAATGATTGTAGACGTTATTTTTTGAAGTATTTAATACGTGACAATTTAATGTATTCATTTGAACGAATCACTCTATATCGTATAATATAGCTATAAAATGACTCACAGTTCAGTTAACATACGGTTCGTTTATTATTGATGGCAGTTGATTTTACTGTTAGTCTTTTGGTATCTATAGAAATGTGTTTTGCACTAATTAACGGTCTTCTTGAGTGGGTCAGAATTTTAAAATAACTACGAGCACTTTACTTAACTTCTTGTAGACAATCTCCATATAAATGACTAAAGACTTTGCCACAATAAATGCGACATTTTTTAGGTTTTTGTAAATTTTGTGAGATTTGTGGTTTTAATTCAAGCCAAAGTTTTTATTAAAATATATTTCAATTAATGTGACCAATTTTGAAATTTAAGAAAATTAAAAATAGCAGCTCAATATGATCCCCTAGTGTTTTCTGCTGATTATTATAAAGTTATACAGAGCAACCGTAAAGTTTGAAACACGGGTTGTCCATAAAAATAAAGATTTTGTCCTCATATTTTATGAAATAATTAGTTTGCGAGTACTGGCTTTTTAAACAATGTGCCAATAAGGAAGATAATAAAATTCTTAAATTGTGGTAAAAACTGTTCAGTAGCTAGGAAACTCTAGTCATACTTAATGTCCCACAATTTCTACCGTTATATTCGATAGTTAATTAAGGAAAATAATAAAATTTTTAACCGACGAAAAGAAGAAAGTAGTTAATTCGAAATGAATACAAAAATTTCTTTATGTATGTTCGGGAGTACCTTCTTCGAGCATAAAAAGATTTCAAGTATTGTTTTTGCGATGGGTTTAATGTAGGTCCAAGGTGGTACGATTTTAATTTCATTGGTCCGAAGAAAACCATCAAAGTCAAATAGAAAATGGTATAATTCAGGTAAAATCTTTAAAAAATTTCTGATAAAACTTTTTACATTCAAATTAGTTGTTTATAAATTCCAACTTACTTTCCTTAAAAAATACCGTAACTGGCGAAAGGCACCTCTAGACATATATTTGTAGAGATCATTTTCACACGTGTTAAATCTATTGTATTATGAAAAATAAATACTTACAATTTTCGGTTGTTACACAACAAATTAGAGCAGAAAGTGCCCAAAAAAATGACCAATAGTTCATGGCTCCTATGCACAAAGGTTCACCGTCTTTTTTAAAAATGATATCGAGAAGCAGTTAGTGAAGACGGTAACTGACCTCCTTCGGGTATTGTGGCCGTGACCCTCACTCTTGAAGAAGAAAAATTCTTGATGGAGGGATTTAAGTGGATCGTAATTCGAAGAAAAGAGGAAGGAGAGATAGTAGGTGACAAAATTATTAAATGTTTTCGATTAATGCCGTTTCAAACCATAATTTTTGTATACAATTACCCAGTGGCCACAAGAAGAACTTAGCAAAAGAAGGCTTGTAAAAATTCGAAAAATAATATTGGAGTTCATTATAAAAGACGGAGAGGTATCTTATTTTGGAGAACAATGCAGTAAATCGAACTGTCAAAAACAATGCAAGTATTCCATAATATTCTCGCTGTCACCGGTGAAGAGCATTTTTCACAATTCCATAAAAAAAAAGATCTCATTAGTTCCATTTATTTTATTAAAAATTGAATTTTGGGAGGAAATTACACAAGTTATACAAGAATTTAATAACAAAAATAATAAAACTCGATTATTTACAATATAATTGCTTGATATAAGCAAATTGATTTAATATATAATACTATTTATGCATCTTTCTTTGGTACGTAGAAAGTTGTAAGTGGAACGTTCGACAATAATGTATTTGCAATGTTCAAAAATAATACTGAAAGCTTCTGTTTTAGCTGAGGTAACATCACATTGAATACTTCTTTTCCATTTTGTCGAAGGAACAAATTAATAGCTTGTGCTGAAATGAAAATAAATTAACAATATTTCACTTTTTGCCCAAATGAAGACACACTTTTAAAAAAATCCATACCTATTTAGTTATAGTAATAATACCACAGAATACTTTAGTATCTTTTTTATAATTTACTTTACTGATTGATTCAACCCAATTCTACATTTTTTCTATATAAATTGCCTTGTAAAACAATATTTCAGGCCAATCCAGTCCTGCTTAAAATGTTGTATTTTAAGTATCTTATTATAACATTATACGAAGTTGCAAAGAAGTATCGCACCAAGGCGTTATCTTTGCTTGGTTATCTAAGCTTGGTAATAATTTTTGTTCCATTCTTTCCTACGTCTTTATTTCACGTTCAAATCCCATACTCCCTCTCTCAGGTCTTCAGCTTCCTTATTATACTACCTCTTCTTGGTCTTACTCGTTTTCACGTTCCTGCTATATCTATTTGTTTTGTCACTTTGGCATATGGTATCCGCTGTATATACCCTAGCCATCCAAGTCTTTTTGTTCTTATTATTCCGCTTATTTCTTCTTCTACAAATAAATCTCTTATTTCATGGTTTGTTCTTATCCATACTCTCCTTTTGTTCCTCCTAATATTCACATAAGTATTGAAGTTTCCCATATGTTTACTCTAGTTTCCTCCTATTCATTCAATATCCATGTTTCACTTTCTTATAGTGCTGTTGGTCAAAAACCTGTTTTGTATAGATGTATCCCGAACATTCCAGATACTTGTTATTTCAATTGTGGCTCCTGCCTGTTTACTCCTCTTTGTTTTGTTCGAACAAGCCTAAAGCTAGGTCGATCTAAGTACAATTATTAGGGAGGATGTCAATAGAAATATGTTCATCTTCTCATCGACATCCTCCCTAATAACTGTAGGTACCTAGATAGACCCAGCTTTAGACTTTTTCGAATTTTATTCATCTTTGTCTATTTAGCTCTTCTAAAAAATATCTTTCCGATTCTCTGCATTGATTTATGTTAACAGGCAGTGTTAGCTTATTAGGAACGCAAAGCCAATGGGGTTGACAATGAGGAAGCCAGCAGCAGATTTTGTCAGCTAGAGAAGGAAACTGTAGGACGCATCCTATGCCAGTGCCACTGCCTGGCGAATGTGCGATTTCTTTTACCATGCTATGAGAAGCCACCTGCAAAAAACTACATGAATGGCTCAGTCTTGAGGCTGATTTATTAAATAAAAGAGTTGGGCTGGAAAATGTAAACCAGATTCAGAGGTCCACAATAAATCTGAAAATGTCGCAGATTTAAACTACTGTGGATATGTAGAGACTAGTCATAAGCTAAAGAACCCCTTCAACATCAATTCAACAGTTATCACTTGACGGTGCCTCACCAGGAAGAATTCTTTAATATTCGAAGCATTTCAATCGTACTCCGGGCGTTTTTATCAACAATCTCTGTTCAAATTGAAGAATAAATTGGTAAAATCAAGTAATTACTTATCAACCTTAACTCAATACTCAAATAATCTATAATAGCAGATCGATATTTAAATCGATAATCAAATAGATTGACTTATCTAGCTTGTCAACAACATTCTCTCCGATCTTTAATCGTTTTCAGTTGTTTTTACTTGCTTATTCGCAACTGTCATCAATATGGATCCTGATCAATTCCAACGTTTCATGAAGCTTCAACAAAGCATGATTACACAGCTTGTTTCCCAGATTCACTCTCAGCAGCCTAGATCACCTTCCCCTCCACTACGAAGGACAAGTGAGGGATCAAATGAATTTATACCAGCTGTAAACACAGCTCTGCTTCCTAATTTCGACTCTTATGATTCAAAGAGAGAATCTTTTCGCAATTACAATAAACGATTTGAAAATTATCTTGAGATCAAAAATGTCCTAAACAATAAACCCTACTGTGCACGACTTCTTCTAAATTCATTAGGAGCCAACAACTTCACAATGGTATCTGCTCTTGCTGCACCCCGAAAAGCAACAGAATTGAGTTATGATGAACTCATTGGGTTGTTAGATATCCATCTTTCACCTGAGAAAAATGTTCTTATTGCCCCACATCAATTTATCAAGGCGACCAACAGTCTGTTCCTGACTTTGTAGCAGTGCTTCTAGGTGAATTGACAGATTATGACTTCGTTTCACCATGCGAGTGCAAGATGTCCATCGCTGATATCTTCCTTAGGGTTCAATTCATTAGAGGGTTGACGGACAATAGCATCCGAGAATAACTTCTACAGTCCAGACCCTTAAACTTCAACAGCTCAGAAACCAGCAGCTACGGTGGACATCAACAAAATTGAATCAAGCCAAAGAAACCGTTCAAAATTTCGCAGCCGCTCACAAATCAAGACATCATAGCCAACATGGATCTCAATCCCGATCAAGTAATAGACAATCAAGGAAACTAAAAATAAATTTCAAAGAATTGGGTATTGATGACCTCAAATGTTCTGAATACAAGAATAATGGCCACATTTCTAAAGTTTGCATTCAAATAGTCCTCCAGAATAAGTCATCCAAGTGTTCAGCCAATAAAATATGCAATTCTCCCACTCTCGGCATTGATCACTTCTATCAGTATATTTTTGCCCGACCATTCAAATTGATCACTGATAATCGACCTCTTGAACGAATTTTCCATCAAAGAGCAAAACTTCCTCTCATGACATCGACCAGATTGCAAAGATACGCTGCATTTCTTTCTGGATTCAACTACGAAATTGTTTTCAAAAAAGGTACTGAAAATACCAATATCGACTGTCTCTCAAGAGCATTAATACGTACGAGTCATCATACAGATAGTTCCATCAACGAAGAAGTACATCAGTTGTGTGTGTCATCTTTCTCTACGATATGAACCCCTCTACTGACCTATCAATCGCTGCGATTAGAGACAACGAAAGAATCAAAGAACTTTCTGCAACGCTCTTCAATCTCCGCAGCAACCGCATCGCTGACTCTGAATTCATCATCTATCATGGCATTATATTCATAGGTTCCAGAGTAGTGATTCCTTCATCATTACAATATTCAGTCTTTGAAGAGCTGCATCGTACATCCAAAATGAAACAATTGGCAAGACGTCTTGTCTACTGGAAGTCAATCGACCGAGACATTCAGAAACTAGTCAAGGCCTGCGAGTCATGCGCCACAATTAAAAACAGCCCACCAAAAGCACCTCTACATCCTTGGGAAACACCGGAAGAAAACTGGCAATTGATCCACATCGACTACGCCGGACCGTTCTACGGTCATGATTTTTATTGGTGATCGTCGCAAAGTCGAACCTGTAAAAACAGCTCCAACATCTTTCACAACCATTGAAATCCTGAAAAACATTTTCGCTCGATACGGATTTCCAGAAGTTCTCGTATCCGACAATGCATCAATGTTCATTATTACAAGCAAATGGCACCGGGACATCCTTCTACCATGAAAGGAAAGACGAACCACTTAGGTACCATTTACCAAAAAGTTCGAGAAATACTTTTTCGCTACAGGGCCATTCCACTTGCCAATGGAAAGACACCTTCAAAAGAATTCCTCCACAGGCAGATCCGCACACATTTGGACGCCCTAAAACCGACCAAAGTAGTGCAACCAGCAGTACCATCCAGACCAGCACGTCATTTAAGTGTGGGAGACCGAGTGTTAGCACGCTACTACGGAAACAACAAAACCTCATGGAAACCGGGAAGAGTCGTAAAATTGGACGATGGGTTCATATTCAAGCGCCACATCGACCAATTGATCAAGTCACGCATCAACATAAAGAAAATTGCATTTGCGGATGAAGTTGACTCTCCAGCTGAAGAGCAACAGCAGATACCAGACCTTGGCAACTTGGTCACAATTCGAGCAGGTCCAAGCCAGCGCCCAGAGCAATTGACGCCTGCTCGTCCTCCAGCCTCTCATCCTCTCATCCCAATGAAGTCCAACAGCCACGCCGTCCTGTCAGGTCTCATCTCTTGCCTCAATATCTAAGAGACTATATCCTAGACTGAAATAATTCGAGTGTGGGAGAATTGTAGTGATTAGTCATAATTTGTTTAGTATTAGTAGTAAGTAAGTCAATCTGTCAGTCAATGTTAGAGTATGTAGATATCCGAGTGAATTCTTCTGTAAAATATAAACCAGTTTACGCCTATCAATATCATTTATACTACCTATACCTCTCTATTTATATTATCTGATCAATGAAGTTGATACGTACTTAATATAATATTGTTGTTATACAAGTTTTTCACTTCTAAGCTGAGATCTTTGACATCCAATTCCATTTTCAGAGTATCAATATGTAGATACTTCAAACCATTTTTCTCTTCAATGCTAGCTGTTCCTCTTATCATTGCCAAAAGATGCTCTGAAAAAGCATTTAGTTATACATTAAAACATTAAAAGAAAACCAATCTGATATGTAGAATTTGACGGTACCTAATTTTCCATTGAACGTTCCATTTCCACTTGCTGGTAATATAATAAGAACACCGGTACTTTCATATCTTGAATCGATTGTTAGTTGAGGTATTTCTATTTTAGCTTCAAACGGCTGATTGTCGCTACTTAACCTGGAATTAGAACAAATGTTGATATTTCATTTACGTCATGTGGCCGTGTACGAATACAAGTAATTAATAGTTATAACTATATCAATTAACACTCATTATTGAGCATGGTACTCAATAGACTGGTGGGAATAAGGTTAACTAAATGTATAAAGATATTGAAACGTTATATATATTTGAGAGTCAATAAGTGCATTTGTGATTTGTTGAATGTTTCAATAGAAAATTTTCATATTTTTTTAAATGGTGAATTTTTAAATACTGGCCTTTACAAATCAAATTGATAAAAATTTTTATCAAAATTCCCCATTTGGACGAACTTTAAAGATAAGATGGTTAACATTTACTAAACTAAAGATGTCTTTAAGAATAATAATTTGATATAAGGTACAGTATTTCAATGTAATTGAATTATATTACTTTAAATAGAAGTGACCATGTATGAAACTTTATAAGTTAGTTGGTATATTTGCTGTCATAAAAGATAAATATTTTCATAAATGCTGATCACCTTCACTAAGATAAGAGGAAACTAATTACATCCTTGAACTATTTTCTGTCAAATGTAGTTACAAAAACAAAAATCCTAAAACTATAAAAGTTTTGTACTCATTTATTCAAAATGAATCACTGTTTAAATAATTATCATCATTGGCATCTCAACCAACTCAACTTCACTATTTTGTAAACCTTATTATGGTTCCTAACATTTTAACAAGCAAGTGAATATTTACCGTTCCTTAATTGAAAAATTACACTACTTACTTAATATTTTTAACTGTGAAGCGACTAGCACCAAACACATCAATATTTTTCAAAGATACTTTGTATCCGTTAGGTCCAGTGGTTAAAGATAGCGTAAGTTCATCCATTTTGAATGGTTCCACGGACGGAAGTTCAATTTCTTTAATCCCTTTCTCCAGATATGGTCGTAAATGGTGGATAGCTTTTTTGAAACAGTTAATTACCTCCGGATCTCCTTCGTAACATTGTTTTATATATGGTGCTAAAAAAGAAGTAAATATCCAATTATAAATTCATTATTAGTCTCATGTTTAGGTTTACACAGGATAAGGGAATTTCATGTATTTATTCAAATATTTTGTACTGTTGAATAAATATATATTTTATTGTATATTTATTCTTTGTAAACATGTTTTATCATATTTTTTATTTCTCCAACTGACTCCGAATTGAATACAGGACTAGGCGAAGCCAGATTTGTAACGCGCAGATTACTCCAAAGTCAATAACACATAAGCCAAACGCACGGTGCTGACTATCGAAAGCTTATCGAGGAGCTAAAAGCGGATGTCTTAAAGGGGCTACCCATTGACTCAACGGCCACGAGATACAGCTTTAATAATAAGTTCCAAATACCAGGTAGGGAAGACTGGAAGAAAGGTGTAGCCATACAGGCTGAGGCAACCTGGTATACCTACGGACGACTCCAAGACAAAAGTACGTGTAGGAGCCGGAATTGTAGGGCTAAAACAAAGTATATCTATTCCAATAAGCCTATCTAAGAACGTCCCAACTTTCCAAGTGGAAGTGACGGCGAGTCACCACTGCGTTAAAGAAATTAAAAGGCAGAAAAGGACATACCGTTCAGTTGCCATCTTCACCGACAACTAAGCTGCACTGAAGGCACTTGATTCCATAGAGGTCAATTATAAGCTAGTTCCTTAAACGCACTTGGAGACCATTGCAAGGCCATGATAGCCTGGGTAGCGAGGGTCATAAGAGTAACGAATTGGCGGATGAAAGAGCCAGACAAGGCTCATCAATGCCATTCATTCACATTCACAATAAATATGGCTACAAGGAAGTGAGTGGCACAGATATCTCTAGAATGGTGGGTAATCTCACCAGGTCAGAGACAGGCGGAACAGTTCATTAGAGGACATTCGACAACTTTTACGGCAAAGACCTGATAAGCAAAGATAGGAAAGCTGTCAAAGCCGTGGTAGGTATGTTAACAGGGCACTGTAAGCTTAACAAGCACGCAAAGCTAATGGGGTTGACAGATGAAGCCATGTGCAGATTATGTCAACTAGAATAGGAAACTGCAGAGCACATCCTATGCCAGTGCGATTGCCTGGTGAATATGTGGTTTCTTGTATTAAGCGATGAGAAGCCACCGGCAAGAAATTACATAAAAGATTCAGTCTCGATGCTGATTGGCTACTTAAAAAGAGTCGGGCTGGAAAATGTAGACTAGATTCAGAGGACCACAATAGATCTGAAAGGATCGCAGTGGATTAGGCCGGTTAGCCACGTCATCATATCTAATATAGGACTAGAAATGTCAAAAAAGTTAGCTTCTGCAGGGCAGAATAGGTCTTTTCGACACCATAGAAAAGCTCTAATGATGCAGCATTTGAAACGATTCAACAACAAAGTCAGCGACAAGTTATGACGGACTCGACAATAAATAAAATAAGATCACTTTTTTATGGAAAATGATATATAAATTCCTAGTTATGGCATGGGTCTAATATTCCAACACCTAAGAGAGTCAAAATCATTACTTCTTTCACAAAACATTCTCTTGGAGTCAGTAAATTGAATCACACACTCACATCATTTCTTTCTGTCTAATTTTGAAATGACTATAAACATTCAGAATATGGTCAGACTTTAACAAATAAAAAGTGATTATCGCAAAAATTCAATATTTTCCCAATGATGTAATATTTAGACACCAACAATTAACACCAAAAGGATTATTTGCTTTGTAATAATAATGAGATTTTTCAAGATGTATGTTGGTTAAATAACTATTAAGCATTCTTACAACCAAATTTAAATAGAAGAAGGCCTCAAAAAATTACGACCTGGCATCTTTTTATTAAGTATAGTTGGTTTAGGCACTTCTTTATCTAAGTCCTTTGAAAATGTTTGTAGCCAAATTGCTTCTTTTGTAGCTTGTGTAGCAGCAATAAATTCTGCTTCCGCTGTTGATAATGATACAACTGGTTGACGCTTGCTACACCATGTAATGGGTCCTCCACACAATTTAAAAACATAGCCAGTTGTAGAACGTCGCGTTTCCTTATCATTGGCATAATCAGAATCGGTAAATCCACATAATTGAGAATTGTCATGCTTGTTGTATAAAATTCCATAATCAAAAGTTCCAATCAAATATCTTATTATTCGTTTAACTACATTCCAATGAATACGTGTGAATTTCGATAAATGTCTGCTAACAACTCCGACCGCATGAAAATGTCTGGTCTAGAAACTGTTGCCAAAAATATAAGGGATCCCACAGCTTGTCGATAAGGTATTTGGTCTTCTTCACGAAAATCTTCTATACTGTTTGATAAGTCACTGTGTATACACTTATTAGATTTGCATCTTCTTGACCAAAACGTTCAATAATTTGCTTTTGACTTAAAAACATGGTTACATTTGTGTAGTCTCTAGTTATTTCTAGACCAACAAAACTACTTCCATTTGTCAGTGTAACTTCAAAGCAACTTTTGAGTTCGTCTAAAACAATGTTTATTATGGATTTTTGTGTTGAAAATACCAACCCATCATCAACATATATTATTAAAAAAACTTTAACGTTCTGCACATAGCTTCTATAAACGCATTTGTCAGCTGTTGATTGAGCAAAACCAAAATTAGATAAAAAAGGAGACAAATTTCTTGTTCTAGCATCTGGATGATTGTTTTAAACCATATAACGATCTCTCAAGCTTGCAAACTAGGTTTGATTTGACTTCTAATCCAAGTGGAGGCAGCATATAGATTTATTCGTCAAGAGTTCCATATAAGAAACCAGTTTTTATATCAAATTGAGTAAATTTATATTCTTTTAAATTACCTATTGCAAGAAGTATTCTAATCGAGTCATACCTTGTAGTAGGGGCAAAAATTTCGTTGTAATCGATACCCTCTTTCTGTGTATATCCTCTAGCACAAAGTCTAGCTTTATAACGAGAAATTTTACCATCTGGGTGCTTTAAAAACCCATTTTGAGTCAATTAGTGTTTTACCTTCGGGAGGTAAGTATTGTTATTTTCCATGTAGAATTTTTTTATGTGCTTCAAATTCTTCTGATTTTGCTTTCTTCCATTCTTTTCTCTCTGTATAATTTATTGCTTCTTCATATGTTGCTGGTACGTTGAGATCAGTAAAATATAGCTCGTAATCTTGGTATCTGGTTGGCAATCGAACTGTCTCAAGTTGGGCATTTCTCTTAATATATTTTTATTATCATTCCCTTCAGCCTCAAGTTTATCGTTTTCAGTTTTCATAAACTTCAATATTTTCTATGCCTTGCACTTCACCGAATGATGTGACGTCATCAGTGTTTGAACTTTGTTTCTTGACATCAATTGGTGGTTTTTAATATTTTCATCAAATATTACATTTCTAGAAACAGTTATTTATTTATTTCATCATATTATTTTTCATGGTAGATATGATTGGCTTGGGTCATAGTTTTTACACTTAACAGACTCTTTTTTGATCAATTAGAAATTAATGCAACAATTATTGTTTGAATAAAGAATAATTGATAATTATATAACAGGATACTCAAGAAAATCAGCATTTATTTTTAAATTTCTGTCAATTACATATTCAGAATACAGCAATGTTTATTCTTGAAGATGAAACATGATAATTAATATCCGTGATTTACAATCTGAAAAATGCTTAGGCTATTATCCTTTCATTTTGCAACAAACACTTATCAACCTATCGTTTAACCTTATTGCTAGTAATTTTTAACTTAGTCACGTGTGAAATTGTTTCCAGCTAGTGCAATATATCCTTTGAAATTATATTGGAAGGTTACACATCCGTTTTGAATAATATAAGACCAAGTGTTGTAATGAAGGTTTATAAGATAACTAATAAATAAGTAGTTATTATTTTTATATTGAAATATGCAAGATTTAAAAACTGTGATAATCATTTTATGAAATGTTTCATATTGAAAATTGTTTTGGAGAAAATATACAGTCAAATATCGACCAGAGCTGAGTGTATTCTCTGCTGTTCCTAGTCCTGTATATTGGCTAATATTTGGAAGCCATGACAGCTTCCTCCCGACTCCTCTCCTGCCCTCAATCTTTCCTTCGATGAAAAATTGTGAGAATTGGTATCTTGTGAATTACGCCGCCTAGATTTCCTTTTTTTTTCTGCGCCTCATGGAGGTCTTTTTTGATCGCTCTTGGGATCTGCTCATTTATATTTCTAGCCGTCCATGGTATTTTTTGTATTTGCCTAAAGGTCCACACTTCGAAGGCTTCGAGTCTATTCATGGTAATTACTTTTAGTGACCACCTCTCCATACCATGCCAGTGTTGGTAAGAACATTTTTGAATTAAATAAATATGCTTCGGGATTTTTCAACTATAGTATTTGAATCAGGCGTCCAGTTTTCACACAGCCACGTACTCAAATATTTTAATTTACATACTCCTACTAAGTATCATTAGATTACTTGCTACAAACTATAATTAATTTTGTCGTTTTGGTACTGATATTAAGCTTTTGTTATTGATGCTTGTAGCAATGAGAATATCCTGCAAGCCATTAATGTGATCTGCATTTAGTACATTATCGTCTGCTTACCATATGCTATTGACTCATAATTCATACACTTAAATACCTAGCCAGCATTCAACTAACGCCTTCCGGTAGATGCTTTCAGAGTACAAACTGAAGAGGAGTGGAAAGGTCGCATCCCTGTTTGACCCTCCTAAGGGTTCTTGTTAATTCTGACAACCGCTGTTTGGTTCGAATAAAGGTTTTATAAATCTGGATGATTTTGTGCTGTCCATGGCAATCTTGTAGTCGATGAAACACAGCATTACATATTTCTTCTGGTTGTTGCAGTTCTGGATTAATACTTGAGGCTCTTCCGTGTCCAGTCCCTTTCTAAATCAAAATTTTGTGGATCCGATATATCTTTCGTGTTTCATGCAAATTGTTTATTGGAAAATAAAGGAATATCTTTAACATATGGCTTATTAGACTGATAAAGTTGGCTCAGTTTTAGTCTTAGGTCAATTGAGTTATTATATGAATTGGGTCATTAATCGGAGAAGCTCTACAATTGTATGCTTGATACTTATTTAACCACTACGTAGTTCCATTAGTACTTTCTTGTGCCTCTTGATCCGGTCCATGCATAATTTATTTTCCTATGATGTTGAGAAATCGTATATGCCATAATTAGAACTCTAAAAATTTTATGAACTGCAGTTTTTTGTTTCGCAAATTTCTTGTTTTTTTATTTTCGTTTTCAAGATTTAACATTTATCTAAAGCATTTTATTCCACCGCCTCACTGTAACAACAAACAAAATCACCTGTGACTACAAGAGGATTGTCTATTCCATCACTTGAAATAGATAATTTTGCCAATAAAACATTCAATAATACAGAAAGTATTTTAAAAAATCTTTAATGTTTAATAGCAGTTATTCAGTGTGAAGAAATTTACTTTCAGTTTCACTTTTCTTATACAAGAGAAAGATATGAATTAAATTTGTAGTGAAAGTCACAATATTTAATTTCAACATTATCGTTCTTAATAGCTTCTAGATGCAGTAATTTTATAGCAAACTAACCAAAAAATTCGTTAATAAATAATAGAACTGAATAATCAAACAAAATCAGAACTAAAGGAAACAACATTTCCTATAAAATAAAGTATTAACAGAGGATGAGAAAATGGATGAACACATAGTTAATATAGCTTGAAAAGTGATGAAAATATTTGTGACGAATTTTAAGACAACTCAGCTAAGCTGGTAATTAATATTCCTGCTCAGTCAAGGGAGACTGAACTTGATTCATTTCACTCTGAAATAAATATCGATTCACGTATTGGATTTGCTTCCTCTTCGCCTTCGCTGCTTTGATGCTTTTGCACCCACAACATAGGTGCCAGTAGCAGTGGGTTTTTTTAGTCCCAAGCTACCAGGCCTAAAACCAATGGTGATAGGGGAAATGGTGTTTCCATGAGCCAAAGAAGCAAAGTACCTAGTAGTACTCTTTTATCAAAGATTATCATGGAACTTTCACCTCAGAAAGCCTTCGGTAGATGCAGACAAATGTATGGAAAAAACTGGGGTCTTAACACAAAAATGACCCAATGGATATACACAAGACCAATGATAGCCTATATATCAGTTATGAGGTGGAAAAATATACTGTAAGTGGGAGCTACAAACTTTAATCTACCACCACCACACATTTTATACAAGGCGAAACTAGATCTGTAACGCACAGACTACTTCAAAGTCAACAACAAATAAGCCAAATGCTCACTGCTGACTATTATCGTTCAATTACGAGCGTACTTGGAAAACGTTGCAAGGTCATGGTATCCAGTGGCGGCTCGTGAACTTTTTAAGAGAGGATGCTGGACATAAAAATTGTTGAAAATTGTCAAAATTTTTGAAAAATGGTCAAAAACTCAAAAGTTTTAGAAAATTGTCAAATATGGTCAATAATTATCGAAAATTGTCGAAAACTTTTGTTAAAAATGGTTAATAATTGTCAAAAAAACTGTCAAAAATTTTGAAAAAATGGTCAATTATTGTTAAACATTGTCAAAAATAGACATTTATTGTCAAAAACTGTCCAAAAAGGGTTAAAAATTGTCACTAATTTTAAAAAACAGTCAAAATGGTCAATAATGGTTAAAATTTTGAAAAATGGTCAACATTTTTTAAAAATCGTTAAAAACTGTCAAAATATTTGAAAACCTGTCAAAAATGGTCAAAAATTCTCAAAATAGATCAATAATTGTCAAAAATGGTCAATCATTGTCAAAAATTTTAGAAAAATTGTCAAAAATTTCGAAAAATGGTCAATAATTGTCAAAAATCGTTAAAAACTCAAAATATTTTTAAAATGTTCAAAAATTCTCAAAATTGATCAATAATTGTCAAAAGTGATCAATAATTGTCATAAATAATCAATAATTCTCAAAATTGATCAATAATTGTCAAAAAAAATTCAATAATTATCAAAACTTTTACAAAAACTGTCAAAAATTTCGAAAAATGGTCGATAATTGTCAAAAATCGTTAAAAACTCAAAATATTTGAAAAATTGTCAAAAATGTTCAAAAATTCTCAAAAATGTTCAAAAATTCTCAAAATTGATCAAAAATGGTCAATAATTGTCAAAAAAATGGTCAATAAATGTCAAAACTTTTAGACAAATTGTCAAAAATTTCGAAAAATGGTCAATAATTGTCAAAATATTTGAAAAATTTTCAAAAATTCTCAAAATTGATCAATAATTGTCAAAAATGTTCAATAATTGTCGAAAAATGGTCAATAATTGTCAAAATTTTTAGACAAATTGTCAAAAATTTCGAAAAATGGTCAATAATTGTCAAAAATCGTTAAAAACTGTCAAAATAATTGAAAAAATGGTCAATAATTGTCAAAAATTATTACAAATTTTAAAATATGGATAATAATTGTTTAAAACTGTCAAAATTTTGAAAAAATGGTCAATAATTGCCAAAATATTTTCAAAAATTGTCTAAATATTCGAAAAATTCTCAAAAATGTTCAAAAATTCTCAAAAATTTGAAAAATGGTTAATAATTGCCAAATATTTTCAAAAATTGTCTAAATATTTGAAAAATTGTCAAAAATGTTCAAAAATTCTCAAAATTGATCAATAATTGTCGAAAAATGGTCAATAATTGTCGAAAAATGGTCAATAATTGACAAAAATCGTTAAAAACTGTCAAAATATTTAAAAAATGGTTAATAATTGCCAAAATATTTTCAAAAATTGTCTAAATATTCGAAAAATTCTCAAAAATGTTCAAAAATTCTCAAAAATTTGAAAAATGGTTAATAATTGCCAAATATTTTCAAAAATTGTCTAAATATTTGAAAAATTGTCAAGTTTTTTGAAAAATTTTCAAAAATTTTGAAAAATGGTCAATAATTTTCGAAAAATGGTCAATAATTGACAAAAATCGTTAAAAACTGTCAAAATATTTAAAAAATTGTCAAAGATTGTCAAGTTTTTTGAAAAATTTTCAAAAATTTTGAAAAATGGTCAAAAATAGTCAAAAATTTGGAAAAATGGCCTATAATTGTCAATAATTCCCAAAAAATTTGAAAAAATGGTCAAAAATTAGTAAAAATTGTTAAAAATTGACAATTATTGTTAAAAACTATCAAAAATGGAGATTTATTGTCAAAAACTGTCCAAAAATGGTTAAAAATTGTCATTATTTTGAAAAATGGTCAATAATTTTGGGAAAATTGTCAAAAATTCTAAAAATTGATCAATAATTGTCAAAATTGATCAGTAATTGCGATTGGCTGGATAAATTGGTAAGGAGGCCGAGCCTCCTTAGCCTCCTTCGAGGAGTCGCCACTGATGGTATCCTTGGTACCAGTGCACGAGAGTCATGAGGAGGACTCATCATTGCACCGGAATACTTCCGCTGTGACGCAAAATTGACAATAAACTTATGACCACAGGAAAGTGGGTAGTACAGAAATCTTAAATGGTGGGGATTCTCACCTGGACAAAGAGACGAAACAGTTCATTAGAGGACATTGGCCAAAATTTACGGCACACCTGGTCTCCATTAATTGTTTCCTAATAACGAATATACATATGACTGTTATACTTACAAAGAAAACTAAAAGTTATGAATTAAATAAGGGTATGAACCTTAGTTCCAGAGGTTTGACTTGTTATGAAAAAGTATAAACCATATCTTGAAGCATTGATAAACTAAATAAACAATTTAAAAAGCGATTGAAAACAAAATTCTACCAAGTAAAGTGAAATTATGTACGGTCCTGTGAGAGATGACAATTTTTTACAATGTATGTGAATGACCGCGCTTTCAAAATATAATAGCTATGTGAAAATGCTGCAGCGTATTGAAACGGTTCAAAAAATTGCAATTAAGTAATAATGGTTGTGTAATATGCATACTAAATTTTTATAAGGGGAAATCTCGAACGAGATTTTTATTTCCGTACGACAAAGCATCGTCTTGATGACGACCGGCCGATAAACAGATATACTTTTACTTTAAAAGTTATGCATCGAGAGCTGTTAGGCCAGAAATGTGGTTAGGACATTTGTTTTTACGAATACCAAAAAAGTTGGACAGAAATATACAATAATTTTATGAATACTGCATGGTCCATTGTAACCAAGTAATAGATTCAAAACTGGATGCTAAGGAGAAGATGTGCTATTAAAGCTCTACAAACGGCTTAATTAGAACTTTGTTCCAAAATATTAAAATAGCAGCGACATGTCCAGCGCCACCCAAATAAACACATCTACCTCCAATGGTTCCAAAGTTCCATGAAACAAGATCAGTGCGAAATAAAAACCGATAATTTGAATGATCAAGGCATATGGACGCAGGGCTTTGCGGAGGACATAGTGATTGTCACCAATGGGAAATTCCCGGAGGTGGTTATGAAGGTCCTACAGGAAGCATTGCGAATTGTGGCGGAATGGTACCTTAAAGAGGACCTTTCAGTTAATCCAAAACACCAGTTGCTTTTACGAATAGAAGAGTTCTCCCGCAGGGTAGAGTACTGTTGTTCGCGGAAGAACTAGAAGTATCCAAAGAAGTCAAATATCACACACCTGAAAAAATTACTACCAGGGGACTAGGCTTTTCTGGCAATGCAGAAAAGTTATGAGCAGAACCTGGGGAATACGACCTGAGGTTGTTCACTGGCTCTACACAACTGTGATAAGGCCAACTATCATCTATGGAACAATAGTCGGGTGGAGGAGGACAAGTGTCCTCTGCAGTTAATATATTAACTGCAATCCAAAGACAAGCCCTTCTTGGTATTACCGGGGCAATGAACATCACGGGGACGGTATCAATTGAAGCCCTTATTGGACTTCCTCCTCTAGAACTTTTTATAAGGGCGAAGGCAATCATGGCAATTCTTAGGCTGAAATCGGGAGACTTATGGTCCCCGAACAATGTTCGATAAGCACACTGATACAAAAGGGACATTACTAGACGAACCCATATTTCACATGATTTTTGATAGCATGACAACAGAGAATATATTCACTGAGCGAGTGAATAATCATCATCCCATCTAGGGAACAGGTGATGCACTCAGGTAATTCTGGAGAAATCATCTGGTTCACCGATGGCTCCAAAACAAACCAAAAAACTGCAAAGAATCCCTCAACAGGCTGGCAAGAGAGCACAAAGTTTCTCTAATATGGGTGCAAGCACATGAGGGGATTGCAGGTAATGAAATGGCGGACCAGTTAGCTAAAGAGACTTGATAGGTCCGGAACCGTTTTGTGGAATCACAAAAGATTGCATAAGAGGGGAAATCGGGAACTGGCTAGATAGGGAACACCAATTCAAATGGGGGGTGACACAAGGGCACCTTCATACAAAGAGTTTACTGAACAAGGTAGACAAGGAACTCTCAACCAGGCTACTGAAACTGGGTAAAAGACATCTGAAGACAGTTACCGACCTGGTGACTGGACACTGCACCTTGAGGAAACATCTGTACAATTTGGACAAAGTTAGTGAACCTATGTGCAGAAAATGTGAACTTGATGATGAAACACCTACTGACATACTCTGCTTCTGCGAAAACTTACAAGAACTTAGACGGAAGCACTTTGGAGAGGAGTTATTACAACCATCAGAACTTCTGAAAATCCCTCCAGTAATGGCCTTTATAGAAGACTCGAAGCTTCTCTAATGGAAGTAGATAACATGGGAAATGGTACAAAGATTCAGTTCAAGTGCCTGGGCTGATGAGCACAACCCAAATATATGAATGAATGAATGACAAATCCAACATTATTTAGAGAGGGACATATTTAACATCTGAAAAAACTCAATGTGTGGTTAGGAATTCTCTAAAATAGGATTTTTGGACTATGAGTTCTGACAGGAAATCTCATTGGGTATATGTACCTTGAATTTTTGAATAACTACATGCACCCAATGATTGCTGGAACTATGGAAATTATGATAAAATTTTAGAAGACAATGTTTGGTTTCAAGATGGGATGCCTCCACATTTTACAGTTACAGTTCGTCTGTTTCTGAATTAAAATTCTCCATATCCAGATCACCTGATTTGTCACCACTCGATTTTGGTGGGAACCTTTAAATTCTAAAATGTATGCCACTCAGTCGCATTCTCAAGAACTCAAGCGGCGTATCTCGGAAGCTTTTACCAATTTTCGTCGAAATATTGAACAACGTTTGGAAGTGGAAGGTGAACATTTTTAACAATTAATTATTTTTATTTATTGTTTTTATTTCTAAGCATAATGTTTCCTAACAAATGTGCTAAAAGTGAAAAAAAAATACTTGATGACAATCAGTATTAAAAACCTTTTCGAATGAGGTATCACTCGACATATAATAACGATATAAAGATGAATGCGCCCCACAGTTAGGGGCTGCTCTGGTGAATCTAAACTTAAGGTTCAAATGTGTCCCCTCGAAAGCAAACTAGACGTGTCACGGTAATTTTGATATTTTGGAACGTAGTTCAAAGTTTTCAAAGGTACGCCCATAATTTTGATAGAGTCAAACAATTTAAACATAATAGTAAGAAAAATAAAATGGAACAAAATAAGAAGATAAGTAATTGGGATCAGAAGAGTAACTACTCAAGAGCCAATAATAACAAAGAAGTCAATGAACTTATTTGAATATCCGATGGTAATGCAAGAAGATAGAATAGCAGGACAAGTACACAAAAGATACTGAGTCACTAAAAGAACGAAGACAAAAATAATAGCAAGGAATAATAAAATTAAAAATGATTACTAGAACTTCAGTCATATTATCGAAAGGGCAAAAGAGAAAATATATCTAATGTTTTTTAAAGACCTGTTCAAAGACTGTCATATTTTTACCCGTCGAAGCAAAAGGGAGGGTTATGATTTTGATCGGTATGTCTGTATGTATATTCATGTTTTCTCATAACTCATCTTCACTACTTATCATAATTTGACAAATGAGGTATCGTTGGAAGCTTATTGGCCGACCGTTAATTATAGGCTATATAGGAGGAGTTCAGTTTTTAACTAAAAATATTTTTTAATGTTGGTTATCGAATGAAAAAACTGAAATATCACAATTTAATAAATATACATATTGTTAGCTGCTGCTCGCGGCTTTGCTTGCATGCTCCCGATAATTGGGAATAGTTTCTACAACTGAACAATAAAAGTGTGTATGTTTATCACGTTATCATAACCCCAAAATAATTTAGATGAATAGTAAGTTCAAAAACTAAAACCCGACTATCGAAAAAGAAACAAGAAAATACTCCTTTGTTATCAACCAACCAACCAACCAACCAACAATATATTCAGAGGAAAGCCAAGGTTGTAAGCCAACTACTCTAACAAAACATTGCATTCTGGCCGTATCAAGCGATCATAAGCTTTAAGCCATGGCCACACCAAAGAAACATGAGAAACATTTTGTTGGTTGCCGCAACCTGTTTATGGCAACAGAAACAGAAACAACAGCAAAAGTTTCGTAAGCATTCTGTCCACATCAAGGTAACTCATTCTTGTGAATGCTTCGTTGTGTTGCTGCAACAGTAAATGTTGGACTAGACCAACTCTTTTAGACAGGAAGTCACATGGTGTCACACGAAGATTCCACAAACACTGGACATTCCGGTATAATTCAATTAAACATAATATATTTTCTGTTGTCCATTCAAACGGCATGTTTTTTATTATTACTTAATGTTTTTATTATTAAAACTAACTAATCAAATCGCCTTAAGCTGATGTTTTCGGCAACGACGCGACCGACGGCTTCACGACACAAGTTTCGAGTTTTGGGAACAAGCAGCAACGTGTCAACACTGATAAAAATACAGCTGAGAAACAAAAAATGTTTCTGTATTTCCTTTGATCTTTGCCTCTAAATATGGAAACAAGGAACTTATAGGAACTTTTGTTGCTGTAACCCTAAACAAGGAGGAACTTAAATAAACTTTTAGCAACATTCAGAAACAAGTTCCAGGAACAAGCAACATAAACATAACGTTCCTATGTGTTGCTTTCGGTGAAGACGTAGCTTAAGGCAACAGTGGCATACCACCAAAACTATCATCTGAACATCACTATAGTTTGTAAATAATAATTTCAAAACTGAATATTTTCTTGTTTCATATTTTTTTCATAGGACGGTTTTTAGTTTTTAAACCTATGTTTTTATTTAAAATTTCACGAACAAAAAGTTGTTTCAAAATGGATATTGGGTTACACTGGCGGAATTAACTGAATGTTACAGTACAAAAAATTAATGTTCAAAAGGATATTGACCGCTAAAAATTTATACAAAATGGAAACTAATTAATACAACTTATTTGGCAGTGTAAATTGAAAAAAAGTAAAAATTGATTAAAATTTTTATCTTAATCACCTGGTAACTCTTTTTGTGCTAGTTCAATATTTTGAACTTGAGATTCCAATATTTTTACAAAATAGTTTTCATAAAATAATTACTGCCTATTTTTCTAGAAGACGCATTCGTTTCTATTTCATATAGAAATATATATCGATTTACACATTTTAAAAGAAAATTTTGAAAGTACCTATCTAGCAAAAAGAATTATTTTTTTATTTAATCTTTACAAAATTGCAGTATATGCAATAATTAAAATCATCGTTATTACTGCATCAATTCCATTTTCAACAAATACATCAATAGATTCAGTTTTCAAAAATTATTTTCAATGTACTAATAAAATTTTATAAAACAAAAAAAAATATTTTAAGTAAACGAATATAATAATAATAATTTCAGTACTTACGAACGTCTAATCCCAAAACTGGCACAACAACAAAAAATATACAAAACCTCCACATTTTTAGTGCAATTCTACCACCGAAAAATGACTTTATTGTAATGAGCACTTGACTATTTGCTGTACTTTTGTATGACTTCGTCTCGACTGATTCACTTTCTCTTGTACGATCCTGAGCAAATAATACAGTGTGATCAGATCGGCTGTACCCTTCAATTCCAATGAATAAAATGAGTTAAACGTTGTTGAAGAAAAAAGTGGATTAGGAACATTGTCCATGAAAATACTTGTACCCGTATATATGTTTGTTTACGTCTTGCAGGTTTATTCGAATGTAGCAATAAAAGAAATATAATACACTGTTAAAAATTGATGAAGCATTACAAGAATAATAATGAAAATTATTCATTTTAGTCGTGCCAAAATTCGTTCAAGTGATTTTTTCAAGTAGCGACAACAAAGAACTCTATTTACTGCATCTATATAATTATAACTAATCTATAATAACATTATGGAAAGAAAAGATTAGAATATTTTTTTTGTAATAGATTAACTCAGAGACTACTAGAATGATTCTGAAAATTTTTTCACCTATAGAAAGTTACATTATCAGCGAGTTACTTAACGTAATTAAGTGAATAAGTACAAAACCGAGATGGTTTTTTGTCAATATAGAATTTTGGTTTGTGGTTAGATGTGGAAATGTCGTTGTTATCGCACTCTTAGCATTTCCTTTTCTGGGTTAAATGTATTGATGAGGTTGTCTCCAGTCCAAGATTATGCTCTCAGCGCTTCTGGACGGATAACATCTACCCTGTTCTGATGAGGCGCAAATACGCCTAAACCGGTCTGCAAGTGATGCTGTCCCTTCTAATTACAAACCAGATATTTTGCAGTTATACCAACCTCGTTTAGCTAAGAAGTGTAATTCAATGTCTGTCGGGGCATATAGCCCGGGAAGTAGTTATTGCTTCTTAGTGAACGGTCTCTGTTCCTTATGTACCACATATTTACAGTACACATCATTACACGTAAAAAAGTCTGTGCTGAACTGGACCTTTGTAAGGTATTTGGCAATCTCCGAAACAACTTCTACTGCATTTGGAATTGGGTACGCGTTCAAGTGGGTAAATTTGTTAATAGTGTTGGAATAATCTACAAACAACCATTCGTTTTTCATCACTTTCATTTTTAAAGTCTATAAATTGGGCCCTACATGATGAACTGCTTAGTTTCCTCACCTCAATTAACATCAAATCCTCCCGTGAATGTCTCCGCGATTTCGTAGGAATAGGTCGTGTAGGGCGAGAAATGTTTCGAATCGGTTCGATGTTTGTATGTAGGAACGAAGTGGAACTCGATATCGACATCGGAAGACTGGCACCACTAAAACTCCCATCAAGCTGGGAATACGATATCTGGATGGTCAGTTCAGCACACACTGATAGTTTGGTATTGGGATATTCAAGCAGCTGAAGGTCAACCTAAATACATCCCTTTAGAGAGAAAGAACATAAAACAACAGCGCTTTGATGAAGGAGTCGGAATTCGTGAATATAGCCACGAAAGCGTCACTAACATAACTCTTAGAGCAATCAGTGTCGATTAGGCATTACTACTGTTTAATTTTTGATTTCAGCCGTAGCATTGGCTTTAGACAAAGATAGGGAGAAACTAGAGACTACTCCTGGCGACAAAAGCCTCGTTATCAGCTGAGCTAGAAGTCCCCTATAATGCTGCTGTGGTTCCGAGCGACACCGTTGAGGGTTGCACCAGCTCGTACAAACGGAGTTTCGTGAAGGTAAGCTATTCTTCCTTGAAGTGACGGATCCATGTGAAAAAGTATTTTTTCCAGCTTTGGGGATGGTTCAGATTAAGAGGCGTTGCATTAGTTCGCAGACAGATCACCTAACGTGGGGATTGTAGAAGATTGACAAGTTTCTGCATTCTTGACATTTTTTTTTATTAAACGTGCTTTGAGCAGGTCGAGCGTTGCATTTTCCAAAACAGGATGGCCTATAGCTGCTGCTGCCCTAAATTCATAGTCTTAAGCCAAGGATTAAAGCGATAATACATACTGATCGATGCATTCGGTTTACAAGCAAATGCCATGCGTAAGTTATATCCTTAGGCTTCATATACAGAAATCGAAGAGTAGTAAGGGCAGTCATGAGTTAGGGAGTCGTTTATGTCTCCATCGACTTCAGCTTTTCCGAGAAAGTTCTTAAAATTTTGCAACCAGTGCAGTCATTCCGTGACGAATAAAATATAAAAAAATTAACACAATGACACAAGGACACAAGGACACAAGGACGCAAGGACACAAGGACCATAATATTAATCCCTATTCAACTAAATTGCTCCATAGTCAAGGTGGATTATGTAAGTGTGATTTCCTTCTCAAATTATTCGAATCGGACTTTCCGTTTAGAAGTTCCAACGGGTAAGAAAAATGCGAAGTGGACATCACCGAGCGAAGCCGGCACGGATCTTTAGTGTGTCATATAAGCAGCTGTTTTTAAGTAGTGAGTAGTGAGCTCGTTCGTTTTTTTCTTGCTACTGAAAGAGTCCTAAAAAACTGGAAGATATTTTCAAATTATAATAGTAGGTACCTATAGCTTCCTACCTCATAATTGTACTGGTAACACACAAATTGAGTAAATCATTAGGACGATTATTATAATTGTTGTATTTTATAGTTTGTGGAATGACCATTCAAGTGAAGTGTCAAAGTGAGCTCCCAACAAAATATATTAATCAGAAAGCCAGCTTGGATATTTTAAATCAAATATCCTGTGAATTATTGGAAATTTGGTTTCTTTTTGCAGAGTTTTTTTTAACGATTATCTTATAGTTTAGACCAGAACTAATGAAAATATATCAAGGACAGTCCAGTAAAGAGACACGAAATTAAATACAGAGCAAGGCCACTATTTAAAAAGGAAAATTCGTATTTTCTGTCATTTTACAGTATTTTCTTTGTGTTATTGTATAAAAATAGATCAAAAGTATCTATTATATACACAATACCTACCACCATACGTTTTTACATGTTTTATCGTCATCAATTAAGAATTGAATACCATTTTTAAATGATAGTGTAAATATAGCTACGGGTAGAATAATAGCATTAACTTTTTATTATCTACAAAGCCGCAATAAAAAAATTAATTTTGTTAATATTAACAGATGATTCCAATACATCCTGTTGTAAATAAGACTTTCACAGATAAAGTTGTCTTTCAAAGTTTACTTCCAGTTATCTATCTGCCAATCTCCTTCGTCCAATGGATGGTTCCAATAGTTCATTTAGTATTGCAAATACAAAATCTTCGGTACTGACATTATCTAGGCCTTTTTGGGTCGATTCAAAGTCGAGACCGAAATAATTTTTGATTTTAAAGATTTCTAGATGCTCCCGAATATCTGAACCGGCTATTAATATTGATACTGAAAAAAATAAAATAACCTATGGAACTTGAATTTTCACGTTTGCTGCATGGACGAAACCTGTCAATTCACCCGTCAATTAACCTCAAAATATACTAGATTAGATCACAAATCACTCTGAATTACTCACTCAGATTAGATGCACGTTTAAGAAAAAATGAAACCGAAGTTAATTGAAAATGTCAAAAACAGGACTTGTTTCGTCCATGCAGCAAACGTGAAAATTCAAGTCCCCTAGGTTATTTTATTTTTTTCAATAACAACATTAATAGTTGATACTCCGGGAACATCTAGTATTCTTTGAAATGAAAAATTATTCCTGTCTCGACTTTGAATCGTACCCAAAAAGGCCTAGAAAATCCCAGTCCCGAAAATTTTGTAGTGGCAATGCTGAATGGACTACCGGAATCCTCCTTTGATGTCCCTTCATGGTATCAATGACCTGTTACGTTCTTCTTTAAACTGTCAGGATATGCAAAACTTACAATAGAAAAGGTGCCCTCTAATCGATAAGGTTTTTCTGTAAAAAGGGAAAGTAAATAATTTAGATAAATGGAAATAGTACGTGATTTCATGAAAGTGTATTTAAATGTATTCAAGTGGAAATGATAAAAATGAAGTAGATTTCTTACTTAGTTCAAGCATTACCCACTCATATCTTCATACATTCTAACATACTAGGTTGTATAACTTACGAGAAAGTTAAAAGCTTAGCTTTCGATTGACTGATATGGTCACAATAAGGTTGATAACTAAAAAGAAAGGAATAATAATTATTGTAATTGTAACGCAAATCCTACTGCTTGTACAGATTATTGGATATAAGAGAAATAGTTGCAATATATTACACAATAGCAGTAAGACAATCATAAGTAAATTGAAGCCGTTTTAATGTTTGAAAGATATTCAAAATGGGCCATTTTTAATCCAATGTAGGCATCAAAGCAGTTCTCTTGAAAAAAACCTTGATCTATGGGATGATAGTCAAGCAACATCAACGATTTTTTTCCAATAATTGATTTATTTGTGGAGATAATATTGCTTTTGTGGTACAAAACACTACGAGACATTTGAGTTTCCACTATTTCAAAATGGCGACTGTGCCTGCGCTTATATGATGAAAAGATCTATATGAAATCGGAAAAACTGTTGTATCAAAAATAAAGTATCGAAATATCTAATTATTCTCTGTCATTTCCTTTTTTTTTTTTTGTTCAAGATACATTATCTTTCAGTGAATGTTTTTATAATAAATATGTATTTGTTACACACCTAGCAATCACGCAACCAACATATCTTTTTCAAGGCTCAAATTGTTAAGGTCGATTATGTGAAAAGATATTTAAAAAATAACTTGTGCTCCTGAAAAACATATAAATAGAGTTTATTTCTTCCTCCATATAGTAACCGTATACATTATCACCCAGTATACCTAATAATACTTACTGTAAGGTACTCCTCAATTTTCCTGAAAATTTTATACCAGTCATCATTATACTAATCAGATGCTTTATTTCGACACTGTTGCTATGGTAACCTCCAAATTATCTGGAAATTTTTCATCCACATGAGCATGTAGTCGTAAAATTAATAAGTAGAAATTTTCCAGCACATGACAGCAATCATCTTCCGCAATACGAATGTATCAACTTTCATTTCTAGTCTGTTTCTAGTCAATATTGACATTTCGAAAGGAATGGAAGTTTGTTGCTTGGCGTTTTCGCGAATGACATTTTTTTCAAAATTTCATGAGTGAAATAGCCGAAAAGCAACAATCTTGAATAAAACCTTGAGAACAATTTAGCCTACACAATTTTCTCTCGATTGGTATTCGACATGACGATTTCACGAGAAAAAGACAATACATTTAGAGAACTATTTAACAATGGAGCTGAAGCATGAACAAAAAAATGACTTGAAGAGGTCTGGTCCTGGCAGCAGTTAGAACCACACAATTTATTTCGTGTCCTACGAAAATTTTGAATAATCTACTTTTAAAGTCGAATTAATAGTTTCAAAGTGTACCCATTTTCTATCGAGAAGTCATCTACGCACAAAATTGTTGTGAGTACATTATATTACAAATATTTTACAATAATTCCATAAACTATATGAGTATAACAAGACTGAAATTAAACCTTATCAGATCCCTGACACCAGTTTTTGTTAACTTTGGTCATTAGTCGATTAGATTCCCTGGCACAGATCCGTACTTAGGAACAAGACATGTTTAGGGAAAATATTTGATCATGGCCGATGATAACGTGATACACCAAACAACAAAATCCACCACACAAGCAATCATTTTCCAGTCCATTGATGGAGTTAAAATCCACGACTACATCGTTGCAGTAGGCTCCCTTATTCAAGCAAAAAACGTTATCTTCTCATCTAGAGTCCCCAATGGATGAGTATGCATATACTTGCCCAATGAAGTACTAGTAGACATTTTTATAAATCAACACCAAAAAATAATACTGAACAGGTCCTTGAAGCAAGAAGATTAATTATGTGTCTCCTATTATTCCACATTCGGTATTTGAAAACCACTTAAAGTCAATACATATTGCACCTGTATCTAGTCTATCCTTTCTGCGGGTTGGTATGCCAGAGGATGAATATAAACATGTATTAAGCTTTAGAAGACAAATTTATATCTCCCCTCCCACTCAGACTACCCCAGAATCAATCCTTTAAACTACGATAATACACCATATAGAATATTCCTATCATTGGACAATCTAAACTGCCTGTACTGTAATCAAACGGGACTGTAATCAAACGGGACTGTAATCAAACGGGTCACAGTTCAGCTGAAAGCTCTCTTGCACCCCAATCATCCGATAATATTGAAACAATGGAAACCACTGAAATTACTTCGAAACCCTCAGTCCAACCTACTACAAATAGTATTTCTGGAAATATTTCAGGTGCAACAGAATCATTTAATGTCCTAACTGCCAATAACCTAGTGGTTGACGCCGTATATGTTAAGTAAAAAAAATAACTTATTTATTGATATAAAAGTTACATTTATGATAATTAAACGTTTGTGCATTATTTTTATCGTTATGATGTGTAAGACAATTTTTTTTCTCGCCCTGTTATTCTTAAAATAGTTTTCGTTTCAAGTAAAATAAATTAAATTATGGGTATACCCTAATATTTCAGAAATGCATTTCTCGACAAAACAACCAATTGTCTGAAACAGATAAATAAAGTATCATAATGTCACGTCGGCGATAAAGTAGTCTTCGAGGCCACGAAAGGGGAAAGAAAATTTTAAGAACGATTCGAGTTTTAGTTCCTAGTAAATACCTGTGTTCACTTGAGCCAAATAAATCTGTTTTAATATAGTGTGAATTGTAGTGCATTGTACAATAAAATATCAGGAGTTAAATAGGTGAGTCTATCTCACAGAGTAATTCAGTTTTGCCTGTTATTTGATATTTGATTTTAAAAGTTATTTTATCATATATATTTGGTAATTATTTTTAATAATTACTTCGTTTAAAGTTCTTTAATATTCAACGATATTAAGAACATTAATTTGTTGTTGCATTTCCTATTCATCCAATCCTACTGTACTGTGGAGAGTTTGTGCCACTTGCAGTTTAACTCACATACCTGTACTGTATTGTGGAGAGTTTGCGCCCCTTACGGTTTGTCCATTCCTGATACTGGGTGACTTCTCACGTCACCCATATCTCCTTCCACCCCCTGTATTGTGGAGAGTTTGAGCCACTTGCGGTTTGTCCATTCCTGATACTGGGTGACTTCTCACGTCACCCATATCTCCTTCCACCCCCTGTACTGTGGAGAGTTTGCGCCACTTGCGGTTTGTCCATTCCTGATACTGGGTGACTTCTCACGTCACCCATATCTCCTTCCACCCCTTGTATTGTGGAGAGTTTGAGCCACTTGCAGTGTAACCTTATTTTGCTGTACTTTGGAGAGTTTGTGCCACTTGCAGTGTATTATTATTTTGCTGTACTGTGGAGAGTTTGTGCCACTTGCAGTGTATTATTATTTTGCTGTACTGTGGAGAGTTTGCGCCACTTACAGTTGTAGTTATAATATTGTTTGTGGAGAGTTTGTGCCACATATTCCTTACATGCACTGGGGAGAGTTTGCGCCCCTTGCACCTTTCCTAATAACACTAAATATTTACAATTAGGCATTTATTTTTGATCAACCAAAATGAAAGTACTGATATGCATAGTCACAGTTCAAACGCATAAGATGCACCTTGTATATTATTAATACTTTTATTAATTTTGGGGATTTCAACTATACTGATCTTTATTTGGATAATAATAATTATTTATGGCAAATTGAATACTCAGACTGTTTTTCTATCTAATTCCAGGTACGTCATCTCGGTTGTTCAACCTACTTGGACCATGTCCATATCGACTGTTCAATTGAATCCAGGCATCACGTCCAGTGTCTTGTAAATAGTTATTTTCAACATTTAGATTTTTATCTATATTATAAACAATATAATGTAAGTACACAGTAAGTAATTAAAAGTTAAATTCTTATTAAATATATCAATCTTTACAAATCACTCATTCTCCTCAAGTCAAGTTTTACCCTCCTTACAGATGTGAATGTGATTGTAGAACATGTACCTACTTGCGGTATGTTTGAACTCGTACTAGGAAAATTTACTTGATCTGGTGCTTTTTCTCTTAAGTTTCCAATTAATTTTAAATGATGTTCGGGGTCCAACTGCAAATAAGGTTTCAAAGAATGACATGGGAGTGTCCTGTTAATTTGATCATTTCTTGCTCACCAAAACCTTCTTTTACAAGAGCAGAAATAGTGGAAGAGCGATGTGAATTGTTTGTTACTTTAAATTTTTTGGTATTTACGCCAATTTTTTCTGCCGAGAGTTTGGTCCATTTTGACATGCTGTTGATTTGAATAGGCATGATTTTGTACCAAATTCCGTTTTTCCAATTTGGATGGACTGTCAAAAAAATAAGAACTTATTTAGAGATATATTCCCCGACACTGCCTTTTTAATTTATGCAATGGATTGTGTTCCAAATCTGTTTTCTTCTTCAGTAACACTCATTTTCGAACTGAACTAATCTGACGATTTCTAACAAGAAATAACACAATGGCATTTTAAATAAATATCAGAACCATGGTAACAAAATTTGCTTTGATCAACACACCTTAAAAAAATTAAAATTTTGTAGCTGTAAAAATTTTGTCAAGGTAATTGCAGGTAACTTTTTTGTCAGTAGAAAAGATGCCGTTGCTATGGTATTTTTCCAGTGAAAAACACTAGTGAAATAGTCAAAGTAAAAAACCCACTCAGTGTTAATGACAGTTCAAATAACGAAAAACTTCAAAACTCGCGTTACACACAGGCTTCTATTTATTTATGGAAGACGTCTAAATAGATATTTGTCTGATGTTTTTCTTTTTAATAATTCTGGTATAAAATTTTCTCACCGAATCCCCCACGTGCTTGAATTAGTAGCGGAAAATTTGTCATTTACTCAAAAATTTTCCGGCAATAATTCAAGCACTAGGGAGATTATATAACCAATACAATCCTTGAATTTCCCTTAGTTACGACGTATTGATAAGTGAATATACCCCTTGACGACGTGATATAATCGTTTTGGTGTTTCGCCTCCTGCCATATTGTGATCATTTCCATAGTAACGGGCAAGCTCAATAAAATGTCAGTTAATTCTACTACAAATTCCGAAAACAACAATACATCAAATATGTATTATAATAATTGTACCTTCAATATTAATATTAATCAATAAAAAAAATTAGAATATTATTCGTTATATAATCGTAACGAATACCAACCCGAGCATAGAAAATATTCGATTATTTACCTCTTCACTCGACGTATTTCGCGAAACACCACTCGAGCTGCGCTCTCGTGATGTTTCGCCAAATACGTCTCGTGACTCGGTGAATAATCGAATATTGTCTATGCTCTTGTGATATTATAACTGATTATACAAGTGACAACTTTTTGCACATATCTACATTTATTAAGATTTCTTATGTCGCTGACAATAACTAAATTTCATTAACATAGGCTTTCATCAGATTGTGTTTTAATGCATATTAATTGAAATTACATATTTAATAATAATAAATTAATGTGATTTTTAAAAAGTGTCTGATGCTGTTAAATCCACAACGTAACCCAGGATGAGTTGAAAATTTCTAATACAAATTTACGTAACTAATTTCTTTATAGAGATGTTTTGTAAATATGCAGTTTTAGCAAATTAAATTAATGTCTAGAAATCTTTGCATACCAAGAAGAAGTTACTTAATTTATACAGGGAGATTGGAAAGTTCGTGCAATTGAATGAGTAATAAATAAGTATCATTTTAAAAATTTCTTTTTTCTACAGTCGCGCGTAAAATGACTAATTACTATTTTCAAATGAAATCGTAAAGTCGACAAATGCCGAGGATTGCTACTTTACGCTCTAGAGCAAAAAAGGAATGTTTTTCGCTCGCTTATTTAATCAAACAACGCCCTCCGAATTAACTCAATTGGTGAATATTCAACAATGTATCAGATTAAAAATCAAATAAAATTACATACATGAAAATTGTCAAAAATTTTGAAATATGGTCAAAAATGGTCAATAATTGTCAAAAACTGTCAAAACTGTCAAAAATGTCAAAAATGGACAATTATTGTCAAAATTGGTCAAAAAATTGTCAAAAATTGTAAAAATTTTGAAAATAGTCGATAATGGTCGAAAACTATCAAAAATGGTCAATAGTTTTGAAAAATGATCAAAAATTTTCAAATATTTTGAAAAATTGTCAAAAATGGCCAATAATTGTCAAAAACTATCAACAGTGGTCAAAAATTGTCCAAAGCTGTCAAAAATGGACAATTATTGTTAAAAATTGTCATAATTTTGAAAAATAGTTGATAATTGTCAAAAATTGTTAAAGTTTTTGAAAAATTGTCAAAAATTTTGAAATATGGTCAAAAATGGTAAATAATTGTCAAAAATTTGGAAAAATGGTCAATAATTATCAAAAATGATCAATAATTTTGAAAAATGGTCTAAAATATTGAAAAATTGTCAAAAATGGTCAAAAACTATCAAAAATGGTTAAAAATTGTCAATTATTATTAAAAACTGTCAAAAATGGACAATTATTGTCAAAATTGGTCAATAATTGTCAAAAATTGTTGAAATTTTGAAAAATGGTCGATAATTGTCAAAAACTATCAAAATGGTCAATAATTTGGGAAAATTGTCAAAAATGGCCAATAATTGTCAAAAATTGTCAAAAACTGTCAAAAATGATCAATAATTGTCAAAAATGGTCAAAAATTTGGAAAAATGGTCAAGAATTTGGAAAAATGGTCCATTATTGTCAACAATTGTCAATAATTATCAAAAATGGTCAATAATTTTGAAAAATGGTCTAAAATTTTGAAAAATTGTCAGTTATTGTTAAAAACTGTTAAAAATGGACAATTATTGTCAAAAATGGTTAAAAATTGTCATCATTTTGAAAAATGGTCAAAAATTTGGAAAAATGGTCCCTAATTTTGAAAAACAGTCAAAATGGTCAATAATTGTCAAAAATGGTCAATGATTGTTAAAATTTCGAAAATTGGTCAATAATTGTCAAAATTTTGAAAAATGGTCAATAGGTAATTGTCAAAATTTTGAGAAATGGTCAATAATTATAAAAATTTTGAAAAATGGTCTATAATTGTCAAAATTTTAAGAAATGGTCAATAATTGTAAAAACCTTAAAAAATTGTCAATAATTGTCAAAATTTTGGAAAATGGTCAATAATTGTAAAAATTTTGAAAAATGGTCAATAATTGTCAAAATTTTGAGAAATGGTCAATAATTGTAAAAACC
The DNA here is from genome assembly GCA_947563755.1 of Lochmaea crataegi. Classification (NCBI taxonomy): domain Eukaryota; kingdom Metazoa; phylum Arthropoda; class Insecta; order Coleoptera; family Chrysomelidae; genus Lochmaea; species Lochmaea crataegi. Next base: position 76,206,117 of record OX387423.1, read on the forward strand.
TTGAAAAATTATCAATAATTGTCAAAATTTTGGAAAATGGTCAATAATTGTTAAAATTTTGAAAAATGGTTAATAATTGTCAAAATTTTGAGAAATGGTCAATAATTGTCAAAAGTTGTCAAAACATTGAAAAATAGTCAATAAATAATACGAGCCGTTTCCGAAAATCGATTTAAACATGTAATTTATAAAATGGATTTACTAAAAATCGATTAATATTACTATTACAATCGATAACTAAAAATCGAAAATAATAATCGATTTATACAAAAATCGATTATTTTTTAACATCCCAAATCAGTAGATCTTTTTAGGGATAATCATGATGAATAGCGAAAATGACGATTATTCCAGCACTCCTATTATAACCTAAGATAATATAAAAAACTGTTTTAATTATTAAAAGGGCGACTGTAGAAAAAATTATGTGTGTTTTTCGAGCGTAAAGTAAAATTGCCGCTTTCGAAAGATCGACAACATTCTCAAGCGGCAATCTGTTACTTTACGCTCTAAACACAAATAACTATTTCAGTATCTATAATCTCCTAAAAGCTCAATACAATAGGGCCAGTGTCATATAGTAAAATCGACTTTATGAAAGGAAGCTTTTTGGTAAAGTGTCCTTTCCAACTGTGGTAAAGTGAATTTAGTTTCATAAATATTTTCAAAGTAGTCTTTATTTAAAGTGCTCTTTATTATTTTAAGTCTTGTTTTTTATTGTGTGGTATCCCTGAGACTAGGGGATTTAATTTTTTTGCTCTTATTTTCTCCAGATGTGATATCACATTAACTTATTGGGTTTGGAGTTTTCAAGGTATTTATGTAAATTGTCGTGTGAATCAGTAGTGATAAGGAAAAATGGTTTTTGTTACTGATAATAACTTAGGTTGTTAGAATTAGTGGAAAAAGGCATTATTGAATGCTTCAAATCTGAGAGCTAACAATAACTGCTTCATTGGCTGTGTGACTCCACCCCTACAATATTTATCACTTTTTCATTATTGCGCAAGTAACTCAATATACACAGCTATTTGTACAAGCCAGGTGGAGTCCCATTTGCTTTAAAATATGTACAATTATTGGCTTTGATAATCGAAATCTTTCGAAAAAAGAAATATCCTCGTAGGTACTCTTCAAAAAAACGGTGACGTGCTCCATATATTTTAGGCCGTTTTCTCATTTCACTATCAGAGGAGTTTCGTTTAGATTGTGACAAGTCAATTTGTTTGTTGCATGTTGTTTGAAGTTAGGTACCCTTATAAAGTAGATTTTACCGCCATAAAGGCCAGAATTCGGCACTTTACGGTTTATAAGTTGTAAATGACCATTATGAAACCAATTATGACTTAAAGGATGCTTTTCGGTTTAAAGTCTCCTTTAAAAGACACTATAAAATCGTCCCTTAATCCAACACTGCTCTAATATAAAATCAATCGCCAAAATACCTTTTGCATCCCGCAAAAAAATTGTTTACGTATTTAATTTTATTTCATTTCCTTTAGTTTCCAAACATTACGGACTAGAACTTACGCTAATGCGCAGAAGATAAACAGAGAACTCAGCTGTGTAAAGGATAACAATAACTCACTATTTTGGGAAAGTACAGTCGGTGAAACAAGTTCGGAACTATTACTTAGGTAATCAGGCAGATTTCGTTGCTATTCTAAATTCTAATACCAATTTCATAATTTTTAAAATATGTTTATGATTTTGTGTTGTTGATAGAATGGTGAGGTAAACTATTGTTCTGTAATATAAAATCGACAAAAAATTATCAGTAGGGCACAGAACCAAAACTAAAACAATCTTAAAAAAAATAACAGATTTCAATATTCTCTTTTTATCTGACATTTAATTTTATCTTTTGAGCATTTTGTAAAAAAGTAGAGTTAGGGACGGTTTCATAATCATTTTAAAAAAAGACTTTAAACCGAAAAGCATCCTTTAAGTCATAATTGGGCTTCATAATAGTCAAAACAACGTTAAGTCGACCTAAACCGTAAAGTGCCGAATTCTGGCCTTTATGGATGTAAGAAAATCTACTTTATAACGGTACCTAACCTAAAAAACATGCAACAAAACAAATTGACTTGTCACTATCTAAACGAAATTATTTCGAAATGAATTTACTTTGGGACTCAAGTAGCTCTTCTGATAATGAAATAAGAAGACGGCCTAAAATATATAGAGCACGTCACCGATATTTTGAAGAGTACGGCGATAGGTTTTTTTTTCGAAAGATTTCGGTAAGATTTCAGTCAACAAAGCCGACAGTTGTACATATTTTAAAACAAATAGTACATCGCCTGGCTTGTACAAATAGGGGTAGAGCCATACAGCGAATGGAACAATTATTGTTAACTCTAAGATTTTATACATTTATAATGCCTTTTTCTTTTTCCACTAATTCTAACAACCTAAGTTATCTTCAGTAATAAAAACTGAGCCTTTTTTCCTTATCACCACTGGTTCTCACGACATTTTTCATATATATGCCTTCAAAGCTCCAAACCCAACTAGTTAATTTTACTGTGACATTTAACACATCTGATAAATATAAGAGCAAAAAAAAGAAATCCCCTAGCTTCAGGAATACCACACAATAAAAAACAAGACGTAAAATAATAAAGAGCACTTTAAATAAATACAACTTTAAAAATATTTATGAAACTAAACTCACTTTACCGCAGTTGGAAAGGACACTTTACCTAAAAGCCTCCTTTTCATAAAGTCGACTTTACTAACATATTATGAAACCAGCCCTTATTTTCATTTCTATTAAACTAATTATTCATTTTTTCAAACAAAAAGTTTTAATTGAACATTCTTTTTTTTGACGATATACAGGGTATACCGTACCGTAAATTAGAGGCTTGATAGATCGTTAAAAAATATTTAAAATACCCAAATACAACTTTTCTCTAGCCTTCTTAGTTTGTGGTACGAGGGGTTCGTAAATATTCATTGTACCATACTTTTTAAACACCCTGTATTTAGAGCTAAAGACTTTTGTCTGAAATTCTTTATTAAATTTCCCACATAAAAGGTACTCTTTGTTGAACTCGATACAACACTCTATTTTCAAGAAACATTTTTAAGTTGTATTTTTTCTTAATAAATTTGTAGTAGGTACCTAATTGCAGATCATTTCCAAATAATTTAAACACGAACGTTTTTTTTGGGTTTGTAATTCATAGTTCTTCAATTAAAAAGAGTAATTTGAAATAACCTCATGAATAACTTATTATTGAAACTATTTTGTAAGTATAGTAGTTAACTACATTAACAAACTGACTGACGTCCTTTTGCATACGTTTTTTCATTTGGTTCTTCCTCAGCAAAAATATATTAAGAGACAGCTCACTGCAAGCTGTTTTTATTCTTTCTCGGAGTTCACCCACCGTATTGACTGGTAAATAATATACTTTTTGTTTAAATATTCCCCACACGGCATAATCCATTGGATTATATTCAGGAGATCGTGCTGGCCATTTGACCGGCCTATCCATTTACCCGTAAAGTTTTCATTTAGCAAGTCCCTAGCTCGCAGTTTAAAATGTGGCGAGGCCCCATCGTGCATAAACCACATTGACAGTCTACGTTAATAAGGGGCCGTACCCAAGTTACGTAAGATTATTGAGGCAGGGGTAAAATTGACATTTCCTTACGCTGTCTTACGTTATGGGTGTGGGTGAAAAAAAATTTCTTACGTAAGATTTTTATGACATTTTGTATCACAAACTCTCAAATTGAGTATGACGAGACACTACAGAAACAAACATTTCGATACATCCGGTGTCAAGTAAAATTCACGAAATTAATCCGCTTGCTACTTTCGTGTTGTAAAAGATGATCAAACAGAAGAAAAAGATACAGAGTGGATCGAAAAAGATGATATGACTGATGAAATGGGAAAGGACGTTATTATAAATTATACAAATGGAACTGAAGAAGAAGAAAGTTCATTCCCGGTGATTCAATCTCTTTCGGAGTGGGTTGAAAATCCTTGGACTGAAAAGTAGTCTGATTATAATTTTTTTTATCAATTTGATTTATGAGAGTATAGTTGAATTATTATCCAAATAAATATTATTTATACCTCTGCAAAAGGTGACCTTTTTTACCTATCGTTTTTGTACAACTAAACTTTTTTTGCATTTTATAAGCAAAAAATCTTACGTAAGAGAGTAGGGGACGTTTATGAAATCTTACGGTATCTTACGTTGAGATAGGAGGGTTGAAAAATCAAGGAAAATTGTCTTACGTAATTTGGGTACGGCCCCTAAGGTACGTCATCAAGAAGATCTATTAAATTATTCCTAGGAAAATTTACATATCTAGGTCCATTTAAATATTCCGGTGGAATAAAAGGCCCGTTAAACTGGTCCCCAATTATTCCAGCCCAAAAGTTCATTTTAAACCTATGCTGATGATTTGTAACTTTAACGGCGTGTCGTCAGACCAAATTTATTGTTTAAAAAAATTTACATACAACATAAAAAAATGTATTACTGCAATAAAATGCTAAAAATCTTGAAAATGGAGTGTTGTATCGAGTTCAACAAGGAGTACCTTTTATGTAGGAAATTTAATAAAGAATTGCAGACAAAAGGCTTCAGCTTTAAATACAGGGTGTTTCAAAAATATGGTACAATAAAAGTTTAAGAATCCCTCGTACCACGCCACTGGCTCATTAGAATTTGACTAAATTAATACTGTTGATGTGTTTTGAAGAGACAATAACCTACAAAAAATTTTAAATTTGTACTTTCATCTCCCGAGAAGATATGCAATAAAATGTGTATTTCTTCTGCATCCTTCAACAACCTGTATCTCACAAACTAAGAAGGCTGGAGAAAATTTGTATTTGAGTATTTTAATTATTTTTTGACGATCTATCATGCCTCTAATTTACGGTACACCCTGTATAAAGTTTTTCAATTAGAAAAAACAAAAATTTGAATATTTTGTTGATACAAGTTAAAGTGTGGGTTCCTACAAATTAAAAAAAAGGAAATTGATTAAAAAATATCGAAATCAAAATAAGCCATTTCTTCTCAAATAATATTATTTAAAGTGGAGAAAATTACGAATAATTTGAGGGGAAATAGGGAGGATAGGAATCGAATTTAAAATAAAACCTAATTAAAATTGTTTCCAATAATTATTATTAATTGATTGCGAATTTTTAAATATTAAAAAGTTTGATTTACTAACAGAACCCACAGGTGATAAAACCAAACTTCACAAATTCAATAAAACCTCATTTCAGTCAAATTTGTATAAGTTCTCAGGGGTCTTCCTACGTTTGCCAAGCAGTACTGATCAACTTTAGAGAAACCTTAGCTTAATTCAGATTCAATACAGTTTCGAAGATATTTCCGCCTAGTTCATGTCTGTTCTTTCTGTCAAATGTGTGACTTATTTTGAAATCCTAATTCTGATGATCACATAATATTTGTATGTCGAGTCCTTTGGTATAAATTATATTTTTAGTTGGTTAAGAAAGACATGGTTTTTTCTATATCCACCATATTAATATTTGTACTGGTACATAAATAATTCAGAGAAAGTATCAACAATTGAAAATAATAAATAATAATTGATGAAAGTATTTGTCTGATCATTGATCTAGAACTACCAATAATCAAATTTCTATAGTTTTTATTTTGTATTAAAATAAATGTCACGATACTAAGCCAGTGATTCTTGTTAAGATTTTTATTTGCTATTGAGATAGAATTTTCGATTGTTTATAAGACACCATGTTCTGTAACCAGTTTAACAGATAGTAGCAGTTGCTGAACAAGTTTTAACTATAGGCAACTATACAAAAACTTTCGAGTATCATTGAAAGAAGAAATTATAAAGTATTATTACAGTTTCCTGTAAAATTGTCGTATTTAGTGAAGCGTGTCACCAATAGATATCGAAGAATAAATATATTATTCTAACGCTTTATAACAAAGTTATATGCGCCTACAGACATTGAATTACACTTTCAAGTCAAACGGGGTCGGTATGGTCTACAAGGTTTGACCAACCATTCTGGTTTGCAATTAGAAGGGACCGGTTTCGGCGTATTTGCGCCTCATCAGTACAAGGTATATGTTCTCCTTCCAAGAGCTCTAAGAACCCAATCCGGGACTCAATTTGACACTAAAATCACAATCAATACATGTCTTAGCCCGGGAAGTAGTAGTTTCTTCTTATTTGAAAAATGTTTTCCAAAACTTTGTTGTAAAGCGTTAGAATAATATATTTATTCTTCGATATATAAAGAGGAAATTATTAAAATTCCACGTGAAATTTACAGTTCTCTCCAAGTAGTAATCTACATTCTTAGGTGCTTCAAAAAATTTTAAATGACAGATGCCAGTTGACAGATACTTAACTTAATTATTCAACTAATTGATTGTGTCCATTCTCTTTCTCAAATGTTTGGTAAAAATGAGTGAGTAGATTTAACAAATTTAGGGTTTAAACAAAATCATTCCAACAAACTCTTCTGGTCCAATAAAGAAAAATAATTTTTCAAATATAAAATATTACTTTCGGTAACTACCTTGTATTTGTAGTTATAGCTCTTCACTTTTACTCTCGCTACCCAAAGTGGGGTATTGTTAAGACATTTGCTTACACAGAACTTTCATATGTCTACCCGATTGTTAAAAATCATATTAAATTAAAAAAAAATATTCAACAGCCAGTACACGTGATCAGTTACACCGAGTAAAGTGAAAAGTGACCATGATTTTCAGAACTATTTCGGTGATTTTTATGTTTTTGTTAGTTTTTGTGAAATGTCAAATCAATTTAGGTATCTATAGAAAATAATCTTCAATATACATAGACGTCAAAAAATAATAGTTCAATACTATTAAACGCTTTAAGAATAATGTTTGAAAAAAATGGATTATGTTATAAATTTAACTCCCGCTGTATTTAGCGACATTTGTTCTTATTTTTCACAACAAAATATCTGCAAAAGAAGGATAATTCATTTCATTCATTCTAAATATGTAAATTCACCTAAACCAATAGTTATATGTACACAACAGCAGTAACTAACGGAGTTCTATTCTTTCATCTTTCTTCTTTTTTTGTTACTACACTAGATATTCTTTGTTATTATATTTCGAGAATGGTCAGTATTGATTTAATGAATGTTCCTTTGTCTAGTTTAATCAAGCCAACAATATTACAATATTTTAAATGATCAATTCTCTAGAGATGATACAAACCTACTGATGCTTTTATTCACCAAAGTTTAAAAAATGCAAACATATTGTACAAGTTTAAGTTTTCATTTGATATTTTTATTAATATTATTTCCAAACTTATTTTACGTTCTGAGGTGCCAGAAAAATTGACATTGTTATCATTCAACTAATATTATGCTATTTGTTCGAAAATTGAGAAATTTTATTATTCAATTGACTGGTAATATTGGTTAAGGGGAATATACAAAAATATCTCCTTCTAGCAAATATCGGTGACGACACCACTGCATTATGTAATAGTAGTGAATTAAGCAACGATATGTGGGTCAGTAGATGTAAAAGATTATTTATACGTAATGCACAAAAACATTTAATAAAGAATGCGTACATAATATTAAATATTTAAACCAATTACCGTAAAATTATAGTGCTTAGGAAATAGTTTAAAACTTTTAATGGTTGAATATCAATGTCAGATACAAAACTGAGTGGGAAATTTCACTAAAACGAGAAGAATGATGACAATATAATATATATATGAGAAGTTTTAAAAAATGTAGACAAGAAAAAAGTAATTTGTTTTTGTCTTAATAAATTTGCAAAAAATAACTTAGGAGACTAAAACTATAGTTACTATTACTATTAGTAAATATGCTATGTGCATTCTGGGACATGGCGGAGGCGCTAACATGGGAATCTCCATAAGGAAATCGCGAAAAAAGCTAAGGTCGATTCTGCCAAAATTGTCTCAAAAAGTGGTGGGGGTAAATGAAGTATTTTGGGGTGTTTTGTAGTGTTTTGAAGACTTTTGAAGGGGTCTGAAGATGTCTTCTGAACGCGTTAGGTCCTACTTCTAAACACGTCACAACCTACTTTAAACCCATTCAAAAGTCTTCAAAACGACATTCTTCAAACCACTTTAAAAGTCTTCAAAACATTTCAAAACACCCCAAAATACTTAATTTACCCCCACGACATTTTGAGACAATTTTGGCAGAATGGACCTTAGTTTTTTTCGCGATTTCCTTATGGAGATTCCCATGTTAACGCCTCCGCCATGTCCCAGAATGCACATAGCATATTTACTACTACATATTTTAAATGAAACTAACTGTTTCCAATTAATTCCACTATTTAATGAAAAAGTTGATGAAAATTCTAAAAAATTTGTCAAAAGTTCTGTCGATCTGACGTTGATATGCAAATATCGAAATAATTTTTTAGAATTGTCATCAACTTTTTCATTAAATACCTAGTGGAATTAATTAGAAACAGTTAGTTTCATTTAAAATAGAAATATGAGTAGATTTCACAAAGTAAGGGACCAAACAGTAAATTCTATTTACTAATTTCTTATTAATTCCCATAAACTTATTATGTAAGTTGTTGCACAATATCAACATACCCAATCATAAATTAACCAAAAAATATTGAAAAATATTGTATTCTATGTATTCTATTACTTACATATAAAAATTGGGTATCTTAGTTACTTGTTTATTTATATCAATTTCAATATAACTCACTCTTGACGGTTCAAATGTAATTTGTAAAACGGATCAAGTAATAAATGTTATATTTCTGTTGTGGAATTGGTTATTAATTTATTCACTTTTCACAAAGAAAATGAGGATTAAAACAATCATAAAGTTTTATTACAGTTACCTGTAAAATTGTCGTATTTAGTAAAGCGTGTTACCAATATATAAAGAAGAATAAATATATTATTCTAACGCTTTACAACAAAGTTTAGAAACAACTACTTAAAAGTGTAATTCAATGTCTGTCGGGGCATATAGCCCTGGAAGTAGTTGTTTCTTCTTGCTGGAACGGTCACTGTTTTTGAAAAATATCATTCAAAACTTTGTAGTAAAGCGTTAGAATAATAAATTTATTCTTCGATATCTATTAATACAATAAGTTTTGTTACAGAAAAATTGTTCGAATACTGTCTTAGAGGAACTAGTGAATTTGACGGTTGCTTAAAGGACGGATTTAATGAACTCAAACCGTATTTTAAGGAAGGTAAGTGAATTATTAATTATAAAGATGATTCTTTTTTTAATTTTGACACATTTGGGATGTACGAGTATACGATACTGCACTGTCACTTTTTAAGTAGTTCTATTCTGTTCAGGACTGGCCTAAAATATACACTTAATTTGGTTTGATTCCGATGAATGGTTTGTTCATAATTTTGCACTGCGGCAACACTATTGTGTCTCCATCTTAATTAGATTTCCACTTTAAGTTCAATCTTCAAAAGGAAGTTGATTATCGTAAGTAATTGCACAAGTGCATCAAAATTACCGATAATTTTGCATGACAGCGTATTGTCAAAAAACTGCATGAGCACCTTCGGTGACGAGCTCTTTCTCCAAAATATGAAAATGATAACAAGCTGGAATGCGAAATTATCCGGTTACTTTGTTGCACGAGTGTGATTCGTAATTCGTCTTCTTCGCAGCCTGCAATTCTTCGTGTGCCCACTGCTTACACTTGCAGCACCTAATCCAACCTTCATTATCCTTAAACTTCCAAGAAGGCCCACGACAATAAAAACATTCCACATCCTCTTCATCATATGATTCAAAAAGCCTGTTTTTTGCAATCTCCTTTTTTTGATTGTGTTTCCCTTTTAATTTGTCTTTTCTGTTTTTTCTTCACCGGGACACTTTTGGATGTTGAGGTTTTACGTCATTTTCCCACTGCTTTCTTTTCCTTTTATTCTCGTCTTGCTCCTTTTTCAGCCTCATTTGTAACAGTTCATTTTTGTATGGACTAGATGTTATTATCGCTGTCTGGCCCTTCTTCCGGTTTGTTTTTCTTTGTTTTATGTCTTTTCGGCTTAGTATTGCGAATAATTTGGTTTGTGACTTCGGAGTACCTACTGTCTACTAGATTTTTTTCGTTTCTCTCAACTTCATCTTGGGATGCATCTTCATCCGCAACTGCAGCTTCTGGTCTATCTGGTCCTTCATCTGTCGCTCGACCTTCTATTCCATTCGCTGCTAGTCCATCATTTTCATCATTTGGCACACCGTCTTCAGCATTAGGGGGATTATTGTTTCCAGGAATCATGGGAATGTCAGATACATCCATAGCAACAAAATCTACGTCCTAGAACACGTTTGGGTACAAAGGAAAGATGCCACACTTTCGAAATCCATTTATCGCCGTAGTTGGAACAGCTGCTTGCAAAAATGCCTCTCCAATAAGTCTGCTGATCTGAAATAGTGTTATAACTCTGCCCGGGTTGTTACGCAGGAACTTTGCACAAGCTTGAACGTAGAAAGTTTTGAAAGATGCCATAAATGACACATCCAGTGGCTGCAGTTTGTGGCTGCAGTGGGGGGGGGGGGTTAACATACGACAGTGGTGAAACTATTTCTGACCTTTTCTATAAAGTCAATATTTTTGGTATGGGTGGTATGACCATCCAGAATTAGCAGCACTGGATCTTGATCGGATGGTTTGGCGTGTTTCAAGAAATGATCAAACCATTGCATAAATATATCATCCATCCGGAGCGATAGCAGGAAAATTCGGTTCCTGGTGGAGCCTCATCATGAAGTTCAAACTTCATTCGTTTTATTGGAAATATCACAAACGGAGGAACGAAAGTGCCTCCTACTGACATGCATACTACAAATGTAGAAAGCAAACCTTTTTCAGCTGACGTAATAGCACCAGCTTGACGCCTTCCCTTGAGCGAGAAAACTTTGGTGTTCCTGGTTTGAACTGTCGAAAAACCATTTTCATCGAGATTGTATATTCGATGAGCAGGATAAAAATGTTTTTTCACTACTAGCCTCTAAACCTAACTTTATTGACTTTTGTTGAGGTAGTAAAGTTGTTCATTATTAACCAAGGTAGAAAAATACAGAGCCTACTTGATTATAACTAAATCCTAATCCATTTAATAGAATGTGAGGTTAACTTGTGCGCACAGCTGTCATGTCATGTGAAACGGGAGTCGACAAACTAATATTTAAAAAAATAAAATGCCAGTAGTGAAGTAGTGAAAAAAATGCTATATGAGCCTCGGTAGAAAAGTGTATTAATGTCTGGGATCAATTAAAAACCTCGAAGCTTCGCTTCTCGGTCTTTAATGGACCTCGACAATAATACCTCACTTTTCTACCTTGGCGCATAATTACTATTGTCTTGTACTGTTTGAAGAATGTTAAAAAATATAATATAGATGGCTATACTTTACCCGCCGTGGCCAGTTTACCCACCCAAAATACCACTCAGAAGAAGTTATTTCAACGAAGGAAAAAGGAAGAAACAAATGAAAAAAATGAATTTAGAATTTAGAAACTTATTACATATTCTTCTAATGATAACGAACATGAAGTTGTGTGGATCTAATTAATATTTGTTGTAGGACAAAAAAAAGCGCACAAAAAAGTTTAAACATGTATTGTTACAGTATTTTCTCCTTCTAGGTCTGCCGGACTATGGTGTAGAATCTTTTGATCCATTTTTTGCAGCAGAAGTCCCATACAAAACCAGAAATCCGTTATTGAATTTTAAGTTGATACTTAAAAATGTAACCGAAAGCGGATGGTCTTTATCAGAAGTTACTAAAGTAAAGTAAGTATTTTTAACATATAATAATACATTGTTGTGAACTTATTTATTTTCAGAACAGATCTACCCAATAATAAGATCGCAATCACTCAAACTTTTCCGGACAAACGACTGAATGGTTGGTATGAGTTCGAAGGAAATATTTTGGGACGAAAAGTTAAAAATTCCGGTTACTGGAATTTAACGTTGTTCGATTATGTTCAAACGCTAACAGTTTCGAGAAAACCAGCTGGTGCTTCAGCACCGCTAGAGTATCCACCTATAAATGTCAAGTGCAATTTGGAAACATGCAAAAACTTGGAATTGCATATAAGTAATTTAGCTGGAGGAAGAACTATTGTAGGTAAGATGAACAGATCTCTAACCACTATAAATAAATCGCCTGAGCACGTAATCCTTCAATTTTGAGCATCGCTAAGAGGTCGTCAACTACTAGTGACCACAGTAGAGTTATAAAGCTCCCCCCTGAGGACATCCACAAGAAGATAGGTAGGTAGGTGATTATTATCCTAGTATTTATTATGGATTAAACCCATGGAAGGTTAGATGTCTTTTGCTGTGGTAGCGGTGCTGAATCATAAGAAGTGTTATCAAATGCATTCTTTATATCTATGAAGCTCTTGCCTAAGTCCTGTGTATGTTGATAAACTTTTCGGATTCTCCATTAAATTTTAATGTCACTTTGTGTAGAATACCCTATATCTAAAATTTATACTTATCGAGATATTAATTTTTCTAATAAAAGATTGACGAGTGCAGACCTTCATATTGAAAATTCTATGTGAACATCCCCAATACCAAATAAAAAACATCTTGTCGGGTTGATCAGTAGGACGATGAAGGTAATTGGTGACAGGTCGAAAACTTTTTTTTTGTATACAGTGTTGTGAAAAAAATGATGAAAAGTTCAAGTTCAAAAATGTTAAATATCTTCATTTTTTTTAATGAAACAACCATATTTTTATTCTTTTACTTAATTCTAAGGCCGAAAATATCTAAGGCCGAAAATAAAGGCAGTTTACGTTCACTTCCCTATACCCGATCTTAAGCGTTTTTGAAATATTATCATGTATTTAAAAATATTAATTATTTCAGACTTATTATTGCGTGGGCGTAGGCCGTGTTATTTATCCTTTCATTTTAGCAGGCAGTGTATTCACCTGTCATAATTAAATAGGATTAATTGTCATTATTTGGAGACAATCAAAATTTCGTCCTTAAACCTCCAAGCATTTAGTAAGCCTTTTTATCACACCTCCGTTTGTTGCTGCAGGGAGAGACTGCTCATTTTTTATGTAGCCTCATATAAAAAAGTCTAAAGGTGTTATTTCTGGTGAGTGAGAGGTGATTAATGGATGATTTTGTGTACATTTTAATATAGCTCAAAAATGCACAGTCGGCGGAAATAGTTATTCAACCTACAAGTGTATTCATAAGGGCTAATAACAATCGAGGAAGGAATGAATGAAGGAAGATGATGAAATAAAAATGAGTAAAGAAGAAATAGAACAGGTGATAACAGAACTTAAAAATGGAAAAGCTCCTGGATATGACAATATTACATCAGAAATGATTAAAAACGTTGGACAAAAGTTGGAAGAGATATGTTGTTACAAATTTTCAATGAAATTGTAGAAGAAGAAACACTACCAAGGGACTGGCAAAAGGCAGTAATTGTACCAATTTTTAAGAAAGGAGATGTGAAAGACTGCAACAAGTATCGTGGAATAACATTCATTAGCACCGCGATGAAAATATTGGAGAAAATACTGGGGAAAAGAATCAGGTCGACAATAGAAAATACACTGGAGGAGTCACAGAGTGGATTCAGAAGTGGAAGAAGTACCCAAGACCACATATTTACTATTAAATAGTTGACAGAAAAAGCAGTACAAGAAAAAAAGAAACTATTCGTAGCTTTTCTGGATCTAGAAAGAGCCTTTGAAACAGTACCTAGAGAAAAAATGAGCAGAAAAGGGATTGAATACAAAAATGATAAAAATAATATAGAACATCTATGAGAAAAATGAGAACGCAGTCATAAGAAATAACAATATAACAGAAAATTTCACTACAAATATGGGACTAAGACAAGGAGGGAGCCTAAGCCCTTTGTTATTTATTATTTACATGGATGAGATCATTAAGAAATGCACAAAACTAAGTAAAAAAGTATGTGCAATTTGCAATTTTGCAGGGTGAACATTAGTGAAGGAGCATTTGCACACGATGTTATATTAATAGCAAAAAATGAAAAAGAACGACAAGAAAACATAAATGTGTGGAATACAGTAATGGTAGACATGGGAATGAGAATAAACAAAAAAAAACAAAAGTTATGGTCATTGAAGATGACAAAGAGGAAATAAATGTAATAATGGAGCAAGCTAAACATTTCCAGTACCTTGGAACAATAATAGACGAAAACGGAACACAGGAAGCAGATATTAATTATAGAATAGTTAAATCTAGCAAACTAGACTATGCTATGAATTCCAAATTTATAAATAAAAAAGAAATATCTAAAAGCACAAAATTAAAAGTATTTAAAACAATAGATCGACCAATACTTACATATGGATGCGAAACATGGGTGTTAACAGGACAACAAAAGAGTAAAGCCGGCAAGGGTGACGAACACGTTTTTTAACTTCTGCAATTTTTTTTTGGACAAACTTTAACTGTAACCGAAATGTCTTCCAGGACTAGAACTCACCAGTACTCGTGAATCAGTATAAAAAACTAAGTAATACAAATTTAAAATAAACCAGCAACAAAGAAAAAATACTTACGAAAAGTACTCCTATTTACACAAATTATTGCTAGGTACTGCGTATTTAACAAATCTGTTTCAGTGTCAGTGTCGGCTACCTCATCCACCGGTCGTTCCCAACATTTCAAATCCAGTGATGCCAACTGCCATCCCAAAAACCCCTAAATTAAAACCAAAACTCCCCATCTTTAAACTAAATATCCATTCAATGTTCCAGTCCGGCACGTCCTGGACCCGTTTTCTTGACTATCTGGAAGGGAAGCGTTTCTGGGAATGCTCTAGTTAACTTCTGGGAACAAAAAAGAGCTCGAGAGTGTCAAAAATATTACAATAACGGGTCACAGTGTTGCCGTCTATTCAAGTATTAATGAAGGTTCTAGAACGTGTGCTGAGACTCAGGAACTAAAATAATAAAGAATATTCGTTTTCTCTAGGGTGAGAGGAGGAATATTTAAAATTGCCGAAAACATTCATTTCACAGAAAAGAAGAATACGACAATCATCGCTTCAAGGAGAACCATGCCTACATCTCAGGGAAGCTCTACTCCCAAAATTTCTAGAATTCGGCGTAATTTTCAACCAATTTTCATCAAATTCGGTCCTGCCATTTCGGAGATTAGCCCGATCAGATAGACCCTCTAATTTCATATATCAGAGGGCCAACCATCTATTTCATATTTTTAAATGTTATAGAGACGAAGTTTATTATTATATGCAATTTTCAACGCATCATATTTAATTAAATCTAACGAATACTCACACACCTACTAATGTTTACATTTAAATTTGGCGCCATGCCATATTATTAATGATATACTTATATAATTTTTAAAGTGAAAACTTCTTTAGGCGCGTTTAGCACTTTTTTTGAGTGAAGAAAAAACATGAATTTTTCATCATCGTCACGCTTTTATGCAACTCACAATACTTTTGGTTATGCAACACAATTAACAATGAAGCGTATATAGTGTTGCATAAATCATCGTCAAGCTTTCCATGAGCTATATGTATACTGTGTATATATGTGTACCTTTTTTATAAGGGGTTTCCTTCTACCATAGGCGTACAAAAAAAGTTTTAAAAGGGATTAATTTATTTGTAAAAATTTACATCTACCATGGGAGTACGATAGAATTAAAAAAAAGGGTTGATTTATTTGTAAAAAATTCCATTTACGATAGGCTTACTATAAAATTTTTAAAAGGGATTCATTTTTGGTGTTTTTACTTCTGTCGGCAGTCCCGTGACTGGACTCTACGTTTTTTTATTTGATATGACTGTATGTTTGGTTGCCCATACCCAAATCGCTTATTAATAGAAAATCGTTCATTAATAGGTCATTAATGAATGATTTTATGTACTTTAATATTGCTCAAAAAAGCACGTTCGACGGAAAGCTTATTAACTATCAATTTTGCCTCTTTGAATATAAAGTACAACGAACTTGTCTGTCAAAATTTGTATGGAATGTCATGCTCATGTTCGAAGAGTAGTGAACAATTGTTTTTTTTATTAAAAATTTGAAAAACTTCCTTGTTTCAGAAAATATGCTTGATCGTGTAATCAACACCGCCTGGCAACCAGGATTTGTATTTTTTGGTCCTATCATAAACGAATTGGTGGGTACAGCTTTTACAGAAATTTTTAATCGAAATTTCCAAAGGTTCCCATTTAGCAGCATTTTCAAGTAAAAATTATACAATAGCCAAGAGTTAGCGGTACCTTCTAGCTATATAAGAAACTTCAAGAAGAAAACTATCATAATAAATGGGCGTGAAAAATAATAATAGCTATTTTTCGTCAGTACCATGGTTTGTACTAATCACATTTCAAAAATATTTGGATCCTACTAGACTGAAAAATTATGATAAACAGTAATGTCGGTAATAGAGATCAATGCTGTACTTATTGTAAATATTTATCCCTTGCATTTTTGTATCCAGTAAACTCCCAAATCAACCAAGGCATTGAACATCTTAATTGATGATATTTGATATCATCAACAGCCATTGAATTAACCTACGTTTTGTACAAATTTTTGTAAATTATGTTTCTGTTTTGTAATATATTATAATATTTTAATAATTTGAGTTTCTATTGAATATTAGATAAACCTCGTTCAAATAATAATGGCCATTTCTGAATGATGAGCGGAAAGTGCTTTTCAGTTTAATTACACACACGATTTTTTCTACAATCACACGATAGAGATACATATAGAAATATATATATAGTTTTTTGATATGGTTAGGACGTATATTGACCAGATGTTTTTGAAATGTTACTATTTCGTTGTAAACTGAATCACCTATATAATCTTCAGATACTTCTCTACTTTTCCATCCTACATAAGTTGAATCATGAAAATATGCAAGCGCTGAAGTAAGTTTGCTGCTTTAGAGCGTCGATAGTGTCAATCAGAGCGCAGAAATCGTCAACTTTCCGGTTATATTTGGATGTGTAAGAGCCTACTTTGGATAGTGATTGTTGAAAGAGTCAATTTTTCTATTGCTTAGTTATTATTTTATTACCATCTAGGACTCTTTGATCCTAATTTGAAAGAACTAGTTATTCAATCCAAAGATCATTATTTTGATGCTGGGCGTCCAATCTTCCGGCTAGTTAAGTACTAGTATTACATCGACGTTTTTTAGCCCTGTGAAGTCTTCATGATGTTGGTAATCCTTTGTAATATTACATTGTCAGTAGTACGGAAAAATGGGGACCTATATCTTATCTCGGAAAAGTACTGATCCCGAGAGATTTGATTAGTTAGGTACCACCAGTCAGAGGCTTCGAGTCCTTGACACCTCAGTCTTTAGGCTTTTTGTAATCTTGGTTGTACTTTTATGTGAAGAGACTAGTTGTCCTTATCAGGCTTAACATTATTTTCTTTGGAGAAGTCCTCTCTTGGGTGCTCTAGTCCTCGGAATTTATATCTGCAATGAGTGCTTCACTTTCGAAGATTATATGTGATACTGTTTCCTCCTATTCCATGTACAACCGACAGATATATTCATCCTAGTATATGCCAATTGTATGCATGTATGCGTTTATTCCTTAGGGTACAGTGACCAGAAATTTGCTGTTTTCTTGCTTTGGCACATGTCTGATCTTTTGTTAGAACTCACCGAGATCTACACTCCCGTGCTTCATTTTTTGGTATCCCAAAAACTGGTCCAGGACCAGTAAATGCAGTTTAAGATCCCTACTTTACTAGGGTATCTGCCGTTTCACCCTATTGTGGTTTACCAGGTCTAAGAATTTTTTCCCAAAGATGCGTAGTCATTGCACCTTGGCCTAGCACCATGGACACCGTTGAACGATGCTGCATAAACTATTCCATAATATTATTTTTTCAAGAGATCTAATGTGTATTGAACTTACAGCATTAAGTTCAAATTCAGCCTTCTGGCTGAATACCGATGTGTAATTACCACAAATACCTATCACATAGTTTATAATGAAATAACTGTACTGAAAATTGTACATCCCACAGTCCTCGAAATAGAGACGAATTTTTCATTTTCAATAAAGTAGAAGTGGCGCCAAAGAAAAAAAGTTTACAATAAGGCCAGTATGTCTGGCATCATCGGTCAACGCCTTGCGTTGAGAAACTAAAAGAGGCAATGAATGAACTTTCACCGCCTAATGTGACTATATTTTGTCGAAATTTTAATACAGGGACTAACTATTGTCCGTCTCTTTGTTAGTTTTTATGTAACACTCAAATATTATATTTTTCAAAGCTATTATCGCACACATTATAATGTAATAACGGTGAATTACAATGTATCTAGATTAATAGAGATCCGGCATCGATACATACGGGAAACCCAAAACCTTGGGCCAAAACGTTGACCTACCCCGGTATCTAGGAAAGAGAGAGTACCTACGTTTCTTCATTTTAAATTTTTATAAACAGTATATTCAGTACTTTCTTCGTTTCATTTTGTGACTCAGACGAAATTAAAGTGTGCCATGAAAGTCAACATCGTCATTACAGTTCTGTTCTGTTGTTTTTTCACAATTATTGCAGAAAATGATAATGATTTTGATATAGAAGATGAAGGGATTTGGGGCCCACTATTAATAAAATGGGCTACTAGTCAATCCACTACTCAAAATAATAGGTAAGTAAGATTTAACTAAATAAAAACAACACAGGGTAGTTTGATAATTTTTAAATGTATCTACATTTTATTTTTACAGTAAAATACCTGCTTTATTTGTGTTCAGTTCATTTTATTGAAATTGTGATTGATTTCACTGAATTCTTAATTCTTATAACATGTATATTAGTTGAATCAAAGTGTCTTTTAAGTATGGAATAAATACATTATTTTCTAACCCAAAAACTTGAAAAAAAAATGATTATAAAGGCAATATTGGCAATTTTTTTTTTAATTTTCGAGTACAACACCTTGTGTTTGGTGACATTTGTCATTTTTTGATTAGGTATTCTCAACGAACTGATTCCAATGAAGTACGACACTCCGGGTCTAGCAGACAGAATTTGAAATAAAAGGACTCGCATAATAAATATTTCAAATCTATTGCAGAAAAACTAGCCTTTTCTTCCATAAAAATGTTTGACGTTCGGTGACAGCTGATTGATTTGTATATTATGTTGTATGTTATTCGCAATAACCGAAATCCCCCCCTGCCCGAACTTTGCCAACGTTATAGATATGACCTCCGAACAATAAACATAATAGAAGAGTAAACAGACGTATTATCTGATGCCACCATAAACAATGTCAAAGTTTATTTATTTATTTTTCTTAATTCCACAAATATTGCCATGTATTATTTGAATGTAATAATCATCCAATGACTTAAATTTTTTTGTGGTTCCACAATATATGTCCTTTAATACATATAATTGCGATAAATGTATAAAAAGCGATTCAATTAATCTTTGATAATATACAAAATTTCATCGTTTATAAACAGTATGTCAATTTGAAATGTAATTCTGCATTTTTCAGAAAATGTGGCAAAACCGCTTATATTGAATGTTTACATTTTTTGACAGCTGTTTGTTTCGATATTTACTAAATATGTTACGGCTGCTCTGTATTCAACTGTGTTAGATATTGTGAAGAAATTTTAATGTAGATCAATTAAGGATACATTAGTTTAAATCATATTATCAAGTCAAGATGATGAATCGTTGTGTTCTATGCAAAAAATAAAGTATAAGTGATGTTTACAATACATCCTTTCACATGTAAGAAGCAAGTTCTACAGTTACAGCTAAAAACGCTGACGTCAAAAACATTTGACATTTCCTCTAAAATATGCAGAACAACACGTCTCATTCATCGTCCTAGCATAACTTTCCCTTTTTCCGTTTCAAAGAGAATCCCTTTGGTGCGAGACTTTTCAACAACGCTGTATTTGCATATTTCATTCCATTATAGATAGGCTGATTTCATAGTACTAAATCATGTAAGTATAAGTAATTGTTAACGAACTTCAACAACTTTGTCGCCAACTTCACTTATATAGTCCTACTTAACGCTATGTCCGGTAATATAACTATATAGGTATAGACAAAACCGGACAACACTTGAGAATACTCCCGATCCCCACTACTACCAAATCAACTTCACCGTACATAGACAAGCATAAAGCGACACTTTCATTTCATTTTTGTTTACTTAGCGATCTGTCTGAACAACGAGGTTAAGTCCTGTCCGAGATAGAAATTGTCGTCGTTCACTTGAGGTGGGCACTTGGGAGAGAGAAATGTTGGAGATATTCTTCATTCCGTCACGTATCAGTAGCGACACGACATACGTTTGTAAATATTGCTGTGATAAAAGTATTTACAATAAAGTTTCTCCCTTAAATTTAGTATGTGTTTGCATTATTACAAATTTTAAATATCCACGCCCATGGTTGATTTTTTTGCTGGTTCATTTTGCTGCAAATCTGTCGGCGGTGTAAGGATGATAGTGAACTAGTACACATAGTATTACTGTTACGTAAAGTTTTGATTGTTTTAGGCAAAGTCGAGTAATGCTAATTCCCATATCTCCTAACACCTTCGTAGCAGAAGATAAAATCAGTAATGTGTCGATTCCAATGGAGAGTAAGGTAATACCTGGCAAAATTATATCAAATACTGCGAATAATCCACCAAAACCTCTGAAAATTGTAAATAACAATATACCAACAAACGTTCCACCAAAAGTTAAACCTATGACCGGAGGTAGACAAGTATCAGAAACTGATCTTTACCTTCTGGGAGCAATAGAAAAATTGGTATATAAGGTTGATTTTATGGAGAAAAGATTGAGAAGAGTTGAAGAAATGCTGTATTATAATATGGCTGGAAATAGGATAGATGCAGGTAAGCCAAAGGAGAAAAAATATATTTTTTTAGTTATAATTTTGAAACTTTATTCTAGAACCTTGTCCCACCAACTTCACCAGAGTTGCACATGACTGTTACCATTTCAACATTGCAACGGGACGAGAACTCGATTGGAAAGCAGCCAATAAGCTTTGTAAAAAGATTGGAGGATTTTTAGCCGAAATGGAAACTATCGAAGATAATCAAGATCTTGTAACATTTATTCAGGCAACTCAACAATTAAGAGGTACCTACATAATTTATAACTTAAAGCTTCCTCAAATTCTGCATGGTTAGTTCAAATGAAGAAATGGGAAATGCTGAAAAAGTTTTAAGATTTCCCTAATAAAAAAATAATTTATTCTAGGACGAGATTTCTGGGTAGGTGGCTTGAATCCTGGACTTCTTTGGATATGGAGCAACAGTGCTAGACCAGTAGCGGCACCTGGTTCACAAAACAACAAAGAAAACCCCTCAGCTGCCATTCAGGGTGAAGGAAGATGTTTGAGACTGGCTTACAATTCTGCGTTACGATCCTATAATTATAAAGGCACAGACTGCTCCATAAGGTACAATTTGATCTGCCAATCGCCAGAAACTACTTCCAGTAATGAGATTAAAAGATTAGGTAGAAGCAAAAATATATTAAGCGACTAATCGAGTCAGAAATAGATATTAGCAAGACTGAAAAATTATACATTCAGAAGAGCGCTCTTATTTTATTTTATATATTTATTCAATAATGTATTTAATAAAATTATTTATTTACTAAATGTTTTTTATTCCACGTGGAAAAATGTGAAAAGTCGATCCACGGGTGCTCCAGTTAAAAAATAAAGTTACCCTCCGAGATGACATTACCAAACAATTCAACTTATCTATATACCAAGTATGCGATTCGCTATGGAGAAACCCACCCATCAGCATCTTCCAGGCGGAAATTAATGCAACGGAAAGATGTGCAGAATTCAATATGGATAGGAACTATCGTGGGCAGAATATTACAAAACCTCAGATCTCCACCCTCCAATCAAATACCGCTCTCATAAGCTCTTCCATCTCCTGGATACCAACGAAAACCACCGAGGGCAAATCCAATATCTAAAGGCCAACAATTGTACCGCCCTTCCCAAAATTCTGAGGAAATCCTTTGAAACCAAAATTCAACATACCACCGTCGACAACGTGTGGTATGTTAATTACCAATCTCCTGTTACCAGGCAATACACTCCAACGAAGAAACTTCTGAACTACTAAACCGTTTACAATGCAATAAAGAAATGCTGGAGAATCATTTTCAAGGTTACCGACTCACCCACCTCCTTAATCAGAGTCATCACTGACTCCGGAACTCATAATCAAGTCCTCTCCAAAACGGAATTTTCCTTTACGACTTCAATCACAAATGCGACTCATCAAATGCCAACCCTCGATCTCCCTATTGTACCGAAATATTGTACACGCTGGTACAGAGCAATACATTCATTGAATCTAATGCCAAAAGCTTTTACATAGTTGCATAACTGCGGAGGACACTATCATCTGACCGACAAATGCGATGGCGATGGTTGTAAGAATTTGGAGAGTGAACAACACGCTACATTCAACCCGAAATGGCGAACCCTTCCTGCTTCCCGTGAAATGCTAATCGAGACGTCTTGCTACAACTATATAACTGTTCTGTTTAGTGACAAAGGCATACTTCAGTTTCACGCCTATCTAATTGAGATTTCTTCAACTCCCTCATATTCTCCGCTTCATCCTTTCCAGCCGATTTCAAGATGTCTGGGCATAAATTCTTGACGGTAATAGCAGAATAGCATGTTCCCCGGGGATCATTCCTCTACTCTACTACATTGTTCTCTTAAGATCATAATTACGTATTCTGGAACATCAAGGAGGGAGCATGAAACATGGAAGAAAGCCACAGCGATGACAAATTTCTTGATCAATCATAAAACCGTGTTTCTTTATAGACACGCTGCGCATATTTGAATCTGTCATGTGTCAGTTTTCAATTTGAAATTTTAAACCATTTACAAATACAATTATTGTTAAATTATAATAAAAAATAACGGCCCAGTGTTGAAATGGTAATAATAATTATTATGCTACAATATACCGATCGTAATTTTCCTTCATTTCTTCTCACAACAACAATCTTTGAAAATTGTTCCCAGGTAACACAGACCTCTCCGCGAGATCTCTGAGAGGTTATAATTAGGATCTTATGCGAACTCCTATTGCGAGGTCCCGGTGATCGCTATGTGCTGTAGCTAAACGAAATTCTCACTGGTGTCTCCAGGAGAAATCTCGGAGAGCTCACATTCAATTTTCCAGGTTTCATCTTATTGCGAGTTCCTAAAGTTATCTCGGACGTAACTTGAATAAGAAATTCTTATTGCGAGTTCCTAAAGTTATCTCGAATGTAACTTGAATAAGAAATTCTCGCTGCGAGTTCCTATAAAGTTATCCTGAATGTAACCAGAACAAGAAATTCTCACTGCGAGTATATGGTATTTATCGATGCAGTTATATGTTTACATTTACACGCGCCATTTAGTTTTAGTTATAGTGGCGTCTGGCGATTAGGTAGGTACTATGATTACTGTTCTGTTTATTATAAAAATAAAGAGATTATTATTTGTTTGCATAAATATATTTGTTTTGTGTGAATTTGACTGGATAGGTAACAAGGTAAGTGCAGTTTTTCACAATATTCTCATTTTAAAAAGGGTGTATTTGTTGTGTAGGCCTACTAATTGTACTGTTAATTTGGACGCCATTTTAGATTCGTGCTGATACCCAGCAACCGCCAAAAAGGAATTGATTCGTTCAAATTATATAATAGTTTATCCATAGTTCCTAGGGGATTTAATTGGCGTATGGCGAAGATGTATTGTATATTCAGTCCTAAAGGGAAAAGAAAATTCCACAGACTTACATTTTACTTAAATTAATTAAACGCTGCATGTTCTTCGTTGCTAATTAGAATCCTATTTTGATATTTTTATAGAAATTTCAATGGAATTGGGGGTTCTGGTCCCAAGGATCATCATGGACGCATGTTCAAGAACATTTTTACAAATGAACTAGGAATGAAATGCTCATGGAAGGGACAAAGAGGCAACATACGATTGGAAAATATGAACTTTATGTGTAAGTAAAGTTTCAGACTAGTTTATTTGCTTATTGGTACAGTATAATTTGTAATACTCTTATCCCATTCATTTTACCTATTATGATGACCATTTGTGTTGATTTGTTCATTTACAAAGTATGATGTTCACAGAGGAAAGTTAATTATTTAAAATTGGAGATAGATTGGTATGTTGTAAACGAATATTTTTTCGGTAATGATTATAAAACATTTCCATAAGAATTGTAGCGGATTTTTTGCTCTTCACAATTTCCATTTATTTAATTTGTATTCTATAGAAAATAACTTAACACATAATTAATTGTGTTGTTTTGGTGTATGCATTTGTATTTTTCTAGATGTACTGAAACAGACATGGAAAACCACTGACAAAGAATTTGAGATATTTTCCCAAGATTGGTTGAGACACTGTTCACAAAGAAAAAAAGGGAGGATTTAAAAAATAATTAAAGTTAGTCAATATGGAGAATGGTAAGTCAATGTTTCCTTTGTAAAGGTATTACTAAAGCTCATATTCAATAGATTCAAGCGTGATACCTGATATGAGCACAGTTTTACCTCACACAAACATGTTTTAATACCTTGACACCGTATTTTACTAGCACTGTTTCTGGGAAAGATTAAAACTATGTTTTTCTATGGTATTATCCTCCTTGAATACTAGTTGCGTTAGGATTAATTACTAGAACCAGTGCTAATTTTGACTAACCAAAGCTACCTTTCAATCTATATCCTTATATTCACAACTTTATGATTAAGCATGGCTACACAAGTAGGATTATACATATAGGACAATTAAGTATTGATATTCTCCTAAAGATAATGACATAGTTAACAAAACTCGTGTCGCGGTAATGGAAAATTTGTTTTGGTGTTTGTTAAAACTGTGCCAAAGGTTCCAGTATGATATCCGAGATATCCAGTATGCCAAATCAAATTGTTTTTTTTTATATTGAAATCATAGCTATACAGAGTTGTGATGTTATTATTATAAATATGTGTTGGTGTGTAAACATTTCTTATTTTCAACCAACACTGAGGGGTATCCAAAGAGCAATGAAATATATATTTTTTGTATTAATATCCCGAATATTATGGTTTACTATTTGCTTTCAGGTCCACACCGAAGGTGATAGCTAGCAGCTCATTTCTTTTTATTTCTTTCTTTTATTTTTTATGTATATTAAGTTTTTATAAAATAAACTTAAATTAGTTCATTGGCTGTTTAAATATTCATGCTCTCTTGTGGTCATAATAATATAGTATTCTGATCTTGATTTTCAGTTTCTCCCACGAGCTCTCAAAGAATCTGCGGGATGTATATGATCCTTTTTTTACTTTTAAAAGATAAACTTTAGTCACTATCGTACATCGTACCTCCTGGTAAGTTTTACATGTTGAAAAAGAAAACATTCTTAATAAAATGGAAACATATTTTTTTTACAATTATAAAACAATCTGCGGCGAAACATTAAAGTTAGTTTTGATAATATCTAATAGAAAACAACTAATTCCTCGCCACAATGGCACACTGGGCATTGAGGATATTGTGAAATCTTGCTTTTAACCTGATCAAATCTGATGGGGTAAATTTGCATTCTCATTCAACTTTTTATTCAGTCATGATTGAGAAAGTTTTTCAATCAAATGTAAAATGCAGATTTTTTCAGGTGAAAAGTTAAGAATTTACAATATCGGATGTCACTGTCCAGCATATGCCATAGTAACGGGGAAGTAGTTGTTTTCCATTAGATTTTACAAATAGTAACGTTTTTCCTAATTCTGAAATTATTTTTTTCAATTTAATAGTTTCCTTTTTCAATATAGAATATCTTACACTAGTCTCAATGCGAACTCTTGAAGACCACGCCAGAAGCATTGCATGCGAATATCGCAAAGTGACCTCTCATGGATCTCACAAAAGGCTATATATGTGAATTTCCTACAGAACTCGCCAGAGGCACTGCCTGCGATGATCACACAACGAGCTCACAGAGACGTCTATATGAGCAATAAATGAGAATTTCCCAAAGTAGTAGTAACAAGATGTCACAGAGAACTCGCCAGGGTGTATTGTTCGGGAATTTCCACGTGAGATATCTCTAAGACTTCGCTGAGAATATCCCGGCGGCGGACATTTGGAGGAGATATAGAACTCTCAACAACCTCTCAGAGAGGTTACAAAAGTTGTCACAATTTCTTAAAAAGAGATCGCGGGGATATCTTTAGGACCTCTTTGTGTTGCCTGGGTTATTTATTATTATTTCATTGAATATGTATGAATTAAACATCAGAGTATTAAAAAGTGAGGTTAATAGTCCACAAAGTCAAATAAATTCACTGTCATATTATTCCGTGTTCTTTGGATGATCCCTTTAATTTACCCAGTAGAAGCATGAGGGAGTCATTCTTCTATTAACGTTCGATTGAATGACGTTCAAGAACACCATTTATCGCCTCCTTTCTCTCGGTTGTACTACTCCCCGGTTTTCAAGAATTGGGTCCCTTGGCAATCGGTGGCAAAACGGGTGAACAGAAACAAGACCATAGTCATAAAAGTGCACCGGGAATAGACTGGACCGCATACGAAAAATACACTTCTGTACGAACCAAGTCTACCAAAAGCGACCTGCGAACCGTCGCAAGACACCAAGTAGTAGGCATTGCGTGATGAAAGGCGCATCAAATAGCGCGGAAGAAAAACCAAAATCACTCCTGTGCACACTGCTCCACTTCAGGTACCTTGAAACCCAAACAGATCCTGCAGTTCATATAAGGAATATGATTACGGGGGTAATTGGAAAGAGGAGGCGTCACAATTTGGTCACCGAATCAAAGGTGCAGCTGGTAATCTTGAACCACCCTGACATGTCTTGATTCAAATTTAAAAAATCGGGATATAGGAAGGGCGAATGAAGTACTTTATGAATGTATTTCGAAATTTTATTAAAATCTCATTAATACAAAATTAATAAACTCTTAAGCTTCAAATGGATTACCATTACTATAAGATAATTTTTGGAAATTAGAACAAAATAAAAACTACTAAAATTATATAAATTCAACAACTTATAAAGCCGAACTGTGGCTAAATTCTTTTAGTGTCTCCAAATCTCTCATTAGCATCTGCATTGTACTCCTTGTTTTTGGATACTCCAAATCTCTTTCTACGTTAACTGTCTCTTCTAGCAGACCGACCTGTTTTTCAAAATCATCTAATCTTTCTTCTACAAGAGCATATTCATGGACCAAATGCTCTAGTAAGTTCAATCGACAGTCGGCTGAATCTATGATGGCTTCTGGTCGAGGTATTATAGGACTATTGTCCATTAGAGTATTTAAGTCGTCAAGTTTAGACATCACGCTTTTACCTGAAAAAATTCCAATTATTATTGAAATTCGAGTGAATATTAGAAAGAAAATAATATTTGAAAAATATAAATAATCGTAGATAAGAATTTTACCGTCTTTCAATAACATCATCAACATTGAGCTTTCATTTTGAGATTCTTTTTCAACGTCAAAGTCGTTTTTAAGAAATTCAGGAACTTCACTCTCTATTTTCGTTTTAGTATCTTCGAGTTCTGGTTTGCTTTTCTCAGGTAGACATTTTTTATCCCAAGGTTTCGACCACAGGTACAATTTTGGATGGTTCTTCACTCTAGCAACAAAAAACTTGAAATAAAAATTGTTAAAAAAGTTTTTGTATGATCATTATTCAAAGACCACTTTACCACATAAATTTTTATTCGCAAAATAGACCATACTGCAACAAAAAATGACATATGTATGCGGTAAATTGCCGGTCTGTCACTAGAGTTGTCGTCAGGTAGGGATATTGTTTTGACGGGACGTAAATGAAATTTGAATAGAATATAGTTAGGAAAATGATTAGTTTGATAAACAAAAAAAGCAATTAAAATATTTTATAAAGATTTAAACGCCACCAAAAAATTTTTAATGTAAACACTCACTACTTAATAGAAAAAATACTTACTCAGCTATCTTCAACTTCATTTTCAAACTCTGTTGAAACTGTTCAAGTTCTATTAATCCTCCCGACAAATCGTGACACTTCTTCAATTTATCAAACCTCTTGTGTAAGGCATCATCGTCTCTAGTATGGTAATTTCCGACAGGAAGCACACCTTTCGTCAACCAATCTTGATCGTGATAATACTTTCTGGTCGATCTTTCTCGAAGTGGATTTTGACAAATATAACAAACATACTTATCGGGAACTTGACTTTCTCTCTCGATGTTGTTGCAATATGCGTGTTGCCAACAGAGGCATAATTCGCATTGGATCATCAATCCATCTTCTTCCATAAATCCGCAAGTGCAGTTAATGATTTCTTCTTGTTTCATTCTGACGATCTTAATTACTTCTCCGCCTTCAATTATTACATTATTAGAGGAAGGACTAGGATTAGAAAGAGGAGGTGGTTCTATTTTAGGAGTAAGAATAGGAGCACCTAATCGAGAAGAAGATTGTGGTGTTTGTTGTGATAATGATGGCATTGGTAGTAATGGTAATGGTGGAGTTTTAACTGTTTTAGGTGAAGGTGTGGAAATAGAATTAAGTGAAAATTTTGTTTCAGTTTTTTCTGTACCTTTTATTATCTCTATACTTTCTGTAAACGCTGACTTGCGCTTTGACGGTGGTTTGTAGTGTTCCTCAACTCTTCCTTCAGCTGTAACAAAATAATGCAAGAACAGTTAAATACATTTGACAAAATATGGGATTCATGCTTCTTACCTACAGAATTGTCTGTCTGAGGCCGATGAACAGGTAGTAAAGTCTTAATGCCAGTAGAAGATTTACTCTTTAACAAAGTAAGTTCTTCCTTTTTTGAGACACTATCACTCTTAATTAATGCCTCCTTGAATTTTAGGTTTGAATATGGTGGACTAGCATTTCCTGAAATTTGTGGTTGTTGAACATTACTGTCCTCTTGTTTGTTATATGGTTTGGTATTCAACAGTTTTATAATTTCTTGATCTTTGGGTTTCGAAGGAGCTAATTTAGGTTTTATTTGTGGTTTCAATTCAAGCATTTCTTCCATAGTCGATGCTGAGTTCTTGGGAGTTCTTGGTGACGATGACTTCGGTGCTGTTTTTAGAGGAGGTTTTTGAGGTCCTAAACAATTACACTTTAATTAGAGATAGTATCCAGGTAGTGGAATACTAAATGTGTAAATGGGCGTAACTACAAGCGTTGACAAGCATGTGTATGATAATTTTGCACAAGCATTTGGATTATGCAAGCTGCTTGATGCATGATTGAGTTTTAATGCTGAGTTTCCACAAGCCACCGTGTGGTGGCCAAGAAATTTTACGATTGCTTGATCATGCATGTTTGTCAAACTTGTAGTTATGTCTGCAGTGGCTCTAATAAATGAATATAACTTAACAAATTTTTTTAAGCAGGTGTTTACTAAGATATACATTAAAATGGAATAAAATGACTGAAATAAATTATTCTGAAGCTATGTGGAAACTTAAACAGAAAATTTTGAGCTATTTATAATAAAAAGTCGGTATATATTGAAATAAGATAGATGTAGAATATTAAATCATATTCTAGGAAAGTTGAAAAAATGTTATAGGCACCGAGAGGATAACAGTATGTTAGGAATTATAAACATTTCAAGAATTAATCTAAATTATAAGCCAGGTTGAAACATTATTTCCATTTTAGTCCATTACAAGATAAAAATAAAAGTGCATTCAATTTCTACCTTTCATTAAAAATTAAATACATTGCAATCGATTCTCAAACATTTGAATATTGGTACAAAACTTGAAAGCTTCAGCTTGTGTGTTAGTGAGCAAAAATTAGTCAAGGTTATTGGAGACTGTTTGTTTTGGTATTGATAGCACAAATCGTCAATTGTTTATCATTTATGTTTACTCAAATTTTATCATGGATCGAAAATTTTGTGTACTTAAACTTATTATATTATAGTCAGAATTTATGGTCGTGGCTAAGTTAAGAATTCTGGAACCGTTGACGAAATCATTTACTTGATTGAAACAAATATTTGATTTATAATGGACTATTTCACTAGAGTGTTTTTCAGTGGAAAAATACCATAGCAACGGCATATTTTTTACTGACAAAAAAGTTACTTACAATTACCTTGACAAAATTAACTTGTGATTTTCACAGCGATTATTTCGTTCCTATTAATTTTGACCAATCGCTATCAAGAATTGGTATGTCAAATATAAATTTTAAGTGGAAATATTACTTAACAACTGACAACTTAGCTGTCAGCAGTTTTTCCGGAAAAAAAAATTCATGCAAGTTTGACAAGTTGCCTTGTATGAAGTAATTACCTTTCCTAGCTTGAAAGTTATATTGTTCTTATTATTTTAATAAAAAAAAATGTATTAAAATAAAATGTTTATTTAACTCAGAAAATAATCTTACCAAATATCCCTCGTGCATCTTTCTAAGTAATCTGTTTTAACAAATAGCATTCGCGTGAAGTGGAAAAATCCTCGTCTTCGACTCGGATTTTTAAAACCACTCTCGCTCACGCTATTTGTTAAAACAAATTACTTAGAAACTCGTTTTTCCGAATATTTTCGGAAAAATTAAATGCACTAGGGATATTACCTACGACAAAATTTTAATTTTTTCAAGGTGCGTTGATCAAAGCAAATTTTGTTACCATGGCTATGATATTTAAAGTTATAAATGAAACTAACAGTTTGATATGATGATATGTCAATATCGAAATAATTATCAATATCCTTTAATAATTTTCATAAATTTTTCAATTAAATAGTGGAATTAATTAGAAACAGTTAGTTTCATTTATAACATTAATATGAGTAGATTCCACAAAGTAAGGGTCCAAACAGTAAATTCAGCTATGATATTTATTTAAAATGTCATTGTGTTATTTCTTGTTAAAAAATGTCAGATTAGTTCAGTTCAAAAATGAGTGTTTCCGAAGAAAAAACAGATTTGGAATACAATCCATTGCAGAAATTAAAAAGACAGAGTCGGAGAA
Organism: Lochmaea crataegi; assembly: GCA_947563755.1. Taxonomy (NCBI): domain Eukaryota; kingdom Metazoa; phylum Arthropoda; class Insecta; order Coleoptera; family Chrysomelidae; genus Lochmaea; species Lochmaea crataegi. Next base: position 76,237,258 of record OX387423.1, read on the forward strand.
TATATCTCCATATACATGTGTCTCCAAAGCTTGCTGTTGGCGACAGTTTTCGCAGTTTTTATTGATAAGAGATTATAAGCTTGAAAAGCATACTCCAGATGAAGAATTAGCAAAAATTGTGGAAGATTATCCTTACAATGAGAATAAAAAACAGAGAGAAAGTGTTATCAAGTTTTAATTATAAAAATAGACCCATTTACCGACATTGTTTTTAGATCTGCCCGTTTGGTAAAGGACTCAAAACGAAAGCAACTTCAAGGTAACCAAGAGCCAGAAAAGAAAATTCGAAAGCCCTTACAACAGAAGAATTATTGGAAATGATAAAAATTCATGACGAAGACACCCTAGACATCCTACAGAAAAAAAATATTTCACTTATTCTCTTTTGAACTTGCCTGGCGAGTTGACGAAGCAGCGAACTGCAAAGTACATTATTTTCAACAAGAATTACAATCCCATATTTTCAAAAGCCTTGGTCAGTAGAAAATGGTTGGTAAGAAACAACACTAAAAAAGATCTTTGTCCTACTCGTCTATTTTTAAAATTATTGGAAAAAAATACCAATCCAGAAACAAAACAAGTGACAGGCTTTTTTTGACAGTCCATCCAAATTGGAAAAAAGGAATTTGATAGAAAAATATGCGTATTGGAATCAACAACATGTCAAAATGGACCAAATGGAGTAAATACCAAAAAATTTAAAGTAACAAACCATTCACATCGTTCTTCCACTATTTCTGCCCTTGCAAAAAAGGTGTTGGTGAGCAAGAAATTAACAGGACATTCCCATGTCAACTTTTTGAAACCTCATTTGCAGTTGTACTCTGAACTTAAGAGAAAAAGTAAATTTTCCTAGTACGAGTTCAAATATACCGCGAGTACATGTTCTACAATCAAATCATAATGATAAAAATAACGCACAAACGTTTAAGTATCATCACTGTAATTTTTATATAAATAAATGTTATTTTTTTGTTTATGCTCCATTGTTAAATAAAAGTTCTCATTTTGTTTTTTGTCTTTTTCTCGTGAAATAGTCATGTCGAATACCTCTTGAGAAAAAATTTTGTAGGCAAAATTGTTCTCAAGGTTTTATTTGTTGCTTTTCGGCAATTTTGCTCACGGCTCGTGGTTTTGTCAAAAATGTCATTCGCGAAATTGCCAAGCAACAAACTTTCATACGTTTTGCAGACAAATTTTTTTCTCTTAGGATATTATAATATATGATAAAATGTCACTATGACAAAAGGAAACCAGTGATTAGAAAAAGTTTCAAACATATACTTGGGTCAGAGTATTAAGCTGAGCTGATTGAAAAATCGATTACAAGATTGATTCTAGAAAGACTTAAATAAAAGGGAGACTTAAATAAAAGAGTAATAATGGCAAGAATAATTACTTAAGAAGTGATTCTCCAACATGTAGTCATATTCCTCTGCGTAAGCAATGAAACAAAACAGTAGTTGATATTACAAACAAAAAAACTTATATAATTACTTTTTTTGAAAGAAAAATTCATAACAGCATAGAGAAGTTGGAGAGGGTTCTCACTAGAGTTAAAAATTTTATTATTCCTTGAAATACAAATCAGACATTTATTGAAAGTATTATTATTAATCATATTAATGGATTATTAGGAGTACCGAATAATTTTTGATTTTTAAACTTGCATGCATGCTAAATTTTGGGTCAATTTTAATAGGTGTTATTTTATCGGTGATCAAACTAATGCGGTTTTGATTATCAAATAAATTGATTTGTTCTCAGAATGATAGATATGTCACCAAACTATATCAAAACGATTATCTATAAATTTATGTTCAATCATCCGAAAACGCGAAAAGTTTTGAAATAATTAGATAAGGGCACGGAAAATTATTGAAGAAGGTATACACATACTCATGGCAGAGTACATTGAAAAACTGCAACTTTAAATGCCAATAGCAAAGTAACCGAATTACCTAATAAATAATCCGAAAAGGGTGAGTTTTGGCACAATTAAATGTTGAATTTTATACCTGAAAAGGTATCTTGGTGAAATTACCTATAATAAAATGAGTTTATGACCTTGTTTTGCGAAATTACCAACACCCTTATCATTTTGAGAACACAGTTATTATTTCGAACATAATACAGTTTCTTTGGACATAAGTTACGATGATTAGTTTATTTTGGATACAAACTGTTACACATTTGGTATGTTTGGAGACAAAATTATAAATCTGAGAAAAAAAATAATTTCTGGAATTAAAACTAATAAAATCAGAGGATTTTGTTTGATGACAAATAGTTATTTTGGTGATGAATAGATTTGTTCTTAATTTTAGTATGTTTATTTAATTCATATTCCCCCTCTTGTTTTTCTTCTTCCTCCTCCTGTTGTTCTTGTTCTTCTTCCTCTTCCTTCTCGACTGCGTGCTTTCAGATCCTGAATTTTTTTACCCTTATACCTCTTCCTACCCTCTCCAGCTTACTTTACCCTGTTGGGAATTATTCCACATCGTATGGCTGTGTTTTGAGCTAATTTGTCTCACCTAATATATACAGTCGTCAGAAGCAAACAAGAGCCCCGAGTTGGCGTGTCCATGTCGCTGAAGTTGTATTTTTGTAGTAACAATCGATATTTCCAATCAAAAACCAGTTATCGATACCATACGTGTCAACTATAAAAAAATATGCCAACAAAGTCGAATCTGTTTACACATCAGGATCATATGGAATAGAACCGTCGAATCCAGCCGTTTGTTAACTTTAGTTCAAATCTATAGTGTGACCAATTGGTATATTTAGAATTGTTACTGTTACCAGTGTTCATTGTATGGTTAAAAATTCGATTTTCTTAACAACGGCCGCAGGTTAAAGTGCATAACAGTGTTAATGTTGGAATATACACTTCACCACTACCAATTATCTAGGTCTTATATATTTAGTTTTTGTTATAAACAAGAATGTAAGGCAATAATGTTGTGTGATTTGTGGAATATATATATTAAATTCTGTTCTACTTCAACTTTACTTCGTTTGCCTTATTCAAACCCAACAGTTATATATTATATACCATTATTTACTCAACAACATTGTTAAGTTTCACATTACAAAAATGAATAAGTCTTGATAAAGACAGATTGTTCTTTAATTTATGAAGCAAATAATAACGTATAAAAATATAATGGCAGATATTAAATAACAGCTTACATCAAAAAGAACGCAGTCCAGTGTTGCCGATGCAAAAATAAAAATTATCCGAAATTCAAATTATCAGAATTTGTCAAAATTACCAAAAAGAATACTGTGTTGTCTAAATAGAAGTCTTCGACCCCAGTCAATATTAAAAATCCCCCAATAAAATAGCCGTTTCATACACCCTGTCCGCAAAAAACTCGAATAGTTATTCAATCCAAAAATTATCCGGTTAGCGAAATTGTCTGAAAATCGGATAATTATCCTCACATTGACTACACTGATGCATCCTCTAAAATTGATGTATATTGATAAAATAATTCGGTCATATTATTTCGATCATGTTTACAATTTACTAATTAGAATCGTCAACATTGGCTGGTTGCGATGACCTTTCTTTTAGTTCGTATATTTTCCGGGGATCTTGTTTGCTTCTGCCGACTATATCAACTATGGTTTCGACAATTAAAAAGTGACACAATTTTTCCAACAATTGTATTAATCTACTTGATAATATACATTTGTGGAAAAATTAGCAAACCAAAAATTACCTGGAGATCTATCTAGATTTTCGCCAACTGTTCTTGCATATGCTAAATCAGCAACATTTGGAGTTGAATCCAGAAACTTGGTATATTCAGGATGATAATGTTTTACATGCATTTGAGCTAAATTTTCTCTTCTGAAAGTTTTTCCACATCCTTCTATGGGACATTTGTAAGCATCATCTTCAAAGAGAATTTTTAGGGAATTTGAATCGTCTGAAAAAAAATAGTAGGTAGGTATAGAGTAATACAACAAACATAAGATGACTAGAGTTGAAACATTACCTTCATCTTTCTCTTCTTTGATATTTACTTCTGGTTGTTCAACTGGTTCTATTGGTGCAACCACAGGTGGAGGTTTTTCCTTTTCAGGAGATTTTGCTGGAGTTAGAACAGCTGCATGCTTCCGTTTTCTTCTCATAACAAATGAAAAATCAAACATGTTTTCATTCAGATTGTCATTTGGATGTTCTTCCATGTATTTCATAATGTCTGCCTTTGATCTAAATCGTTTATTTTCAGGACTGGAAAAATATTAGTAATTGTTAAATAATATACATTCCACACTTATATTGGTTACTTGCAAATTACACAAAAAATACAAATATACCTGACAATGATTGTATCCCATTTACCAGCATCACAACCTTTTGTTCTTCTTAAGATATGTTTGTTCCATCCAGGAGGAATCCTAGGATCTGGGACGATGTAAGACACTTTTGGACCATCTTGAGTTTGAAGTGTTGCCTCTATTCCAACCGGTTTTCCTTTGTACCAACTACAATATGAGCAATGAATAATATATGTATATTTTCCAGGAAATATATGACCTTTATTATAAGTAAAAATAAACCACATTAATTTATTACTTTAATGAGTTTTTGATAGAATATGAAATATGAAATATGAAAGGAGCTAAAGGCATTGATTTTGGTGGGGAATTTGTGGAAACTGAATCAGAAATAGCATCTAAGTTCAATGTTTATTTCATAAAAAGTTTAAGTCGGATAATTAGTCAAATTAAACCATTTAACGATTATGAGTACGTATTGAATTTTATACAGCAACCAGACATTTTTTTGGAGCACTTCAAACCACTAGATATGTGTCAGTTGAAACAAATAACTAAATCTTTAAAAAAAAATACTGCTGATAACAATGGTATTAATTTGTATATTATTTCGTTAATGGTTGAGATAATTGGTGATCGGTTCCTAACTGTCATTAATACGTCCCTAAGTTGTGGAGCAGTACCAGATAACTGGAAAATTTCAACGGTTATTCCAATTGAAAAAGTAGCGAACACAATTTTAGCATTAGAATATCGTCCTATTAATGTATTACCTGTTTACGAAAAGATACTGGAAATTGCGGTTAAAGATCAAATAATGAATTTTGTATCTCAAAATAATTTATTGGTTCAGGAACAGTCAGGTTTCAGAAAATCTCACTCATGCGAAACTGCGTTGCAATTCCTAGTGTCTTCTTGGAAGACAGAGTTAGTTAAGAAGGGGATTGTTGGTGTGGTATTTTTAGATTTCAAAAGAGCATTTGAGACTGTTAATAGAGAGCTATTACTACTATAACTGCGTAAGTACGGTTTTGTGAGTAAAGTTTTGGATTGGTTGTCGTCATATCTTGAAAATAGAAAACAATCTGTGAAGTTTAAGAGTTCATTCTCAGAAATGGCAGATGTGGACGTGGGAGTACCTCAAGGTTCCGTTTTGGGGCCATTACTTTTCTTACTTTACATTAACGACATAGTGAGGCATGTTGTAAAATGTAAAATTAAATTATTTGCAGATGACACAATGCTATACTTTGCTGGTAGTGGCGACGAAATAGAGAAATGTTTAAATGAGGACCTAACTAATATCTTTAAGTGGTTATGTGATAATGGTTTGAAAATCAATATTCAGAAAACTAAATTTATGCTATTGGGGAAAAAAGGCAATCTCAGTAAACTTAATAAGTCATTTAACATTGCAATAAATGATGAAAGTGTTGAGAGAGTATTTAAGTTTAAATATTTGGGAGTTATGTTAGATCCAGAATTAAATCTACATGAACATTGTAAGTATATAGAGAGAAAAATTGCAACTAAAATATATTTCCTGAATAGAGTAGCTAGTAAAATTTCTAAATTCGCAAGACTGACTATATATAGATCAATTGTATCACCCCATTTTGACTATTGTAGCACACTGCTATATTTTGCTAGTAAAAACAATCTCACCAGATTGCAAAAGCTGCAGAATAGAGCAATGAGGGCAATACTCAAATGTAATAGGCGTACCTCCATTAAATATATGTTGGATACATTAACAATTATGTCTGTTAAACAACGACTGACGTTAAATTTGTTAATATTCATTTTTTAACTTAAGAATAAGAAACTACCAAGTTATCTTTGTGACCAGATGACATATATATCGGACATGCATGCATATAACACAAGAAATAGTGCACTTAATCTGTATATTAATACTGACTACGTGATATATAACAAGCATATAATGATGGCTATTATTCACGAAGATGCGGCTCGCAACATGAACTCCTAAGTGAATATTAACCATTATATGCAAATAGAATACTATATTTTGTCCACCACTATAAATTACATATGTTTATAAATGAATTTATTTTTTTTCTCTTCTCTCTAATTTAGGAAGGGATTATAGGCTTTCATATATAATTTTTTCGACTTTTCTAGCAATAAATTTAAGGATACTATTTATTCTGCTTCTCTTATTTTTGGCAGGGTAACATTCATTTCAGTGTCTGATTCACTTTCCATGTCATATTTTTTAGTAATTTCAATTTAAATTCAGTATAATATTAAAAATTCTTGCAATCAGCTATAAATTATTTAAAATGTCACTTTCTTAGTTTGGACATCACCATACGCTCTATATACAACAACTTGATAAATTATTATATATGTCTTCATTGAGGAATGGTTTAGAGGTCTGACTGCGTGAAATGAAGGATTGTAGACATAGGGTTCAAATCCTGGTCGCTGTGATAATTTTTATTTATTATATTGTGACATTTGTATATAATAACCTTCAGTATAGGTCCAATTTATCCGTGTCGTGTGACCTGTTCATTACCCACACCTATTATTCACTAATGAATAATGTAAGTCATTATACTTGAAGAAGCACATGTAAAATGTTAACATTATCAAATAGTAGTGGAAAAACTATATTTACATTTTAAGGACAAAAATTGAAACTGTATTGAAAAGTGTAATTTTTTTATATTTGTATTAAAAAAAGTTGGAAAGGATCATTCCAACATATTGCACAATTAATAATAGCAATACCTACCCTCTAATCAATTCAGTGATCTGGATATATATGTTAACAAGTCTTTGATTTATAAATCGTAATTTTTCATAAATATTCAAAATAAATTTGTAAAATTATCGTGTAGTCGTAGGAGAAATAGTGTACATCAGTTGTGCAAAAGTGATGTTTTACAATCATGTTATAGACCTACTAGTTTTAATGCAGTTTTTCATACATTTAGAGAAGGATATATTAATGTCAACACTTACCTTGGCTTCCAGTTTTCAACATCAATTGGAGGGGCAGGTATAATTGGTATTTCCTGCTGTGGAGGCAATTCTGGTTCAGGTGGAAGTTGTGTTGGCACATTAGTTACTGCTGTAGCAGATACTTTCTTAGGCTTATCTTGCGAATGATCTAGTTTACGTCTTTTTCTAAACAAAGAAGCTACATTATGTTTCCTTTTTTTCTCTCTTCTGTCCTGTTTGCTACTTTTTATTGGATCAAAAAGTGGACTGGATTGAAGTGGTTTACCTCGAGATTTACTCATTCTATTACCTTTTGAAATTTTCACAAACCCGTCATCAAATAATACTTCATAAGAATCTTAAAACAAGAACAAAATAATGATGGAAGAAATATTATTTATTAACATAATTATATTAAACAAATACCAAGTAGGTATGTCTACTTACTGTTTTCCAAAACCTTAGAAACTGTTGCAGGGAATTTTCTAGAATTACTCCAAGTAGCAAGGCACCTTTCCCCTACCACATAAGTTTCCATTTCATCCGGTTTTTTAGCAGTATTATGTATAATTGAATTTGGATCAATATCATCAAAAGGATCATTGATTACACTAGTTTCAGTACTTGTATCTGCATTTAGCAATGGTCGTAATCTTGAGCTATCCATAGATATCCATTCATCATATTTACTTGAATAATTCTCAAAATGTATCAATACTTCATTCTCTTCATAATCAATTTCTACTATTTTAGCTGGAAACCATTCATTGTTAAAATCTAATGCTTCAACTCTTGAATTAATTGTAAAGCTTATGGAGGTAGAATTTGATGATGGCAATTTGGAATTTTGGGTAGACTTATCATCAGGTTCTTCTTGTGGTTCAGCTTTCACATCACTTTCATTATATGAATTTTCATTTTCTATAATTTCTTGCTTAATTCCATCAATTGCAAATCCTTGCTCGTTAGCTGGACAACTTGTATCATAATCCAGAGGTTCTTCCTTTATTTTTACTGGCTTATCTTTCTTTGCTTCTGCTTTAATAGCTTCCAGTTTTGATTTATCCCATGGAAACACACTTGGTAAGACACCCTGTTTCAACATATATTTTTTACCTTTAAAATTACAAAAATCAGCTCGAAGGAAATGTCTAGAACATACATAAAGGATTTTCACCAATTTCTTATCCTCTGGTATTCTACACAGGGATAGCCACTTAGGTCTAATATCCAAATGAGGAGGCACCTTATGAAATGTTACTCCTACATCTTGAGAACGATTTGAATCAGATTGACAGCTTTCAACATTACATTTTCGTCCCATTTTTAATGTTATAAGTACTTGTGACCGTGAATATTTGGAATTTGTTTGATTTCTCTGTCTTCTGTACTTACAAAAAAAAAGTTATTTCAACTGTTGCGACCATTTAATCCTGTTCATTCATATCCTGTTTGTGATGGTAACAATGAACTATAACATTTCTCTATGATGACTATAATAACAGTTCATTGCATATTGCATATGGTAATCATATCAAAGGTTACGCCAGTTGTCAATTGTCACCATTCTGAGTCAAGTAGGTTGTCTATAGCCATATTTTCGCGATCTAGCGTCTTTAAGCGGATTAAAGCGTTTCATTTTCGCGAATAGGTAATGACGTCACGCTTAAACACGCTTGAAGCAAGCGGAAACTGGCGTGGTCGGGAGTGCGCCAGAAAACTTTGAAGCGGTTCAGCTGTTCTGCGTCATTCAATTGACAGCATTGACAGAATAAATTGATAGAGAGTGGACCAATTGACTTTCAAAAGTTCATAAAATGTTTCTTTAGACATTCGAAATAAAATATAAAAGTCATGATTTAAATAACGGCTTATCCATTCTTCCTCATAAATTGATCTGATGTGATCGATAGTCTCTTAGAATTGAAGAAATTATTTGCAAACTTTTTATTCTTCTTGAGAGAACAAAATCAATATTATTAGGTATATTAATATTATTTTGCTTACTACAGATTCAGAATTTCAGAAAGAAAAAAATGAACAAAGTAAAGTATGTATGTGTCGTGAGAGAAACGTCGTTGTCATATGTCGCAATATCGCTAGATATTTCCATTTTTGCGAAGTTAAGCGTGACGTCACCGTTATGAGGTCACGCTTAAGCTACACTGTTAATTCGCTTAAAGACGCTAAATCGCAAAAATATGGCTTATATGGGCGCGTTCAGCCACGCTAGCGCTAAGTAAGCGGAGGGCGAATTTGACCGCTAAGTGACAGCGCTAGCTCTAGCGTTCGCCATTCTTTCCAGCGAATTTATTTTCCGCTAAGCTGGTCAGCGGTTCGTTATGTCAACAACAACAAACAACAATTCTAACCTCCAAGTTAAAATTTTTGGGTTATTTAATTTTTATTAGTGAATTACTTCCTCGAAATAATTTAAATTTCTTACAGGATTTTAGCTTCTCCTAATGTTAATATTTCCACATATTCTTCTTGTCTTTCAATTACAGGTGGAATCAATTCCACAATATTATTTTCAACCGCAAGTTTTTCCAAGATTCAAAGGTTTTCCATGGGTTTTCCATTGAAGGCGCTTTATGTTAATAAAATAAATTCAAAGGTTATGTGATGTGTTAATCATCATACACGTCAAAAAAAATTGGTGGGTACCCACCATGAAAAAGTTTCCGATAAAATTCATCCGTTCCCATGGTGATCTGTCAAAAAACACGTTTTGATTGGTTAAAAATTACAGGTGTCGAATTTTCAAGAAAATTTTTAATGTTAATTCATTTTTCAGAATACTTTTTGCGAGCAGTATATAGTGACGACGTATAGGTTGGAATCAATTCGAAATATCCTAAACGAAAAGCCATCTATGTGAGCAATGACGTAAACGACAGAAAAAATTCTTTTGTTCTGCAGGTAAATTTAGAAAATAGTCTTGCAGACTCGAAGTTTCCTCACTTAAATATACCCTTTCCAGGTGGTTTTACTGGCCATTTTAATCATTAAGGTGGCTCCTTTGAAGTTTTAGGCGCGTCAAGGGAAAAGCTAACGCGACCAGAGATATTTTCGAAGATAACTTAAATAGTAAACATTGTATAGAACTGCAGTTTTTTTCAAAAAATTTCCCAGAATATTTAGCTTTTATTCATACGCAGATAGTATAGCAAAATTGTTTAAAACATAAAAATTTCTCGCTCACTGAAAAAAGTGCTGCAAGAAAAGTACGCAAGTCTCCCTCCAATATGTTAAGAATCTATACATTTAAAGAAAACTGAATTAGCACAGCTAAGCTCCCTCGCGGATTAAAAACAGTTTGTGTAATTATTTCGATTGGCCTCTTAGATATTGGGAGTTATATGTAGAAAAGAAAAAAAAATTCACAAACTTTACACATTTTTAAATTTATATAAAATAAGTACCGTTAAAAATAGTCGCTAATAGCACACGATACATTAAACATTCTCATTTAGTACCGCGCAAACCGTCTTGTAGTACTAATCGGTCGGGTGTCGGTTTCGAAATTTTGTGTAGTAAAGAGTCGGGAGTGGCGTTTTCGAAATTTTGCAAAGCGTCGGGAGTGACCTTTTCGGTATTACGTGTAATGTAGTGTCGGGTTTTCGAAATTTTGTGAAGTGCCGTAAAGTGCCGTTTTCGAAATTTTGTGTATTGTAGTGAAAGTGAGATGGATTGGAATCATATATTGAAATTGAATGAATATGGTAAGCTTTTCTTTTATTTAACGGTTTTTTCTAGTAATTATAACAGTTTCCATATTATTTTTTATCCGAAAAATATTTATTTTTTATAATTTTTGCAAAGAATAATGTTACTAATTGTTTTGATTTTGAAATCGCTCAGAACGTTATCGAATATATTTTATCTAAAAACAGAAATTTTCCGGCCTTTAAAAAATAAAATTTTCAATAATTATTTATTTCGAACTTCTTCCGAATATCCTGGTAATCAATAATGAAATTTTATAATTGTTTATAATCAACTTTTGAGTCTTTTTTAACTAAAAATTTCCATATTCTACCAAAAAAGAAAGACCGGCATGACTAAATTGGGATTATATAACGCATTGACTCATTACTTATGACTGAATTTTGTAGGAATTGGAACTCAAATTCACAAAATTGGAATGGATCTGGAGTTCTAGTTCATAATAATATAAGTTTAGGGTAAGTTGTATTTTATTTATAATATTTTTTTATCACGTAGAAATAATTTTTATTTACTTTTGATTGAATCTTGGAAACATGAATTAAAAATATTTGAATTGAAAATCGGTTAATGTGAATTATTTTTTCGTTATTTTTGGACTTTTATTGATTTTAATTTAAAATAATAATCATTTTAAAAAAGTTCCATTTCTGGTGATAAACCTAGGAATATTTCAATAAAAATTTATACGATTTTCAATATATTTTTTAAAATTCTATTTACAGGGTGATTACAAGAAAACTTTTACTCAATAACTTTTGCTTATATATTTAAAATAGAACAGTTTTTATATTATATTCTTTTTATATACCTATACTATTTCCCATTAAATCTACTCAATATTTTCCCATGTCCATTTGTGTCAGTTTTTGACGTTAATTAAATTTTTTTCTGGAAACATTTCAACGTTTATTTAGAATGGATATGGAAAAATATTAGATAAAATACCGGGTGTCCCAGAAGTTTCCGACCTATTTTAACTGCAAATATCTCCAAACTCACAAGTAATAGAGAGAATGAACAGAAAATGGATCAGAATCTTTTGGGTCATCTGAAATTGGTAAAGGTTAGATAATCAATGGATCGATATTTATTTATTTTTTTTGTTTAAGGTATCGGAGAGGAACTACCCTAAACGCGTATGTACCTATATTAATTATTCCATTCAACTAAATGTTATAAAAATGTAATTTTATATGTCTTCAAGGTCAATTATGTGCCAATTTATAACTTTTCAGGCTATATATTTAATTCCGCGAATCTCATAACTTACTGAAAATCTTATAGAATTGTGAATATTTTCGATCGGGTTTTCGGAAATCGGTGCGTCTTACAGTTTGTTTTTGTGTTGTGTATTTATTGGTGAAGCTACATTCTTCAGTGAAAAAAAAAATAAAAAATTGGTATTTCCAATGATAGAAGAGCGTGACAGGTAAGATATGGTCCTATATCATAGGTATATGTGGCATCATAATACATCTATTATTTTAGAAATCATTTGATATTTCAAAGGAGACTTTTAAGGGATCAGATGGATCCTTATGAAATACCGGATTTCCAGCTTAAGCAATTGTTCGGATTGGATAGACAAACAACAATGAATTTAATTACCAATTTTCCATCGCACATTCCAAGAAGGAATAACTCGACCATAACTTTGACAAAAAAAGGTAGGATGGCGCATAATTTATAATCTTTTAATTAAATAGTGGAATTAATTAGAAACAGTTAGTTTCATTTATAACACTATTATAATCTTATATTTTTTGCTCTTTTTCTTTTTTTTTAACAACTGTACACCTGTAAATTCCAGGTTTAATTTTGTTTGATTTTATGTTCCAGAAATTTTTTTACGTTTTTCCAACCATGACTGTATGATCGAAACTAAAGGGACATCTTCTAACCGAGAGGAATTTCATCTAGCCGAGAGAGTCGTCAACTGTACACCTGTAAATTCCAGGTGTCTCTCCTGCTTTCGCCATTTGGTTTGTAATTTGCATATATTATTTTACAGGGTTCATAGATTCCAACGATATTTTTGTTGAATTTTTCAATTTCATTTGATTTTCTGTTCCAGGAATTTTTTAAGATTATTCCAACTGGGGGATGTATCATCCAACCTAGAGGGACATCTTATAACTGAGAGGGATTTCATCCAGCCGATGGAGACGTCTTCCAACCTAAAGGGTTATCATCCAGCCGAGAGGTTCATCTTCCATCCAGGAGGATCGTCAACTATACACCTGTACATTCCAGGTGTCTCTCCTGCTTTCGCCATTTGGTTTGTAATTTGCATATATTATTTTACAGGGTTCATAGATTCCAACGATATTTTTGTTGAATTTTTCAATTTCATTTGATTTTCTGTTCCAGGAATTTTTTTAGATTATTCCAACTGGGGGATGTATCATCCAACCTAGAGGGACATCTTATAACTGAGAGGGATTTCATCCAGCCGAAGGAGACGTCTTCCAACTTCAAGGGTTATCATCCAGCCGAGAAGGTCATCTTCCAGCCAGGAGGAACGTTAACTGTACACCTGTAAATTCCAGGTGTCTCTCCTGTTTTCGCCATTTGGTTTATAATTTGCATATATTATTTTACAGGGTTCAAAGGCTCCAACGATGTTTTTGTTGAATTTTTTCAATTTTATTTGATTTTCTGTTCCAGGAATTTTTTTAGATACTTCCAACTGGGGGATGTATCATCCAACCTAGAGGGAGATTTTCTAACCGAGAGGGATTTCATCCATCCGAAGGAGACGTCTTCCAACCTAAAGGGTTATCATCCAGCCGAGAGGTTCATCTTCCATCCAGGAGGATCGTCAACTGTACACCTGTACATTCCAGGTGTCTCTCCTGTTTTCGCCATTTGGTTTGTAATTTGCATATATTATTTTACAGGGTTCAAAGGCTCCAACGATGTTTTTGTTGAATTTTTTCAATTTTATTTGATTTTCTGTTCCAGGAATTTTTTTAGATACTTCCAACTGGGGGATGTATCATCCAACCTAGAGGGACATTTTCTAACCGAAAGGGATTTCATCCATCCGAAGGAGACGTCTTCCAACCTAAAGGGTTATCATCCAGCCGAGAGGGTCATCTTCCAGCCAGGAGGAACGTTAACTGTACACCTGTAAATTCCAGGTGTCTCTCCTGTTTTCGCCATTTGGTTTGTAATTTGCATAAATTATTTTACAGGGTTCATAGGCTCCAACGATGTTTTTGTTGAATTTTTTCAATTTTATTTGATTTTCTGTTCCAGGATTTTTTTTAGATACTTTCAACTGGGGGATGTATCATCCAACCTAGAGGGACATTTTCTAACCGAGAGGGATTTCATCCATCCGAAGGAGACGTCTTCCAACCTAAAGGGTTATCATCCAGCCGAGAGGTTCATCTTCCCATCCAGGAGGATCGTCAACTGTATACCTGTACATTCCAGGTGTCTCTCCTGTTTTCGCCATTGGGTTTGTAATTTGCATATAATATTTTACAGGGTTCATTGGCTCCAACTATGTTTTTGTTGAATTTTTTCAATTTTTATTGATTTTCTATTCCAGAAATTTTTTTAGGTTCTTCCAACCGGGGGTGTTTCATCCAACCTAGAGGGACATTTTCTAACCGAGAGGGATTTCATCCAGCCGAGAGTTTCATCTTCCATCCAGGAGGATCGTCAACTGTACACCTGTAAATTCCAGGTGTCTCTCCTGTTTCGCCATTTGGTTTGTAATTTGCATATATTTATTTTTAGGATTCATAGGTTCCAACAATATTTTTGTTGAATTTTTTCAATTTTGTTTGATTTTCTATTCCAGAAATTTTTTTAGGTTCTTCCAACCGGGGGTGTTTCATCCAACCTAGAGGGACATTTTCTAACAGAAAGGAATTTCATCCAGCCGAGAGAGTCATCTTCCGGCCAGTAAGATCATCAACTGTACACCTGTAAATTCCAGGTGTCTTTCCTGTTTTCGCCTTTTGGTTTGTAATTTACATATATTTTTTTACAGGGTTCATAGGATGTTTTTGTACAATTTTTTCAGTTTCATTTGATTTTTTGTTTCAGAAAGCTTTCCAATATTCCACATCATCATGGGCCTTGTGTAGAGGATTATTATCTTTGCTAGTAAAGGTGGTGATGGTAATTTTTTGTATTATTATTGCCTAGTAGGGGATTATTATATTTGCCGAAGGTGGTATTGGTAATTTTTTGTATTGTTGTTGCCTAGTAGGGGATTATTAGATTTGCCGAAGGTGGTAGTGGTATTTTTTTTGGTAATATTGTCGCCTTGTCGAGTGGTTTCACTCAACCGAGAGGAACATTATCCAGCCTAGAGAGAATTTTCCAACCGAGAAGGGTTTCATTCTGCTTAGAGGGCATCTTCCAACCGAGAAGGATATCACCCAACCAAGAGGAATCTCGCCGAGTCTAGAGGGCATTTTCCAGCCGAGAGGGATATCATCCAGCAGAGGGATGCGAGGTATCGTTCAATCATCTTCCAACCGAGAGAGACATCATCCATCCGAGAGGGTTATCTTCCATCCGAGAGGGTCATCATCCATCCGAGAGGGTCATCACCCAGCCAGGAGAATCGTCTTCCACCGGTGAGAAACATTTTTCTACCGCTATTGTCTTCCAAGCGCGAGGAACATATATTTCAACCGCAAATTCTTTTCTCCACCTGCAATTGTTCATATTTTTCCATATGTATTGAGTTTGTCGAGTTGTTTTTATTGTTTATTTTTGTTCAATAGATGAGACTTTTACTATCCCCATTTAAATATATTATAATACTTTTGTCAATATCTTAGAATTCCGTATTAAGGCACTATATAAATTAAAAGTTTTTCATTGTTTCTTCACTAGTTTGAAAAAGCTACTGGTGTAGCGAAACGCGTCACTAATTTTAATTTGAACGTTAGTTCAAAATAAAATGAAGATTTCAACAAATTAAATTGTTTTATTTCATCATTTATTTTTGTTTGTATTTAATTTTACTTTTATCAACAGCAAGTCTAACTTCCAGCCGCGAGGGACACCTTCCAACCAAGAGGGGGATCCACCAGCCGAGATGACGGTCCTCCGCCGCTGGGGGACATCTCTTACCGGTTGGATATATGTTTTATCGGTAGTGACATCCTTCACCGGTTGGGGACATCTTTCAACAGCAGCGGCAGTCTCCAATCATTCCTTCCTCATAAAATGTTCCTCCATTCATAAATTCTAATTCCCAAAAATAATTATGATGAAAATGCCTCTTGTTGAAAAACTTCTATTCTACTGTAAGTAGACCTTCCTCAGTTGGCTATTGGGTATCTTAATAATTTAATTGTTGGATCAAAAAATTATTAATGAAAAATATTTTATTCCATAAAAGTCGTGATACAAAAATTAATTGAAAAAGTTTAATAGATAGGCGGTGCGTTAATTATACCAAGGGTAATCATCTTTTTTGTACGGAGTTGATGGAAGCTTGTACATAAAAGGAAACAAATTCTTATTTTTCCTGTTACTAGTATTAGCAATTTCAGAATATTATTCAACGAAAAAATTGGGCAAGAACAATACACCGACTTCACACCCATGTCTTTTCCGAAAGAACCTCCCCATGCCGATATTGTCAGAAAGTCAGAAAGAAATACGACAGTCAACTCAAACATGGTGAAATCCGACAAATGTGTGGCATCGCACACGGGTACGTCCGTAAGACTAAATACCAAGATGCCCTCGAACAGGTGCAAGAGTGCACTTTCTATACTAATCTTTAGTCTATGCTGTGACTTAGATGGGCTACGTTCATAAACTTACTCAGAGTAAGGATAGTTTACTCCGAAGCGTTCATAAATGTACTCTACCAGTATAGAGTATGCTTTTATAAACGTTCAGAAACCTACCCGGAGTAAACTCTGCATACTCCGCTTTTTAATGGAGTATTATATAATCTGACAGTTTGGCTTATACAGTAGTTCAGTTCAGATTACTGCCAGGTTATTTTTATTGATAAATTGATATTATTTGATTATTAATATTCAACTCATCCATAGTTAATTAATTTCTATTCTCGAAATGAACAATATAACCCCAAATTCATACACAACACAATGACATTTGATTTGCCTCCGGCCGGTGTAGCCTCTGAAAGGTTACTCCGAGTAACCATCAAACATACTTTTCTAATCACGTGATCATACTCTTCTCTACTCACTGGAGTAAGTTTATGAACGCAGCTATGGATCACATTTTATGTTGACACTTGACTTTGACCTCTGACGTGATCTGTGATCATATCATAACCCCAGAATCATAACTCATGATAATAACCCATGAACATAACCTCTTTTCTGTTCTGTAACCCACATACTGTATGGTTTTTGTGTAATGTTTTGGAGAGTCGAACTAATTTAAATAATTTATAATATATACCAAAATGAATAGCAATTTAAGAGCTGTAAGTGTTGAACATATGTATGGTATTTCCATAAATTGATTTAAGAGTTGAAATTAAGATTTAAAATAGATGCTTATGTCCAAATATGAATTTGTTTACTTCTGCAAGCTCAAGTATAGTTGAATATATAAATAATATTATTCTGAATAGTATAATACACAATGTTAATACCATATAAATATGAAATGATTTGTTGTTGAACTTTACACTATTTATGTAATACCTAGTCTCTCCAAATTTAGATTGGGTACATTCTCATCAACTTATTAATTACAACTTTTTCTCCAGTTAAGCTATGTTGGGAACTTTATGGCAAAAAGATTGATTCCAAAAATACCAAATGTTTTTGTTCGATTCCAACAAAGTCTTGAATCATCTCACAAGGTGAACAATCTAGAAAAGAAATTTTTAGTATGGACAGGCAAGTACAAAAATGTTCAAGAAGTGCCCCCTTTTGTTAGTCAAAGTACAATGGAGAGATGTAGGAATCGAATGAGAATAAAAATAGCTAATTACATGATGGCTGCTACAGCTGTTGGATGTATTGGTATGATTTATATAGGAAAAAAAGATGCCCAAAAAGGAATTACCTTAGGTCAGCAGAATAGAGATTGGCATGCCCAAATAAAAGCAGATGCTGAAAAGTCAGAAGCTAAATAAATAATTTATATATAATCTTTTTCGCATAGAGGTGAAGTAGAATTGTAAATATGTATTTATTATTATTGATCAAGAACAATAACTATTAAGTGAAATTTTTTGAAACATTTAACAATTATTAAAAATCAAGACATTTAAAATGGGATTACTTTTAAATAATACTCCGTATTTTTTTATTCTCTGAGCAATGATTATTTTTAAATAAAAGTTGAGTGTGCCAAACAATGTACTTAGTGTATGACTCAAAAATGACAAATATTAATTATCCCTTTGGAATATTAAAAAAAAATCAAATTCAATTAAAATTTGGAGTGCCTCAGGTATAGGTAAGTTCTATTAAAGTCACCTTATTTTGAGCAAAAGTACATGCATTCTAATTATTGTACACATAATATTGGGACACTTTGTATAATAAAAGTATTTAACATTTTTTAAAGTATTTAACATTTTAAAAATTTTATTAGAAATAAACAAAAATAACAACAGAACTTTAGAATGTTTCAAGTTTATTTTATCAATATTAACATTATTAACAAAATTATATTTTGCAGTACATATGGTCTTGTGTTGAGCTGCTTGATATTATCAGAGCAGATTTATTTTGCAACATCTTCTTAATTTCTAATCTTTCCATGTCCGACGAATTGATGGTACAGCTTGTTGAAGCCTTTTTCTTTTTTGTGGAAAAGAAACATAATTGTGGGTTAATGTATCTTTTATTTGTATCTTCCGTAATGACGAAGTCGTTTTCCTCTATAACCATATTCTGTGGTAAATTGGTTAAATTTTCAATTGCATTTAAATGATCATGAATTTTCTCCAGAGTAGAATCGTCCAAAGTATTATAATCAAAATTTTTTAACTTACAAAACACATGATTAATTTTTTTGTTCAATTTTAATTTTAAAAAGGGTGATTCAGTTCCTTGCTTTTTATAGTATGTAATTGGATTTTCATCAGGCATTTTTGAATCATTTTCTTGAACCCACAAATCTAAAGATACTGCATCGTTTTCTTGTTGTTTACCATTTTCAAATTTGAGACCAAAACTTCGTTTAATGTTATTTACATCCCTCATAGTAAGCAAGTCTATTCTCTTTAAATGCTCTCCAATATTGCCATGAACCTCTTGTACTATTCTGGAAATTGAAATACCTCTGCGTATAATTTAAATAAATAGAAAATATATTTGTAAAAAATAATGTTAGTTTGCCAGTGGTTGCCATATTTATCTTAACATTTAAATAATTTTAATAAATTTTCTCTATTTTCAGCTATTTCTTTCTTTTATTTAGAGTGGCGAAACACCCAACAAATTAAAGAAAAATACGCCACAACAAACTATGAACAGAATATAAAACAAATATTGTTAATACTCGCTAATTTTAAAATTCAAACTCACTTTTTAGGTGGGTCTCCATTAACCAACTTAGCAGCAATTTTTTCTCTTTCATACTTAGGAAGCCTGACTTGTGCAAGATTGATTACATGCCCATAGTGTGTTTTTCGAAAATTTACTGTTACTTTGCCATCTATGTCACAAAACAGTTTTATTTGACTAGTACATGATGAATTAATATGACATGATCCCTGACTCTTACAATTGCGTTTATATTGTGTATCCAATTTTCGATGTCCATTATGTCCTGTAAGTACAAAGATTATGCAGATAGATACATAACAAAAAATACATATCTTATAAGAGAGGAAAATAATACTATAAACAAACCTGGTACGAAGTATACCATTATTCTATTCTGAATTACTGAGCACTTTCTACTGATGTCTTACCTGTTTTACTACGATTACAATTAAAATATGTAATACCCCTATCTTTCTTGTTTTTTGATATAACATAGTAACTGCAGGATACTTCTTCAATTGATTGTTTCCAATTAGTAAACTCTGAAATAAAAAAATTCTTGTTTTTCTCTGGTAAAATGTAAGTGCACACATAAAACCTCATAACTTTAATGGCAAAATAAAACTTACCATCCATATTTTCAAATATGATTGTTTCACTTTCAAATTTTAAATTATGAACTTTTTCCAAATGATCAATTAAAAATAGTCCTTGCTGGAATGATGTATCACAATCAGGTTCTAAACACTTGAAACCCCACACTTCTTTAGCATAATGAACCTGTTCCATATGAATTTCTCTTATGTGCCTATTGGTACTAGATTGTCTTGAGAACATTTTATCACAATATTTACATTTTAGAGGCATTTTAGAATTAATAATCACAATTAAACTAGGAATGATTGAAATGAACACTCCAACGCCTTCAGCCAGTACCCAATGCACCTTATAGAAAGTATTGTTGTTGTACTGAACGTAAACAGTAAATACTCCATGAGTAAACAAATGACTTAAAAAATAAGTTAGGTTAGATGTGTCTGTCATAAGTTATAAATAGTGGGGGGTACCGGCTGGGAAAATAAGGTCTCGTCCATGGAACTGGAATCATAGATAACCTACAACTGAAAGTATGGAGACTAAACATATTTGTTTTGCTTTCTAATATTGAACAAATAATTATCTTATTTAGTATTCTAGGTAATGGAAAAACGGTTGCCAGATTCCAACATATTGGCAATCTACTTATTTATTACAGGATTCAAATTGATTTAGTAACGTTATCGTATAGAGGTGATATATGTTTATTGGTATAGCGATTAAAAACTGACTAAAAATAAACATATTATAATAAAGGTCATAACGTGATCTGTGATCATAACCTCTTTTATGTTCTGTAACCCAGTATGGGCCAATGAAAATTCATGTGTTATCTATGAACCCAGTGACCCACCACAGACTATACTTATGTGACCCAAGGATTATGTACACAATTCTTGCGTGTGACATACTTTATGGTTTGTGCCTTAGACAAGGAAAGAAATCAAAGGTTTTTGCACTTGCAGTAGGGCTGCGCGATACACTAGAAAGTATCGATATTAGGTATCGACACGGATCGGAACGAAAAGTATCGATACAGTAGTGTATCGAATATTAATTTATCGATACGTTAACGATCCGAGATTTTGCTAATTTTGTCGTTTTTTCGGTAAAAAAACACCTTTTTGGTGGGTGGAAAGAGACATTATTGCGATTTCCAGCCAAAGTTGAGGTTCTAGAATAAAAAGTTGTAGATCTTGAGAAAATCTATAACTTTTTCATTAGTGACTTTTTCACATAACTTCAAAATTACCTCGAAAACCGCTAAAAACTGCATTTTTCGTTTTTTATTTTTGGTTTCGTTAAAAAATGTTCGATTTTGATGAAAAGTAGAAGTTAGCTTTGATAGACAGAAACCATGAAAAAAAATTCAAATTAAAATATTGGAAATTTTTTGAAAAGCGCAAAAAACTGCACATTTTTGTTTTTTATTTTTAGTTTCTGCAAAAATTTATCGATTTCGATGAAAATTCGGTAAAAGGTAGCTTTGATAGTCAAAAACTATGGAAAAAAATTTCGAATTCAAATATTGGAAATTTTTCGAGTTATAACGTTTTTTCGGTAAAAAACAATTTTTTTGGGGGGTGGAAAAAGAAATTATTGCGATTTCCGGCCAAAGTTGAGTTCCTAGAATAAAAAGTTGATTATAAAAGTTGTAGATCTTGAGAAAATCTACAACTTTTTCATTAGTGACTTTTCCACATAACCTCAAAATTAGCTCGAAAAACGAAAAAAAACTGCACATTTTTCGTTTTTTATTTTTAGTTTCGTTAAAAAAAGCACGAGATCATTTCACAACGTGATTAAAAAATCACGATATCGCTCATCACTATATATAACGCCACTTGCCGCTAGAAACCACCACTACAAATCCATCGATACTTGGAATGCATCGAAAAGCATAGTATCGAGTATCGGAAGTAAAAGTATCGATACACTGGAATAACGGATAGTATCGCGCATCCCTAACTTGCAGTGTGTAATGTTTTGGAGAGTCGTTTATAATATACCAAAATGAATAGCAATTTAAGAGCTGTAAGTGTTGAACATAATATATATAATATTCCCATCAATTGATTTAACAGTTTAAATTAAGGTTTGACATAAAGGCTTTTGTCCAAATATGAATTTGTTTACTTCTGCAAGGTCAAGTGTAGTTGAATATAATATGAATAATATAGAAGCTCTGCTAAGTGTGTTTAATATTATTGTGAATAGTATAATATACAATGTTAATACTATATAATTATGTAAATGCCCTTTCAAACAAACTAATTGGCAAATATTGAAATTATATGTTGTTGAACTTTACACTATTTATGTAATACCTACCTAGTTTATGCAAATTTAAATTCATCAACTTATTAATTACAATTTTTTTTCCAGATAAGTTATGTTGGGAACTTCATGGCAAAAAGATCTATTCCAAAAATACCAAATGTTTTTGTTCGATTCCAACAAAGTCTTGAATCATCCCACAAGGTGAACAATCTAGAAAAGAGGTTTTTAGTATGGACAGGCAAGTACAAAAATGTTCAAGAAGTGCCCCCTTTTGTTAGTCAAAGTACAATGGAAAGATGTAGGAATCGAATGAGAATAAAAATAGCTAATTACATGATGGCTGCTACAGCTGTTGGATGTATTGGTATGATTTATATAGGAAAAAAAGATGCCCAAAAAGGAATTACCTTAGGTCAGCAGAATAGAGATTGGCATGCCCAAATAAAAGCAGATGCTGAAAAGTCAGAAGCTAAATAAATAATGTATATATCTTAGGAGTAAAGTAGAATTGTAAATATGTATTTATTACTATCACCTATAATTGAGTTGCCAAGTTTTAAAACCTAACACATCCACAAGATAATAGTTATTTACCATCAGGTAGCTGTTCTTTGAGTTCAGCATCTTTGAGAGACATTGATAATATTTTAGATAACTGTGTGAATTATTTAAATTCCACACCAACTGGAACTAAGACCAAAACATTTTTCCTTTTACTGGAGTAGGTATTTTTGCTATTTGTTGGTTGTCACAGAACTTTTACTTGGAACTGTGATAGTTAATGCCTACATTACCTACAAAAAAGTACTTCAAAGGACTAAAAGCATCATAGAGTTAGAGAAAAAGTATGGAGTCTGCTTCAAATGAGTAATGGCAAACCAAAAAACAATGAACAACACGTTAGTCATGGGTTAACACAAACAACAGAAATAGGACAGATGAGCACACAGGTATGTTCATTGTTGTGAGAAGTGAAGGAAAAGAATCTGTACAAGATCAAAATGAGGATAAAAGAGTGACAACAGTATGTTCTGTGTGTGAAAACCAGTCAAGTGTATGCATATTTGATTTTCTACTGTTCATATGAAACTAATTCCTTTTTATTTTAGTTTTGGGTTATTAATGTTATGCTTTGTTTAGTTTATAATTATTATATTTTAAATAGGCGGGATACTGGCAATCTGCTGACTCAAATGTTGAGTATTAGAGCAGGCAGCGGCAATTATTTACACTTTGTTTACTCAGAGCTGTCAAAGTGTTGGATTAGGTTAGTTACCAGTTTAGAAAACTTCAGTCACTAGGCTCTCTGCCATTGTCATCAACTTAAATATAACTTGCCAATTATTTCAATTTTAAAAATACATTAAAAAACACTGACATAATTTGGATTTGCCGTCATTTGATGTGGACACCACTTGGATCTGTGTCCTTTGAAACCAACTCGGTTTTTGAACGCCGAAAATTATACGATTTCTCATTATTTGTAGGTAAATATGATGTTAAGTTGTAGAGGACGAGAAGACGAAACCATTGAGTAGGTACAAGGTATTTTGTTTGAAAAATGGATTTGTCGGATTTTGAAACTCTGTGACTCAATTAATAACCTCTGTCTTATTTTTCAAAAATTAGTTATCTAACAAATAAATTTGGCAAAAGTAGAACATATTGTTTTAGTTAATAACTCTCCACATAATGTTTAAAGATGGCGTTACAACTCAAATGAACATTTTGATAAAGTAAAATAATCTTGCTTGGAAAAGATATTTTAAATTTCTATTCAACTGCATTTTTATCTTGATATTTCATTTGTTATTTAAATCATTTACTTCAACATAATTCAACTATTATTTTTCAGTTTATATAGCTTACATCAAACAGAGTTTGTATGTTGTGAATGGTTTTTCCATTTTGTATTGATGTTACTATTTATATTGTTCATGAGTGTACATTCAAGTTAAGTTCATGTTGACGTCTCATTATAATATCAAAAACTGGATAATAATACAGTCAGGAAAACTCATTTTTCTGGGATTCTCTAATTATGTTAATGTTCCCTATTATATTGCCATTATCAAGCAAGTTATTATTATTAGCTTAATCTGTATTTATGTAAGTAAGATTTGATGGGGACGCTATAATTGTCCTATTCCAGAAGTCTGGTGAAATGTGTATAAACTTTAAACAGTTCTTATACACCTTGTACTTTTTAATTTTTTTTGATGTTCACTTTATACTAACTACATGTATGTGCATCCGCTACTATGTCTGCTGCCATATATTTTTCAGTAGCCAAATACAATTTTAGTAAAATTATAAGCTACTGTAAACTTCACAATGCTAGAGCTACAGCCATCTATTTTTTAGTAGGTACCTGTACTAAGCGAAACTGAAATCTTCTTTAATATTGTGCATGTAGGTAGTCCATTTTCAAAGGGCCAAAAAAGAGGCCACGCATGGATTTTGTGCTGAAATGTTTTTGTGATTAAATTCAGTTAAAGGATGATCTGGGGATCCATTTTCGTGAGGTTGGCATTTTGGCAAACAAATTTTAAGAAAAATACAGCTACTTTTTCTTTAGATGTGCAAGCATCATAAACGTGTTCAATTTTTATAGATATATAATCGTCAAATAAACAGTAATTATAAACAAATTAAGGTGAAATAGTTTTAGCACGTACCTACCTAATTAATATAAACTTAACTTGCGTTCTTCCCACCCCCATTGCCCCCACCACCCCTGCATGCTTTAATTCAAGGAAGTGCGTATAAGTTGGAGAAGAACGAGATCTTCTGCACCGATTACTTTTAGTTTCGCGTTCAAGATCAGACATGGATCTAAAAGAGTGTATAGGAAATTTTGAATTTTGAACTGTGCCTCGATCTTTATTTGCTCCAGACGGAAATCTTTTACTGGCAAGTGATAAGTCAAAGATTGTGGCAAGGCTTGAGAGAATTTAGTTGAACAGGCAAACTATGAACGCCCAATATGGAAACCCGGTAAATCGCATCACAAAATGTTTTATAATCATAGATGGTATGGGAATATAGTGCAAAGTATAAATAAATCACACCTCAAATGAAATATTGTGAAGACTTGGCAAAAGCATTTGTGAGCAAAATAATACATGAATATAGGTCATACAATAATATACATATAATTTTTGACGTAGATACACATAGAAAATTCTTTAAAGAAAAATATGAGAGAAAAACGCAATACCTAAAGGCGAAGAGGTTTATTATCATATTACCGACAAGACTCTGATGAAAAATATAACCCAAAAGGACTTTCTTTCAAGTAGTAAGACCAAGTCAGAATTGACAGCATATTTAGGCAGTAAAATTCTCCAATATAACATCGTTTCCGAGCCCACTACCAAAATAAAAACTATTATTGTTTCTTATAATAATAAGACCTACTGCAACAGTCCCAATATTTTAGGTGATATTTTATTAGACAATAATAACCATGAAGAAGCTGATACGCTTCTTGTTTACCATTCATTGCTCTATATGGAAGTGATATAGATCTTATACAGTTGACAATCCTGACACAGATGTACTTATTTTACTGTTACACTACCATTCTGATTTGCCAATCAATATGAAGTTTATTACTGGAAGAGGTACTACCAAAAGACGACAGATCAAAATTGGAGATATGTCAGGAGCAGTTGTTGGCAGAGCATTGCTGGGACTACATGCATTCACTACCTACAGGAAAATGTTTCAAAAAAAGACTTTTGCTTGAAAGTATTCCTAGAGTGCGAGTAAAATGATATATCATCAAAGCTTTCCAACAACTGGGATTAACACAATCTCCGTCAAAAGAACTTATTGACAGTCTTACAAAATTTGTTTGCCGAATTTACAAATGCAAATCGTTTTCATCACTTACGGACGTTCGCTGGGTATTTATATTCAGTAAGAGAACAGGGCTGGGAGAAAACTTACTATAATAATGTGATCGCGTTGCAAAAACCACGTTCTTCGGTAAGTAATTTCAAAATAAATGGATGAATAGATAAATTATGAATTGCAGTGGGAATTACATCGCATTTCTCTGGAAGAATGTAGCCACTTACGTAAACAAGACCTTCCACAAATAAGTGAGTCTGGTTGGGAAAAACTGCAAGATGGATATCATACCTGCCTATTACCTTAACAAAACCTCCTGCTTCTGAAGGTATATTAGAACTAGTACATTGTTCCTGCAAAAAAGGTTGCGTTACAAAAGCGTGTGGTTGCAGAAAAAATGATGTTCATTGTGCATGCAGAAACATGTTCTTGGACCGAATTCGGTTGTGAAAATTTAGAAGATTTGGTTTCAACTGCAATACAATTTGAATTACTAGACGAAAATGACGACTCAGATTTGTGATTATGGTAAGTTAACTCATGTAAATAGAACAAAGAGCTTACAAATTTTATTATTGTTTCAGATACCTAAAGTGATCGCAATGAACGAATTTATTGTAATTTATTTTAATTATATAATAATGATATATTAGTAGTTTATTTTAAGTAAAGATTTTTCTTTCTATATACGTGGATTAGCTTATTTATACATTCCTGTAGTAGTGTTTTACTTATGGGCCAAAAAATTGTACTGAATAAAGAGGAATTTTTTTAAATTTTATTTTTATTGATTCTATTTAAAAGTAAGTTTTGCATATATTCATGTAATAATTTTTTTTCTTATTTAGCAGTATAGTACCTACAAAATCTTTTTTGTTATTTAAAATTGGTTAAAAAATAGCCGAGATATGATTTATTTTTAAAAGCTTCAATCAGCCATCTTGAATCCGCCATATTTTTTGTCGACATCATTTCCAGGGATGCCAACCTCAAAAATCCTAATGTATTTAAAGGTGTTTATTCATTTTTAGGAAAAATCTAAATCAGCACAACTTCCAATAAGCGTATGTCCAATTGAAAATGGACTAATAGTAGGCGTCACCAAGTAGATTGACTGAAAATGTTTACAAACATTTATTTACGGTATTCACGTCAGAGCTCTCGCCATCTCTTTTTCAGCAGCTAAACTGAATATTACCTAGCGAATTGAGAAATCACAAAAGAGATACTTATGTACCTGTAATTCTTTGTTAAATCAAATGTACGGATTATCAAATTGCAGGAAATATTAAGAAAAAAACAATAACACTTAAAAAATCAGTTTTATTTTGTTACACCATACAAACATTACAATTTTATTTACTCTTTTCCTAATAACATGCTATTATTAATACGTATATATAACTTATATTAATGAATACAGTCGTTGTTAATAATTATTTCAATTATTAGGAAAAAAGTTCTTTTTGAAAATTGGCCGTAGGTATACGACTATTGTTTTAATGACCATTCAAACACGTATTTAAATTAGTTCTCTATTTAACTTAGCCATTTTGTATATTCTCTTATATTATTTATTTATAAATATATGTAATAAATACGTTATTTATTTACATACTTATATTAATAAAAATGAATTGTTTATTAAGATGGTGCGTGCCTGTCAACTGAAAATATTTTTAATCTTTTTACAATATCAAATACAAAAATGGCTTATTTTCAATTCAATACAAATTATGTTCGGTAATTAAATACCTCGCATGTAGATTAAATACAATAAACGCTCAATAAATAGAAGAAATGTTCAGTGAAACGACTAAATGCTATATTATAGGTATAATAATATATGAGTAATTATTATTTGCTGATGATTTAAAAATTAAAAAAAAAAATACAAACAGTTAGAGAATGTGTCATGTTACAAAGAGATATAAATATTATTTACAAATGGCGTATTGATAACCAATTAAAGTTCAATATTAATAAGTGTTCTGTTATATCCGTGTCTCGTAAAAAAGAGTGTATTATTTTTGATTACCGAATTGAAAAGGATTCTTTATGTAGATATCAAGAAATTGAAGATTTAGGTGTAACATATAATAATAATACTATCAAATGCATCTTATATTAGGTAGTGAATCTGTTGCTAGTGCTAATTAGGTTGGAAGACCTGTTAGGACTTTAATAAATAAATAAAAACAATTCTCGCTCGGTAACAAAAATACATGCCCGATAAAAACACAAAATAATACAAGTTTTGTCAAAAAGACTAACGATCAATTAAACGCTTAATAAAAAGAACTAAAGTTTGTTATGAAAAATAAACGATATATGAACAGATGATTTACAATAGGAATAACCAAATGTCTTGGGTTTAATAGGGTTGGACACACATTCACTCCGTTCCCTGCCTCTTCTTCGAATTGCAGTGAGGATTTTATCGTGCACATCAAATGAGGAAAATGCTATCGAGCCTTCATTCTTTTCCACTGTGCAAAACTAATTTATATATCGAGCATTGTTCCTGCATCACTTCATATGACAAATGAAACATTTTATTCGGCAACATGTTTTAAATATGGAGCGCTCGATTCCTACCCTTTTTCAAGTTGCCAATAGAATAATTGATGGTTTTACATACCTCCATGTTGCGGTGGATAGTATTGTGGTGCGATCTAGCGGCTCGTGTCGAAAGTAGGTAAGAGGTGGAAAAGTAGGTAACCAGAAAGTGTAATTACTGTGCCGCCATTTACATTTCACGCACTTAATAATGTCAATGCTGTCATCTTCGACCCAATGCGACAAAATAATTAGAGTATGTGCAAGAAAATCTGCATAGAAGAATTCATTGGTATTTTATATTTAAGAATCCAGACACCTGCGCGTACCGTCGTTTTCCGGCCGCCACTGTCACTTGTCAACATTGCAACTCATAGACGTAACCAACCTAAAGAAAAGCTAAACAAACACATGGCGTGCTTGCTGAATTTTAACCACGTGATCACATTTGTCGCTAAACATTAGCGACATATTACTGACAAGTTCTGCGAACAAATAGCTATTTTATAATCTTGTAGCTTTCGGTGTTGTTCAGTTTCTTTATAGTGGTAGTATTTAAAAGGCACAACGTAACATGTATGACTGCAGAAGGATAATGTTAATCTGGGTGCCGATTCTCCGGCTTCGTAGAAGCTATAAAAATATCGGCGATTCGCTCCCTCCCTGATTTTCTGGGGTAGCTCCCTGGACCTATTCTTGAAGGATACAATTCAGCCTCAATCGAGACTGCCCGTAGAATGAGTTTTGATGATGTTACCAGTATTATTTGGAGCAATGGCCACATAAAAATGGGTCCAAAACAAGAAAAGAAGAATAATAATGTCTACGACCACTAATAATAGTTGCGCAGTGCGTCTTTGTTTTGTTATTTGGTGATATTTTGATTTTGGATTTATAATAATTTGCAATATAAAACTCAGGCAAGTATAGATATAAATTATATAGTGATATTCTTTGAGAATAATTAAGCTTTTTTAAAATCTTTATCTTTCACTATTTTTAAATTCAAAATACCCTGTGCATTTTTGAATACCCGTCCTTTATCCTAAATTATTTGTTTTAAAAAATTTACCTTTTCTACTCCTTTAGCATGGAGAAACAAAAGCTTACCCCAATTAATGTTGAAGAAGTAATAGAGAACAACGCCCATTTTTCTCTCGGGGAGCGCTGTTCCCTGTCCCTAGAATTCGTCCCCTGTTTTTAACTTCTTCTTTTTCAGGGTGGTCTCGTTTATTGATCGGTTTTCAGGCAACATTTTGTGCACCTACGTAGATATTTAGGAACTTAATTATGTTTGTCTAAAATGGGTTAGATGTTGAATAAATACAGGGATGTTCAATATTTCTCATTTCACTACTTTTTTTAAATTCCGTTGGAAATAAGCCATTTTTTGTGACTAAAAATACAATATGAAGAGCGGTGTAGTTAAAACATCAACAATAACAGCAACAACATTTTAGCAACAACAATGTAAATCATGTGAAAGTTACTCAGACACATATTTTTTATTATTATGTTTTAAACATTATCTTATTTTAATATTACCGTTTTTGACAATTAGACGTGGTTTTATTTATTAACATATATAATATTATGTACAAGTTTCGGTCTGTTTAACTTTCGAGTTTTACGTATATAATTTTTTTTCACCTATCTACATTTGATTCAGGTTTAGACTAAATCAAAATACATTAGAGTGTGTTTCAGTCGAATAACAAGAAATGTTAATAAAATTATAATATCTCATTAAGTACAAAACTATTTTATTGCTTGCAATAGGATTTGCCATCAAGTATGATTAATTATATTTATCACAATTTTTGTATTTGTTGAGAACATTTTTTGATCTTAAGTGGACCAGTGACCAGGACCATGCATATCTCGAAGAGTCTGGAATTTAACAGAAAGAGGAGTACATTTGAAATATTAAAAGTGGACTTAGTACATTAATTTGGCGAGACAAAAATAGGAAAAAATTTCTGAGTTGTGATTTAATGAATTTCAAGGTACTCTTTCGGAATTCCTACTTTGCCACAACCGTAACTTTGCCACTCGCGTTGCCATATTGGAAAAATGACCTATACGAATATCCTCCAACGAGAAAAAGGAAAAACGGCAAAAAATATTCATTAAAAAGTATAATACATGAAACTTCAGCAGATCACATACCATTCTTTCAAGGCCTTTGTGGCTGTGGTACATAGGCACTCTTTTAACCAAGGAAAAATAAAATTTACCAATGTACCTACTCCGAAAAAAGCCTAGATTTATACGAGGCGATCCAAATATTCAAAAGCCCAAATGTTGATCCAGAGCTTATTACTGAATCGCAATGGTACCTGTGATAGTTCGCAAGTTCTATCACAAAATAGCGATGAGCAGGGAGAAACTAGGACTCTTCTCGATCAAACTTGTGATGAAATCGAGGAAGAAGATGACAACGAAGAAGATAATCCCATCTCGGATTGTAAGGAAGAAATTTCAATCTGTGACGTTTCGAACGGTACTGAAGCCGATGAACTCGCCCTGTTCCATGAAGAATAGCGACACATTGTATTAGCCTGTTATCCACTAGAGGTCGTACTGGTGGAGGGTACCTACATGTTTTGATTTTCCATTGGACATCAACGTTAAACGTACCCAATAAGAATTCTTACTTTTTTGAGGTTTTCAAAAATGCATTTTTTCCCGTTAATGACAAAAAGTAAGAATTCTTATTGGGTACGCTTAACGTTGCTGACAAAAATGGAAAATCAAAACATATTTCCCCCCACTAGTGGATTATTTTTAAATGTTAAGAGGAAATAGGTTAATTGCATGGGGATAAGGCATACTGGGAATTCCACAAAAAAAAGTTACCACATAAATGGGAAATTTCCTCTAATTTGATTTATTACATAACTATTATCAAAATCTATAGAATTGGCAATTTTCGAAGCTCCTGGAAAACTTTACAGGTAAAACTATGATTGTAGGTACTAAAAGGAATATGAAAATTCAACAATGAGCTGGCTTGCAACCATTTTCAAAAGTTACACGTGTCGTGCTTGAAAACTGATTTCATCTGCCGCTAAGAATTATAAGTAAGTTAGGAATTCCGGAACCGTTGGCGATACTTTACACTGAACACTGTTTACACTACCACTACACCAACACTTTACACTTTCTTACGGTAAACTTTTTACCTTCAGTCTCTGAAGATAACTTGGTTATCGAAACGGGCGTAAGATAGTGTAAAGTATTAGTGTTGGTGTAGTGTAGTGTAAACAGTGTTCAGTTATAAGCACATAATTAATATTCAGTACTCAGAAAAATATGAACATGAAAAACAAAAATTTTTGTACTATATTAGGTCTTTCTGGAAACAATATGATAGTTGGAATAATTCTTATAACAGCCTATGGTTTTTTTTTTCGTAATTTTCAGTTGAGTTTTTAGCTAAAATATATAGTTTGTTGCTATCCGACCGAAAAATATACAGGGTGGAACAACGATTTGTCTGTATAAATGGCAAACATAACGAAAAATAGGTCTTTTTGACATCTTTAGTGTTTTCAAAAATGTTTCTTGAATTTTTTTCACTACAAAAATCAAGAACATGATATTCATTACAAGCAATATTTCTAATAACATTTTGTTTTAATATACAGGGTGAATTACGACCAACGGGACAGCAGTTTATAACGAAATAGTTTTAAAATTTTTGTCACATTAGTAGTTTGTGCTACATTTTAAAATTGTTTTAAAATATACAGGTTGTCTCAATAAAGTGTGGCTTATCAAAGTTATATTTCCCAATGTGTGACACATTGAATTTTCTGATAGTCAGTGAAAAATAATACTTTATGATAAACCCCGTGATGAATGATCTAATTGTGAACTGTAAATTTTGAACACTCTATAAAAAGATGTTTAATAGTCAATTATGGAATATTCAACGAATGCTCAACTATTAAGACGTACAGATAAGTGGTGTAGAAAACTTAGCTAGATGGGTTAAGAAAAAAACATAATAGGTAGGTACAGTATTTTTTTCAAACAATTTTAGTGAGAAGAATAATTCACATCTGCTTCTGTTGGAAGCTGGTCTACGGGTAAATTCTTTTGAAAATGGATTATTGATATTTTAACATATTAAAGGACGGTTCCACAGTGCAGCTCCAGTCAATGACTTTCGAGCAAAACTTTTCCTGGTGGATGAATTGGTGAATATAAGTAATTCAAAGTGCAGGTCCAGTTGTAGCACTAGCATTTTTTGACTACTCCTTTCCAAATTAATTGAATGTAGAATATTTACGTTAATGGAATACCAAAGGAGCCATAAATAATATTCGACAAATTTTCGTTGATCTAGCCTGTATAGATTTTTAAGAACCTATAATTCAGGAATATATAAATTTCTCAGTAATCACTGTAAACTAATTAACAATGCACCGTAATCATAAGAGTTTATTTTATTATCAGGCAATAAAAAATACACGATGTGGTTTTCATTTTTGTTCCAAATCATTTCCTGAAAATCCAATGTATTGATATTTACTTTTTTTTTTAAATAAAAAGTTAAATTATCATAAAAGATCTATGTCAATATTGCTATACCCTGTATCATATACCTAGACTTATTCTATTAATTGTTTTGAAGTTTTGTAAAAATATTTTTTATACAAGGTGTTTGAAAACAACTCCCTTCAGGTTCACGTAAGTTTTGACGTCTTATGTATACTCTATTCGGTGAACTTACACGGGTTTTGGATTAAGTAAATAAACAATGATTCAACTGACCAACTATTTTAAACAATATTTAAGTTGATGTTTTGAGAGGGTAACGGCAATTTACAACTCAATAATCCTAGTAAATAGACAGATTTATATTTCATTACTACGAAATTGGTGACACTCGACACGAAAAAATGTTAATTAACGTCAAATGATACCCTAACTAATATATTTTTTTAAATAGCAACATTGCTAGCTTTCTACTTTCGTTACCCGCCCAAATCATCAACCTACAATATTTGTAAAGATGGTCAGCTGAGTCGTTGCTCATATACTTATCCACAACCAGTGTGAGTTCACCGAATAGAGTATAGTTCTCGTCGTTCTCGAACGAACTAGAAGAGCGAAATAGTTCACTAAGGAGCAGCGAACTAAAATAAGCGCTCCTGATCGCGACCTATTATGAGCAAGTCTAACGTCACGTGTCGACTATCTCTGACTCAATTTACCCAACCTCACAATGAAGTCCCTTAAGAAAGTTAAACGTCAATGTCATTTTTGCTCTATGCAGAATATCGGAATGCTCAACTATTAAGACCAGTTATCAAATAAAATCAATAAATAACAAATTCTACAATAGAAATATAACAATTCACATGATTTTCATCATCAGGAGTATAAATTTATTTGTGAAACTGGTAGAGTAATATAAATTTCATATAGGGTGTTTTTTACTAATTGGAAATATTTCAACAGTAGAATATTGACCTCAAAATATAAATATTTGACCCACTTTTAAAATTATTTCTGCCCAGTTCATTCAAGTTTGCATAAAATGTTTTTGGTAAGTAATGGTTAAATCGGAATGTCTGTCGAGACCGCTAGTATGATATATTTCTGTTCTGTTTCTGGAATTTGTTATTTATTGATTTTTTTTTTAATAATCATGAAGAAATTTCACGTAGTAAAGGGTTGAAACAATTAATTTGTTATAAAAACCAGTCTCTTCCTGGATTGCTGGCAATATTGTTCTCTGGACCAGATGAGGAATGTGATGCAATGTGGAAGTTTTTACCTAAAGAAAACATTAATTGACTTTCTTCCTTTAAATAAATTGTATTGTTTGTTACAACGACACCTCGAACGACACTGGCTAGCTAAATTATTATATTATAGTGAAACGAGGATTCATTATTGTTTAGGCCGGAGTTTTTGAATACTCTATGGTTATGTTTGAAGGTTGAACATACAACGACCCTTACTAATTTCAGTTCAACGAATCGCGGTTTTATCAATTGATTTGTACATATTCACGGATAATGTTTAATTGAAAAAAAATACATCTACATACATTAACATTAGATTTTCAGTGAAATGTTTGAAATGAGTTTGACATCAACCATCAATATCTTTAGTGAGCGTAAGTTTTTTCATCATTTTTCCATTTCGAAAGAAAAACAGTTTTCAGCCAATTCGCTGATTCTTGGTGTTGGTAATTCTTGTATAATATGTAAAGATTCGTTCGATCACAGCACAGTTTCCATTTCCGCTATTTCCGTTCTTGGGCTAAAATGAAAAATAAAGCAAAATTTCATAATTAGCATTATCATATTGAACCTTCTTATACTTCACATAAAGTTTATATTGTCGATGTATTGGAAATATCCCAAGTACAATTCTTCAAAAGGTTATTACTCCTACCACAAAACAGTACAAATATTTTGATGACTTGAAGTTGGTATTGTCAAAGTGTCTCATATCGTCCTCAAACTGACGCTGACAGTTACTTTCAATGGGTGATGATAGGTATCCAAAAATATGTTTCATTAGATTAAAGCAGCTTCAAACGAATTTACAGTACAAGTTGAAACAATATCTATCGAAATTAACTCTCTGGAAACCTGGAACATCCTAGATCTCTCTTCACTCACAATATAACCAGATAACTTACTGCTCAAGTATAGAGAGAGACTGCATAACGATGATATAATTAAATTATTGCTATCCATGTCTAAATTTTTTGACCTTGGGAGGTACTCAAATGTACTTGCATTTGAAGTGTCCAATAGAATTTATTAAAA
This sequence comes from Lochmaea crataegi, assembly GCA_947563755.1. Lineage (NCBI taxonomy): Eukaryota > Metazoa > Arthropoda > Insecta > Coleoptera > Chrysomelidae > Lochmaea > Lochmaea crataegi. Next base: position 76,272,818 of record OX387423.1, read on the forward strand.
TTGTGGCACAATCCAGACTCTCCTCTAAGTACTACATTAAGTGGACTATCTGGACTATTATAAAATTTAAGTAATTGATAAAGTACAGCCATAAGCTGTGTTTGACGGTATAAATGAATCCTCTTCAGGAATAACAAGGTAGTAGGGATGCACCCTGGTGGAATAAACATCTGACAGATATAAGATCTCATACTCGGGACCTCTTTAATAGATTAAATCTCAGCGGGAGCTGGCAGATATACAATGAATTAGGCGAGAACAACATCGTCACCTCACTGTGGGTTCCAGGACACACTGGAATCGAAGGGAATGGAATAGCAGATTAACTAGAAAAGAAATGGGCTGAAACACCCGTTTTGCGGTATCCACACCAATGTAATATTGAAAGAAATAGGCAACGTCGAAAAAAAGAGGATCTGCTTTGACAGGTATCCTAACAGGAACAAGAAAAATTCTGAGAAAATGATAATATTAATAAATGTTTTTTTCTAATGAATACTCACCCAAATAAGTCGACATCACTACCTCGGCCCGAAGGATTTATACTTCGTAGTCTGGCTCTTGCTTGCTCACCAGAGACAATGACACTGAAATATACTTTTGATTAAATCATGTACCAAGATTATGGTTGTTTATGAATAAAGTCTTGGATTTTTCAAGATAATGTATGCTGAGAACCAAAACGTTCTTAATATACTCCTGCTTCTATTCAGGGTTACTATGAAAGAATAATCGCGTTTGACAAAACCTTAGTCCGGAAAATATGACAGATAGAACAATAAATGACATGTTTATGGATAGCGACAACCTCTAAGTTCAAAACGCGCGCCTTCGGAGGTAGCTTATTATGCGCACGCCCAAGTCACGCCCGCAGTAATTAAAATGGTGACTATGCAGCAGAAAGCGTTTTGTATGTTAGAATACGTGCGATGTTTATTGATTGTGCAGTTTAATGTTCACAAGAAATTGATCCTCCAGGTCATCAGAGCACGATGGAATCCACCATTCAAGGCAATAGGTGTACTTGATAAATGTAAAAGCAACGGATGACCACGACTACCTGACGCAATAGTGAATGCGTCTAGACAATGTTCTGTGCGTTCGTCACAACAGTCTGCTAGTCAATCAGTCCCTGCACTTGGAATTCCGCCCCAAACTGTGTGGAAAAGATTGCGATTTAAACCGTACCATATACAGATGGTGCAAGACAAGACGACTATGTCAAACGAATCCAGTTTCGTGATAACTCGCAGGAAGCAATGAATGATGACGGATTTGCTTACTGTCTGATATTCAGTGACGAAGCGACATTTCAGTTAAGTGGCAAAGTGAACCAGCTCAACATTCTAGTATGGGGCACATAAAACCCTAATGAAATTATCCAACATGGAAGGGATTCTCAAAAATTTAATGTTTTCTGTGCCGTATCATATACTTATATTGTATTTTATAAAAAAAGAGTGACATGCTGCAGCTGTGGTTATTTTTGTAGCTAGCGTGTAATTCCAGCAACTTTATGTACCAACAAGATGAAGCTCTATCTCAATGGCAGAATGAAGTACGTCGGTACCTAAGCGAGGAACTTCCTCTTTGTTGGATCGGACGTTATGCAGAAGAAGATCTTGATTGTTTGCGTGGCCGTCAAATTAGCCTAATATTACACCATTCGATTTTTTTTATTAGGGGTACATAAAATACAAGGTTTTCGTACCACCACTACCTGCAACAACGGCTGAACTCAAAAGGTACATAACTGATGCTGTTAACAGTACAAATTTGGCTGAACTGGAATATCGTTTGGACGTTTGTCGTGTGACTCAAGCTGATCAGCTCACTTGATTATTTTTTATAATGCGCTAAGACTTTTTTCTGTATCTATAGACATGACATAAATTGTTCCATCTGTCATACTTTTTGAATTATAACTTTGTTGAACCCGATGATTTTTTTGTTGTACTCCAGTGCTTTTTTTGCATTTTCTATAGGCAATACTCAGAATTGGTTCAAAAAATTTTTCCAGCTTAGCTCCAAGCATTCAATAATAATACAATACGGATATAGGATAGACATATAACTAGTTAATAGAATGAATCTATTTGTTTGTCTCGGAAATATACCAGTATGCTTTTTCTGGCACAAAGTAAATAATTACTTTGATGTAATTAATACCTTACAGACTTCATAGTTAATTAAACACGTAAAGTGGTTAATTGAACATACAAAGCTGATAACTAAAATTTGTTCCAATCACAACCGCAAAATAATAAACACCTAAGCTTGATGCAACAATTAAACAAAATGCAAAATATTGAATAAGGTACGTATTATTTTGAGTACCTAGTACAGCAGTCGCACTACTAATCTAAATCTGACGCAGTGTTTAAAAGGTGCGTCCTCGGTTATACTCGTGAGGCGCTAGCGAACGTTTACAAACAAGCTTCTCACAGAAGGTCCAATCTACTGCTACATCACAGATTACTCAACTCATCCCCCTATGCTACATTTAGTGGTTCGTTTGTGTTTGTGAAGGATTTTGTCTGCGCATGAAGTTAAAGCACACCTAAACCAATCGACGTCCTAACTGAATAAGATGTACCGACTCCTGATGTAGAAATATCATGTCTGCTTGTGAGCGTTCGCGCGCAACTTTCAACATAAAGTTCAGTGTTCGGCATGGCTCGGTGTGGCACAGCGCATTAATGAGGACACACCTTTACAAACCACTTAGTGGCGCTGCGGTCGTATATACCGGCCTCTCTACTACTGTAATTTGTGGAATCAGACGAGGAAGTACTCCTTCTAACGCTTCTCGTAACACAAGTAGGAAACCTAAGAGATTTTAGATGAACAACTGCAACTGCTATTCCAAATTGCACGTCGTTGGTCTACTTCGATGATAAATCGATCTGCATCGGATGCCATATTGCTCAATACTGCACCCTGACAATAAAAATGATCTCTGTCAAAGTAGAAGCCGAGAAAATTGACTGGTGTGGGCGGTTCCAGCTGGTGAGTGACGCTAGTCCGTTTTGGGAGCTCGCTTCTTTTCGCCACAAACGCTCGTCTTGACATTACCCTCATTTTAACATCGGGTTATAAGGATTGAGCCCTGTACTCGGGTAGGTGAGTTCAGTCAAAGACAGGGTTCAGTAAAAATATTGCTTTTTTCGTCAAGTGATTTCTCCGTACGCTTCGATGGACGTCGATTCAATGGTTCTTCTTCCAAATTGGCGATGTAAATCGGTGTTGTATTCCGTCGACTCTCTGTCGTTTCATCTGACGGGTTTCTCGTCGTATCGGGTAATGACTTTCTAGATATCTTAACACAAACTCCAGAAAGGATTAAATTCCCATTTATCTTACGATAAGGGTTTCTTGGGAACCGGTTAAGCTCAACACGCTTAATCAGGGTAAGATAGGGAGAAGAGGAAAGAGCCTTACTAAGTTCAACACACAAGGTAGACTGTAGTCTGTGATTTCGGCTTGTTCTTTTGTACTCGTTGCTGCTTCCTAAAAACTGGTAGGTCGTTTTGTTTTGTTTTTGCGACGAACTACTAGGTTTGGTACCACCGAGTCGTTCGTCTGGACAGGCCCTTATTCTCGTGGTTGTGGTACAAATGGAACGTTACCACCCTCTTATACAAACATGGCGACCAGCGAGTAGCAGTTATTTCATAAATATCGCATTTAACGATTTAAGTTTGTTTAAGAAGTTCGTGACTACAATACAAATAACAACTAATGTTTCCGGTAGGCGTCTAGTAACACATGCTAGTTTACCTCAAATGATTACAACAGCCGCGCATATTTACATAAGCACACGTGATAACATGAGCATGCTTATCGTTTTTATCACAACTATATTTTTTAGGGATAAGGGAAAATGGATAGGATTTTTTTCGGAAAATTGAGTGTGCAAAATTAGTATTTTCAATATCTTACATGCATTCATGAAAAAATTTGCTCGGCTATCAAAATGCACATATAAAGAAATTCCACAAAATGCTTTATCTGTCAATAAAAACACGTAAGTCTGTGACTTACTCGGGTGACTCGGAGGAATCCAGACAGGATGTGAAACAGTTGCAGGTGCTAGGACGTTGACGCCTACCATTACAAAATCACCAAAAATATATAGAATAGAATAAAAAAAGTGAGGTATACTTTACTCAACGATTCAATAGTGAATATTCAAAATATTAGTGAAATTAAAGGATATCTGTAAATAATTGATTACATCAATTCAAAATGTTTTCAATACAAAGCATTTCACAAAATATTTTGCTGTATCTCCGGAAATATTTAATCCCCTACACATAAAACTACTTTGACGTCAGCTAAAGTTATAATTGTGCTTTGAAAAATATTTACAAAATTATCTGTTAATCTGAGTTAATCTGACCAATATCTTTACTACAGCCGGAGTTTAGTTTACTTTAGAATGAATTTTATGTCATTGGATAATCAAATTATTCTGCAGATAACCTTAAAAATCATGCTAAGCTCAAAAGTATAATAAGTATCTAAAATTAAATGCTACTGTAGTTGACTTAGTGTCTTAATAGTGGTAAAATTCTTGACTTTATTTGTTGGAGAAGGAAATGTACTGGGTGAGCAAATAAAAACGATTTGGAAAATTAAATTATAACAGAAGTGGCCTCGAGACTTGTAGGTCCACACTAGAACCCGTAATTGAATAAAACAATTTCGAAAGCCAAAATTTTCCCAATTGAGAGCATAAAAAAAATCTACGTATTCCTCAAAAAATTTTGCGTATATTTTACTAGTTCTATAAAAAAGTAGAATCTCAATCGAGACCAGTATTAATACTATCGGTGCTCGTAATATCAGGTGTGGGTATTTATTATTTTTTCGGGGTACAAAAACAACATTATGACATTATTTATTTTATTTTCAATATTATATGGATATGATACAACGTAGTATAAAAAAATATTAAATTTTATTCATGTTGAAGCACAATTATTTAATAAAATACAGCTGTTTAACGTTTAAGAGTATATATAACAAAACATAGGAACACCTTATAAAGTCCCTAAATCTACGACCATTAGGGATTAAGAAAAGGGTCCATCATTGTTATATTTTCATGGGCGATTTTTATCTCGGCCCATCAGGCTGTATACTGAATAAAAATCGGCCCGAGTCTAAAATTGACCTGTTCTGGAATGGCCCATCTCGGCCCACCTTTATTACAATAATACACTTCAATCAGATTGATTAGATTTTATTGATGTCTACATATAAATATAATAGCTACAATTAGAAACAGTTAGTTTCATTTATAACATTTTTATAATAGCTACCTATATTACAACAATTTATACATATTTACATTAAGTTATATACATGAATGATATGAAATGAAATCTTTTTATTTTTATACTCTTCAATTTTTTTAGCAACAAAAATTTGTTGTTTGGTTAGTTTCCATTTTGTCTCCCCTGAAGCTAATTTCCGGTTTTGTTGTTTAAATTTAAAGTTATTTGTCACTAAGAGTGGTTTTCCTCGTTGACTCGTCATTTCTTTAAATTCTGGATGAACAAATGTTGCCATTTTCCGAAGTTAAATTTAAATTGTTTTTACACGCACTGGTCAAGAATCAAAATAAAACTAATAACTATTTTCGACAATTCAGGATAAATGTATTACAACTGACCATTGTTCATTACTCTGCCACCATTGATAAGAATTCAAAGAAATTGATTGCATAGATTAGGGGTTGAGATTTGTCGAGAGTTTCTATCTGAAAGTGGTTTTGGCCGAGATGGGTATTTCCTAAAGTCATTAAAAATTGATCTGTCAGGTACCTTATTAAATCGGCCGAGATGGGTTTCGCCCATTTCCATAATACCGGTCGGCACAGGTAAAATCCTTGAATTCACACATTTTTAACAGCGGACTTAGTGAAACCATAGATTTTGTTTGGGCCACTTGTGCTGTATATTTATCATAAAATTTTGTTTTAATACTCCGTCTCGATCGCGATTCTAGTATAGTCATATACCTACTCGAATAAGAGTTGGGGAAAGTGGAAACCTTGTTATGGAGAGTGATCAACATTTTTTGTTTCTTTACACTATTTCTGGTTGAACCGGAAGTCGGCCAGATTGGTTTCACATGTGAAATAATTCAAAACTGACTCCAATATAACGCTCCCAAATTTAAACTACAAGTTTAAGCCGTTTACTCTGTAACGGTAATCGTTGGGCGCCAATTTGTGACTGTATACGCTCCAGCTTGAAGGGCTCCGGCTAGAGACTCCTCTCAAGGGTGATTCGACCCCAAGTTTATGTCGCACAAGGATAACAGAAAGGTTGTAAAAATTCAGGGCGCCACTACCTTTTTGACGTGTTAAAAAGTACTAACAAACTAAGGCGGAGAAGGTAGAAACGCCTTGAAGAATTTAGATAAAACTTTAAACAGAAATCCAAAAATAAAAAAAGTTACTTAAAAAAATAAAACATTTAAAATTTTACCTCCGGGCGATATCTCCCTCAACTTTTATAGTTGAGGATTTAGAAAAAAAATGAAAAATGGAATTTAAAACAAATTTATATTTATTTTTCTGCCACAGGAAATGGAACAAATGTGAAAAGAATTGTACTTTTATAGGTAGTTAGCTTATGATGTTGTTGTTTCCGGAAAAGGTGTTGGTTGAAGAAGGTAGGTAGGCCTTGCCTCTACGAAGTCTTGAGAAGATGGAGACTAGATCTCGAAGAAGATAGGTAGATAGAGATGTCTTGATTAGAACTGTATCCTAGCAGCTGTCTTCTGGTCTAGGGCGGTATTTTGGTCTAAGGCTGTATCCTGGTCTAGGGCTTGTATCCTAGCCTAGGGCTTTTTTCCTAACCTAGGGGCTGTGCTTAGCACAGCAAAATTCTTTCCCCGTAGGCGGTCGGTAATAGAAAAGGAAAAAACTGCGTGTCAGCGGAAGGAAGTGTCAATAGTCTTAGCGTTCGGAGTAGGAGAATTTGAGATCACAGAACTATAATTGGAAGTGGCTAATGTGGCGGCGAGCGGTAATTAAAAGGATTTATTCTATAAAATCGAAACAGGTCGATATAGACATGTTACAACTATTTGAAGAGTAGAATGAACAGTAGTGTCAATCGTAATTTCTCGTGTTGTTTCGAGAAGTGAGCTTAGCTGCAAAAACAAAACAAAGTCGAAGACTATCAAGTCTGCTGTACTGGCTGGCCCAAAAAAGTAAGAGTAACATTGGAATCATTACCAATAGAATAAGGTGGGTCAATTTTAAGGAGTCGAATTGTCAATTATTGTTCAGTAGAACCAGAGTAATCTATTCTACGAAAGAAAATTTACACGTTTCTAAAGATATCTTGTGATAGACGAAAGATATCGACATACGGTTTTCCACCACTAGTGGTTGATTGGTGATAAAAATATTTTTTCCAAAGCTCTACTACAATACGATCCTAAAATATGGCCGGTGGCAGTTCCTATTTGCCCACCTGGTTTATTTATTTATAAGAGGCCATCCTAAGCAGCTGATGCACCCTGGTTAACAATTTAGGACAGTACAATATAAGTTTCATCTGTTTAAAAAAGTTTGAAATTTGGTATGCAATATTAATGTGCCACCAAATAAAGTTGAAGCATTTATTAAAATAAATTAAAACTGAAGTGAAAATACAAATGAATTTCGTTAAGTGAGTGAGTTTCGCAAAACAAACCGTCCAGAAACAAAAACACATTTTCCTTTGTACGAATTCAATTATACGAAAATATTACAATGAATAGTTTTCACCACCACAAACACATAGGAAGCAACATTTCCGGAAGTTTTAACAGGCATGTTGAGTTATGATAGGTCGCCGTCGTAAATAAAATTTATGATAGTTCATAAACTCTCGTAAGACAACGTCACTTACATTTGAGTTAGAACTTCGTCTCAAACTATGTTAAGCTACTTTTGTAACTCCAACAAACTAACGTGAGTACATGAAGGACCAAAGTATTAACAATATTAGGAAAATGGGGTAGTAGGGGAAAGGAGGACAGCTTCGTCGGTCCACTTAATTCTCAATCACCCTGGACTATTACTGTGAAGTTCTCAGTACTGATTACTTTGGATGGAGGTAACGTGTATTGGATTTTCTTGAACGTTTTCTCGAATTAATTGGTTTTATGTGCTTTCGCCGAAATATTGAAGAGATAAAACCAAATTACTATAATCCACTAGCGTCATCGTTTCGGAGAGTTCTGTCTCACTCCAATATACATATAGACCTAATTGTCGATCTTTTTCAACTATGACGCTAGTGGCTTTTAGTAACTTGGTTTTATCTTTATATATTTTTTGGATTATCGATTTGTTTTACACCATATCTTTCGCTTCCATGACTTAGTTCAGTAGTTCATATTAACCAACTAAGCGAAAGTCTAATCAAAATAGTGCCGAAGGGAGTTGACCTTTTCGTTACCATTCTTAACTAGAATGGCCAGGGAAACTTTGTTAAGTCTTCCTATTGAGGAGAGTCTTTTTGACAGTTTGATTCTTATTTCGACGTTAGACGGTGAGAATTAAGTGCTCTCATCTCTATTCGGAGTTGGGTCGGTATAAGGCAGGTGGTAGCTTACTGTTGAAGGCATTATGTCAGAAATCACTTCCAGAATACTATGACTTCCAGTGTCCACCGTCCACCAGCAATCTGATTTTTGTCCATCTAACCACTCTTTACAGAAAAATATGGAGAGGAGGTAGGTCCAGAAGAATTTCCATTTTAATCTTTGGTACCGATAGAGGATGAGGGGATAGTGGATGGAGAATAGTGGATAAAAGTTTTTTTCCTTTGTTATTTAACGTCGGTCTATTTCTGCGACTGAGGCTAATCATCGACGACGGGAGCTCACTACCCCCAACCGGAAATTACCACTAGTGTTCGAACCAGTGGTTGGGATCTTTATCGAGCCCAACATCCATGGACTCAGGACCTCGGTTTTACATCTCCTCCGAAAGACGGCATATATATCTACATTATACCTCGTGCTCATTGGTATAATGCCTGTAAGGTGTGATATGCAACTCACCCTAGTAGTCTAAAGTGCAACCAAGTAGTCTAAATTATTTCGCTGCGGTCTCTATGGGCTCTACGACGGTGTTTCCCCAGTGGTCATCCTTCGTTGTAGTAACCGCGTTCGACACTGTAATTATCACTGTAATTATCGCATCAGGACCCCAATTCTTGATCCTTCGCAACACTCAAAGTTACTCGCTTCCTAACGAATTCGTTAAAATACTATTCTTGAGCGCTCTCTCTTTTGCGCATTCGCTTGATAGTGTTCGTTATGCAGCGAATACATTTTTGTTCGTGATAACTATAGAAAATATTTATATTTATACTGCATGTGATAAGTGATACCACGCGCATAGTTAATACTATTTTTCATAGAAAAATTTCAAATTGTAATTGTGTTTGAGTAGGTAATTGAGGATGGAAGAACTTGTGAATTTAATGTTACTGGAAAATTTAGAGCTGCCGGCAATAGAAGTTCAAAATTTCCGGGTTTTGCGCAATCCTTCGAATCCTTTCAGGACAGTGAATGATTTTCTCCGCCGCGAGATATCTGCCAATTTAGTCCAGTCTTCCACGGAATCTTCAAAGTTATTTGTGAATTTACTACCAATTATTTGATCCTTCCCTTGGAAATACTATAACATCATTTTTTTGTTTTCCGAAGCTTTTCCTCCACGTAATACATTATTTAGAATGGTTTGATCCATTTCTTACAGACAGCGTCAAGCGTCAAGAAGAACGAAAGCTTCATTTACGGTATTGCCAAATTTCTCATTTCGCTTAAGGACGCCCTTTAACGAATCACCTCAAGAATTGCATAGTTGTAAAGTCTTCGCTAACTACTGCTCGTTATGCAGCGAATTAGCTCGATAGCGAGTGATGTCAAGAATTGGGCTCCTGAGCGTTCCACTACAGTGCTGAGTCGACGCCCAATGACAAAGTTAATCAGTCCTATACTCAAAACTGAAAATACACGATTTCATGTATAATATTCTCTAGAAGACACTGAAACGATAGAATATCTACCGTTATGGTTGACAATCTCTTTAATTAAATTTTCTCCCCTTTTTTACAACTTTGTCGACCAAAATAAGTTTTTTGCAACGTTTTGTAGGTCAAAATAATATTCCAAGATCATAAGATTCAAACCAATAATATCTTTCCTTCCGTTTTTCATCGCTCACTCCTACATTTTGCACATAACCTCAATAATAAATTCGCTGTTTAAAAACTCCTCACGGCTCAAAATAAGTTTTTACATCAATTTATATTCGCCGCCTTTTTCTCAAGCCAACAAATAACATTTTTTTTCTTTTGTAATCGTCGTTAGATGCAGGTGTTCAGTTAAAAATAATGTTTTGTTTTTGCAAAGAAATTATGTAAATAACAATCCTTCCGATGAAGTTTAACGCCTAACTTCAAGAACTGGTCATACACCTTTAAGAAAGTTTACCGGATCATTTTCAAGTCATCCAATTGAAAACTTACATTTTCCTACCTCCTTTTTTATTTCTATTTTAAAAAAATTAGTGTTAGTTCAAGGTAAACTCAACCTCAGTCTCTAAAGAAGATAACTTGCAGCTGATTATTATTATCTATACTTTGAGAGGCTTTATCAGTTAACACCAACATATCTGAAGCTTCAATTTAACCTACAATGAGCTTATTTTTCTCATCACTAATATATGACTAATAACCTCTAGCCACCATAAAGGTCGAAACACACCTATCAGCACCTCATAGGAACAGCGACTGATCATCACCGTTGAGTGGTCAACCCGACGGTTGTGTATGGGCTCACTTAACGCATCGACACGGGAACAGCACCGCCGTGATACCCGACTATAGGCTTCATTTTATATTGTCAGAGATATTGTATTGGCAAAATATTCTCTCTGAGAAATGTGTTGTGGTTGAGGCGTTGACGTGCCTTGTCGGTGCTGTGCTGATGCTGTTAGGTATGCGCGCTTACATTTAAATACACATAAGAAATCTGCTAGTGATGATCAGTCGCTGATCCTATGAGGTGCTGATAGGTGTGTTTCGACCTTAACAATGGTTGAACCCGCCCAAACTATATTTCATGTTTTTATTCGACATGGTTGGAGAAGAATTTTAATCAAGGCAATAATCTAGCCCTGGGATATATATTCATAATTTTTGGTAGCGAAACATTTCTTGGTTACAAACTAACGCTCAACTTAAATAACAACAACGTTTGACAACACTCTCAGATATTAGAAGTTTCGTAAATGATATTGAACACATACAAATTGTTTAATTTGATGTATATTGATAAAGAAGATCAAGGTTTTTGCAATGAAAACTTTCAAGTTCAAACTACAGTAGTATTTAAACAAATTCAGAGTGTTTCAGTAATACATTATTTTATTTAGTATGAATGAAAGATTTACATTAATTGAAAAAATTGGTATATTTCCTGATATATAATTAAATTTTTAAAGGATTCATAAGCTTTTCACGGGTTCATAATGAAAATGTCAAAATGAATAAATTCTTGAGTTACTGAAACACCCTTTCAAATATAAAATGGCCCATGCTGCGTGCTTGAAAGTTATTAAAAAAGATTTTTGGCAAAATGAAAAATAAGGGATATAAAAGTGATATTCAAAAGATTTAAAACTTACCGCCTACAAGGTGGAGGAGGCTTAATACCATGTGTTTCCATTTCCTTTTCTAACTGTTTGATTCTTAGTTGAGCCACATCCAGCTCTCTTTTGACTTTCCATAAGTGCGTATCACAAATGGGATCTTTGCATCTAAAAGAAAACATAAATAACCATAAGTACCTTCTTGTGGTATATTCATAATTTTTTTCGTTATTGGGAAATAAAACCACAATAATAATTTAAAACGTCTAAAAATGTGGGATCGATACGAAATGGGCAAAAAGAATTGCGTCAGGAAAGTAAGTAGTTCATATTTTAACGTTTTTATGGATTTCAGGGATTAAGATAACATTTATTTATTTGTTTTCTGTCGAATAAATTCAAAAGATAGACCATTAGGAATATCTAAAAAGTTTTGCCACGAAATACAACTACAATCATACAGTGTGTTCACGGATGGGGTGCCCAAGAGGAGAAACATTTTTATTTGTAGTTTTATTGGAAAATATCATTCCTGATAAAAAGTTTTGCTTGTTCTGAAACACCATGATAAGAAATAAAATTCAAATTTTTCAAAACAATTTTATGGAAAATACGATGAAGTTTGAAAATGTAATAATAATCTAGTGAGTGATGTTTACTTCAGTAAATTCAATAATTATTCGACATAGCCTCCACCAACCCCAAAACATTTCTCCACTCTATTTCTAAATTCTTTATAAGCGTTTCTTAGCATGTCTGGGATGATTTCATTCACGGGATCAATTATTGCTTGTTTCAGATCTTCAATCAGTTTAAATTTGTTTCAGGTAGCCCCATAAAAAAAAGTTAAATCGAGTGATCGGGTCGGAAAAAATATAGGTCCATACTGTCCTATCCATCATTCAGAAAAATATATATCCAGCCATCCTCCTATCAGCAAAGTCGAATGTGATGAACAGTCATCATGCTGAAAATATAGTTTACGCCTTTGCTTCGAAGGAAGGTCATTTACTTCACGATTTAACGTTTCCTCCAGAACATACGGTTGGATTATTCGATCTGGGGAAACATTACACCAAACATTTACTTTTTTAGCAAATTGACTATTACGTTGAATCATGTTATAAGGATTTTAACTAGCCCAATTCCGACAGTTTTGGGATGAAACAATTCCAATTGTCGTGAACGTTGCTTCAACAGAAAATAAAATATTGTAGTGAAAGGACCGGTCATTCATTAGCTTTCCGCCAATGATTGCACAAAAGTCAAGTCTCGTGTCATAATCACAATCTTGTAAGGTGTGAATAAATTTTGGTTTGAAAAGACGAATTTTGTTTTCACTAAAACCAACTTCCGTCGCTCTTTTTCGTAAACTCAAATTAGGATTTTCTCTTAGTGAATGAATAGTTAGGGTAGTAGCTGCATCATCGTCCTCATTGTACACCTTTTTTGATTTCTTTTTGTCTTCAACAGAACCTATCTCATCAAACTTCTTTATTATTATTTTTAATCCATTCCGCGTAACGAGTACATCTGGATATTACTCATATATCATCTCCAATGTCATAGCACTCCACAAGATATATGCTTTGTTGCAGAGTGAGCTTTGTTGAAGAGTGAGCAACGTTGAAAAATAATGACAATCGGAAAATTATTCACCAAAGTTGACAGTTCCATAGGTACATCGTTAACGTCACCCACTAGATTATTGTCACATTTTTGAACTTAGTGCAGTGAATGTCGTAGAGTAAACAAGTCGACCGAGAGCCACATAAAAATAAAAATAACTTTTTCTACGACAACCTCGATAAATGTTCATTTTATAACCGTAACTTCAATCATAAACAAGCACTTTTTGTACAGAATTTCATTTTTGAATCGGTTGCTAGGCAAGTTGCTAAGCAACAAATGCGAAATGGAATATTTCGTGTTAGGTATAGGTTCACTCTAAAATCAAGACGACTACGGCTTGTCAAATTATGACGTCCAGCGACAAATTGATGAAATGTCAGCAGATCGTTTCTGTCAAAGTTTTAGTAGGTAACGAGTAATTTCATAGTTGTTTTCTATAAAAACTATTAATTAAAATGGAAACTGATAGTGATATTGACTTAGATTTGACACCTCCGAATATAATAGAAGCAGCGAAGGTAACAACACTGAATTTATTACCGGAAACGTCGAAGAGTATGTATCAACGCGCTTATAACCTTTTTTTGGAATGGAAGGTAGATCAAAAGACAAAATCGTATGTTATGATGTTATATTATGATATGTTGTCATAGAAAAAGTATAGTATGCAACTCGCAACAAAATGGCCATTTTGCACTCGTATGAATTGCAGCACTTGCCTTCGGCTCGTGCTGCAAATTTCATACTCGTGCAAAATGGGCATCATTTTGTGCTCATTGCATAATATACTATATCGGTTCATAGATTATAAATATTTCAAAACATAAATAGTGCGGGAGCAAACACTGTAATTTCGTGAAATGTTACAAAAAGATGAAACTTAAGACAAAAACTACTGAAATGGAGTGAACAACGACAGGAATGCAATCATTCCAACCAGTGTCACTGTATTTCGGTACCACCAGCGGTATTCCAGTCGGGTGTTCCAATATCTCAACAAATACTCTATTCACAACCGCAGATGATGGTAAATGAACAACAAGGTAATACCCAAAAGGACGGCAGCTCCTAAAAACCATGACTGACAATAATCTAAAATATATTTCTACAGAAGAGCCAACATACTGGCCGACTGACAGAAATAAAATACTGGATCTTTTAGATTTTGGAGTAAATAAAGGCTTTCACTCAAATCAAATGCAAGCAAAATCCTGTTTTGATCTCTCATCTGATCACTCCCCAGTGCTAATCCCAATATATAGTGAAATTATCTATAATAAACAATCACCCAGATTGAGTAGCAAACACACTAACTGGGATATGCGGTATAGTAACAAGTATGGTAACAAAAACTCAAATCCAAGAATTACCTCATTATATCAATGAAGAGATCAGAGATAAACGAAAATTAAGAAAAAGATGGCAGATCACTCGTGCACCACAAGATAAATTAAGTCTGAATCAAGCTACAAGGCAACAAAAAATATTATTAAATAACGATAAAAACGACGGCATTCAAACCTATCTCAAAAATCTTTCTGCTACTGAAGCAACTGAATATTCTCGGGCCGCAGCTTAGCAATATCGCAATACGTACTGCAGAGGGCGAATGGACCAAAAGTAATATGGAAAAAGGAGAAGCATTTGCAAAACACCTTCATGAAGTTTTTAAACCAAACCCAGCAGATGACACAAACAATATAGAAAATGAAGTCCAAACACATCTAGACACCCCACATCAACTTGAACCTCCATTAAAAAGATTCACCATCAATCAGGTCGAAGAAGTAATATCGAAACTAAACCCAAAAAAATCACCCGGCTACGACCTAATTAATGTAAAGGTTATGAGAGAACTCCCAAAAGAAGGCTTACAATACCTCATTCAAATATATAATGCCGTACTATCAAGTGGCTACTTCCCACTTCTATGGAAGCTAGCTCAGATTATATTAATCCAAAAACCAGGCAAACCAGCAGAGGAAATAAAGTATTATAGACCAATAAGCTTGTTACCGATAATGTCCGAAATCCTAGAAAAACTCCTGATCTCAAGAATTGAACCACTACTAAAAAAGTCTCGCATAATACCAACCCATCAGTTTGGCTTCAGACCGCAACATGCAACAACCGAACAAATCCACCGTGTCTGTAACTATGTTCTAAAATCCTTGGAAGAAAAAAATATTGTGCAGCTGCCCTTTTGGACAATACGTCCGCTTTCGACAAAGTCTGGCATAAAGGACTACTTTATAAAATTAGAAAATCCTTACATCTTAACTATTACATTATCCTCAAATCCTACCTACATGACCGACATTACCTTGTTAAATACCAAGATGAAACGACCTCACTCTATTCGATTAACGCCGGTGTTCCTCATTTACACTTCAGATCTACCAACTTCCTGTAATAGTGAAACAGCAACTTATGCTGACGACACAGGGGTCATGTCAACACACAAAAATCCAGCAACTGCATCTCTACAGCTACAAATGCATCTTAATATTATAGAAACATGGTTGACCAAATGGCGGATGCAAATAAACGAAAACAAATCAGTCCAAGTAACATTTACCAACCGAAGAGGAAACTGTTCACTAGTTACTCTAAATGGTCATCAACTTCTACACCAGGAGGACGTCAACTATTTAGGAATGCATCTTGACAGAAGATTGATTTGGAGGAAACATATTTTCACAAAACGCAAACAGTTAGGGTTAAAGTTAAATAAACTATACTGGATTGTTGGACGTAAATCTAAACTGTCCCTAGAAAACAAGCTCTTAATTTTACAAAACCATTATAAAACCCGTCTGGACCTATGGTATCCAGCTGTGGGGAACTGCGTCGCTATCAAACATAGAAATACTAGAAAGGTTCCAGTCAAGGATTCTTCGAATAATAACGGATGCCCCCTGGTATGTGCCTAATCACATTATAGCACGCGATCTACAATTGACAACCGTCAAGAAAGAAATTAACAAATTTGCTCACAAATATGACTTAAGATTGCAAAAACACCCTAATGATCTAGCAAGAAGCCTCATGTTGCAGCCAGTACAACGAAGACTAAAGAAACATATTCCAACTGTCCTGCTAAACAGATTTTAGTGTAGATTCTTCATTTCCCACGTCGAAAACTTATTCCAAGTGAGGTTTGTGTCTTAATAGGACAATGTTATTGAATGTTGATCCTTCGTGTTAAATATATATTGTCAAAAAATTTACTAATTGTAACTATGTATTGCAGATTGTAAATAAATAGGGGTAGTCAAAAAAAAGTGCAAAGATGTATCGTTTATCGTAATATGAACTATAAATTGAAGCAGGTTTTCATTTCATGGGGTTTCAGAACAAGCAAAACTTTTTATCAAGAATGACATTTTTCACTAAAACTACAAATAAAAATGTTTCTCCTCTTGGGGAGTGGACACACTGTATAAGTGATTATTTGTTATTATAAATCGCGACTTTTTTTACATTTTTATTTATACAATAAAGAGATTGAAGATCGTCAAAAGTTATTTATGTTTAAAAACAGTGAATAATACTAACTTATGATTCCTGAGAATATCCTGAGCTTCATAAACAGCTCCTCTAAACGTAAGACTTTTTCCCATCGAAAGACTAATCAACGCGCAGCATCCTCCTCTGTCAGTTTTCGCCAGGTGTTTTCTTACGTATTTGAAGTAGAGATGTTCCAAGAGAAGTAATAAGGCTGCTAGTAATATACCAGACATTAGTAATAAAAAAGCTGATAAAAACTGTTCCATAGCTAGAGGATCGGAGCTTTTGTGTTCTTGCTTTCCAGGTCTACACGCTCCAGTCATCCAATAGCGCCGTAATCGTTCCAAGTCACCGTTTTCCCGGAAGTCTAATAACCTGTAAAATATAAAAAGTGTCAAAGTACGTGAATAAATAATTACGGTGAAGCAGTATCGAACGCAGTTAGTACGTGGATGGGTGACTACTTGGGAAGCGCAATCGTAGAGCCCGTACAGCCTGCAGCTACTAGGGTGAGTAGCAATGAACACGATGTCGTCTTTCGGATGAGACGTAAAACTGAGGTCCCGAGTCCATAAACGTTGGAACTGGTTCGAACACTAGTGGGCTCGGCAAAACTTTTGTTTAGGGGTAGTGTGCTCCAGGCGTCGGTGATTCGCCTCAGTTGCAGAAAGAGACAGACGTTAAATAACCTACTAAAAAAAAAAGAAAATCCTACCTTTTGTTGAACATTTTCAAGTATTTGGAATTCCTAGGAAAAGCTAATCCATATCCTGTCATAGCGTACCATGACCCAACTGTTAACAATCTACAATCTTCATCTTGAGCTGCCAAATAATCCAAAACAGTGCCGTCATATATAAAAGCATCTACTTCACTAGTTAGTACATCTGCAACTCCTTGAACAACGTTTGATCTTTGATAAGGTTGAATGTAAGCATGCATTTCTTTGAAATACTTTGATATGGTCGAATCTGAGTGAGACCAAGGAATGGTGCCGAATTTTATCATAGGTTTATGAGAGGTAGGTCTTCTTAGTCGGATGTCATCAATACCTGAAGACATCAATTGAACACAATATAAATATCAATCCATTTTAAAGTGTCACTTAACTCATAATATTTCGGTGACATTTCTATTCACTCACCTGTAAAATCATAATATTCCTCTCTGGTTATCATAAAGGCGGCTAGGTTGGCAGTGTATATAGCAAGGAAGACAACAGCGAACATCGCCCAGACGTTAGTCATAAATCTGGCAGTAAATCCCCGTGGTGAGTCAACATGCACAGCAGCTTGAAACAAAACGGCCCAAACTAGCCAGTAAGTTCTGAAGAGGGAAAACCGATGGGATGCCGAGGGACTCTGCAACAGGTTTATGCTTGAATTATGATATAATAATTTTTAAACTGTTAGTATAAAAAAGTAAGTTTTGAATGAAAAAAAATTTAAATAATAGATATTAATAAGATCAATACATCTACAGTGATACCTAAACGTGTACCTTAATCATCTTCTAAGGGCCAGTTTGAGATTCAACCGGCAGTTAACTGGTATTTTGCGTTTTATAATGTCCGGTTTGAGGTCCTATCTCCGGTCTATTGTAGTTAGCGATCTACTTACTATATGTTTTAATTTTATGTTATCATAGCAACAAGAGTTTTTTTGATTGAAGTCAAAAAAGTGAAACATAGTTTTACGTTCTAAAATTGAAATAACTTTTCCATTAGTCTTTATTAACTCTGAAAATACAATAGGTTATGGGCCTAGATTACGCTAAGAACAGCTAGATCAGAGTAAATATAAAGTTAGTACCAAGAATTGTGTAGTTGGTCTGAAGTACTACACCAAAATAATACTTTAGAGTGTGTTGTTTTTTCAAAGTATATACGCACAGCCAAACACAATAGAGAATAATGGAATTTTTCAAACACATAAAACCTCTAGCAGGTCGGTTAGATTGGCCAATATGGAAACGTAAAATGAGAGATTTGTTAGAATATCTTGAAGGTGACCTTATTGATGGCAAGTTAGTCAAGCCTGAAGAGTTAGAAGGAGCTCAATCAGAGGCCGCCATAAAAGATCACAAAGCCAAGTCAGATCTGTTCAGAAAGACGAATAGTTATGCCAAGTCCATGATTGCGAGCTCTGTTACTGATGCCGTATTTCAGAAAATAATGGATCAAGAGACTGCGGAGTTTGGAATACACACAAGATTTGTGCTGATTTTTTTTACGTTTAGATGGAATGATGCTGAGGATGTTTCCATGCACATTGCAAAATTAAAAGCTCTTTGGAATGAACTGAACATAGGTCTTAAAGCAAAAAACGAGAATGCTTTATCTGATTTACTGTTGGTTTGTAAGACTTTAGCTATTCTGCCTAATTCTATCATCACTTTCAAATCAAGTTGGATGTTTTTGAAGAATGAAGATAAAACTTTTCAAGATCGACCACTCAACTTTGTTCATTTGAAAGAAATTTTATTAAACAACAAAGAGAAAGTTCAGGAGGCTTTAGCTGCAGATGCAAATCAAAAATTCAAGATTAAAAGTAAAGTTCAAAATAAGAGTAACTTTAAATCTGAACATCCAAGTAGTTCTCGTAAAGATAAGTGTAATTATTGCCATTCCGTTGGACATTGGGTTGAAGATTGTGAAAAATGGAAGTCTGATGGTAGACCAAAAAGAACTCAAGAAGTTTCATCCTTTCATAATACAGGACTTATGGTAGAAGCCCTTTCGGTTGACATTCCTACAGATCAGGCTACTTGGTGGATAGACAATGGTGCTAAAAAACATGTGACAAACACAGATTTGTATTATATAGATTTTAAGAAGTTTGAAATTCCATATTCTACAAGATCAGCAGGAAAAGTCCAACCTGCTGTAGGTGAAAAACTTCACCACTGGAGAATTATTTTTACTTAAAGATGTATAGTATGTTCCTAAACTATGTAGAAATTTGTTCTCTGTGTCAGCAGCACAAGATAAAAATCCAAAAAGTTTATAGAAATCTACAGCAACAGAGTGTTGGCTTTCAAATCAGGGAAAGCTAATACTATCTGGAAACAGAGAAATCGGTGGCACACTATTCAAAGCAACAATAAAATCAGTAGATCCAAAAAAAAATCCTGAGGTAAGCATTGTTGATAATAAACTGCAGCTGTACCATGAGAGATGGGTTCATCAAGATATAACGTGCATACGTGCAAGCAAAAATGCAAGAAGAGTTGCATATAAAAACCGAGGGAAAACAATCCGATCAAGACGTGTCTAATGAGAGGGACAATTCTCAAGAAGATGAATCAGAATCTGAAGAAGTGTCTGGCAGTGATGAGTCTGAACCAGAAGCAGAGGCAAGCGAAATTCCACTCTCACAGTTTTCTAGAGACCGTTCAAAGTTGTCCAAACCGGTACACTTAAAAGATTACGTGTTGTTTGGTGAAGAAACTTATGAAGACGCTCTAAGTGGACAGAATAAAGAACATTGGCAGAAGGCAATGGACAGTGAAATAAAATCTTTAAAAGAAAACCATACTTGGGAACTTACAAGTCTACCTAAAGGATTCAGAGTGATACCATCTAAATGGGTATTTAGAGTTGAGATAAATCCAGATGGTACAATAGACAAGTATAAGGCAAGACTTGTTATAAAAGGTTTCAGCCAGAAGTATGGAGTAGATTTTGATGAGACTTTCAGCCTAGTGTCTAAAACGATACGAGCCATGTTAAGCATTGCAGCCACAGAAAAGATGAACCTTATACAGTTTGTAGTGTGCACAGTCTTTTTATATGGTGAACTGTATGTAAGCTCTTACGGAGTTTATATGGGCTCCGCCAGGCTCCAAGATGTTGGAATGAAAGGTTCAACACTTTTCTCAAAGCAGCAGAATGTCAGAATCCAAATCTAATGGTGGCATTGTTTGTGGACGATGGGTTGGTAATCGCTAATGATCCGAAAGAGGCGGAATTCTACCTGAATGAGCTGAAGAATGAATTTGAAATTACTGTTAAACCAGCGTCATACTTCCTAGGTTTTGAAATTGAACATTTTGAAGACGGTTCAATTAAAATTTCTCAACATGCATATGCAAGAAAGCTATTAGATCGTTTTAATTTTAGTGAATGCAAACCAGTGTCAACGCCTATGGTAAAGTTAGGAGCATATGATCAAGAAAGTAGTGATCAAACTCATAACTTTCCATACAGAGAATTATGTATAGATAAAGTAAAATAAAAAAGGGAAAGTATTGTAGCTAGCGATCTACTTACTATATGTTTTTATTTTATGTTATCATAGCAACAAGAGTTTTTTTGATAGAAGTCAAAAAAGTGACATATATTTTTGTAATACATTTTACGTTTAAAAATTAAAATAACTTTTCCATTAGTACAGTCTTTATTAACTCTGAATGTTGAGACAACCGCTAGTTGAAGTAGCAGTTAAGTGAGAGAGTCAAACCTGTCAATGTGATAATCATGAGAAGAAGAAAAATAAACTAAACAGAGTAAACTTCACTTAAAATACCAAAAGTGAAATTGAATGCTGATTGTTGATTGGTGTGAACAGAAATCGAAGGGTTGCCCACCGACAGGAAGTACTTTCAACTGTCGTAAGGTAACCAAATGCTGGCTAGCGTTAATAGAAGTAATGGCTGAAATTTGTTATTCCTTTTGATACGTTTTTGTAATAATCTCAGAAAGAAAAAAAATTCCGCAAACTGAAAACAAGGGGGTGTTCCGTTTAAAAAAAACTGGTGCAGACGTCATCACTCAAAGGTTATTCACCCTGTATGATAGATAATATTTCGTGATTTTTCCATATAACTGTTTAATTAGCTAATAATAAATTTACGCGTTACTTTATGGACGCAATGTATAGCATAAATATGTTCACCCTAAATAACTTGAGAAACCGCTCACAAACGACTTATTTTCCTTTGCTAATGCTCAACAATATGTGGAAAGGTAGGGCAGGCGCCAATATCCAGTTCTGGCAAAATTAAGGATAAAACTCTTTTCTCGTTAGCCAGTTTAGTGTAAGACTGGGATAATTAAAATCACAGTATTCAATCTCTGTCACAGATCCTTTATTTACCAATGAAGTAGAAAGAGTAGAAAAATATGATATGGTTTTTCTCCATTTTGAATAATTGCATATGTTTGAACAATAATCGCTTTTATATCTCTTAAGATTATATATTCGTAAGAAATCCTTGAATTAGTCAGATCAAACGCCCCTTGCTTGACTAAGACACCATTTGCTTCCATAGATTTGTTGTATGTAGATTGCATTTATTAGGTCACTCATTTTACTACAATTTAATGAACAGATATATTATATATTGACAGGTATAATATAGGAGCATTCTGTGAGCAATTTACGTACCATTTGAAGAAATAATCTGCTCCACAAAAGTTAGGAAAGTTCACAAATATTGGATTTATGTTAAAAATTATTAACTGTTTTTTCCACCAAGGTTTTGTCTCTAATATATTGAATGTTTACCAGCTTATCTGACTAGATTTTTTGTTTTCAAGTTGATAAGTTCAAGACAAGTTGTTTTCTTTTGTATTCTCCAGAATTTTACATATTGTTTTGAATAATGGCCTAGACGTGAACTTGATTCGGATGGAGCTAGTAGGGATACTTATTGGTATGATTGAGGCAGGTCGTCTTCAGATATAATCTGCAGACATTTTCCAAGTCAGTGAATGTGTAATTTCGCGTTTTCTTCGTAGATATTGAGCAATTGGAAACAAGAGAGAAAACGTTGAAGTGGACGACCAAGGGTTACCATTCCCGCACCAGATCTTTATCTGACTGTGTGTACCCGTAGAGAACCTTTAAGTACTTGTCGGATCATACAAAAGCGTCTTTTGTATGCTTCTGGTGTTTCGGTTCCAATTGAAACAGTACGTAGAAGATTACGCGAGGTTCATTTACGTTCACGACGACTTTTGAGAAAACTTCCATTAACACATATTCATATGCTTGCTCGATTGGTATGGGCTAATGAACATGTGAATGCTGAATGGAGGTCCGTATTGTTCATAGATGAGTCGAAGTATGGACGATTTTCTGATAGCCGGCGTGTTCGAGTAGGGACGCTTATGTGCTTCTAAAAGCATCTCCGCTACGACCTTTGCAGATCTTTTGTATGCCTCAGTCCTCCATATATTGGGAATGTTATGGTTTTTCCTCCCCTATCGTCGAAAACCTCAGCCTATTCAGGCCTTTGCAATAGCACAGTATGGCACAGTATAGCAAAACCAGCATATGGTTGAGTCATGTTATTCATGTGTTTGTTAAGTCTACAATGCCCCGTCAGGAGCCCAACCATGATCCTGATTTTTCTCCTATTCTGGCTCAGTAGGACTCTCTGGCCTTCCTCATTCTTGGCGCCTTGTTCCACCTGACTGCTTTTTTATCCAAGTACTGCTATTTGTTTTTTGCAGCGCTTTCGCTATGACACAGAAAGGTTATGTGCCAATGGGAGCACATCGTGCTCCTTCTCGGGCTGGTGAGTCTGCCTCTTCATTGCCCTTGTGATCTGAGAGTCCTGGTTCACAGGCTAAGGATAATTTATTATGACTGCCCAGCTCTTGTAGCGTCTCCAAGTAGTCCCATGCGGATTTTAGAATTTATCTGCATGGAACTGATTGCTTTTACAGCCGCTTGGCTGTCGGAGTATATGGCAATGGTCTTTTCCTCAAACTCTTGCCTTAGTAGCTCTCCTGTACAGTGCTGTATTGCTGCAACTTCTGCCTGGAATATCGTAACATGTTTGCCTAAACACAGTAAGACTCTTGTCTTTAGCTTGGCTATATACATATATATTCCTGCTCCTACACCTTCCTCGGTTTTTGAATCATCTGTGTATTAGGCTATTTCTGCATTAATTGGAGGTCACCCCTTTCATGCCTGTTTTGAAGTTTTTCCCGAAGCTATACTTGGGAATGGACTTTACGTATAGTGCCCAGAAATCGAAGAGCAGAGCAGGAAGTCCATCCGTTCAGAGGTGGTACAGTTACTGTTTGGAGAGGCATTTGTTTTAACGGGCGTACAGAATTGTTAGTGCTTAATGGAAACACAACTGCGCAGATTTCCCTACAAAAAGATATTAAGTTATAAAGTTGTTTCATCGTACTATTGGACCAACTTTTCTCTTTTTAGACGCTAATGCTCGACCTCATCGTGCAAGAGTAGTCGAAGACGCTGTAGACTCCAAAGGTATCCCGCATTTGGCATTGCTCCTTCGATCGCCCAATCTCCTTCCCATTGAGCATGCTTGGGACCAGCTACAAAGAGCCTTGAATTTCCATGAACTACACCCATAGATACTCCAAGAACTTAGACAGCTTTTACCCCAACTTTGGAGACAAATCGATCAAGGCTACTTAAACGACCTTATTGAAAGTATGCAGAGGCATTGTTTGGGTGTTATTGATAGTAGAGGAAACCATATTAACGTATGTACTTTAATTTTTAATAAAATTAAAATGGTGGAGCACCTGAAATTGTTGTTTTGTTGTTTAAAACTACAAACGTATTGCGCAAAAGGGCAAACAAACGCTTACATAGAAGAAAGAAACATATAAACACTTTGTGACCAAAAATCGTAATTTGTTAAAACAGAATCTCCGAATTTATGAACTTTTTTGGATCAGCAGCAGCAGGTAGTATACGGGTCACGGTATCTTGCAACGCACTATATTAACAACTTTCAGTTCAACCAATACATCTTCTTTATTGACAATGAGAATTTATTCGAAAAATATAAATATCTATGAACCTACCTATACACTATCATTATTTCAATTAAGACAAACTATTTCAAATCCCATTATCACGTTAACGTCCAACTTTATCAAATATGTTTAAGGAATATCTTAAATACTAGCGAATTACCTGGTTAAAGGAAATTTTCATGTTGAAACCGCTCGGCGACAGCCACTCAAAGAGAAATATGGTAAAGGTCGCTGCCTGTATGGCAACGATTCCGACCAACATCCAGGAGGCGGTGTCGAACGGCTCCAGGAATGCCGTGGGGGAAATAATTCCTGTACGTTTAGCAACAATGATGGCAATGCCGGTTTCCATGAAGGGCACGCTGAAATCCACCTACGAAATGCCACAATATACATACGTTTAATTAGATCCAACTGAAATCCGATTATATTCACGATTAATTTGCTCAAATAAAGTTTAAATTAATTGAAATTAACATTTTTTTCATTCCACTGTCATAGCATCTTTTAATTTTGAAGCAGTGGAATCAAAGCTGGAAATCTATTTTTCCAGCTTTTCCAAGCGGGAGCTTTTTAATAGGCATGAAACAAGAAATTTCATACGTACACCAAAATCAAATAATAGTATATTGAGCAACTAGTGAGAAAAGTACTTTCCCCACATGTTGCACACTATACTTTTTCTACAACTGCACAAATTTAAAGAATGCAAGTAAAGTAACTTAATATTTATTTTTATGGTTAGTAAAACAAAAAGAAAAGGTGAGCGGTCGTCGGAGCGTCGATAGGAGCTTGCTTCTTATGCACAATAGAATGATAATTTTTCGTAAATTTTTGACCATTTTTCAAATATTTTGACCATTTTTGACAATTATTGACCATTTTTTCAAAATTTTTGATAATTTTTGACTATTTTCTTAAATTTCAACAATTATTGACCATTTTTGACAATTATAGACCAATTTTGACAGTTTTGACAATTATTGATCATTTTGACAATTTTTCAAAAATTTTGACCATTTCACAATTATTGACAATTTTTGACCATTTTTGACAGGTTCTGACAATTATTGAACATTATTGACAATTTTTCAAAAACTTTGACCACTTTTCAAAAAGTTTGACAATTATTGACAATTATTGACCATTTTTGACTGTTTTATAATTATTGACAATTTTTGACAATTTTTCAAAATTTTTGACAATTTTTTAAAATTTTTGACAATTTTTTAAAATTTTTAACATATTTTCTAATATAATCTGACAGTTTTGTGACAACTAAGTAGGTATTGAAAGATGACAGTAGCCTACTAAGTTTTTGTCGATTTTATTTGATTCTCCATATAAATATATGTGGCGTGGGCAAATAAGTGCCGTGAGAAATATTATTTCTCACAGTATGAGCAATATTTGGTTTTGAAATCAAGTAAGGTATGAGAAATACGTCACTTTTCATAGCAGTTGTAGAAAAAAATATTTCCAATTTTATTAAAACAAAATAAACCATAAATCATTAATATTACTGAGTTATTACCTTCCATTTTTTTTTGGGAAAATTTGGTCTTGTTCCAATTTATTAAGCCCTTTCTACCTTATTAAAATACGACGGCGCCTTCAGTCCATTGCCAAAACTACCAGATACATTTTTCATTAAATGCATTGGAAGTACAGCATGAATAATTCAAATAAAAACACTGACAATACTTATTGTGTATTCAAATCGAATAAATTTGTTTTTCACGTCTTAGTAATAATATAGTGAACCGATTGGCTCGAAATTTGTTAAGTAGTTATTGGATGGCCAAGGTGTTTTTCACTGGAGGTGACTACCACTCCTTCTCGGGGGTGGTAATTGTTTTATTCAAAATCACCCCGGAAATCGATACAAAGACGAATTTGACGGGAAACATGTTCTTTATAGTATTATCCCTAAATTAATAATGGGAATTGGAACAAAGGAACCACCACACACAGTCATTCCAGAATAATCGTAAAGTCGTTTCTTGAAATGAGAAGTGATAACATGCTGGCCAAAATTAATGACAATCAACCATTCAACATCTAGTTAAACTGGAATGAGATGGAAACATGCTGTCACGATGGAGCGCTGGTGTTATACACTGTCCAATTTAAAACTCATAGTATTTTTGGGGAATCTTTCATTAGTATTCCAGGTGGAAACTCACACTATCCACACGTGTTTGCAAATGAGCATCGAAAAATGGCTTAGAGGCCAAAATAGCTTTATAGTGTTAGAACTGATCTGGGACTGCTTACAATAAATCTCAGCTTTGGCAAACCACAATAGGGTAAAATTTAAGTGGATCCATGAGCGAAAGAGTATTGTATGCAATGAAATGGCAGACACCTTAGCAAAGAAAAGGTCTGAAACGGTATTCACTGGTCCAGACTAGATTTTGGTATATCAAAAACTGCAGCACGGGATGCATATCTTGGTAGATCCAAATAAAACGTCAGACGTACTTCACATAAACAGAGCACAAAAAGCAAAAGGGCTAATGTGTAAAGGACTTGAAACCTTGACTGGCTGTACTCATTAAGTCAACCAATCAATCGAGGAAAACTATGGAGTTCTAGATCTACAGCTAGAAATTTAATTAATTTCAATTCAGTTCATGCAATAGATGTTAATTATTTGAGACGTTAAAACAAAAAATAAGACATTAAAACACAGTTTGAGCACATTAAATCACAGAGATCTACTGTAAACTTCCAAAAGTAATAATAAAAATGATTTTATGACCAAACTTCTCCATTACAGGGAACTAAAAATGATAAACTGCCCGGAGATATTTAATTTTCCTTGTAATTTATAGCTACTGGTTTATAAAAATTCAAAGTTTTCTTTCCGAAAGCTTAAATTATTTCTCTAAAAGAGAAACAGTAGCTTGTGAAATAAAAACTAGTTGTTTCGATTGCGAAACGAGACACAGGCGTACGGTTGTTTTTCGTTAATACGTTATCCAAGATTTATACTGCAATTCTATGTACCGTCGTAGCGATCGTAAAAGCAATCGACAAGGATGATAGCAATTTTTGTAAGCAACGAGAAATCGAAGCTACACCCATAAATCTCAATATTTTATAGCGAACCTGTTATCGAAACAAATCTTATATAAAAAGTAGCATGAAAATAATGAGAATAAGTAAAAGATATAAACAACGAAATAAATATTTCTTTAGACAAAACTTAATTTTTTATTTTAGTATAATTGTAATTTGGAGGAAAATATACTATCTTATTTGCTAATGCGTTCTCCAGTTAACCTTAGTCATTCCTGCAGCTGATTAAAAGTAAATTGGATGCATATTTTTCAGTAGCAAGTTGCCATGCTTCTAAACCAGTTAAGATTAATTTAAGTCTGCTTCGATGTACTTCACGTTCTACGAAATCAGAAGCTGCTGACCACATAATCTTTGTAATCCTGTTATTTTCCAACCCAGTTCTTGTATGATGGAAAGTATGGCATCGAACATTATTTTGTTCTATTTGCCAGCCCTCAGGATACAAGGAATTGGCTGTATAGACAGTAGTATTAACTATTATCGGTCCCATTGATAATAAACAGATCAGTGGCATCACGTTATAAATTCCACTCCAGACCATGTTTTCCGTAGGAAGCTTTGATCTCTATAAAATTGACCTTTTTTTTGCTTCAAATCCGTAAAAGATTTTAGAAACAAGATTCGTTCGATATAGACATTTTTAATATTGTCGTTTTTGAGAATCTCTCCCTTGAATCTGCTGTTCAGTAATAGCGAGTATCTTTCGAGGTTTTCTTGCTCTGTAGCCACTGCTTATAAAGACTTCCTGCAAACACTTCTGGCCAGTGTTTGTACGATATGTTTTTAGAAAGCACTTATTGCGACTACGACATTGATTGGAAAAAATGTATCACTATTTGTAGAGATAGCGCTAAAGCTATGACTGGCAAAAATAGCGGACTCGTTGAGAAATTAAAATCAATAATGCCAAACGTAACATGGACACACTGTCTTCTTCATCGACTAGCTCTAGCAGCGAAGGTTTTACCTTCTGATTTAAATGTCGTTCTTAAGGAGGTAATAAAAATTGTGAATTCCATCAAAGGTAAAGCCTTACAAACCCGGCTGTTCAGAATCGTTTGTGAAGATATGGGTTCACTTCATCACAATCTCCTTTATCACACAGAGGTCAGGTGGCTATCCAAACGAAAAGTATTGATAAGAGTTCTAGAACTGAAAGCTGAATTCTTAATGTTCTTACAAGATGCTAAATCTGAATATGCCAATCATTTTTCTGACCCTTGAACAGGCAGATCTTTTTAGCCACCTTAATAATTTGAACAAGAACCTCCGAGGTACAGAAGAAAATATTTTACCAGCTAAACATAAAGTCAAAGCATTCCATGCAAAACTTCATTTGTGGTCGACCTCTCTGCAAAACAATATATTTGAGTGTTCAAAAAACTGTTGAAGATAATGCAACAGACCAATCGCTTGTGGTAAGGGTCCACATTCCTTGCATGATACAGAGCTTGCATAACTTGAAGGAGAGACTATTAACATACTTTCGAGACTTACACTCTGAAGCTGACAATGGGCGTAGATGAATTCTAAACCCTTCCTTGGATAAGTCAATAGAACTGGCTAATGTCACCATAAATATGAGAGACAATCTTATAGATTTAGCTGCTGAAGGCATGCTTAAAATGGAATTTTATTCGCAAAGTGTTTTGGATGAAAAGAAAACATGAATACCCAGAGCTGGCAAGGGAAGCTCTAAAATTATTAGTGCCATTCGCCACTTCATAGCTAGGTGAACTGATGTTCTTTTCAATGGTTGACATTAAAAATAAAAGGATAGACCCCTAAGGGTCGTAATTTGAATCTGCCTAGTTTCTATTCTGTCAACATTTCACATGATGTTGATTTCTTTAATGTCAGTTTTTGTCTTTGAAAATAAGTTCATTATTTAAATATATTTTATTTTATTGTTTGTGTTTTTATTTCTATATTTATTAAAACATTTGGTAACTAATAACCTCACCTCTTTTATTGTGGAATTCCTTACTTCGTGAAATCTATTCATTGTTAATTACCATATTTCATGAACAATCTGACAACGCTGCAAATGTTCACAATGACGACGTAGACGCAACTTTATTTGGCTTTTCAACATTATAATGCCCATTTTTCACTCATTAAAGTTATTTTTAGCGGAAGTTTATATTAGAAAGTCTCTCTGCGGTTTCCAAGTTTGTTAGAAAAGTGTTGATATTATCAAAGTCACTGCCATTTTCATAAATTATATCAGGATAAAAAAAGGACTG
This sequence comes from Lochmaea crataegi, assembly GCA_947563755.1. Taxonomy (NCBI): domain Eukaryota; kingdom Metazoa; phylum Arthropoda; class Insecta; order Coleoptera; family Chrysomelidae; genus Lochmaea; species Lochmaea crataegi. The sequence continues at coordinate 76,302,717 of OX387423.1, forward strand.
ACTAACAAATTCGATACGTACCACTGCTTCTCTTTCTGCATTAATCATCAATGAAGTCAAAACCATATCAGTTTTCCGATTGATAAGATCAGCTATTAATCCGTTCCATTTTCCATTATCATTTGTACCCCATTTCCCGTCTTCTACTCTAACCAATTCGTAGGTGAATCCCAGTTCTTCACTAAATTTTTGTAATAAATCGATACAAAATCCCGAACAGCATTGGTAATAGCTACCGTTTTTGTGGGCCTGCGACATATCCACCCTAAAACAAAAATGTAAAGTTATCATCGACCAACGACTTCTAGAGAACTATTTTTTGGTTAAGTTCAACAGAACATTTCATTTACGAATCAACTATTATTGAACATTTCAAATTGATTATGAACTCCATTACACTTTTTTTGCATATCAGTAGCCTGTGAAGTAGATTTATTAATTTCAACATGCTGAGGTGTAAGCAAAGTTAATTCGAATATTTCCCTCCTGTCAAAAATCCCAAGTAAATGAAGCACAATTGTCGAAAAATTACAGCGAATATTCCACTCAATGCAACGAATGCTAAATTATTAAATGGAAATTCAGCGGAAATTCCACGTTGCCATGACAACCGTTGTCAATGTTAAAATAATAAACGTGAAACGTCAAAGAAGAGTTTCTTAGAGGTCATGAATCGATTCGGAGATATAACAGAACAGAAAGTTGACAAAAATGTATTACGTTACTGTTTCAATAAATAAATAATTTGTTTTTATTGAGATTTTTAAGTTAGAAACGTTACATTATCTATCTGAATATAGTGGAGATATACAGTAATTTGTATTTTTATTCTAGAAATATTCTCCCTAAATACCGCTTGTGCTTAAAAATTAACCGGATTATTTTTTTCACTTGTCAAAATCTGACATTTTGGTGGTTTTAACCAATAGCAATACATTATTCTAGCCAATCATTCGGTATTATACTGATAAAACTGCTTCCTCATCGATAATACCTTGTTAACATTGAAACGTCAAAATTTTACTTTGAATTTGTCATTATTGACAACTAAAAGTGCTTCGAAGTTTATTGAAAAATGAACACAAACCGATTCAGTGCCATCACCCAAGAGAATATTGAACATTTAATACAAAATAAACCAAAATCCTTTTAAATTGATGAAAAAAATAATCTTCCCAAATACAACTCGTTCTTCAAATTTTATCACATAATTTTTTATTTTCATCAATCAAACTTGTTTTTTTGAGGCAAAAACATTCAAACAAACCGAATTTAGATAAAATCACTCGTCCTAACGGACTCGTGATTTTATCAAGCGGTTTGTTTTCATATTTTTGCCAAATAAACAAGTTTTCGTGGAAAAGAAAAAATTATCGATAAAATTTGAAGCACTCGTGGTATTACCTTTGATAATTTCCATTCAAGCTTGCTGTTAATAATTCCACGAGTTCGAAGAACGAGTGGAATTAGAGCATTTGCTGAGCATGCTACTATAATGGCTGTAGGCTAAGATCACGAAAAAAACAGCAAAATATTTGGGTATGTCATTGGACCCCAAGCTACGCTAGATAGCTCACTCCAAAAAGAACAACTAATTATCCAATTTGGAAAAATGTGTTGGGTGATTAGAAAAAACCCCACTCTGTCAACCTACAACAAAGTACTCCTGTACAAACAAATTCCCAAGCTCGTATGGACATATGGCATCTAGCTTTAAGGTTGTGCTACCAAGAGCAACTTAGATATACGCCAGCGGTATCAGAGCAAAGTACTTAAGTGCACTTTTAAAGCTCCTTGGTAATGACACTGAACACTGTTTACACTATCACCACACCAACACTAACACTTTACACTATCTTACGCGCGTTTCGATAACCAAGTTATCTTCTTCAGAGACTGAAGGTAAACTGGTCTCTGAAGAAGATAACTTGGTTATCGAAACGCGCGTAAGATAGTGTAAAGTGTTAGTGTTGGTGTAGTGGTAGTGTAAACAGTGTTCAGTGTCAAGTATCGCCAACGGTTCCAGAATTCCCAACTTACTCCTTGGTAATGCAGAAACAGTGACCAGCGCAGAGTCTTGGAAATGGTTATTGTTGATGAAACTAGCAAATTCACCAAAAGTCACGTCAACGTCGAGTCTCAAGAGGATGAGTTTCTGTGATGTATCAGTGCAAAGTTATTAAAAAATATTGAGGAAAAACTTATGAATGACTCTTTAGATTTGATTATTCCATTGGGATTTAGGCTATAGAAAAGCTAGTAATTGATATAATTGATTGGATTGTAACTATAAAAAAAAACACCATTAGGGGTGTTTATTAAAAAATATATATTTCGTTAGGCGCATAATATTTACTGCAATGGCATTTTCCAAACACGTATTTCCGAAGTTATTCTTCAAGACCCAACATTGTTGGAAACAACAAAAAATATTATATTCTCGCCTCCAAGAGAACTTATTGACAGTCATATTTATATAGTAAAATGACTATAAAGATCCAAATGAAAAATGTGTCCTCCTTTTTATGAAAACCTATATCAGAAAATGAAATTGATGCGATCGTAAATTTTTATAACGACAACACAAGACGCTGTTCAAGAGACGTGTATTTATGAGTACCGTTAAAAAAACGAAAGAAATAAATGTTATTTTCCAAATAATCGATGTTGGAAATATATATTATTGACGCTGATTGGATCAGAGCATTGTGTGAGTGATACAGGATTTGATGCGAGAAGAAAGTAATTTATTGGAAACGAAAAGTTATTGAATGCAGGAATTACAAAGGATGTATAGGGTGGTATTATTGAAAGATTATTGTTATGTCACCATCAAGATGTCGAGATAGACTGTACTTTTTTAAAAATATATAGACAGCATGATATCAATCAGATTCATATAGTAATATCAAACCACTTTTATACTAGTACTATATTTCGATAATTGAACAAATTGGACTATGATAACTTGTTTGCAGCCAAAAATCTCATCGACTTTATCTTAAAACCTAAAAAGTAACAGCAGATATCTCCAAGAGCAGGGCACTGTTCTTTGAGGTAGCCTTTGGAATCGTCTTCTGCTAATTTTATATGCCTGATTTGACCAACCATTTCCTAAAGTTAGGTAATACCTAAATCGAATTTAGGAATTATTTACGTTTCACCACGAGCTGAGTTATACCCAAGAGTGATAAAATTTGGTATTTCCTATCACTCTTGCGTATTACTTAGCGTGTGGCGCAAATAGTTGGTGAAATCGGGCATTAGTGTCTCTTCATTCTCTAGATTCAACTCAAACGATTTAACAAATTTATTTAGTTGAATCGTATTTAAATTGTTATACAAACTAATGAAATGCTGAACAATAAACGAAGCAACAATCTTTTCTAGAACAAATAGAGGCCAGAGTTGACCAGATCACAAAAAGTGTTAATTATTGCTATTTGAGATAGTTGCCGTGCGATGGGCGTTGAGTATACTTTAGCTACGTTTTCCTACAGTGACTATATACGCAGTGGTGACAATAGGGTAACCCGTTTTTGATTGGCTGGCAGTTTGGCAGCCATATTGAGGCTAAAATCTCTTTGTTTCCTTTTGGTGTATACGAAGTTTCTTATAGTACTTGTTATATTTATGTTTCGAATGATTGGTTTTGTGCTTTTTTGGTGAATATTCAGTGAAAAAGAGGTGTTTTGCCTTTAGACAATTGAAAGACTTGTATTTGGACCTATAAATAAGTTTATTTCGAATAGGAAAACTCGTGAAATTTGGTAAGCTAGCTTGCTTAACCCTAGAAATTGTATACTATTCATTAAGTTTTGATTTTTTTTAGATAATAACATTGGAAATGCCGGGCTGTGCTGCAATAGATTGCAGTAATTCTGCTAAAAAAGGGTTTCTCATGAAACGTTTTCCTAGAGATCTATCCAGAAGAAAAGAATAGCTAATTAAAATTAGAAGAGACAGACTGACTATTCGTGTTTATGTGAGGTAGGTAGAAGCCTTTGCTTTTTGACTTCTAATTGTTATATCTGATTTAGAATTATTGTTAGTCATTATTGGGATAAAATTTAATGTAAGATTTTGTTTAAGATTCATTTTGCTCCTGAAATGTGGGAGCAACCTCGCAAGAAAATTTTAAAGTTAAATGCTGTTCCTACAATATTTTCCTTTATGAAACCAAAACCTAAAAGGGAATCCCCAGTTCCAAAGAAATTTTATTCTCCAAAAAAACCTAAACGTTTGTCGGGTAAGTAGATGTCTGTTGGTAATTACAACAGATCCCCACATAATGATGAAAGAACTTTTTGCCCTATTAAATATGTTTTGTTGCAATTATGGTTAAATAATTTGTTCTAGGTGAACATTTAGCTCTAGATGAGTCTGTGCCAGAGGAATTACCAGAACCATCTACTTCAAATTTAGCTTTGGATGTAGAATCAGGTCAACAATTGTCGATATCTAAAAGCAGCTTGAGTCAAGACAGTTCATGTACAGCTCCCTCGCAGTTAATATCAGAAATTGATCCAATGAGCGAAATAGCTCAGATACTGCTTAATTTAAACAGGTACAAGAAGTTGTATGAAAGAAAAGAACTGCAAGAGCCACACGAAAGAAGCTAATGAAAAAAAGAGAAAAAACTCCCAATTCTTCGGACTGTGATCTACCAAAGCAAATATTCAACGAAGATCGAATAGAAGCTTCAAAAAAGAAAAAGAAATGGAAAAACAACAAAACTAATGGAGTGGACCAACAACACCGTCACAAGTTCTTTAAAATTTAAATTTAGTTGTGGTAGTAGTGGATATACTGAACCAATAAAACAAGGATACCCTTTCCCATCAACCAGAACTTTACAGAGAAAACTCCAGAACTTGAAGTTTGATTCAGGTATTCTGAATGAGCTGTTTTCATTTTTAGAATTGAAAGTGGAGCAATTTTCAGCTCATGAAAAGGATTGTGTCTTGGTTTTGGATGAAATGGCTATCACTCCAGGAGAAACATATGATACCTCCTTGAATAAATATTTTGGTGATGTTACACTCCTTGAGCATTCAGGCTTGGCGACAAACATCTTAGTGTTTATGCTGGGAGGTATTACAGGACGTTGGAAACAGATTGTGGCCTATTACTTCACCAGTGACTCTGTCAACGGAGCTGTCATGAAGAATATTATAATAAATATATTCAAAAAAGCTGAACAGCTTAATTTGAATATGTTAAGTATTACATCAGACATGGGTCCTTGTAATCAAGCTTTGTGGAAAGCTTGGGATATTAAAGCAGGAAAGTACAGTCCTATAAAATGCAAGATTCTGCACCCATTAAATATTGATAAAAATGTATATGTCTTTGCAGATGTTTCTGACCTATTTAAAAATATTAAATCTATGTTAGTGACAAATAAAATCATCCAGTTACCAAATAATATTGTTCTAAAGTATGGACTACCCTCTAACATTGTCATGTCTAGTCATATCTCAGACATATTAAATCATCAGAAAGAACATTTCTTAAAACTTGCACCGAAACTTTCAGAAGATCTCCTTCCGTCACATTTTTCTCAAATGAAAGTGTCAACTCCAACTGATGTTGTTAGTCACTCATTTAGTAGCGCTCTCAAATTTTTGGCTGAACAACTCAATAGTCCAGAATATTTAACACGGCATTGTTTATTGACCAAGTAGAAAAATGGTTTTATTTAATGACTTCGAGACATCCTTCTTGTGCTCTAAGCATAAAGAAACAATGAAGGATTTATAAGTTTATTTTCAGATATATTGGTTGGTTATAAAAAAAATTGGAAACCTTCACAAACGGGTATTCTAATCTCAACAGAATCAATGTTACAACTACAGTCAGAATTATTGGAACAAAAAAATTATCAATTTATTTTAAGTAGCTGATTTTTTCAAGACTGGCTTGAAAATTTATTTAGCGTGTTGAGAACCAAACAAATAGTACCGAATGTGGTACAAGTTAAAAATAACTTGGAATTAATATATGTATCAGTATTTAAAAAGCGGAAGTACCAGTAGTTACGAAGAAGATGAACGGGAGTTTCTTGGGGGATTTTTGGATTCTCTTAAGGCCTTAAATGCAGTGTACGATGAAGTCAAGTGAATTAAAGACTCCCTCATACAATTTAAATTTCAGCGAACTAAATTCGTTATATAATATCTCAGTATATACTTTAAAGAGTATTGTGAAAATTTCAAAAACTTGTGTTGCTTGTGTAGGTGCAGCAGGTTCAAAAAAACCAATATATAAGAAGTTTTCAAAACTCTCCGCAATCAAAAGGTTTAAAGAACAATCGCCTTTTTTGTTACTGAAGAGGTTTTTTATTATTTTTTAGAATAATGTGTTTTCTTAAAATATTTAGATATTGTTTCACCCCAGAATATAGACATAAAAGAATTTTTTATAAAGGAAATGTCGAAAATACATTTCAATTTACCAAATTATCACCAACTTAAAAGCAGAATAATTAAAAGATTCACTGTTTTCAGGTTGAAAATTAGTTATAAAAAATTTAAATCCGCCTCAAAAAAATATAGTAGTAAGTCATTAGTAGGTAACTTGTTATGAAATAAAAAAAAGCTTTCCCTAATTATCAAATAAAATAAAAATAAAACAAATTACACATCAGAAATTATATTGATATCAATTTTTTTAGTTTATAATCCTGACGATGCAAATGTAATTTGGGAAACCGATCGAGTAATATATGTTATATTTCTGTTGTTGAATTCGTTGTTTGATTTGTCGCCCATCATACTTTACAAGCAATATATATTTATTACTTTTCCTTATTATAGTAAATATAATTAGGTGAAAACATAAAAATTTTGTGTTTTATTTAAAGATACCCATTTCCTATCAAAATGCAAGAGATATAATTCATATTTTTAAGTATTTATGTTCCAAATTGTTAGTTTTATCATATATTTCCATTTAAATTATATGCATTATTTGATATTCAAATTTGCCTCACTATGGGGAAGGGGTGGGGTTTAGTTGCATTGTCGCCACTCTCTTGTATATAGTCACTGTACGTTTTCCTAGACATTCCGATACATTGCGGAAATTAACCAAATGGCCATCCTTGGGTGCACAGCCACAGCTGTCCCTACCGCGACCGTAAATTCACTAGCCTTTAATTTTTCAATTCAAACCCTGAAGAGGACTTAATTCTATAAGAGGGTAGATTTCAATTTGCTAATCCAATGAAGGATAATTCAAAATTCACTTGTAAAATCATTTGCGAACAAAAAAAAAACTAGACATTCGCCAAACGCTAGTAGCCTAGAAAGAGTATCGACGAGTTCAGCTGTTCACGTTGGGATCGTTTTTCTATGCGCTGCTGAGTAGCTGCTACTAGTACTAGTACCCAAATTAATTCACTATTCGCTCGTTCACTGTTAGTTAGACCTCTCTGGGAGCAGACAAGCGATTGATTCGTATCGATTTTCCATGTAGGACAGCGTTTTAAGGTTAGGTTGTTTTGACAAATTTTATTTTTGGTATTGAAATGATGTAAGATTCGCATTCACCCCAATTTACACACATACAAGACTCGCATTCAGTGGTAGAGTTAACGCAGATAGTACAGGCACGTCATCAATCTATACGGTAGTTTCTAACCGATTCTCGTTCCAGTGTCGCAGCCCATTTGATAGACCTTCTATTTACTATTTGAATTCTTAAAATAACCACCTAAAAGTCAAAGTCGAACTAGTATATCTTTTCACAAAATCATTTAACGTAAAATAATACATAAAAGCTCTTCATTCACATAGGAAAAACCCGTCACTCAACAACAAACGAAACAAGAATACGCTTTCGTCTAGAACTATAGTACTGAGCCCGTTTAACTAAACTGGTTCAAATAGTTAAACGCCCTTAATGTTGCCTCGACAATGTTAAGTTAAACCTGAAGGAAGTTTGACAACGTCGAAAAATGTAGGGACTTTTTTGTGTGAAAAACGTTCGTTGGTGACAATGCTTGACGTTATTTGAGTTTTGAGTACTCTCGTTTACAGATACGGACGTGACGATTATTTGAATTCCGAATTGCTTACAGTTTAAATAATTAGAATCAACAACTTTTTCTTGACAGTCACCTCATCAAATCTAATCAACCTGTTATGAGACATTGACATAAGTTACCCAAGTGTCAAAAAGAACAGTTTAAATTTAAACCTCCAATACTGGGCGCTTAAGTTTAAACTGGTTTAACTTCCATAGATTCGATGGTGCATACCAACTCAGAATTATAAACTAGTTTAAAGTTTAAGCGAGTTAAAGTGTAAATGGTGGATTCGGCCATTAATCTTGCGATCAGTTGCCAAGCAACCGGACGTTTTCGATGATGACGGCCTGTACTGTTCTCTATTCACGTTAACTCAAGATAAACTTAATCGATGTTCGGGAACTGTTTTACATGTTATTACAATAAATTATCCGTAACTGATTATATAATCGACAGTCTTTAAGTTCTAGGATGTTTTTGAGAAGAATATGCTCAATTGTGAGTCTAGCGTTATTGCAGAACTCACAAGTAGTGGAATTCTCTGAGCACATAAGTTAACTTGACTGAGACCTAAGTCTTGTGACACATTTGTCGTTTCTTTTCATTGATGGTAACTAATGGTTGTAAAGCACGTAATTTTTCGTTACGAGTATTTCAGTGGGCTTACCATTTTCGGATCATCATATTGCGAGTTGTTGTTTTTAGATCTTGATTTTGTTCGACTAGCTTATCAGCAGAACAAGTTTATTTTGCCGTTGCCAGTAATTCTTCCTATATTTGTTTAAAAGAGTATGCAGCGGCTACTCAGTTCAGAGAGCACCTCAGGTGTAGATTCTGAGACCAAACTAGTACAAATTCAGAGAGTAGTCTTACCGGTTCTCGGGTAATCCTACTTGAAATTTATTTAAGGTACTGAAATTAGATGAAGGTAAATTATGAAAACTAAGAAAGGTAAGTGGGCGCCACCCTGAATAATACTAGCTTATTTGTTATTCACATCAGCATTATAACGATAAATCCTGTAAGATTGGAAGGGAAAATAAACTATATGAACAACGTTATTAAATTTACAAGTTGTATATTGACTTTTTTTAAAAAACAATAAACAGGAAAAAAAATGACTAGGTTTTCATTGGGTTGTTCTATGTTGAAGAGTTGAAGAAGCGATGAAATATATGGATGTTACTTTCCTAGATTGATAGAGTCCTGGTTCCAGATAAAGACCTTGACAGATAGAGTCCTTGTTGAAATTCCATGTAAAGTTCTGGTTTCAGGTTTCTGGGTCCATGTGACGTTTCTGGGTCCAGGTGAAGTTTCTGGGTCCAGGTAAAGTTTCTGGGTCCAGGTAAAGTGCTGGTTCAGGTAAAGTGTCCCAGGTAAAGGTTTAGTCCAGGTAAAAAAAAAGTGCACTCAGATGAATGCACTTCTTAGAGATAAGATACGATAAGCTAGAAAGGCTTCAATAGCACATGTTCACAGGAAAGAAGAATGAAACCCTTTTGCCACTTGTTTAAATACACGAAATCATGTGAAAGATAACAAACTTACGTCTCATGTTCATGTCACGCTCATACGCTTTGACTAGGAAAGGAATTTACATTTCAGTAGTGAATTCTTGATTCGTATTTAATTTATAATTGGTAGAAGAAGAGACACGAGGTCGAAGTGGGAATCTCAAAATAGAAGTGACTATTTTCACTACAGACGGACCGTATAGAAACGTTGATTTCGACTCTCGTCCACAGCAAATATATTCAGCCTTTAAACATTTCTCGGTGTTGGGTATGAGAAAGGACTGGCTATTCGCCGCCCATACGATAATTTATTAATTCAATAGAGGGAAGTAAAGTGAACGAAATTAACGTTACAAGTATGTAACCTACCAACTACATTGTATAAGTTTTCTTCATACAATGCTATTTACTATTATCTTTTTTTTTACCGACACCGTATTTATAAAGCTCATGTTTTTTTTAACAACGAAATAAAACTTTTCCCATTGTCAGTAACAAAGATCTTTTCTAACGTTAGAACACTTTTTCGAGTTTTACTTTGTGTAAACCTGTATTATTGTATTCTTTTGAATAATACCAGTCCTCGAGAGTGACACTTTCTGTTTTCCGGTTCAGGTATCACCAGATATTTGTCAACACTTTTGAATGGTTGTCAGTTTCACTCGGAATATCCAGGTCTAGGTGGGATTTTCACCGGATTTTCCCTTTTTTCATATATATCTTAAAAGGGCTTGATATAACGTACGGTGAGTCGGGTTTTGTGAAATAAAAATGAACATTCTGGAAACGGTATTTACATTTTAACGCTGGCTTAAACAACCGAGTATGAACGTTGTAATGTTGGCTGGATAAATATAACCCAGAAAATGTTATGAAACTATTTTTATTAAACTTCTGCTGAGTTGAATTAAATAATTGAAGTGAGTTTTGAGAGTTGAGTTTTTGTTTAGGAGCCTGAATTGTATAGCTTAAACAAAGGATAGCTAGATACATTGATAGATAGCTAGGTTTAGAGAAAATAAAATCATCAGAAGGTTCCATTTTAAATCTCACCTTAAAAATTACTGAATCACTGAATGGAAGCAAGCCTTGTCTGTGCATACTTATAGATTTGTCGAAAGCTTTTTCACATGAATGTTATCCAAAAATACCAACACAGTTTAAAAATAATTACTAGGTTAGATATAGGTATTGGCAAGTCTATCTGAAGCTACGCGGCATTGGTATGGGGCGAGGAAACATGGCCGATATCTGTCATAAACGTACCAATGGCGTACGGTACCTATTTTATAAATTTATTGAAAATAATAATTATTATTATATAATAATTATATCTATATAGAAACTGATTTATGCTCTGATTTAAAGGTAAGGTATTTTTCAAAACACGGTATTTGTTAAAAACAAATAATGTAAATCGTTCTTGAATTCAATATGGATACGAAATAATAAGATAGCAAGTTAAACTGAAAATACGAAGGTAAATACTGACAATATAAACGCCACTGGATAATCAATGTTAGTCAATTGTCGAAATGAGAGGGAAGAACACACGCACGTGCTTGCCAATAGGAATTCAGGTGGTTACTTAGCAGCAGATGTTCGATAAATATTCACCAATTGAGTTAGTCCGGAGGGCGTGGTTATTATGATTTTCGCACGACGTTTCCGGCTTGAAGGAAACCCGTAACATATTTGGAAAAGTGTTCATCTTTTAATATTTAGAAATTGAAAAAATAATGTTAATAGACAAAATCCAATGAAACAAGCACATTAAAGAACTAACGTTTAATCATTATTGACATATTGTTAATAATAAAAAGTCCATTTTGTACTTATTATCACTACATACTTAGCACTTTAGCTTTTTCATTGTTAAACGTGGCAATATCGATTGTTTTCGACCGCATTCCTTTCACAGTTTCAGTTATGTTTGCCAAACTATACAAACGTATGATCCGTATAATCCGTCAAATGAAGTTTTATCTGGAACTTGAACTGGCAAATAACTATTCGGCCGCTTTTCTGATAGATAAGGCATGTTTTTTTATTCACCGGTAGATTCACCAACTGCGTTTTTATATTGCAAACCATTCCACCGCTGTTTCGTAGTGGTGGATAAATTTGGTGGTTTACAGAATGACAGCTTAAACTCAAAAAAGTAAAGATTTGAAGCGGTTATAGCGAATTATTAAAAAAATGGACGAATAAATTGAAATCAGTTTAGAATGTAATAATAAAGTATTGACTGCACTATTAACAAAATTTCAAGTGGTATCGATTGTCAGTTGTCAGATATAATGATGAAAACAATAACAACAACTGCCTTTTTTTAAATACCACTGGTGATTCCAACATGTCGGTGCAGCGGAGACTGACGTCAGTCAACCAATGGTAAATCAATGATGTAAAAAAAACGTGCCTATAACAATATTTGTCAGTGAAAAGACGGTACTTTATTTATCTACAGAATAAAGTGTCAGATAAATAACTATTCGATGGTGAAAAGATCGGGCCTAAGAATGATTTCGTGCTCTGGGCTATGCAGACGATTTAGTCATAGTGGCTAGAGACAAACACGACGGTATCATTGAGGATCGTACCATAAACCTCATAACCACTTGGTGTTCGAAGAAAGGGCGGTTGGTTAATCCTAACACAACGAAACTTGTTACAAAAAATAGGAGGAAATTAAAAATATAGCTTCCGAACACCTCTCTAATTGCAGGACACATATTATGCCGGGCTAGAGAATTTAAGCTAGATTCAGAAGACCACAATAGATCTGAAAAGGAAGAACCTAGTGTAAACATTATAAGGTTACTTGGATAAATATATCCCAGAAATTTTCATTAAAGTATATTTATTAAGCATTTGTAGGGTTGAATTCGATGTTATAAATGAGTTTCCAAATTAATATTATTGTCTGAGTTTGTGGAGAGCAACACAAAAATTATTGGGTGAATATCCCAAGGCAAATGTTTTAGGAAACTTACTTGAAAGAATCATGCCTAAAACGTTTAGCGGAACTGAACAGGAAATAGTTGAAAATTCTGATAGTTTTGATGATTGGTTATGGTCATGCACTAGTAAATAAACTCTTAAACAACTTGAAACAAAACAATGGAGACCTTACATGCAAATTGTGCGGCAAAGAAACGAAGATAGTGAAACATATACTGTCTACATGTATGAGACCTAATCGTTGAAGACGGTCACTATTTGGCCAAGCGTAAGGTAAGAAATTGTACAAACTGGTGCAGGGCACAGAAATTCTGGATTGAGAGCTATGAGAAAAGATGGAGCAAAAATACAATAAGCCAAGCTGCAGTTTTATCTGTCAGATGGGCTTGAAAAATTGAGAAAAAAAATTTGTTGTAACATTTAAACCATTGTTGTTGGGCTCAAAATAGAAGAGGACAACTCTAAACGACATACTACCACATTTTTGTTACCAACGAGAAATAATTCTTCTCGCTGGTGAAAACGTCGAATGTATGGACTGATCGCTATACATATTTGCTTTTATTATTTTAGAATAATCCTGCATCTTTTATAAACATATCAAACTGATCACCTGAGAGAAACAGAACCAGGTAGCTCAAGAGTAAATGATAGGATTTCACGAGTAACTTATAATTTCATACAGGGCTGGGATTATAAAATGGAGTTTACATGAACTTACAGATAAAGTCGTGAACGAATAATGCCTTGAGCATTATCGAGAAGATGTCGGAAAAGATGGATTGGGCATTTAAAAAAAGGGAGTTAGTAAGTGCAGAACAGGAAGCCATGAGATGTAACATTTCAAGAAATAATGGGTTTTAAAATGACCTACTACTAATGGACAGCGAAGGAATTACAAAAAGTCGCAGTGCAGAGAATATGTCAATTTAACAAAGGATGGGGCATTGAATGAAACTCCTAAAAACAGTTTTATTATATTTCTCATGGTACAGTCTAAGCGAAATATAATTAGGATCTTCTTGAACAAGTTCTGTGTAATTACCTAATCTCATTAATTTTGTATTTACCACTTCATTTGCCTTCGGTTTGATTTGAATTATCTCCCTTTGTTCCCTTCTCGCTACACCGCTTTTCATTGTTTCGGAGAAAGTGTTTGCAGTGCATGGTTTTTTTCATTTTTATTTCATAGCAGCTTTTTGGAATTTCCAAGGCAACCTCCATTCGAACTGTGATAGAATTTAATTGAATTTAGGTGCCGAAGTACGAGCACTTTAAGAATTCATGCTGATGGGTTTTGATTCAATCGGTTTAACCTGAAAGCATCAGTTTATATAAAAATCACTCCACCTTTAACACGCACCGTAAGAAAATCTCAGATATCAGAGAAAAATTGTGAGTAGAATATATTTACGAGATTTTAACTTCTATAATTTAAACTTGTAACGATCAGGTACACTGCGGTTATTTAAATATATCAGCTATTTTGACGGTTTCATAAAAAATACGAGTCTTATCAAAAAATTGTTGGTTGACTTTATCAACGATAGCAGCGCTCGGTTTTCGTTGTTATGAATTTTAATAAGTTTGGATGGCTATACTTTTATCATGTCGCAGATTTTATATGTATACATATAAAAAGATCGTTTAGTTCAGGTAGTTGTCGTGCGATGGGCCTTGTTGTGTCAGAAAATTTTAAACTTTTCGTAGACTTAAAATCGATTGTTTGTCTTTATTATTAACATGCAGAGCATAGGAAACTTCCAAAGCATAAATGGGGTGTTAAAATTTGGTATTTTATTAAAGTATATTAGTACTACCTTGCAAAAATTAATTTTTTTAAACCAAATATTTCAGGAGAAACTGGAAGTTAAGAATTCCTAAATGTTTGCAACTTTCACTACAGATACGTCACATACTTAAAGATGAAGTTATTGTGGTTTGAGGCTGCTAAATGAAAATTTAAACAAACAACAACTACTTACAATTGATGTGAAGATCATTTTTATGTAAGTAATTATATGGTGTGTGTAGAAAGTATCGATATATTTGAATATGTTTGATTTTTAGTTTGAAAGTGACATTCGACGATGGGAGGGAAAATTATTATACTTCATCACGATTTTAAGAAAGAAGACGATAGAATTGTGGTCCTATGTCAACCCTTATATAGCTAACTTCTCTCTTAGGTAATGTAGGTCACAGCATAAATGGCGAATCATCCAAAAAATTTGAATTTTCGAATCGACATCAGAATAGAAATATTAAAAATAATTGTTTCCCCATTATGATTTTGTCCCCCACTAACTATTAACATTGAGAAAACATCATATTTTTGTTAAGTTTAACACCCCATAGTCAATGGCATTGTGTATTTAAACACCTGCTTCTAACATCGACATTATGCCGGTTCTTAGAAAAAAATATTATGCCGCGTTACAAAAGCTCGTAGATAATGTGAAACGTAACGATAGATATTCTATCACTACACCATTCCAACATGATTCACTCTGTTAGGAATCATTTCGTCGTTTGGTTGTTTTTGAGTTAATTTGCCTGCTCTAAAGACCCTCTACTGTTACCATATATATAGCACTATCGAAATTTACATCAAGATCCATTCAAATCGAATAAAATGAAATTTTATTTTTAAACGTAAAAGCTAGTAAATTCTTGGCTAAGGCATAGTAAATTTTATAGAGTGTTGAAATTTTATTTCCTGTGGGGTGAATGCATGCTTAAACTCAGAAAGCATCGTAGGATTCTCTGTATTTCTCAAAGCATCGTGCTAACTAGACTGTGAATTTTCAGATGCATTCGTGCAATTTACAGAAACAATGATAACCACAATCTTCTAAAGATGCCGTAATGTTGCAAATTATGCATGTTAATGGTTTGCAGGGGATGATTCCAGAAACTTGATTTGTGAAATAGTTAAAAAAAGGAAAAATCCGTGAAGTGCTTGAAGTTTCTTTCGTTAAAAATTGTGATTTCCAGCTCTCCTTAATCCTCCTCCCTTTTTTTCTGGTCCAAACTTTTTGTAAATAGTGTACACATTCACATTTAAAAATATCAAAATGTTTAAAAACTGATTAAAGAAAATGAACTCTCTGCTACAATAAAGTATATAATTAGCCGAATTATTGCAGCCTAATAATATTTTCCGAAATAAATTGGGGTATAATATTAACATTAATTGTTAATTATCTCTCAGGACTTCAATAAACTTCCTTCACGCTGTCAAAAATGTTGGAAACGTAGGGTGAACCGTTCCAAAACATTAATTTGGGGAAGTTTAATTTCTGAAAGGTATCTCCTATAAATTGAGATTCCCTTTGAAAAGTTAAATGAAATTCCTCTCGTCTTTCTTGTGTTTCTTCCTAAATACAAACAAAGGGAAAAAAAGTTTTTCTGTGAAAATTGAAGTTTTTAAAAGATACGAAATCTGAGTTTGCGTATCTACTACGGTATTTTACTGATGAATTAGTGAATTTGACTCCTCAAAGTAAAAGTTGAAATTAACTGAACTGAAATACAATAAATCTGCAGGATACACTGGGGAACCAAACAGGAAAACCCTCAAGTATCTTTCAAGGGAAATTTCACGCCATAGAAAAGTGTGACCAGTTCAATATTGATAAAATATATAGAAGGCAAAGGATTATAATTATGTCGGATAGTCAAGCAGCCATTAAAGCACTGAGTTCTTGCGTAATCAGTTCCAAGATGGTATGGGAATGCCTAGGGAAGCTCAATGAACTAGGCGAAAACAACTTGGAATAGAAGGAAATGAATTAGCAGATGAACTAGCAAAGATAAGAGCTGAAGCACCCTTTTGGGGACCGGACACAATTTGTGGTAATAAGGAGAAATTCTGATCATTGGCAAGATCTGCCTGAGCCAGAGTGAAACTGCACTAAGAGTTTTTAACATGTGTCCTGACGGGATACTGTCGCCTAAATGGGCGCTTTAAAAAGATAGTGAAGCAAGAAGAATGTAGATTTTGTGGAATGGAAGAGAATACCTCCATCCACATATTTGCGGATTGCGTAGCGATTCAGAATCTTGGAGCACCGCACCTAGGATAGACTGGATAGAAGAGGGACCCTTACCTAAACTAAAGCATGCAGATATCATAAAAGTCCTCCGGGAAGTAGGTCTAAAGGAGCTACTAGTCTTTGAGACTTTCCTCAGGAACTAAGTAGAAGAAAAGGGGCACAATAGATCTTTTAGGTCTCAGTGAATATCACCCCAATTCACACACATACATAAATACATAGAAGACTTGATAAAAAAATAGAAAATTGTGGTGTAATTGATAATTTACTTAAAGAATTAGGTGAAAGTGATACCTCATTTAATTAAGGTCATTACGAATACTGCAAGGCTGTAAATTTATGTTTCCAATACCAAATCATAGCTTTTGTTGTCAATGTCAACAATAAAAGAGATTGCTTTTTTTTTCAAAATTGTTTGTGAAAAATCTGACGGAATCAACTTCCGTAAAAATATCTTCGATCAAGTGTATATCTACAATATTTTCTCAGTGATTAGAGAGTGTAAGAAATTCTTTTGAAAAACTGCGAAACCCAAATATTTGCCTAATTCTACAAATCCTATTATCAGATTTATTTTCAAGAGTCTGTGCTGATTGGTTTTTGCGTTAGGAGTTTCTGCTTCGGAGGATCTTATTGACTTTCTGTCTACTTTTTCTATCTTCTTAAATAAACTTTACGGTTCCCATAAAGAATATTCTCGAAAAAAGTTCTACGAGATTTATCGGACGTGTCGTAAAGTTAACACGAATAAAAAAATCAAAAGCGAGTTGGTTTTGTAAAGGCAAAAGAAAAATAAGTAAAACCTAATATTCTTCACGATATATATAAGGAGTCCCACCGATAAAGGCCCAATAGAGGGAAAACTATGAAATCCAGAGTGACGAAAATTTGTTGGTTTGGTAATAGTATTGTGTCGACCTAATTTTTATTTCATTTATATAAGATATGGTGGAGGTTTAAACAAATTAAGATGTTTTAATCCATCGACTATTTGACTAGAGTATTTTTCACTGGCAAAATACCACAGCAACGCCATCTTTTCTACTGACAATAAAGTTACATGCGATTACCTTGACAAAATTCACGTGATTTTTAAAGCACCAACAAGCGTTGATCAAAGCAAATTTTGTTACCATGGTTCTGATATTTATTTTAAATGCCATTGTGTTATTTCTTGTTAAAAAACGTCAGATTAGTTAAGTTCAAAAATGAGTGTTTCTGAAGAAAAAAATAAATTTGGAACCCGATCCATTGTACAAATTAAAAAGGCAGTGTCGGAGAATATATCTCCAAATACGTGTGTCTCCAAACCTTCCTGTTGGCGTCAGCTTTCGCAGTTTTTATTGATAAGAGATAATAAGCTTGAAAAGCATACCTACAGTGATGTTGGGATGTTATCTGAATATGTTATCGTCTTCTTTTATAATATTTATATTGTGGTTCAAGTTCAGGCTGATATTTGCTATTTAATGTTATATGTTTATTTACGTGATGAACTTGACTCTCGATACTTGTCGGCCTCGTAGGTTTTATTTATGAATTCTTTAATGATTTATTAATAATAGTTTCAAGGGAAGTTATTTCTTATTTTCTCATGCCAAAAGGCATCACAATACTCTAACTGAAGAATTACCAAACATTATGGAAGGTTATGCTTACAATATCAAAAATAAAGGACAGGACTACAAAGAGTCAAGTATCAGAAGCATATGGAACACCACGGCGCAGTTGCTATAAGAAAAGTACTATCAAGAATTTAATATAAAAATAGATCCATTTCAAGCAGGCCTATTTCAAACAGAGTCGATTGCCTCTAAAGAGGATATACCGGACAAAAAATTAAAATATTCACTAACAGCCAGGCTCTGCTTAAGGCTATCAGTAATCCAACAACTAGATATAGACTGGTGAAAAACTGCAAAGAATCCCTCAACATTCTGGCAAGAGACAACAAAGTGTCTCTAATATGGGTGCCGGTACATGAGGGGATTGCAGGTAATGAAATGGCGGGCCAGTTAGCTAAAGAAGGTTCTAAAGGAGACTTCATAGGTCCGGAACCGTTTTGTGAAATCACAAAAGATTGCATAAGAGGGGAAATCGGGTACTGGCTAGATTAGGGAACATCAATTCAAATGGAGGGTGACAAAAGGGCACCTTCATACAACGAGTTTACTGAACAAGGTTGACAAGGAACTCTCAACCAGGCTACTGAAACTGGGTAAGAGACATCTGAAGACAATTACCGACCTGGTGACTGGACACTGCACCATGAGGAAACATCTGTACAAAATGGACAAAGTTAGTGAACCTATGTGCAGAAAATGTGAACTCGATGATGAAACACCTAGTCACATACTCTGCTTCTGCAGACGGAAGCACGTTGGAGAGGAATTAATACCACCATCACAACTACTGAAAATCCCTTCAGTCAAACTAGTGGCCTTTATAGAAGACACGGAGCTTCTGGAATGGAAGGAGATGATATAACACTAACACAAAGATCTTTATCCTACTCGTCTATTTTTAAAATTATTTTTAAAAAGAAATACCAATCCAGAAATCACAAGTGACAGGCTTTTTTGACAGTCCATCCAAATTGTTAAATAGGAATTTGGTACAAAAACATGCCTATTGGAGTCAACAGCATGTCAAAATGGAGCAAAAATTGGCGTAAATACAAAAAAATTTCAAATAAAAAACCATTCACATCGCTCTTCCACTATTTCTGCCCTTGCAAAAAAGGTGTTGATGGCTGTCAACCAGGTGCTGAAAACTCCAACAATTTGTTTTAACACGTGATACGTTTTTGTAATCATCTCAGAAAGAAAAAAATTCCGCAAACTGAAAACGAGGGGGATGTTTGGTTAAAAAAAAAAAACTGGTGCAGACGTCATCACTAAAAGTTTATTCACCCTGTATGATAGATAATGTTTCGGGATTTTTCCATATAACTGTTTATTTAGCTAATAATAAATTTACGCGTTATTTTATGGACGCAATGTATAGCATAACAATCTAGAAACTTTTTTTATTTGGACGTGTCTTCTCTGTGCGAGCAAGAAATGATCAAATTAACAGGACATTCCCATGCCAGCTCGTTGAAACCTTATTTGCAGTTGGACTCTGAACATCATTTGAAATTAATTGAAAACTTAAGAGAAAAAGCACCAGATCAAGTAAATTTTCTTTTCAAACATACCGCAAGTACAGTTTCTACAATCACATCATAACGATAAAATTAATTTTGTTGGTTTATGCTCCATTGTTAAATAAAAGTTCTCTAATTTTATTGTTTTTTGTCTTTTTCTCGTAAAATATTCATGTCGAATACCAATCGAGCAAAAATTGTGTAGGCAAAATTGTTCTCAAGATTTTATTCAAGTTTGTTGCTTTTCGGCAATTTCGCTCCAGAAATTTTTGATAAAATCACTCGCACGACGGCTCGTGATTTTGTAATATTGTCATTCGCGAAATTGCCAAGTAACAAACTTTTATACCTTTCGAAAATTTTGTCGACATCATTTTTTCTCTTGTGATATTATATATGAAAGTTGCTTGTCTACGAATACGTGTATCAACGTTTCATCGCTGTAGTCCAAAGTAAAAGATTTATCCCGTCTCTTTTATTTTTAATGTCCCCAAATCATTGCCAGATTCGAGTCCAAACCCGTAACTCCTTGTTAAATATTACATCAGACTCTGCTAACTCTATTAACCTAGATCTATGTCTTACAACTTTCAAATTACATTCTAGGTGTTTACATAAATCACTGCACATTAATTAATATAGGAAAGCATTAGTCTTTATGTACAGAGAACAGAAAAAACATCACTTTCTTCCTTTATGTCATACGTTAATTGTGAATAAAATGCCGTCTTACCTCCATCGCAAAATTATGTACCGTTCTGATGTTCATAATGTAAATATAAGAAATAGGTGATTATTGTCTATACCCTATTTCAATTTTGAACTTTTCAGGCGTTCCTTCAGTTACTTGATATATGTGACTTGTACAATAAAGTTGTTCCTCAGTTTAAAAAATTGAATATTCCAAAATTTAAATCAGTTCTTAAAAGACACATTTTGGACAGTCAAAACTAACTAAACAGTTTTCGGATTTTTGTCATGGTTATTTCCCTAAATATTTACATTCTCCTTACATACATACATACATTACTTTTTACAAGTAAATTTTATGATTGAAATGTTTGAATTGGATTCTACGATTAAGACATAAAATTAATTTATATCTGGCATTAGACACGACCCCTTTAATACAAAGGGCATTTTAATTAATATTCGACAAAATTGAATTTACTGTTTGGACCCTTACTTTGTGGAATCTACTCATACTAATGTTATAAATGAAACTAACTGTTTCTAATTAATTCCACTATTTAATGAAAAAATTATGAAAGGTTATTGATAATTATTTCGATATTGACATATCATCGTCAGAATGATACATAGATCATTTTCAGTTCCTATGAACAAATATAATTTTGATAGAGAAATTAATATAATTAAACAAATAGCCACATCCAACGGTTATCCAATAAATATAATAAATAAATTAATTAATAAAAGAGGAAAAAGTGGCATTACAATTAATATTTCCTGAAAAAACTAGAGAAATACAAAATTACAAAACCATCACATATGCTGGTAATATTTCTAATAATTCAAAGATAATAGCTTGTTCAACAAATACAGCAATTTCTTTCAAAACAGAAAACAATGTGAGTAAAAAATTGTTAAATGTAAAAACAAAAATACCCCCATTAAAAAAGTCTGGAATATATAAACTTAAATGTCCAGAATGTAATGCTGTCTATATTGGTCAAACAATTCGAAATTTTGAAATTAGATACAATGAACACTCACGAGCCTACAGATTAAAACAGCCAGATAAATCACATTACGCAAAACATCTTCTTGACACAAAACATTCATTAACACCTAACACAGAACTAGAAGTACTGCATATTTGTGATAAGAAACAAGAACTAGATTTCCTTGAAGAACTAGAAATAAGAAGACACTTAAGAGACCCACAATATGAAGTTGTCAATGAACAGATAAATCTAGGGAGCTCTCCACTATTAAATTGTCTTCTTAAGTAACAATTGTAAAGATCAGCCTGCAGATATAGTTTTCCTTGGTTTCCTATATCATTGCACAGTTATACTGATCTTAAATGGGAAAAAGATATCCAGGATATCCCCATAGGGCTAATAATACCCAAGCTTTAATATTTGTAAAATCAAATCTTCTTCTTTTTTCTATTCATATAATATATTAAGTCAATCACAAGATAGGTCACTTACTATTTGGTCTAGCCAAAATATTAAACATCAAGTAGGTATCACATAAAATGTAACTTCTGTCATTCTGACGATGATATGTCAATATCGAAATAATTATCAATATCCTTTCATAATTTTCATAATTTTTTCATAAAATAGTGGAATTAATTAGAAACAGTTAGTTTCATTTATAACATTAATTCGACAAAATGTTAATTATCTTTTTTTTATGAAATATTTATATATAAATACATGTTTCTACTCGGGTTAAGTGGAAGAATATTTTTGTTGTGTTCAGTACACAACAAAAATAAACTTCGCCCGTAATTATTTTTACTTGTATTTTAATTTTTGGAAATAAAAGACCTTTATTATTATTAAGTTTTTCAACAGTGCTTTTTCTTCTCCGAATTCATTGAAAGTTCACGGATTGGCTTGAAATTTGTTGAGTTGTTAGAGTAGGGTCAAGGAACAAAAGTGACATAAAACCGACGTGTGTTTTTCTCCCGAGGGTGGGTGCCACTTTATTCAGGGACTTTATTTTACACGAAATAACCCCAGTAATCGATAAAAGGACTAATTCATGTTCCATAAAGTTTTCTAATAAAATTAATACTTTTTGAGTTATTTTTCTGGAAAAGTTTGATGAAATGTAATTTTTTTTTGCAAATATCTGAAAAAATTGCCCAACTATAATAACACTGAAACTAGGAGAGATACGTAATAATGATGGAGTACCATCAGAAATAAAGAGAAAGAGAGAGAGAGAGGGAGAGACTTTATTGATACTATTGCATCAAAAGGCCATCGACCGTAGTAACACTGATGAAACATAGTTTTCAAATCATTATAAAACATATTATGATTTTTATGATGTTCACATTAAAAATGGGGTAAAATAGATTTATTTATGTGAGGTTATGTAGTAAACTGTGTGCATAAAATACCTTCAATCACCCGGACCTCGATTCTCCACTTCATTAGAAGATATTCCTATATGAATTGTTTTCTATACTAGTGATATAGTGATACAATAATCTACTCTCGACTGTCATCGGAATTTACTTTCCTATAGGAGGGTATGTCTGAGATAAACTCTCATATTATTCAATTCTAACCAATCACGCTTGACCATGCTAATTCCTTTTGGGTGTTCTAAGCCAGTTGTATGTTGTATTGTAGTATTGGCAGCTCTGAGAATTGAAATTGTTCGTGACCTTGTTTTGTAACATAACCTCTTTGGTAATGCAGACACTCTAGACGGCGGAGAAATAGAATTATTTAGCACCTCAATTAAATTTAAAACAAGTTGTTTTGGATAGCCCAAACAAATTGTCGATCATTTATGAGATCAAATGGACAGCCTTTGTGCCATTTTGACCAATAGTCTCTGTCAAGCCTATTCTCTAACTCCTCGACATGTTCGAATTGATTCAAAAGAACGATTTAATACATGGTTACAATACAATTGTCTCCTCTATTATAATATACAGTTTAAGATGTTAATTAAGAATAATAAAATTATTTTATTCCCATAAAACGTATACGAAAAAGAAATAACCTTAAAGCAAATGAATGCAACAGGCGAACACACAATATATTACATCGCATGCGCTTTGGTGACTGATTTGCATTTTCCCATGATTCAGTTCCTATGCTTTTTGTAGAAGATTATTCCTACGAGAATGCTGCAGAATACCGAAATCTGTTTCTCATGGGTAAGCCGCCATATAAAATCGACAATCGGAGAACAGAATACGAGTAGCATTTCTGAGTCCTGACGTAGACATGTTAAGGAATGTCACTCGATCATTCGAGGCAGACTGAAATCTTATATCAATGTTTAAAGTAGACATTTTGAACATTTGTTCTAAACATATTGTTAAGCTTCTTGTTTTTGTATTTATTTTAAAATTAATTTTATAAGGGCCATATGCACCTTTATAGTACTAAATCCGTTCAATTAAATGGTTAAACGTTCTTAATGTTGCCTTGGTATGCACAGAACAAAGTTGAATTGAACTTAAAAGAAGTTTGACAACATCGAAAAATTTAGCGACTTTTTGCTGCTCGTATTGTTTATTGAAGCTCAAAGACATCCAGTCGGCCCAGGCACTAAGTGATTTTCCTAATGTTCACTGTGGGTACTAAAATTTCAATTATATTCTATGCTGTTTTCTGCTGCTTGCTCTCGGAATATAACTACCATAAAAATATTCCAAAATATTTTTCCATATTACTTTCAGCATATGAGAATGTTTTTAATTTAAGGGTTCAAAAGCTGTCATCAACAAAAAATTATCTCATAGTGGAGGAATTTTTAGTTAGTATAAATCATATTTGGGAACGTGAAATAATATTTATTAATATAATTCAACAAGATTTCAATCCATAAAATACTTATATCAGTATTTTTCCAATTTCTTGCATTAATCGGTAGTCTTAAACCATGAAAAACAAAATACACGAATCGGGAACATGTCGCTTTCGAAGTTAAGCGTAAGACAAGTTTAAATTCAAAATTTCTTAAAAATCGATGAACTTCCAAAGAGTTGAAAAATTATTTTTCCTTCAATAGCTGACTGCACTATAATTAGCACTTGTTATAACAGGATACGAAGATTCAGAATTGCTTAAGAACTGTCAATGGCGAGGTAAAAATTCTCTATTTAATGACGAATAAAATTACCAAACTGCATAAATTTTCGTTTGCGTTCGGGATAATGCTTTGGTGGTTTATGTATGTAATAGTTTCTTCCCATAATAATAATTGGGAACGGAAACAAGGGAAATAATTTATTTCATAACTATCAATATCCTCCAAGGTGAATATCTTTATTTTTGGTTATAAAGTTACGGATGATGTAACCGTTGATGCCACATCAGTTGAAATGGAAACAAATTTTATGCTCTCGTAAAAAATGGGATGTCTTCGATTTAGTGGACTGGAATTCTATAGGATGACTGGTACTCTCGCATAAATAATAACTGTATTTCGTTAACAATTCAATAAACTTTAACGTCGAAAATACATACAGATGGAACGATGAATATAAACAAGCCATCCAGTATGAAATAGTTATTTATGATACTAGTGCGTGAAGTGATACTTTTGCGCACGAGTTGCGAAAATGAAAGGCACGAGCGTAGCTAGTGCCTTTTTTCGCAACGAGTGCGCAAAAGTAATTCGCGCATGAGTATCATACAATGTTTTATCTACGACCACATTAAAAATACTTTCCCTTAATTATATGTTACATAACCTTTCTTTTTAATAATTGTGTTTGAATTATTGCCTACCTTCATCATAAGAAATTCATTATCTGGTGCTCCATTTATAAAATCCAAAATCTGTTCCCTTGTGAAAATTATTGATTTTTTTGGTTTATGGCTCTCTGATTGTCGTTTTATGAAGGTAATAAGTTTATGAAATTTACTTATATCAATGTTTAAAGTTGAATTTATGGTAGTTTTCAACATTGAATAATGGGACCATATCGTTGATGATTTCCATTGACTTTTTCGAGAAATATGCAATAAGAACATTTTCCACCTAATTTTTAATTTTCTTAGTGTTACACCAATCCAAAAAAAAGGTGAGCGCAAACAGAAGCTTTTGCTTCTTATGCACAATAAAATGACCATTTTTGGCCAATTATTTATCATTTTTGACAATTTTTCAAAAATTTTGACAATTATTGACCAGTTTTGACTATTTTTTCAAATTTTAACAATTATTGACCATTTTTGACAATTATTGACCAATTTTGACAGTTTTGACATTTATTGATCATTTTTGACAATTTTTCAAAAATGTTGACCATTTTAGACCATTTTTCCAAAACAATTATCGACCATTTTTGACAGTTTTGACAATCATTGATCATTTTTGACAATTTTTCAAAAATGTTGACCATTTTTGACAAATATTGACAGTTTTGACAATTATTGATCATTTTTGACAATTTTTCAAAAATTTTTAACATTTTAGACCATTTTTCCAAATTTTAACAATTATTGACCATTTTTGACAATTATTGACTAATTTTGACAGTTTTGAAAATTATTGATCATTTTTGACAATTTTTCAAAAATGTTGACCATTTTTCCAAATTTTAACAATGATTGACCAATTTTGACAGTTTTGACAAATTATTGATCATTTTTGACAATTTTTCAAAAATTTTGACCATTTTAGACCATTTTTCCAAATTTTAACAATTATTGAGCATTTATTACAGGTTCTGACAATTATTGACCATTTTTGACCATTTTTTCAAAATTTTGTTTCTGACAATTATTGACCATTTTTGACAATTTTTCAAATATTGTGACCATTTTTCAAAAATTTTGACAATTTTCAACAATTATTGACCATTTTTCCAAATTTTAACAATTATTGACCATTTTTGTCAGTTTCTAACAATTATTGACCATTTTTGACAATTTTTCAAAAATTCTGACCATTTTTCAAAAATTTTGACAATTTTCAACAATTATTGAACGTTATGACAGTTTTTTATAATTATTGACCATTTTCTTCAAAATTTTAAAAACTTTTGACCATTTGCCAAAATTTAAACAATTATATTGACCATTTTTGACAACCTTAAAAAAATTGACAATTATTGACTATTTTCGATCATTTTTTAAAATATTTAACAATTTTGGACAATTTTTAACCATTTTTGACAGTTTATGACGGGTTCTGACAATTATTGACCATTTTTGAATATTTTTCAAAATTTTTTAACAATTATTGACCATTTTTGACAGTTTTCTATAATAATTGACCATTTTTTAAAAATTTTGTTTCTGACAATTATTGACCATTTTTCAAATATTTTGACCATTTTTGACAGTTTTTTATAATTATTGACAATTTTTGAAAGTTTCTGACAATTAATGACCATTTTTGACAATTTTTCAAAAATTCTGACCATTTTTCAAAAATTTTGACAATTTTCAACAATTATTGACCGTTTTTGACAGTTTTTTATATTTATTGACCATTTTTTCAAAATTTTAAAAACTTTTGACCATTTTTCAAAATTTAAACAATTATTGACCATTTTTGACAGTTTCTGATAATTATTGACGATTTTTTACAACTTTCAAAAAATTTGACAATTATTGACTATTTTTGACCATTTTTTAAAACATTTACCAATTTTGGACAATTTTTAAACATTTTTGACAGTTTATGACAGGTTCTGACAATTATTGACCATTTTTGAATATTTTTCAAAAATTTAGAGAATTTTCAACAATTATTGACCATTTTTGACAGTTTTTTATAATAATTGACCATTTTTTCAAAATTTTGTTTCTGAAAATTATTGACCATTTTTGACAATTTTTCAAATATTTTGACCATTTTTGACAATTTTTTATAATATTTGACAATTTTTGAAAGTTTCTGACAATTATTGACCATTTTTCAAAAATTTTGACAATTTTCAACAATTATTGACAGTTTCTTATAATTATTGACCATTTTTCCAAAATTTCAAAAACTTTTGAGCATTTTTCAAAATTTAAACAATTATTGACCATTTTTGACAGTTTCTGATGATTATTGACCATTTTTGACAACTTCCAAAAAAGTTTTGACAGTTTTTGACAGTTTTTGACAGTTTTTGACAGTTTTTAACAGTTTTTGACAGTTTTTGACAGTTTTTGACAGTTTTTGACAGTTTTTGACAGTTTTTGACAATTTTTGACAGATTCTGACAATTATTCACCATTCGCGTTTCACACTTCTTAATGACAGTACAAAATTATTACAATTACAGAACCTTTAACAGTAAACAAAACACAAAATTATCTAAGGTAACTTAATAAATATACAAATAAAAAAGAGTGTTATAATGATTATCCCATTTAAAAAGTATTGTAGTTTTTCGCACTCTTTTGGGTGTTATAATGAAAATTCCATTTAAAAAGCATTGTTCTTTTTCGCACGCTTTGGACTTATGTATAAAATGTAATTTCACGTATTTATATGAGTTTGTAAATGCTTAATTTTAATGGTGGAAGTAGATAATAGTAATTATTAGAACGATCTTACTATTTCCTTTGTGGTTTTCAAAGCACTATTCACTTGAAATATAACCTTGCTTCGGGTTGAATCACTATGCAAACTTTAACTTTATAGTAAAATGCACTTATTATGCAGGAAGCTAACGAATTAAATTAATTACTACGAAACTTGAACCATTTGGTCTGAAAATATTGGTTTTATACCGGTAAAGGAGTTGTAGGTCTTAGCTGGGAGACCGATCGGATTGGAAACTCAATATCGACTCTTGCTAGCTGAGCTAGCCTCGGAAAAACGAGGGATATTTAGGCGCGAAGTGTGCGTTTGGTCCCGCCTACTTGAACTGCAAAAGAATAATAGTAAATATTGCAAAGCGTCGATCAGCCGCCAGGGAAAGAAAACAAAACGCGATTTTGAGCTTAGGTAGAAGTATTTTAGAGGCAGTGGCGCGCCGGTAGGAATTTCGAATGAAAATAAAAGAACTAAAATATAACTTTACATGAATATACAAAGGAACTAAAATATAAATATACAAATTGTTGAACGTGTGGTTTCAACAAATACCTATTGTTGAAAACCGCCTCACAACACGACTACTTTCTTTAATCGTAAATTTATTTATCCAATCGTTCATTTAAAAATACGGCTTTATTTCGACTTCTGGACTGGAATTTGTTAATCAAAGAAATGTTCAAACATTTATTTCATAAATAGTTAAGTATTTATGTTACCAGTACATACTTCATTTGGAATAATTTGTCATCTTAGCTGCAACACTAGATAATTAAACTTTCAAGTTGTACAGTAAATATTTGACACTTAGTCCTTCCATCTCGTGATGTTTACTGTCTTCTCACTTCAAAATTGTTTTAAGTAGACAAAACATTTACAAGTACTAAGCTCACGGAAACTCCTCAACCTCTAACCATAAACTTTCTGCTACTATTAATCAGTCAATTCGTTTCGCCGTAAATATTTGGTGTTGATTTAACATTGTTTTCGAATGTTTAACTGCAAATCCATAGAATTCAATAATTATACAATTATATCCATGAAAATTGTTTGAAATAAGTATGGTTTTTTAAATTTTGGATTGATTTGTTCGAGTACATTTGACAGAGTCTCTGATAGCGCTGCAGCCGAATAGCTTATAGTCCATTAAAGTACTCAAAAAATTGATCCCAATCTTGCATACGGTGGAGAAAACATGAAATTGGATGCAAACAACATTAAGTCAATTATGTGCAATTCGACGCATATGACAGTAGGGCCACAGTGCACGCCGATTCCGATTCAGATTCAGAAAATCTGCAACCGGAATAGAGAGTTTAGTTCAATGATGATGGCGGCCAGAAGCCGACGGTGGATTATTGGATTTTTAGTATGAACTTAGGAAAGCAGCATTAAAGTAGAATTAAGGAATGATTCCCGGAGAACTTTTTATTTTTATTTCAGCCAAACGGTAAAAGTGCTAAAGCAATATTTTGCACACAGGCAGTAACATAGATCTTCACAGCGGCCCCATTCGTAAACTAGATAAGTGAATAACTTAATTTTTGGTAATTAAGGAATTAATCCCTTGTTTCATCATTGTTGACAGTAATAAAAGTTATTTACCCTTCAAGATCCAAATTTTAAGATCAAATATATCACGCATAGTGATTAGTTAATTTGGAGTTTACGAGTTAGAAGGCTGTAAAATTTTCAAGTAATTACTTTACATTGTCATAATTATAACGAGGTATTTGAGAAACCTGCTGTATGTGAGGGATGTCCCAAGATTAATGGGAAAAAGTTTGGGAGCGTATAGGTTGAAACGAAATTTTAGAACTTTATTAGTTTTGGAATACACGCCTTTGTTCATGAGCTGAGACAATAAATATTTTTGGAGGATGTGTGTTTTTTCAATGAGCATCAATAAATCTACAACAAGGCCATTCGCTTCTTATTTCGAAATTAATTACATCCAACAATACCAGAAAGCAACGCATACATTTATTATTATAAGTAAACGGTAATAAAGAAAAACATATTTTTAATTTACTATTTTTTGAAAAATTAATCTATCAAAGAGGGTGAATAACCTATGAGTGATTATGTCAGAACTAGTTTTTTTGAATGAAAGGTGTGTTGTAGTTCAGGAACTGACATAAAAGAAGAATAAGTCGGGGCCATTCAAAATTTAACCTCACATTTTAGTTTTGTGCGGGTTCTGCCCTACATTTTTATTAATTTTCTATTTTGGTCAATTATGGGCCTTTCCATATTTTCTTTATTCGAATTTTGCAAAGCAGTCATTTAATTAATAGTACTTTTGATGACATACTCTGTTCACTATTTCCTGGCATAGTTTTATTAGGACACGAAAAAGGTTAACAAACTTATCGTCAGAAATAATAAAAGGGAATATTCCTGCTTATTTATATTGCTTCAGCAGCATCTTCTATATCGTTTTGAATAATGTTATTTAATATTATCCATATTTATTTTGGTACACATACGAGGCAACACCGCAAAACATACCAAAGATCAGCATAAAACACCAAATTTTGATTTTTGAGGTTAGAAACCCTTGCGAGAGTTCGTTTTCTCTCGGGTGAGAGGCGGTGAATTATAAATTCCCGGGAATGTTCATTTCACAATCACATTTTCAACAAGGTGATCCACGCTCACTTCCTAGGAAAGTTCTTCTTAAAAATTCAAGAATACCTGTCCAGCCAACTCATGGACGCACTTTATGAGGATGGTATTTTGATTTTTCTCAAATATTTGTTGACGTGACCTAATTTTCTGTATTTCCTTTCTATTCTGCTTACCG
Source organism: Lochmaea crataegi (assembly GCA_947563755.1). NCBI lineage: Eukaryota > Metazoa > Arthropoda > Insecta > Coleoptera > Chrysomelidae > Lochmaea > Lochmaea crataegi. The sequence continues at coordinate 76,333,450 of OX387423.1, forward strand.
TAGATAAATTAAGGATCTGGGTGCTTTTTATCAAATAATATGAAAACCTATTGTTTAGTCCGCATCCTATCGCCAGCACCAATTATCATTGAAATTTCAATTCTCTCACTTTCAGTTGAGGGCATTGTAACAAGACCGTTAGTTAAATACGATATGATAAATTAGATTAACAATACAGAATTCTACTTGGATATCCATAACAGTTTTTATTGTCAAATTAAAAAACGAATGACTACAAATTGCTCTTCAATTTTTCTGTCTAGTCGACCAGCTAGGATTACTTATAAAAGAGGATATATGTATGATATAATATTACCCTTCATGGACGCACTGTATACAATATTATCCGTAAATCTAACGAAGTTTATAGTTAATTACTTCAATTGCTTTAAATGAAAGGAAAATAATATAGCTAGGGGATCTGAATGGAGACACATTTAAATTTTTGAGATTTTTGTTTTAACTTCCTCACATTCTGTACTGTTATTATTCCACTTAATTTCAGTTTCTTGGAGCACAATAGCACCCATCCAATTTTGACGGCACAAATTTCATCCGGCAAATCCCATCAACTTTATATGCTATTTCTCATTCTTTGAGGTCGGCATTTCACAAGAAATTGAATTAAATTAAATCGTAAGGAACGAAAGCTTTCATTTCGAATACGTCGCTTAATCAACAAAACTTCACAGAACACAAGACATCCCACGGAGATAATATTCTCAAATAGAATAAATATTAATATAATATAAGTTAAAAGACTTACTCTGAAATATCTGAATCTGTGGCCACTCTGCATAGTACGCCCCTGTTCATTGAACATTTACCAGTGATAGGGTCCGGTGGGGCCAAGTTAATATATGGCGGTTCTTCTAAAAAAGTTATTTTCAAATGGAACTTTTCGGGTACTCCCTGGGGTGGTGTGTGGCTGTTTCCAGGCCAAACGATGTCCTTTATGTCAAGTCCTTGTTTTTGCCAGGATTTCCATACGCCGATCTGTAAATGCAAATTCGGATGGTTCAGAATAACTTCTACGAACGAGAGATTCTTTCTTTTGTCAATTATTATTGGCTTGCGTTCACAAGAGGAGTTTCACATTTAGTTTTTGCTTGTTAAATATGACTTTAATGGTCTTGTATGAATACGAGGAATACAATATGCTTTGTTTTTATTTAATTGAAATTTGATTGAAACGACAAAAAACCCAAACGGTATAGCGGAGCATAGCATCTGTGCTCATCCAGACAAGGTATATAACCATTAGTTAACTTACTTGTTCCCAAACTAACTGCTTGCTAACTCCCGGCCGCAAATTCATTATCTTTAATTCGGCATATCTTAAGACTCCATCTTGCGTAAACTCCAAGTTTGGTTTTCCTTGATCTCCTTCTACACTGACGTTCCTTAGATATCTGAAGAAGCGATCTCCTGTGTCCCACCTGGCAGCTCCCTCTCCGTCACACGAAAGTTGTGTGTTTAAGGATCTATTGTCGTTTTCGGAATCCGAAGTGAAATCCTCCACTCCGTAAGCGTATACTTTAACAGCTGCCATTATTTCATTTGCTAGAGAACCACTGGAAGTGTCGAAATGAACACCTGAAAAAAATATAGAAAATAACTTAGTGAATAAAAAAATTGAATTGAAACAAATTGTGATAGGCGTGTGTAACGGAGTTTATTTTTAGGTTGCCCGGGATGGCTCATTGGTGACTAGTAGACTAGTGGTACCGCACACAGCCACTTCCAAAATATGCACGCGTGCACATGTGTCCTTGTGCGCGATAAATGCAGATTTCTACCTTGTATGTATGTAAATTGGGGTGACATTAACTGAGACCTGAGAGATCTATGTGCCTCCTTACTTCTAGTTAGTTCCTGAGGAAAGTCTCAGAGACTAGTAGCTCCTTTAGTCCTGTTTCCCGGAGGAATTTTAGGATATTTAGGTGAATATCCCTCTTCTATCGAGTAATCTCTTAGGTGTTGTGCCCTAGGATTCTGAATTGCTGTGCAGTTCGCAAGTATGTGGATGGAGGTTTCTTCTTCCATGCCACAGATCTAGAAGGAACTGGGATAGGAGTGTACGGGGTATCTCCAGTAGGGAGGGGGTGAATTAAATTAGCGCTAAAAAGTGTCCCCCTCAAGTTAAAAGTTGACGTGTTTCGGCATTTTTTCCTAATATGTCCCACTTCTGAAATATTAAGGGTGGGTCCTATTCAAATGAACACAGTGTATATGTTTTGTATGTATGCAGATGTGTTTGTGGGTGTGTTCTACCGAACTTGCCACACAACATTCTAAGCAGATTAACTCGATTCCGCAACCTGCTAATTGTAGCAAGGACGTCAGGCTCCCAATCTCACCCCCCAAGTAGGTAACCTGCCTCAATAAATCGAGTCTCTCGCCCCAAAGTGAAATGCGGAAATTCGTTTGTGTAGGTGTTAGGTCGAATTTGTGGGTGTCTGAGTGTTTAAATGCAATAAGTTGTGTTTTGTGAGGGTTTAGTGTGATTCGCCATTTGCAGCACCAATCGGAATACCGATTGAGCGAGGCTTGTGTTTTTGTTTGAAGTGTTAATGATGGCTGTGTCGTCTGCATACAGTTGAATATGTTGATTTGTTAATGTTGGTTTAGTGGTGTTGGTGTGTCGTATGTGTGAGGTAAAGGAGAGGAGCGAGGATATAACCCTGAGGTACGCCTGCTAGAGGGGTGAAAGGTTCGGAGATTGAGTAGCCAACTTCAACTTTTATGGTACGTTCGGTGAGGTAGGAATAGATTAATTTTACAAAGTGAGCAGGAAGATTTATGCTCATGAGTTTTTTAATTCGGTAGCTTCGGGGCTGGTAATTTTTTCTCTTGTAGAAATCTGAAGTACTAGAGCAATTTGTTGTTATTGCATTGAAACATTGATGACAATAAACATAAACAATATATCCATTTCTTGTCGCAAATCTCACATGACAACTTGTAATTACATGTACACTGTATTTAAAATTATTATTTATATTATTTACAACCATTATTAATTGAATTAAATCAATTGTTTATCGATGAAATAAAACAATTCAATTTGTTTAAATCTCCATTTTATTTCGAACTGATGTTCAATTCAAAATTAGTGAAGCGTTTCGCTACACAGTAGCTTTATCAAACTAGTGAAGATATAACGTATTTGGGATTTTAACTTTTTAACTTTTTTTTTGAAAACGAAAACTCTCGAACACATATTGCTGGTCCGTCCAATGAATAATAATCTCATAAATAGATCGATTAGACCTGGAGGTCGTTCAGACGATCTAGACTCACTTCTGTCATCTACAAATACCTCTACTTTGTATCATCTGCATCGTTTCGTAAGTGAGGCAATGAAAATGAAATCGTTTATAATTAACGAATGAACGTCAATTGACATGCTCATCCAACAAGTAGGTACAACTTTCACTTGTCATTGTATTTATTTATTTTTTTGTTTTTATTTTGTTTTATTTGTAAAAAACACTTTTGTACAACATTTGCCAGTCCCCCTTGTTCATGTTAAAATATTTGCGAAGGAACAATAAATAAATGATAATAATAATAATAACTACTAGAGTCTTAGGGGCCAATAACTTTGACTATGAATAAGGCTGATTATTTATTCTCTCATTTTTATCTTTGGACATTCGTAACTCAAGTCTCGAATTTAATTCCTTCTTTCTTCTACCTGCCACCATAAAGGCAACAAGTAGGTATTTTTTTTAAATATATTTTCAGTGTATTATGTTTATCCGGTAGGTAAGCTGATTATTGTAATTTGCTTGGGTTATTTTCTTGTGTAGTGTTACTGCTTTAATTCATTTTTATTGCATTGTTTGCGAATTTGCATTTTTTGTATACTTGCGGAACAAACAGGATAAAAGAGATCACAATTTCTTCCCTAATACTTATTCTCATTCCTTATCCCGGTTTTTAAATTTTTTTCCTTAGATCGGCAACCGGCAAGTTCCATTGTAAGAGAAATTTTCAAGTTTTTCCTGTCAGCTGTTTCACTCAGTATTGTGCTGATCTTATTGAAACGTTCCTGTTCGTTCCTGTAGCTGAGTTAACCATCCTGGAGCTATCGCCACCAATCATTGCTGAGCTGCAGACATCCTATCCCTTTAATAGTATATTGTGTTACAAGGGAAGATATTGGGCTCGGGCTGCTAAAGCGTTTCCTGAATGTGTGACACACAACTGTTTTTTCAAACCAAATACGTGACAGTAACTTTCATCCGGTGTCTTTTTTCACCTGTAACAATTTTATTATTGCTTGATTTATTTGAGTAAGTATTGGAAGTTGAACGTGTTTGGTAATTTTTAAAAACGACGCAAATTTAGTGTGCCATTATCTGATTTCAATTTCCGTTTGAATAACCGTTTGCAACGAGCTGTGCAGAAATTTGAAATTAAACGTGGCTATAGAACCAGTCTCATGTTTCCGTTTTTATGGTGACTACAAAGCTAAAACTAATTAAAGGATCGGAGAACTCATTGGATGCGGTTTTTGCACCCTCCTTTTAATAGGACAACAAAAGTTCTTTTTGGTTGATCAATTTATTATCTCGGTTGTGTAACAAATTTGTTAGCTAATTAGTGGTTACAAACTATTATTGTTTAGAGATAAATATTTTTAGAAAAAAATTCTGCCTTATGTCAAGAATTTTGGAATCTTTATATATACAAGATCAGATGAATAAACACGATTTTTCCCAAACAAAATTTTCAAAAAAATATTTTTGTATGATCTCTACTTTATCTAACCACATATTTGCTGTTCCACCCCATCCTAATAATCCGTATGTAAGTCTTGAGTGTATTAATGCGTAGTATAACATCTTTAGATGTTGTTATTCCGTAACTTTAAGCCATACAGGGTGTCAATTTTAAAACTTACATTGGGATGTACCTCGTGAACGAAAAGAGATTTGAAAAAAATTTCAAAACCATTTCTAGGGTAGAGAGGGGTAACTAAAATGACATGAGAGAGAATGCACCCCCGTCAACCCCCTATGCTCCACCTACCCCACCTACACCGCCACCTCGCTCACGACACACTGTTCATTGTAAGTTTTAATATTGACACCCTGTTTACTTAAATTTAGATAGAAAAGTTCTTAATGTTTTTATCAAGTGACCAAAATAGTATAATAAGTTTGGAAATATTTCTTTTGTTCGCAGTTTTCCGTATAAATGTATTAGAACATGTCAATTTGATAAATTGATTGCTTCACTAGTAACTTTTATTGAATTTTCAAAACATTTGGGTATTAAGATGTATTTGTGGAACTGCTTTTCTCGATAACCATATGAACGTTTTCTCTCTCCTGGCCCTTTTTTTAATTTACATTTTCTTTCGGGTTTAGTGCTTATGAAGTAAGTATTATTATTTACTTTTAAAAACAACTTTATATGGATCTACTCTTATTATTTCATTATGCCCAGTGTTAATTTGCGTAAATTTTTGTTTGTTTCCAAAATAATTTCTTGAAAATTAAAAATGCCACCTTTAGGTATAATTTATTCAGAAATTCAAATACGGAAAATGAATAATATTATGAGAATGTCTGTAGAACCCACCTTTTCTTTAAAACCTTGCAAATAACTTCAAGGTATCATCACAAAATGATAATAGTGCAAATGAAAGAGTTAAAGTGGGTTTACGTTATGAGATTTTTCCTAGGATTTACTTATGCCTTAGCCTTATGAAAAATCTTAACGTCATATGTGTTTGAGATAGGCTGTCATAAGCAAGACTTAGCAAAATTCCTAAGCAAACATAGCGGATTATCAGGAATAGGAAAGTACCTATTCTTTATGTGTCTTTATGAGTTGGTGTCAGTATTAGGTAAATAATCATCAAGTGGAAAGTTAAAGGTATTGTTTTCTATTGCAGAACATAAAGTGCTGTTGTTATATACTCCCCCATCACTTCTTCGGCCATTACATCCCAGATCAATATAAATATACTATAAAAACCTTTGAAGTTGTATTAAAATGATCCATCTATTTTCTTAGCACGAAATGCAATGTGTTTGACGTCGAAAGCACCTAAGCAATTAGGGAAATTCCACTGCTTATAAAAATGTGATGCAATTTTTTTCCCATTGATGTTCTTCTTTAGGTGTAGAAAGATATTCAGCTTGAGAAGTCTCGTAAACAGCTTTTACTGTTTCCGGAGTAATGTAGGTACAGATGGTACCTACTGAAATTCTGAAACTATATTGCAGACGAAAATTTTCTCCTGTAGGAAGATATCTTAGTGGTAGCAATAATCGAGTTTTTGCTGAAATACTTTACATTAAAGTTCCTGTCTACATATTTTTGGGCCAACCTTAGCCAACAAATCTTCAAACGTACTTGTAGACATTCAGGTAAAGTTTTTGAAACTTCTTTTATCTTCCACAGCGAGTTCATTGAAAACTAAATTAGATATACTACGCCCACAGTTTAGCCTCCCCAACCATTTACGAGCACAAAGTTTCGGACGATAAGTTTTGTTTTTTGTACCGAGTAGCATCAGTACTACATTATTGAGTACTAATTCGTAAGAAAGAATTTCATGTTTTTGTGATTTAGCAATTCTACGTAGATCATTTTCGTCCATTTGAAACAAACTGTTTGCGACACAGATACATACAACGACCTGTCTTACAAAACTCAATTCTGGCATCAACTTCTAAGTTAGGATACTATCAACAATTTTATATAACCTCACTTTTTCCGATCTTAACGTTATCTTTACAAAACTCATAACGACTCATAAGCATGTAAACAAAATATTTTAGACATTGTGTAATTTGTCATCTTTGTTTCTTAAGCGATTCACATGGTTTTTGCTTATGAGAGATCATAAGGAAATTGTTATAATGTAAACCCACTTTTCGTCGTAAATTTTCCATCTTGTCTTGTCTCTATTGTAATATTGTATAACTTTGTAATGACTTTAAGAAACTCTTTCAAAAAGTTAAATGCGAGATTGGCAAATGCCCAACTTTGAAGTACTTCAATTCACAATTAATTTACCAAACAATTATTATACTTTCCTCGTTTTCTCACGTTTTTCTTTAAACACTGTTGAAATATTCGTTTTCGTTAAACCTATATCGTCGGTTCCATGAAAGGGATTTCGTTTAGGAGTATTTAAAATTACTTTTTCAAGCTGCGATTGTATTTTATAGGAAATTGGCATTTAACCGACGTAATTCTACTTATAAACTTGTTAATATTAGCGCCTTTAAGTTAAAATAAGTTTATAAGTAATTTTGAATATTACGCTGTAAATGGACTTTGTTTTAACGTATATTTTTTGGAGCAAATGAAGAAAATAATAAAGAAACTTACGTCCAAAATTCCATTCAAATGGTCTGTTCAATTTTCAATACCGCAAGAAACCTCGGTACCAACCAGTGAAAAAAAAGGGTTTAGTGATCCTTAATCCCAAAAATCTTCTTAACCATGCCCAAATCAAAGACAAAACACAAAAACAACGACACTTTTGAAGAGTTTCCTCAACTTCCTCCCATTTCTAAAACCATAAAATCATATTTTTGCCAACTTTCGTTCAAAAATGCCTTCGAGACACCCTCCAGCAGTTCTAAAAAGCCCAAACCACGCCCTCTAATGAAATCTTTGAATCCACAACCCGATATAAATCCTTCAGATCTCTCCCAAAATCAATTAACCGAGTCTATGGCCAAAAAATTTCTAAAACAACTAAATAACCCCCAAACTAACTCGCAAGCTGCCAAATCTCCGCCTTCGACCACTTATTCTTCTATCACCCACTCTTCGTCCCAAAATGCTTCCGAGACACCTTCCAGCAGGCCCAAAAAAACCAAAATGCCCCCTCTAATGGAATCTCCGATTCCACGACCCACTTCCAAACATTCTGAATCATCATTCTCTCCAGAGCAAGAAGCTATCCTCGAAATACTCAAGGAAAAAAGCTACCTCGAATCAATAATGTCCCAATCTGCCAAATCTTCATCTTACGCACAAGCTGCCAAATCTACTCCGTCTTCCATTCATTCTTCTCGATCTTCCCAGGCCTCTTCAATCTAAGAAGCAACCAAAACGACGATGTTGCCTCCGTTCGCAGTTCAGTTCGGACTACTTCGTCAAATACCTCATCTCACACTTCTCCGTCACAAACTACTCCGCTTCAAACCCTTAACCTTCGAAATCTCCCACCCGAATTCTGCTCTCAGAAGAAACTTTTCATCCTTCTGAACAGAAATAAAATTTTAAGAGGTAAAATCTCTAATCTAAAGGCCAATCTAAATTGCACCGCTCTTTTAAAAATTCACAGAAACATCTGCCCCAAAAAACTCCAGTCCAAAATCCAAAATGCCATAGGAGACAACAAAGTCGTATGCCTATTTCTCCACTCGCAATCTTCCGCCCCAAGAAAAGAATCTTCCGCCACCACACACACTCCAAACTTCTCCTTCGTCATCACCAGAGTTAACAAAAACAACGAATCGAAATATTAATGTTAGTTGGATATAGGTGCACGTCGTGTTATCCACTCCAACAAATTCCATTATTTTTCCTATTTTGAGCAAGTTTTTTTTGTTTTTCTGTGTTGTTTTATTGAAAAAGGTAATAGTATATTATTGTCTAATATCTTATTCGAATAAAGCTGCTGATTTCAAGCCAAACAAATCAATAAACATAGCGGTTTTTCGTGTCCCCTACATCCATGTGAAGTATTCAGTTATAGCAGGCATTTCTTAGTTTTTTTGTTATTCATAATTAATTAAACAAAGATAAGGGGCATTTATTTTGCAAAAAAATTACTTGTGAAGGATCCATCAAAAAGTAGTCTATAGCTTTAAAATTTGATTGTTTTCTATAAATAGATTTAAGTTGATTTTTTGTTCATTTAAACTTAATTTAACCCAAAATGCAACCAACAAAAAAAATGTTCATGTTTTTTTAACATAGTCTGGTATAGATACCTTTTTCATATAACAGATCATGTCAAAACGAACAAGAGAAATTTTAAGATTAGCGGCCAGACAACGTCAGTAATAACATCAACGTGAATGAAGAAACTACTAATGACTAACATGTTGTTGACAATGTTAACATCGAAATTATAGATATAGATGAAACGTTTGATGCAAATATACCCACAGAAACGGAAACCACAATATCATTGGAAGTAATAGATAATATTGAAAAAACAAACAAGTATGACATAAAACACGTGATTGATACAGACGACTTACGACGATATGAAATAGCTGAGGTTACAGACACCGAAGAGGCAAACCATCGTGTAATAGAAGAGGCAAAAGACACACAAGAGACTAGCTTGCATGAAATAAATGAAGTGACACATACAGAAGAGACAAACATGTATCAAGCGACAGATACAGAAGAAACAGACAGGCAAGAAAAAGCTGAAGGTACCTCATCATATGATATATTATCGGATGATAGTGACTACATTGCACCCAAGTTACTACCATACTCAGTGTCTGATAGTGATAGTGCTCTGATGAAATGCCAAAAAAAAAGAAACGTCGAAAAAAATTTCAGGTCGAAAAGGCAACGTGGTTTTCAGAAAAGAATACAAAAAGGTGCGTAAAAGGAAAGCGTTACTTTGGTAGAACTGAAGTAAATGGGAAATGGTCTTATGACATAGAAAGAGAACCAAGAGAGCTCAAAAAAGATGTCAGTGTAAAGCTACAAACCAATCTTTGGAATGTAGTAAACTAACAGAAGGGCGAAGAAAAGAGATATTTGAATATTTTTGGTGTTTAAGTTGGGGAGAAAAAAAGGTTTTTGTGGACAGTACTGTGAAGAGTGTTTTTATTAAAAGAGCAAGAGATAGAAAAGTACCAGAAGAATCAAGAAGAAATCAGACTTTTAAGTACTATTTAAAAACAGGTGACCAGGAAACAAGAGTTTGTAGAACTATGTACTTGAATACAGTGGGATTGGGTCGTTGGAGTGTCCCAAACTGGAAAAATTCTTTCTCAAATTTCGAAAAAGGTAATGCTGAGGAGAAGAAATCTAAAAAAAGACCAACACAGTAAAGGATTGAAAAACAAGATAGAAAAAAACCTTTTGAAATGGAAAACAAGAGTATACACGAGTTCCTTGATTCCTTACCAACAATGGAATCCCATTACTGTAAATCTTCTTCGAGTAAAAATTATCTATTGCCCGAATGGACATCAAAAGAAGAACTTTACAGACTGTATAAAAAAGAATGGTGTGAACCCAAAAATATTCGGCCTTTAAGCAGCATTCGATTAAAAAAATTTGGCATTATTCAGGCTAAAAAAGGATGAATGCGTAACTTGTAATAAATTCAAGGAAGGCTACATATCAGAGGAAGATTTTAACATGCATATCACAAGAAAAAAGGAAGCTAGAAAGGAACTAGAAATATAAAATGAAAAATTTCTTCACACTGTTGATCTTCAGGCCGAATTGCTCTCGCCAACATCTAACATCAGCAACCTTTATTACAAAAAATATTATGCGTTCACAATTTGTGTTATTTTGATTTTAATAATAAAGACGGATTTTGTTATCTATGGCACGAGGGAGAAGGAGGGCTACATGCAGAAGAATGACTTGACATGGCTTTTACAAATATGCCCAATGAATAATTGTTTTTTAGAAACAAATGTTTTCAAGAATTTATTTTAATTCTAAAATATTTAATTTTATTTTTACTCCGTGTCAACATTTTTCAGGTGATTAAATAAAAAAAAACTGCTTTCTCCCGATTTTTATTTGCAAATAGAATTTTTAAAACTGCTAACTCCTTTTTTATGCTGTATTGATCGAGACAGTTTTTTCTCTTTCCTTAAAAATTGAGCTCATGTGAGTTGGCAAGTTAACACATTGAGCCGACGTAATGCGTACAATTAGCTGGAGATAGCAGCATTCCTTTGCCCATTATACAATATGAAGTTAGCTGGTATACTTGCGTCATAAAATAAACAATTTCTACACAGAATAGCGTCTAGCAGGCTTACGGGTCGACGCAAGGTGCCATCTAGTTTCCAAATAAGAAAAAATTTCGAAATCTTACAACTTGGAATTAGCAGGTTAACATATTTAGCCGACGATATGGTGATCGCAAACGTTCCCATGACAAAACAGCACATCTTTTTAACGATTTAAATCCTGAATGCACTCCTGTAAGTAGATATCCAATGATGAGATTAATAAACAAATTTAATGAAACTGTTAATGTGAAGGATATTCCATGGACTGGATATTCCGTGAACGTACGCTTACCGGTGCTAAATATCTTGATTCAAAATGAAATTGTACCTGAAATAAATCGATTATTTTCTAATATGAACATATACTTTCAATAAGATGGCGCACCTTCACATTATCGAAGAGACGTTAGGCAATATTTAAATACCATTTTCCCTCGGAGATGGATTGGTCGAAGAAGTGCATTTAAGTGACCGGCAAGATCCCCCGACTTGACACCACTTGATTTTTTTTTCTGGCTACCTGAACAACTGCGTTTAGGTTAACATACCAACTAACTTGAATGATTGAAAGGATCGCATACGTCTCGAAATGGAGGGAATTACTCCACAAATGATCAACGATTGTATTCGTAGGAGATTGTATCATTGTCAACAAACAAATGGCCAGCATTTTGAGCAGTTATTTTGATGACGTATTTGCAACTTAAATGAATGTTTAGTTTATAAATTTCTGTAACAGTTTTGTTTAGAATTGCAATTTTAATATTTTAGGTGAATTTATATTTTAATTTCCGAGTGAAGTGATATGTTGCTATTATATTTGGAAAGAGACAAAAATAGGCTTCTTTTTGATACGTCACTCGGCATTTGCTCTAAAATAACCAGGATAAAGTCATCGTTCTAGAATTTCATAACTTTCCCTCAATCCGTTTTAATGATAATCCCTTTTCAGCAACGCTGTATATTTTTTTCTGTCATTTAGACATATTAAAGTAGACACCTACACTATTTGCGTCTTTCAGCTCCCACTTTTTTTTATTGAAGAGTAAATTACTTTTCTGTGCTCCAAACCCACTTTTCCGCTCACTAATTTCAGCATAAATTACATTACGATGCCCCTTTGTTTGTTGAAATAACGTTTTCTAGACAATACGAATTTTTGTAATTCCTTAGCTGTCCATTAGTTGTAGATTATTTCGAAACCCATTATTTCTAGAAGAGTTCCATCTCACAGCTTTCTGTTCTGCAGTTACTATTTCCATTTTTCTGAATTACCAATTAATCTTTCCCGACATCTTTTCGATAATGTTCCAAGTGTGGAAACTTTTACAAATTCTTTGTTCAGGACTTTGTCTGACAGTTCATTTTAAAGCAACTGTGTTTGGATTGAAGTGAATGTTCGTAGTTGGAAATTAGGTGAGTTTCGTTGATCAATATAAGTTCAGTATAACAGCCACAAAAACAACAAAGAAAACTGAAAATAAAACGAAAAAGGGGATATAAAATTGGTAAAGTCAAGTCTACTGAATCTAAAAATGTAGTAGGTGTGCTATAGTATAGGTACGAATCGCTCAAATTCCTCTTCGCTTTAAAAATTCACTCGAGAAACATTCTAAAAATTTAATTACCACTCATGAACAAAAGTAAAAGACTGACAGAAATGTGAATTACTGAACTGAATAAAAAGACGTTATCCATAAAATTCCTTTTCAGTGAACATCGATTTTGTATAAATTGAAAATAACAAGTTGTCAGACTTTTCTGATAGTAACTGCATCTTGAATTCCGGACACAAGAGGAACCGAGAAACTGTATTTGTTTGTTTCAACACAAAAGTTTTAGTTTTCAAGGAAAAGGCACCGGTTTCTACTTTTCTTTGCGCAGTTTGTAAGTTCAAAACAAATTAAGATTTGTGAGAGCACTAGTTGGATGGACATGATAATGGAAGGAAAAATAAGTAGTTTCCACTTAACATATCAACATACACTATAAAGATATATGGATTCCGAAGACTCCTCGCTAAGCGGTGATTATTTTAAGAACAAATATCTTAGCAAGGAAGATATGAAGCCTTAAGCGACGGTATTTCACAGCCACTGGGAGTACCCAACAAAGGACAGCGAGAATAAGATTATAGCAAGCCTGAATCGACAGCTCATGTACGGCATGGAAGATCAAGCTCAACGCCAAAGCAAAAAACCTAGCCATGATAGAAGTTATTACTACAAAAATATGATTCTAGATGCTGAGGATCCACCTGAATGTCAAACTAAAAGAGCTAAATATTTCCAGAGGCATTTATAGTCAGAAAAAGGGCTGGATTACATGTAGCTATGAATTTATTAAAGGAGGCAGATGAAGATTCAGAAAGAATAAAGGAATTAGTGGAGTCTTAGTTGATTTGTGAAAAGGTGGATTAAATTTCCAAATGGGGGGAGAGACTTTTACCTGCAGTCCTCATACGTAACGGTTTACTTTTCGAGCAGGCACGTAACTAAATTAACGGTCACTGGTTCACACCGTTATAGCTACGGCCTGAAAAATATGCCAGGCCTTGAAAAAAGTAAACTAATTCCGCGAATAAAACAACGGCTAGGGTCGGTTCCTTTCAGAAACCGCTCCAAAAAAGTGTCTACACCGGTGTTAACCAGTAATAGTGAATAGTGCTACGAAAAAACCTCTCCTCTTCCATCCCAAAATGACGAAAACGCGAAAGACAAAAAAAAGAAGGACAATGTCATCGACGAATTTCCCGAATTGCCAAAATCTCCTGCAAAATCTTCGGCAAAAAATACCAGACCTAAACCAACTTTGGAAACGCCCTCCAGCTCTTCATCTAAACCATGCCCTCTAATGGAATCTCCGATTCCACGACCCCTTCTAGAAAATCCTACTCCAGATCTCTCTCAAGAGCAACTATCTATGGTCAAAACTATGTACGATCAAATAAATGGCCTCAAAACAGCTATTCACGAACTTTCAAACCATTCCAAACTCAATCCATCCAAACCACGACCTCTTATGGAATCTCCCATTCCACGACCCACTCCAAAACACTCTGATACACCTTCATCTTACGCACAAGTTTCCAAATCTCCTCCGCCTTCCATTCAATCTTCTCGATCTTCCCAGGTCTCTTCAATCTACGAAGCAACAAAAACCCGCCAAAACGACGAAGCAGCCTCCGTTCGCATTCCAGTTCGGACTTCTTCGTCCAAATCTTCTTCCAACTCCTTCTCACCGTCAACTTCAAAGCTTCAAACCCTCAACCTACAAAACCTCCCACCCAAATTTTGCTCTCAGAAGGAACTTTTCATCCTTCTGAAAAGAAATGAAATTTTAAGAGGCAATATCTCTTACCTGAAGGCCAACTCTAATTGCACCGCCCTCTTAAAAATTCCAAAGAACAACTGCCCCAAAAAACTCCAGCTAAAAATCCAGAATGCCACTGGAGACAACAAAGTGGTATGTTTACCCCTCCACTTACAAACTCCAGCCCCCAGAAACGAAACTTAAGCCAACACCCACACTCCAAACTTTTTCTTCGTCATCTCGAGAGTTGACAAAAACATCTCCAATGAAGAAATCTTTGATCTTCTCGAAGATCTTCAAATCAACTTCCCAAAATGCTGGAGGATCGTCTGCAAAACCACCAACTCTCCAACCTCCCTAATCAGAGTTATTACTAACTCTGAAATTCAACTTCACCAGGCTCTCTCCAAAGGAATCTTTTTTTATGGCCCCAATCACAGATGTGAAATTTCAAATTCCAATCAACTACCCCCCGTCCCGAAATATTGTACTCGCTGTACAGAATTAGGCCACTCCGTCACTGAATGTAAAGCCAAGCTTCACACCTTCCCGAACTGTGGAAGTCACGAACACAAATCCGAAAAAAGTGACAAGGCAAAAAAGCCTTGTCGCAGGAACTGTGGTGGCGACCAGGCAACCTATGATCCCAAATGCCCTAAAAAGCAAACTTCCACCTCAAAACCCGAGGAAACAGCTCCAATTACACTCCCAAAACCACCCATGCCACTCGACTTCCCATCGGAAGTTCAGAAAAACCTCGAGATAACATGTGTTATCTTAATGAACGCAATCCCTTCCGCCCGTAGGATGGTAATCGGGACACTCCGTCATCTCATACCGTCCTACTACAACCACAATTGCTCTGTTTAAGGACAAAGGCAACAAGGCCTACTTTAATTTCTCGTCTATCTCATAAATTCCGACAATACAACATAAAACACTTCCTGAATAGGGCTTGGCCCACTGTGTGAAAAGAGGGAAAGAACTAAGTTAGAGAGAGAAAAATTTAAGATAAAAATCCAGGTATAGAAAATAATGGGCAAATAATATAACTAAAAGTAGCCAATGCCACGGACAAACTTGGGCGGGAGTTTTTCTGTGGACAAATGTTGGAACTCTGGTACGAAGATCCCAATTGTTGTTGAAGAAGAGGACAGGCATCCAGTCACTGTTAACAGTGTTGCAGAGACCAAATTAGTACACTTTTCGTGAGAGAATTGGGAAACTTTCATACCATACGAAACTGCCTTACTTCAGGAACATTTTGTGCACAGAGTTATTTCATGGATTTCAAATATACTTCCCATTCGTCTGATTTGAAGCTATCGGATGTATACATTTGGAGTGAATATTTCATTCAAATAATCCATCAGCAAATATTGACGTCAAAAGATAGTAACCCATTTCCAGCAACTGCAACAGCCACTCCAAATATGTTTAATAATCTGCAAAATCATGTCACAATAGTGTCTATTTTGAACATATATATATTAAAAATTTACTTCTTTTTTCATTTTTGATACTGTTTATTTTGGCCGTAATCTCATCTGACAATTTTACCGTTTTCAATTTATCATAGTGATTATACTTTTATTAACTAATCCAAAAAGTTTACAAGCTTTATATCATTAACTGACGTTGAACTCAATCAAACATATCGAATGATGAAATATAGTTGCAATAAAAATGGTTAATAAGCGTATGGTACATAAAAAAGCAATAAAAGTTATCCCATATGATTCTGTTGTGCGGCAATATTGTTATGAAAGAAAATTCGTTAAAAATGATTTAAGACATATTCTTTCGTATTTTACCCCATTTTCGAGGCAACAAATTACAGTTATCACAAGCGTACATTGTTGGATATACCCTTATTACAATTATTCGGTCTCATTTCCACAAATTAGTATCCTTCTGAAAGGGCGGTTATCCTCCAATGATTCCGCTGATTCATCATGCGGTAATTATTTTTCGTATCTTCTGCTGTTTCTGTCAACGTATACGGCCGACAAAAGATAATAAATAAAAACTGGCTCATCACCCTAGTTTACATAGAGTTCAGTTCCAATTTAAAACTAAGATTTTAATTTTAATTTTAAAATATTTTTGATTAAAAAAAAAGTTCACCTTCACTACCTTATCAGAAGTGATGTAATTTTGTCAAATGGAAACGGGTCTACTTTATTCATTACCTATAAGGACGTAATAAAAAAGAAATGTAAGGAAAAAAAATTCAACATAAGATACATCGATCTTAACAAAGTAGAATTGGCAGAAGGAGCATTTGCTGACGATATAGTTATTTAAAGAAAAACTAAAGAAGATCTGAAACACAATCCAGGAACATGTAATAGTATCGAAGGAAAACGGGATGGTTATGAATAAAAACAAAACGAAAGTTACGGTTATAGGAGAAGGTATAGAAATTGAAGGACAAGTGATAGAACAAGTGAGAACATATCAGTACTTGGAAATAACATTTAAGGGAACACAAGAAGTAGAAATTAATAAAAGTATCGAAAAAAACAATAGAACTCTACCATACGATGAACAAAAAATTCATAAACAGTGAAGAAATAAGGAAAAATACCAATCTAAAAATATTTAAAGCAGTATATGGGCCAATATTAGCTTATGGATGTGAAACGTGGGTGCTAAATCAAATACAAAAGAGGAAAATACAGGCAGTTGGAATTAAATACTTAAGAAGAGTCCGGGGCGTTACAAAAAAAAGACAAAATTAGGAACCCTGATATAAAAAGTCATCTAAAAATATAATCGGGGGTCATATCCCTAGTGTTCCAATTTTTCCACAGGAAAAATTAGATGCACGAGGGATATTTGGTAAGATTATTTCCTGAGTTAAATAAACATTTTATTTTAATACAACATTTTTTTAAATTAAAATAATAAGAACAATAATTAATTAGAACAATATCACTTTCAAGCTAGGAAAGGTAATTACTTCAAACTCATTTTAAATGTCAAATTTGCATGAAATTTTTTCGATTTTTTTTCCTGAAAAACTGCTAAGTTGACAGTTGTTAAGTAATTTTTCCACTTAAAATTCATATTTGACATACCAATTCTTGATAGCGATTGGTCAAAATTAATAGGAAGGTAATAATCAATACTAGAGTTTATCGAATACAGGCAATTGAGGTGGGGACATTTTCCAACAAAGGAAAACACAAGACAGACTAAAAGAATATGGAAAGAAAAAATATTTAAAAATAAAAGAAAATAAAGACCATGACAAACATGGAAACTATTTCAGAAATATTGAAAAACAAGGGGAAAACATGGCTGGAGTCAAAAAAGGCCAGAAATCGGAAAAATTTGAAAAGCTTTGTAAGTATTTAGTTCAAGGCTCATACCCTGACACCAATTATTTGGTAAATAGGGTCCCGATTACATAATATATATTTTTATATTGAAAATTAGAAGCTCATATTATCTTAGGTTCAAACATAAATACAAAGTTTGTTAAAAGGAATACTTCAAGCCACAGAGTGTACTGAGTATGATAGAAAACAGCAATTGTATTTCTTAATATTCAATTCACTATTTCTTTTTCAGGGAAACTAATAATTTCTCATTAAAGATAAACTAATGTTCAAATGGAATGGCCTATTGTTCAACGAAATAGCAGATATGCTATTTGTCTATTAAGAATAACCAATTTTATTCAAATGAAAATTACTGTAATAGTACTAGTATATTATTGTCAGAATCCTTAGCAGCAGAAAATATTTTCACAGTTACCATTGCATATATCAATATTAAATTGATTTGCTGTGACGCATCGATAAAAAGTCTGGAACAGTATCATTTTGAGCTCTAAATGATCATAGGTTATAATGAATGAATCGTCACTGTAGTGGTTAGAACTTTTTCGATCAAACTTTTCCTAATCGCTAGATTGGACGACGCGGTCACATTGAATAGCCTGCTAGGTCGCAGGTTTTGAATCCCATGGACTTTTTATCTGGGATTATTTTTATACGTGAACCGACCTAGCAGTTTGCAAGATCTGAAAGCTAGAACGTAACCCAAGAATTCATTGGACGTTTTGGATAGTGTCAATTACTCGAGGAGTTCCATTCGAGCATTTGTTGTAATTATGTTATTTGTTTATCTTTAACACGTTAATCGCCATGCGCATTAAATATGAGTCTCCTGCCTAGAGCCCAGAGGACCGTGTGAATCACATATAATTCCACTTTGGTCCAAAAAATAATAATAGACTAAAAGTGATAATGGTAATTATAGCACAAAACTAAAAGCAAAACCATACAATCTAGTAGATGTATGCCTAAGAAAGATACATTGAACACAATAAAACGCATCGCATTTTTAGCACTTGAATGGGGTTTGTTTGGCTCTTAGAGAAGCTTGTTTTCTGTCAAGTTCAGCTTTCAGCTTTTCGTAACAAACAACACATCTTCGCCTCTGTGTTCCCATATTTTTCAAACTGCATTGTTTTGTTATAGCTGTATTATCGTCTCCGATTTCTTCTCCCAAAAGACCCATTGTTACCTCCTCTTTGAACTTTGTAATATTTATATTTTTTCCTGTTATTTTTTTATTAATAATGCAAGCATTAACAAGTGCTGTACCCGTAATCAACTCGATGGCTAATTTTCTGTACCATTTGACCCCTCTTCTTAGTGCAGCTGAATAGGCTTTCATTTGATCCGAGATATCATTAAATCCCTTGCTGTTGTTATAGTCTAGGATTATTTGAGTTTTTTTTTACAACTTTAGCGTTTTCGGTTTGCGCATAAACCATACTATCATCATGCAAGGTGCTCAACACGAGAACATCGCGTTTGTCCTTCCATTTTAGCACTACCACCCCTATGTTGCTTTCACGAGCAATTGTTTCAGATGTCTTTAGCTTAGCAAAGGGTAACATCTACAGGATTAAGTTTTCTATTAGTTCTCAGAGTACCTACCAGATGAGTGGATCGTTTTGCTAGCTCTTGTGCCAAACTGACACTTGTATAAAAGTTATCAGTATAAATTTCTGTACCCGAATCTAATAAATATTTTGCCAAATCTACAACAATGAAGCGACAGGAACGCCAGGTTGGGCATCTCGCCCACGGTACACCTTTACACAGTTTTATGGCGAATTTGTTCTTTTTATTTTTGATGTACTGTTTGAATGAAAGTTTTCCACGAAATGGAACAATAGACTCATCTATACATAAGTCTCTGGAAGGAATATTAGCTTTTTGAAATCGTTCTAGCAACATATCAATTAGACCCTGAATTTTGAATAAACGATCGCCTTTTGGACATTCCTGGTTGTTGGAGAAATGCCACATTAATTAAAAACGGTTTCTTGACATAAAACTTTTCACCTTGTTTTCATATATAAGTTTCTTTGACCAATAATCAGTAATTTTGGGCTTTTTGTTTAGGCCCATCCAAAAAATGATGCCCAGAAATGTTTCAATTTCTTTAGCTGACGCGTCTTTCCATTAGCGTAAACGAGAATGACGAGAGATATTGGCGTTTTCTATTGTGTGTTGTGCGTATCTGTTGGTTTCTTTTGCCATAACCTCAATTATTCCATTATCAATAAAATACTTGAAGAATTCATAGGGACTTCTATTTCGAAATTCAGCTGCTACATTGTCAGGAACTCCAAAACTGGGTGCAAAAAAATTTAAAGTTTTTTCTGTTTTCACCAGCTACGCTAGACCGTGTTATTGGCTCGCAATTGGGTATTTTGTCGTTATCTTCTTCGTAATTTTAAATAACTTCTTCAATAGTTTCGGTAACACTTATATATTGCTGGCCCCCCAGATACGTTTTTTCTACTATAGTGCGGCAATTAACGTGTTAACTTGGTATAGCTTGAACATGAAAATATGATATTTTAATTTTTGTGGTGATGGTAAATGAAAATTGTTACAAAATAAATTCTTTCAAACAAATTGATCAGCTGAAAAAATTTAATCATACATACATGGTCTAGAAATTATTACAATAATTTGATCCCTTATGAATATTGTATCGTACCCACGCCTATAATTAAAGGGAATTTTTACAAATAAATTAACCCCTCATACAAGTTTTATCGTACGCCCATTATAGATGGAAATTTTTGTTAATAAATGAATCATCGTCCATCGGAAATGGTATCTTAGCAAGAAAAAAAATTAAATTTCCATCACACGCTCATTTTTAATAATTAAATTGTACGCCCATGATACGCGGTGACGGTTAGGCAGTGGCCAACCCTTGATTTTTCCCCCATCACATTTTTTGAACGCATGGTATTGAAAATGTTGTAAGAGACAGGCACATTTATATTCATTGACAATTTATTTGTATTTAAACTAGTAAAAGAAGATATTAAAAAGAAAAATTTCGAGCCTCTGCTTCATGTTGTCAGTAAGTTACTCTACTCACTGTTTTTAAAGTTACTTTTGATATGCATAAATGAACTAACGGTGCAGCTGCAAATATTAAAATTAATCAACCTCAGGATAATACTATAATAAAATTCATATAGGGCCAAAATTAATTTTAATATTAGGTACAGTTTGAAACTTTGAATAATCCATACTTATCTGCATTCATTCAAATATTATCTCGGAACATTCTGATATATTCCTAATGAAGTCCCTGTTTATTATTCCCTTTGGATCACACCAACTGCGAGTACAAGTCGTTTTATATTCTGGAAACGGACTGTCCGATTTTATATTCCGCTTTGTTTCCCGAAAATATTAAAAGTCAAGTTTATTTCTATGTGAATTTAATAAAAAGGAGAACTTTTCATTTAGCTTATATTAAAAAAGATGAATTCATTGAATGGAGCCAAATTTGTATACTTTTCAAACATTATATTGAAAAATAAAAATATTAGGTGGGGTGACTTGAGTGGTATATGGGCACTCTGATCGCGCGATGGTACTGCCACCTGGAGAGCCAGAGCACTTTTAAAATTGCGGATTTAATGAGAACTGTAACGCCGTTAGTAGTGTCTCTGGTAGTAATTCCAGATTCTTCTACATATGTCACCACTAATAACTTAACCTAATAACAACCACATTTACGACGATTAGTTTTATTTCTGGGTTAGTTCAGTTTTAAAAAATTGTTTTTCTTTAATATATATATATATTTTTTTTGTTCAGGTCGACAGGGTGTGTTTAGCTTATTGTTTAGTGTGGACTTTACAGACAATGTATAGTGAAGGACTGTAATGTGGGGTGTACCCGGTAAGCTTTATATTTTTATAAAATAAAACATGTTTCATTAACTAAAAAGTGACAAAATATTGAAGTAGTTATTCTTTTATACAGCCTTATACTTCCCAGCCTCGAAGAAGAAGGTTCAGTTTGGCTGGAAAGAAGTGGAAACCAATCTTTGGAGGCGAAAACATTGGAGAATATGCCCTCGTCATTTTGGCCAGGCCTGCTTTTTAAAAGTAGAAGTAGTCGAAGGCAAACTATTGAAAAGGTTTTCTTTGCCTTCCCTGTTTTTTCCTGGTATGTAATTCTTTTTGTACATATATTTATTGAATGTTATTATAAATGTGATTATGTTTTTTAGATTACAATCCAAAGGGAATTCCGAATATATCAGCTTGATGATTGGTCTTTTATCAACATCATACAAAACACATGTCAGTTTCTTTTTTATGTTCCTTGTATATTCATTATTTTGTTGGTATTTTTAGTTTAATTTTCCTTTTTAACCCATTTTGTAATTATCTTCTCATATTTGTGTATTACTAAAAGTTATTTGTTTGAAAACAATACTACCATCTCCACGCTTTTTATTTTAGTATTTATTTTAATGATTATTGATTTTTATTAAATGTTTGTGTCTTTTTAACTTCACTATATTATATTTAATTATTTTTGCATTCCAGAATATGCTTCTTTTTCTGTTTTTCAATATTAAGGGTGAGGAGGGTCACTGTTTCACTATTTGTTCTACTTTGCGTCGTTGATCACTGTTAATAATTGTTAACTTATGAAGACTTCTTACTTTAAAAAATCGTTTTACCTTACATCGCAGAAGTTATTTAGGTACTCAGTTTATTACTTTGTTGTTAAACTCCTAACATTTATTGTTCTTCCTGTTTGTCATTCAAAGATTTTAAAAAACGTTTTATTTGTTGTGTACTTTTTGATATTGAATAAAATATATAAACTTGATGATTATTGCTTTATTTTTTCCACTTACATCGCAGATTTTTCAAAGTTATTTAGGTACTCAGTTTATTGCTTTGTTGTTAAACTCCTTACATTTATTGTTCTTCCTGTTTGTCATTCAAAGATTTTAAAAAACGTTTCATTTGTTGTGTACTTTTTGATATTGAATAAAATATATAAACTTGATGATTATTGCTTTATTTTTTCCACTTCAGGCATTATATGGTCCATTTTTTGATATTTCATTTAATTTAACTTGACTATTTGATTGTTATTATTGTAATATCAATCAAATGTTGAGTTGATTTAAATGAAATATCAAAAAATGGACCATAAATGCCATTTTGCAATAAAAGTAAAATTACAGTAATTTTAAATATGCCGCCAAAAACTGTAAAATTACAGGAATCTTCTTTTTCTGCTGTTAGCGAAGATCACAACCATGTCAAAGGTGCTAGAGCTACTGCTCAGGCTCTCAAGGTGGCGCCACCCGTACAATTAATTCGCCACATGAAGCGCCACGGGTCAGATGCCTATCTATAGGTAGGTGATCTGTGGTATAGCTAACGTTCACAGAGCCGTTTTTCACAGATATATCTGAGTTTCGAGACCAAACGTAGGGGTAGAACGGTCAATCCAAAACGAAGTGTCTATTTGTTTTGAGAGTGACTCGAATTGAATGAGTATATTCATACGGATATTATTATTTTTTTATGTTTACATTTATTACTAAGAATTTTTTTTAATAATTAATTTATTCTAAATAAACGTGAGTATGATTATTGTGTTCTTAGTGGAACACACCCTATGGAATTATGATGTGATTGGTGAACAAAAGGAGGTAATTATAATTTAAATACTCAACTTTTATTTTAATAATAGATATTGTAAATCATGTTAAAATAAATCAATGAAATAAATTTCAATGGAAAAGGTAAGCTATTAATTCTTTTTTTTTGAATTAAAAATAATTATTTTTCTAAAAAAGTTTCATTTGTTTATATTTCTGACCATAAAGTATTCATAATAAAACAATTCAATTTGAATTTATTTATCTAGTATAAAATATCTTTCAAAATGGGTAATTATTCTATTAATTTAAAATATATATTTATTTCTTAACATAGAATTTTTATTTTATTTTTAATACTGATGATATATTCTTCAAATTCCGAAGAAGAATATGAAAACCATCAGTCTTCTAATGAAGAAGAATACGAAAACGATAAAGGCAAAGAGGAAGACCAAAACGGAGAAGACGTGAATGAAGTTGTTGATTCAGATGAAGCTGCTGAGGAGAATGACAAAGTCGTGGATGAAAATTAATTGAAGGAAGGTGACAAATTTGATTCTTTTGAAAAGTTAGAGAAGAAAGTAAAAAATTCGGGGCTATACTTGGGGTGGATTTTGGGGGGAGGGGTCGATTTTGAGAAAAAAATGATTGCATTATAAGCACCCCAAATAAGGAAGATTCCCCGAATATTTTCGTTCCGAGTTGATATCTTGCCGGGTCTTGTACCCCAAAAAAATGGGAGGAGGAAATTTAGAAACGAAGAGAGCCCGATACCCCCCTCCACCTGGGCATACTAAAACATTTTTTGGAAAAAAACATTTTCTGGTATCACTTAGTTTTGACTATACTCGTATACTTTTTCAGGTTGACCCGCCTTTTTTTGGATTCTATAGACACGGGGAGGGGGGCACGGTAGGAAGGCGTATTTTTTTTGACAGCTGAAAAACTAGTATGAATTTCATTTCGGGGTCTCGAATTTTCATGTCTGACCATTTCGGAGAAAGCTATGTGGTCCGAGAGTGTACGTTGGAGGGCGTGAAAATCGATGTCCAGTTTTTTTGTTCAAAAAAATTTTCCCTACACGTCCATATATATATTGTTTGTCCAATGTTCAATTCGAGGGGTGCTCAAGTTCCCCGTTAACCGTATTAATAGACTCAGCCAATCCAAAAAGTAATAGTGATCCTTAATGTTTATATACATTTTAATATAACAAACACTTAAACGTGTATAACCAACTTTGAGAGAATTAAAAATATAAAAAGTAATGGTAATTTACGTCATAAGTCAGGTAGGTAAGTCAAGTATTACAGTACGAATGAGATGTTTAATGAATATCGAAATGAGTACTGTAAGAGACTTACCGGATGTATCACGTAACGTATTTCATTTCATACTGTAAAAAACTGAATTTTTCATTCCTACGTCTCATTATTTCAATAACGCCAATATTTGACATTATTAGGCGCATTTTTGTATTAAAATCACACTACCACTTCTACATAGCAACGATGTAAATATGCATGTCAATAAATTAAATTTCTAATCCATCGAATCCAGCGATTAAGTAAGTAGTTTTTGTTGTATTTTCTTAAGAAATTAAATTTTGTTGAAAAAGTTTCATTTGAAAAACTCAAAATTAACAATCCGGTAAGTGTTTCTTGGTTACATTTACCGGCTCTCATACTGTAATAGCTCACATACCGGACTCAAAATGGAGTTAGTAAATTAAATCTACCAGACAGAATAAAATAAAACATTTTCCAGCACTCCACCTATTTTTATGTCACATATCCCGATGTCTCATCATCGTCGCTATCCACACCAGCGCACGAATTATGATCCTATGCCGTTCGTTGTAAAGTTTTCGTGCGCGTGCGAGCACCATATCCTCCATGGGAATTAGAATTTATTAAAATCGCTAACACTAAATACCTTTGCTCTCCAATTGCATGTACAATTGCGTTTTTGTTCCAATTGAACCCTATAATATACACACATTATCCCTCCTATCCGAGGCCCACCTGATCTGTCTGTTAGTCACCCTGATCGGCCCCTGGGTGTGAAGTTTGTAATCTAAATCCTTCCTTTTAATTTTTTCTTCTATATAAGTTTAATATAATGGATTAAGGAAGCTTTGACTTACATAATAACACTAAATTTACTCATCCTAGTCTTGGATACTGGCTGAATGGACATAGATTTCCAAGTGCCAAAAACAGAAAAAAAATCATTAATACTTGCTACAAAAGCTTCTCGGGAGTAGACGCATAATTTCTGAAGCAAATCCTTCATTTTTAAAGCAAATGGCACTTTTTATGAATTTAAAAAAAGTGAATACCTTTAGAGCAACACCTTTTGCCAATAGCTGAAATATTTTCATTCTTTTTTTATGAAAAAAATGTGAAGTCGATGCTTCAATTTCTGCAAGTAAAAGCAAATCCTTTTTCTCATAAATAAGGCCTATTCTGCTTTATCAGTTTCCCTATCTGCAGAAAAATTTCCTTTCATGTCCTTATACAATTTCTCAATGTTTTATTTTGGGCAACTTTAATTCGAACAATTTTGTTATTTTTTCCTGTTTTGCCTACTTTTAACTTATTTTTTAGAGAAGTGGATGTATTGTTCTCTATAGGACAACTTCTTCCAATCTATTTTCTCTTAGAAGTGTTGGAGTAGTATAGTAGGGCTAAATCAAAGAAGACCTATTCTAATAAGCCTATCTAAGACTAGTCAAGGCTCATCAATGTTATTCATTGAACCGGAATCCTCTTCTGCGGCGTCGCAAAACACAAAACACTAAACTCTAAACATGGCCACAAAAAAGTGAATGGCACAGAAATCTCTGAAATAGTGGGTAATCTCACCAGGTCAGAGATAGGAGATACACATTTACTACTATTTGCGGCAAATCTAATAAGCAAAGATAGGAAAACTGTCAAAGCCGAAGTAGATTCTTTCATCTGGAGGAGGAAACTACAGACCACATCCTATGCCAGTGCGACTACCTGGCGAATGGGTGGTTTCTTGTATCGGGCGATAAGAAGCCATCTGAAGGAAACTACATAAAAGTTTCAGTCTCGAGGCTGACTGGCTATATCATGGATGCCTTTCTAACGAACGCATGGAGCATTCCCTATTTAAAATGAAGGAGCTAGGGAGCTGAAAAGCAGAAGGTTGACAATGACAGATGTCTGTATCGTGAAAATGTATCCCCCTTTGGAACAAAAATAGACGCGTTTCAGCATCTCCTTAATGACTCATGAATACGGAGTGGACCGTTTTTTGTCACCCACGTTGTATAATCTTATATTATTAGTAGAAAAACTGGTATGCGCTAGGCTGAAAGCTGTTTTTGTAAATCTCATGCTTCACCAATTATTTGTTTTAATACTAAAAGTAAGCTTTCTGTCCTTAGTGGAACAAAATAATGTTATAAATTAGTAATTATTGAATATTTACCATTTATAATACGATTTTCATAACTTTTTTTTAACTTCTCCATTTATTTTTTCTCAAAATCGCGTTTTGTTGTACTGAAGCAAATTTATCAGATTTAGATCGACATTTTTTTTCTGATGAAGTATCAAATTACAATGGCCGTCCTTCATAAAAGTCACGAGACGAGCGTCAGCTTCTCATAATAACATTAATCTTCATATCTGCTTAAAACCCGCGTTTAATGAGTCTTTTGTTAACGTTGTGTTGGTGATCAATCGATTTTCTGTTAACTTTAGACAAAAACCTCATACACGCAAACCATAATTTTTCATCTATCTACGCTTCAATATTCGTTGCGTCTTTGTGCCTGTAGAGTTAATTACTGTTATGGATTCAAAATAACGAGTGGAATTGGAGAACAAAATTAAATTGGAATTAAATACAAAATGAGTGCTTTAAATCGGGATTTTCTCCATATACAGTTATTAGAATTTCTAGATGGAGTATGTATTCTCTTTCGACGTTTCATAACTGTTTGGAGGTATTCAGTTTTAATCGCATTTTTTCGACCTCTGGCTCTCTGATATCTCCAAAACAATTAATAATGACGAAAAAGAGTTGTTCAAATTTCAACCCTACTGGTTGCAATCCTACAACCACCAAATGTTTTGGAAAACATCAGAAAACTAAAAAAGTTTCTTAAATACATTCATCGCACAATATAGTAACAAGAAGGAATGGGATCCCAACACAATTACCAAAATTGAGAAGAATGCCATTCAACGGTATACTGATAGCTCTGGAGCAATATAAGGGACTGGAATAGGAGTGTATTGGCCAGGAACTAAACTCTTTGAAAGCTTAGGAAAACCTCAAGTATCTTTGAAGAGGAAATACACGCCATAGGAGAGTACAATTGATAAAAGATATAGAAGGCAAATGATTATTATCATACCGGATAGTCAAGTAGCCATTAAAGCATTGAGTTCTTGTGTAATTAATTTTAAAGTGGTATAATAATGCCCAGAAATACTAAATGAACTAGGCAATAACGACATCGTCATCTTACTGTGGGTTCCAAGATACACTGGTGTAGCAGGAAATGAAATAGCAAATGAGCTAGCAAAGAGAGGGACAGAAACACCTTTTTGGGAGCCGAAACCCTTTTGCTGTATCTGCATCAATGTAATATTGAAAGAAATAGGTCACGCCAGAAAAAAGAGGTGATTTGACAATTGGTAGGGTTTAGACCATCAAAGATACTCCAACCAGATAAGAACAAAAAGAAACCTCCATTCACATACTTGTGGAATGCATAAAAATATAGAATTCTAGGACACAACCCTTAGGAGACTGCTGGATAGAAGAGAAACATTTATAGACTGAAACCTGCGGATATCCTAAAATTCCTTCAAGAAATCATACTTGTCTCTGAAACTTTCCTCAGGAACTGAGTAGGAGAAAGGGATCACAACAAATTTTTTAGGTCTCAGAGAGAATATCACCCCAATATACATACATACATACTTACTAACATATATCAACATAATGACAAAGATGCCAAAGATAGTTGAAAACATAGATATGATAAATATAACTGTGTGTTGCAGCCAACTGACCCTTCCGGAGGAGGTATTCTTGTAACAACAAAGCGACGATAAGTTTGTCTAAATATATTCGCTTCTTTCATACAGAATGTCTATTAGTTTTGACCCATGTTAAATTTGTGTAGTCCAATGTTATGTCATTGTTGTTCCTCATGAGAGCAAAATGTACTACAGAAATCAAGTCTGAATTCTTTGTCAACAATAAACTTTTACTTTGGGTTTTTGATTTTAATATTCTCACTTACTTATAAAATGTTATTTGTAAGGCGGTGAAGGCGGTGCAACATAGAATGTAAAGTGAAACTAGAAGTCTAGGAAGGTCGTAAATCAATATTAGCCGACGACACCTATTATTCGAAATATAGTTAAGAGCAATACAAGTTACACACCTTACAAGATTCCCAGGTCTGGATTAACATATCTCATAAAATAGTTTGGCATTTCAATAATAATGGGATCTTCATGTTTTTTGGCTTTTGTTGACAGTTTTGTATTTAAATTTATTTGACAATAAAAAACCTCCCGAGGTTGATACAGTACCGTTGGTAGGGATATGTTTAAATGTGTGTAAATAATAAAATTTATTCACCTGGCCACCAGACTTTCAGTACTAATGGGCTATTAACGAGATTATAGCGATAATGGTCCATTTACGGGTACAAAATAAATTACCTACCAGATTTGGAAAACAAGACTGTTTTGATAGATGACCATACAATTTCAGAAATAAAAGGGGGAAAGTTGAACAGCATTTAGTTATTATCTACCTAATATTCCGTTGTATTTGAAGACTCGTTCCAAAATAAACTCATACCAAATATTCCACCCAACAGTATTATCGTCATCGTCGAAGACTAGATAAAGCACCATTTTCAAATTACACTAAAGCCACCATACAAGAATATATGTTGAATAATGAATAATGAAATATTTTTGTGATTCATTGGCTGAAAGCTTGGGTCGTGCTCAAACTTCCTATACTTCACAATATGTTTAACCCAATTGACCATATATGGCATCAGCTTAAGTCAGCAGTTAGAAGAAATAATACTTCTCCAACCTTAAGTTCAACTGTGGTAGCTCTTGTTCAAACAGAATTTTCTTAATAATTATCTCAACCAATATCATTATACCTACTTATAAAACAAAATTTAATGGGTAGTGCAGGTATAACTCTGCGTAGAATCGACCGCCTGCTGATAAATCAAGTGGTTGGTGATTTATGACCCTCTTAAATTTCGGGTCGTACTTACTTACATTTTGCAGGACGATTTTTTTTTCATTATTTTTATTCGTTAAAAGCCTGGAACTAATACGTACTTTATTAAATGATTGTCCAGCCATTTCAGTCTAGTTAACATGTACCTGCCATTTGTACGGAAATTATTATTATGGTGTCATTCGATTCGAAGTGGTAACCAAAAAGACCCTCCCCAGAGATTTCATAAGTTATTAGCAGTTTAGTAAAAATGCAAAAAGGGCTTTGTTTTTGGCGTAATCATTGCAAACACTATCTTCTCTTCAGGAGCTGGAGCCTCCCAAAATTAGTAAAAAAGGTAAAGAGGCGCAGAAGGATTATTTTTTTTTCCATTTAGCGCTCCGTATTTAAAAAAGATTATGACATCTTATTTTTATACCCAAATGGTATCGAGAACTTCTCATACTACCTTTTAAGATGAAATTTCCAATAATCAGCTGAGATCTTACAAAAGCTGTAGGTATTTTTAAGACATCGTAAATTTCAAGGCTCAAGGAAATATTTAATTACATTTCTCGGCTATTTATGAACCGATTTTGATGTATTTTTGTAACCAAAAACTTGTATTGAACAAGTGCTCTTCCCTTTATGCTGCAAATTAGTTAATAAACATAATAAGGCAAATATACTTTTGAAATATTCATATTTCTACCACGAAAATTCCTGATATCAGCAGTTTTATTTTTACGGATCAAAAATAATTTCATATTGGATTATTTGCTTTTAAAACAGAAAATGTATTGATCTGAAAAAGAGAATAAACACAAATTGCAACAAATAAAACCCTAATTGTTTGATGTAACTTTTCATTGAGTTTAAAAACGATATGTCTAAATCTGATGGTCAATTTATTTTTATTCGTTTCACATTATAAAAATTGAATCTCCATTTCGAGTTTGCATCAGTTAAAAACCAATCTCGCAATATATGCCTCACTCGCTGTTATATATTTACATAGATTTTAATTGAAATCCAAAACTGCTATATTTTTATACGAGATAATATAATGTTACATTCAAACTGAATTATTTTATTCTATTTTCGTCCCTTTATTTAAAGACTGTATTGCCATTTGGCAGTATATTTCATAAAATTATATTTCAGTTGAATTCAAACATTTACTTTCAGTAAACAAAGTAGAGTTCGTAAAGTTCAAACGTGTTTCACGTAAGGACACAGAGACAATGGTAGAGTCGAACGACAGAGTAAAGTCAACATAAATAAATATCGACCAGTAACAAAATTTATTTAATAAACAATCAGTTGATGTTTGAAAACGTTACAACCTTTCTTGTATCAGCTGCTGAATATTTTAAATCATCGCACTAACAAAGGGATCATTAATGTTTTATGGAAAAAATCCAGAGATGAACATGATAACTCTGTAACTTTCTGCCGACGACGAGACTATTGAGGGAAATTACAAAGGAAATGTACGAGTTTGGATTACTTTAAATTGGAACTGCACAATCCATTCTAAATACCATTGCCGAAATGTATTACGCGGTATAGTATCTACCGGCTTTCAGATATCGTGAATACCGATGAAGATTGGGAAAAGAACGAGAGTATCGTTGGATATGAAATGAGCTCAGAGGGTTTTTGTTCTTTTATGCTAATACCAATACCTCTTCCAAATGAAAACACAATGGAAACTGACAAGGACCAGGGGGAAAATTCAGGTAATGTAATTAAGAGAAAACTCGAGATAACGTGAAATGGGGGTGTTGTTCAGAGTTTGAAGGTGTTTTTTTAAGGTTTTTATTGGAACATGACTTCATAGCGAAACATTTTCTACACAAAAGTTGCAGGTAATAAAATTTTAAACTGCATGTAATGTTATAATAAATAACTTATTCACACAAAATATATAATCACCTCGAAGGTCTTCGATAGGTGTAGATACGCCTGTTTCGGCAAAATACATATAAATAAAAACAACAATAATTAATTTAATAATATTAGACAAATTAGTATAACCCTGATAAAATAATGATTAAAATCAGAATAGAAATTTAAAATATAATTAGTTAAAAGTGGAATAGATAAAATTACTATAATAATAATAAATTGAAATTTCAAAATTTAAAATGAAATTTTAAAATTCTAAAACATCAAAACTTTGGTTTGTAACGGTGAATGGCTGTAACCTTAAACGGCACCAGCTCGAAGGGCTCCGGCTAGAGACTCCTCTCAAGGGTGATTCGACCCCAAGTTTATGCTGCACAGGAAGTTTGTAAAAGTTGAGGGCGCCACTACCTTTTTGACGATAAAAAGTACTAAAAAAACTAAGGCGGAAAAGGTAGAAACGCCTTGTGGAATTTGAATAAAAGTTAAAAATAAAAAAGTTTCTAAAAATTACCCCGGGCGGTCGATAACGGAAAGGGGTGTCCCTCGTGGCGTTGGAAAAAATGGAAGCGTCCGTTGGCAGACGTCAATTGTCTTATGGTCAGGGTTGAAGAATTTGGGATCACAGAACTATAATTGGAAGTGGCTAGTGACGACGAGCGAGCGGTAATTAAAAGGATTTATTCTGTAAAATCGAAACAGGTCGATAGTCATGTTACAGGTTAATGTGACATATATTTTTTTAGATAATCGTATGAACCTATCATAGATTTGTCCGTGGTAAGTATATAAGTATGTAAAATTACACCACTGATGCAATATGACAGAAATATCTCGCCTGTTCCAAATGGAATGCTTTTAATTTCCTTTTGAATAGAATGGCATTATTTATGAGTTTTATAGAGACAGGGATATAATTATAGATCTTCGGAGCTTTGACCAAAAGATTTCATCATTCTCGGAACAATATAGTGGTGTTTGTTCCTAGTTTCATATTTATGTAAAGGTAGGTTACTTTCATCCTTTATGGCGTGGTATTTTATATATAGAGGCACAGAGAAAATATAACTGTTTCAAATCAAAAATGTTGCTTTCCCTATATAATCGATCTGAAGAATAGGTATGAGGTATAGACATAAGGGGGCGTCCATTAATTACGTGAGGCATTTTTGAGGATTTTTTGAACCCCCCTCCACCCTTGGTGAGATGTAGTAAGATTTTTCTCGACCCCCTCCCCTAATCTTACGTGAGATTTTTCGAAAATTGTGTTTGGGGTGTAAAAGCGTTGGATTTATAAAAAAAAACAATTGAAGGGCTTCTGTGCTGCTCAGCGGCATTTGGACAATTACGATAAACATGATTGTGTGAGCTAGAAAAAAAATTACGCGATATTTTCCAATGCCCCTTCTCCCCAACCCCCTGAACATCTCTCGAAATTAATGGACGCCCCCTAATGATCTTCAAAAATACTTTTTGAATAATTTCTAATGGATCAATTTGAGTTTTTAGAGCACTACCCCCATGCCAATATACCATAGCGTAGGTGACTCTCTATTAGTCCGAAGTATAACATTCGATCATTAGATTGAAATTGTAAACGAAACTTATGAAGATGTCCAAGCTGGGATTTGTTAACTTGATTAAGATGTTATTTGGATGAAGTCAAATTTGTTGAAATGGCGTTGAAATCGGCGATAACTTAATTACGTAAACAAGAGAAAAAAGCTTAAAAAAAATTTATATTGGTAATAAATAAGTTGTTATCCTGGTTAGTGAGAAAAATTGAAGTTGAGTGATCGTTAAATAGTAGATATACTGGATTGCGAGAATGTATCGCACCAAGGCGTTATCTTTGAAACGGATGAATTATATTCTAGGACGATGAATGGGATTGTGATCTGCGTACCGCCGCCATCTTGAGTTTTTTATATAGCAATCCAGGACGAGTGATACAGGCACTTGTAGGTATTAAAAATGTCGATCACATCATCATCATTATTTGTGTACAAAGACGAGAGTGATACTTATTTCAAATGGAGGGCAATATTCAGATACAACTCTCCCTCATAGATGAATTGTTCAAAGAGGTGTGATTGAGAGGGCCTCAAAATCACTCAACTTCAACACTTGGTTTTTTATTCTGGGGTTACCTGATACAAAGTGTTTACGATAACAGACCAGTCGAGCACCTTTGTCCCCAGTACCAGTTTTGTACAAATTCTTAGTTGTGAGTTAACTATATATTTCTGCGCCACCTTGCGTTTGGCCAAATAGTTACTGTCTCTTGCTATCAAGTTTCTCACGTGTAAACAGTATTATGTTTCACTGCCTTCGTTTCCTCACTGCATATTCTGCATGTAAGGTCTCCGTTGTTTAGTTTCAATTTATGCAGGTGTTCTTTTACTGGTGCATGATCAGTCATGAAACCTGTGATAATTCTCAGCTGATTCCTGCACAGTGTCAGCATCAGCAGTTCAAATGTACGTTCCAGATACGGTTATTCTATAAAGGTTTTCCCATGCATTTGTCTTGGGATGTTTACCCAGTAATTTTTAGGATGCTCTCTGATTCAGTTCTTCACAGATCCTTGTACTACGGTTTTTGGTATACCAAGAATAGCACCTGATTCAGGCTGAGTATCCACTCATGCAGTATTTGCAAGTTCGTCAGCTTTTTCATCGTTTTCGATACTTTGGTACCAGCTTGACGTTGGGTTAACATCACCAGTTCTCCGACGACACTTTCTGACTCGAGACTGCCTTGGGTGCCATCTGACTGTCAGTCATAAAATGAATCTGTTTGCATTCGACAACACTTCTGTAGTTTTTTCTCGCGCACTGCAAGATTGTACCTCCGATTGATATACGGAGGCGTAGGTGCGCAACTATAGCTGTCACTTTGGAGTATACTAACGCTCCAGTGTCATTTGCAATTTCAGACCCATCGGTGTATCCTGCCTGTCTCTGTCAAATGATACTGAGTTCCTTCCTGTATGTAAGGAAGGATAAAAAGATTGTTTCGAAATTATTTGAGATAATTTAATGCAATAAATTGCAAATCCGCAACCACAAATATTCTATAGTAACATCCAGGAAACATTTTTCACCAATTTCAAATTTTTCGAAAAAATTGTAGAAAGCATTTTCGTCTCACCTTGAAAATCATACAATTTGTAGAAAATTTGGTAAAAGTAAACCTATTATGGTTTCCGATACTTTTTTCCAAAATATAACTCTGGTTTTTGTGACTTGAGAATTCTGTTCCCTATAAATTTCTCCCACCCAAATTACTCGTTCCAAAAGAAATAAGAAAAAAGTAGAGCGACCCTGATAACTGAATGTGATGACCGTAAAATCTGTCTCAATTTCCGAGTGGAAGAAAAGGTGCTTCAAAATATAAAAAAAAAACCTATGACCACGTTATCACAAGCATTTATCAGCATTTCCAATAGAAACCCAAAACAATATAATTTAGAAACTTCTCTATGTCCATTATTAAAGTTCTCTATTACTTACATTTTGTCAGATATATTAGGGTCCAAATGAGATTTGAAAAATACTAAACGAAAGTATGAAGTTATAATCTTGAGATTATGATATTATTAAACGTCTTTTGGATGTACAAAATTACGCAGAACTTTTTATTTATTTTATGTTAGTTTCTTAACACGATGTTACAGAAAAAAGAAAGGATACATTGAAGGAAAAACTTTTTTCTACAGTCGCGCGTAAAATGACTAATTACTATATTCAAATGAAATCGTAAAGTCGACAAATGCCGAGGATTGTTACTTTACGCTCTAGCGCAAAAAAGGAATCTTTTTCGCTCGCTTATTTAATCAAACCACGCCCTCCGAATTAACTCAATTGGTGGATATTTAACAATTTATCAGAATAAAAATCAAATAAAATTATATGAAAATTGTCAAACATTTTGAAATATGGTCAAAAATGGACAATAATTGTCAAAAACTGTTAAAAATGACCAATAATTGTCAAAAACTGTTGAAAATGGACAATTATTTGTCAAAAGCTGTCAAAAATGGTCAATAATTGTTAAAAACTGTCAATAATTGTCAAAAACTGTTAAAAATGACCAATAATTGTCAAAAACTGTTGAAAATGGACAATTATTTGTCAAAAACTGTCAAAAATGGTCAATAATTGTTAAAAATTGTCAAAAATAGTCAATAATAGTCAATAATTGTTAAAAATTGTCAAAAAAGTCAAAAATTGTTAACAATTGTTGAAATTTTGGAAAATGGTGATAATTGTCAAAAATTTGAATATTGGTCAAAAATTTTCAAAAATGGTCAATAATTGTCAAAAATGGTCGATAATTGTCAAAAACTTTTAAAAAATTTTGAAAAATGGTCAATAATTGTTAAAAATTGTCAAAAATTGTTAAAAATTGTCAAAAATTGTCAAAAACTGTCAAAAATTGTTAATAATTGTTAAAATTTTGAAAAATGGTTGATAATTGTCAAAAATTAAAAAAAAAATTGAAAAATGGTCAAAAATTTTCAAAAATTGTCAAAAATGGTCAATAATTGTCAAAAACGGTCGATAATTGTCAAAAACTTTCAAAAAAAATTTGAAAAATGGTCAAACATTTTCAAAAAATGTCAAAAATGGCCAATTGTCAAAAATTTTGAAAAATGGTCGATAGTTGTCAAATACTTTTAAAAAATTTTGAAAAATGGTCAATAATTGTCAAAAACTATCAACAATTGTCAAAAATGGACAATTATTGTCAAAATTGGTCAATAATTGTCAAAAATTGTTAAAATTTTGAAAAATGGTCGATAATTGTCAAAAACTAACAAATGAGGGTAATAAATTAATAAATAGTAAATTGTTGAAATTTTTGAAAACATGTCAAAAACGGCCGATAATTGTCAAAAACTGTCAAAAAAATGTCAAAAAATGTCAAAAATGTCAAAAAAGTGGTCAAAAATAGACAATTATTGTTAAAAATTGTCAAAATTTTGAAAATTAGTTGATAATTGTCAAAAATTGTTCGTTTTTGGAAAATTGTCAAAAATCGTCAAAAATTTGGAAAAATGGTCCATAATCTAGTACACTCATAAAAGATGAGCTTGAGCAAAGGACAAAAGAAAGAAAAAATAAAGCAGAAAAAAAGGAAACCGTTGTGCGTAAGGTACTACAGTCATCCTCATCTGAATCAGGCGAGGATGATCCCTTCTTCTGAATGGGAAGAAGATGAGGAATCTAACAATGTGATTGTTTCCAAGCAAGCGAAGGTTTATAAAAAAGGCGATTACTTAATAGTAATAGTTTATGGAAATAGGTCATGTAGAAATTACGCAGCTGAAATAACTAAAAATCTTTACGAAGGATCCAATGTTGCCTTTTCAAAAAGGCAACACCCTTCTTATCGATTTAAATACTCGGAAGAAGAGCACAGTTTCATTACGTATTAAATATTAAAAAGGTCGTTTTGAGAATTTAATTTACTTCAACTATGATCTTTCTAAGTTAAATGTTCAATAATTTCTCATTTTGCTATTTTTCAATGAAATAATCCATGTTAAATTTGTTGATTTTTTATCAATGATGATGGGGTTAAATGGACAGTGGTATGTAAAATTAACCTAACTAGTCAGGTTAGGTGGTCCACAAGCACTGTTTAAAAAAAACTTTTCCCAAAAAATGTTGAGTTTCTGATTTCAGTGCATAGTATTGCGGTAATATAATGCTTTATTAACATATTCACAAATCGCAGAGTGGCTGATGTATTATAAAATGTAAATTATAATAATTTTTTAAAAAGCGGTCCAATCAACCTCACTCTACCCTACAAATAAACATAATTTACTCGCAGAAGCAGCACTGTTTGTACAGAGAATTGTAAATACAAAATACATAATAGGTTTTCTTAATCAGATAATAAGTCGCAATTTGGTAATGAATAAGGTCACAATAGGGTAAGTCATATTAAGGTAATTATAGGTTATATTGAGTAATATTAGGTGAGTATTAATAATTAAGACATTTTAGAATTCCTAGCTGTAACAATAGAATGAAGATCGATTTAAAAAATGCTTTTTCAGTTAGGTACAAGTTATTGACAATATTATTTAAAGTAGATCTATCAGTTCCTTTAATCCAAAGTTTAGTTTTTTTCTTGAACATATTTACAGTATTAATTATCTTTATTTCTGGGGGAATAAAATAATAAATTTTGCAGCTAAGAATTCAATGTTGCGCTGTTTAATAGTTTTTTTGGAATTCTTACGCTACTCAATTTTTGTCTAGTGTTATAATTATGACTAAAAGGTTCCAGTTTAATATTATTTTTATATACGTTTACTAGATTTTTTCGAACATATAGCTGTCTAATCAAAAACATTACTCATTTTAAATAGTTCGTCACTTGAGAAGTTCTATTTTTTCTACTATGTAAATGGTATGGAATTGTTTGTCTCGATGAAGGTGTGTATTATTGCAGTGAACATATACTTAAATCAAAAAGATGTATTGTATGTTTATAGAAGTTTCTCTAGTCTTATTCATTGGAGGAATTTTAGGAAGTCCGTATGCTTCAGTATCTGTTCAGTTTTTCTCTTTCCTCCAGTACTCTATTTTGTAGTTCCATACTGCAAGTATTTGAATCAAGGTTTTTTCCTTCTCCACTAGCTTGACCTTTTTAAGGTATCCGTTCAAGTGGAAGTGTCTTGCTATGACACCTCTGCTGAAACACTCAGTACAATCTTACCCTGGCTCATGCACTCTTTTGACCTGCACGTGAACTCTGTAAGGGAATAGAAAGGAAATTTCTTTCTACGTTAGGAAATTTCTTGTAAAGTTACTCCGTATGTCTATTCGGAGACTTTCGAGTAGTTCCGTGTGAATATTCGGCAGATAGAAATAGAAACGGCTGCAAGGGTCTTCCTATATGTTTCTTTATACATACTTATCCCGTTTTGCCATTATTTATGTTGATTATTGAGTATGATTAGTTTCTGAATATTGTTTATTTTTATTTAAAAATGAATAGGTTTTTTTTCATTCTATCTAATGGAATAATCTTAGGTAATGGATTTTTTCGTCTACTTGAGCTATAGAAATACCTATGAAAGTACACATAATCATTAATTAGTGGCTACCTTCTGGCTTGACTTATATAACGCTTTAATTATATTATTTTGCAAAACTATGATTACTAGAGTTAAAACATAAAAAAAAATGAAAAAATGAAACGACATTGGTAGGACTTGAACCTACGACCCTCACTATGGAAGAAAGCGCGTACCCGCGCACCCAAGAAAGACAACATAGAATTACGAAAATAATATTTAGGTATAAAGGAAATGAATCCTCTAGGTTTTTAGGAATTGATAAAAAATTAAACATCCTGTATGCAATGGCAGAATAAAAAGACATCCAAACAAAAGTTAGAAATGGGAATAATTGATATTACTGGCAACAAAATGTCAAAAACATCACAAGATATAAAAATTCTGAAAATGTTTTCAAGTTAGGTAGTATTCGTTTTTTTCTACCCGAGCTCGCCCGAAGTTTTCAGGAAAAAGTCATAAAGGGTAGCATTTGTCGATAGAAAGAAATTTCTTTTCTTTGCTATTTTTTTTTCTATTTATATTTCTATCAAGTTACATAGTACGCGTGCTGGTCGTAGTTTCTCAAGAGTACCTTTGTCTTAGCCCTACTAGATCTTTTCATTGGTCCAATTTTCTCGTTTTCTCGGTTTTACCTATACTTTAAATTTCATATTGGTGCTATTACTACCAAAGGGTTCCAGGTCCCAAAAGAGTGCTTCAGTCCTTCTCCTCTTTGCTAACTCTTCTGATATTTCGTAACCTCTTATTTCAGTGGACTCTGGACTCCAACTAGGGTGACGTTGCTGTTTTTTGTCTAGCTCATTACGTTTCTCCAGGCATCCTACACCATTTTAGTACTTCAATAGCTTCTTGACTGTCTGACAAACAAGTTATCCTTTGCCTTTTATATATTTTATCAATATCGATCTGGGCTCTCTTTCATATGGCGTGAATATCATTTTGAAGGATGTTTGGGGTTTTTCACAAGCTTCATAATGTTTGGTTATTGGCCCCTACACTCCTACCCCTGTTCCTTCTATTATTTTATATATATATCATTTAATGGCATTCTTTCCAAGTATTACTATATTCTGTTTTGAATTTGCTCAAAAAGTTATACTTTTCTATTATTCTATCCACTGAAATATTCCAGGATTTCTGATTTTTCGAGAGAGAAGCGGGGTTTGTCTGTTGTGAGCATTTAAATTGATTGTCTTTGGAGTAATTATCAATGTAGAAGTTTATTATTGATTATTTTTTTGACACTTTTGTATCCTAAGAGAAAAAGAACATGAAATTACAATATATCGAAGAAAAACTTCAAATCTTTTTAGTTTAATCTTCATGGCTAGTTAAATTTTGTTCAGTTACTGCAAGATATGTAGCCCTAGATTAATTCGATAATCCCCGTCGTGTTTCGTGCAGCCTTCACTGCTAATGGTAATGTTCGAGTAGCAGAATTCAATTATCTCTTCTTTCATTTGTTAAACATTTTTAGTGCTCTACTTCTTTCACTACGTATTTACACCGAATACAAATTGTTCGATTCATCACCTGTTTTTTTTCGTCTTGGCAATAAATAGCTTTTACGGGTCTAAGTTTTTGTGGAACTGAATTAAATTGACGGAGTAGAACTACTACAAATAGTTAATTATTCGAGAGAAATAATGATTTTTATATCTAAAAAAACTGATGTTGAAGATTTAAAATAGAACCGAAATATTGGGAAAATATTTGGAGCTAATCAGCTTTTTTAATACAAAGATAACGACTGCATATTATTGATTCATGTGTTGAAAAATAAAGACTTCTCTGTCATACATCGTGTTGAATATTATGGGTCTATTGTCAAACGTCACGTGTCAAAAGGCAAAAACATCGCTCATCACGCTTAGCTCAATATTGCAAACATACAGAGTGTCCAAAATTGGATAGTTTTGCAGGGTACTTCGTAAATTAGAGGAGAAAATAGTTAACATGATTTTTTTACTTTCAAGGATGCTGTTCCTATCGCCAGCTACACCTCATCCTCTTGGGCTTTTCTGTGTCTTACTCTAGATCCCTGTACCAATATGTACAGGTTCTTTGCCGGTTGGCTGTTGTATTATTGGGGAGTTGGCCTAGGCTGTACGAATACACCAGATGATGCTGTTGGTCTTTTACAAAGTTACTTAGATAACCGTCAGCAATGTGTAAAGATAAATTCGGATCAATCTGAGTATTTATTTTTAAAATCTAGTGCACCACAAGGATCTATTTCGAGGCCGTTACTATTTATTGATAAAATCTCTAGATTGATGCAAGATTCATGTTTTCGCTGATGATACCCAAATTTGCTTACAGTTTTCTTCCTCAGTATGTGAATAATGCTTGTAACATAATAAATCGAGAACTAATAAATTTGTTAACTGCTTATTAATTAATTTCTCCAAATATAATTTATTGTTATACAATTCTACGTACAATCGTACTAATTTGAAGTATCCTGTCAATGTCATTAAAATTAATAATGAGCTTATTCAGCTTATTGTTCTTTGAAACTGATTTAAGGCAACCGTCATGTTTACCTAAAAAAATTAAAATAACTCTACGTGGTACATTAGTTTGATCCCATTTCAACTTTGCCAACCCAGTATATTTAACTACTTTGTATAAAAATAAATAATAAAAAGGGTACCTACAAAATTCGCGGTTGGTTAAATCTTGTAGACCATACCGACCCCGTTTGACTAAAGTTTATTTGATGGGCTCATTATTTATGTTGTGTTAAATGGAAGAGCATTTCCGTAATAAAACTTTGGTTTCATTAATGGAAATGAATTTCGCCCTTTATTTCCATATTAGTGGGTAATTAATTTATTTTAATGAATGAAATAATCACTGGAAATAAATAAGACTTTTATTATTATTAATATTAACAGTATTTTGCGGTCTAGTACCTCGCATTCTGATAATATATGTTTGGCCGCCATTGAATAGCCTCATTTTGTGCAGGTGTTTTTTAATTGGATTGTGACCCCGTGAGAGGTCCTATTATTGTTCTGATTTGATAGCTACTAATCTTAAGTTAAATACCAACGTGATCTTCAGTAAGTTGTTTCATTTTCGAGATATATTGCGATTTTCCATAACTGATCCAAACTGCTATCATAGATATCTTCTTTATTTTACTGGTGTACAAAAAGTGTGAAAGAACATTCGATTGAATAACTGGAGGAGAGTAGGTAACTTCTTTTTGGGGGTTTCAGGATAGTAGGTATGACATAAACTTAGGTATTTATTTTTGTTTTCATTTTAATCCTTTTTCACCTGATATAACCTATGATATGTGTATTTGTTTCATGAATTATTGATTGGCATCTCTTACATACAGATCTTGCAGCATTCAGTAATTCCTGATAGGTTGATTGGAACCAGCAAGGTGTCCTTCACGTATGCCAAAAGTTAATCCTTTCATTTGCTGTACGTAAAAAAGTCCAATTAACCATCCGGGAAAATGGGGGACATTTTGAATATTCACTACAGTTTTTTTGGGATTGTCATTAGTTTCTTATTTGGTTGTTATGATGTTGAAATTGTAGTATTTTTTCGAGTAAAGCCAATAATATAAGTTTGTTCGATGGACGTTACGTGTTAAATCAACATGTTCATGAAACAATTATCATTACTTTTTAATTTGGTTACTTAACATAAAGGATGCTCCAATTTCAGAAAGATATTTTTACATTTTATATCACCCTGTAGTAGACATTATAAGAAATACACATATAGTCTGTCATATCAGGTGAAATAGTATTAGAAAAAGAAGCAAAAAACCGAAAATATACAGAGTGTCCAATTCAAAAAGACCTACCTAAGTGAATTTCCTATCTACTAACCTGAAATCCCTAAAATAATTGCCTACTGCACTGATTCGATTATTCTATAAAATGCTCTTTTGCATTATTTCCACGTCTAGTGAGATGAAGAAGATATTTGAGAGCACAGTTTAGGTCAACTTGAAACAGTAATTATTGTTTCTTACATTAACGTTAGAGTGGTAGTAGACATTTCCAGGGAAGTATTGATTTTTACATGTGACCTGCGCTTCTGTGGTTCTGCGCTAAGATAGAGGAAAGTAAAAGGCAGTTTGCTGTCTGGTCTCTCTGAATCTTTCGCTAAGAAAGGGCGAAATAAAATTCCTTTGAAGCCGCAGAGATATTGAAGAATTAGAATTTTAAAACAATAAATGTTGTTAAATAAATGGTTTAAACGATAATTCTTATCTCTGCGGTTTTCTATGAGCTTCTACAGGCTTCTATGTTCTATGGGCTTATACGAGGTTTCTATGAGTTTTCGATGAGGTTTTCTATATGGCTTTTATGGGGTTTTTACGAGGTTGATACAAGGCCTGAAGTGCATACCTCTTAGGGTTCCTGTGTGAAGCTTAGTTCACAGCTTGCCTGAACTTACCGGAAGATTTAGCTAGCTTAGTAGAATACTTATATACCTACAGGTTACCCACCATCCATCGAGGGACCTCAACTTTAAGAATCACTACAGATAAGTAGTTTAAGAGCGGATAGTTTTTTTGTACGGCATTTATATTGTTCTTATATCTTTCCTAGGATTAAATAACACTAACTTAACTAACACTAACTAAAAGCTGTCAAAATAATTTTTGTTTCTTTGTATAACTATTGTATTTTTTGTATAACAGATTTTCATTAGACTTAGTAATCATTGAGACTGTCTTTTATTTTTAACTTCAACTACCTACCTGCAGTAACCAAGTAAACTTCAAAATAGCTACTACCTAGAGTCTTTGTAGGTGTTTTCAAAGTTTTTGAGAAAACTTCGTGGCACCCATGGTCTTTACTTACAAGATATTATTATTACAATAGCTCTAAATCATGTTATCCGATAAATTCTCTACAATTTACTCTAGGTTCATAAGAACCCACGTTTATAAAGTTAACCCTGAGAAGTGAATAAATACCTATATTTTTTTAGTGTCACATATTTTTGGCACCCGACTTTAAGTTAATCTTTTAGAGGGTCTCATATTTTGACACTCAACATCTTTTATCGGTTTCAAACTTTGGAAAATCGCTCTATACCTACTTATCTTGAAAATGAAGCAACTAGCTAAAGATGTGGTAGGATTATAGTTTGTATACCAAAAAAATAAGTAATAATATAACTAATTTTTTTATCTCTTCTAATTTCCCAAATAACCTGCAAAACCATCCAATTTAAAAAACTCTGTACATGTCGTTAAAACTGTACATCTTATTCTTAAAAATCAAGGATTAAATAACAAATTATTTATCAAATGAATGATTTTATTGTTTTCTTTTTATTTACAAAGTTCCTCTTTTGAAATATAGCCACAGACTCAGTTTTCCACTTAAATTATTTCATTAAAATCCTTTTTGTAGGTAAGAATTACTTGACATGAAAAATTGTTTTTTATGATAGATTGTTAGAAATAAAGTTTATAACGAGAACCTATAAAGGAAGGTGAAGATGGAGTATTTTAGTCGGTAAGTACGGTCTACGTAATAAATTTTGCGGGGTTTTCCAAAACCTGTCAATTATCCTTTTTCCCCTGAATCACATCTGAGAGTTATTTGACGGTAAGTAAAAATCTATGACAAAAGGTTTGCCTTTTTTCTGGATAACAGCATTTGCATCAATAAATTACAAGGGCTTTCTCAAGGTATTAAAATTTGAAGAAAATTCATTCAATTTCATTATCGTTATTAGCACTTTTGGCATCTGTCGAGTACAATCATTTGTTGTCCAAGATTTTTGTCAACTTCCTGTATATAAAGTATTTTGCTATTCAGCTCGCTTTAGTTTGATTGAA
Source organism: Lochmaea crataegi (assembly GCA_947563755.1). NCBI lineage: Eukaryota > Metazoa > Arthropoda > Insecta > Coleoptera > Chrysomelidae > Lochmaea > Lochmaea crataegi. Next base: position 76,377,815 of record OX387423.1, read on the forward strand.
AATGGCTAATTTTATTATTGATTTCCTTACACCTTTCGTGAAGAATTTAATATATCTTTGCTGAAGTCTTCTTCAAAGCAAATCATTTTATTTCATAACTAGATTATTCTCTTATCTATTTTCTCGGAGGAAATTTGCAATTTAGATGCAAAAATTGCTTAGTGCCGATTTTATTAGTCATTGTAACACATTGGAACCATTAAAGTTGTCAAATTTATTCCTCCCTCAAACGTTTTGAAAATCACGTTTATTGAAAAAATTAGTTAAATGATTTAACATTCAGTATATTTTTGATAAAAATAAGTTTTTTTTGAGGTTGTCAAATAAATGTTAAAAATAATGAATTAATAACAGGCTATAGAGAATAAAATTCAATTCAATTATTATTTTTGGCTTCGATGAGAAGACCTGATATTGCTTTCACAATCAACCAGTTGAGTAGACATATGGAGAATCCGAAACTCATTCTGGGAGGGAGTAAAGCGAGTATTTAGATATCTACAGGGAACAAAACATTTCGGGTTTCTATTTGATGACGCGGATTTTGCAGGAGATCTGCGGATAAGAAAATCTACATCAGGATTTGTCATGACATTTGGAATACTGCAATAGATTGGTTTTCAAGGAGGTAGTCTGTAGTAGCGCTAACTATAGCTGAAGCCGAATATATTGCAGCAGCAGATGCAGTGGAAGAAATCATCATCATGACCAATTTGGCACAGGAATTTGGTATTTGTGAGTTGGCTTTGCCTTTGAAAGACGACAATCAGAGTACCATTCGCATGATATTGGCATAGACGACTCTCGGTGTTTTCGACCAGCAACAGTGTCCAGCTAGCACTGCGGTTATAGACATCATCTCCCTTCTGTCCATGTCCAGCAAGTCTTGTTCTTTCTGTTTTAAAGGCAATTCGGTAAACGCCTTGGCTTGTCTTACAGTCCATCTGATTAGAGATATTACTTTACCAGATTTAAAGGAATCCCCAGGTTCGGGGCTTCTACCAACCCCGACTGGTGAACTTTTACTATTTGTTTCCATATGGTTCTCATGAATAGCAGGTGAATTAAAAAGTCCGCTGTAGTAGAGCTCAGCTAAAATACAGTAAGGCTCCTGTACCAAGAAGTCGCCCAAAGCCCAAATTTTTGGTGACTTTGCTTTGTCGGATTTTCAAAGAGGCTTCCCCTCGCTAGCTGGTTAGTTGAAACAAGCTTTCTGAGCCAACATTGCAAGACTTATCCAAGCTACGCCCTGCACATGTAGTTGAACTGTAAATTGGGGTTGTGGTTTGCAGTTCAATGGCTGGCGTGTGCGCCTTTTACAGTAGTGGCTTATTACGTATTTTAGTATGCTTTCCACTGCTTTGTAAGGCATACTTGTTAAGGTGTAATACAACATTCGATCATCGAGCCCCTTGAGTAAACGGGTAGAAAATAGTAACACAAAGGAACGGCTTGGGTGTGACATATGATTTTCGTAAAAAAAGCTCCCAATTTTATTATAATAAGATTTTCATATTATGTGTTAATAAACTTTCCATTGAACTAAAATGTAAAAAACCTAAAATACCATACAGGGTGTAACAAAAGATAAAATATCCAAAAGCTCAAAAGGTTATTTTTGATCAAAATTTACAAAAAAAAAACAAATGTTATTTTTGAGCACAGTCCGGACAAGTATGTTTGGAATGTTCCATACAAATCATTTTTTTACAAATGTAACAAAAAAATTTTGTTTTGCGATTTCTGAAAAAGGTGCATCTCCGATACTGTCTTTCTTGTGGTTCTTCCGGTTCATCTATACTTTGCCCACTAAACGTTGCTGCTTTTAGTTTAATATCTTCAGCAATATGTTTGTTCATCGCTCTAGCTTTCAGCTGTTCCATAACCAGGCTCATCCCGACTTTTTTTGTATATTTCCTTCTGGCAATTTTTGTAAATAGTCCATCTGTATCATTGGATTTATATATTATGTACGAATTTATGGCATTCACATTTAGTAAGGAGCAGAAAATTGTCATTGGTCACCTTCTGGTATTTCTTGAAACATTATATGAAGCTGCCAATTGATCAACACAATCTACACCGGCTTTAGTAAAATTATATAAGGTATTAATTTCTAGTTTGTTTGCTGTTCCCGTGCATGTTTTCGTCTATGTCATCATCATGATGTAAAGAAGATAATAATATCACCGTACTATTTATCTTTGGTTTGTAAGCTACTAAAGTCAAATTTTTGGTGAAACCAAACATACTAGTGTTGGCTGGTCTTCGTAAAGTGAGGAATTATGTCGGTATTTCAGGTTTGTTCTTGCGTAGAGTACCCACAACTGTCAATTTGAAATTGTAAAGTAGCAGTTGTTCTAATGAAACTGAGATAAACCAGTTATCCATCATGATATTTCTAGAAGAATTATGAATCGGTCCTATCATTCTTACAACAACATCAGCAGGTCTATTACTTCGTTGGTATGGTCCAGCAGGTTGAGTACCCGTGTACACTTCATTGTTGAACGTATAATTCATTCGAGCATCTGTGAGTGAATACACTTTTATTCCGTATTTGGTAGGTTTATTCGGTACGCACACCGACCTCGAAAAGCTATTAACATTTCGACAACTGTCAGATACTCTCCTGGGAAGTAATGATGTCGATATTGTTGATTTACTTCCTCAAATATTTCCCTAATAGGAGCAAGATTGTCGATACTGTTCCTCTGCTCACGTGTCTCAAAATCATCGAAATGTATCCATCTTATCAGAAAACGAAATCTTCTTCGAGCCATTACCGCTTGAAATATTTCTAGGCCAGAACCATCTGTGGCCCATAACTCAAATATAGAGCTCCGGCCTCCTCGATGGATGCCGGCTAAATACAATAAACCAATTAGCGCCTTAATTTCAATATCTGTTATACGTACGTCGTATTTATCTTTATACAAATGAGATATGCTTTCAATAGATTTGTTGGTATAATGAACGATTTTTTGCAGTGTACTATTCAGATTAAACAATTCCCAAGTTTCAATCACGGTTTTTGCATTTTTAGCAACACCAATCACACCTGGTAGTTTTTTATACAAATCTTGTTGTCTGGTTCTCACGTTTTTAGAAAACACAGTTTATTCCAACGAAATTCACAGTTTTTACCTTGACCGTTATAAAAAAGATGGCGCCTACTACCGCGACTCGGATTTACGTTTCCATTGTTAAGCTGTTCTTCTGCAGTTTCATTGTCTAGTTCTTGTTCCGAAGCTGTATCATGATCACTTGTGATATCTACATTTGGGTCCACCATCTCTGCATCACCGTCATCACTCTTCAAGTCATTTTCTTCATCTGTCTCAACCTCATCAAATATATTTCCCTTTCGTAATGATCCATTATGACATCTATAAAATACTCAAATCAATAAAAAAAGGTGAGCGGTCGTCAGACCGCCGACAGAAGCTTGCTTCTTATGCACAATAGAATGACCATTTTTCGTGAATTTTGACAATTTTTTCAAATTTTAACAATTATTGACCATTTTTGACAATTATTGACCAATTTTGACAGTTTTGACAATTTTTCAAAAATTTTGACCATTTTAGAGCATTTTTCCGGATTTTAACAATTATTGACAATTTTTGAGCATTTTTGACAGGTTCTGACAATTATTGACCATTTTTGACAATTTTTCAAAATTTTTGACCATTTTTAATAATTATTTACCATTTTTGACAGTTTTCTATAATTATTTTTTCAAAATTTGGACAATTTTTGACCATTTTTGACAATTTTTCGAAAAATTTGACCATTTTCCAAAAATTTTGACAATTATTGACCATTTTCCAAATTTTTGACAATTTTTGAAAATATTTGGCAATTATTAACCATTTTTCCAAAATTTTCATAATTTTTGACCATTTTTGACGATTTTTCCAAATTCTTGACAATTTTTGACCATATTTAAAAATTTTTGACAATTTTTCAAAAATTTTAACAATTATTGACCATTTTTGACAGTTTTTGACGAATTTTGACAATATTGACCGTCTTTGACAATTATTGACCATTTTTGACAATTTTTCAAAAATTTTAACATATTTGGCAATTATTGACCATTTTTTCAAAATTTTGACAATTTTTGGCAATTTTTCGTCATTATTTAAAAAAGAATATGCAACATCTGTGGAATCCAGCAAAATAAACAAATAAACTTTGATATTGTTTATGCTGGCATCACATAATACGTCTGTTAACTCTTCTAGTATGTTCATTGTTCGGAAAGTACAACTACAGTTCTATATGACAATGAACCAAAGTAATTGGACTGCATATTTCATTTCAGAGAACAGTTTTCCTGAATATAGAACCACTAATTGGAAAGTACTACTGTTACACACAAGTGGATCAACACTGGTCGCAATTTAGTTTATTATTAATAATAAGATATCAATAAGCTAAGTATCCTTGAAAACAAAATTTTTTGTATTAATGACTTACCTAGCATTCCAACTGGAAATTGATACGATGTCTGTTGTGGATTTTCGACCACGCTTTGTGTTACCACCCATACATAATTCTCTCCAGTAAGCTGCAAGTCACGTGCAGCCGTCAGGATATCGATGGCTTCCTCTCTAGTACAGTATAATAGCATAACTCGCGCCTCAGAGTCCACCAGAGCTGCCAAATCACCTCGATTTGCCACCAGCACCGCGTTAAGGATAGTAAATTTGAAGCGATCCTGAAAATAATATTAATTTTTACTACAAATGATTGTTTCAATTTTCATGTTTTACAAAAAAGTATTAAACTGGGACAATAAAGCAATTCTACCCATAGATAATAATATATGAAGTAGTACTAGCAGTATCAGCCCAACGACGTGTTTTATTGTTTGGTTTTCATGTTACCCACCCCTATAAAAGAGGTGGATCGGTGATTAGTTACAATTCCTTTGAGGAGACTCAGGCCTCGTCTAGGTATTAATTGTTACCAATGTTTCAACTTATTTTTTGTCACCAAGCTTTATAACAATTTTTAGTCTTTCTTAGTCCGATATTCGTAGTTATCGTGACCAAATAGATGATTATTATTTAACCAGGTGCGCACGACTGCTACAATATTAATACAACATTGTTGTTACAGCCCGTGGTCCATAATAATTCCCTAATTAAAGCACAATTAATGTTACCCTATCTTCCGGTTAAATATATACGTTCTACCTAAGCTTTTTGTTAATTTTTAACAATTCAATGGGAGCAGTAAATTTTGCAGTGTTAGTGTTACAAAAATAACTATGAAGCATAAATTTTGAACACACGGACAATAAAAATCGTCCGTTCTGGATAGTTCACAGAAAACTCTTAGCAGACATAATGAATACACAGAAAGCGTTTATAAATAGCAACTTTTAGATAGAGCACAAAAATATGTGAAAGGTATATATTGACAACTGTATGAACAAATGAATCAAACTACCACGAACAACTAAACCTAATAGTAAACAAAAGTTAATACGTAGTTTCCAACAACCCACCTTTATGTTTATTTTAGGTATTTTCTTGTGATGTGTATTGTAAGCCCATATTTCTTGTACAAAAATCGAAACCATCTCTAGGTAAACTTTTTGTTAAGAAAGTAGATTTTCTTTAGAGCTTATGAAATGTAGTTTTAAATCATTGTTTTCAATCTTCTCTCTTACAAAATGATTTATATCAATATGTTTACATCTCTGTGAAACAACTGGATTTTCCGCAAATTTTATCATTGTATAATGTAAAACATTTCGAAGAACTGGGAAAAATTTCATTTTGAAATCCTTTGATCCATATCAGTTCTTGGGTTGCACTACTTAAAGCCATATATTCAGCCTTTAATGTGGAAATAGCAATTGTTAGTTGCTTCTTTGAGCTCCAAGAAATAGCCCCATTGGACATAAGAAAAACGTATTCTGTGGTAGAGCGACGATCATCGCTATTATTGGCCCAGTCAGAATCGGAAAAAGCTTCTAATTCTTCCCCATCTTTCTCAAACGTTCATTTCATAGATTTGGTCGCTTTTAAGTATCTTATAATTCGCTTCACTCCTTGGCCAATGAGCTTTACCTGGATTATTGCCGTAACGACTCAAAAGATTTACTGCATGAGCTATGTCTGGACGAGTTCCATTTGACGCATACAGTAAACTACCAACAGCTTCACGATAAGGAACTTTTTCCATTTCTTTTCTCTCTTCTTCAGTTTTTGGAGACATATCTGAGGTAAATATTTGATTCGGATCACTGGGTGTATAAAAACCATGCATTCAGTAATATTGAATCTATGTAGAATATCCGAGATGTATTTTTCTTGATCCAGTGTAATCGATCCATCTTCTCTTTTCTTAATTTTCATTCCCAAACAGAAATGCATTTTACCCATGTCTTTCATTTTAAATTCTTTCATGAGGTTACTTTTTAATTTAAAAGTCAAAGTCATGTCATTTGAAAATAATAATAAATCATCTACGTAAACGGCGACGATGCGAATCTTCCTTATTTCTATTAAAATTTATACAGGGATCAAATTTTGATTTTTGAAAATCTAGTCTAGGAATGGTATAATCTAGTTTGTCATACTCGCTTGCTTAAGACCATAAATATACTTAAGTAGCCGAAATGTTTTCATTTGTACTCGTAGGTAAGTCCATATAAATTTCTTCTTTCAACTCAGGATGTAAAAACGCAGTAATTACGTCCATTTGTTGAATGTCTAGCTCATATTTAGCAGCTAGTGCAAGAAGAAATCTTATCGAAGAGTGACGTACAACAGGCGAGAAAGTTTCAGTATAATCTAGTCCATTTTCTTGCGAGTAACCTTTTGCTACCAAACGGGCTTTATACTTCTCAATTTCACTATCCGAGTTGTACTTTGATTTAAACACCCATTTTGATTTAACAGCCTTACGACCAGGTGGAATGTCAGAAAGTACCCAAGTCTTATTAATTTCAAGCGAATCCATTTCTTCTTGCATAGCTTTTTTCCAGTTTTCTGCGCCTTCACTGGTTACAGCTTCTATAGCAGGTTTTGGATCTTGTTTGTTGCACAAATTTGCTTGATAGGAAATCAAATCTTCATTAAAAATTTGTTTGTTTTTAATTATTTGCCTTTGACTTCTTCACTTTCTATTTTCTGGTCTTCAATTTGAACATTTTCTTGAATATCTTGACTTTCAGATTCCACAAAATGATTCATTGCTATCCCCACCTTCAACAGAAATCTCTCGAATCAGTGATTGTTGTTGATCACTACTAATCTGAGTAGCATTTTTATGATCGAAGCCATCGTCGAAGTTGTGTATATCTTGTAACTTAGACTCTTCCTCCATACTGGGATTTTCAAAAAATACGACATCTCTAGCTTTAACTAGCAACTTATTTCCAGGTTTTAAAAAACGATAACACTTGCTGTTTTCACAATAGCCTACAAAAATTACTTCATCTGATTTGGAATCCAATTTTAGACGTTTTTCTTTAGTAATATGGATCATAGCCTAACAATCAAAAACTCTTAAATTTGCCAGATCTGGCTTCTCCCCGTTTCACATTTCTTCGGGAGTTTTCTTGAAAATTGCCTTAGTTGGAGATCTATTTGCGGTATTTATTGCTTCCGCCCAATACTCCAATAGTCCTACGCCTGAATCAAATAGCAAACATCTTGCTTTTTCAAGGTTAAGTCTCTCAGCCACGCCGTTTTGCTCTGGTGTATATATAATTGTATTTTGATGTTCAATTCCATTTTGTTTCAGTAATGTTTTAAAACCTCTATTAATATATTCATTTCCATTATCAGTTCGAAGTTTCTTAATTTTATTCTCCAATTTATTTTCAACTAATGCTTTATATTCTTTGAAGCAATCTGAAGCTTAGCTTTTTTCTTTCAAAAAATAAACTGTTGAATATCTAGTGTAATCATCTATAAATGTTAAACTAACGAGCTCCTCCAATGGAGACATTCTGCATAGGTCCACATATATCTGAGTGTACTAGGTGCAGGGTAGGGTATCTTTGGCTCTTTTACCTTCTGTCTTATTGAATGGTAATCTCTGCTGTTCACCTTTTAAACATTGTATACAATTAGCTGAAGTGAAATTTACGCCATTTGCTAAACCGTTCTTCAATAAATTCATTGAAATTCTATTTAAGGGAACCAAACGACGATTACACAAATCATGAGTTTCCCATACAGCCATAGCTTGTATTTGAGGAATTGTGTTTAATTGAAACATTCCATTTATATTTCCTGCATTTCCACTGATTAAATCTTTTCTTATGTCAATTTTTTTGTATAAAATCTTGCAGCCAGTTTTGTCTAAAACTAAGATATTGCCTTTTTTAACCATCTGATCAACAGATAAAAGATTGACTTTCAATTCAGGGACATAACACACGTCTTCAGCCGTTACCATCATGTCTGAGCTTGAAGATATATCTATATCTATATCTCCTTTTCCTTGACATAACAGTTTTGCACCATTCGCAATTGATATATATATATATATATATTGGTTGTTGCTGCATTCAAATTTTGTCATTGTCTTGTTACTAGTTAAATGGGTTGTAGCACCAGAATCTAAATACCACTCGGTCTTGCAAACATCAGTGTAAAAAGCTTTTTCATCTTTCTTTTGCTTGAAAGTTGACCTCTTTTCTTGATTTGGACAATATAATTTAGTGTGCCCATATTCGTTACACCCAAAACAACGATATTTCCGGTTTAATAATTTTTTGTTTTGAGTTTATTTTATAACAAACACATTTTCACAAGATTTGCTATATGTTTTTGAAACATATTCTTGACCTAAGAGGTTCTTCACAAATTCAACTGGTATCTTCTGATTAGAATCTTGAATTCCTAATATTAGAGGTTGAAATTTCTCAGGTAAACCTCCAAGAATAATGTCGCCTATAACTTCATCTTCTAAAGGTTCTCTACTTTCTAGCTGTTCCGCGATACTCACAATTCGGTCTATATAATCGTTTAATGTATTAAAATATTCAGATTTTGCTAATGCTTTATTATCTGAATCTTTATCAACCGTCGTACCTTCAGGATATTCTATACATAGCCATGAGCCATCAATCAAAAAATTCTTCATCCAGAATTTCCAGTCTGAATAATTTTTACCATTCAAATGTCTTGATTCTTGTAAACCGCCTTTTGAAGTAGTCGCTATACATTCATACGATTTAACAGTTACTTTATCATTTAACTGTTTTTGAAGCGATACTACTTCCGCTTGCAATTTCTTAAATCCTCTTCGGTTGCCATTTTCCACGAAATTCTTATTCTTTGGTTACTTTTTCCTAAATCGAACTACTACGAACAACTAAACCTAATAGTGAACATAAGTTAATACGTAGTTTCCAACAAAAACAACAACGAGATCCACAAAATCTATTAGTTTATGGAAATTAAAGTTCAAAGACTCCATCTACCTTAGTCATTAATTAACTATCTCTGAACATTCGAGAGGCAAAATACCTCCGAGAGATGATAAAAGTAAGGATGGCAATCTAGGACGAGTTAAGTTGGAGTTTCGTTACGTTTAACATCTTTTGCCGGAAGCATAATCCGCTAAGGATTTAAGACTTCTGGTTTCGCTTTCTAGCAATTATTGCGAATAAGAACAGACCAATAAAGCTCTCCAAACATTTTACCCTTCGTAATAACCTGTCACCTCAACATCATTATATTTATAGAGATATTGATTCTTACAGGGGCCAGAGGTAAGTGCAAGTTGTAAACATATTTTCACAACAAAACCCAGATAGAACAAAAATATATTGTTATAATGTGTTGTTTATAGTCCTAAATATCAGAGCCACTCGTGATGGAATCAATTTATCATGAAACTCCTGCTCTCTTTGAGTTCCGTCGCCAATAAAATATATAATGATTCAATTTTGGTTTATTATTTAGTTAGTCTTTTGATTTTTTTTTTATAAGGAATTAACTATTGTAATTATTGAGAAATGTTTTTACAATGAAATATATTATAAATTTCATGTTTTGTTCACGAATTTTAATTTCAGAATGATTTTGTCAATAAATCTCAATACGCCCCTGTTTCTTATGAAGTATCTTGTTGATGGGTTAGGCAACTTCTTTACTTATAAGAATGTTTAGCAGCGTTTTGTACCTTTTTAAGGTTATTGAAATGTTTTATTTAAATAAAAAATACTGAACTATAACAATATAATTAAAGAAAATTTGTCGCATTTAGATATAAAAGATTACATGGATGGTATAAAATAGTTTGTGAATGTGCAATAAAAAAAATGTGAACTGAAACAAAATTCTATCCTAAAATACAAAGGATTCCTGTAACGTTTTCAAGTAAGTTTAGTCTATAGATTTATATATCATGGATTGAAAAAGTGAAAATTATTTTTAGATGTACATCATAAACTGATGTTTTTATTCAGTTATTGGTACCAATAATATATTTCACTAACCTTGTGCACTATTTTGATGTACAACCACTCTTGAGGTAGAACTTATAAAGTATCTCGACTAGATATACGGAACTGCTGTACTTGATTTCTTCGGTGAGCTGGACGCTGGCCTCTCAATTTATTCAAGGTATGTAATAAACTGGTTTATTTATATTGTTTCTTGTTCTTTAATACCTTTTCAATCATTTACTTGGAAAAGGCTTCGGATTTTTCACTTACAATATAAATTTTTTATCATTTAATTTTTCTCAACCTTCTTCCAATAATTCCAACCACTAACTACCTTTCCTCCTAGGTAAAAATATGTTCTCACTTGATTTTTCTGAGGTGTTGTAAATGAACAAAACTGTCGTTATTGGAATGATGAAAATCCATATCTGTTTAGAGAAAACCACACTCAGTATCCTGAGATACTAAATGTTTGGGCAGGGGTATTAGGAGATTCTGTGATTGATCTCTTGTTTATACCGGGAAATTTAAACGGTGAAATGTACTCGATATGCTGGAGAACACTATTGAGCCCTTAATTGTTCATGAATTAGAGAACCAACAGAACGGAGATGGCAATCCAGCTCTAGATGGAAATTTGTTGCACTTCCAGCAAGACGGAGCACCTCCCCATTACGAGTAGCAGTTAGGGAGTGGTTAGACAATAATTATCCAAATAGATGGATTGGAAGGAGAGGTTCCATTGAGTGGCCACCTAGGTTACCAGACTTACCGAACATTTACAAAATTATTTAAAATTTTTGTAGTTCTACATTTAACCCTTTTTCATTTTGTTGTCAAATAAATTTTTCTGCTTTATTGTTACATCCTGTATAATTATGACTTAGACCGTTGGAAAGCATTTTCTAGTGGCTTTCTAACAACGTATCACAAGTAGGGGGCTGCCGTTTAAATGTTTGTAGGTGGGGCATTGGGGGTTGATAGGGGTGCGTTCTCTCCCATGTCATGCTAGTTCCTCCTCTCTACCCTAGGAATGGTTTTGAATTTTTTTGAAATCTCTTCACGAGGTACAGCCCATTGTAAGCTTCAAAATGGACACCCTTTAGAATAGTAAATCAACTTTTTCCTCTTCTGAACTAGTTCTAAATTATTTTCCTTCTTCATATTGTCGAGAATGTAACTTCCGTACGGAAGGACGATTTATTGAAAAATTCTTGGATGAACGGTGGTGTCCCAAACGTTGAAATTCTTTCCTGTTATTGCACCACAGCGATTTAGTTTCATATTAGCATTTTCTTCTAGCCAGAAACTGTGTTAAACTGGACACAAATGAGTGCTCTTGAAAGAATAATTGATTTATTTTATTCATGGAAAATAAGTTACATCAAAAAAAGTCGTACTTTAGTATACATTTGATAGGATTGTCACTGTTTCATTTTATAATAGATAAAGGTACAAATGAATTCAAATTATAAGGGTGCTGCCAAAAGCGACCTCTTTCACAGTACAGTCTGTTGCAAAACGATGACCGTTTGTACAGGGTAACTGGAGTTATGATTTTTTACGTTCTGAATGTAACGTTAATTTCGTTCACTTTACTTTCCTCCAGTTAATTAATAATAAATTATCGTATGGGCGGCGAATAGCCAGTCCTTTCTAATGCCAACACCGAGAAATGTTTCGAGGCTGAATATATTTACTGTCGACGGGAGTCGAAATCAACGTTTCCATATGGGCCGAACGAGTGCCGTCTGTCGTGAAAATAGCCACTGCTATTTGTTATTCCCACTTCGACCTCGTTCTTAACTCTTCTTCTACCAATTATTAATTAAATGTGAATTAAGAATTCACTATTGAAATGTAAATTCCTTTCCTGGTCAAAGCGTCTGAGCTTGACATGAACATGAGACGTAAGTCTGATATCTTTCATATGATTTCCTGTATTTAAACAGTGGCAAAGAGGTTTTATTCTTCTTTCCTGTGAACATGTGCTATTGAAGCAAACGTATCTTATCTTAAAAAAGTGCATTAATGTGAATGGTAAGTTATTTCGCTTAAATGTATGTTAACTAAGTTATTTCGCTTAAATGTATGTTAACTAAGTTATTTCGCTTAAATGTATGTTAACTATTCTTTCTTATCAGTTTTCCGCTTTCATATTTTTATTATGTAGCAATGTCGTTCCAGTGCCAGGAATATATATCGATATGATTTTGTTTTTTTTGGTTCTTTCATATTTCTTTTCAGATTCTCTTTGAATATATTTGAAGATATTTCAAACCTATTTAAAATATATACATATTTAATATATGTCTATGTTTACCGGTATAGAATCAATTATTCGATTTTATTGTTTTTTTATTTGATTTCTTTGATTATTTTTTTATTAAAATACAGGATGTATGAACCACATTTTTAAATGATTTTCTTCAACATTGTTATCAAATTCATACTTCAGACATCCTGGATTTTGTAAAGTTGGGTAAATTTGTTCTTGATACTATTATTGTTCCTTGGCACTGTACTTGGGACACTTTACCTGGAACTTTATCTGGGACTTTACCTGGAACTTTACTTGGGACACTCTACCTGGAACTTTATCTGTGACTTTACCTGGAACTTCAACCGGGACTCCATCTAAAACCAGAACCTCATCTGTACCTTGATTAGGAACTTTAGCAAGGACTCCATCTGAACCACGACCGTATCCAGGATATCACTACCTATATCTGGAATATTACCAGGACTTTATCTGGAACCATGGGAAGTAACATATATATATTTCACCGATCGCTTCTTCAGCATAGAACAACTCAATCAAAAACTAGTCATTTTTTTTTGTTTAATTGTTTTTCTAAAAGTCAATATACAACTTGTAAATTTGATAACGTTGTTCATAAAGTTCTTTTCCCTTCCAATATTTCAGGATTTGTCGCTATAAGGCTGATGTGAGTAACAAATAGACAAATAGACTAGTATTATTCAGGGTGGCGCCCACCTACCTTTCTTAACTTTCATGATTTTTCTTTTATTAATTTCAGTAATTTGATTAATTATTAACTTCCTTCAGTACCTTAATTAAAATAAATTTCTAGTAGGATTACCCGAGAACCGGTAAGACTACTCTCTTAATTTTTACTAGTTTGGTCTCAGAATCTACACCTGAGGTGCTCTCTAAACTGAGTAGCCGTTGCATGAACTTTTACTATAGGCTAATGGTTAATGTTTAACCGGTCGGTTCATAAACGATGATGTCAGACCCTCGGTTGGTTCCGACCAATTCGAATTCTTCGTAAACGTAACGGTTGGTTAAACGGCTGTTGGTTAAACGTACATCATTTCACGACAATTTGTTTGCTAGTGTTATTCAGTTCGTTTTTATATGTAGTGGAAGCCAAATTTTCATATAATGGTAAAACGCAAAGCAGTTGCAGCCCACTTATTAGTAGATGAATTTGGTGTTCTTGAAATGGTTGTCTTGAAATTTTCATTTGTTCTACATTTGATTTATAATTTTCCTCTAAGTGCTGTTATAGGAACAATTCTACACGTGAACGTAGCTTAAGATATATAGGATATTATTTGTGTTGGTACCATTGTGTACAATGACAGGAACTTCTTTCGTTTTATGAGAGCGTTACTTATGCTGTACACGTGTTTGATGTGTTATACATTTTTCTATAAAATATAATTCTTTAGTCTCCTCGAGTCTGATTTCTTCTATTAAAACGACAACAGGTTTTGGGCCCAGTAACCATAACTGTAAAGTAGGTACTTATAAAGAAAATCAGTATTGCGAGTAAAAATGCTGAATAGAAAATGGCGGCATCAAGTAACAACCCTTTTGGCAGTGTAAAACCGTTTAATGGCGTAGGTTTTAGAAATTGGATTATACCGTGTGAAATTATTACTAGAACAGAATGGCGTTTTTGAAGTTATAACCTTGGACTGACTGGATAGTGCCAGAGAACTGGAAACATTTAAGAAACACGATGTTAAGGCTCGGAAAATTATTGTTCAGTCTTTGCAGACAATGTTTTGGAAACTATCAAAGAAAAAGAGACTGCCCGACAAATCATAGAAACATTGAAGAATACCTATCAAAAAACAGGATTAGAGCCACACAGATTCAATTGCAAAGAAAATTAGGAAATTTGAATTTTATGTATTTATGTGTATTTATGTCGCAATGGTGCACATTTTAAATATATAAATTATTACATGAATAAAAAATTTCCATTTTCAGTAGATTGTTTTGGCGCACACTGTATATTTTTCCATAGCTTTGTTCTATTACCAATAAATAGGACAAATATGTGCTCTATCCGTCTCGCTGGAGGAAAGGCACGCGAAAATGGAGAGAATTGTCAGACAGGAATGAAATTTATTTACGTCGAAAAGGCTATAGGGGATTGAAGGAAAAATTCCTTTCAGGAGTTAAAGGAGGAACAATCACGGTATAGTCGCTTTAGCTGAAACGCCAGAAATTTCGAAAGAAATATTGAACGTGATGGACTTGGCGCTTAGGAAAAAAAATAGAATTGATCTGGAAGAGGGTGAAATAATGAAGCGCATGAGAGTGGATGACGATGGTGCTTCAATATATGTATCGTTGGTATAAGTATGGTACCAGATATCTAGAGACGAATAGGGGTAGAGAAATACCAATGTAGTTCATTAATTAGTTACAGGATTATAATCTCGCAGAGGAAATCGCATCATACCAGTTACACAAAAACTGATCTAACCACAATCAACTTGAATAAATGATCCCTCTAGTTTGGGCACATACCGCTACCTTTCACTCAATCTATATATAATTAATTAATGTGTTAATTGAAACAATTATGTGCAACAATAGAACCTCATTCTAGATTCCAAGCTTAATTTCAATTTTCAGTATCACAAGAGGTAAATAACTCTATATTAGGGTAGACGTATAAGGCCTTCTCTAATTTGTCTAATTCTGTATCAAGATTAATTAATCAGTGAATCTGATTCTCACGGTGTGGTAGTAACAATACTCAAATATTAATCTTACGCTAACAGCATCAACCTAGTCCGTTGAATGGATTTCCTTTTCCCCGGAGGCATTGAAATGAAGAGTTGATAAAGTGCCATAAGCTGAAAGTAATTATTTGTTAAGAATCGTATTCAAAGCGTTCCGCACCTTCTTAAACTATACACTGACAATTTTCACACGTATTATCTGCGCCACGAGATCATTGGCGTGGGAAAAGACGTCCTAGTTCAGATCCGGCTTCTTCAGGTCCAAGCATAATATTTAAATTTTATTTGTGAATTGATTGAGGCAAGTTTTTATTTAAATGCTTTGAAAAGAGATACATTAAAGCTTATTTGAATCAAATACTGTCTGTTAGAGGAATCAAGTATCAGTATAGAAACAATAACAATAAAAATGAATCAGCTGGAAGATAAAGGACAACTATTTTTACGTTGGATGAAAATATAAGAGTTTCTATTTTATAGTGGGCTTAGCGAAGAAAAATACATTAGAGAATGGGCAGCAATTGAAAATTATGGAGACGAAATCACAAGATATAGAACCAAGGTTTTTTTAATACCGTTCAAAAGCAAAAGGAGGTAACTGTTCTTCACATGGCGTTGAGATCAAGCAAAACAAGAATTTTCGATTGCCTAAACTAGAACTAGAAAAGTAAAGAATTGGGGTGGCTTTTGTCAGTAAAGGAAGATACAAGATGATGATATTCCGCCAGAAGATGAAATGCTGCAGCTGATTCAATCTAGGCAAACAGGATCTAGAGCACGCAAGTTAGTAGAAAGCTTTCCACCAAACGCACACAATTACGGGAAGGCGTCAAGATCAAGGTGAAACTTGTAGGCAATGAAACGATAGACACCCTAGCTCTGCTTCACTGGTCAATCAAAACATCAGACGTACTGGAGCCACGTGCCAAAGCAGAAACACAACAAACTCTTGGTCAAAAAACCCTCAGAGTAGCTGACTAACGGAGTATTAAACCTCACCTGAAAGAAAGTAACGGGATTACTCACCGGTCACTGTACCCTAAGTAAACACATGCATACAATTGGCATATATAGGGATGTCGGTTGTGCATGGAGGAGGAGGAGACATCCTCACATATTGTCTTAGAATGTGAGGGTCTCATTGGAGATATAGACTTCTATGACTAGAGCGCTCAAGGGAGAGTTCATCCAAGAAGGAGTTCTTATAAACGGTACAACCAAGAGCACAAAAAGCCTATGAGCTGAGGTGCCGAGGACTCGAAGCCTCTGATGGCGGTGCCAAACTAATCAATCAATCAATCATCCCATGCTGGTCACTTACGATCTACATAGCATCATCAAGTCGTCCAATCAGAAATGGAACGAATGCCATTTTAATCATGGCAAAACTACTGGAACAGCATATCTTCAAAATTTCGTTCCATCCAACCCAACGTACATTCCCCTACCATGCCAAGGATCCATGCTCGAGCATAGGACAATATCAGCACATATGCATGATAAACATACACCGTTACGACAACTAAAGGATGTCCTCAAGGTGGAGTACTTTCACCACTTTTGTGGAACCTAGTTGTGGATGACTTGATCTGTAGGTTAAATGATCAAGGCATATGGGCGCAGGGCTTTGCGGACGACATCGTGATTGTCACCAATGGGAAATTCCTAGAGGTGGTTATGAATGTCCTACAGGAAGCACTGCGAATTGTGGAGGAATGGTGCCTTAAAGAGGACCTTTCAGTTAATCCAAAAAAAACTAGTTTCTCTTACGAATAGAAGAGTTCTCCCGCAGGGTAGAGTACTGTTGTTTGGAGAAGAACTAGAAATATACAAAGAAGTTGAATATCTGGGAGTGACCCTTGATTCCAAACTGAATTCGAAGGCACACCTGGAAAAAAATACTACCAGGGCGACTAGGCTTTTCTGGAAATCCAGAAGAGTTATGGGCAAAACCTAGGGAATACGACTTGAGGTGGTTCACTGGCTCTACATAACTGTGATAAGGATCATCTGTGGAACAAAGTCTGGTGGAGGAGGACAGGAGTGTCCTCTGCAGTTAATATATTAACTGCAATCCAAAGACAAGCCCTTCTTGGTATTACCGGGGCAATGAAGAGCACGGGACGGCATCAATGGAGGCCCTTATTGGACTTCCTTCTATGGAATTTTTTATAAGGGCGGAGGCAATGATGCCAGTTCTTAGGTTGAAATCGGGAAACTTATGATCCTCGATCAATGTTCGAGAAAGACAAACTGATACAACTGGGACATAACTAGACGAACCAATATTTCACATGAGTTTTGATAGCATGATACCAGAGAATATATTCACTGAGCGAGTGAATATCATCATCATATCTAGGGAACTGGAACAGGAACAGGTGATGCACCCAGGTAATTCTGGAGAAATCATCTGGTTCACCGATGGCTCCAAAAACAAATCATGGCACTGGGGCTGGAATAAAAGGACCTATGAAGAGAATGATCTTAAGCCTTGGTCGATATACGACTGTGTTTCAAGCAGAGACGATTGCCGCTATTGCTTGTATTGATAAAAACATCAGAAGAGGATATACCGGACAAAAAATTAAAATATTCACTGTCAGCCAGGCTCTGCTTAAGTCTATCAGTAATCCAACAACTAGATCTAGACTGGTGAAAAACTGCATAGAATCCCTCAACAGGCTGGCAAGAGACAACAAAGTGTCTCTAATATGGGTGCTGGCACATGAGGGGATTGCAGGTAATGAAACGGCGGACCAGTTAGCTAAAGAAGGCTCTAAAGGAGACTTCATAGGTCCGCAACCGTTTTGTGGAATCACTAAAGATTGCATAAGAGGGGAAATCGGGAACTGGCTAGATAGGGAACACCAAATCAAATGGAGGGTGACACAAGGGCACCTTC
Source organism: Lochmaea crataegi (assembly GCA_947563755.1). Lineage (NCBI taxonomy): Eukaryota > Metazoa > Arthropoda > Insecta > Coleoptera > Chrysomelidae > Lochmaea > Lochmaea crataegi. The sequence continues at coordinate 76,396,159 of OX387423.1, forward strand.
ATACGGAGAGTTTACTGAACAAGGTAGACGAGGAACTCTCAACCAGGCTACTGAAACTGGGTAAGAGACATTTGAAGACAGTTACCGACCTATACCTTGAGGAAACATCTGTACAAAATGGGCAAAGTTAGTGAACCTATGTGCAGAAAATGTGAACTCGATGATGAAACACCTACTCACATACTCTGCTTCTGCGAGAAATTACAAGAACTTAGACGGAATCACTTTGGAGAGGAATCACAACTACTGTAAATCCCTCCAGTCAAACTAGTGGCCTTTATAGAAGACACGGAGCTTCTGGAATGGAAGTAGATGACATGGAAAATGGTACAAAGATTCAGTTCAAGTGCCTGGGCTGATGAGCACAACCCAAATATATGAATGAATGAATAAATGCCAGAGATGAAGAGAAAAAGACATAATCATCATAAGTAAGTTAAGAATAAAACACACTCGACTAGCTCATGCTCGCAAAAACTCCACCTGTTCGTCAACTAGCTGTAGAAAATATTTTAATGAATTGTGATAAATATAGTGCTGTTCGGTACCGTCACATCGCTCACTGGCACCCTCAAAAAAGTATTAAGTTCACCAAATATGTTTAGTTCTGTAATAAGTTTTATAAACAATTACTACCTGAAGGAACAGGAAACTTACAGTCTACAAGCCCAAAAAATTCCTCTTCGCCAATCTTCGGCGACGGAACCTTACAAAGACAAATATGGTTCATGATCACTAAAAATAAGATGTGAAGCTGTTTAACACTAGCTGAAGGTCAATCCTGTTAATAAAATAGTTTTAACAACAATAAAGAGAGCTTTTTATGTCCTATCTTCTGGAAAATCTACATCAACAAGGAAATTAGAAGTATTCATCTCAGCATAAAGTTTTATTCTCCTTTCTCGACCCTTAAAAGTATTCTAATTGGATGGATATTGTTTGAAGTCCATACAGGCGTGATACTTATCCATGACTGAAATCCAGCTCCTAGATCCAAAGGTAGTTAACGCAACGCCAAAATTATATTACGATTAACCGGAAAACCAACCAGCCAATGTCAATTAAGAACAACGCGCAACGTATCTATAAGTATATAATAACTATTAATTAATATGAACAATTTATTATTATAATAATTGAAAATGGTAGTTTTTCCCCAATTCAAATTAAATATACAGCGTTGCTGAAAAGTCTCGCACCAAGGGATTATTTTTGGAATGGATAAAGGGAAAGTTATGAAATTATAGGACGATGAATGAGACATTATTCTGCATATTTTAGACAAATGTTTTTGATGTCAGCGCTTAGCGTACGGCCGCCATCTTGATTTTTTTAAATGGAACCTAGGTCGAGTGACGTATCATAAAGAAATCTATTTTTGTCTCTTTCCAAAAATAATAGCAATGTATCACTTTACTCGGATATAATCGAAATTTTGTAAAAATATTAAAATTGTAATTTTAAACAAAACTGGATGTTACAGAAATTTATAAACTTAACAATACATTCTTGAACAGCTAAAGTTTTATCTTCATTAGCTGCACTTTTCGGTCTACTAGACCTTGGAATATGCTTTACACTAACAGTTTCATTAAATTTGTTTATTTAGTTCGTGCTAATTTGAAATTAGTATTAGTTTTAATAATTTCTACATAAATATTGATGTGGTTGACGTTTTTAATACCTACCATTGTTTTTTGTTCAATTTCGAAAACCTACAAGGTCATATCATTAGTACAGTACAATTTAATTTAGAAAAATAAAACTTATATTGTATAAGACATTTTGTATTGACGTGATACACTGCAACTATTTTTGGAAAGAGAAAAAACTAAGCTTCTTTGTGATACGTCAGTCGAACTAGGTTGCCATTTCAAAAAATTTAAGATGGCTGCCGTAGGCTAAACGCTGACGTCAAAAATATTTGACAGTTGCTCTAAAATATGCAGAGTTACGTCTCATTTATCGCCCTAGAATTTCGTAACTGTCCCTTTATCCGTTTCAAATATAATCCCTTGAAGCGAGACTTTTCAGCAACGCTGCATAGTGCAATGCATTGGTTATTATTTAAAAAGAGAGAAGAGCAGTGTTTTTGATTGAGATAATTTTTCATATCAACAAATAGTTATAATTATTTTGTAAAATAAATGGCAGTTAAATTTAACTATAATCAGCAAATTTTGCGTGAATACGTGAAATATATTTAGTATAAGCCGTTGCCAATTAACAAGCCTGATTTAATTAAATTATGGCCCCACCAAATTTAGGCTTCTCTCTCTCTATCTCCTCATAATAATGGATTATGTAATCCAATTCTGTCTAAGAAATAAGCAGTTCTATTTATTACGGATAAAGCATGTGACTGATGAAGGATTGTATTCGTAATGGAATACAAAACCTTACACTGGTTTCCTAATCGTTCATTTTACACCACATCAGTAGACACTTTGCGTCTGACAGGTGATACCTTTCTTTGTATCTTTGTTGGCAATTCTACTAAAATTGAATTTAGAGGTAGTTTACTGAAATGAATTTTGTCAAGTCAACAAATTACCCGAATCTAAAACTGTGGCTTTACTTTCAGAATTTATGGTTATTTTTGTATATTTTTCTCGTCTACCACAAATAATGCCTGGAAATTGTATGAGGTTAACTAACTTGTAATGAGTTTTGTGGAAATTAATTAAATTTACTGGATATTGTTTTAACTTGATCAAGAAACGTTCACCTGATGCTGTTAGTCGTATCATGCCAATAGTTTTCTTAGTTTTGATTTATTTTAATGCATTTATTTACAAACAATATTTTTATACTAACAAAAGTCTCTGTACCCCTCGGTTAGAAAGCCCTTACGCTAAGCCCAGCGCTACGACGGTTTCTACCTATCGATGTTCGGGTCGGTATCATAAGTTACCATTAACCGCGACTGCGTCTTACATATCGAATAATAAAAAATATATAACAATTGATACCGAGAATATTTAGCTTATACTAGTTTCGTGAAAATTCTAATATTTTCAATGTCCACTGTGGCGTCGATTATGCATCTTGGGTCTTGAGGAATAGTCTCGTTTTACTTGTCTTTCGCCATTCGAAATAACGAAGCCAACATGTGTCATCGGCTATCGGTCTATTATGTTATTGATTTTATTATTTAATATTACTTGTTGATCGCTTTGTTTTCGATAACAGTAATGCATACATCTCACTTTCTTTTTTTACTTAGTGTAATACCAACGCTCCTTGCACTTGTTCACTTTCATTAGTTTTCTGGGTGTAGGTATTTCCATTCGGTAACAACGTTAATTATCAGTGAGAGTTTGACTCCAGCGCGACGACATCAAAGATGTTCCCATCTCCCTCTCAGTGTTGGTAATTATAGGCTAAATTGGATTAGTTTATCGTTAATTGACATTAATTGTGTTTTTTTCGAAAACAAAGGTTTACAAATTAAATGAATTGAACTTTAATTGTATTGACGTCAAATTCAACAATACTGTGTTGAATTAAAATGTACAATTTACAAAATATTCATAAAATATCTGACTGTTCAAATCACACACTTCATAAATAAAATAATATTTGAAATCCACTCTAAACTATTCAATTGCGTTTTTCTGGAAAACCGATGAAATTATCGTGTTTAAAAAAAATACCAATATAACGCAAACATGATGTTCACGACATATATTCTATTCAAAATAATTTGAAAGTTTCGTCAAAAAAAGTTACCAGTTGAGTTCATCATCAGGAATCATTCACGTGGCGCCCCATGTAACAAAATGTGAAATAATACATAAAATAATATTATATGACGAAAGTTAGGCATCTCTGCCGTTTTTGATAACAATTGATAAATCAACTGTTAAATTTTTAGCAAAAAATTTAAAAAAATAAAATGAAATTCAACGCACTTATATCTTTTTTCACATCAATATTTTACAAGGCATATTTGGTCCTATCGCCATATTTTAGTCCAAGTAATCCGCCCTCAATCTATGTCCCAATAGTTATGAATCACCCTGTATATATATATATAGCTCAATATTGCTGCTTTTCTCTCGCCTCTGTTCACTGATGATTTTTTAATCTTTTATAAAGCATCTTCCTACTTCGTGGACGATCTTTGGTCCCTTTTCCTTCCGCCTTATTAACTCCTTTAGGATGTCTGTTTTCTGTCAACACATTCAATTTACTTCGACTCACTAATATCGGCTCCCCACAGTTTTAATTTTCGAAATTGTTATTGTGAAATCAGTTAAATATGCAGGCTACATGTCTTACAATGCAAACACCAATTTAATTTGAAGGCATTAATGGATGTTAGAAAATGTTAATCAAATTAATTACTGTGAGAATAGTCCTTAAGGAATATTAACTTTCACATAATCCTTAGATGTCGTCACTGAGAGTGCTTTAAGCTCATTCAAATTAACTTGTGAATCAGTCACTATGTTCGTCTTGAACTTTTGGCGAAAAATGCATTTATAAATTTGTCCTTGAGAAACTCCACCCATATTGTTGCATAATTCAAGGCTGTTTTGGATGCTGCTTGTAATTTTTAGAAGTTGGCAGCAGCAATATTGAAAACATACGCTAAAGTGGCGTTTCGAAACTCAGCAATTACTTCCGGCAAACATGTCGATATGTACCAATCAGCAGTAACATTTCTTTGATCTTACAGAGGAATTGTTGCTACATGACCCGCTTTTGAGACAAATGTCACCACCATCTTTTTGGAAACAATTTGAGAACGGATAAGGAATATGGCATAAGACAAACAAATAAGTCTTCTTCAAGTACTTGGAGGATACTTAACGAGCAGCAGATATATCCTTATCATTACAAACAAGTTCAAGAGCTCTTGACAGACTATCTACCGGTTAAAGTGGATTTTTGTCAAATTACAAGAAAGGACAGCCCTCAATCCAAATTTTTTTAAATGTATTCTTTTTACGGACACTACTGGTGTGATGAGAATCCACAATTCAAAAGGGTATCACATTACCAGCACTAATTTGAAGTTAATGTTTGGGCAGCAACTTTAGGTAACAAATTAATAGGTTATCACATTCTACCTGGAAATTCAAATGGTAATATGTACCTGGATTTTCTAAACAATCACTTATTCGAGATATTAGAAGATGAACGCTAAAGGAGCGAAAATCTCTATTTGTTTATGCACGATGGAGCTCCACCGCACTTTGATAGAAGGTGTCGTAATTGGTTGAGTAACCATTTTGCGCATCGATGGATTGGTGGAGGTGCAGAAGCTCCGATTCATTGGCCTCCTCGGTCTTGCGATTTTAATCATTTGGACTAAAAAGTTTGATCGTATCTTAAGGAAAAAGTCTATGCTGCAGAGATAAATTTACGTCAAGAATTGAAAGACAGAATTCAACGTCACTTTAATGACCTCGTAGCTAATCCCCAACCGTTTAGAAGATTGATGGACTCTTTAGAAAAAAGGATAGACTTGTGTATTCGTGAAAACGGAGGACATTTTGAACACTCACTCTAATTGAATTTTATTTTATGTTCTTAGTCTTTACTTTAATTTTCTTCTTGTGATTTTTTGTTTATCATTACTTTATACCAGCATCGGTTATTATTTCATAATTTTCAAATCAAAATATTCCGAAAACGGTACACAGTATCGAGTTTTACCAATAGTACCTTTTTGTTGGAAGATTGAATGATGTTTAAGTTCACTTGAAATTTTGATTGATAAATCTAACCTTAAAAAGTTAGGTTCAATACTACTTGGTACGAACCGTGTTTTTTTTCTTCAACGCCCTTTATCTTGAATACGGATGGCGATACGAAATTTTTTTACTGAGCAAACCCCAATTATTTTTCAGTTTTCTACCTATCCTAGAGACGGGGTCACCTTTTTTTGAAACACTCTGTATATGTCTTGAGTATCCTGCGTTAGGCCGATTTAGAGTTATTTGTGTTTTTTGAAATGCCCAATTATACTCCAATTTCAGGATATGACATGTCGATCTTCTTGGATCAGCTTACGTACAGCATCGACGTTTTCCTGGGTATTTGGTGAACCTGTTCTTGGATCGTCCCTAAAATCAATTCATCCACGTTTAAATTCTTCATACCAACGAGAAATTGTAAAATGATGTGGTGCTTCATTGCCGGAAACAGAGACCAGCTCGGCAAGGTATTATTGTTGAGACAACTGTCTTCGAAGACTGTGAAAGATTTTTGCGTGAAAACTTTTCGACTGACTAGAGAACCAACAGGACGGCGATGTCAATCCTCACCAATACGCAGTAGCAGTTAGGGACTGGTTAGACAATAATTATCCAAATAAATGGATTGGAAGGAGAGATCCCATTGAGTGGCCACTTAGGTCACCAGACTTACCGCCACCTGATTTTTTTCTGCGAGGTCACCTTAAGTCGGTTGTTTATAAAACTAAACCAACCTCAATCGACAATTTACGACGAAGAATTAGTCAAGCATGTCGTGATATTGAGTCCTGTCCTGGCAAGCATATGTGAAAAGCAGAAATCAATTTGTGTGGTAAAATAAAGGAAAATGTATCGGTAAATGTCAAGTGTCAAATCCTAAAAGTAAGTGCAGTCAACTAGTAAAACAGCTAGAAGTGAATTACTGTAAGTACACTTTTGGAAATTGTAATTAAACTAGTAAATAATTAAAATAATCAAAATATTAACCCATAAACACAACTGGACTATTCGAATTCTAAAATGAGTGATATGGGGGAAATAAAAGTAATGTTTTGAAAGATAAAATGACATCTATTGAAAATAAGCTGGAAAATAATATGAAAGAAATGATAAATCTAAAAAAAGAGAACCAGCTTTTGCGACAGCAGATGAAAAAACAGGAATATAGAATCGAATTTATGGAACGCGAAATGAAAAAAAAAATTTATAGTACAAGGAATTGATGAAGCCGAAGATGTAAGAACAAGAGTTGAAATGAAACTAAAGATAGCGAACATAAACCTAAACTTGAAGACCGAAGCGAGTGATGTACGAAAACTAGGAACTTTTAAGGACAATAAAAAAAGACCGATACTTATGAAATTTTTGCATTTGGAAAAAAAGATGGAGGTTTTTGAAATGGCGAAGAATTTAAGAGGCACAAATATATGGTTAACTGACGATTACACAAAGAAAGTCCAAGAGGACAGAAAAAAATTGATACATCAACTGAAGCTAGCAAGGTCAGATGGAAAAAGGGCGTTTCTAAATACGACAAATTGATTGTGGAGGGAGAGGTGTTTGACAGACACAGTTTTGAACAAGAGGATGAAGGGAAGGAAGAAGCAGGAAGAAGAGGTAAAAGAACATTAACTGATAGATCACCAGAAATAGGAACCGAAGGGAAACAAACAAAGAAATTGTCTAGAACGAGGCAAAAAAACTACTAGAAGAAGGAAGGGAAGTAAACGGAAACGAAGACAGCAATGAACAGGGGAAAAGGAGGCTAAATATTAGTAATAAGTGGGATTGACAGGAAAAATATTCATAATATAAGAGACGAGAGTAAAGACAACGGGGATATAATAACTAATAAAAATAAAATAAAAAATGAGGAAAATAATAAAAATACCAATAGATATAGAACTAAAAAAAAATAAAAAACAAATAGAGTTAAAAGTATGCACGTGGAACATCAGAGCCATGTTAATACCGGGTAAAATGATAGAGATTGGGGACGAACTAAAAAAATACAAAATAGACATAGCGGCCTTACAGGAGGTAAGATGGAAAGGGCAAGGGGTGGTTTTAGTTTTTATTATTCAGGGAATAAAAACCAAGGACAATATGGGGAAGGCTTCATAATAAGGGGTAATTTACGAAATCTTATATTAGAATTCAGACCAATAAGTGAACGACTAGTATACCTGAGAGTACAATCAAAACCAATGAATATATCGATAATAAATGCATACGCACCAACTGAAAGTGCAGATAAGGAGGAGAAAGATAATATGCATGAAAAGATTGAGGAAGAAATGGAAAAAATACCAAAAGATGACACAACACTTTTGATTGGCGACTTCAACGCACAAATAGAAAAAGAGGATTACTTGGGAAAAGTGGCAGGAACATACACGATTCATGAGAAAACAAACAATAATAGACAACGCCTATGTAATCTGGCAGCAAGGATGAATTTGATAATAAGTAGCACTAAATTTTCCCACCCAAGAAAACACATCGTCGGATAATAAATATAGTACACAAATAGACCATGTGCTTATTAATAGAAGAAAGCAGTCGTCTATCAAAGATGTACGAACATACAAAGGGGCAAATGCCGACTCGGATCATTACATGGTAGCGGCCACAATCAAACAAAAAATATAAACGTTACAAAAACAAAACGAATTAAATGGAACCTCGAAAAACTTAGCAATGAAAACATAAGCGAATACGAGAAGCATGTGGAAAATATATTGATAGAATGTGAAGAAACGGAGAATGTGGAATTAGAATGGTATAATATCAGAAAATGTTTACTGAGCTCAGCGGAAAGTCAATTGGGAAGAGAAAAAAAAACGGAATAAACAAGCAATGGTATGATGAAAAGTGTCGAGAAATTGTGAAAGCAAAAGGAAATGCTAGAATAAAATGGATAAGTACAAACAACTCAGAAGATAAAGAGGAATATGAGGGAATAAGGAAAAATTGCAACAAATTGATAAGAAAAGATAAAAGAGAATGGATGGATGACTGAATAAGAAAAATAGAAAATGAAAAAACTAACAAAAATACCAAAGCCAAAAAATAAATGAACAAAATAAGACATATAAAGGTAAAATTAAAGGTATAAGAAATAAAAACAGCGAGGTGATACAAGAAGAAGCTCGGTATAAGCAAATCTGGAAAGAGTATTTCGAGGAACTGCTAACTGAGGTAGTCTCAGATAATACAACAGAGAAAGAAAGCGAAGAGGAAAAAGAAGAGAATATAACACAGGAACCAACAAAAAATGAAGTAAAAGAAGTAAGAATGGGAAAGCAGCGGGCAAAGACGAAATAAACATGGAATTCATTAAGTATGTAGGGGAGGAGCTGTACGAAATATTATAGCGGCTAATAAAGAAAATATGGAGAGAAGAATGGGAAGTTGGGCAAATTGTCACAATACACAAAAAAGGGGATCAGCAGGAGTGCAAAAACTATAGGGGTATAACTCTCTTAAATGTAGCATACAAAATACTGTCAGCAATAATTCAAAGTCGCCTAGCTGGAAACTTAATAACAACGAGATCTTCACATGGAATTTGGTAGATTGTTAGATAATCGGCATAAAAAAGTAAAGTTAGGTTAATGCATTTATTACTTCATTTAATTTTTAATCCTTAATATTTATTGGATAGGGAACATTTTAAATCAAAAATTACTCTTGGAGTGATTGCATTTTCCCTCTTCCCAATTTTACATTTTTTTATTTTGTTGGAACCTTAATATACATTATGCTTAAATCCGCATTTGTATAAAAAAATCTTGTTCCTCAAAGAAAACTCTATAATTTGAAGTAGCAATAAGAAATTGTCGAAACTTTGTGAAATCACCTAACAAGAAAGTAACTTTCCCAAGTTTTCCACTTGTTAAACCAGAATGAAATCTCATTCACCCAATACATTAATTTTTAACCGCACCTTTGAGGCCGTTTCTCATTACTTTTCTCACAAAATAAGTCGGTTAGTCTTTTTCATTCACGGTTCATTCTAACCAAGAACCACGTTTTCTATAGCGAAGTCTACAAAGAGACATAAAAAGTTTTTTTAAAGTAACTCATGATTTGTTTAAGCAGACAAGTTTTAATTTGAGAAAATGCGTGAACAATAATCAGCACAAAGAAAAAAATTATGTTTTTATATCTACCTTCATGGGTAGGCTAATCCTAAGATTCAGGAAAAATTTTAAATAAAACATTTCTGTTTTAATATAAGTGATTTTATTCATTTTAAAAAGATTCGCCTTTTACTTCTATCAACTTTTGCATTAGACGAAACAGTCTCCAAAACACTTCTTCACTCAGATAAAGTACCTCGAAAAAAAAACGACTTAAAAAGTTTTTTTTGCACAGTTTTAATGGTTTTAATGGAATTTTTGAAGAGTGTTATGTACAGAGCAAAATCAAAACAAAAAATGTGAATATCGATGTTTCAGTTCTCCGTATTTACAATATATAGTGAATTGCAAGTGATTGAAGATAAAATTTGATTTCTTTGTTCAACAAATACTAAAGCAAATGTATCATTCTTGTACAAAGCGCGCATCCGTCCGGGATCCAATTGGACCCGGATCTGCGTCATGACCACGGAAAGTGTTGAAGTTAAATTTGTTTGGTAAAATATGAATGAGTATGTGCCACAAACCTAACCTAACCTAACCTCCACAAGAATGGGATGGAAATTTGAAGTCAGGAAGGAACGCTGGTATATTACAGCGACGAACTCAAAACTGACCGATGAATAGGAGAGTCCATGGTGTTTCACCCAGGTGCAGTACTCACGAATCCTTGAGGAAAATCTGTATTTCAGGCGGAAATCTAAGCTATCGTCACGTGTCTGCAAAGAAATATTGAAAAGGGGTAAAGAAGCCAAAGTATCCTTATACTATCTGACAGTCAGACAGGTCCTCAGCATGCCCACAGATCAGGTCCAGACTGGTCTTGGACTGCCTACAAAAACTTCAAACCATGGCCAACCACAATAAGGTAACGCTTAAGTGGGTTCCGGGACTTAAGGGTACAGTAGGCAATGAAATATCAGGAAAAAAGTAAGGGAATTCACTGGTCCCGAACAAGGATTCGGTATATAAAAAACTAGAGACTGGAGCCCCTTGCTTATGCAGGATTACAGCAAACTCCTAGTCGAAAAACCTTTGGAGTCGCTGAGCAACGAAATACTTAACCTTGGCAGGGGTCACATGGAAAAAGTGACAGGATTAATCACCGGTCCCTGCACCCTAAACTAAGGAAGCATATATATATATATATATATATATATATATATATATATATAGAGAGAGAGAGAGAGGGAAGTTCGAAAGGGCTATTTTTTGGGGATGGAAGTTTTTTGGTAGATTAGATTTTGGTGATATTTTGTCACTGATATAGGAAATTATCCTTTGCAAGGGGGGGTTTGGGGGAGAGAAGAAGGTCGTGACCCTCTAGGTCCACCGCTGTATTCTATATTTTTTTATGTGTGGTGGCGGAAAGGTGGAGAACGTGCTTTAAGTTTAATTTTGTTTGGTTAGGACAGGGGGAAAACAGTTCCCTTCTTTTTTTTAATAGTTTTTTAATCATAGGCCATTTGGCTATCAGAGTTTTGAAGAAACTAGGATAGGTTACAGGGAAACCACATAAAAACCTGTAACACCGGGATACCATGGGCTTATATAGGGAGAAACCTATTTGTTGGTTGTGCATGGAAGAGGAATAAACAGGCACACAGATTTTCTTCGAATGCGAAGCACTAACTCATTGGAGATATGAACTCATGGGACTAGAGAGCTCGAGGAAGGTTTTCTCCAAGAAGCATTTAGTGAAAAGACTGTTGAGGACAACTAGCCGCTTCACATCAACAGTACAACTAAGAGTACGAAAAGCCTTGAGACTGAGGTGTCGACTGAACGTGCTGTAATAATCGATCAATTTCCTCTATTGGCTTCTACACCATAAGAATTTGAAAAGATTCAACATTTTCACAATATACTTTTTTAATGTTTGGCACACATTGTCTCAATTTATTGTTTGTCTTGAGCTATTGTATTAATTTTATTCTGTAATTCTATCAAAATTGTATTATTGGTTTCTTCTCGTTCTGTTCTATCAATGTTATAATTGAATCTGTTTCCAATTAATTCCACTATTTAATGACAAAATTATGAAAATTATAAAAGGATATTGATAATTATTTCAATATTGACATTACATCATCAGAATGACAAAAGTTGAATTTGATGTGATGCCTACCTGATGTTTAATATTTTGGCTATACCAAATGATATGTCACTACCGAAATAATTTAATTGGTTTAAATCTTCATTATTATTTTTGAACCAATGTTCAACTTTATACCTTCACCCGTTTGATAAAGCTACTGTGTTAGCGAAACACGTCGCAAGTTTAAGTTGCTCATAGGTTCAAAAATGATAATGAAGATTTAAACCAATTAAATTATTTTATTTCATCGTGCTAGTCAATTGCTCATGTAAAAGGAGGTAATGTAAATTTTACACTACAGTTTTCAATTTCACTTCATCTTAAAAGTACTTTCATAGCAATTTCATCTCAAAACTCTTACTGAAATTTCAAGTATTGACGCGTCATTCCGCTCAGTGGAACAAAATATATTTATATAAAACTCTAGTAAACTCAGTTGTCGAGATCCATAATACCGCAGAAATAAAAATGCAAAAATAATTTACATTAAGATACGCTCCAATAGATAACCATAAAATCCCAAGAAAAATGTATCATAAAATGAGGGATAATCTCTAGTGGTATTAAGTTTCCCAGTTCTTAGTCACCCGGTTAAAATTCAGAAGGAGGTTCATTTTTTTATTACAGCAGATTGTAAGTAATATTATGCAAAATGGAAAATATTATTATTTAGGTGACATATACATGCCTACATACAACTTCCATAAACAAAGACACAAATCACTACAACAAGATAATAAAGGAGTACCAGTGATTTCTTCAACCTACATTTCTCATGTCAATATGTTTCACCAAAGTAACATTAAATACCGGAACTTCAACTACGTTGTATAACAGGCCTACTGGCAAGCCCCTGTGCTCTGAATAATCTTACATTAAAAGTTCTGATGTTACGTCTTTATGTGGAAGATGAAGAAACAGCGGAACATATATTTTGTGCCGCAGTAGGGCCCAAATCTGATATTTGGTAGGGTCTCTCCCTCACCCACATATCGAAAATATTATTCACCAAACAAACTAATCGGAAGCTGAATTTGTTTGGTGAAGTATAAGAAGGTGTGAGCCGCAATAGACATACAAACATATCCTACCTAACCAGTAAATATTCAATTTTAAGTCATACATGATGAAACTTTGAGTTTCAAGCAGATAACAAACAACTCAAAATGAATAGAGGTAAACCGATCGATCATTAATCATACTAGATGAATAATAACACAGTCTGTTTTGTGAACAATCAACTGCAGTATAATTCCGTAGAGCAATTCTTAAGAAATCTAGATGGTATAAGCTCAATTAATTCCTAATTTTCCGTGTTTTTCATTTCTGCAATTGAGAAAGATTAATTCGACTTCTGTCACGACAATTAATGTTCCATTACATGAAGCGCAAACATTTTATATTACAATGACTTTATGTACTTACCTGCATAGCAGATACTCTTTCTCTCACGGCCTGGATAAAATCGTCGTGTCCAGCTATTAGACTTGTTACGACCGAAAATTGGTGCCATTTGTACCTGAAAAAATATATATTGGAGTATAACTGATAACGTTTAGGAGAGCTCGTACACCAACTTCAAATGAAACAGATTATATAATTATATATGCTTGAACTTCACTTAAGTCACCAAGAAGTGGATTTTTTTAACGAGTTATTTTTTTGGCAAGTTCATTTTTATTTTTCTCCGTAATGTATTTTATTTTACCACTAGGTTTTATATAACTCGTTGCTTACTTTCCGACCCTTTCTATTACCGCACTGTTTTTTCCGTTATTACCGTTATAATATATTTTAGTATAAATCCGAGGTACGCAAATCCGAATTCTACCATAATATACGATTTGTTAATTTCCGATATTTAATTTTCCAACTGAAAGGACGTCCGGTATATACACTATTTCAATTAAAACCGAAAGCCGTCCGGTATATGTAAAATTTTTGTTGTAAGTAAATAAATTTTGCGTTCAATTCCCTCACCACGACTAAGGTCCAAAAGTGTAGGTAGGAATTTGGATATAAATTGGTGAACATTTGATAGGACAGAGTTTCGTCAACTGCTCTCGACTTTATGCCGTTGTGAAAAGAAATTAGTGATTGAAAAAATTTGTGTATTCCGGAGTTGAGGCTTTATTTAAAAAGGTAAATTATTTTCCAAATAAACTGTATATTCGAAACTTTCCGTACCGCCGCTTAATACTGAATTGTTAGATGTATTCTTTTGAAAAATTTTCCGGCCGGTTTTCTCTTTTGTTGTTGAGTTGAATTTTGTTATCTGTTTCTTTTGTATAGCAATAAAGATTTGCTTTAGAATTTTATTACCGCGTGGAATATATTAATTAACTGATATGGATTATTAGTTGATTCTCTAGTGATTTTATACTTTTGGGTTTCAGCAGTTTTCATATTTAATTGATACTCATGTAGATTATAATATTTTAATTTTATTCTAGTCCTTATATTTTTACTCGGTGCGTCGATAACTAGGTACCTTTTAACCCATTTTGGAAATGGTAGTTCATCGTAGTAATTCCCCGTGTTTCATTTGAATCCAAAGGGTTTCTCAAACTTGGAAGAGGCTTAGCCATAACTTGTTTGATTACCCGGCAGATTTAAATTCTTTCACTGTCTCGTGGACCAATTTTTTTATTGTCTCAATATTCGTTTCTCGTGTTGCCTTTGAATCCAAAGGGTTTATCGAAATTGGAAGAGGCTTAGCCACAACTTGTTCGATTACCCGAGAGATTTGAACCGTATTTGATAACCTGACCGTTACGTCCATCAAAGTACCAAGGATATGGTATAGACAGCTTATTTTCTTTTCCCTGTTATTTTGCTTGTCACTGTTGAATTATCCGTAAAGTAGACCACAGAGTATTAATAGACTAAACGTTTTTTTTATTATTTTGTGGTATACCGACTTATTGTGTGATCGTATACACTAAACCGTAGGTAATATACAACTCGGCTGAATCCCTGTTTCCTTCATTAACTTATAAATTGGAGGATCCATATTTGGCTCGTCCGTGATGTAATTAGGTATATAAAGTGAATTCAACAAGACCCCTGGAATTTTCCGTAACCTCCATCTAAGGCTATCTGGAACTCTTGACGCTAAGGGTCAAGGGGCCATGGAGCAAACCAGAGTTTTAAACCCAATTTTGCATCAAGGATGTCCATAGTGACGTGTTCGTGTGGCAAGAGCCACGTGTAAGAAGGAAGGCACGTTACATTTTGTCAAAATACTAATTTAGACTACATGAAGTATCATTAGATATTATAATTCTAGAAGTTTTGTTATCCCAAATTTGAATTAAAGTCACATTGGAGAACAGAATGTGCTTTGTATTGATTTGCAATACAACAAAACTCTGCAAACCATTGCTAAGAAAAATCAAAAATCAAATGAATGAAAAATCGATATCAATTTTCTTGAAATATTGATTTAATTACTGCAAGGGTGCATTTAGTGAGGGTTTATAAAATTCAAAATTCCCATATTCCAAATATTTTGTGGAGTAGTGGAAAATAAATGAGTTTATAGTCTCCAGATATGAATCTGGGGATTATAAACGTAAAATTTAATAGCCCATAAAAATTAGTGTCTCTTAAAATATGAAATGTGCTGTTGAAGCTGAGTAATTTGGATTTGAAACATGGGCGGCATAGTAAAAAATGCTAGTAGTTGAGAAAGTTCAAAATATCATAACAAAAATAATGGTTTCTAACCCAAAAATTAAGTGATTGAACCGGAAAAAATATCATTTCATTGTTGAAACGCATAGAAACATTATTTCATCATTTTCAGGACAATTGGCAAAAATTAAAAGTCAAAAACACAAACGAAACAATGTGGTCGATATATGACAGTTATATGTAACAAATTCAAATAAATCATGTTTGAGCATTATGTTTTTATTTGAACCAGTCAGTAAGGTCCTTTGGTTTCGTTTCTGGGTGTGGTCTGTTCAAAACCGTGCACTGCGACAATAATGTCTATTGTGCCTCAATCCATCAATTCAGGTTAGAATACCCCTTCAAGTTCAATTTTCACGAGGAAGCTGATGATCTGTAAAGGGCTTAGTCAACCTTTATTCTCAGGTTTCACAAAGGCAGCTAGTACAATTTGTAGTCTGACTTTTGCAGCAGCCACACAGTAGCACAGAATGTGCTTCTCTGATTCATCTTCTTCTAGGCATAGACGACACTCGGTGTTTCCGACCAGCCCTATTATACCCGAATGATAGTTTAGCCAGAAGTATCCAGTAAAGAATACGGTCATATACCTGATCTCCTCCCTATTCATGTCCAGCAATGTTTCTGCTTTCAGTTTCGAAGGTCCTTCGATGAAATCCCTGGCTTGCCTTAAGTCTGGTATCTCATTCCAGTAGACCATCTAATTTAAGATAGTCCTCTTCATCAAATTTGGAGGAACTAGGACCAGTCCAGTATTTTAGCAGTTTTAAATTACAAATGCTGGGGCATTTTACTGTTAATGCAGACTGGCTGTCAGGAAATATTTTCATGTGTTCCAGCGTCCGACCAACGCACAGATTATTGGTGAAACCTTCCGCTTGAAAGATTGTTACATGCTGTCCAAGACTCTTAACCAGTACAGTCTTTAGTTAGCTACACTAGGCGAAGGATACAACTTATGTCCACCACAAGTAGGAAGGATTGATTCTTCTCCCATTTTTTCACAACTGGAACAATATACTTGAAGGTCAGTAGCTGGAAATTTTCAGTAGGCATGTGATCCTAAGGCATGACCAAGTGCACCGTGGCATCTAGCTCACCTCGCAGTAGGGTTGTTACATTTAACAAGATTGTAAGATATTAATTAGATCTTAATAAAAAAAGTTTGTTTATTTTGTGAAGTAGGTACTCACCTCTCCAGGATGCTCAGCATAGCAGCAGTCTGATGTTCCAGCGATGGTGCTAATTGTAACATTAGGGAAGATTGTTGAGATGCTCTTCGCTCTAAACCAGAATTATCAGCGTTCCATGCGATCACTGGAATTCCAAGGTAACCTGCTAATTGCAAGAAATATTGCGCCGAAGCGGTACTGCGTCCGTATTGCTCGTAGTTCATCAGATAAAGAATAGCAGAGACGTTATAAGAGAGAAATTCTTTGCAGAGAGACTTGAGAATTGCTGGAAAATAAAAAAAACCTGTTTTATTCTATGTGGGCGTTTTCTATGAACTATATGGTTAATGTTATGTTATGGTTAATTTTCTGGGATTTATATTTATTAAAACATCATAAATGCACACGTGTAAATATTAAATTTAATTAAATTGCGATTCGGAGCAATAATCAAGTATTGTTGAAAAATTTATAATATACCTTTTAATCATAGCAATAATTTATACTTAATATTTTCACTGCAGACTTGCCTAGATTTGGGAAGTGACAAAATAGAAAATCCCTTAAAAATGAAGAATTAATGGTCTTGGGGATATATTTTTTTTTTTTTTGGCTTGGTCACTCAGCCACTTGGGGATATTATCAAATAACAAATTACTTTGGATCTGTCACATATAGATAAAAAAAAAGTGCGAAAAGGGGTGCTCCACAGTGTGTCAAAAAATTGGCGATCAGATAGATTAATATCTACCTACAGCTTCTGCTTACGTTTGATTCTGGACAATAAATGTACTTTGTACAATTTTTTGTAAAAATCAAATTTGACGACCATCGATAGAAATAAGTCTCATAAAATTGGTTTGGTTCTATGACATCATCACACAATTATCCAGTATTGGCATAAATGCGGAGCCTCTGCTGATGATCCGAGGACAATTTTTGGTTGAAAAGCAGTTGATCAAATATCGATCATTCAACTCGTCCATCGTCTTGAAAATCTGAGATAAATATCCATATATCCATCTAGCAAACAGAGCGAGCCAAACAACGATAGATGCGTGATTGAAGTATGATCACCATGTTCCTTTGCATCTATTGGCTGAAATAAATATGCCTCCCTATGCTGGCCAATCGGATTTAACTGCAATCGGCCGGCAGAATTCATTGCCTTTGGTACAGAGACGAAGAGATCACATGCACTATGCATGATACTGTTTTGGAACATTCCGTTGCTTGGATGGACAGAGTATAGCAACCTTTCTTCCCCTTGCTGGAGATTAAAATTTTTCTCCACCATTATCAGATGCCTTTTCAAGTACTTGCTCAGATATAAATCTCATTTGAAACCAATATTTTTTCCCATTAACAATATATACAAAGTTCGAATGTTACATTTTTTTTAATTTGTATACAGGGCTAACATTATTTAGGTTCAACGCTATAGACTCGGGACACCCTCTATAATTACATAATATTGTTAAATAAATAAAATATTAGAATTTATTCAGTTTTCCACTTTGTAACCGTTAATTTCTTGTAGTTCTGTAGACATATTTAATAGCTAATAAATCTCTAATGGATCACATATTCTGTTTTAGACAAGCGATCAAAGATGTAGAGAGCATTATATATTTATAAATTGCAAAGCAGCATATGATATGTGCAATTCTAGAGATTAGTTTACATAACTAGCTCACAAAAGATTGGAATGTGCTGCAAGTCAGTCAATCAAAGACGCTGCAGGTTTATAATTGTTCAAGATAGGGAGATGTATCTTATACATGCATATTCAACTTTAACTAAAAAAAAAACCAAGAAACATATTTAATAGAAGCATATTAATTGCATTCTTCTTAATCTTATCATGCCGTCTTATTATAGGCGATCCCTTCTTCCCTATCTTTTGCAACGTGAAATATTTGTTCACCACCGAGATTGGTCCAGTATCTGATATTATTTAGCCAAGATTTCTTTTTTCTTCCTATATCTTCTCTGTCCTCTATCCTTCCCTGTATCATTACGTGTAATAGGGAGTATTTGTCTTAACCAAGTATATGCCCCAGATTTGACGTCCTCCTTATTTTAACAATTCTCATCAGTTTACAATTGTGTCAAATCCGTCTTAATACTTCTTCAGTTGTGACTTCAGCAGTTCAAGACACTTTAAGTATACGTCTGGCTTATGAGCAGGGGCATGGAGCTAGCACCAGAAAAGAGTGAGGTGAGGAGGAGAGAAGCTGGGCTTCTTTTGAGGGGAACGACCCCCAAACGAACACAGGAAATAACCAAAACAAAATGGAGGAGGTTAAAAGTCAATGGCCTGTCTCATCGGCCTTGAAAGGTCAACAGAGGTCTTCAACCTTTTGAAGAAGGGGTCAAGGTCAGTGGTTAGCTGAATGCTTGGAGAATCAAGACATCTTTGGCTTTTGTTAAAGTCTAAGAGACCTAAGGTTAACATAAGAACCAGTTATCCAGTGTCAACAATAATGAACCCATTCATAATGTAAATAGTTTCTATTATGATATTATATTAATGTAACAATTAAATTCTTTATGCATCCAAGCCACAGTTGTTTATTGATTATCTAATGTATTTCTTATATTTCAGGGTGAACCGGTGAACCGTAACAGTGTCCAGGTATGTAAGAGAAGTGATGGGGACGAAGGATAAACAAGAGAGACGGAATGAGAAGATGAAGAGATAATACTTCCGTTTTTGATGGTATACCTCTAGAGGTGGTTCCAAAAACAAAAAGTGGAAATGAGAGGACTAGGGTGGTTTCCAAGTAGGATTGTCACTCGGCTGGGGAGAATCCCACACTTCCGGGAAAAGGTAGAATTAGTACCCGGTGCCTGTGAGCAGGTTTCCTGTAAAGCCACATTTAAAAATTCTCTGGACTTTTTGTGGATTGATTCCATCTTGAGTTAATTGGTAGTTATTCAACCCTCTCCAGCTAATTCGCGACGCGACTATTAGGTGGACTCGGAAGGCTATTTTACTCAAAATTTTTGTTGGAACCTTTCTGCAATCCTATTAAATTTTTATCTAGCTGTAAACAGAAATTATTGATGATTAATAAATGAACGTATACGCTGTTGAATAACTTTCAATAATATTTTTAATGTGGTTTCAAGTCCATTTGATAGGCACTGCTAAGGAATATTCTTCTTAGATAAAGGAAATAAGACTGATTTTAACCATTCACCTGGTATTTGATCCTCGTTGTATATTTTGTCGAATTATTTCGCTGAATATTTTATATTTTCATCGTCCAACATTTTTATTACATCGACTGAAATTTCATAGTGCCTGGAGCTCTACTACTTTTTAATTGCCAGCTTCACTTCTAATTATAGTATTGTCGTCAGTTGGTACTGGTTAATTAATTCTTTCCCTATCATCTGGAAATTATTATTTTATCTATTTCTCCCATGTTTTCAGTTTCTCATGGATTCTTTAAGTGTCGTGTTTTCTACTCAACTCTTCTACTTCTTAACGGCGTTGTTTGACGTCCCTAATCATGTAGTCTACCCGTTTTTTAATTCCGTTTCAGTTTTTTATAATTTCGTATCATCGCATTCACCGCATTGTAATTATCTATGATGCTGGAAGCGAACGAAAGAGATCGAAGATAAAGACTCGTTCAAACTACTCGGAATTTTTTGAGACTCCTTTAAATGTTCTCGGCTCATTTCAAGTAATTTTGTTCAGGAACTGTCATCTTTAGACGACTTAATTGATCGTATAACCGTACAAAAGGTATAAAAATCCCAGAGACGATTTTTTTTCGATTTAAAAAAAATCAATCACATCTTCTATCAACTTTGGGTCTCAAGGATAAACTGGGACTAGTAGCATAGGGCATCTAATCTCCAGCTAAAATAAATCGAAAAGAGAATGTAATGAAAAAGTAAATTGGTTTACAATGCCCTAATCTCATTTAAGTAAACTTTACCCGTTTATTGCTGCTTCTGCTACGTAGAAATATCGTTAACGGATAAAATAGAGTTTTCTGACAAATGACAATTCTTTTGTTGTGAAATACGACTTTCGGGTTCATAGCAATTTATTCAATAAAATGACAGTTTCTCTTCAAATGAAATATGGCTTCTACAATGGCTTTATACATATACGAGGATATAGAACAATAATTTCATTTCTACTTTTTCTTTTCAATATATTTTAAGGATCTAGGACTATTCACCGCATCGAAAATTTATCGAGAAAGGATCAATTATGAGTGGAAAATGAATTAACCCATTGCAATTGCAGTCCTAGCTTAAAGTTTGTATCAAAATATCTGATGGCAGAACAATAACAGTCAATCATAAGCCTTGAATACATTTTGAGTTCATGGTGTTTTATTGGTTGTTAGCTCATTTGACAGTGTATTTTTTCATCAAAATCACCATCCAACAAAAACAACATTACACAATTATTCCATTTTTTCTGTCACTCACCAAAAACCAAATTATTGTCCAGTATGTTTCCAGCGAGATATGAAAATAAAAGTGAGTTCATCTTGGTTGTAAGTGGAAACTAATCTACTCAATCTTACTCTCAAAACGCGTTGAAATGCGAACAGCTTCACTTCGTGCAAGTCAAATGAAGCCACTTATTGTCTAGCCTAAAACGAGGCGTATTGAGTTAAGCTCTTTTACTCCAGAGCACAAGACGTGCTAAGCTGCGTAATATTCTGATTATATTCCTCTTTACAACGATATCAACATTCCAAACATATCCATGAAATCGATTTCAGTTTGAATAGTAAGCCTGTCGTTTGCAGAGAAGAACATACATCGCATCGAGTGACGAATAATGAATGTCGGGATATCGTGAGAAATTTTGAAATAAGTAAGTTCTACTAAATATATTTTTTCTACAGTCGCGCGTAAAATGACTAATTACTATATTCAAATGAAACCGTAAATTCGACAAATGCCGAGGATTGTTACTTTACGCTCTAGCGCAAAAAAGGAATTTTTTTTGCTCGCTTATTTAATCAAACCACGCCCTCCGAATTAACTCAATTGGTGAATATTTAACAATTTATCAGATTAAAAATCAAATAAAATTATATGAAGATTGTTAAAAATTTTGAAATATGGTCAAAAATGGTCAATAATTGTCAAAAATTGTTAAAAGTGTACAATTTTTATCAAAAACTGTCAAAAATGGTCGATAATTGTCAAAATTTTTGAAAAATGGTCAAAAATTTTCAAAAATTGTCAAAAATGGTCGATAATTGTCAAAAACTTTAAAAAAAATTTGAAAAATGGTCAAACATTTTCAAAAATTGCCAAAAATGGTCAATTGTCAAAAACTATCAAAAAGGGTCAAAAATTTTCAAAAACTGTGAAAAATGGACAATTATTGTCAAAATTGGTCAATAATTGTCAAAAATTGTTAAAATTTTGAAAAATGGTCGATAATTGTCAAAAACTATCAAAAATGGTAAATAATTTTGAAAAAGGGTCAAAAATTGTTAAAATTTTTGAAAAATTGTCAAAAATGGCCAATAATTCAAAATCAAAAACTATCAGAAATGGTCAAAAATGGACAATTATTGTTTAAAATTGTCAAAATTTTGAAAAATACTTAATGATTATCAAAAATTGTTTTGAAATATGGTCAATAATTGTCAAAAATGGTCAAAAATTTGGAAAAATGGTCCACAATTGTCAATAATTATCAAAAATGGTCAATAATTTTGAAAAATGGTCTAAAATTTTGAAAAATTGTCAATTATTTTTAAAAACTGTCAAAAATGGACAATTTTTCTCAAAATAGGTCAATAATTTTCAAAAATTGTTAAAATTTTGAAAAATGGTCGATAATTTTGAAATTTTTTGAAAAATTGTCAAAAATGGCCAATAATTGTAAAAAAAGGTCCAAAATGGTCAAAAATTGTCAAAAACTGCCAAAAATGGACAATTATTGTTAAAAATGGCCAAAATTTTGAAAAATGGTCTATAATTGTCAATAATTATTGAAAATGGTCAATAATTTTGAAAAATGGCCTGAAATTTTGAAAAATTGTCAAAAATGGTTAAAAATTGTCAATTATTAGTAAAAATGGACAATTATTGTCAAAAATGGTTAAAAATTTTCATCATTTTGAAAAATGGTCACTAATTTTGAAAAACAGTCAAAATGGTGAATAATTGTCAAAAATGGTTAATAATTGATAAAATTTTGAAAAATGGTACTATAAAAATCGATAACTAAAAATCGATTATAAGAAAATAGTAATCGATTTAAATAAAAATCGATTATTTTTTGAAATCCCTAGCACTCCTATTATAACCTAAGATAATATAAAAACTGTTTTAATTATTAAAAGGGCGACTGTAGAAAAAATTATGTGCTTTTTCGAGCGTAAAGTAAAATTACCGGCAATCTGTTACTTAACGCTCTGAATACACAAATGACTATTTTGTTTATGTTGTATAAATAACCGAAATAAAATTTTTTCCAGGTTGAAATTTGGAAGGATTTTGAGAATTAACGATAATAATCAAGGAAATTTAATGGTTGAAGAAGACAAAACTATGGAAAGATATTAAACACAGAAAATGGAAATGGGCAAATGATAAAGGAAATTAGGGCTGTAGTGTTGGGGATTAGGTGTGGATAGGCCTCTTTAATTGGTGGTATTGCTGGTCACTCGGGGGGTCATCTTACTTGAATAAAACTACTACTTCCGGCACTATGATAAGTTCTATTTATTATCATACTTTACTATTACACATTATAACTACTTAAGATTACTAAATCTATATAAGTATCTATCCATATAGCATACTTATAGTTTAACTGGATAACATAATGACTACAACTGAAGTAGAATGAATATTGATTACTTTCGATTACTGATTCTTTTTTTATTGTGTTGTCACCTGTATATTTATACTACAGTTCAAGTTCAGTTCCATGTTATTTACTAATTACTATTAAATATTTATTTACGTGAAGAACTTGACTCCGTACCTGTCGACCTCGCTATTTATATTTATGTAATATTCCAACGTTTAATGATTTATTGAAATTAGTTTCGAGGGAATCTATTTCTTATTTAATTTTATTATTATATTATTATATTAGGCCTAAAGGCATCACAGGGCTCGAAGTGTACAAAATGACGTAGAAGTATTGCCACCAACAGCAGATGAAACATCAATCGGCAAGTCCCTTGGAGAAACTGAAATAAATCAGAACTGATAAGTATGACGGAGGCTAATTGACAAAATACAATTTATCAATTAATAGCTGACATTTATAAAAACAAGAGTCAATACCAAAAGCAAGGAAAACTACGGGTAATGAAGAGGGATTTCATTATGGAATGCAGCGTGGTTTCAGAGTATCAAGATCAGTAATTGACCATATATTCACCCTAAAGCGAACACAAATTATGGGATACGAATACGATCTGCCAATATATAACATTTTCATTCAATTCCGAAAGCCTACGAGAATGTAGATAAAAATTACCTGTACAAGATTATAAACAATCCCAACATACCAAAAAAACTGATGAATGTTACTAAAATCTTGAAATCCCAGAAACGAAGATTAAAGTGAACGAAAAGATATCAACAGTTTGGAGACAAATGCTGAGCTAAAACGAGGAGACCCATTAACCACTATACCGTTCATAATACTAGAATAGATGGTCTAAAGAAGCTTGGGGACAATGGTCGTGTTTATCCCAACAAAGTTGATTAGGTGAAGATTTTCAGAGCGATCCATGCAAAGTTTCCATAGAGACGGCTCAGATAGCAATGATAGTTAATGAAAGGAAATCAAAGTTTATGGAAATGGCAACACCACAAAGAATATAGTTTTTATTGGAACCAAATGGACAAAGATCAATAGAGCAAAGCAACGTCTATCTAGGTAAAGTTATTAAGGAGGATGGCGATGAGGACATGAATGTAGAAATAAGGTTAACAAAGGGGAGTGAATGGACAGGTGTCCAAAATAAAATAAAAACTACGAAGAAAGTATCAGTGAAAACGAGGATGACCAAAAAAAAAAGAAAATGAAGACCTAAGAGGGGAAAGAGTACTGGACTGGAAGACGAGAGAAAGGAAAATGGAAATAAATTATCACCGAGCCATGGGTCATAAAGGCCCGACTGTAGAATCATGTATATTTTCTTCTTTCAGTATGAATAACAAGAAAAAACTTTTTTCCAGATAAAAATTCTGGATAATAAAAAAAATTATTTTTGACGATATATTCATATATGTATTATTTATTGCCCGAATATTATTATATCACAAAAATGTTAATTTGGCTCCGTTAAAATTCAGCCAATATCACACCAGGCAATATTTCTTCATTAACATAATTCGAAGAGCTACCTAACTTGTGCTTCTAAGGGCTGTAAAATATATCCAAAGGGGAAGTCGAACGATGCCTATAAAACTGAACATTTTTCACGCAAATGCCTAGTAATTCATGATAAAGCCGAAGCTTCCGCGAACTTATTTTAACAGCGAAAAATATTAGCTAAATATTGTATCAGACAGGAAAAAGGGTGAGTAGCAAAATGTATAGGGAAACTTTATCGGATATCCTTTGTAAACTGAAATTGGTTATGCTATAAAGCATTGGACAGGATAAGTGGAACACCTGAGTTATAGCTTTGATTAAAATCGGTTTGAACAGAAGCATTGTGAGATTTTATGGATTATTTATTAGGAAATTCAGTTTCATTGTCTTAAAAAGCAATAATTATTATTCGTAGCCATCACATAAGTCAATACAACATGCCCCTGCTGAGCTGATTCCAAAATTGTATTAGAATTTGATTCAATTTGTTACAGGGTGGACAAGAATAATTTGAAAGTTGTTTATGACAATTTATGATTTACGGAATAATTTGTGAAGAATAAACCTACACTATAACAAAAGTGAACCAAACAAAAAATGTTTAAATTGTTCTTGATTGACCACTAAGCAATTACTTACTTGGTGATAAATTCGTCTTCAAAATTTTGTAGCATATCGTGTGTTACGTTCGGCATTTCTTGTCTGATTCCAGTTTTTAGGTCATGGATATTGTCAGGTCTGTTAGTGTACATTCCAATTTTTATTATATTATATTCCCATAAAAAGAAGTTCGAGATTCGGGGTTTGAAGTGAGAGTTTATAGCGTCATATTCCACTGTTCTTGAGATCCATCCATTTGGAAATGCGCACTGCTTACAATGTGGCGGTGCGGCCTAAACTGTCGGCAATTTGTATATCCAAAAAATCCCCATGCAATAGTCATGTTGAATTTTAATAAAAAAATGACAAAAGTTTTTGCGAAATACAAAGTTTGCAGACCATGGAAAGTTAGTTTCTAGGGTACTAGAAGCCTTATGCTGTGATATGTTTTCGAAGATTCATTTTCATGATTCCAATCTAGAATTTTTCCCCATTACATAGATGCGGTAAGCGATGAACACGGAGAGATTCCATCAGGACATCATTGCGATGAAATAAGGATACCAAGAAAAATAGTCGTCGAGAATATTTCATAATAATTCAAAAACAAGTAGGCTGAGAGAGTGTCGACCGAATTGAAGATACAAATGAATAAACTCCTTTTAAAAACTTCATCGTACGACTATGATAAATGGAAATTGTTATAAATTAACCCCATTTAAAAATTTTATCGTACGGTCATGACATTTTTACAAATAAATTGATCTCTCATAAAAATTTAATTTCCCGCCCATGGTGGATTGAAATTTTTGCAGATAAATTAAGCTCTTTCAAAAAATTTATCGTAATACTATAGTAAATTCTTACATTGATATTGACACCCTTTAGAAATTAAATCGTATGTCTATCAAAAATCACACAACGCAGCTCTTCTCACTTCAATAAATCCCAATTTAAACAATTCCCAGCATACACAAACTGAACTTTCCAACTATCCTTACTAACCTTCTCGCCCTTGATGCACCAGTTTAGCTTCAATGTGAGACTTAACAAAGTGCAGCTTATTGCATTGCACCATGTTTGGCTTAGTAAAGCCACGCTTACGTACAATACCGTATGTCTGTACTTGAATATAATAGGAATGTTTATTTTTTATTAATTAGTCATATTTTCAGTTGGCAGTATATTACCCAATAAAGAAAAAAAAGAACCCAACGCAACTTCACTCACGGTGACAGATAACAAGATAACGGTGACAGGTGTCTGTTAAGCGATGTCGGTTACGCATCAACCCTACCAAAAACTGTTCACGGGACAAAAATTAATTCGATACAAAACTGAGTTATTTTTGTTTTTTCAGATGTAACTGAAGTATGAAAATGGTTTGTGTCGATTTGTTAAATCTGCTTTCTTTTAAGAATACAGTCCTTCAAAAAAATAATCTATCTACCTAAAAAAGCTTATTTGCGAAAAATCACACGGTCGGTAGGATTGCTCGAGAGTTTTGTGACCTTTTAGCCATTGAGTATTTTCATGAAAGACGCTGTTAATTTTATTCATATAAAGAAAGGTTAAAAGACGTGAAAACCTAACCTTAAACTTGACAAGTATGTATACAAAAGTTAGCTTAGTCTTTTCACGCGCTTAATCGACCTTCGGTTTGGAGGTTATAATTTGAAGATTCATAATTAGCTGGTTTGAGCTACCTGGAGTTTTAATTAAATATGCTCACAATATCTGGTTCCTAATATTCATGGATTCTGTAAGCTTCTCTTCTCCGCTGATGTAAAATCTCAATAAAAAGCCACCGTAAACATAACATAGCACTAATGACATAATTAATAATGATTCTTTATGACGTAGGTTAAAATTGCTCAGAATGTCATAAAAAGTATGTAATCATAAATTTCAGCGGAGTTAGAAATTTTTTAATCGGAATAACGCCTAGTATTTATAAAATTTCTGGATTATTGATCAATTTATGGAATTAATCACGTACCACTAAGCTTTATTTTCAATTTCAGGTTGAATTCCGTCATATATGTATATATTAGTCACCATTGTAGTTTTCTGCATTCTGAATTGATCACAAAATTTTGCGTCAAACCAAGCGTTTATATCGAGTAAATGATCCCTTTTATTTCGAACCATATACGGTCGATTAATAAAATATGTAATTTGAAAGAAACATCTGCTATTTTATGAATTTCAATATTGCTTTATGAACAAAACTAGGAACTTCACAAGTTTGTAGCACAAAATGTTCCACCTAGGAAAAATGAACTTATCCTAATCGTTTTTTGAACTGAACATTTCTAGATATGCATAGTGACTGTTGTGAGCGGCTTATGCCATTCAGTAAAAGGCCATCTTCTTCCCTTTTCGTAGAGTTGACGTTTAATGTTGACATGCGACAGAGTTACTGTTAATGAAAGTACTTATAAAGTGCTACACAATAATCTTTTAATTATTATTCGATCTAACCATCATAAAGTATATAACAGTGACAGTCACTAAAAATAACTGAAATAATTATTTCAAATAATTAGATAGTGTGATTATATTCATTTTAGTGAAAATATGAATACAAAAAATAACAACCGGTCATCTTAGTTTGAACACCGATCAGGACCCCAATTCTTGATCCTTCGCAACACTCAAAGTTACTCGCTTCCTAACGAATTCGTTAAAATACTATTCTTGAGCGCTCTCTCCTTTGCGCATTCGCTTGATAGTGTTCGTTATGCAGCGAGTACATTTTTGTACGTGATAACTGTAGAAACTATTTATATTTATACTGCAAGTGATAAGTGATACCACGCGCATAGTTAATACTATTTTTTATAGAAAAATTTCAAATTGTAATTGTGTTTGAGTAGGTAATTGAGGATGGAAGAACTTGTGAATTTAATGTTACTGGAAAATTTAGAGCTGCCGGCAATAGAAGTTCAAAATTTCCGGGTTTTGCGCAATCCTTCGAATCCTTTCAGGACAATGAATCATTTTCTCCGCAGCGAGATATTTGCCAATTCAGTCCAGTCTTCCACGGAATCTTCAAAGTTATTTGTGAATTTTCAATTTACCACCAATTATTTGATCCTTCCCTTGGAAATACTATAATATTATTTTTTTGCTTTTCCGAAGCTTTTCCTCCGCGTAATACATTATTTAGAATGGTTTGATCCATTTTGGACAACTCTTTTAAACAGACATACATAAAACATAACCATAAAATTGGAAAAATTTGACAGCGTCAAGAAGAACGAAAGCTTCATTTACGGTATTGCCAAACTTCTCATTTCGCTTAAGGACACCCTTTAACGAATCACCTCAAGAATTGCATAGTTGTAAAGTCTTCGCTAACTACTGCTCGTTATGCAGCGAATTCGCTCGATAGCGAGTGATGTCAAGAATTGGGCTCCAGAAGCGCGTGGCGTGTCGCTTTTTTGAATATCTTTTGGTGATTTTGTTCGTTTATGTGATACTTCCTCATTATAAACTAATTAGAATCTTAGTTTTGTAATACCAAAAGCACGACAAAAAACGTTAGCTATAGAACTACGTTTTATCAAGGCAAACAGTTCTAATTTACCAAGAATCGAGCTGTTAATAGACACTTAAGGCAGCACATTCGTGTAAACGTATTGAAACGACATATACACAATAGGTTTACGTATTTCATTGCATCTTAAAAATAGTTAAGGCAATTGACGCCGGGTTTGTAGTTTGTACATTTTGATCCATTGAGAGTTCACCAAACCCAACTTTATTCTCACAGATCCGCTCTCCGTTTATTTTTTTTTAAATAGGAATCTGCAATTTTTCCCATCTTTATTTGACTGTCGATGCTCGATGTGATTAGGGTGTGGCGACTGTACTGGCCACGATAGAAGTGTAATCATTATCAAGACAATTGTGCACTGTTGCCGCAGTAAGTGGCCTTGCATTATCCAAAATGTAACCAAAATAAGGACCTACAGCATTGGGACACGAAAGAACGACATATGCTTAGATACGGTCAATATATTGATATTGATTCCAAAACGGGAAGAGTTTGGTGATGGTAATTTATTCACATCACATCATAACATCATAACTTGTAGACCACCATATGCACGAACACCGAGTCTCTCTTGTCGACTTGATCCTCTCCAGACCCTCACTCTTGAATCAGGGTAGAGAAAGAACCTAGCGTCATCTGTGAATAAGACAGAGCTCCATTCTTGTAAGTCCCAGTGCCCATGTTGTTGTGTCCATCTTAATCTTAGTCTACAACTAACGTACAGCGTACATGAACGAACGTTATTGTCGCCAAGTCGTCAGTTATTGTTTTGTTCCCGTTAACCAACCACTGTTAAGTGCAGTTTACTATATTCTTGTGCAGTCTATTAGATATCCTGGTGCAGTGCTTATAACCCCAGATCACATCTTCTAGAGAAATACGTATGAATAATAGGATTTTATATAGTTATTAACGAGGTACCCAGTTTTAGTTTTGTGTGCCCCTTCGCTATACCTATAACCTGTAGCTTGAGCTGATAGAGAATCTTGAGCCATTCCTATTCTTCAGAAATAGTTGCTTTGTTGGAAAAAAATATATTAATGCATCCTGTTTTTAGAGCCAGAAGATAATGCAGAAGCCTGCCTTGGGGATTTGAAGTTTGACCATTTAACCCATGGAGACTAGATAAGGAGATCGAACTCATACGGAAAATTGCCATAACCTGTTCTCAAAATCGTCTACCTAGGTTAACCACATTAAATGATTATAAAATATTAACTTTATGTATAGGAGTTTTTTTAAGATATGCGCAGAGTTTCGAAGGTAGTTTCATTGATAACATAAGTGGATTAGAAACAGTAAGGATATTTTCACATAATTTACACTGTATTAATAGAAAAGAGGGGGCCAAAAATTTCATAAGTTTGTTCAAAACTTTAGTATTTTTTTAAAATTATTGAAGAGGTTTGTTGAATTTAATAAAAAACATACATTTCACAGACCCACATAATTAGTCTAAGCTAAAGCACCTGACCAAATATTCGATTTCTGAAAATATTACACAAAGCTTTTTCCAGAAAACCACATTTCCGCTCTGTAATGTTCTATTTTTCATTTTATTTACCCAAGGTCTATCGGAAATACGTGAATGATTTTAATTCGCGAGAGATTGATGCTTGAAATCCATTATGCAGTTCCGACACATGGTAAAATAAATCTTTTATTTTGTTTGTTATCAGACTATCATTTACAGTCAGTGGCTATACCAGAGTCCGCTAATAGTAAGTTACTTTTTAATAATTCACAGGACATAGTTGTGATAACTTTTGGTATTAGACATTGAATAACAATATGCATCTGATGAAATAAAACA
This sequence comes from Lochmaea crataegi, assembly GCA_947563755.1. Taxonomy (NCBI): domain Eukaryota; kingdom Metazoa; phylum Arthropoda; class Insecta; order Coleoptera; family Chrysomelidae; genus Lochmaea; species Lochmaea crataegi. Next base: position 76,427,294 of record OX387423.1, read on the forward strand.
AATTAATTTGTTTAAATCTTCATTATTTATTTTGAACTGACGTTCAAATTAAAATTAGTGACGCGTTTCGCTACACAGTAGCTTTTTCAAACTAGTGAAGCTACAATGAAAAACTTTTAATTTATATAGTGCCTTAATACGGATAATATAGAAAAAATAATTCATAAACACCCCCTTAGTAAAAAATTTATATACTGGCACCGTTATGTAGATGACATTTTAGCGAGCTTCACTGGCACTACTAGACAACTAGATAGCTTCATTACTTATATTAACTCAATTCATAGCAATATAAAATTTACCGTAGAACATGAAGAAAATAAGTCTATAAACTTTTTAGACCTTACAATTTCAAATATAAACAATAAACATGATTTTTCTATATTTCGCAAACCATCACATACAGACATTACAATTCATAATAGTTCGGTCCACCCATTTAGTCATAAATTAGCAGCTTTCAATAGTATGATTCACAGACTTTTAACAGTCCCATTAAACAATAATAATTTCAACAAAGAACTAAATATCATTAAACAAATAGCAGTTAATAATAATTACGATCCAAACTTAATTGACAATATCATAAATAAAAAGATAAAGAAACGCACTTTAGAACAAGTATATCCTTCAGATAAAAATAAAAATAATCAATTTAAAAGCTTAACATACTTTGGAACACCATCCTTAAAAATCAAATCATTTTTAGAATCTTTAAATATGAATATTTGCTTTAAAACTGACTACAATTTATCTAAATTCATTAAAAATAACAAATCTAAATCCTCAAAATTAAACAAGTCAGGTGTTTATAAATTAAAATGTGGTAACGACAACTGTGACAAAATGTATATCGGTAGAACTTTTAGGAACTTTAAAACTAGAATTTCAGAACACAAACGCAGCTATGACAATAACAAATTAGATTCCAACTATTCAAATCATCTATTAACAAACCAACACACTTTCGACTCAAATTTTGAAATTTTGCATGTAGAACCCAAATCCTTTAAATTAAATCTTTTAGAAGCCCTCGAGATTAACAAAAACAAATATTCCGGTAATCTGCTTAACGACCAAATAGATATCAATCATTCTCCGTTATTAAACCTTTTTACCTAGAAAATGTGATAGTTGTTGATCAATTTCCCAGGTACCTTTTTTCAATACCTTTGTATCTTTCTTAGAATCCCGTATTTAGACACTTTTTGTACTTATACCTATTTAAATATATTATAATACTTTTGTCAATATCTTAGAATTCCGTAATTAGGCACTTTTTGTACTTATCCCCATTTTTAATACTTTTGTCAATATCTTAGAATTCCGTATTAAGGCACTATATAAATTAAAAGTTTTTCATTGTAGCTTCACTAGTTTGAAAAAGCTACTGTGTAGCGAAACGCGTCACTAATTTTAATTTGAACGTCAGTTCAAAATAAATAATGAAGATTTAAACAAATTAATTTGTTTTATTTCATCAGTAGTATGGATCTTCATCAAGTAAAAGCCTCATCTATTCAACAATATGCATATTTGAAAACCTCTAGAAGCTCCTTATTAGCACTTTTAATTATATATGCCCACTAGGCATTGGTGAACATTCTTAGGTATTTATAACAACAACATCATTTGTATATTTGTTGATTTTAAAAATGCATATGAATTGAATGACATTAAATCTCTCTCCAAATTTCAAAAGAACAAGTTCTAAGCCTTAAAACTTAAGCATTGATTGAAAAAATATTACCGTTTATTGTCTAGCTTTGACCGATAACCTTGCAATTTTTACTGGAAAAAAAAACCAAATTGAGCTATAAAAAAAGATTGCAGCGAAAGTAGATCTATATATTTCATTTCAAGAAGCAGAATACACGAACAAATCATCTTAAATCAGCTACAAAATTCTCTTATTATGTAAAACTAAAAAGGATTTCCCATTCTGGAAACCTCGGTGAAATTGGGTTGCACTGTTTAAAGATAGTAAGAGTTCACAGTATTTGTACAAGATAGTTCCTTGAGTAATCCACCCCAGTCGTTCTATTCCCAAGAGTTTATATTTCCAGTAAGTCGCATTCGAGGATAATCTGTGGAGAAGTTTCCTCTTCTTCCATGTACAACCGAAATAGACTCGTCTCTGTATATGCCACTTGTATGCATATGCGCAAGACATGTAAAGTATTATTTGTACCTCTCGTGATACGGGGCCATGTGCGAATAATAATTATAAAACTACATATTAATAAAAAATACTTTTTCCGTATTTTCTTTGTTATAAATTGTGGCGGTCTAGTTAAATGACAGTCCCAGAAACTTCGTTAATTGCTATTTACACAATGTCGAGTAGAATAGTCGAGTAGAGCGTCCTCTATTTATTGGGCAAACACTAAAAGTTCAGCTCGGTAAATATACTACCAATTGAAATTATGCGAAGAAAAAAATAACGGTTACTATAAATTTCAATTCCAAAGCGAATTTGCGACAAAGCTTGAATTTATGCTATTCCATCTAGTCAATTAGTTATTTTGTAACTACAATACCGATAATTCTGTTTTGTATCATTGAAACAATGCAATTGTTAGACGTGTCACATTGTAAGGTTAGGTAAATTGTCTTAACCATAGAGGGTAACAAGGACAAAAGGATATTGTTTGATATTTACTATTAGAGTGAGAGAGGGGGGGAGAGAGGGAGAGAGATAAATATGCTTCATTGTCAAGTTAACAGAAATTTTATGGACAAAGCAATACAACATGAGATATAAAAAATAAGCAATTCACATCAAAATTAATATGAACAATGCCAACTATACTGTTGCATAGATAATGAGAAAAAAATAATACAAGGATTTAATATATATTAAAATACAACTATAGGTTCTATTCAGTTCTATTCAGTTGCCGAGCGGAAAGTTTTCAAATACTGAGGCAGAGGCTCTAGAGCATCTCGTCAGTGTGCACTTTCCAGGTTCGGTAAAGATAGAGTCAAGCTATGATAACGGGCCGGTTGCCACAACAAAGGCAACCAAAGAGTACTGGGAACCCACGAATAAGATATTCAGACCCCATCTCATCAGATGGTCTTTAAACTCATTTGACCCCGACAAAACTCCAGGACCAGATGGCATATTCCCCAAGCTTCTGCAAGAGGGACTAGATATCATAGTGGGTCCTTTAGCTCTGATACTTCGAGGCAGCCATGCTCTAGGGTATATACCAATTGCATGGAGAGAGTCAAAGGTGGTGTTTATTCCCAAAATTCCAGGAAAAGAATCGTACACCCAGGCTAAATCCTACCGACCAATCAGTCTGACATCACTCATGGTGAAAACCATGGAAAAAGTCTTGCAAATGTACTTACAAGAAGGAGCACTTAAGAGAATCCCTCTACATAGACTACAATGGGCTTATCAAGCAGGGAAATCAGCTGAAGCTACCCTGCCTAATTTGGTCTCAGGTCTCGAAAGGAGCCTGAATCATAAGTAAGTAGCCCTTGCAGCATTTCTAGACAACGAAGGTGCTTTTGACAACACATCGATGACATCAATCAACAAATCCCTTAAAAAAGATGGATTAACAGCACCACATGCAAATGGATAGGATCCATATTCGAGCATAGGAGAATAACAGCACATACGCATGATAAAACATACACCGTCAGGACAACTAAAGGATGTCCCCAAGGTGAAGTACTTTCACCACTTTTGTGGAACCTAGTTGTGGATGACTTGATCTGTAGATTGAATGATCAAGGCATATGGACGCAGGGCTTTGCGGACGACATAGACATTGTCACCAATAGAAAATTCTTGGAGGTGGTTATGAATGTCCTACAGGAAGCACTGCGCATTGTGGAGGAATGGTGCTTTAAAGAGGGCCTTTCAGTTAATCCAAAAAAAACCAAACTAGTTGCTTTCACGAATAGAAGAATTCTCCCGCATGGTAGAGTACTGTTGTTCGGAGAAGAACTAAAAATATCCAAAGAAGTTAACTATCTAGTAGTGACCCTTGATTCCAAACTGAATTGGAAGGCACACCTGGAAAAAATTACTACCAGGGCGACTAGGCTTTTCTGGCTCTACACAACTGTGATAAGCCCAACGATCACCTATGGAACAATAGTCTGGTGGAGGAGGACAGAAGTGTCCTCTGCAGTTAATTTATTAACTGAAATCCAAAGACAGTCCCTTGTTGGTATTAACGGGGCAATGAACAGCATAGGGACGGCATCATTGGAAGCCCTTACTGGACCTCCTCCTCTAGAACTTTTTATGAGGGCGGAGGCAATGATACCAATTCTTAGGCTGAAATCGGGAGTCCTATGGTCCCCGAACAATGTTCGAGAAGGACACACTGATACAACTGGGACATTACTAGACGAACCCATACTTCACGTGAGTTTTGATAGCATGACACCAGAGAATATATTCACTGAGCGAGTGAATTTCATCATCCCATCTAGAGAACAGTTGTTGCACTCAGGTAATTCTGGAGAAATCATCTGGTTCACCGATGGCTCCAAAACAAACCATGGCGCTGGGGCTGGTATAAAAGGACCTAGAAAGAGAAAGTTCTTTAGCCTTGGTCGATATACGACTGTGTTTCAAGCAGAGACAATTGCCGCTGTAGCCTATATTGATGAAAACATCAAAAGAGGATATACCGGAAAAAAATTGAAATATTCTCTGACAGCCAGGCTCTGCTTAAAGCTATCAGTAATCCAACAACTAGGTCTCGACTGGTGAAAATCTGCAAAGAATTCCTCAACAGGCTGGCAAGAGACAACAAAGTGACTCTAATATGGGTGCCGGCACATGAGGGGATTGCAGGTAATGAAATGGCGGACCAGTTAGCTAAAGAAGCCTTCATAGGTCCGGAACCGTTTTGTGGAATCACAAAAGATTGCATAAGAGGGGAACTCGGAAACTGGCTAGATAAATGGAGGTTGACACAAAGGCACCTTCATACAAAGTTTCCTGAACAAGGTAGACAAGGAACTCTCAACCAGGATACTGAAACTGGATAAGAGACATTTGAAGACAGTTACTGACCTGTTGACTGGACACTGTACCTTGAGGAAACATCTGTACAATATGGACAATGTTAGTGAACCTATGTGCAGAAAATGTGTACTTGATGATAAAACACCTACTCACATACTCTGCTTCAGCGAGAACTTACAAGAACTTAGACGGAAGCAGATTGGAGAGGAATTAATACAACCATCACAACTACTGAAAATCCATCCAGTCAAACTAGTGGCCTTTATAGAAGACACGAAGCTTCTGGAATGGAAGTAGATAACATGGGAAATGGTACAAAGATTCAGTTCAAGTGCCTGGGCTGATGAGCACAACCCAAATATATGAATGAATGAATGAACAACTATAGGACCCGACGGACGTCCTGTCCGAAGCCTGCTGTTTGGTTGGTTGGCATAATTTATTTCGAGTATTTTCCAATATTTCATTGAACCATTAGGTTTTTGGAGACGATCAATATCTGTCTTACTACACTTTCCATGTCTCTACTATTCAATTCCGAATTTTCAACGCCTCAAAAATGTGACGTCTTGCCAAGAACATATTATGTATTACGTATTTTGGGTCGAAAAGTCTGATAATGATGTTTACATTTTTATGGAATACACACCCTAATAATCCGAGTTTTCTTCCAATTTCCCAGGGAAGTAAACTTTTGTCGAGAATTTGACCCATTTTGTCAAATTTCAGTAGCTACCAAAAAACCTCCCAATACAAAATTTCAAGATCAAAAGTGTGTTTTTTCTAATTGTTTAAAAAAGTCTTTAACTTCTATCTTTAATAATTCGTATTTGAATAGCAATTAGGGGTCGGATTTTTTTTATTCTGCTCCACACTTTCAACTGTTTTTGTATATGGTTTATTTACGATAAAAAGACGATGACGTAATTTTTAGTTACTTTCAATTACAATTTATGCTTGATGGATGGGGCAATTTACAGTCTACGGGTTGGCAAAACTTCAAGACGTTGACCTTTTCCAAGTACGTGACGAATTTCTGTCACCGGACAACCTTCAAACTGAATTCCAATATAACCTCAAACCGAATAATATAACTCGATAATAAAACTCATAACAATTGCTTTTTTACACTTTTATTGTAGTATCCTACTAATGCACACTAGTACACAAATTTACCAAAACCAATTCACTTTTGTTCTCGATTTATATTTAAATGCTATTTCCATCCATCTTTCTCAAGGTTGTCCGTGATCAGCTGACAACATAGCGCGGGATGACGTCACTTGGAAACGCTCTATTGGTAAAGTTCCTCAGTTTAGTTTGAGATTTATTGACATTTGATCATCGTCTTAGTATTTACAAGTTTTTTTTTGCTTTTGAATTATTATCTTCATAACTAATTATTCGGACAAATCTGCAGTATGTAGTTAAACGAATTAAAATGTCCAAGCAGTTGAACTGTAATGCCAAAAGATGGTAACATCTTTGTTAAGTTATTTTGAACGAGAATGCCAAAGTGTAGGCAAACTTCTACCGCTCACTGCTTTAGGCTCTTTACATTCATTATTATTGATATTAATGTTATTTATTTAAATGTAGAAGATTCAATGTTCTTAATGCCAGGTTAGGATAATGAAACTTGATATATTTTTATATAGAATGATTGGTTACTGTGTCTTGTATCTTATTCTCATTATTCACATAAATAAATACTTATATTATATAAATCTGACACTATTATACAAGCCTTTTATTTTTTAATTAACATTACGAGGCAAAGACCAATAAAAAAGAAGAACTGCCAGATTAAATTTTCCATTTTTCTTAAAGTAGAGAAAACATCGTCACAAAATTTTGTTTTGGAACGTCATCGTCAATAAACCATACCTATTTGGTCGCTTCGATTCAATAGGTGTAAGTGGTACATTTTTTTCCAAGAAATGCATGTCATAAAAAGCTCCAACATTCCTCCTGTATAACTTTATCGATTATAAAATCAAAGAAAAAGATATTGTTTACTATTTGGGACATTCTTCCTCCAGTGAATGGTACAGAACTAGTATGGTATTGACGTTTTAGCAATTTGAAGGTTTTTAGAACTCGTTTTCAGCACAAAACATTCATAACTGAGGATTATTTTCAAAAACAAGAGGAAAAGATTGGTATTTTGGTTTGAAAAATGATGTTTATTTTTTGATGGACGAAATATCTTCCATAGAAATCCAATTTTCCAGAATTTTCCTCCAATTTTTAGGGCAAGTGAATTTTTTGGAAATCTGTTCCATTTTTTAGAATGGTCTTACCAAAAATCCCCCTATGCTAAATTTTATCAAAATCGGTCCATCCGCATAGAAGCAGTTAAGGGAGAACCGGCTACAGTGGCCACCTTTTGACATAAATAACTCTAGGTCAGTGTTTAATTGATATTTATCCTTCCAACTTTGTATAATCAAACAAAGGCTTGAGAGCGATAATATAGCCTATCAAAATTTTGGAAACATAACAAAAAAGTGACCAATGTACCCTCTACATAGGATAGAGTGGCCACCAATGGGGTATACAGCGGACACCACCTTTTTATTGCAAAAACTACACTTTTTATGCAGTATTTCTTTTATTAAACACAAAAAGAACAAATCTAACACAAGTTTCAGTTAATTTCTACTAACAAATCATAATAAACAATAAATCTGAACACAACTAAATCTTAATTTTAATCAAAAATTACAAATAAAAAACTAAAGAACGTTATATAAAGATAAATCAACAGATAATTGATACGAATGAGACATTCTTATTGTTCCACCCGTATTTGTTGGCTTAGGTAATGACAATGTCACTTTTTCGTATGCAGGATACATCAGGTACAACGGGAAAACTGAATCTTGAATTATTGTTCCTTAAAAAAGAAACACTGAATTCTTCATCTGAGTGAATTCTCCTTACTTGTCAAATATAATATTTATACGATTTTTTAGTAACAAATTTTACTAAAATAAAACTATTAATCTCAATGTCTCAAAGCTAACATCGTTTTCATCAAAGTCCTTTGTCAACGTAGAGGAAGCATATGAAACCTTGCCATCTTCGTCTGACGATTCTTCTTGGGATATTTCAATTTTTTTGTTCTTGGGAATCTTTGCATTAATGTCCTTATCCTGTAATACTTGTCTTTTCACAGTAGATTCTTTTTTAGGCTGCTTTAAAGACATTTCTTCTTGAAGCCTCTGGAACACTGGCGTATCTGTTAGAACATCTGTGCTCCTTTTATTTCTGGCCTTTCTCCGAGTGGTGTGCGTAGTTGATTTAGGATAAGGAATAACAGCTTCTGGTGAAAAATATAGTGTGGTTGGTCTAGGGCTTCTTATTTCGGAAGGACCTGCTATCTGTGGTTCAAATTGATCTTGAATTGATTCTGATGGATCTGCTCTCCGTAGGGTTGATTGATCTTGAGTAGAAGTCTCCGGTCTTGTCATATCTGATACATCTGTTATACTTGCTGGTAGAAATATAGAGTCGTCGAATATTTCATCATTGAATGGATATATGCCTGTACTTTTGAGAGCTGAGATGCAGTTTTTTGGAGAAAATGATTCTGGATATGCTTTGGACAGGATCTAAGATATGTCGTAAATTGTAATTCGACGCCCGGGATGATTTAGAAGCCATTTTTGGCACTCGTTATTGTAATGCCTCTTCAGTGGACCATACATACATTTATCGAGTGGTTGCAAGCGATGACTGGTGTGTGGGGGAAGAGTTAATAATATAACATTATTGTGTTTTGCACATCTAATAACATCAAGGCTTAAATGGGACTCGTGGTTGTCCATTATCAACAAGACTGGTGTATCACTTTTTGGTTTGGCATGAAATATGAAATGCTCCATCCAATCCTTGAATAGCTCACTTGTTATCCAACCGGTTTGTGAGGCGACGCCTTTGGTGCCCGGAGGAGCATTATTGGTCATGTGATGTTTAAATTTTTTTCGAGGGAAAATTAGCATGGGGGGAACACTATTTCCAAGAGTGTTGATAGCCCCTATCATGGTCACTAGTGTTCCTCTTTCAGCAGATGCTACCTGTCCCTCCTGTTTCTGCCCTTTCGTGGCTATAATTTTATTAGAACCTTGGACTGTTGTCAGGGACAAACCTATCACTATTACCTCATAAAGGAGTTCAGTGTGAACCCGATTGCAGCGCCACCTGCAGGGCCAATTGTGAATCTAAGCCATTCAGGGACTCACTCAAACACAAACACACACAGAAATAATGAATAAGATAGAGAATGGCAAAGCTGGAATGTACAAATTTGAATCATTTAATTTTCAGCCATTCTCCAATTTTCTATAATAGTCTCCAGAAAGTCTAAATTCGCACAAATACAAAATCTAATCAATCAACATTATCCCAGGTCACTCAAACCGATTTATCTAACATAAAGGAACTTGAATTGCCACTAGTGTTTACAGTATTGATCTTCAGTTTAACCAGATGCGTGGCAAACTAATTAATCAGATAAACGTCTCAATTAACGCTCTATAGCAACATAAATTACTTCGAAATAAATGGTGAGGATACTATTCAATCGGACTAAATTTTGAACTTTTTCATTCACGTACATATTTCAAATAATTTGAATAAATAAAACATATAACATATAAAAATGTTTCGTAACGCGGCTCTACCGTAAAACTTTGTGAGATCTAAAACCGTGACAATGCAATAGTATATTGTGCAACAAGTGAGAAAAGTACTTTCCCCACATGTTGCACACTATACTTTTTCCACAACTGCACAAATTTAAAGAATACAAGTACCTCAATATTTATTTTTAGTAAAACAAAAAGAAAAGGTGAGCGGTCGTCGGACCGCCGATAGAAGCTTGCTTCTTATGCACAATAGAATGACCATTTTTGACCATTTTTCAAAATTTTTGACAATTATTGACCATTTTTTCAAAATTTTTGACAATTTTTGACTATTTTTTTAAATTTTAACAATTATTGACCATGTTTGAAAATTATAGAACATTTTTCCAAATTTTAACAATTATTGACCATTTTTGACAATTTTTGACCATTTTTGACAGGTTCTGACAATTATATATTGACCATTTTTGACAATTTTTAAAAACTTTGACCATTTTTCAAAAATTTTGACAATTTTTTACAATTATTGACCATTTTTGACAGTTCCATTTTTTCAAAATTTTGACAATTTTTGACTATTTTTCCAAATTTTAACAATTATTGACCATTTTTTATAATTTTTGAACATTTTTGACAGGTTCTGATAATTATTGACCATTTTTGACAATTTTTCAAAAATGTTGACAATTTTTTCAAAATTTTTGACCAAATTTTCAAATTTTAACAATTACTGACCATTTTTGACAATTATTCATCAATTTTGACAATGTTTCATAAATGTTGATTAATTTAGAGAATTTTTCAAAAATGTTGACCATTTTAGACCATTTTTCCAAATTTTAACAATTATTGACCATTTTTGCCAATTTTTGAGCATTTTTGACAGGTTCTGACAATTATTTACCATTTTTGACATTTTTTTATAATTATTGGCAACTTTTTTCAAAATTTTAACAATTATTGACCATTTTTGACAGTTTCTGACAATTATTGACCATTCTTGACCACTTTCAAAAATTTTGACAATTTTTGATCATCATTCAAAATTTCAACAATTATTGACTATTTTTGACCATTTTTTGAAATATTTGACAATTTTTGACAGATTCTGACAATTATTAACCATTTTTGACAATTTTTCCAAATCTTCGACAATTTTTAACAATTATCGACCATTTTTGACAGTCTTTTATAATTATTGACCATTTTTTCAAAATTTTGACAGTTTTTGACAATTATTAACCATTTTTCCAAATTTTTGACAATTTTTGAAAATATTTGGCAATTATTAACCATTTTTTCAAAACTTTTACAGTTTTTGTCAATTATTGACCATTTTTCCAAATTTTTGACAATTTTTGAACATATTTCAAAATTTTTGACAATTTTTTTAAATTTTTAACATATTTTCGAATATAATCTGACAGTTTTGTGACAACTAAGTAGGTATTTGAAGATGACAGTAGCCTACTAAGTTTTTGTCGATTTTATTTGATTCTCCATATAAATATATGTGGCGTGTGCAAAGTGCCGTGAGAAATATTATTTCTCACATTATGAGCAATAATTTGGTTTTGAAATTAAGTAAGCTATCAGAAATACGTCACTTTTCATAGCAGTTGTAGAAAAATGCTATTTCTGAAACCAGTCGAATAGCATATATTATATTTCTGTTGTGGAATTTGTTAACTATTGATTTTTTTAACTACTTATTGATTTTCTTTGAAAAATGAAAAGTTCCACGTTGTTATGTCTGAAACAATTAATTCAGGTTTCCAAATCGAAATATTCTTAATTGCTGAATCCCGCAAAAACTGCGTGTTCATTCCCTTCACTAGGAAAAAATGCTCGAGCAATAAAACTGCCTTCAAACAACTGCGTTTTAGATGAGGTCAGGTATCTGGAAATTATTCTGGACGCAAAACTAACCTGACATTCCCATCTGCTCTACAAAATAAACAAAGAGAAAATGGCTGCGAAACGGGCGATATGTAACATCTGAAGACTAGATTCACGAAACTTACACTGAGATGGTTATCTACAGTGCCTTAGTCTGATGGCCGAAAACAAATCAAAGGAAAGTTGAACTGGAGTTATCAAAACTGTAGAATCTCGCTTGTCTAAGCATAACGGTGCGATGAGAAGCTGGCATTGGAAACCATACTCAATTTTACGCCGAAGAAGTCCGTTTTTGATAGCTGTGCACAATGAGATAAATGATTTCGGATTTCGGAACAGATAACAGTCGCTGGAAGCCAAATCTGGTAAGTATGGTGGTATATCAGAGCATATCAGTTCAAATTTAGCTGAAACAAGTTCGTGCTCGAATAAACCGTTAAATAAAAAAAGGTCCGGTCCTGTCCTATTCCTTCATCATCTTGGGTTCATATTGATGTTATGTTGGGTTATTATTCCTGGAGGAAAGGAAACAAATCGCTCAAACAACAAAAAAGTTATTTCGAATTAAAAATTGTACTCCTTTATTTCGGACAACAGTGTATATATTATTTCGTTAATAATAACTCGATATTGTTAAAGAAATAAAACAAGCTTATGGACATAAAGCCGTTAAGCCACTAGGATTTATCTGAAAACAAAAATTGTTACAAAAAAACTTTTTCTAAACAGCTCAGCTATAAAGACAGGCTTAACTCTTAAACTTGAAGGGTAAAATGAAGGGGTATTACCGTGTCGAGCGATTTCGTAGGTCAATGTTTTAGATACCTCGTGAATGCCCCCATCAAAACCCTTGGGGGATGAATAAAACTACGGATCTTGTACGTGTCTACGATAACAAATCTAATGAAAACCTTTTGTGAAGGTCTCTTGTCGAACAATTGTGTGTGGTACAATTAAGTTTTGCTTTGTCGATAACGATGAATTGTTGTTTTAAGAGCTGGATGTTTTTTGGTGAGAGTCAAGTGGATTTGATCATTTATACCTTGTTGTTAGTGAGAGTTTAAATTAAGGGTGTCACATGTCAAAGAAATAAAATTTCAATGGGAGACCTCCGTCCAAATTGCCAACCGAAAAATTTTGGAATTTTCTACCAGTGGGGAAAGGAAATTTAGAACGACTTTGTCATGTTAAGGTTTGAATTATTTATAAATACTCGTAAACTAAGCCTCGGCTCTTCAAACCAGATAATTGTTCCAAATATCGATATTTGTAAAGATCATGTTTGATTGACTGGAATTGACGTTTGAGCTTCTGATTTCACGTCATTTTATACAACATGGAGATAAAGAGATCGGACTCCATGTATTCCAATTTCTGGTCATGGTAGATGGCGCCAGGCTGAATCCAATAGACCATTCCAGAACACTTGACTTTGACAGGTCTGCCATATTGTGCTGGAGGGCAACCGAGTCTATTAGTTGGAGTTGAACCTTGTGTGTTTGGGTTTTTATGAATAAAAATTGGCTTGTACAGTAACTAACCTTCGATAAAATGTCGAGAACAGACACCCCAAGTTTGAAGTTATCATTCACAGAGGGGGCCCCATTTTGAAGCACTAACTTCGCTCAGAGAGATCACCTCGCTTCGTTAAAGCAGCCGGAAGTCGGAAAAAAGATACCTTATATCTTTCTCCCTACATTCCACCCTTACAACAACACTAAAAAACAATGGCATTTTAGAAACCTTTAAGAACGAATTGTTAATTAAAGTCTAACTATTATCCGTTGTTTACCAGTAAACAATGAAAACTAAATAGAATGTGTGCTCTCCAGTACAATATGGCCGACCTGTCAGTGACGTCATTCTGGAATGGTCTTTACCAAAAACATCCGACTGCAGAACAATAACAGCCAATCATAAGCCTTGTATACACTTTCAGTTCATGGTGTTTTATTGGTTGTTAGCTCATTTGACAATATGAGAAATAAGTGAGGTTAGGAAACAAACATGATATGATAGAAAACCATTAGTAAAAGTGAATTACATTTTTACGCCGAACATTTATACCTCAACAAGGACCTCCCAGGGCTCCCCACTGTACCATTTGCTCTACAATCTATTTGTACTGTTACAATTATGATTTAGCAACAGAACATTGAAATTTATAAACATACCCACATATTGCAGTATGTAGATGACATCGCTTTGATCAGTCATAATAATGGTAGCAAAATTACAGTAAATGAGCTACAAAAACTTATAACAGAATAGTGAAATAGTTCAACAGGTGTAGGATGAAGCCCAGAGCCTTAAAACTCAGTGCCTAATCTTCAATGAGTTTAATAACAGGGTGGCCGGACGAAAACGAAACAGAGCCATTATCAGGAACTGCGTCAACGATTTGAAAACGTTCGTCAGAATTTAGACCAACATTTTCCACGGCACTGGATTGGGAGAAGAGGTGGCATTGAATCGCCTCCATGGTCACCCTCGACTTTTTTGTGGGGATACCTCAAAAGTAAAATCTACAAAACACAACCAGCCTCTTAAGAAGATTTGCGTCAAAGAACTGTCCAGGAGTGCCATCGAATCACTCCGGAAATTCTTCGGAATGTGCGGAAACGTTTCGAACAAAATCTTTATTATTGTATGGACGTAGCTGGTCATCAATTTGAGCATTTAATTTAACTAAGAAGTAAGTAAACAACTAAACATAATTCAAACATTAAAATGTAATGTATCAAAAAGTGTTGTGAACGAATTTTAAAATTTAAAGACTGTTTTAAAGAGAATTAAAAGGGATTTAAAATGATGCCTTACTCTACCCCTAACGTCATTTAAATATTTTGAGATAATGCTTACACCCGCTAGGGGGTGAAAGTAGGGAAGTCAAAAATACCGGAAAAAAGTGTCCCTCTTTGATAAAAAATCGACGGATCTCGACGTTAACGCAGTTCCTGATAATGGCGCTGTTTCGTTTTCGTCTAACCACCCTGTATATTTTTAATCAATTGGCACAACTTACAGATGACATAAGTTCATGCACAGGTCTTCAATATTAAATTTATTTAAATAATTCCTAACTATGGTTTTCTCAAATTAAATTCAATTCACGTCTTCGCTTTAAATAATTAAATCGCTTTAAATAATTTAATAATTTTGAGGACAGGTTTCGTCAATTTTTCCGTATGACTTCGATCTCCTTAACTAGTCTCCATGGTATAAAAGATCTGGCGCAATTGACATTATTGCCGTAAGATTATAGGAATCTTCTCATCGACTGTTAACGAAGATCAAAGCTGTTAGAGCCTACACGACAGGCTCTCAAGGTGGCGCCACCCATAAATACGCCATAAAAAACGCAACGGGTCAAATGCCTATCTACAAGTAGTAGGTTATCTTTGTTTGCAACACCACTGTCTGTTGAATCAATCAAAACCTTTTATTTCTAGAAATTCTCTCGACAGAAATAAGCTCATGGTCAATCAAAGTTTGAGTTCTCCATTTGTATATTTCCAAGCTGTAATTTATATGCTGAAATGATTTTCTATTAATATTTTCAGGACGTTTTGTTTTTCAAAAACTAATCAAAATGAATAGTCTAAGATCTTAGAATTATTTGCTGGCACTTTTTGATTGGCACCTTGTTAAAAGTGTATTCCCTATTCATATAAATATGTGAAAAATTGAGTTCAATCAACCACATGAAGAACGTACTGATTTTGCAGCCGGATCCCATACTAAGAAGTATCTTCTGAATTTCCCATTTGGTTTTACGATTACTTGGTTCAGTCAGATAATTTTCAACTCTCTCAAGTATAATCAGTGTATTGAGTGGTTGTGGGTGATTTTATTGAGTCTGACCTCATGTCCAGTATATACTCGATTGCCGCTATGGACTTCAGAAAACCACTTAAATTTATTATTGGAGTTTGCTCTGATTTCAACTAACTTACTAATGGAATTAATAGTGAGGGGTCGTTATATGCAGAATTACGGGAACTTTGAGGTTACATGTGTGTCTATTTACGACGAGCTGCATAAAGTATAAAGAAAGTTGAGATTGAAATTAATTGAAGAAAAAGCTCGTTCGAAGAGAAGTTTTGTTGATAAACCCAAAAAAAAGTTAAAAAATCTACTGATTCAAATTTTATGAGGTGAAAATCATCTCAATCGTTCTTTGTTTTTATTTTTATTGAGTTTTGTAAAAATTATTGGGAGTGGTTTCTCGGATTTTCAGAAGGTTTCCTGTATCTTATGAACGTTTGAATCTTAAGTAGAGTATTTGAGCTGCAAGTGGAACATTCAGAATATTGGTTTTTCGGGAAATTTCCCAATTTGTAGTTTGTTTCCTGCTGAAAAGGCTCGTATGCTGTTTGACAGTCCACTCCTGAGCTAAGTATCTCAGATGTTCGCCGCTTGTTCACGGAAGGAATATTGTGATCTTTTATTGCTACGTTTTCCGTCTCAGAGATGTTTTTTTTGCGCACTAACCACTTCGTTTGAGTTACATGTGTTACCAAAATTTTAAATCCTTAATTTTTATCGATTTCGCTCAGCCTTTGGACGATTTAAAAATTTTGAATGAATTCTTTTTTCATCTGCCACCATGAAGGCAACAATCCTATATATTTTTAAATTCATTACACGCTTTATATTAGCTTCACTTATATGTTTGTTTGTAGCGCAACCTTTACACTCGATTTTCACGCACTTTATAAACGCTCAGAATAATTCATGACAATACAATATAGTGGTAAAAATATGGTGTTCCATTAAAAAAACATGGCTTTGATCTGGCATCGAGTTGTGGAACCCCCGTAACATTCTAATTAAATTATAAATATGAAGCGTAAAGCTATCTACAATTTTTATATATTACTTTTTTTGGTAGGAGCTTTATCACACAAATCAATCACCCTGTATATTGAATTATAAAAAAAATTGAGATTTGTAAAACTACCTCAACCCAAACGAATGAATGATTGAGAGCTATGAAATTCTCTTTAGACTGGCTACACTGTTGTAAGCAATACAACATAAGAGTCTTGCAAAAAACGAAACTTGCCACACAACACTGCGTTAGTACATTTTTAACGCGGAGCACAATTATATTTGTTCAAGTTTGGATCATCAAATGAAATAGTCACAGCCGGCAACGAGGAAGCTTTTGTAATATTCATGAACTTGACAAACAAAATCATTATTATTTTTTCCAATAATTATGAGATAAAAGTTTAGGCAATCCAGTACTAAAAATTAAATAAATGGTAGTTTGAAATAAACAAAAAAAAAACAAAAAAAAAACAAAAAAAAACACACCTTATAGTGAATCGAACTAAAAAGTAAAAAATAAATTGTACTTAATAAAATTAAAAAACGCTCTATAGGTGATGGAACTAAAAAGTAAAAAATAATTCTTAATTTAAGAATAAAATTATTAACGTGAACATTTTTTGCTCTAGTAAATATCCAATGAAATCAGTTAATTTGAGGCCATTTGATTGAACACAACCAATCAGAACAACAACATCACTTGTGGACCGGTTTCGGCGTTTTTGCGCCTCATCAGCACAAGGTAGATGCTATTCGTCCAGAAGCTCTGAGAGCATAATCCTGGACTAGAGACTACGTTGATACCACACCAATACATTAGCCTTAGTTAAGGAAATGTTAAGAGTGCGATATCAGCGACATCTCTACATCTAATCACAAACCAAAATTCTATATCGACAAAAAACCATCTCGGTTTTGTAGGTATTTACTTAATTATAGTTACCTGTAAATAATTGTCATACTAGTAAAGCGTGATTTATAGACGTCAAAAAATAATAGTTCAATACTATTAAACGCTTTACATAATTAGATGAATTAATTTCCAAAGAGCAGACCGTCCACTAAGAAGCAACAACTACTTCTCGGGCTATATGTCCCGACAGACATTGAATTACACTTCTAAAGTAAACGGGGTTGGTATATCTGTTAAGATAGAACCAACCATTCTGGTTTACGATTAGAAGGAATAACAATGAATAACAATAATAATGTTGTTCTGATTGGTTGTGTTCAATCAAATGACCTCAAATTAACCGATTTCATTGGATATCTACTAGAATCTACGTTGCCATGGATACATTTCGATTTCTTCGATTTTGACGTTTCAAGATATTCAATATTTCAAAATGTCACGATTTTGTTATAATACTGACGAGAATATTAATGAAATTATAGAAGCAAATATACTCTGTATTTTTTCTATAATTAGCAAAGAATTTTGTATTCGAATAACCCTCAAACATTGATAAATGCTCAAAAATTTTATAACCACTTTCTCAAGCTTGTCGCTTATTGGCAACAGACCTCCGCCAAGTTTTATTTAGTTTTTTTCTTAACTATAATTTATTATGTGGTGAACACTTATCTTGTTCTGCAGCTGGCAAGTTCAAGAACAAGGTTCAGTTTTCCGCCAGTTGTACGTCTAATTTTGTATCTGTGTTCAAGTTGTTCCATTCCGTTTTGTTTTGTTCCTGCTTGAGCTGTATTAGCCTTTGTGTAGCTGAGTTAGCACTGCTGGAGTTACCACCGCCATCTTAACCCTTAAAGATAAGTTCCTTCGACTTGCGTGTGTAGGTTTTGAATTTGGCGTGTTGAATATAGCTTTTTCATTATACCTCACCGAAAACGCTATCTTAACATGCCTATTAAGAGTACCGAAAATGACCTTTTCCCGTGCGAGCGCACGGGAAAAAGTTTTCTCCACGATCATCACAGAATTTGACAATTCTGAAATCAAATTTGATTACAGAATGCTGGCATTCTCTCTCTTGAGATTGAAGAAATATTCTACAACACCTCTGCCCCCATGCAATTTAAATGTATTTACATTCTCTCTCTTGTGATAGAATAATATTCTCACACTGGTTAGCAATAATAGCATTAGCCTTGACGCAGTTGATTGTCATCGTAGTGTCAAAACTTGAGTAAGTGTCAAAATTATTGCTGTCACGTAACCGTAACCTAACCCAACCACGCAATTGTTGAAAATACCTCCAATAATGCACCAGTTTTTTCATTCGAGTACTGTACAAATATAACAATTAATACAGAGTAGAATGTTTATTGGATTATTGAGTGTTTACCTAATATAATAATTGTGATTGAGTTCTGTAATATAAATTATCTTTTTTTCATTTCTATTTAAAAATATATATTTAAAATCTTTGATCGAGGAGAAAGTATAGTCTGCTACTCGGTTAGAATGAAAATTCGTGATGCTCGTGGTTCATCACGCTCGCCTTCGGCTCGCGCTCGGAACTTTCCACTCGCATCGAATTTTCATTCTAACCTTGTTACAGAATATACTATTCCTGTGCGTTAAGATGCTTTATTGTTCAGTTCCCTTGGCAACACTAAACAACAATTGTATTATGACAGCAGATGTCAGTGTTTTGAATTATAGTCTAGTGTAGTAAATACTTACTAGTTTTTGGTTTCCGATAGGTATAATGAAAAGTATCGTTCATTACTCATCCATAAATGCTTTTCCCTCATACATTATGTTCATAATCCGTCTCTTCACATAAACGGTACCACCAAGAGCACAAAAAACCCAAAGGCTGAGGTGCCGAGAAATGGAAATCTTTGAATGGATGGTGTATTATAGTAGCTTAACGTTAATTTTCCAGAAGGTTTTTCGAGCTTTCCATCTTTTGGTTTTCTTTTTATTGTTTTGTGTAGAAGCTGGTAGTATCTAATTTAATATCAATTGTACATTCTATGATAGTGGATCGTGGATCGTTTAATTGGTGTTGAATGCCACTTCTTCAGTAGTTAGAATACTCTAGCCAGAGACTTGCATTGATACACCCTAGGATTTAGTTGGCTTTCCTCCAGTACCTTTTTTTTATTACTGTCTGACCTATAGACCAAAACTCTAGCCCAGTTCCAGATAACCCAGAATGTTCTTATTTGGCATCCAGATAGGTAGTTGGGTGAAGACAGAGTAATAAACAGAAACTAGTAAATTTTTATCATTTTATTATAATTTTTCAATTCATTGATTCTATTAGGAACAATTACTTATAATGCTTGTAATGTAACAATCAGCAATTAAAATTGATGACAGCCGGTCTTTATGTGGATTTTAAGGTCTTCACGTGAATATATAACGAGTGGAATACCACCCTTAATTTTTTTTAATCCAAACCTTTCAGTTAGTACTTGTAACTAATAAGAGTATAGTCGACTTTCGTATTTATTACGTTATTAACTGGGATTTAGTATTAATAATTATTTCAATATTTAGTGCACATCAATAGTGTAAGATCATTACTTATAAATAATTAAATAATAGGTATTTCGGACGATAATTCGTATATTGGAACTAGCCAAGTCAGACCTTAGGCTTCAATATTGTTGCGAGGCCACCAACTCAAAGCCGACCCTGTCTCTCGGATAGTGAATGAAAGAGTGAAGATAAATAGAGTAATATTCAAGTGGTAAAAATAAATTAGAACTGTTATACCGAGTGTAAATAAATTAGTAGACATTAAGTAAAGTGTGTATATAAATTAGGATTAATACAGTGTGTAGGTAAGTGTTTCTGTAATTAAATCAATAGTAATTAGCCATATTAGTGTGTATAATTTTATCTCATACGTGAAACCCATTTAAATAAATAAACAATATATTATCCTAAGTTATAAGAAGAAATGACATTTTAAGTTGTTATAAAATATTTTACGTTGTTTTAAATAAATTTCAGGGCTGACCATTGAACTTGGCACCCATTTAGATCTCACTTCTTTTGTCGTTGAAGACAACAACCAAGGCATATATATCATAATATTGAACTTGGCTTTCATTTCACATTTATGTTTGTGATGAGATACTTGTTTATCAGTTTATCAGTGAATTCGTTCAGAATACATTTGTAGATTTCAATAGAACTTTATTTGAAATAATTTCCCAAATGTTGATAGAAACGTTCACTATCACAGTACAACTAGAATTAGATTATTAAATAGAGCAAATTTCTTATTTACACCTGAAGTCACTAGTAACAATCGACGTTGACGAAGGTTTACTGGTATATAGCGCTAAACCGCTGCTTTTGCTACACAAACTACAAATTGATTAAATGAACTTCGCACTTTCAAGTTGGCTTTGTCCTGTAAATATTGTTGCACACAATCCATTGTGAATACGAACCTCGGAACAATGTTATTTATGCAACTACCCAACTTCCATGCTAACTAGAGTTAATTAAGACCCTTCGTTTATAATACCTGTATTCGGATACAGACTAATCAATTCGAGTTTTGGGTTCTCCCTTAATATTTTTTGTTTTTCAGTCTAATTAAAGGTATTGGAATATTTCAAATTGTGCATTTCAGGAATAATGTGGTGTTTACCCAGATCAAATTGATTTAATCATAAACTTAATTAATGTTTTTCTTATAACATATAAAAGTATAATTTGGTTTGGCATCATAATTGTTATATTAGCTTTATTATCAGTGATAGTTTCGAAGAAGAAGACTTCTTAGATACAGCATCCTTCCGAAAGGTCTAAAGCAGCTGAGTTCATTCTGTACTTTTGGCATCACTCGAAGTCCTCTTTTATGATTGTAAATATTTTTAGCTTTCAGTGCATGATTTACTAAAAAAAAAAAGATGGAATGCCACCGTAAACATAAGCGAAAGTGGGTTTCGGATGCAAAACGGTAGCTGACGTTTATTTTGGAATAATGGTTGGATCTGGGATCAATGAGGGGAAGTATCCCATGAAACAATAGCAGAAATATATAGGACGTAGTACCACTTCAAACTAACCCAACCATGGCATGGCACAGAAAGGATTATTGTGGGTGATTCTTGGTTTTCTTCTGTAAAAACCGCTGCAAGTTGAACTCCTCCAGTCTCTGAAGAAGATGACTTGGATATCGAAGCAAGCGTTAGATAGTGAAAAGTGTTAGTATTGGTGTAGTGGTCGTGTAAACTGTATCAAGTATCGCCAACGGTTCCAGAATTGGTAGAAACACGTTCTGAAAACACCTGAAATTTCATCTACAAGCTTTCCACAGGAGTAGTAATTGATAGAATACAGAGTGAAATTAGAACCATATGTTATTGAGTATCAAAAAATCATGTGATATAAACCATGGACCTCAACACGTCCTCAACACTAGCTCTGTGGTACTAACTGAAAAAAAAAGACACATGACAAAAAAAGCTAGAGATTAAGATGGAGACTATATCCATGATTAATAATTACAATATACCATCACATTTCCGATGTGTTAAGTTTTAGCAGTTACTTTGCTTGGAACCGTTTTATGTTGAAAGGTTATGGCAAAACTATTAAAAATCATGAAATAGAAAACATATCCTCTAAAAATGATAAAAAGACCGGTTTATAGCATAATTCTCTGTTTATTTTTGGAATTATCGGTAAAAAAATCGCATTCTTCCCTCTCATTACACAATCGTTTTCGTTATACAATTAACCAAGTGTGATAGATCGGCAGCAGTGTACCTATATGCTCCCTAAATATCGAATTATGGTGATACGACAGAAGTGCAAAATAATTCAGTTTGGAAACGGGTAATATAATAAAAATTGATGTTCACTGTAAACGGTAAATGGCATGTAGCAGTGAGCGTCTCGACCCTAAACCGACAACGCCAAACGGTAAACCATGATGTCTGCTGGTAAATATATGAAAATGGGAACGGAAAATATATTTTGTGGAAATTACATTCAGTGGCGTAGCTCAAGGTATTATGTACAAGAAAAAAAATTTACCTAAGATAGATAAATAATTTTCTGGATTAGATTGAACATTCATACAGGCTAGGTATTAATTGGGATTTGCGCATACAGTAAATAGTCCGGTCAATCTTGACATTCGAAGGTACATAAATTCATAACAAGCTGAAAGTGAGTAAAATTGTTCAAAACATAATTGAAAACAACATTTTAAAGTTCCCCATCGTTCCGGTACATGGAAAAAAATTGACTCGAGGTCAAAGGTAAACAAAATGGGTTTCTCGCGATTCTCTTCCAAACGGCAAGTTTTATCGCAAAATTATCCTGGAAAAAAATTATAGATCCTAAAATTATCTATAAAAAAGGTATCCATAATTTTTTCCTAAAAGTCACCGTTTCTGAGATTTAACGATTCAGAAAGTTGTAAGCGTTATATGCACGCGAAAAACACAGAAGTCTGCTATTTACGATTGTTTTGAAAATGTGGTTCAGGTTTCCTAAATATTCCTATATTTTAACTTGTAATTGTACAGTTTGAGATTTCGTATCACATCACTCACATCATTCACTTTTAAGACTTTAATGGCTTTGTTTGAGTGATTGGTCAATCTTGAAATGGGTACCACATGTAAAAAGGTTTTAAGGGCTCAAGGACAAGCAATGGTTAAATCAGGATGACTTTTTTCTTAGCGGTCTAAGAGGCAACATCAAATTTTTCATTTTTATTACGAGTAAGTGCTCTCGTCACGGATTTTATTTATTTTACTATTTCTAAGTTAAGAAATTAAAGGAAACATGCACATAACGGGTTATGTGTAGTTTGAGGTTATTTATAAGTATCTTGTACATATTGTTCTGGTTTTTTTCTTTATAAAGTTTATGTAAAATAAAGAACTATAGACTAAACAAAATACAATAATACTTTATTTCTGCTATAAGTCCTACAGCTTATAATACTGAGCAGTTCGAGGTGATATGTGTCATAATTCATTCGGTAATTTGGCACAAAGGTAAATATTGATAATATTAACAACGCTAATGCGACATTCTTCATTGATGGAGGTACTTACTACACCGTGTTGTGTGGGATAGCGAAGAAACATTCAACGTTGTTTTTGATAAATACGTTCAGTGTGTACGTCGACATTTTGGTCCCGGAGTTACTGTCGTATTTGATAGCTATAATGATTTCACGACAAATATTAAAGCAGCAGAACAACGTCGTCGAACTTTAGCAACATCTTCATCTTCCGATATTTTATTTGATGACAGTTCCTACCAGTCGACAGAAATTGCTTGCAAATACTCACAACAACTCTCTGTTCATTTCAATGTTGAAAGAATAGTTTACTGCTGAAAATATATTGGTTGAAGAAGCTAATAACGTCGCCGATGTACTGATTATTTAAATAACAATAGAGCAATTTAATTTGACAAATACAACTATTGCTGTTGGTGAAGATGTAGACTTACTCGTATTACTCACTGCTCGAATTCCAGCTGAAAAAACTATTCTCTTCTTAAAACCAGGAAAAGCTCAAAATCTATCGGAAGTATATTCATCAAAAAGTTTATCGACTTTTGCAAATTGTCAAAATCATATACTATGTTTACACGCAATAACTGGTTGTGATACGACATTTTACAGAAGGGGTAAAACAACAGTCTTTAAAATGTTTGAAAAGCAAGATTTAGTTCAATGTGCTGAAGTTTTTCAAAAAAGTAAATCAACTCCACAAGAAGTTATCACCAACGGAATTCTTTGTATGTACGGAGCTCCTAAAAAAACTACCTGCTTAGATAATTATCGATATGCATGTTTTGTTAAAAACACTCGGAATAAAAAACAACTGCAATTAGCTTATCTTCCTCCAACCTCAGATTCTGCTCATCAACATCTTTTTGGGGTATATTATCAAGTTCAAGTGTGGCTTGGTTATCAGCTAGACCCAACAGATTGGGGTTGGAAGTTGGTCGATAATACATTAGAACCAATTCAGACTTTGCTCCAACCTGCGCCGGAAAAACTGCTGAACACAATTTTTTGCAACTGTAAAAAGGCTAAATGTGGATGCAAAAAAGTTGGACTGTTTTGTTCTCTAGCATGCACGAATTGTCAAGGCCGGTCGTGTTCTAATGTTGAATCACCAACAGTAGAGGATTCGTTTGATACTGACGAACAGACATGCGATACATCGCTATTGACGCAATTCACTTACACCCAGGATGAAGAAGAAGAAGAAGAAAAGAAGAAGATTAACAAAAAGAAGTAATTGAAGGTTATGAATCGGACGAATAAAATTATTTACTGCTTTTTAATTTCCATCGCTTTTAACAATTCCAACCAACCCTTGCGAATATCTGTTATTATGCAATAGTTTCCAATTAAACAAAATCACAACAGTTCCGCATACAACTTTCTTACTTATTATTAACAAATCTATATGTTTTAATGATAATTAGAACAAAATTTAAAAAATTGACAAATATTTTAACCAAATGGTAGTTTTCCTGCCTTAACCTGTAATTATGAACTATTGCTTATTCTATTAATTTCTGAATCTTAACCTTATTGAAAAAAGGAGAGGACAGGTCCGTATTTAGGACCTGATGGTGGTGGAGAAGCTGTTCAAAGAAAATATGCACAGTGATTGCCTGGCCAACGGTTACCTAGTGACAGCTGTAGCACAAAATGAAGGTAAATAAATGAAAACGGAGAGTGTCCTGGACCCATTCGAAAAAATTAGTAGGAGAATCACTCAAGCCAGTATGTTACACATCCTACTGTTTGGCAGATATGAAAAAAAAAATCTGGTTCCGAACGAGAGCCTACAAGCTGGAGATAAAATTGCTCGGTATCCAGAGACGGTGTTAATAATTTAAGGAATTCCATTTTTTGGGCCGAACAAAATCCGTTCGCTATTTTACAAATAAGTTCACAAACCAGGATCTTCTTTAATGCTTGATGTGATGTTATTAACAATCGCTCAATTGTACCCCAAATCCTACCACATAATGAAAATTCCACAGTTCATAAACGCACCATGACTGCACACTTTCTGGCGTAATAAAGAGATCTGCACTACCCTTGTGGACTAGGGTGGATGCTTTTCTTAAAAGTGTGTAATAAAGTTACGTGTAGCATTTAGAAGTGGAGAAAACCAAACATGAAAAACAATTACATATTCCACAAGGGTGGTGCAGATCTGTTTATAACGCCAGCGTGCATGGAGATTATAAACAGTAATTTTTTTTCCAAAAAGCCGTATAATAATTATAAATAAAAACAATTCTCAAATTCCTTTTAGAGGTCTATAGTTCATTAACGAAAGCAGTGAGGCACATTTTATATGGTACCATCATTATTTCTAGCCCCTCGATTATCTACCAAGCTTTTGGAAAGAACTCCTGAGACTCCCTGTATAATGTGAAAGATACCTTGTAATTTCAACTGAAATGTATCCGAATCTATTATTCAGAAGGTGAAACATTTAACACCCATTTATTGCTGGAAGTTTTGATATAAAATGAGAATGAGTAGGTATTATTCCCAACGGCACTTTTTAACAGATACATTCCAATGGCTGGAAAACAAACAGCTTGGCAAACTTGGAAGTAAACACCAGAATTAAAGTTTGTGAAATACGAACCTTTTCGAATAGAAAATAACATAATTTTATATAGAGATCCTTAAAAGGAAAGTTTCAATGAGTGCTCACTAGAACTCTACATTTATTTTGTAACCATGAAAATAATAAGGTTCGCAAACTGAAAATTGTTTGAATGTGAGGTCGTTGCTTTGATTATATTTGTTGTAAAAGGGTGGCTTAATACCTACTTCTATTTTATTTAAGAAGAATCATGGCGAAAGGTTTTCTCGAAAACGTGGTGTTACAATTTATTTCACTTTATTCTTGACCCAGTAACTTCGTAATAACTTCCGTTAACATGGAACGCGCATTAATAAGACAAATAATATCAGGTTTCTTCCTTAAAAGGAACATGGTTATGGTTATAGATTTTTATGCTTGTTTTATCCTCATTCAATAGTAATCTAACAAGGTTTTTTGTTATATAAAATTACTATAAACCAAAAGAAATGTAATAGCAGGTACTCACTATTAATAGATTCAGCGTTAGAAAACCTTGTTGATAAAACCATATTGCTTGACATCGGAGGAGCATTGGACAATGCACTACCGACCTCCATTGGGTGAAAAGGGTATGAAACCAACCATGGACTGCATCTCTCCAGGATGAGATCATCAGCTTCAAGGTTTCCGTAGGCTGCGCTCAGGGCGGGGTCATATTCTTCCTACTGTCGTCACTTTCGATGGATGACTTGATTGGTGCTCTCGGAAGAAGAGGGATTAAACTACCAGCATATGC
The DNA here is from genome assembly GCA_947563755.1 of Lochmaea crataegi. Lineage (NCBI taxonomy): Eukaryota > Metazoa > Arthropoda > Insecta > Coleoptera > Chrysomelidae > Lochmaea > Lochmaea crataegi. The sequence goes on from OX387423.1 coordinate 76,454,007, forward strand.
ATACGACTTTGTCATCATGGTAAGGACCAAACCAGGAATGGTAGCAGATAATGTCCTTCAAAAGACATTGGTACATGTGCACAGTTGGTGCCAAAGGGAATATATGTGTTAACAGACATCCGGCAAAACTGTGATAGTTCTCTACACTATGAATAGGAAATTAGCTATTGGACACTATTAAAAGTGACAGTATTCTGGGTCTGGTCTCTGACATAATGTCTCCAACAGTAAACTACAACCTGCCTTATACCATCCTAATTTCGAATAGAGATGTACGAGCAGTTAGCTGCTGGTATACAGAGGGCTAAAAAACACCCTCAGGCTCTAGTGCAACTGTATACGATCGCAGAAGTAGAACATAAATATCAACCTCCCTACTCACATACTTTGCTTCCGTGAAAACTTACAAGAACTTAGACTAAAGCACTTTGGAGAGGAAATAATACAACTTAAAATCCCGCTAGTCAAGTGGCCTATATAGAAGGCAAGAAGCTTCTGGAATGGAAGTAGATAGTATTGATTCAAATTTGAAGAGATTGGAGGAAACCAATCTTACACATAGAACAATAAAAATTTGCTCGGAATGCCAAGCGGCTTCAAAAGCACTTAGCTCTTAAGGTGTAACGTCGAAATTGGTAACAAACGGCCAAAAAAGCACTCCTCAATGGGAAGACTCAACAAATTGTCTCCGGTCTGGATCCATAGCCATTCTGGTCTGGATCCCTAGCCATTCTGGTATGGATGGCAACGAAAAGACAGACTCTTTGCAAGGGAGGGCGCGGCAGGGGATTTTATCGGACCAAAGCATGCAATTGGCAACAGCAGATCTTATACTGACTGCTTAGCCGCGGTTCGAGTCACGATGTTTGGCATGGTATCTCTCTTTCGCCATCAGACCTGAAATATTATTCACCAAATAAACTAATCGTCTCTGTTAAGAAGCTGAATTTGTTCGGTGAAATATGAATAGGAGTGAACCACAACAGACTCTTGCGGATCGAATTGGAGGGCCAAATAGACCCACTCACCCTAGCTGACTAATGAAATGTCACTTCAAAATCCCTGCTTATCGTAATTTAATTTTGAGCCATATTTCAATTGCTTTCTCACTTTATATTCTACAAAATCGTTTTAGTCGAATCTAAAAATAAATCGTTAGATTATATATCATTGTTGGGCTTCGACGGCAAATCTAGAAGTAATTTTTCCATAGAGACTATAAGGTAATCCCACCATTGACAATTGAATAAACGAAAGCCTGTCACGGCGCTTTAGAGTAGTCCCTTTTCAATTGAAGTAAGACCCTTTCGATAACTAATCAAAGTGGAGAGTTGTGAAACACGGTTAGCAGATATCGAACGAAAACTTTAAAGCAGAGTTACGTCTTTGGAAGGGATAAAGTACTTTGGTGTTTTTTTTTGAAAGGATTTAATACTCTGTGGCATGTGTACTGAAGCTTGTTTCATTACTGTGGAAAAATATTTAGAGTAAACTCAATTATTGAAGCAAAAAGTATACTTTCGACCTCGGAACAGCAAACACACAATAAGAGTGATACTAAAAACAAATAACCCGATGGTAGATGATATTGTAACGTTTATTCTAATTTATATTTACAATTAATTTATATTTACAATTAATTTATATTTACAGATTTATATGTAATTCAGTCCTTATTTAATAATTTATGTCATACACTAAACACACTAATTATAATTTATATGAGAGTCACTTAATAAACACTTATTCGAGGCGCGATTACTTTCCTTCGGTATCAACACTGACTGATTGACTAATTGCCTGCAGCGATGCTTGTGTCCTATTTAAACTCGCGCGCCGTAATTCTCGAAATTTCTCGGCGTTCTCGCGGGTGCATTGGATATTCTCGATGTTCTGGCGGACGCACCGATGTTTCTCGAAAATTGGTCGGAGGAGCCATAGTCGTCTCATACGGGGATTTCACTGGGGGCACTAAGTGAGAATATTATTGCAGTAGCTCGCGTAACAATATTATATAACGATGTGAAAAGGCTGTGATGTTGGAGAAAAAAAAACGAATATTTAAAGTGAGGAAATGATTTAAGACTGGACAATAATTACGGTAGACAGTCTTAAGACAGATTGAAGGGGTAGCAGCCTTCAACAAATTGAAAAAATTGAATATAATTACCGATATTTACCGTATTCCAGCACTTTTTAACCATATGCCAGCAGGCCGAAGCTTAACTTGCGTCTATTTTTTTTTAATTGGAATGCTTTGGATTTCACAACATGTCGTAAGTAGAGGTAGAAAATAGAGGATTTCGATTAACTGATAGTACCGTAAATGAGGAAACTATTTGACTGACAAAAGTATGTGAGTTTTTGTTGGCTTCTTTGCAAAAATTTTTTTTTTCTCAAGCACTCCCTGGCGTTAGAAGAAGGCGGCGAAATACGTTGTTCACCATTTTACAAGCAGAAAGATCAAAAACGATTTAAATAAACCTGACAAACTAAGTTTGACTCACCCTGTATGAAAAATTGGAATTTTCAATTTTGACATAAACAGGTAATTATTGTTTTAGCACGTCAGTTGTTTTTCATAATATTTCAGAATTAATTAAAAAATAGGAGCAAATAAGAATTTGATTTTAAATATTTCTTGACTCACCCTGTAATCAAAATAAGTAAAACTACGCGAGATGAGAATGAACAGTCGGGCGGAATATTTATAATAAAAAGGTTTTCCTAAACGAAATATAATTTTTTTAAAACAGCAACTCTAACGTTCTGTATCTCAGAAACTAGTCATGGAAACAATAACGAAGATCTATTTTGCATAAGAGAAGTGCATAGTCTTCTCCTTTGAAACCGTTTTTTTTTTGCAGAAATAATATTTATTTTGGATAAAAAATATGCGTCGAAATATCGTGAAGCAAGCTTTCAAATCAGTCATCATAATTATTACTTCATTTTTGTAAGCAAAAGTGGCACTATAAAATATAAATTCACTAATTACAAATTGAAACTTTTCAAAAACAAAAACTCCATCGAAAGCACTGAAGCTTCGTAATAAACTGTCAAAATCAACAAAACTTTTTAAAGATGAAAATGTAGAAAAAAACACGCTTCCACTTCAAGATGAAAAGTTTTCAAAGTTATTTAGAGCGGAAGAAAATAGTTCACCAGTTGTAAAGTTGGACATTCCATAAAATTTTTCTTCTTAAAAACATATTTACTCTTGAAGGTGGAGAGGAAAGTGTAGTTAATTAAAACCTACTATAAACAGATTATTTAGTTTATACTTTTATATTTGATTGAGTTAATTAATACAAAAAGCTTTCCTAGATAAATTCTACTTTATTTCTAATTAATGAAAATACAACGCAGCAGCTTCTTCAGATAATAGTATAAATTGCTTCCGCCACTTTTGAGGTCGCTTCTTGCCTAATATGTCATTACTCATTACACTCTGAGGATTTCGTTCGCAGCTAGTGTAATTATTTCGACTCGAAACACCCAGGGCCCGGCTTTATAGTAATTTTGGCGATCCATTCTGAATAATATTCTACCTACTACACAGCACAAACAAACTTGTATTTCAATGCCGTCTGTATAAAGGTTAATCGTATCTAGCTGGAAATATTTCACATTCTTTGTAATTTCCCTGTAGGGCACTTTAAAAAAGAAAATATATATTCAAGCACTAGTCTAATGCATACATTTTATTCAACTTTTGCATATCAGTGGCCTGTTAATTAGTTTAACATGTTGGTACGAATTTGTGTCTAGTTATCCCTCTATATTGCATACTGTTGTCCTCAAGCAACGTCCACATCTAAAGCATATTATACGTTAGTAATTTGTAGAAAACCATCATAATTTAACTTTGTGGTATCTGTTGTATTCAATAGGCTATAAATGTACGTTTTATTAACTTTTTCAAAGAAAAAAATACAAACTTTTTGTGATATCAAAGGACAAAGTGGACGTTGCTTTGAATTCATTCTATGCATTACCGTCAGTGGTAAATTACTTGCTGATAGAATAATTATTCGCGAAATTCCAGAGGGATCAGATGGACGACGGGGATACTGACATAGATGATTCTACATTTGAACCAATATTAGTTTTTTTACTGTTATACATTTTATTCCCAATACAATTTTTGTTGATTTTAGGAAAACGCAGTGTCTGATTAAGATGTGGAAGCTGAGGAAAACATAAATTCAGATGACGAAAATAGCGATCTGGAAGGTCAAGATGAACAACAATAGGGTCTACTGCTTCAAAGAAAAAAAGAAGGAGAAAAGGAAATTACAATGGTCACAAAATAAAACAAAAATTGCATACCCTATCCCTGTTTGGAAAGGATCTCTTCCTATGTCCACAGAAGTTCGAACCCCTCTGCAATATTTCAAAGACTATTTTGATGACGAACTTTTGATGTTACTGGTAGAACAATCAAACGAATCCAAATAAACCTCTTGGTGTGGAACAGTATGAGATAGAACAGTTTATAGGGATTGCATGTTTTATGTCTATATATGAGTTACCGAAACAAAGAATGTATTGGAATTCTGTTACTAGGATTGATCCAATTGCTGATGTCATGAGTGTCAACATATGGGAAGCAATAAAACGAAATCTTCATATTAGTGATAATCAAAAACTACCCCCTAGTCCTAGAGGCACAAAAAACTATGACAAATTATGTAAAGTTAGAAGTATAATTACCACACTAAATGAAAAGTTTTCAAAAATCCCGATGGGTCAGTTTTTATCGATCGACGAACAAATAGTCCCGTTCAAAGGTAACAGTAGCTTGAAACAAGTATTGAAACCACACGTTCAACAATTTGTATATTTATATTTTAGTTCCCTTGTATATTCATATACAGTTATATTTTAGTCTTTATTCTCATTCGAAATTCCTACCGGCACGCCACTGCCTCCGAAATACTTCTACAGATTGCGAAAATCCCTTTCTTACGCTGCGACTTATACAAGTACGACAAGGAAAATATGAGCAAAACTACGTGAAAGAGAGAGAAGACTTGTTAGCCTAGCGATCAGTGCCCTCTTCCAAAACAGTTGAGCGTGTATTCAGTCCCCTCTACCTTGGTTGTTAGCGCACGCCGTTGTATTTGAAAATAAAACATTTTACAATGCCCACATTAAAATTCGAAACCTGCGAAAAAGTGCAAATTATAAAATGGTATTTTGGAGGTCATTCGGTTGATGCAATAGTTAATTTGTTTATTGTGGCATTTGAAAATCGCCAATTCCTTCACGAACAACAATTTTGAACATAATTAATAATTTCGAGAAATATGGATGTGTTTCATTCTGTAGAAAATTCCAAGCGCCGGAAGATCCAATCGAAGGTCCGATAAACGACGAAAGGCAAACTAGAGAATTGAATGTTTGTTCAGCGGGTGAAACAGGACAACCATGTTCATCAAGACAAATTGCTGAAGAGGTCGACATGGATAAGAGAACTGTACAGAATATTTTAAAACGGAACGGGTACCATTGTTACAAGGTTCAGACAACGCAGGAAATTTTTCCCGAGGACAATATCAGACGAATGGATTTCTGTGAAGAAATGATGGAACGTCAAAATGCTGACGAGAACTTTTTGAAAAATATTTTATTTACGGATGAGTCAACCTTTTCATTACATCAAAAACACAATCCATCCGTCACAAGATATTGGTTTCGGGGAAATAAACATCTAAGCATTCCAATCCGAACACAGTATCCGCACGCAGAAGCTAAATGTTTGGGCGGGTATTTTAGGTGAGCACATTATAGGTCCTTTTTTATTGAGGGAACTTAAATTACACCAAATATTTAGAGTTATTTCAAAATCATGTAATTCCTGCAGTTCTCCTTATACCCGATGTTGATCTCAACAGAATTTGGTTTCAACAAGATGGTTGTCCAGTCCATAATTCAAGGATAGTAATGGAATTTTTAAGGTTTACATTCCCCGACAGAATTATTAGTACTAATGGTACAATTAAATGGCCTCCAAGATCACCTGAACTAGCTCCAAATGATTTTTTTCTTTGGGGATTTTTGAAAAGTAGCATTTTTCAACATGAATTTGAAAGAGCTAATGATTTAAATGAATTGAGGGTGAAAATACAGCACGTTTGTGCCAGCATTACGCCAAATAATCTTAGAGATATGAGATCAAATCTTTATGACAGATTTGGTTATTGCCTGGCACAGCAAGGTGGTTTATTTGAGCACTTAATTCATTAAAATTATGTTTACCTTTAGAACGGATTTTTAGTTTAATTTTTTCAGGAAGTTCATATTTTATGTTTAGAATAAGTACATACTTATTTTATTTTTTCAATTCAATTTATTAATGGAATCGATCTTTAGTTTTTTATACCCAATTACTTTATTATTTTTTCTCAAGAATAAATGTTTTATTTTCAAGTTACAATGGCTAAAATAATATCCTATTGTAGTCAGAAATTAATTTTCAGCTTGGTCAGAAACGATCAAGTTGACAAAAATGAATTTAAAGATGTACAGGTCACGTAATAACGAGTGTATTTTTTTATTTCTTTAACAACCCCACATCTTCCATGTTGGGAAACTACTGAACACAGTGAACCTACTCACAGAGTGGGGAGTCAGTCTCTGCTGCAGTGTTGCCAGTTTAGAATGTTTGGTACTTTCTAAGTAATAAATAACTTATTTTGCATTTGAATTTTAACACCGGATAACGGAGTATTTATTGGGAGAAAATCGAGATTGGTAATATTGACTTTTGAAAAATAAGTGAGATCAACACAAATAAGAATGAAATAATGGAGTTCAAGAAAAAATTTGGACAAATTACAATCTGCAATATATAAAATCCGTACACTGCTTTCGATTTAACAATTATTGGTATTTAACATTGTTGCCGCTTGGAATGCAGTTGAAAATTTTAAAACAACGATAGACAAAAATAAGGAATAATTTTTACAGATAAGTACATTTGGCAACACAACAGTTAAAATAAATAGGAGGGGACTGAATACACGCCCAACTGTTTTGGTAGAGGGGACTGATCGCTGGGCTAACAAGTCTTCTCTCTCCTTCACGTAGTTTTGCTCATATTTTCCTTGTTGTACTTGTATAAGTCGCAGCGTAAGAAAAGAATTTTCGCAATCTGTATATTAGTTAAAATTCGCGTTTTGTTTTCTCTAACTGGCGCCTGACAGACGCCCTTTCAATATTTACTAGTATTCGGTAGTTGAAATAGGCATGACCAAACGCACACTTCGCGCCCAAATAAATTATCTCCCTGACTCTCAGACAGTAAAGTCGATGTTGAGCCTCCTAATTGAACGGTCCCCAACTTAAGACCTCAATATCCTTTCCCGGTATAAAACCGAAAATTTCAAACCAAATGAGCCAATTTCCATAATAATTCATTTCATTCCTTATTTCCTGCATAATTAGTGCATCGTTTTTAAGTTAAAGTTTATGACGATTGTATAGTGATTCAAACCTAAAAAAGAGTTATATTTCATAGTGAATAGTGCTTTGAAGACTATAAGGGAAAGAGTAAGATTGTTCCTACTAATTCCGATTCCAATCTGAAAGGCTTGTCTATATTTATTGTTTCATATGTACTTTCATTAATGTTATTAAAGTTTACTGAATTGTTGACGAATTGCAGCGTGTTATTTAATGCCAGAACCGGCTCCAATGAAACTATAGTCCATTGAATCGAAGGCAGAAAAACTTCTAAAGAACGTATTGTGGTAAAAACCGCCGCAACACCTAGAAAGCCGCGAAAAATGGGGTTATAAAATATTTGTGTTGGCAGATGCTTACGGTCTGATGTATGGGTTTGAGGTATATAGTGGAGTTGCAGAACATTGCAATTTACCTGACATGGGAGCTTCTGGAAATGTCCTGCTCAGATTAGCGCAACTGATACCTCAAAACAGAGATTTAAAACTCTACTTCGATAACTGGTTTAATGGAATTGACTTACAAATTGAGTTAAATAAAATGGGCATATGTGCCTTAGGCACAGTAAGGTCAGACAGAGTAGGCGGATTCAAGTTCTCTGATGACAAATTCCTAAAAAAAAGGGTGAGAGGATCGTTTCAAGAGTACAAAACTAAGGAAGATGGGTGTCAACTATTGGCCGTAAAATAGTTTGACAAGAAAGGTGTTACAGTTCTTAGTTCATAAGTAGGTGCGTAACTTTGCGGAACAAAAAAGAGATGGGATCGAGCAAGCAAACAGCGCATTAAGATACTTAATGCCCTTCTGTAATACAACTGTATAATAAAAGTATGGTCGGTGTAGACCTTCTCGATTCTCTGCTTGCTTTATATCGAATCACAATACAGTCTAAAAAATGGTACCAAATGTTTTTTTTTTCATTTTGTAGAGCTAGCAGTTGTACAAGCTTGGCTTATGTAGAGAAGAGACTGCGATTCATTGCAAACAAACAAAAAAGACCAATTACCTCTTTTGGAATTGAAATCAAGAATTGCTCAAAGTCTCTGCATGCAGGGTAAAACAGTTATCAGCAAAGAGGCCGTCCTAGCTCTAGTTCTATCACCAATGATTTTCAAGAGAAAAAAAGGAAATATTACTCGACTGCACTCATCCCAAATCACGAAATCAGAAAGGACCAGCTAGTCCACTTTCCTGTGTTTGATGAAAAAAAGGGAAGGTGTAAGCTTCCTGGATGTAAGGGGATTCCAAAAGTAAAATGTGTCAAATGTAAAACTTACTTATGTTTCACAACTTCCAGTAACTGCGTTTATAAATTCCATAATGAATAGTAGTACTTTTTACATTTGTAAAATCGCTAAATATAACGTTCAATATTACCGTCTATTATTTATTTTGTGCCAAATTTTGAAAAAAAAAATTAAAAAATCATGTTGAGGTGCTCAATATGTTTTCTCAATACAAAATATATCTCAGACATGAATATGGTAATTTTTTGTATCGTTTTTGTAAATTCATGCAATATAAGGTTATCTTGTCAATCTCGTAGATTTCTATCATTCCTAAGGTGATAAGCTATGAAACTGAAAATCTCTCCAGTCAAACTAGTGGCCTTTATAGAAGACACGAAGCTTCTGGAATGGAAGTAGATAACAAGGGAAATGGTACAAAGATTCAGTTCAAGTACCTGGGCTGTTGAGCACAACCTAAATTTATAAATGAATGAATGAAGCTATGGAACCAAAATAGAACATAAAGTACTTACTACAGTTTACAGAAATAGTTGCTTGGTAATTTGGGGTGAACTTCTTAATATTCTTATAGAATCTGAAATACTTTTTCCTACTACCTCTATAGAAAGTGTACACATTTATCCCCCTTATTTTAAGTATGCTGTAAATGATGAAACTTGTAAGTGTAATATTGAAATTATTTTTGTAATTTCTAGAACATTCTGTATATTTTGTACTCCGATGAAAATTAAACATGAATGTTTCTTCAACGTTAGATTTAAATAAAAATTCCATCTTCAGGATACTTAGTCAGTTTAGTCGCTAGATTTATTAAACTTAACTTCAAGTGATTTTAAATTCCCAAATACGCTAGCTAATATTAGGGAACAAACCAACATTAGCATTACTACCACAAAAACAGGTATGAAAAACAATACACAATATAAGCAACGGACTCAAGTCAGGATAAAAAGCAAAACGAGGAAAGTGGGGGTCATGGTGAAGGGAAGGAGAATTCGTATGGAGGAGTCTGTGAAATACCTAGAGGTGTGGTTGGATAGACAATTATCCTTTAAAACACACATGTTGAAAGCGACGGAGAAGGGTAGAGTGAGGACAGCATGGCTGGGGAGATTGATGTGTAATGTGAAAGGGCCGGGAGAGTGGATGGGGAGGGTAATTGGTAGGACGGTAGAGCAGAGTATGCTAAACGGTGCGGAGGTATGGGGTGAAAGAGAGGGGGTGAATGCGAGAGTTAAGACACTCCTGCGGGTGCAGAGAGGGATACTGCCGAGGGTCGTGCAGGGTTTCAAGACGGTGGGTGGACTGGCAGCAGAGGTGCTGGCAAGGACCTACCCATTGGGTATGATGGCTAGAGCCAGGAATGGACGCTGGAGGGGTGCGACCAGAGAGGAAGTACATTAATGGATGGAGGAGGTGGGAGGAGTATGAGGGCGCGCTTAAAGGAGCGATTGGGAATAGGAGAGATTGGATGGACCGGAAATTCGGGAAGGTGAACTACTTCTTGACGCAGGTGTTCACTGGACATGGGTCGAGAGTAGGATACCTCCACAAGATGGGGAAAAGAGAGACTGGAGTGTGCGAGAGGTGTGAAGTGGAGGATGATGTGGAGCATGTGCTTAGATGCTGGAGGAACGAGGAAGTGCTGAAGAAGTTGGAGAGGAAACTAGGGGAGGCGGTGTATTGGGAGAACATGGTGGAGATAATGTTTAGGGGGCAGGAAGAATGGATGGGGGTGAGTGGCGTAGTGGAGAGCATGATTAGGGGGAGAGAAGGTCTCGATATGGCGTGAGAGGTAGGAGTGACAGTTAGGGAGAAGACGACGGTGTGACCGGAGAGTGTGCGAGCGACCGCCGCACATCTCGTAGTATACTAGGGTAGTAATTCCGAGGCGGGGGTAACGGAGAGTTTGAGTTGGGTTTGGTTGGTAGGCATCCCCATCATTAATTGAATTCCGCATGTCAATAATAATTTGGGTCCTTTTTGATTTGCCAATTACCTTGAGAAGATGGATAAGACCATTCTAATCTTACTTATTGCTTGTATCAACCAACTTCAGGGTCCGTTCAAACGTTCAATATTCACAGCCCATATATTTTTTATATGTTTCCAGTTTTCTTATTAAATCAAGTAAATAATAATATTCAGTGTTGAATAGAGTGATGTTTCAATTTAATTGTAGCTAAAATTGAATCGTTTTTGAAATAAGTTCTTGAATTTCGTTACCTTAGTTCAATATAAAAGCAAATAAATTATTGTAACTATAAAACTTAGTTCATTTATAAGAATTCCGTAAATTGTTTCGGCAGTAGTAGCTACGCAGCTGAATTGTACGAAATAATTGACCAAATATTGTTTTATGCTATGTGATAAATATGTACAATGCAAACTTTAATACTCTGACACCGCATACTGAGATGCAAAAGAAGTGAGGTGGAGTTTACTTTCAAGAATAACAATTCACCTGGATAAAAAATGTCACCCTTTCATTATTGAATTTCACCATTTTTGTTATGTCAAATTTGATTGAAAATCCAGTCAAGTGTTTGTTATTACCTCGTAAACGACTTAATATGAAGCCCGTCCATCACACAGTTATGAAAAAAGTTTTTATAGATCATAAGAATTTAAAGATACCCATTACGGGGTTAATTATCTCATCTCATCCCAGATTAATTGAGTTTTCAAACTTGCAGTCATGTAACTATCATTTTAGTTGAAACCCTAGCTTTATTTGATCAATTTCATCTAATAGTTGCTTGCTCACATGAGAATGATTAAACCATGATTGAGGTATTATTGGGTATGATTGGAAGTGTTTTCCTGGGAATTGAAGTTGAAATGTGTTTAAATGATAAATACACATATACCAAACCAATTAAAAATATGAGAATTTATTCATAACAAGTGTTTCGTAACAATAAATTCGATAGCAAGACTGGGATTGTCAATTTTGCTCAGTTGAAAAGTATTACTTGATGCATTCCAACGACTCTGATAGAAATTAATGACAGAGTTTGCACAAGAATCCCGCTACCAAATCAATAAGTACTTGTGTGCAATTTTAAAATTCACAATTTACTAAATCTCGTGAACGAAAATATCTGTAAAAAAAACCAAAATTGTTTCTAGGGTAGAAAGGAGGATTGAAAAGATAAAAGAGATCATCCATCAACCCCCTATCAAAGATTACAAATTTGTAATATTTGCAACTACGTTCCACCCATCCCATGTACAAAAACTTAAACGGCACCCACCTACATGTTCAAAATAGTTTCCATTGTTTTGTAAACAAAATTATAATAGATTTTCAAACTTCATAAGAACGTTGGCAAATGTTTTTTTAAACACCTCCATGACATGAGAGACGAAATGCCGCGCTATAAAAAGTTATTAAGCCGGCGTTAGAAAATGTTATTATGCCGGAGTTACAGAAAACTGTCTACCATTCTGCAAAAGAGGGGATTAAGATCCGACATACTCATGTTATTTTGGTTATCGAATAAAATGTATTAATAACAAATTCCACAACAGAAATATAACACTCTATCGGCTTCAGAAATCACATTTGCATCGTCAGGAAAGATTTATATTTTAGTCCCGACGATGCAAATGTAATTTGTTTAACCGGTAGAGTGATAAATGTTATGTTTTTGTTGTGGAATTAGTTATTAATTTATCTTATATGATAATTATGAGGAGATTTTAGGTAGTAAGGGTGGAAGCAATTAATTTATTATTTTGGCGAAAGTGACGTAAGAAAAGGGTTTAAAAAGGAAATAATTTGAACTAATTTGAAAAAATAAACTGACAAACATAGGGATAAATATTCTATCTAGACACATGCTTTGGAAGTTTAAATAATGAAGTTCGGACAAATAGGTAAGCAAGTTTCGGGATTTCCGCAAAGGAAAACCACTTTAATACTAACAGAACCTTTTTCAAATTGAAGGAACTGGAAGTCATTTTGGAGGTAAAATAAAAGTATTTTTAAAATTTCTTTCCTTTTAGTCCAAAGCTTTAAACATTTTGCTTCTATTTTTTTCTCCTTTGGTTTTCCTATATATTTATAAATAGTCTTCATATTATGATCATTATTGGGCGTTGAAAATAGTATTTAAACTATTCTATTGACAATTTTGTTGATTGCATCTGATTATATATTTTAATTCAAACAGTAATTTGGAATTTTTTGCTACCTTGAATAATTTCTTTATTTCTTCTCTTTAGTCGTTTGTTGAATATGTGAATTTGTATAATTTTCACTGAAATTGAGTACAAACTCTTGTTTTTAACAAATTTCCAGGGATTAAAAATAAGCAGGCCTTTGTTACTGTGATTTTTTGCATAGGGACTAATCATAATTCTATATCCCACAATTTATTGAAACCAAAAAATATGTTCCCCAATTTACGCAGAATTTTTCATTAAGATACCATATTGTACTGGAAAAAGGTTTCTAATTTATTCTGTTTCGACACAAAAAGAAGTTCGTAGCCATGGCCTTCCATTTAATGATTAAAAACGCAAATTTTTTCTAATCACTTGATCCCGTCTTGATAATTATTGAAAGCGAAACCGGCAATTCAAATAAAAAGAAAAACACTTGACACAAGCGAAGCCATGAACCTAAATTAGTTTTCTAAAGAATTTTTACAGCGGCACAAAAGAAATTCAAATTCTGATCTCTCAAATTGTTAATGAGATTACTTTGGTGATTATTTTTCTCTTTAAAAGTTTGAAATTTGAGTTTATCAGATATTGGCTAAAATACTAATAAAAACATGAAAAAGGGTTGTTGACATCGATTTAACGACTCATTTACTGGAAAACGAAAAATTGTATAAAAATGCGGTTCACACTAATCTTCTTGGAATTTCTATCAGCATTGTCACGAGCTTCGATCATTAAATATACTGATGGTTTCCAGTTGCAGTGCCCCGTTATTTTTGTATTTTTGCTTTCCAAAACCTTTTGACTGGCCATTTTCCGTTCGTTCTTTGAAAATGTTACTTTTATAAATGAAACTAACTGTTTCTAATTAACTCCACTATTTAATGAAAATATTAATGAAAATTCTGAGATACTTAGGTATTGATAATTATTTCGATCGTCAGAATTACAGAAGTACTTTTGATGTGCCTACCTGATGATTAATATTTTGGCTAGACCATTTAGAAACTTTTCTTGTGATTGACTTAGCCCAATGGGAATATCCTGGATAGCTTTTTTCCCATTTAAGATCAGAATAACTGTGCAATGATATAGGAAACCAAGGAAAACTCTATCTGCTGATCTTTACAATTGTTACTTAAGAAGACAATTTATTAGTGGAGAGCTCCCTGGATTTATCTGTTCATTGACGACTTCATATTGTGGTTCTCTTGAGTTCCTTCTATTTTCTAATTCTTCAAGGAAATCTAGTTCTTGTTTCTTATCACAAATATGTAAAGTAAAGTGAACAAATGTGGACACCCTTAAGAAAAAGTCACTGTAAAACCCACATTTTCCCATATTATTTATTTAAAAAAAAATTGGGTATATTCTAACACACATATAGAACTCGCCAAACCCAGTGAATACTGTATTTAGCAACGTAAGCTTAAAGTACAGAAAAAAATGTTTTCGCTTGTTGGTGCCCATATTAGGTACACCATGTTCATAATATGGGCACACTTTGTTCCAAATATGGGCAATAAATTCTAGTATGACCAAGTCCCTCACAACAATAGTTCTGTAGTAATTCTCAAGGTGAATTGAAATGAGGCATTGAAAAAAAACACTTTATTCTAGAGTTTGTATGAACATGAAAAAATAAAACCTCATTCTTGAAGATCAGAACTTAACAAATCATTAAAAAAAAATGAAAACAAATAACGGCATAAGCAAGTCATCAGTCACAAAGTGGACATTTAAAAATCTGCAGTTCATCCTCTTTAGTCAGTCTTACGCATTCCTCGTGAACCCACCTTTTGCAGTAAGAGCACTGTCGCATGGCGGTAGGTTTGGCACAGGGGACAGTATCAATTTTCGGTTGCTTTAGTGCGTACTTTCTTGGCTGTGACTAACGATTCTTTGATTTTTGCGGATTTTGGAGCTGCACTTTTCGCTACAACATTTTGAGTGAACATTGAATTGTCCAATTTAATGGCTCTGTAGTTCAAAGCCTTCTTTCGTGTTTGGGTTTGGTTAGTATTGGTTTCACTCTTCTTCTCTGGAGTAGGCATCAAAATATCAGTAAACGACAAAGAATGTTCACCAGTATCTTCTTCTGAACTGGACTCATCTGGAGCGATTCCAGCATCCTCTGATCTGTGCGATGATGGGGCAGCATATTCACTGTCCTCACTGCACGTATCACTGTCAGATGGAGCAGCACGTTTACATCGCGGCTTCTTAGTCACAGAAGATTTTTTAGAAGGGCCTGGTTGCGGACTTCTGTTTGTACTATCTCGATCCATAGCTACGATGGGTGGACCCACTCTTTGTTGATTTTAATCTGAAAAATTTGGATCTTGAATCAGATCCGGTTGTTGAACTTCTTCTGTGGACTGAGAAATGTCCAGTCATTTTTCTGTTAGTCGGGATGGTCATAAGGATATATTCCTGTAGCTCGAAATCCATTTGCCACATTTGTGGGTGTTACTGCCTTGGGCCAAACATTTGAGAACACTATACCAAAACTTGTTTTGTTCAGTCTTCTATCAACTTGGTGCCCTCAAAAGCGCTGAACTTCATCATCCCAGTGGTACTCAAACGCCCGGAACACCGACTCACCCATGGGTTGAAGTTCGTGGGTGCAATAACTTGGCAAACACAATAGAGTTTTTTCGTGACGGTCAGCCGTAGCGACGATATCGCAAAACTTTTCCCGGTGGCTTGTATTGTGAAAAGTGATCTACCCATTTGACGAAAGTTTTTGTAGTCATGCTACCCTTTGGGGTCATGAACACTTTGGCACCAGGCGGTAAATTGTCCGAATGTTCGGGTTTATTCCTTTGCCCCTTGAATAAGATTACAGGTGGTATAACCTGCCCTAACGGTAGATTCATAACACCCAGTTCAGTCATTGCATTTGCTAATGCCTGGAAGTAATGCGTTACAAGATCTTTATTCAATTTTGCTGCTCGAGCTGGATTAACTGTTTCTGATTTCCTTTGGTCTACATCTGGATGGAGCTGAAGAAACAGTTTAAGCCATTAGTCAATTAGTGAGGATGGTTTTCTGCTTGGTGGTAGTGTCACATTATTTTCAACGCAGAATGTGTAAACGGTTCTTCGCAAAACTTTCAAGGTTAATGTCATACCAATCTCGGCAAATCTAAAAATGCGGCTGCAAAGTTCTTGTTCTTGCGCCGCACTAGCATGGAGTGTCTCCCTAAACGTTTCTCAGCATTTCCTGCATGAACATGACGTTGCAAGGTACTACGTGGGATATTGAAATCTTGGGCGGCCCTTTTTATTGATGTTCCATTTCGCTCAGCCTCCATGGACCTGCTTAAGTCGACCTGGCTCCACTTTTCCCTTTTAGTTGGTGCCATTTCCTAAAATTAGGAAAAAAATGTGGTAGAAATAATTTATCGGTGCTTAATATGGGCAATGTCCATATTTGGCGCTGAGGCTGATGCCCGTATTTGGCTACATGACCTTCACAAAGTTAATTGGGAAAAAATGTAAGAAGTCTGTCTTAGGTGTTAATGGATGTTTGGTGTAAAGTAGACGCGAAATGGGATTTATCTGGCTGTTTCAATATATATGCCTGTGTTCATTGCGTCAAATTTCTTCGACTGATTACACTAATATAGACAGCATGTCGGCTTGATTCTAGGCCAACGATTATAGTATGCCGCACAATGGGCCGATGTATCTCTGCTGCAATTTTGCCGGTGCCAGCATTAAACTGACCAATCCTGCATTGGTCCAGAAGGCGGCCAGAGATGCAATGTTTGCTGGGAGGGATTTTTCAAGATGGGTAGCATAAGCGGTCTTCATTTTTCTTCATCTATTGCTTTGTTAATATCGTCATCTACTCCGCTTTTGTCATCCATGCGTTCTTCCAATATTGGCGGGTGGTCGAGGATTAGACTCTTTATCTCTCCATAGTTTTTCTTTTTTCTGTTAATATTCCATCATTTTTATTTTTCATATAATGCGTATTTTGCTGTGTTACTGTTCTCAATGACTTAAGTGTTCGGTAGAATAATTTTCGGTTCCTTTTGCCTTTCCCTTTCCTTTTTCCTCCGAATTTTTCTCAATGGTCATTTTCAAAGGCTGCTATTAATCCTTTTGTTATCTTCCTTCTTTTCCCTGTTCCTTCCGCTAGAGAGGTCTTCCATACTTTTTTCTTTCTCTTCCTTTGGTGTCCAATCCCCTCCGACTGTTCGTTTCTACTTTTGTCTTTCTTATTTATGCCACATAGGTATGTCTCCCGCAGTTTTTTCTGGAAATCTTTAAAGTAATTCGAGCAGTCTTCTACGATCCCGTTGTTTGATTTTCAATTATTTTGTTCACCTTTCGTTAATATTTTTGGCAGATTATTTATCTTTTCATTCATATGACTCAGTTATGCTATTCTGAATATTCTACTGTTGGATAAGCTGATATTTATCTTGTTCCAATGTCTTCGTTTAACATCGTCATAACCAAAAAATGATCACTTCCAATTTCTGACGCTCTTCCAACTTTTATGTCGATTATTGTTTTTCTATATTTGCTTTCTATGACTATGTAATCGATTATTACTTTTCCATTTCCATATTAAGAAACCTAAAGTAATTTGATAAACAAGACTTATCCACTTTTCCTGAAAGACCGTCTCTTCCACAAATCTTCTTTAAATGTATTGGTAATTGCAATTTCCCCAAGCATTTTATATTTACTTTCAATTTCCATTACCATTGTTTTGATGCCATTCCTTTCAGTGAAATTATCATGAAATAATATTTGAATCCTTTTCTTGTCATTGTCTCTTTCTCTCATCGCTTAATTTGACGCACCCTACTTCAGAGCATACATTTTTCTTCGGCTGCTTTCTTGATTCAATTCACAAATGTATAATACAAAGGTGTATTTTCCTAAGACACGTTGTTGAACTTATTTTTTCTGAATTTGGCTTTGGAAAACAATGAAAAACAAACATGTTAAAAGTTAATAGAAAATGTTTACTTTGGGGGAAAAAGCACGGTGCGGCTTTTTATATGTTGAGACAGGATAAATTACCATGACAAGGAGTAATCCTTAGAGATGTTTTTGAAAAAAATCGACCCACACGGAACACGAAGTTGGAAACATCATATTACATCAACTAGAAAAGAGAAGTATAATATGATAGATGACATTTTGAATGTATGGAAAATGAATGATAATAAATAAAAATTAATGACATATTGTTTGAAGCTCTAAGTTCCTGCTCGGCCATTTTAGAAATTCACAACCTCCAAGGGGCTAGTTAGTTACTTCACTATAAGTGTAAACAGACTTTACCCTTCGAAAGTGAAATTGGCATTTGCAAAAGACCAGAAGCCTTACAAGACGCTACTAAATAAATATTCCTACTGAAAATATCTAATTTAAAAAGAGCATGTTTGATAAAAATCACAGGTTCTGGCTTCGGATATGTTTGCAGTGGAAATGGGTCAAAAACGTCTGGAATGTCAAGTATAATAAACGGATTCTACAGTTGTGTTGGTCGCACAATCAAATAATGAATGGTAGTAATTTCAAACGTCTATTGGATCCTTCACTCCACTTCTCATCTATTTATTAATAAAATGACAAGAAGATGATACTCTGATACATTTTAGGTTAAATCAAGTTGTTGTATAATTATTACTTCAGAATAATAAAATATGACACCTGCAGTGGTTCTAAATGTCAATGCTGGTTTCAGGTAATTTGTGTGTTCACTTTTCTAGTAAGTTGACTGTTTGGAGTGTGTAATAGTTTTATGAAGTCGATGATCTTTTTTGCAGTACATACGTATTTAAAATAAAAGATTCCAATTTCAATTGAAATATTGATGAAAAGTTATTTGTGAAAGGGAACAAGAAACACTTGAAAGGCTCTAGCAAGAATCCATGAATGATTCAGGAGTTGAAGAAGACAGAGACAGTGATATCAGCCTAGAATACGATAATTTTGAAGTAATTCAGCACGAATCTGAGTCTGATGAAGAGATTTCTGACACTGAAGCTGATATAACCAATAATGAAGTTAATTTCTCTCACTCACAATCTAGTACAAGATTTCGAGAACCATGTTTCATATTTTTCAGTATATAATGATTTTTAGGTTAATCTCACTCAACAACTAACTTTTAGTATTATGTATTTAGTATATATATTTTATTTGTTTTAGGTTTTTACTTTTCTCAAAGTTTTTGTTTTTGGTATTTTTTATAAGACTGAAATTGTATTAAAAATGAAATTAAATAAAAATAGCCACTTTAATAGTTTTACTCAACCCACATCTGAGAATTAACAAAAAAAACACTCATTGTAATATTTTTTTCATAAGTTTTAAGAAATTGGTCTCCCAGACCGATGTTAGTGATCAAAATAGCCAGATTTCTGCTGATATTAAACTGCATTATACCCAAAATACATTTTAATATAGCAAAGTCGCTCTTAGTTTACCACTTTCGGATTAGAAGCTTATAGCGTTAAGGTTTTCAGTTCGTCGAAAATTTCAGCTAGTATGGCCAGTATGGCAATTATTTCTATGTTATTAATTATTAAAAATAACGTTTGAGTACCTACTGCTGACACATTCGCTTAGTATTAAAATCACTTATTCAAACACCGGAAATTAAATTAGTTTATTTTGTAACAGTTCAAACGAACTTCTGCCGTTCTCTTTGTTCTTCTGTTCCTCTCAGAATGTCAGCTAGGTCCTCGTTCATGAGCTATATTAGCAAGTATTCAATAATTCAAGATTTGATATAAATTAACACATTTAATAATAAATAATCATGATACAGAGTAATTCAGCATCCACCGAAAACGAAGATGTTAACATTGAGAGAAATAAACTGAAACAGAAGAATTATTAGTATAGTTCGGATCAATAAAATTGTATATATTTTAGTTTTATAAGATCGCCAGTCATCACTTCTTAAGTTAATGCCAAAATCAACTCAATGTCACAATCTTCTACAATCGCAGATATTTATGTAATGATCTTTAACTCAAAATTGACTGTACCGGATGTCTCAATTAGAATGGCTCTTGGCGATATCTTATATACTGTTTTTAGTACCGTTTCGGGACAAAAATTTTTATGATAAAAGTGGCCTCGATAAAAACAGAAAATTGTAGGTTCACCGCTAGAGGGCGTATTTGGATGATAAAAATTGGAAAAAAAAGGCAGTGAACGGTTTTTCATAAGTTTTTCTATCGTCAAATAATGTTTACAAAAGCGTGGCGTCATGACCTTCTGTATGAATTGAAGTTCTTTGTCTAGCAAGTTCCAGAATTTACCTCTTATGCAATTCTTTGAGATCTCACAGAACGATTCTGTACCTATGAAGTGTGCTTTAGATTCTAACGGGTCCGCCAATTCATTACCTGCATTCCCATTATGTCCCGGCACCCATGGTTGGATTGCTGATAGCTCTAGGATTCAATTACTACTGATGAACAAGTCTAAATAATTTCCAGGATTTATCAAGGACATTTTTTTTATAAAAAATTTTGTCCCACAAACAGCTCCTGAGATATGATCCAGAGACAATCTTATTGAGACACTCGGTACAGTTTTTTTGTAGCATTTGGTTCTATTTTTTACTAACTGTATAAAAGGTTTCATTAATAATCTAACTAATAGCGTAAACTTTTATCGATAAAAATTCAGAACATTAACCCAGCTGGTGATCCAAATATAATTCCTTAATCCAAGTCTGCACATGGCAAAAGAGAGTAAATTGTACACAGAGAACGAAGAACACGATGCCAAAGAGAAAACAAATAATTATCGCTATAGCTTTGTGTTCACGCTGTTATAAATCTTCAGCGGAAATATTATGTCAGAGGTTAAATTATAAATGAAATAAATTCCACAGGAATTTGAGAACTGAGAGAGAAAACCTTTCAAGAAAAATAAGAGTTACATCTATACATGGAGTTTATTGAAAACATCAATAGTTGTTTGAATTTTACACATAAACAAAGTTTACGTTTATAACTATACAGACAGAGCCAGACTTGTGTTGTTACGAGCTGAATTTTCAGTAAAATAATTAGTATTTCCATAACTGGTTGCTAACGATTTTGGTATCTAGTAGGTGGAATAAAATTCAAACCTGTCACATCGTACCAATATTTTTTTAACTTAATCAATAGAAAACGATATTACTCATTAAATCAAACATATCTTGCTTGAAAATTTTATTAACTATCACATCTAGATAATTGGACACATAGTCATGCTCATCTAACTTGCATGATAACTTTCAAAACTTAATGTTGTTTTCTGGTTAGACCCAAACAAAATCCAGCAGAAGTAATGTCGTTGTATGTTTCAATTGCTACAAGAGACAAATAAAATCGGTGAAACAAACCTCATAATAATTATAAACTGAATAACTGACTGTAGGTAACGTCTCTACCTTTGATTCGCCCTGTATAATAAATCCGATGATGTATATTCATAAAAATTCTTTAAAGAACATCTAAATTTCATATTTATTATCATCCAATGATACAATCTCCTTAAGCTGTCCTAGAAATAATCCAGTATACATTTGTAAACAAAACACATTCAATTCATCAAGATAAAACAGATGATGATATTTAGTTTAAGTATAAAGGAAGTTATATTAATTTTGAAAATAATTATAATTATTATTATTACCTACCAATATTGTTATCAATTCATCATTTAGCTTCAGATTTGTTCAAACTTACTAATTCATTTTATCCAGTAATGTTTACACTCCATCTTCTATCAGACTGTCAATTTAAAACTAGTTTGGTATGTCTATCAATCGATGTTACTGAAATTGGGATTTCCAACAGGTGTAAACAAAATCAAATAAAAATCAAATTAGGTACTCTGGTCAGATCAGTTATTAACCGATATTAATTTATTCGACTTATTTTGTCTAAACGTTTTCTAGTATGATTCTTTGATGTTGTTAGGTGAAATCTGGTTGAAATTGTTGTCATATCGATTCATTTAGAATCTCTGTACATAATTTGTAGTAAGTAGCAAATATTTTAGGATGTAGTTATTTTAGCTGGTAGGTTGGCAAATTGTCGGTTCCTCTCTTCTTTTCGGTGTCATCAGTAGGATGGTGACGTGGGCTCTTCACTTTTGTCTGAATTTTCTTACGATAGTGCGCTTCGGTAAAAATCTGACTTTTCTATGTTGAAAACTAGTCATCCATATTAATGTGGGCTTTATTCCGTCGTACGAAGAACTGAGAAATTCCTTAAAGAGAAGATTTTTCTTGAGCAAAAGCTCTGTAGCTGAATTTTTGGATATTAATTGCAAAAATTGAAAGAAGACACGCCATTCAGCAAATCCAGAGGGAACTTCTTTTGGTAACCCATCTGGTGTTGGAAACTGATGTTAATTCCTGTACATAATGTTGGTTGAGTTGGGAGGAAGTCAATTTTCTTGAATGTTGAAGGTCATGGATGTTAGCTTGGATAATCTTGTAATGGTCTACATCTGCTTTTTCTGAAGCCTACGAACTGTAGCCTGGTTGACAATGTAACAGAGAGACTATTTTTTTTATTTCAATCTATTATTGAAGATAAGTAGTTTTAATTATTTATTTGTGGCTCACAAAATTTTGCTAAACTTATTATCATTTATTTCGTTACTAAAATATAATGTGTTTCTTAGTTAGTTAGTTAGTTTCTTAGTTGTTAATAATGATGATGGATCAATTATCCATACTATTGTAAATTGTAAATATTATTAGAAGTAAATCGGAATATTCATTTTTTTTTAGTGTAAGCTTAAGGCAATTGCTGCAAACGAATCTCGTACTGTAAACATTTCATCACTTCCATAAATAAGAATTTCAATTTCCTAAATTTAAAAAGAAAACATGTATTCTCGATATTTTATCGTTCATTCATATTAATTTTCGTGGAATTGTGCCATAAGAAAATAATTATAGTGATTGAAAATAAAAATGAAATAAATTATTTAGTTTCTCTTGTTCCTGGAAATTAGTAATTATTTCAATGAGGGAATCAGCACCTTCAATAGTAAGCAGTTTAATAAAGAATCATTTAACAGCATATTGTTGCGAGGTCACCAACTCAAAGCCGGCCCTGTCCCTCGACTGTAAATTTTGGTGGCTGCGCCGGGATTCTCTCCCTGCGTTGGAATGCTCTCGAACATTCGAGTACAGCAGTATTGTTTGTGCATAGCACGAGCGCCGAAGGCACTAGAGGTTTCCAGAACTGATAAGGACTATATATACGCGGGTTATTGAGTGCGTAAACAGTTAGTTAGTTCGAGAGAATTAGTGAAACGGACAGTAAAGAGTTAGTTCACAGAAGTTCTTAGTAATCGGACAGTGAATAAAATAATGAAGATAAATAGTGTAATATTCAAGTGGTAAAAATAAATTAGAACTATTATACCGAGTGTAAATAAATTAGTAGACGTTAATTAAAGTGTGTATATAAATTAAGTTTAATACAGTGTGTGTTTCTTCAAATAAATAGATAGTAATTAGCCAAAGTAGTGTGCATAATTTTATCCTACAAGTAAAAACTATTTAAATAAATAACAAAAACATTACAATATTTACATAATTTTCATATTTAGGTAAGGTAAATGTACTAGTCCTTGACCTGTTAGTGCTAGTGCTTGACCTACAACGACAATCGTCCCACTTTAAATTGATTTAAAATATCTTTAATAAGTATGAATAGTATTTTTTTCGGACTAATTTATTGCTTAATTATTTGGTATTTAATTCATAGGGGATAAAATAATAAAAGCTCTGTAAACCATGTTAATTTCGACAATATAACAAATTACCCTCTTTACGAATTTTTAGCATTTTTTATAATTTTCGAAAATTTCATGACTCTATTTGAAGGCGAAATAATGATTTTATCACAAAACTGATTGTGCCAGTCGATTTTTTGGCCAAAAAAACCCCTCTTTACGAATTTTTAGCATTTTTTATAATTTTTTTGTCGAAAATTTAGAACAAAGGGTGTAGCTATGGAAATATTTTGCGATACAAATTGATTTTTTCTAACTCCCATAATCCTTGGAAATATGGACTCAAAATTCACTAAAATATGTAAAATTGTCCCTTCTATCGATTGGTGAAGACTAGAACGTTCTATCTCTCCTATTTGTCGAGTTATGAGTAATTTTTGTTTCGAAAAGTGGATTTTCGAAAATTTCATGACGCTATTTGAAGGCGAAATAATGATTTTATCACAAAACTGATTGTGCCAGTCGATTTTTTGGCCAAAAAAACCCCTCTTTACGAATTTTTAGCATTTTTTATAATTTATTTGTCGAAAATTTAGAACAAAGGGGGTAGCTATGGAAATATTTTGCGATACAAATTGATTTTTTCTAACTCCCATAATCCTTGGAAATATGGACTCAAAATCAACTAAAACATGTAAAATTGTCCCCTCTATCGATTGGTGAAGACTAGAACGTTCTATCTTTCCTATTAGTCGAGTTATGAGTATTTTTTGTTTTGAAAACTGGATTTTCGAAAATTTCATGACTCTATTTGAAGGCGAAATAATGATTTTATCACAAAACTGATTGTGCCAGTCGATTTTTTGGCCAAAAAAACCCCTCTTTACGAATTTTTAGCATTTTTTATAATTTTTTTGTCGAAAATTTAGAACAAAGGGTGTAGCTATGGAAATATTTTGCGATACAAATTGATTTTTTCTAACTCCCATAATCCTTGGAAATATGGACTCAAAATTCACTAAAATATGTAAAATTGTCCCCTCTATCGATTGGTGAAGACTAGAACGTTCTATCTTTCCTATTAGCCGAGTTATGAGTATTTTTTGTTTTGAAAAGTGGATTTTCGAAAATTTCATGACTCTATTTGAAGGCGAAATAATGATTTTATCACAAAACTGATTGTGCCAGTCGATTTTTTGGCCAAAAAAACCCCTCTTTACGAATTTTTAGCATTTTTTATAATTTTTTTGTCGAAAATTTAGAACAAAGGGTGTAGCTATGGAAATATTTTGCGATACAAATTGATTTTTTATAACTCCCATAATCCTTGGAAATATGGACTCAAAATTCACTAAAATATGTAAAATTGTCCCCTCTATCGATTGGTGAAGACTAGAACGTTCTATCTTTCCTATTAGCCGAGTTATGAGTATTTTTTGTTTTGAAAAGTGGATTTTCGAAAATTTCATGACTCTATTTGAAGGCGAAATAATGATTTTATCACAAAACTGATTGTGCCAGTCGATTTTTTGGCCAAAAAAACCCCTCTTTACGAATTTTTAGCATTTTTTATAATTTTTTTGTCGAAAATTTAGAACAAAGGGTGTAGCTATGGAAATATTTTGCGATACAAATTGATTTTTTCTAACTCCCATAATCCTTGGAAATATGGACTCAAAATTCACTAAAATATGTAAAATTGTTCCCTCTATCGATTGGTGAAGACTAGAACGTTCTATCTTTCCTATTAGTCGAGTTATGAGTATTTTTTGTTTTGAAAAGTGGATTTTCGAAAATTTCATGACTCTATTTGAAGGCGAAATAATGATTTTATCACAAAATTGATTGTGCCAGTCGATTTTTTGGCCAAAAAAACCCCTCTTTACGAATTTTTAGCATTTTTTATAATTTTTTTGTCGAAAATTTAGAACAAAGGGTGTAGCTATGGAAATATTTTGCGATACAAATTGATTTTTTCTAACTCCCATAATCCTTGGAAATATGGACTCAAAATTCACTAAAATATGTAAAATTGTTCCCTCTATCGATTGGTGAAGACTAGAACGTTCTATCTTTCCTATTAGTCGAGTTATGAGTATTTTTTGTTTTGAAAAGTGGATTTTCGAAAATTTCATGACTCTATTTGAAGGCGAAATAATGATTTTATCACAAAACTGATTGTGCCAGTCGATTTTTTGGCCAAAAAACCCCTCTTTACGAATTTTTAGCATTTTTTATAATTTTTTTGTCGAAAATTTAGAACAAAGGGGGTAGCTATGGAAATATTTTGCGATACAAATTGATTTTTTTCAACTCCCATAATCCTTGGAAAATAATCGATTAATCGAAAAAAATCGATTAATCGAAAAAAATCGATTAATCGAAAATAATCGATTAATCGAAAAAAATCGATTATTCGAAAAAAATCGATTAATCGAAAATAATCGATTAATCGAAAATAATCGATTGATCGAAAATAATCGATTAATCGAAAATAATCGATTAATCGAAAAAAATCGATTAATCGAGAATAATCGATTAATCGAAAATAATCGATTAATCGAAAATAATGGATTAATCGAAAATAATCAATTTTCGATGATTCGAAAATTTATTATTTTTCATTATTCTTGATAACGGCAGCTGGACCGCTACCGAAACTTCAAAAATAGAGTTTCAACAAACATCGTGATCAAGAACTATTATATTTAACTAATTTTTTCCCTAACTCACGCCTTTAAAAAGATTGACAATTTGGAACTTACGAAAATATTTTGAAGTTTAAGACTTAAAAAAATTGTCAAGATTTGCCAGTCGATTTTCCGGTCCAAAAAACCCCTCTTCACGAATTTTAAGCATTTTTTATTTTTTTTTGTCGAAAATTTAGAACAAAGGGGGTAGGTATGGAAATATTTTGCGAATCAAATTGCTTTTTTCTAACTCCCTTAATCCTTGGCAATATCGACTCAAAATTCAATAAAAATCGTCGAGACTAGTGTTTGACCTTAAGAAACCCTAGTGAATGACCTATCTGTGAAATAAATATATTTAAGACCTACCTACACATATTGTTTTGTATTTTTTGAAATTGTATGTTATCGGCATTGAAAGGTTGCAAACCACAAGTTCTGAAACCATTTGACAAAATTGAGTGCTGTAACAAGTGGACAATTAGATATCGTCCGGGTGTTGCGTTTTAGGAAATTATTCCATAAATATCAACTATTTATTCACTAACAAAAACTTAGAAATACAAAATGGTTATAAAAATGTAAAATAACGGCGATTGACAATAAAAAGCGGGAATGAGAAAAGCCGGTAAATGAAAAAAGAGTTACAACGTATTCACTCTTTAGAACTAATTAGCACACTATTCTAACGGATAGTTCAAAGGGTGGGTCACCCAAAAAGCGCAGTTGTCACGTTGGTTTAATAAGAAGGGGATCTTGTTACAGTGCCTATTTTCCATAGAATTCATAGTTACTTTCAACAAAGGAGCAAAATGTTCGCGTGATAGACGTTCGCCATTATTTTGTATTCTCCAGTCATGCGCCGTCTTCTTCCACTGATTTTTTAGAGGGTGGAAGAATGCCACATCCAAAGGCTGGAGAATGTGAGTAGAGTTTGGAAAAGGGCATGCCAGAATTATCCTATGTTTGGAGCAGAATTCACTTAGCGGTAACGACATATGCGATGTATGCCCATCCACGAACATAATTAATTGTTTCCCTAAAATCAACACGTGACACATCAACATCTTTTAGACTGATGGAAAACGATATTTCTACAATAAAAATGGAAGATATTATTAAGAAACTGAAACAACCAGAATTGCAAAATATTGGTGATAGAATAAAATTTACTTTTTCAAAGGAGATAGATATATTTGAAGCCTAAAGCCTATTCTTGTACCCAATGTGATTTTCTTTTTTTTTTATTATTACTCATATTTTTTGCCTACTTTTGTTATTACTAAGTCAACAATAATTTTATATACTCATGTAATAAGGAAAAAATGAAGTTTTGGTCAATAATTGGTGTGTCAATCATTGGTACTTGTTGATTACTGAGGTGTCAACAACTGAATAATAGGTGTGAATTACTGGATCTCCAAAAATACATTCAAATGCCATAAGATATTCTAATTGTGTCAATTGATGGTGCCTTTACCTTAGTTTAAATACTACATAGTTTAAAAGAGATTTTTTGGTCCAATGACCGCTTAACTAAAAAAGCATAATTCCCAAGTATGTAGGTACGAAACTTGCCAAAATAAAGTTTTATACAAAAATTCAGCAGATTGCGTTTTATACCGAGATGAAACCCTAAAGTGACTATGCTAGTATATGTAATTCCAACAATAAAATATTGATTATCATCTATTACCAACAATATATCTCATCTCCACATTGAATGCTAATTAATCTTCATCGCACTGTTTGCCAACAAATATTTAGCTTCACATCCGATAGTTTCATGAAAATT
Source organism: Lochmaea crataegi (assembly GCA_947563755.1). Taxonomy (NCBI): domain Eukaryota; kingdom Metazoa; phylum Arthropoda; class Insecta; order Coleoptera; family Chrysomelidae; genus Lochmaea; species Lochmaea crataegi. Next base: position 76,482,124 of record OX387423.1, read on the forward strand.
GTATCTTAACCTTTCCCAACTTCCTATTTATACATACATCAAACATAACTAATAACTAATAACCAAGTCATACACAGATTAGTAAATTTTACTGTCGAGTTTCCGATAAAATCCCCATCGGAAATTTACTCCTGCTGAAATTTTGCCACGGGAAATTGAATTTATGGGTGTTCCTGTGAAATTTAATATTTATAAATGTATTTAAAATGATTTCTATTTATTTCACTTGAACTAAAATCATGTGAGGGGAAGCAACTGTAGAGAAACGATAGTTTGTTTCCCATAAATGTTATTAAAAGCATTATGTAACTCGAGAAATGTTTCTTGTTTAATTAAAAATAAAAGCACTATATTTTGTTTCCTAATTAGGCATATTCACAATGAACTAATTAAATTTCCAGTAATATAAAGTTACATCAGCTTTTTAATTTTTTGAACTGAAACTTAATTTGAAACATTCTCTAGTTCATAATTCTTTAATGTTCAACTATTTTCATAGTTAATAAAGGTCAGACCACTACCTACATAGTTTTAATAATGCTTACCTCTTTTTCTTTATGGAATTATTTCATATCTCAAGTATTGAAACTTCCCGAGTTCGCAGTAAAAACAATGTTTCAAATTTTGATCAGTCAAAAGCTCTATGCACACCTCTAATTTAATTTTTAACAGCAAAATATTTCTTCGAAAATCATTGAAGTTTTCATGTTATTATTTTTTGAATTTTCTAAAAGCCAATACTCTCACAATTCCAATAACGTTCATGCGATGCAACCAGTTAACACATTGATATGATGGGAATATTCACATGTATTCATTGCGGCGTTGTTGTTATTTAAATAAAATTTTTAATAAAGTTTTTAACATCTGATTTGGATTTAAACACTTTTCTGTGTACTCTCCCTGAAAGTGCCCCAGTGATGTGTAACAGGTGTTCAATATAGTTGTACCAACTGATAAAAAGAATTACTTCGAAATATTACTTGGGATGAAACAATTTTAAATTTATTTTATGAAAATTAATTTTGTGGACATAAATTAGCAAGATAATAGTATGTTTCTTACATCAAATAGGAAAATAAAACTTAACTAAGATGGTCTTTCACTCAACAATCACATTCATACAATGAAAATTATTTTTAATACATGCAATTATGCAACTTTTTATACAATTTACAGTGATACCGTTTTTAATAAGCCAAAACGAAAAGCAAAATGGACGATACAGTTGTATATGAATTTCCAAAATATCTAAGTTCCTTTTATATACATACACAAGTAAGTTTTTTATTTTAAATTGAAGTTTATTAAATACCTTTTATCTTCTATTAATGTTGAAAAATGAATAATCACTTCTTACCTGTTTTAGACCGCTCTGGGCCTTTGTGAAGTAACCTCCAAAACGAAAAGCAAGACAGCTCCAATGCAGAATGCCTCTTGATGAAATTTAATATATGGTTTATTTAAATTTATTTACTTACGAAGATCCCTCGGTGTTTATTTTCTTCAGGAACCTTGTTACAAGGTTAGTTGAACTATTTTCACTATTAATTACATAGATATTTTATCAAATGTACAAACTTTTTTCACTGAACGAAGTAACGTGCTTCTTGTAGAAAATTCATTTTCGAAAAGGCACGACGCTTTCCCTATCAACAAGTACCTAACAAACCATCTCCTTTTTCTTCCTTAGCAACAAACTGCCTACTATCTCTAAGAGTGAATTCTTTGTTTGATTGTCATTGACTAATCAAATTAACTTATAGTTGTTCATTAAATAGATTTTATTATATTCTTTGATAGATTTAATCTTTTTTAAAAGAAAGCATCATATTTTAAATTTCTAAATGAATTATTTAAGTTTAAATCTTTTATTAATTAAATTTTTAACTATTTGACATATTCAATTTAGGTTGGTAATTTTCCTGTTCTAGCTGACAATTCTATGTTCAAACCTGTCATACATCAGATGATAAATACTTTCACAGGTGTCATAGATCTAATAACTGTATTAAAAGTTTTTCTATTTTAGATTCTACCATAATACGATTAAAATTTCGTAATGCTTTTGGACAAATTTAATTTTACATGAAGAAATTCAAGATAATACATAAAAACCATAAACATTCCCGTTTAAAGGTGGATCTTATATTTGATACCAGGTGATTTGTTTGAGTTTTCTTTATATAATTAAATTTTAGACTTTATCCATTGTATGTATGTACGAAGTACATTATAAATTTTGAATTGCTTCTTTGAGTTTGATTTATTTTAATTTGAATCATTTAAATAGTTTTCCTTTATTATTCTATAATTATTGAAGCTTTTATGTTGGAAGCAGCTCGTGTCGGTTATGTACAATGTGTAGTGTTATTTTTCATATCAATAGGTATGATTAACTATTATGGTAAGTTTGTGCCAAACGTATCGACAACTCTAGAACCTTTATATGAATTATTTAGAAAAGATGTAGAATGTATATGGTCAAAAGATTGTGAGAGGGCTTTCTTAAATCCGAAAAAAATCATGTTATCAGAACAAAATCTAGCTCATTTTAACCCATTCCAGTTAAATTGAGTTGTGATGCTTCGAAAGTGGGTGTAGGGGCAGTATTATTTCATGTATATCCTGATGGCACCGAAGAGCCGATCAGCTTTGCATCACGTGTTTTAAATAAATCTGAGTTAGGATATTCAGTCATTCATAAAGAGGCTTTGGCCATATATTGGGGAGTGCGGAAATTTTATCAATACCTAATGGTTATCAAGTTTATATTGTGCTCAGATCACTTACCCTTAAAGGCGCTCTTTGGGAAGAACAAGGGTATTCCACAAATGGCGGCAGGTCGATTGCAGAGATAGGCCTTATTTTTGAGTGGGTTTAGTTATACATTTCAATCTATTCTAGCTAGCTAGACAATACTTCTGGTGAACTATGTAAAAAGTTATAATGCGTGTATAACACATTCGAAAACTCCAAATAAATCAATCTTAATTCCCTTTGAAACGAGAAAATACGTTTTTGATCGCATACATATTGATTTTTTTAGATCCATTTAAAGGAAAAACTTTTTTAATAATTACGGATGCATACAGAATATGAAACATTTTGTAAGGATAGTGGTATTTTGCTTGTAACATCTGCGCCTTATGGAGCGTTAAATAAAATGTCAGCAGATGCAAAAACTGCTTTAGATGAATTTTCAACCTTGATTTTCTTACCGAAATACTCCATATTGTGTTACGAATGAAACTCCTTCAAAATTAATGTTTTCGAGAAAAATTAAAACATGATTTGATTTTTTAAATAAATCAGTGGTCGACAAAGCAAAACAGAAACAAATGAAGTACCACCAAGGTAATCGTTTCATAGATTTACAAGAGGGGGAGATTGTTTATGTTAGAGACTATCGCTATAATCCAAACAAACCAACCTGGAAAAAAGCTATAGTTGTAAAAAAATTGGGACTTGAAACATATCTCTGCAAACCAATGCTTGATCAAAATTTACAGTGGCGAAGGCATCTTGATCAAATTGTCCAAGTTGGTAAGTTTTATGAGTCTGCAAACGATTATTTTGCAAAAGAGTAACACTGTAAATAATAAGGTTAGCATAGAGTTAGATACAACAGATTTGGTTGACAGCGAAAATGACAACGAAGGCAACAACAACAACAATAGGTACAGGCAAAGGAAATAGACAAAAATTCCCTTCAGAATGGTCTAAATAAAAAGATGGAAGTGTTGGGGTGCAAGAAAATGAGGTAAGAAGGGAAAATAAGGAACTAGAAGAAAATACAATGGAATCAGAAAATTTGGGGAGCAGCAGACCTCGACGAGTCATTAAGCTGATCCTGATCGTCTAAATTTGTAAATTCGTAACTTTTGGGGAAGGGAATCCAATGTATTGAGCCAACCCCTACACGTGGACAACCTTGTCAATTGTCAGGTGTCACGTGTGAGATAACCAAATACGTTACTAACCTAATATATAGTTGTAAGAATAAGAGCACATGTCTCATAACTGGTATTCCTCGACTATGATAGTTATTACAAATAAAAGACAGTAGAATAGGAAGGTAGTGTGACACCTGACAATTGACAAGGCCAAGGTTATCCACGTTTAGGGGTTGTCCTTTTGTCAATGAGGCTAGAGACAAATCATGTTCCGTGGGATCTATATCAGGGACTCGTATTGAGAAGCAGGTATCAATGAACAGGAAATCATAGAAATATGTAAATAATTTGAAAAGGAAATATTATTAAAGCAACAAGATAATGCGCCCAAATATCAACTTGAAGCGTCCTCACACTGGTTCAACCGTAAGATAACTATCTGCTATGGGGGAACAATTTGCCTACAGATCAGGCATATCCATACAGATGCCTTGCTAGGTCTCGTAAAAGACATAGAAAAGGCAATAGCTCCAAAGGAAGTGGCGTTATGTGTTCACAGTTTCAGAGGGTACATTTGATAACACCTCATACAAATCAATCAGCACCGCCGCAACAGCAAAAGGTATCCAACCCTCCATAATCAAATCCATTCTTAATACTCTGCTGTCGTCACACTAGTAGTTGACGATTGCCGATCGCATGCAGGATGCCTTAAACCTTGGTGTTTGAAGGTAGGGCTATCAGCTAATCCTGAAAAAAATGAGATCGTGCCCCAGCGCAGCCTTATAGGTAGTGCTACACCTTCCCCCGCTACATTTTACATCTACATGTACGGAGCATCGCTCTGGCAAATGCATACAGGCTAGCTAAGGCTGAATATTAAAAACCGGGCGATCTAACGGGACATCTTAATGTACTAAAGGATAAAGTAATCCGATCCATGAAACTTTATGTCTGCACAACAGTATTTCCAACTCACACTTTACGTTGTTATCAACGAGCATAAAATAATACAAAACGAAGTCGCTTCAATTATGGAAGGGGTCCCCACTTACTATACTGATAGGTCAAAAACAAACGAAGGTAAAGGAATAGGAGTTACATGTCCTAATATTAGGATATCATCAGCCCTGGAAAACACTCCAACAATGTTGCAAGCGGAGCTATAGGAAATGGATTATTGTGCTCAAGAGTATTCCAAAAAACACCTCAACTCAGCCAGAATATTTATTGAGTTTGATAGCCAGGCTGCCTTAAAGGCTCTCTAATGACTCTGAAACAGTCTGGAACTGTTGAAATTATCTCGAGCAACTGGCTAGATACAACAAAGTAACTTTGTTATGGGTGGCTGGTGGAGGCTGATTGTCGAAACAGATTGCTGATGATCTCGCAAAAGGCGGAGCTTGTACTCCTTTTATCGGGCCCCAATAATTTTCTGAAACTATCCATATTATCCAACCAGTATTCATCCAACGAGTATTACAAATAACATCCTCATAAAAGTAGCGAGTTTAGCACTGGGATATCTAAGACTTCAAGTAGTGATTTCAAATCTGCTCTATTGGATAGAAGATTATTCCAAATTGATGTCCAACAAGTGAACTATATCGTACCGAACATATTCAATATCACAAATTTTCATTTCATCCTGGATTATTGTTTTATTTTTGTTGGTGTAATTTTCCTAAAAGCAGGCTCAGCATGTTCATGTCCACGACTATTTGATAATGTTTACATTTTACGTGTGCTTCTTCAGGTATAATGACGTTCATTATTCACTAGTGAACAATAGGTGTGGATAAAAGATGTGGATAATGAACAGGTCACATGACACGGATAAGTGGCAAGGTTATTGATATACAAATGTCACAATATAACGAATAAAAATATCTTCGCGTCCCGAATTCAAACCCTACGCCTACAATTCTTCATTTCCGCAGCCAGACCTCTATACCTCTCTGCTACGAAGACTTAATAATTTATTCACCAAGCTGTTGTATATAGAGCGTATGATGTGTGTCAAAACTAAAAAAAGGGACGTTTCAAATAATTTATAGCTGATTGCAAGAATTTCAATTATCATACTGAATTTAAATTTAATATGGAAAGCGAATCAGACACTGAAATGAATGTTACCCCGCCAAACTTAAGAGAAGCAGCAAAAACAGTCCTTTAATGCCATAAAAATCGTATAAATTGTATATGAAAGCCTATACTTACGTTCTAAATTGGAGAAAAGAGAAAAAAATTAATTCATTTTTAAACAGGTAATTAATGGTCGTGGACAAAATATAGTATTCTACTCGCCTATAATATTTGTACCCCATAATGTCACATATAATCTATTTTTGTCAACTAATATTTTTATTTTCTAGTCCAAACTGAGATTATTGTTTTTATCGACCAATCTTCCTATTGCTTAAACAAGATTGCAAGATTATTAAATTTACATTTGCTATTAAATAAACATTCGATTTCCATAAATATTTTCTGGCAAAATGCCTTCAATATAATATATCTTATTTTATGTAGGTATCTATTTGAATGGGTCATATATTTTTGCAAGCACAACTCAAAAACTTGCATCCAAACTCTCAGCGTCCATCTGATGCACTCAAATCAAAATGTTATATTTGGCAAAAATATAAACGTCGAGATATTTTACGCTATTTATTTAAATTCTCGGCTATCCCAACCATTTCGTGTAACGGATGGACAAGCAGTTACTGTGAATTCAGGATGAACAAATTTAAATGCTACGACTTAAACGAGATATTATATCGAAACGAGGGTTTGGCTAAACCGGTTTAACCTTCTGCTGACATAGCGTTGAAAACGGACATAACGATGAAGTATAGTTATTGGGTTTACAACTATTTCCTTCCCAGATTTTCGCTACACAATAAAAATAAACATTTATCCAGATGATGAAATAAAACAATTTAATTTGTTTAAATCTTCATTATTTATTTTGAACCAACGTTCAAATTAAAATTAGTGACGCGTTTCGCTACACAGTAGCTTTTTAAAACTAGTTTAGGTTTATCGTCAAAATCAGGAAAGTGTCCTATACCATCTAATCGAACTTCTGTGATAGGTCGATATTCTTGACACCTTTTTTTGCTGGTTGTATCGGTTGAAGATGGTCTACCAGGCTTCTTAACCGTTTGTCCAGAATATATGAGCTCTTCTACAATATACAGACGAAAATGGAAGAGTTCGAAAGTATCTTTCTGCGCTATATTGAGGAACTTCGCTTCTTCTCGATATTCCAGCCATGCGTTGCAGCATGCCAAAACAAGAGCATGTGTAAACATCCTTAGGGTCCTTATGAAAGTTCTATATAAAGAAATCAAAAAATCTAATTTGTCGACACCTCCCATACTCGTATTGTAATGTTTCATAACTTCTGGTCGAGGCAACATAAGATACTTTTTTTCTATTTTGCTCCATCTCGTGCAAGTATCTTCTTCCCCTTTTGACTGAAAATTTGAAGCCATGGTTACACATTTGTTATCTAACCATCTAGTCATTATGACTTGTCCATCTGCACTAATGATTTCCAGTGAAAATCCTCGTTCTTTTTCAGCTATTAGCTTTTCTGACAAGTGTGGAGGTTTTGCAAAACGGTCTGTTCTAGCAGTACAGGAGGCATAAATATGCCTGTTTTGAATCCACTGCAATAGTTCGTAATTAGAAAAATAATTATCGAAATAAAGCTGGTGTTTTGGATTGGTTACTGTTTCAGTAAGTTTTATTGCAACAGCTGCACTTTGACCAAAAACTTATGATGAAGGGAATTTAGTTCTGTAGTAGTACCTTGGTGTAAAACGAAGCCGTAAAGTGAACCGAAGCTTCCACACAAGCCATACAGTTTTATACCCCATGGACACGATTTACCTTTTATTTATTGCTTAACGCTTAGCGTTGTTCATCAATACTTTTCATTTTAAGAGATAATTGCATACACCTATGTCGTATTTTGTCGTAAAGAATTATAACTTTCCAAAATTCATCTCTTTCATTTGGTTGATTAGCATTAGTAAAATGTATATGGGTTCGTAATTTTGAAAATCTGTTGTATAACATATTATTTTTAACAACATTTACACAAAGTTTGCTATCCCAATAAAGTCGTATGCGAGGATAACTTAGGTTTCCCATAATAATGTGAATGCCCACAAATTTTTGAAGCTTGCTTCTTATTGCGACATAGGACTTTTGAGAAGGCTAGTGAACTCCTAAAACGTGTATCCGTTACGAAAAAGACCGTCACGCAACAGTGTTGCCAGATTTCTGAATAATCCACTAATCCAATGAAATTTAAATTGAAGCTTGCTTCTTATTGCACGACATAGGACTTTTGGGAAGGCTAGTCAAAAATTGTCAAAAATTTGGAAAAATGGTCAATAATTGTCAAAAACTGTCAAAATATTGAAAATGTGGTTAATAATTGCCAAATATTTTCAAAAATGGTCAAAATTTGGAAAAATGGTCAATAATTGTCAAAAATGGTCAATATTTGTAAAAATTTTGAAAAAATGGTCAGTAATTGTCAAAATTTTTGAAAAATGGTTAAAACTTTTGGAAAATAATCAAAAATGGTCAATAATTGTCAAAGACGGTATAATTGTCAAAAATTGTTAAAATTTTGAAAAATAGTAAAAAATTGTTAAAATTTTGAAAAATGGTTAAAAATTGTTAAATATTTAAAAAAATGGTCAATGATTGTCAAAATTTTTGAAAAATTGTCAAAAATGGCCAATAATTGTTAAAATTTTGAAAAATGGTCAAAAATTGTTAAAATTTTGAAAAAATGGTCAATAATTATAAAAGACTGTCAAAAATGGTCAATAATTGTTTGAAATTGTCGAAATTTTTGAAAAATAGTCAAAATAGTCAATAATTGTCAGAAACTGTCAAAAATGGTCAATAATTGTTAAAATTTTGAAAAATGGTTAAAAATGGTCAAAATTTGGAAAAAAAATGGTCAAAATTTATGGAAATTGTCAAAAATGGTCAATAATTGTCAGAAACGGTCAAAAATGCTCAAAAATTGTCAAAAATGGTCAATAATAGTCAAAATTTGGAAAATTGTCAAAAATGATCAATCATTGTCAAAACTGTCAAAATTGGTCAATAATTGTCAAAAATGGTCAATAATTGTTGAAATTTGAAAAAATGGTGAAAAATTGTCAGAAACTTGGGGAAAATGGCCAATAATTGTCAAAAATTGTCAAAATTTTGAAAAAATGGTCAAAAATTGTCAAAATTTAGAAAAAATGGTCAATAAAATATAAAATAAAACTTAGTAGAACGTACTGGGCCTTCTATTGAGCGTATTTTCATTGATGGTTTTCCCAACCTCGCATTCTATTGTGCATAAGAAGCAAGCTTTTGTCGGCGGTCTGACGACCGTCACCTTTTTTTTTATTTCTTTGATATTTGTATTCTCAAAGCATGTATTATTCTGCAGGTGATAAAGATTTGTGTATGTAACCATAGTAGCAAATAAGGTGTCATCAAAATATTTATAAAAATAATCTACTGGTGACTTTAGGTGTGTAACATTTTACGTCTTCTCGCCATGTTATTTTTCTTTTTTCTGTTAAATCGTGTTCCTTCAAAAACTCCTCTATTAACTGTTCACGCCCTTGTTTGGTTTTTAGTAGATCTTGAGAAGTTACGTCATCGTTATTGATAACAGAGGGGATACTGAGCTTTGCGAAGCGACACATTCAGAAATTTCTGCCTCCAAATCATTCACTTGACTGTCAGTATCATTATCATAACCATGCAAAAATAACTAGTTGATGATCTTACCGGTAATTTCGTTCTCATTCTGGAGATCTTCGAACGTCAGTATGTTATCAGTCTCTTCATCACATAACTCTTCCACATCAGAAAGTCCAACCTCTATCAACTCATACAGTTCTTTTTCACTCAATGGCTTGTTCTTGTTATATTTACTCATTTTTATTATAATTAATAATGTAAATATCTACAAAGAAATAAAAAAATATATGATACTTAAGTTTTTCTTTGAATCACAATGTACTAGCAGTAGTACGACTGAAATACCCTTAATGTCACCATTTACTACCCATAGTACATAAAAAAATACGTTGTGTTCACGATAAAAAAGATGAATTGGTTGATAATTCATATTTTGGTCAATAGAACAAAGTGTAAACTTTCAACAAACAATTAAAACTTACCTCACAACCTTTTCCAACTGCAAAAAATGTTATCTGAAAATTAAGAAGTGAAGAAAGCAACCATTTCTCACGACACGAAATTGTCAACTGGCACTAAAATGTTTTGAAATAAACATATATACATCGTATATATTGTTATGGATTTTATGGAATCGTGATACGATTGTATCAAATTAAATTTAAGATCACGTTTGTTAGAACAAATTCAAATTATTTTTTAACAATTTTGATACATCCTGTAAACATATTTTGTATAAGGACGGATGTCAACATTTCATATCTAAAGGCTGATTCATTATAATAATTATTTGGAGTATAATGTCAATAGGGTATACAATCGGAAGGTAATGTTTGTATGTCACTATTGTAAATCATATAAGTTGAATATTAAATTTTATAAAGTTATTAACCAGTGGTAATGATACTCTGATTTTGTATAATTTGTGAATTTCAGATAGTAATATTGTAAATAAATATATAGAAATATGTCAAGAAAATGTCAAAGTAAAAATGTAACTACTTACCAGAAATATTAAATATTGGTTGGTAAGATGTGTTGAAAAGGAAGTGGAAATTAAAAAAATTAAGAAGGACGTTGTTAAGGGAAACTAGGGAGTTGTTGACTGGGAAGGCAGAAAGCTTCAGATAATTCCGGTTTGGTGTAAATTTCTCTCCTGGTAGAAAAAAACCAGAAGGAGAGAGTTGTTTATTAAGTACCAGAATGAGGTCTATGAGCGAGTTGTGGTATATCTGTCCTCATTAGGACAACCTATTCATGCATATGGTGAGATAACCAATTTATTAATATATATAGAACTTGCAGATTTCTGTGGGGAAAATTGATCAGCTGTTTAACCGGAGCGAACATTTTACGTTCCGTAATTCGAAGTGGTGCGAATATTAGTGGTAAGAGTATTTCACAGCTTTATTATTGTCAACATGATAAATTGTTATGTTATACTGTTGCTTGTCATAATTCATTTCATTGTTTGATTCCATATTAATCTTTTTAAAATTTTTTATTTAATCAGAATCAGAGTATATCACTATTTAATTTCTTACGTACAAGTAAACATAAATTAAATAATTAGATTGGAACGCCATCTACGAACCGACATCTATAGTATCCTTGAAACACGACCTTGAGGTAAGTACTCGAATCTCTTTCTGAGAAGCCGTGGCAAAAATATAGAATTCTATTAGACAAATAAAACGAACCCAACACGTAGACAACTATCATAACAAAATATTTCACATAAATCAAACAACTTGAACAAATAATTCATATTAACCAACACCAAAATTATTATTTCATAATAATATATACGTCCAGAGAGCCCTTGCTGCTTTCAAACTAATACTTGCGTGGTGTGCATTCCACGTTAGTCCCCTGATAAGGATGATCCCTAGGTACTTATCTCTTTTGAGGTACTTATCTCTTTTTGGGTTATTCCATTCATGCTCGGATGCTCTATTTTCAATTTCCTCTCGTTAGTGAGTGTCGTTTTGTTAGGATTTGCTGATAGTCCTTCGAACCCCGAGTGGTTATAAGGTTTAAGGTTGCATGCGATCCGCAATAATACCGTCGTGTTTGCAGCTAACGTTCTCTTTTGAGCTTTGCTAAGAGGTCGTCAACCACTAGTGACCCCAGTAGAGTTAATGAAAATCCTCTCTTCCTGACCTCTTCAGTTGCTTGACCTCCGTGGTAGGTGATTATAAAGTTGATCATAAGCTTAACATTCACATCTGAAATATAGAAATTTTGTGAAACAAATTTTCATTGCTATTTTTGAGTGATGCATCATCCGAGGAAAATCGTTTGTTTTTAAATAAACGATGATACATTCGAATGCTTTCCTTTGAAATGACAAAGGAATTATAATTGAATCCCATTTCATTGAGGCTATTATTCGGAAATAGGAATGATCAAAACCACTTAACATATTTTCAGTTAAACCCTCATTCGTATTCGGATTGTTTGAAATTATTATTCACTTTCCCAATATAGACGAAAGTATCGTTTCATATGCGAGATACTGCACGTTTTGTATAAAACCACTACATTTCCAAAATCTTTATTCGCACGTTTTGAATATTCATTATCAGTTTGTCACCAAGTTGGAGTTGTTAGTTGAAGTAACAAGTTCACTAACTACAGTATGTTGATTTTATTTACTTGAGTACACCCTCACTGGGAGAAAACTAGCATTAGTTTACAAAGTCAGGCCTGGAAACCTGATCCCGAAGAACACTTGGGTTGTTAAATGAAAATAAATATTAAGTTACCACAAAAATATACTAATGAGTCTAGATGTGCTCAACGCACTATCACTGTTTCTTCCATGCACAGGCATGCACAGGCAACTTTTAAGCTCATTCTTCGCCGATTTTAACTAAAAACAAAAAGTACTTTTGGACCAAAAATATGATGCAAAAGCTGTTCCCTCTTAAAATAATATTATTATAATTTAAAACCTGTCTATTCAGTCAAGGTTTCTGACCACTCTGTCTGTTATATCCATGATATCCTCTCTAACGAATACCCTCTTCATTAGAGTGCTTTGACAACAACTATGATAGGCTGAGAACAATATATTTATCGATGTACTGCTCTAAACTGATCACCAAAATAACCCCTGCAAACAATCGTAACTAAAGTGGAGTTTCCGCAAATAGGACAATTTCGAAATTCAATTTCTGCTATAATTTGTATGCACTAAATTTGCTTATTCGATTGGTTGCACAGAGATTTACATATTACGCTTTAGTTAATTTAATTAATTACTACCTAGTGTCGTTAAATTATGGACTATTTCCTAGTTTCGATTGAATATATCTCATGCAGTTTTAATTCACATATAAAAAACCATAGCAATAAAAACATTAGAACAAAAAGTCTACAATCATCCCCATAGAAAAGAAAACAAACACAAACAAATGTCTATGTCTATGAAAAATTACTAGAAGTTATAATTAATAAACAATTTATAGAACACTTTGTAACAAACAAATTACTTAGTGACTTATCAGGCGGGCTTTCGAACAAAAAATGCCTGTGAAAGTGCATTACAAACAGTGTTAATGAACTAGAAAACTGCTTTAAGTGCAAGAAAGGTTATTGGGGTAGTCTTTTTGGATTTTCGAAGGGTCTTCCAAACTATAGACAGGTGTATGCTCCTGGAAAAATTAAAAAAATGGTATTGAGAGGGTTGTGTTCAAATGGTTTAAGAACTATCTATCAAATCGTACTCAGGAAACAAGATTTTCGAATAATTCATCAGAAGAAAAAGAAAAAATATTTGGCGTTCCCCAAGGGACAGTTTTGGGCCCTAATCTGTTTATTGTTTATATCAATGACATTGTCAAGAACATCAAAAATTGTAACATCCACCTTTTTGCTGATGATACCTTATTGTATTTGATGGGTTAAGATGTTGATGCAGTTGTGCAAACTTAAATGGCTAAATTAAAATGGCTTAAGTCTAAAAACAGAAAAAACTAAATTTATGATAATTAAAAGTAAGTTTAATTCTAGCCCAACTAGGAGCCACACAGGAATCTTTATAAATAACCAAAGTTGAACAGTGCAAATATTTGGGTGTTATAGTGGATGAGCATTTAACAATTTCCAAACATGCAGAATATGTGACTAATAAAATAGCAAAGAAAATAAACCTATTGAAAATAATGAGTGGATATCTTAGTGACTGGTCAAAACTAGTCATTCTGACCAATATTAATCACAATCAATTATACAACATACAGCTCAGATGGAATGGGATGTAAACATGTAGTCAGGATGGAACGTTGGTGTGGTACACTGACGGATCCTAAAATGTTGCTGGAACAGGATCTGGAGTCCATGGTACTATACCCAGATGTAAAGCTCACGCATCTTTGGAGAAGAAGCTTACAGATGAATTTCAATTAGGAGGATATTCATGACGAATGTTTTGAGAGTAGGAACATCTGCCTATCGAAACTAATTGCCATGCTTCATATTCACAATTGTAAGTTAAATATTCTTATTTATAAAATATTCTGGAAGCGGTCTTCGACCTATCAACGGTTCAGCCACGCTGAGGCACATCCGATGTTGTTTATTTCGAACATAAGTGACGAGCATAGTAAACGGGATTTGAAGACGACGAAACTTTTCAAGTATTTCTTGTAATGCATAAGGGGCACGTACGCGTCAATGTAATCTTTCTTATTGGATAACAGTATAGTTTATACGTTGCATTCTAAGCTTCAGTTGATTATCCTTATATGAACTGGTTTTTGTTTCTAGGAAATGCGTCCCTAAAGATTGAGTTACAAGTTAGGAATAATGAAACAGAATGAAAACGATTAAAGCTATAGTGGTAAATAAATATTTAAAAAGCTCATTTTGGTTAAGACAAACTCAAACTTGATAGATTCTACTAAATATTAAAATTTAACTCACAAAAAACAATTCAACTTGAGAAATCGTGCAGCTAATCAATATGAAGCTAATAGTTCAACAAATCCCTTTTGAAGAACCACAGTACCGGTACATTTATCATCCTTTCTGTCAAAAGAAACCTAGCTTACTATGATTTCCACTCTTAAACTCAACTCCACCAGGCACTATCCAAAACAATTTTCCTTTACGGCCTAAACCACCGTTGTGAAATCTCAAACGCTACAAGAAATAAAATATTAATGCTGTAAATTAAATACTGATTTAATGAAATTACTTACAGCAAACCTTAGAATGTGTTTTTGACTGTAGCAGTTCAAATGAATTATTTCATCACTGGGATCTCCTATATGATACACAAAATTGCATTCATGGCATAGGGTCAGTCCAAATTTCTTCTGCCCTGCATCCAAAAGCATTTGAGATACAGACAACTTTTTAAACTTTTTTTCCATGTTTACTGTTTTTTCAGTACTTTTTGGTGGTTTTGTTGTTTGTGGTTAAAATACTGGGTACAGTTTTTCACTTTTATTTGAATTTGTACTATCTTTCATTCCATCTAAAATTGGTGTTAAATTTCTGATTTTTTTGGGAGAATCCAATGCGAAGCCAGAAGTAACATTACACATTTGTGAAATAGGAGAAAGTATCAAGTCTGCAGCATTTCTTGGTTGATATAAAAAAGGATAGAATTTTCGGAAGCTATTACTGAATTATGTGCTTGGAGAACAATTTCCTTTACTTTTGGTACTGTTTCATCCTCTAGAGAAAATATTATATTCTCTATATTTGTTTTTAACAATGGTTTATCCTCATTTGACTTATTCGAAGAATTAAAGCTAAAATAATTATGTTTCTTCTGAGTTTCTGGTTTATTTCAATGACAACTTTCCATGATCCAATTCTAACTGTATGGTTTTATTCATTTTAACCACACCTTTAGCTATTGAAAATTTACAAAACTTTTTGTTCGGATCTAGCACATGCTCTGGACTTGAAGGACGTTTTCTGGAATCTTTAGTTTCTGCTACTGTAATTTTTCTAGGTATATCAATGGTAGGTATAATTTGTCTCTTTGGTAATATTAATGGAACTCTATTTTCTTTGTTTTCAATTAGCTCAGGTACTTGAACATTTTTCTGAATTTGCTTGAATTTCCTGAAAACCCGAGGAAACAGCTCACATAACCCTTCCACAACCTCCATGCCATTTGAATTCTCTTAGATAATGTGCGTTATCTTGATGAATGCAATCCCTTCCTCCCGTAGGACGATAATTGAGACACTTCGTCATCTCATACCGGCCAATTACAATAACAATCCCATTTGCTCTGTTCAAGGACAGGGCAAGAAGGTATTTTTCAGTTTAACGCCAATTTCTTAGCCTCGGACACACCTTTACCTCTCCACTACCCAACATCGCTCCGAAACAGCGGAACACCACGGGAAAGTGCTCCGAAATCAAGAAGAACTCCACGGAAAGTGCACGAAAAAACCGTAAATTCACCTGTTTTTTCAAATCAAATCCTGAAGAAGTTTTAATCCTGTAGAAACAAAATTTTTGCAAGCCTGAACAAAAAAAAACTACTATCACTTCCTAAATTTTAGACAAGTTTTTGAAGCTTGCCTCTTATTGCACGACATAGGACTTTTGAGAAGGCTAGTGAACTCGTGAAACGTGTGATGTCACGAAAAAGCGTTCGTCACGCGATAACTCTTTCAAGCGACTGTGCGCAATCTCTCTTGCCGCACTGAGCTCGCACACCTATAGATGTGAAAAATTGTCAAAAATGGTCAAAAACTGTCAAAATTTCGAAAAAATGGTTAAGAATTGCCAAATATGTTAAAGTTGTTGAAAAATTGTCAAACATTTTTGAATATAGTCAAAAATGGTGAAAAATGATCAAAAATTGTCAAAAACTTTTATAATTTCGAAAAAATGGTTAATATTTGCCAAATATTTTCAAAAATTGTCAAAAACTGTCAAACATGGACCAAAAGGATCAATAATTTTTAAAATTTTTGAAAAATTATCAAAAATGGTCAATATTTGTCAAAGACGGTCAACAATTGTCAAAATTCGTCAAAAACTGTCAAAAATGGTCAATAATTGTTAAAATTTTTGAAAAATGGTCAATAATTGTCAACAGTTGTCAAAATTTTGAAAAAATGGTCAATAATTATATAAAACTGTCAAAAATGGTTAATAATTATTAAAAATTGTCAAAATTTTTGAAAAATGGTCAACATTTTCGAAAAATTGTCGAAAATGGTCAATAATTGTCAGGACCTGTCAAAAATGCTCAAAAATTGTCAAAAATGGTCAATAATTGTTAAAATTTGGAAAAATGTACTAAAATGGTCAAAATTTTTGAAAAATTGTCAAAAATGATCAATAATTGTCAAAACTGTCAATAATTGTCAAAACTGTCAATAATTGTCAAAAATGGTCAATAATTATTATAATTTGAAAAAATGGTCAAAATTATGAAAAAATGGTCAATAATTGCCAAATATGTTAACATTTTCCAAAAATTGTCAAAAATGGTCAATAATTGTCAAAGACGGTCAATAATTGTCAAAAACTGACAAAAATTATCAAAATTTTTGAAAAATGGTGAAAAATTCACGAAAAATGGTCATTCTATTGTGCATAAGAAGCAAGCTTCTGTCGGCGGTCCGACGACCGCTCACCTTTTATATTTATTATTCAATAGAAAACTGTATGCAGAAATAATTTACGCCAAAATTATCCCAAAAATATATTCTGCAAATTGTGTTGAAATGCACTTTTAGTTAAAGAAAAAAGTAGAAATTTTAAACCTATTGCGTACAAAACTGATAATTGAAAAAATATCGTATATAAATGAGTGTCAAAATTGCTGCCTTATCACTGTCATGCTCTTTGTGCCTCTTTTAAAAAAGTTGGAATTATAATATCGTGAGTACATTAGTTGATCATTTATCGCTTCCTTCCTTTTGTCAGTCGAGAGTCAGAGAAATTCTCACACCAATCCTAAGGGAGATAGATATATCTACACCACTGATGATTTACTGACACACCAAACCTTCTGCAGGAAATTATAAGTGTTAGATAGGGTGACACTAAATTCGGAGAATATATACGAAATTAAATCGAATAACATGGATTGTTGATATTTTTGAATGGAATTATTATCTTTTAGGTCGATTATCCTATCAGCACGATCTGAATTGGGACGGTGTCAACCTAAATAATTCACTTCCAGTAATAGCTGTTTTTTTGAATGCTGCACAATCCAGTTCTAATTTAAGGGGCATAAAAAATACATTTTTGGGTAATCTGAATGTATTATTCTAGGTTGTTTTTGGAGAACATTGAACCAACATTTCGTTCTATTATGAAATACTAAACTGAAATGGTTAGAGTAGTAGCTAAAAAGAAGCGGAATATCTTCTATTGATATAGCACCTCCAAGCTGAAGTATAGGTTTTATAACAGTTAATTTCACTAGAATAATAGTGTTCAATAGTATCTTCATATTTATGCCGGCAAATAGACTGCCTTCTTTAGTATATCGAAAAAATATGATCTACGAAAAACTGGTGTGCATTAATTGGTCATACCTCGGATACTTTGAGGTTAGATTACTTAGGGTTTCTTTTTAATGTTTTCATTGAAGAAATATGCTTACCATCAACGGCCAAAAGCTTCAAAATGACTTATTATTATATCATTTTTCATTTGCACTCCCGGTACAAATTCTTCAATTCCTTTTTGTATTAAAGTCAAAAGCTAATTGTTTTGTGATTGACTGGAGCATATAAACATTATTTTTTGAACGTTAGAGTCACCCTCTACACATCACAGCACTCGCTTCCGTGCAAAGGAAACAGTTTTAGATATATGCTACCTTCGCTCACTTTTTATTGCATGCCGCCTTCTCAGGGACATCCTTTTCAAGGCACTTTCGACATGGTGGATGCTAGCAGCTTCAGATGAAAATATCTCTAACCAGGGAACGACACAACAGGTTTCTGGAGCACTTAACAATAAAACCGTTTTTATTGTTAATATTATTACAGTTGCATTGCCGTCAGGAGGTTAACTCAATTTCAAATTTGGAAAGGAAGTTTTCATACGCTGAAAGCGACGATGGAAAGGAAACAATAGTTTGCAACAAAAATTTTAAAAATGGAACAGGTTATAAAGATTGCTTTCCCGGGAAGAAAAGTATGTGAAAAAGACGTTTATGGCACATCAAGTCGCTTTTAAAAACTTGAAAAGAACATATGAGTTCCAATATTTGAACAGAGGCGGGGTTGATAAAAGATCCAAGTAGCACGAAACGTTTTTATTCAGAACTACAAGGATGTCATAAAACTATATAATAAAACCTTATGATTTCAAAATTAATCTTAAGGCTGTAATGAAACTAGCTTCAGCATGGAAAAGGTCATTAAACCAATGATAAAAACCCTCCCAAGTACCTTGAGCAACTGGTTTTACGGCTTTTGTCCAGATACTTTTAAAACCACTTTAAATATATTTCAAACTCACGAGCTTTCTAAGTAGCCTCATTTTGCTTATCCGTAGTTGAGTAAGAAAAACTAAACTCAAGGTACGGTTACCATGCACACGATCTAAAACGTTTCTGCAAAATTGTAGCATAACTAACTTTATATTTAAGAACTGTGTCTATAAAAATTTTCCAGTTTTCTCGTTCAGTTTCATGGTTTCGTCTCCACAAAAAACGAGATCTGAACAATCCGGAAATCTACGATTGGGGAATAACAAATCTGCTTTTGTTGAAATGTTTCAAGCAATTTAAAAATTCAGCTCGAGGCAGAACCTTTTATTGGGCACTTGGCTTTCAGAGTTGATTCATTCATTCATTCATTTGGGTTATGCTCAACAGCCAAGGCACTTGAACTGAATCTTTGTACCATTTGTTACCATTCCAGAAGCTTCGTGTCTTCTATGAAGGTCACTAGTTTGACTGGAAGGATTTTCAGTAGTTGTAATGGTTATTTGTATTTATTCCTCTCCATAGTGCTTCTGCCTGATTACTTGTAAATTCTCGCAGAAGCAGAAGCATCATCAAGTTCACATTTTCTGCACATAGGTTCACTAACTTTGCCCATTTTGTGCAGATGTTTCCTCAGGGTGCAGTGTCCAGTTACCAGGTCGGTTACTGTCTTCAAATGTCTCTTACCCAGTTTCAATAGCCTAGTTGAGCGTTCCTTGTCTACCTTGTTAAGTAAACTCTTTGTATGCAGGTGCCCTTGTGACAACCTCCATTTTAGTTGGTGTTTCCTATCTAGCTAGTTCCCGATTTCCCTTTTATTTAATCTTTTGTGAAACGGTCCGGACCTATTAAGTCTCCTTTCATCTTTAGCTAGCTGGTCCGCCATTTCATTACCTGCAATCCCCTCATGTGCCGGCAACCATTAGAGGCACTTTGTTGTCTCTTGCCAGCCTGTTAAGGGATTCTTTGCAGTTTTTCACCAGTCCAGACCTAGTTGTAGGATTACTGATAACTTTAAGCAGAGTTCAGAGTTGATAATAAGAAGAAGACCCTAATTTTCCCAAAATATTCTCACATTGATCTACAAAAATAACAATTCAATATAAAAATGAGGAACTGAAAAACTAATATCTGGATTACACCCACGTCAATTTAGACTTGGAAATATTTGGTGTTTGATAGTGATACAAAAATTTACTATAAAGATTAAGAAAACAAAGGAAATTTTCTTCTCCGTGTAAGAATGTCTAGATTTTAGAGAGTTGTATAAAATATTCACGTTTTCCGCCCGTTTCTGCTCTCTCTTTCAGTTTGGATGGAACAAAACTTAAATAATTTTAAAGTGCTGAAATATTTTTAAGGTTTTGAAATACTTGTCTCGTTTGCTTCAAGTTTATATCCTTAGAATCGCAATCTACAAGTTCTTGCTATGGAATATCAATTGGGTGTTTCAGTTATGAAAATTTCATCTTGTTCATAACCAATTGTCGATTTTTTTTATCGTAGCTTTGGATTTTCTTGTTATTTTTCTTATTGGAAACGTCAAAAAGCGAATGAGATAGATCATTGCTGTTCCTCGCATCTTGAATAGATCGCTGTGAACATAAAGTGTCTTATAGCATTGTTTAATGATATAGAGATAGTTAGTCAAGCCTACGGGAAATAAATTTGATGAAAATGGAGTACAGCGATAGATGGCGATTGTGTTTGCAGCTCCACCATGCGTGATCGTCGCCATATTTTATCCAATTTTATTTTAATCAGAGTAAACACTCTGTTGTCAAAGTTATAATTTTCACTTTATACAATTTATCTACAAAATGGTCCATTTTGAAGTTCATGGTCAGAGTTTGCAACAATTCGTTATCACTTATAAGTAGGTGATTATTTAATAATCACTAGGTATATACGAAATGAACTTTACAGATCTCAAACTTCGTGTGAACACAATATGACAATAACAAATAGCATATTTATTTAAGTTTTATTTAAGACAGTAGCAAGTTGCAATTTTTGTATTTCTTTTGACTTGCCTTATTAATTTTTGAATTGTTTAATTAATATTGTATTGAATGTATTTGCTACCTAGTTAGATAGGGTTGAAGTATTTAGGTCCAGATTAGGTAAAAAAAAAACACAGGGTTGTATTTTGGGCTGATTATCTTTGATTTTAATGCTATTGGCGTACCGGTAAAACTATAGCTGCATATTAACAGATGAATATATTTTAGAAGCAGCAACAACGATTCTCAGTTATAATATTTGAACTGTAATTAATCATTTAAGAACGTCGTCTGAAAACGTTTCCTATATTTCGTTTTAAAAGTCATTTTATTATATTAGAGTCTTCATAGAACTGAACCACCATAACGTCATAATGAATTTTTTTTAAATGGGAACCTAAAGTTATTTAACTCTAAAAATTCACACATTTCTCAAAGATGGTTAGAATCCAAAAGAGGTTCAATAATCTTTTAAGTCAGGAAATAATAATTTCATGGTCTGATTTTTATTTAGTTTTATTGAACCCCTTTATATATTATCTATCTAAACATAGTATCAAATGCTTTGTCCTGAATGAGTGACTTATGGATCAACGCACAGTCTAAACCGCTGATCATAGAGAGACCTGAAACTTGGAGGGTATATTCTTTGTATGACGTAGGCATCTTATAAAAAGGATCTTCCGAAATTATATCCCTAAGGGGGTGAAAACGGGGGCAAAGTTTGTATGGACCAATCTACTTCAAATTTTGCATAAACATTCTTTAACAGAATTGATGGAAGATATGTTTCGTATTTTATTAAAACTATCGCATAACGGGGTTAAAAACGGGTAGAAAGTTATTTTGGGGGTGATATCAATACTCCTTAATGCTTTTGATTTAAATCACATTTTATTTTGACTCGTTTGAAAACTCAATCCGATTTTATTCAAAAAACGTTGAAGTCACTTAAAAGCTTGGTGCAATGCAATACTCTTTAAAATTGGAATGTCAAATATGAAGGAATATTTAAATCGGATTAGAATTCGAAATTTCAATTTTATTTGTTCTTGGATATTTGAATGAAAAACTTACCCTAACATTTTAACATAATAACTTATATGTTATAATAAAATTAATCACGTAAAAAACTAATTAAAAATCCCATTAGAACCATTTTCGACCTCTACGCGGACGAAGTCGCGGGCGAAAGCTAGTTATTTTACAAAATATTATTGAAGGAATTACTCCATACAATGAAAATATGCGATATTATGATCTTAAAGTTGATAGTTTTCATGATTTGGAAATTCGAGAAAGTAGGAGAGGCCTTGGCTAAGCCAGTAGAATCTAAAAATTTACGCATCCTAACGTTCATGCCTAAGCCATACTAAATCAATATCAAGCATTCGCACTGTAGATTCTCTACTAATCATTAAATACACAAACATTTTCCCTTTATTTCGTAAATAATATTCTTATCTTAATTGGGAAATTGCAGCATATGTCCGATGTAATTGTTAATCAAAAGAAAACTCCTTCAATTCATCATTCCCTTCAAGGTTTTATAAGCCAGAAGAGTTTTTGTTGGTTTTTGTTATCAAGCGAAACCACAAGCCAGCGGCAGTCGCACACAGCGAAAAAGTTTTGCTTTATAATCTAGATTAATGATACTTTTATGTGTTTCTATTGCGCAGGATATATATATATATATATATATATATATATATATATGAGAGTTAATGGTCATTTTTATTTTATTTCATTTCTGCCTGGTTTCATATAGAGAGAAGTTGGTCACATTTTTGTTGATACAGACTCTATACGTTTAATTTATTGGATTCGAGCAACCTGATTTTTGAGCCACTTCCAATTATAAAATTGGAACTAATATTGAATTTAAAAGTTGATTTATTAACGACATTCAGATCTTCGGCCAATCATGTAGGTATCTTTATTTTGTTCTCCATATCAGAATTGATGTATTCTGATTACTACTTTGAAATTAATTGTCTTTTGATGACTTTATAATGTGCTACCATTCTCTATTTACACCTCAAACGAATTAACAAAGACTCTTCAGTTAAATCGTCTGAAACTTGCTACAATTACAATAAATAAATAGCTTTTGATAGCTATATGATTTTATTAGTAGATAATATAACGATGGCAATAGAAATTATCGATAATTTCTATGAAATTTGTCTCATATATACAACTTTCGAATATTTTAAAATTTTCATGATTTCTACATGCAAAAATAAATTCTAGGTGTTATAAATTATAAAAAACAGTTCATTTCAAAATATTTCAGTAAACAATTCATTAATTCGTTTGGGTTATGCTCAACAGCCCAGGCACTTAAAATTAATCTTTGTACCATTTCCCATGTTATTTACTTCCATTCCAGAAGCTTCGTGTTTTCTATAAAGGCCACTAGTTTGACTGCAGGGATTTTCAGTGTTTGTAATGGTTGTATTAATTCCTCTCCAAAGTGCTTCCCACTAGGTACTTGTAAGTTCTTGCAGAAGCAGAGTATGTGAGTAGGTGTTTCATCATCAAGTTCACATTTTCTGCACATAGGTTCACTAACATTGCCCATTTTGTAGAGATGTTTCCTCAAAGAGCAGTGTCCAGTCACCAGGTCGGTAACTGTCTTCAAATGTCTCTTACCCAGTTTCAATAGCCTGGTTGAGAGTTCCTTGTCTACCTTGTTCAGTAAACTCTTTGTATGGAGGTGCCCTTGTGTCAACCTCCATTTGAGTTCAGTTCAGTAAACAAGTTTTTATTAAAAGAAAATCGTGGAAAAAATATACTTAAATGCTGCTTAGAAGACAAATACAAATCTTTTGATTGAAATTAGAGAATTGTTAGTAAAGAGTTTTCCTCCTCGACTTCTAATCACTGCTTTCACTCTGCTCGGCATACTACCAAGTATAGTTTAGATATATTCTTTAGGAATTGAGTTCGACTGACCTTGTG
The DNA here is from genome assembly GCA_947563755.1 of Lochmaea crataegi. Classification (NCBI taxonomy): domain Eukaryota; kingdom Metazoa; phylum Arthropoda; class Insecta; order Coleoptera; family Chrysomelidae; genus Lochmaea; species Lochmaea crataegi. The sequence continues at coordinate 76,506,156 of OX387423.1, forward strand.
CAGAATCCGAAGATGTTTTATTGTAATTGGAATGGTATTTTTTCGCCGTATGCAGCGTTTAAGATAATCCTACATTATATGATTAATCGAATTTAAAAATGGGGCTATATAGTAGCCATTCTCATCTTTGAATCTGGACTGTATCATAGTAGTCACTATGCAGCTGCATATTCAAGTCAAGTTCGGTGCCTCCCTCGTAATTCATACCTCCCCATGGCATAAAACCGCCACCTCCGAAACTGACAGTTTCTATTAAATTGCAGTTGGAGTACTGTTTCCCAACTCCTCTGTAGACGTGGTGTCGCCCATGTGACTTCCATATCCTAATTATTGTCTTCATCGTGAAGGTAACATGTTTCCAATTCTCAATATCCCACTGAATTTGTATTCTCGAAAATTCTAATCGACGTGTTTTGATATCTGATATCTGATACTCTTCTCAGAAACTTAGTAGAAGAGAGGGGACACGATAGATATTTTAGATCTCAGTGACTAAACATACATAACTTCACTTAATTTGTACTGTTACGAATATCTGGTGAATTTATATTTGCAAAATTAATTTCAATTAACTAATCACAACGGTTATCGTTGATAATATGCTTAAAGTTGCTGGCTTATTCCCAAACCCCCACTGAAAACTTAATATTCTGTATACTGAAGATGATAACATATTTGGCACTCTCAAAGACAAACTTAATTACGGGCTCCATAAAGTTGATTCTTCTTACAGAGTTTTCTCCAAGGGTGAATATTAAGCGTGTAGAGCATAAACGAAGACATATATGTTTTTTGTTTCAACTTGTTGGGTGATGCAATCTAACTTAAAATTACTGTTATGTTCAAAATGAATAGTAAATACGGAGGAATTTCCTGGTAGCAGCATACAAAGTCACACTTGGTATTTTCATAGTGCATTTAGTGCCTGTCAACTTACTGAGACTGTGCCAAAGTTTCAAAATATACTGGATTTGTTGAGTAGTTTACATTTTAGTAATTATATATTAAGTATTCAATGCCTTGGCATCTAAAGCGTGAGAAAGCTGCAGAATCTTATATTTATTAATACATTTCTCTTATTTAATCTTGAACTTTAAAGTAAAACAGATCACTCAATTGTCACATTCCTATAGAGTTACCTGTTTATAATTAAATAATTACCCTTGTGAAATACGTATCAAATAGAATTATGAAAAAATATAACTTTTTAAAGAAATTCGATACAGATAAAGTAAGAAATGAAATGGGATTACAATACGATCACCAACTTGGAAAGAAATGCCATTTAATGATATAAAGAGAGTTCTATAACAATCTAAGGGACTGGGATAGAAGTAAACGGTCCAGGAACCAAACACTTCCTAAGTTTGGGAGTAACCCCAAGCATTTTTCTCGCAATAGCAAAGTGTGCCTATAAGGCGGATAATATTGAAGCACTGAGTTCTTGTGTCAAAGCAATAACATATAGTCACTCTACTGTTGGCTTCACGACACACTGGAATAGGTGGAAACGAAGTGGCAGATGGACCAGCAAAGATACAAGCTGGAACATTATTTTGGGAAGCGGAACCATATTGCAGTATCAGCATCTAGATCTAGTAGGGCTAAGATAGTCTATCATAATCCTGGGAAACTGCGACTAAGTGAGACCAAAAAAAGCATAACCCAAATTAAACCTGCATCGAGAGTTTTGACAGGAGTCCTAACAGGACAATGTTACCTGAATGACACCTCAAAAAGCTCAGAATGTAGAGCACTACAGAATTGTAGAGCACAACACCTGGGAGACTACTGAAAAATAGAGGAAGACTTGCCTAAGCTAAAACCTTCATTCAAGGAATATGGCTATCTATATATCTGCTATTCTCTGGAACATTCCTTAGGAACTGAGTAGAGTGAGGAGGCACAATAAATATTTTAGGACTAGTCTCAGTGAATGTTTGCTCCAATTTATACATACATCCGTAACAAATATTTTCATCTGGAACACCCTTTGTACAATATGCATATATGTTTCCAGTAGCCAGACTGAGGTGAAGTATGGTACACTTTCACATTATACGCTCTAAAAACCTAAACACTGAATACAAAAAGAACGCGAAACTGCTAAAAAACAGAATAACAAGAATATAATTTCACCTCTGAGGATACTAGACTTTAGTTCCTCTCAAGTGGGTTTAAATGACTTGCCTTTTTTGTTACGTTTGGAAAGGATATAGTCTTATATATGTTACACCAAATGAATGGATAGCTTATTTATGTAAGGGAGAGTGGCCCAAAATGATCCCCCTAAGCTAGAAATGCCTGTAAAAAGTAAAGTATAAAAGAGAAGAACTTCAAATGTCGGGATGTCGGTAGACTGTACTTAAATGTTGTATTACCAATTTTTTGATATAACAGATAAGCAATTTTTTGAGGGCAGTAATGTAGATGTTTGCAAAAGGATCGTTTTACCCTGACAGGTTGGGCAAAATGATCCCCTATAGTAGGGCAAAATGATCACTAGGTAGGGCAAAATGTTTTCCGTTCTAAAGGGGTTTTTTGTAATAAAGCAACTAATTAACGACTACCAAAACTACTTTATTCAGCTAAACCAAGACACCCTTCTTCTGAACAAAACTGTAGAAATGTTTCGGTACAAATAGTCATCTTCGGATTCCTCGTCATTTTTGTCCTGATTTCTTCTTTTGTTATTCTTTTATTTTGTCACACTTCGCCTTTTATTTTTTTGTTTGTAATTTTTTTCCTGCCAATTTATTCTTGTTATTTGAAGCTTTTTTTTCGGCCTACTTTTCCTTCTTCTTTTGTTCCTCTAACAATTGATCTTTATACTCAATGCTTGTCAAAACTAGTGTGCCTCCAGACTTCCTTGGTTTTGAACTACGTTGTTCTTGTGCCATTTCAGGGAGTGGATGAATATCATTTGGCAGAATGTTAAGCAGGGCATCAACCTCGATGTCGAGGGTTCATTAACCGAAGCTAAGGATTGTGTAACAGTTATTGGTAAGGCATCATTTTGGTTGTTGCTACAACTATTTTTTCATTGGCCTCATCATTCTGCCCATGGACCACATTATTTTCATTATTGACTTCTTCATTCTGTTAATGGAATTCTTCATTTTGTTCATAGACCGCATCATTTTCATCGTGGACATTGTCATTCTGAGGTTCGTTTTGCTCAGTCACTTCAGCAGCTGCGAAATCAATGTCAGTGAAAACATCGGGGTCGTATGGATAAATTCCAGTCTTCCTGAATCCGTTAATTACGTTAATTACTGAAAAAACCTCAATATTCATCCAACCAGAGTCGTTGCAATAAAATGCTGTTCCCGATGGTGCACCGTCTTTCAACTCTTCTTTCATTCGCTTACGAGCAAAACTAATCATAGGTGGAACGTAAGAACCAGATGCAGACATACAAATTACGCCAGTAGTGGACACACCTCGTTCTGCGGATACAATCCTGCCAACTTGTTTTCTACCTCTTTGAGCTAGAATTTTACAATTTTTACATGGGACTGTACTCAAAGATGTTTCATCAACATTTTAGATCCTGTGTGCTGGAAATTGTCTTTTGTCATACACTGCCTTTAGTAACGTGAAAATTTTGGTCACGACAGGCCGGTTAAAAGCACGAGCACGAGCCGCTGATGTTGACTCAGGTGATCTTAGTGCAAGTTCAGGGTGCCTCTTGCGAAAACCTCTCAACCAATCTTTGCTTGCTAAACATGTTTTCTTGGGAAAGGGATGATCAATGATTATTTTGATCTGCAAGCTGATAAGCAATCGATCTTACATCTTTAGGGGTGAGACCGTACATTCTTCTTTCCATGTCGAGTATATCGCAACCAATTCCTCCTCCTGTTCCTCAGTGAAAACCATTCTTTTGCTTCCCAGTTTTTTAACAGCGTTACCAGCTAACTTGTTGGTTCCTTTACAGCGTCTCTTTAAACTCATCAACGGTACTCGAAAGTTTCTGGCCGCAGTTTTAGAAGCTGAGCCACGACGGACCTCTTCAATCGCGTGTCGCATATTATCTTCGTCCCATAACTGCCTCTCAGTTTTTCTTTCATATTTTTGAACCATGTTTTTATCTGCAACAAAAGAAAAACAATAAAATCGAGCGGGAAAAATGATCCTAGGGATCAGCGGGCAAAATGATCCCAGGGATCATTTTACCCCGAAAGTGTACATATTGCATTAGGTCCTGGTAACTTGATAACGGCTCTGTTTAATATTTTCGTAAACTCGTCAAATAGTAGACAAAACTATGTGTTTTCATATAATATATTGTAACTTAATGTTTCTATTACTATAACAACATTGCTACAATAGTTTAAAAGCACTTACCTTAGATCAGACAGCATTAAAAACACGTTTTCGCGAATATTTTTATAAAACGACCTTATTTCGTTCACTTTCAGTGGTCAACTAAACATAGCGTAGCGACTCGACTGATCGTAGTCACGTACTCGACCCACTGAGGGCAGGAGCGGCATTAAAAATAAATTATGTCCGCAGGGATCATTTTGGGCCACTCTCCCCTATCTTTCATTAGAAAAATATGTGATAGATCTTTTGAAACTTAAACAAGTGTGCATTCCTCTTGCTATGTCTAAAGTCTGTTGAATCTTTGCTTTTCTTTGTGCTTAAAATTGTATGTGATCTAAATGGAAGTGAAAATCAAATTATGCAAATAAAAAACAAAACCAGGTGACAGAAAAGAAGTTCGATTTAAATTTTAAGCAATTGATGAAAGAGGAAATTCCATTTTGTACATGAGTGAAAAGCAAATAGTAAATATGATAACAAAAATAATTTGGGATACAATGCTCTTTAACAAAGCGCATAAGACTGGAAAAAATCGAAGCAGGAGAACCACAAGGTATATTGGGTCCTACTAATACACGCTAATGTTATTATTAAATTTGTGGTGTATAGCTTTGTAGCTATATTTGCAAAGTGCATGATCTTTGGGTCTTCATTTGGTTATTTTTCTTGTCTGTTGGACTAAGCCAACAATTCCAACAATAAATCATAAGAAAACCTGGATCGAATCTTATGATAATATCCTGATAACGATTGGTAACTACATTCTGCTGAAATGTTAGCTACACTTTTTCCTGCATTAAGTTGCATCAAAGCACTTTCTTTAATTTTATGTGCTGAATCCCATTGAACATGATGCCCCTTTTTCCAAAAAAGTTTGCAAATACCTAGCTTATAGAAGTACCCATCTTTAACGTACTTTTTGTGTACATTCATTCTGATTTTTAATGTTTTAGATGTTTCACCTAAATAAAACACATTCACAGAATATTTTATATATGCGGTTTTCTGAAAATTGTTCTTTATTTTTGTTTATTGATCACAAGTAATGCGTAACTGATGTAATAAAAAGATCAAAGTTCCTGAAAGAATAATGTAAGCCGACAAAGAATCGGTTTTCATACTTTTAGATTCAGTTCACGATGTCTTTTGACTCATGAATAAAAACAGGCTCCAAGCTTAGAGTACCTATGGAAAGAATATTTTATCAAAAATCTTAGAGAAGATGATCCGGTTTTATTCCTGCGTTTATGATACTAACCTATATAATATCTTTGTTGTTTTGACGGTGGTGTTTTATTCTGGCTTAAGTTTTTTATTGCGACTGATAAAATGATCTTTCAATATCTTTTCCAGCATATGTTATTCTTATTTATTTCTCACGTACCTGGTTAATTTTAAGTTGATGGATAGATATTCGTTTCAATTTTATATAGACACTACAGGTATCCATAAATAACTTATATTATACGGATAGATACGACACTCCAATGTTAAGCTCTGAACCTGAATTTCAGCGCCACCTAGCGGCATAGAAGAAACGAATTTAGAAAAAATAGCGTTATATTTGAACTTACACTGTATTATCTGGTATTTAATATTCCACTTATGTTAACAAAAATTAAAATACAAATGAATTCTGAAGATATTTGTTGATGTACTTTCTTTTAAATTCATATATACATAATAATTGAAATACATATGTAGTTATTACAAATTAAAACTAGTATACTATATATTGTTTTGATAAATATATAATAATATGTTGCTTTAATTATTATGGCTTGTGATACAACAGTATTACAAGTAGTATGTAAGTATGTATACTAGGGTGACATTCACTGAGACCTAAAAGATCTATGAAGGGGAGATATTTATGCGAACTGCAGCGTACTTAATTCTGCATCCTTTAAAAGTAGTTGGAGAATTTTCAGGGATAACCTTCTTTTCATCACCAACTAAAACTTGGATCAATTGTTTTAGGAAATTGTGGCAAATTGTTGTCAAACATCATTTTTTGAAGGTTTCGTTGTGTTCACAATTTGTAAAATTTATGTTACCCTTCAGAATTTTAACAATCGTATGAAGAATATGTTTGTTATAGGTAAAATGTTGCCAATATACTTATATTTAAAAATATCGAGGGCTTTACACATTCCAAAGAAAAAAAATTAGAAGCATACCTATCTCATATTTTATGAATACTATATTTAAGAATTGGTAAAAGTACTTACCACCAAAACTCAACAAATACAATAAAAAAAAGGTGAGCGGTCGTCGGACCGCCGACAGAAGCTTGCTTCTTATGCACAATAGAATGACCATTTTTCGTGAATTTTTCACCATTTTTCAAAAATTTTGACAACTTTTGACAGTTTTTGACGAATTTTGGCAATTATTGACCGTCTTTGACAATTATAGACCATTTTCGGCCATTTTTCAAAAATTTTAACATATTTGGCAATTATTGACCATTTTTTCAATATTTTGTCAATTTTTCACAATTTTTTCAAATTTTAATAATCATTGTCCATTTTTGACAATTATTGACAGTTTTGACAATTATTGATAATTTTTGACAATTTTTCAAAAATTTTAACATATTTGGCAATTATTGGCCATTTTTTCAAATTTTAATAATCATTGTCCATTTTTGACAATTATTGACATTTTTGACAATTATTGATAATTTTTGACAATTTTTCAAAAATTTTGACCATTTTACACCATTTTCCCAATTTTAACAATTATTGACCATTTTTGACAAGTTTTCAAAAATTTTGACCGTTTTTCAAAAGTTTTGACAATTTTTCATAATTATTGACCATTTTTAAAATTTTGACAATTTTTGACAATTATTGACCATTTTTCCAAATTTTTGAAAATATTTGGCCATATTTAAAAAATTTTGACAATTTTTCAAAAATTTTAACAATTATTGACCATTTTTGACAGTTTTTGACGAATTTTGACAATTATTGACCGTCTTTGACAATTATTGACCATTTTTGACAATTTTTCAAAAATTTTAACATATTTGGCAAACATTGACGATTTTTTCAAAATTTTGACAATTTTTGACCATTTTTTTAAATTCTAACAATTATTGATCCCTTTGAACCATTTTTGAGAATTTTTGACGAATTTTGATTGGTTTTGACAATTATTAACCGTCTTTGACCATTATTGACCAGTTTTGACAATTTTTCAAAAATTGTAAACATTTTCCAAAATTTTTGACAATTATTGAGCATTTTTGACAATTTTTGAAAATATTTGGCAATTATTAACCCTTTTTTCACAATTTTGACAATTTTTGACCATTTTTGACAATTATTGACCAATTTTGACAGTTTTGACAACTATTGACCATTTTTCCAAATTTTAACAATTATTGACCATTTTTGACAATTTTTGATCTTTTTTGACAGGTTCTGACAATTATTGACCATTTTTGACAGGTTCTGACAATTATTGACCATTTTTGACGATTTTTTAAAAGTTTTGACAATTTTTAATAATTATTGACCATTTTTTATAATTATTGACCATTTTTTCAAAATTTTGACAATTTTTCGAAAAATTTGACCATTTTTCAAAAATTTTGACAATTATTGGCCATTTTCACAAATTTTTGAAAATATTTGGCAATTATTGACCATTTTTCCAAAATTTTGACAGTTTTTGACAATTTTTGACGATTTTTCCAAATTCTTGACAATTTTTGACCATATTTAAAAAATTTTGACAATTTTTCAAAAATTTTAACAATTATTGACCATTTTTGACAGTTTTTGACGAATTTTGACAATTATTGGGCGTCTTTGACAATTATTGACCATTTTTGACAATTTTTCAAAAATTTTTCAAAATTTTTGACAATTATGGACCATTTTTGACAATTTTTGAAAATATTTGGTAATTATTAACCATTTTTTCAAAATTTTGACAGTTTTTGACAATATTTGATCATTTTTCCAAATTTTTGACAAGATTTAAGAATTTTTGACAATTTTTCAAAAATTTTAACATATTTGGCAATTATTAACCATTTTTTCAAAATTTTGACAATTATTGACCGTCTTTGACAATTATAGACCATTTTCGGCCATTTTTCAAAAATTTTAACATATTTGGCAATTATTGACCATTTTTTCAATATTTTGTCAATTTTTCACAATTTTTTCAAATTCTAATAATCGTTGTCCATTTTTGACAATTATTGACAGTTTTGACAATTATTGATAATTTTTGACAATTTTTCAAAAATGTTGACAATTATAGACCATTTTCGACCATTTTTCAAAAATTTTAACATATTTGGCAATTATTGAAGATTTTTTCAAATTTTGATAATCATTGTCCATTTTTGACAATTATTGACCATTTTTGACAGTTTTTGACGAATTTTGACAATTATTGACCGTCTTTGACAATTATTGACCATTTTTAACAATTTTTCAAAAATTTTAAACATTTTTCAAAATTTTTGACAATTATGGACCATTTTTGACAATTTTTGAAAATATTTGGTAATTATTAACCATTTTTTCAATATTTTGACAGTTTTTCACAATTTTTTCAAATTTCAATAATCGTTGTCCATTTTTGACAATTATTGGCAGTTTTGACAATTATTGATAATTTTTGACAATTTTTCAAAAATGTTGACAATTATAGACCATTTTCGACCATTTTTCAAAAATTTTAACATATTTGGCAATTATTGACCATTTTTTCAAATTTTGATAATCATTGTCCATTTTTGACAATTATTGACAGTTTTGACAATTATTGATAATTTTTGACATTTTTCCAAAAGTTTGACCATTTTCCCAATTTTAACAATTATTGACCATTTTTGACAATTTTTCAAAAATTTTGACCGTTTTTCAAAAGTTTTGACAATTTTTAATAATTATTGATAATTATTTACCAAGTCACAAAGGCATTCCAGGAAATGAAAAGGCTGATAAAGCAGCGAAAGAAGCAACTTTATTAGACATTATAAACGTAAGCAGATATTCCCATCATGATTTGAAAAATAACCTTAACAACAGAATTGTAAATACTTGGCAAAATGAGTGGCATCTAAATAACACTTTCCTCGAAGCAGTAAAACCAATTGTATCCTTATGCCCAAGTATATACAACCTAACAAACAGAAAAAATCAGGTCATCATATCTAGAATAATAATGGGTTATGCAAATTTAACATCTTCATACTTACTTCTTGGAAGAATACCCCCTGAATGTGAAGAGTGTAGTTCTCAACTTACAGTCGAACATATTCTTTTTTATTGTAAAAAATTTAGACTTTCGCCATCAAGTAGGTATACAAAATAACGATCCATCATATCTGTCGTTAACGACGAACTCTCAGAAAGTTATCGAATATTTAAAATTGATAGATATGTATTTTAAAATTTGATCTCAACCCTAGCTTATCGATTTATGTTTTAATAGAACCGTCTAACCATGAACATCAGCAAATCTACACAGGGGGTTTTTGGTTGGTAGGTCATGTAAATGAAGTCCAACACTACTCTAATGAGTGAACCACATAGTAACAAGAGCTTGTTATTTCGCTCCATCTATTCGCTTGGAAGAAACTAAAAACATGGCTTGACCTTGACCCTAGATAGATCTTAAATGGGAAAAAGATATCCAGGATATCCCCATAGGGCTAATAATACCTAAGCTTTAATATTTGTAAAATCATATCTTCTTCTTTTCTCTATTCATATATATTAAGTCAATCACAAGATAGGTCACTTACTATTTGGTCTAGCCAAAATATTAAACATCAAGTAGGTATCACATAAAATGTAACTTCTGTCATTCTGACGATGATATGTCAATATCGAAATAATTATCAATATCCTTTAATAATTTTCATAAATCTTTCAATTAAATAGTGGAATTAATTAGAAACAGTTAGTTTCATTTATAACATTAATATGAGTAGATTCCACAAAGTAAGGGTCCAAACAGTAAATTCAATTACATCTTTATATGGAAAAGAAAATTAATTAATAGATGAAATGATATAATACGAGATAGACATATTGGGCATTAGCGAAGTGGAAAAGAAGAACAATGAAATTAAAAAACGGATATAACTTATATTACTCTGGAGTAGAACCTGACCAAAGAGCGAAAGAAGGAGTCGGAATAGTAGTGACAGAAAAAATTAGTAAACATATAGTTAAGTCTAAAAAAGTCAACTAAAGAATAATTACCATAACAATAAAATTAGATGAAATAATAAATATCCAAATATACGGACCTGCAGAAGGAACAGAGGAATCCAAAATGGCTGAATTCTATAAGGAACTTCAAAAAGAACTGGTTGAACTTCGAGATGTAAACAATGGAGTAATTATTATGGGAGATTGGAATGCAAGACTGGGAATGATATACATATAGGATTAGGCTGCATAGGAGAATACGAAGAGAAGATAAGGAATAACAACGGAAACAAAATGCATACAGTTCTACCAAATGAACGATCTAAAAGTAGGAAATACAATCTGGTACCAAGACATGAAGAATAGATATACGTTTGAAGCACCTGAAAGAGGCGCAAGAAGTATAATTGTCTACATCGTATAGAATTCAGAATTAAATAAATCAAAAAATGTTAGGACGGATAAAAAATCAGAATAAGAAACACAACATAGTTTGGTATTAGCAGAAATGAATTTAAACTGCAATGATAAAAAATATTATAGACTGAATATTAGTAAATTAAATTATCTAGAAATAAGGACCAAGATAATACGAACATATAGTTTACAGAGGCAGAACTAACAATAAAAAACACTAATTTAGAAGAAAGATTGGGAGTTTTTAAAGATATAATATATAACATATCAAATGAAACATGCGGAAGAACAATAATAAACAAACACCACAAGAAAACCGACTGGTGAAACACAGACATGCAAAGAAAAATTAAGGAGAAAAAGCATCAATGGAAGAAATATCAGCTTAACAAAAAGGAGGCAAATAGACTATATTCAGAAAAGAAATGTAGCGAGTCTAGCGGTAAAAGAAGCGAAAAGGAAAAGTTGGGAGTAATTTGGAAAGGAACTAAATGAAAGCTACAAAATGAATAACAAACAATTCTGGAGCAGAATTAAAACATTACGAGGAAGAAAAGAAAGGGAAGAATATGCGATAAAAGATAAAAATAATCACATTCATATAGAGACAGGCGAAAAAACAAAAGTATGGAGAGAACATGTCAGGGAAAAATAAAACAGGAATAAACTGAAACACAAAATGACCAAGCGGAAGAACTAATACAAGAAAACGAATATCTTGAGGAATATCATAACGAAATAACCCAAGAGGCAGTAGAGGAAGCCATTAAAAACATCAAAATAAGAAAAGCTGCGGGTGAAGACGAAATTAATCCTGAGATGATCAGATGGCTGGGCGAGGAAGGTAAAAAGTGGTTTTGGAAGATATGTAAAAATGCATGGGCCACAGAAACGATACCGAAAGACTGGACTAGAAAAACAACTACGAAATGAGATGGAAAGTAAATTGGAAGATGAACAGGCTGCATTCAGAGGAGGTAGAAGTACAAACGATAATGTACACATAATAAGACAGATATATAGTTGAAACAAAGTTCCAATCAGGAGAACAGCCCCATTTACTGTTCATAGACTTAAAGGCAGCCTTTGATGAATAGAGAAATAGAGATGAACCAGAAAATATGAGTACTCCTGACCAAGGAGGTTCTCAACCTCAAATAAAATCATATGCAACAGTCACGAGTTCACCAAATTTTCCAAGCAAAAAACAAGCAATCGTATTCCATTCATTGGACAACACAAAATTAGAAGAATATCCAATTTCTCTGGGAAGTATAATTGAACCAAAAAATATCATATTTTCTTCCAGAATATCTAACAATCGCATATGCATTTACTTAGCAAATGAAAACTTAGTCGATACATTTATGAACTCCCATGATGGTTCAATAACCGTTGGACAAACTATTATTGAGGCTCGTCGACTGATAACACCTACGGAAAGATTACTACTGTCTAATGTATGTCCATCAATTCCAAATATAATAATAGAAAATGAACTTACAAAAATTGGCGTTAAACTAATGTCGCAAATAAAATTGCTGCGGATCGGAACTTCCCCTCCGGAGTTGAAACATATTCTAAGTTTTCGTAGGCAAACTTATATATCTTACCTATAAACCAGATACAAATGCCTGATTTCATTACCGTAAATCACGAAGGGACTTCATATCGAATTCTGCTCTCACTGGATGACCACCTATGCCTAAACTGTAAACAGAGAGGACATGTCGCTACAGAATGCCCACTTCCTAATACCCAGCAAGAACAATCACAAGCTTCACCAGCAAACACAACACTAACCACATTTATACCATCTCCACAATCATCCGTGCCCGAACCACAACAACCAACAGCTTCGGAAATAAATATAACAATTTCACCTCTTATTTCATCCACCCAAACACCATTATTGCCTTCTCAAAACATACCTGTGGCAAATTCGTCAACTGATATATCTCTAGAAGAAAATATTGCAAGCGCTGTTACTCCTGACAAAACTTCTATTTCTGAATTAATTCCCCTGAAAATAACTACAGTTTCCTCTAACTCAACCAAACGTCCTCTATCGGAAACTCCTTATCCAGTTGAACAAACCAACGAGGTCGAATTTTCTAAACCCAAAATATCAAGCATCCCAGAGAAAGTTAAAACTAAAGATCAAACGTCAGTTACAGCAAAGGTTGATGGAACAACAAAAGCATTTTTTGAATCGGAAATAAACAAGCAAGTGCTGACTTACCTACAAACATGTGATTTTGAAAATGTGCAAGGATCACCTGACCCACTAAGTGTAGCTAAAATATATACTGAAGATATAAATGGACTCGTTGATCAATTACACGCTATATATCCCTACTTCACCGTCAAAAAAATGAAAAGTAAATGTACAAGAATCACTAAAAAAATCATAACGCAATTAAATGTCGAATCTAGTAACCAAGAAGATAGTGATTCGTCAGTATCATCAGTATCATCAAGTTCAATACCAAAATGAAAAAGCTGACGAATTAGCCAAGACTGTTGCATCTGCTCAAACTTCAGAGATTGAAAATAGGACCCCTCTCATATTATAAAAATATTATTACCTTTGATTGGCAACTGAAATGGAATAGCTCAACATCAAAACCTGCGAAGTAAAAACGTTCGTGAATAACAGGAAGAATACCCCAACGAATCGTCGACACCAAGTGATTTTATCTAGGTTAAGAATCGGGCATTCGTTCGCTACCCACTCACACCTCATAACAAAAACAAATCAACTTGTGTTTGATCCGTGTCGAACTGAAATGTCGGTTAAACATTTTCTTGTGGAGTGTCCTTTATTCCAACACGAGAGATCGCAGTGGTCAATCGATACCAATTTAAGGTCGATCTTAGGAGAGCGATGCAATGTTGGAAAGTTATGTGCATACCTCAAGGCAATTAACATGTATACAAAAATCCATGTTATATCTATCGTCTGTATGTTCCTTGTTGTTCCTTATTGTTTTTTGTTATTTTTGTTCTGTTATTTTTATGTTGTAATATCTCTGGATAATAAACTAGCCATCGCTAATAACCCAATGGGTTGATGCGAATTGTCTAAAAAAAAAGATTGAAAACAAGCAATTTAAATGGTATGGACACATTGTAAGAATGAACGAATGAATGGGGTGGAAACAGGAAATCGGAGAGAAAAGAGGGAAATCAATGGAAGAGATGGGTGAAGAGGGGCTAACCCGACGCTGAACGGCATACGGGCTTTAGAGAAAGAAGAAGAGGTTCTTTAGTCTATGATAAGAACAAACTTCAAAATGTACAAAGATTAGCAACAAAACTTCCAAACTGCAGAACCTAGTTAAGCTAGCTGTTGATGTGTCACATATGTTTACTTGAAATCGTGATATACGACGGAAGTTGAGAAAAGAAAAATTTGGGAATAGAACTAGACATATTTTTTCCTCTAACACAATGTTTTGTTATTGTAATATTCACCTCCATCTGTTAATGATGAGTTAGACCATTTGTTCAGCTTTTTGTTTTTTTTTTGGTCATTCTACAAAAGCAATAGCACAATCCCAGCATGGCCCACCTGTATCAATATTTTTCTGGTATATTATATGACTTTTATAGAATAATAATAATATTATCAAATAACTAATACCAATTATAAATACCAGTGTAGCTAGAACTGTGATATCAAATTGGTGTCATTTATTTCAAAATTTCATTAGTTTTGCGTATTTTCAAATGGTTAATTAACCATTTCTACTTGTAAGCAGCACCTATACTTCATTTCTTCCAGTCATGTTCTCCATATTCTTCTGGTTCTCTATCCTCTTCCATCTAAGTGTCCATCGTTTCAAACATTTGCTAGCTCCTTTAAAATGATCTTTTTTGTTAGTATTTCATTCTAGTGCCCGTTATTTCACTCTAATTATCTATGCTGATTATTCACTAACACTCTAATTTTTTCACTGCAACATAAAATATTGTGTCTTGGGCTATAATTTTAACGTCAAAAGAGTTTTGGATAATAAGCTCCAAGTTTATTCGTATCGTATACCTTAAATGCTCTCTAATTAATATAAATAAATATCAAAAATAGTTTAAAGTAGACAAATTCAGGAAGATTTAAAAAGCTGTGCCATGGTTAATTATACGATTTAATTTTGCAGTATTCACATGATAATTTATCAAAATTTTGACATCACAAATCCTGTATCTCGACTGAGGTTAACGTAGTTTCTAGCTTGTTAATTTTGCTTCGCAATACACGATCTATTTGAGTAAAAATATCAATTTCATGCTAGATTAAACACATCTTATACGAGCCACAAAACTCTGATAACATAAATTGGTGTATGCCGTATCTCGAAAGCAGGAAGTCAAAAAAAAATCTCTCACAAACGGGCAAGGATTATAACTTGAACACACAGCCAGTAAATAATTATTTTTAATGGTAAGTTTCAATAAAATGGGTGTTTTCATTTTTCTTTGACCCTAGATTAGATTAAGACGCAAAAATGCACCCACGGTCATGATTGTCTTCGTGATGGCGATCGCATAAGAGAGCGAATATAGTGGAGAGCACATATAGGCGATCATGATCGCAGTAGGATGTGATCAGATCTACGCGACCACGACCACGATCGCTGATGCGATTATAATTGAATAAAAAGTAAAATACTTCCTCTAAATTACGTTTTTCTACAACTGCTATGAAAAGTGACGTATTTCTCACACCTTACTTAATTTCAAAACCAAATATTGCTCATACTGAGAAAAATATTATTTCTCACGGCACTTTGCCCACGCCACATACATTTATATGGAGAATCAAATAAAATCGACAAAAACTTAGTAGGCTACTGTCATCTTTAAATACCTACTTAGTTGTCACAAAACTGTCACATACTTTACTTGTATTCTTTAAATTTGTGCAGTTGTAGAAAAAGTATAGTGTGCAACATGTGAAGAAAGTACTTTTCTCACTCGTGAGTTTGCGGCACTTGCCCTACGGGCTCGTTCCACAAACTTCCACACTCGTGAGAAAAGTTGAACTATCCCTACTCGTTGCACAATATACTATTTTCTACAGTCGCGCGTAAAATGACTAATTACTATATTCAAATGAAATCGTAAAGTCGACAAATGCCGAGGATTGTTAAAAAGGAATCTTTTTCGCTCGCTTATTTAATCAAATCACGCCCACCGAATTAACTCAATTGGTGAATATTTAACAATTTATCAGATTAAAAATCAAATAAAATTATATGAAAATTGTCAAAAATTTTGAAATATGTTCAAAAATGATCAATTGTCAAAAATTTTGAAAAATGGTCTAAAATTTTTCAAAAATGGTCAATAATTGTCAAAAACTATCAAAAATTGTCAAAAACTGTCAAAAATGGACAAATATTATCAAAATTGTTCAATGATTCTCGAAAATTGTTAAAATTTTGAAAAATGGTCGATTATTGTCAAAAATGGTAAATAATATTGAAAAATGGTCAAAATTTTTAAAAATTGTCAAAAATGGCCAATCATTGTTAGAAACTATCAAAAATGAACAATTATTGTTAAAAATTGTAAAAATTCTGAAAAATAGTTGATGATAATTGTCAAAATTTTGAAAAATTGTTGATAATTGTCAAAAGTTTTTGAAATATGGTCAAAAATGGTCAATGATTGTCAAAAATGGTCAAAAATTTGGAAAAATTTTCCATAATTGTCAAAAATGGTGAAAAATTTGGAAAAAATTTCCATAATTGTCAACAATTGTTATTAATTATTAAAAATGGTCAATCATTTTGAAAAATGGTCTAAAATTTTGAAAAATTGTCAAAAATGGTCAAAAACTATCAAAAATTGTTAATTATTTTTTAAAACTGTCAAAAATGGACAATTATTGTCAAAATTGGTCAATAATTGTCAAAAATAGTTAAAATTTTGAAAAATGGTCGATAATTGTCAAGAACTATCAAAATGGTCAATAATTTGGGAAAATTGTCAAAAACTGTCAAAAATGGACAAATATTATCAAAATTGTTCAATGATTCTCGAAAATTGTTAAAATTTTGAAAAATGGTCGATAATTGTCAAAAATGGTAAATAATATTGAAAAATGGTCAAAATTTTTAAAAATTGTCAAAAATGGCCAATCATTGTTAGAAACTATCAAAAATGAACAATTATTGTTAAAAATTGTAAAAATTCTGAAAAATAGTTGATGATAATTGTCAAAATTTTGAAAAATTGTTGATAATTGTCAAAAGTTTTTGAAATATGGTCAAAAATGGTCAATGATTGTCAAAAATGGTTAAAAATTTGGAAAAATTTTCCATAATTGTCAAAAATGGTGAAAAATTTGGAAAAAATTTCCATAATTGTCAACAATTGTTATTAATTATTAAAAATGGTCAATCATTTTGGAAAATGGTCTAAAATTTTGAAAAATGGTCTGAAATTTTGAAAAATTGTCAAAAATGGTCAAAAACTATCAAAAATTGTTAATTATTTTTTAAAACTGTCAAAAATGGACAATTATTGTCAAAATTGGTCAATAATTGTCAAAAATAGTTAAAATTTTGAAAAATGGTCGATAATTGTCAAGAACTATCAAAAATGGTAATTATTTTGAAAAATGGTCAAAAATTTTTGAAGAATTGTCAAAATTTTTGAAGAATTGTCAAAAACTATCAAAAATTGTCAAAAACTGTCAAAAATGGACAATTATTGTTAAAAATTGTCAAAATTTTGAAAAATAGTTGATAATTGTCAAAGATTGTTAGTTTTTCAAAAATTGTCAAAAAATTTGAAATATGGTCAAAAATGGCCTTAATTGTCAAAAATTTGGAAAAATGGTCTAAAATTTTGAAAAAATGGTAAAAATGGTTAAAACTGGTCAAAAACTATCAAAAATTGTCAATTATTGTTAAAAACTGATGAAAATGGACAATTATTGTCAAAAACTGTCAAAAATGGTTAAAAATTGTCATCATTTTGAAAAATGGTCACTAATTTTGAAAAACAGTCAAAATGGTCAATAATTGTCAAAAATGGTCAATAATTGTTAAAATTTTGAAAAATGGTCAATAATTGTTGAAATTTTGAAAATTAGTTGATAATTGTTAAAAATTGTTCAAGTTTTTGAAAAATTGTCAAAAATTTTTAAATTTGGTCAAAAATGGTCAATAATTGTCAAAAATGGTCCGTAATTGTCAACAATTGTCAATAATTATCAAGAATGGTCAAAAACTTTGAAAAATGGTCTAAAATTTTGAAAAATTGTTAAAAATGGTCAAAAACTATTAAAAATGGTTAAAAATTGTCAATTATTGTTAAAAATGGTCAAAAATTTGAAAAAATGGTCCCTAATTGTCAACAACTGTCAATAATTATCAAGAATGGTCAAAAACTTTGAAAAATGGTCTAAAATTTTGAAAAATTGTTAAAAATGGTCAAAAACTATCAGAAATGGTTAAAAATTGTCAATTATTGTTAAAAATGGACAATTATTATCAAAAACTGTCAAAAATGGTTAAATATTGTCATCATTTTAAAAAATGGTCAAAAATGGTCAAAAATTGTCAAAAATTATCAAAAATTTGGAAAAATGGTCACTAATTTTGAAAAACAGTCAAAATTGTCAATAATTGTCAAAAATGGTCAATAATTGTTAAAATTTTGAAAAATGGTCAATAATTGTCAAAGTATTGAGAAATGTTCAATAATCGTCAAAAGATGTCAAAATTTTGAAAAATAGTCAATAAATAATACGAGCCGTTTCCGAAAATCGATTTCAACACGTAATTTATAAAATCGATTTACTAAAGATCGATTAATATTACTATAAAAATTGATAATTAAAAATCGATTATAAGAAAATAATAATCGATTTATATAAAAATCCCTATTCAGTAGATCTTTCTAAGGTTAATCATGATGAATAGCGAAAATGACGATTATTCTCGCACTCCTATAACCTAAGGTAATATAATTTAATTATTAAAAGGGCTACTGTAGAAAAAATTATGTGTGTTTTTCGAGCGTAAAGTAAAATTGCCGCTTTCGAAAGATCGCCGCGCCCTGCTCCGCGTCGCGCGGCAACATTCTTTCTCCTGCGGCAATCTGTTACTTTACGCTCTAAATACACAAATAACTATTATATCGCGGTTTAAGCAAAAAAACTCATTTCAATAAAAGAAATTTGATTGGTCATTGCCGACTACCACGCGATCGAACGCTGCAGACGTCGACATTAACGATAGCAAAGTTTATTATTCACGATATACGCATTTAATCACAATGGCGGTAGCTTTAAGCTTCACTAAAAATATATCGGCAAAATTAAGGCTATTCTCGTTTCATTATTTTTCTAGTTAAACAGCTCAAGCGTTACTCCATAATATAAAAGGTATATTCGTGTACTGTTTCATTGCTTAGTGAAAACGCTATATTAATGGTATAACCATTTTTTCGCTGTCAAAAAAACCGTTGGTGTTTGTCAGCTGATAAATGGTGTGTTTATGTCGTTAGAAACGAAATTTAGAAACACGAAACTATACAAAATAAAACAGCATTTTGATATAATTTAGTTGGTTCATTTGGTTTTATAAATGGTTCTGTTTTAAGGGCTATCAACAAACCAGGCCATGCGGCTCTATACAGAGTGAGTTTTAAGCTTTAAGATCCCGGAAACGGATCACACGATTTTTATAGATTTTGGTGGGCAAGGATCTTGTGATATGGACGATATTATGGTGGTATTAACATTATTGTCAGATCTTTCCAGTTATATTGATAAAGATAAAAATATATTCTCAGAAGTCAAGACCCACGGGATTGAGAATGGAATGTTATTTCAAAATTTGGAAGTAATCGCGAAAGAGTTGTTGAATATTTGCAATTAAGCACCAACCAACATATACTTCGGAGCATTTCAAAATAACCAAAATTAATATGCATAACAAAATGATAAATGGTGAGTGGACAAAGTAAAACTCTGATTAAAATATAATTGAAATCGTGATACGCAAACGCATTGTTAATGTCATATTTCTGTGAAACATCTGTGACGTGGAATAAATAGTATAGCCAAGGAAACCTTTGAAATTGAAATACGGCCCTAGCTATTGAATACTTTCAGAACATAGAAGGTTATCACACCGCCATCTACTAAAAACTTCAGGATAAATAATATTGAGCAATAAAAACGCTCCTATCTCCCAAACTAGACCAAGTAATACACATTTACAAAATTTCATTAGTGTCGATCGAGCGGTTTCGGAAGTTAGCGAGATGTAGAAAGTAGAATGTATTTCGAGGAAAGAAAACTAATTCATTTTTCTAAGCATTCAAAATATCATCAAAAATAGAGAAATTTAATTTTTTTGTATTCTTCCAAACCAAGCCAAAAATATTATGCGTAAGTTCATACTGGCATTATTCATTATTAAGTAAAATTACTTGGAATTTGTTTCCTGTTGTCATACCAACATGAAATGCTCTGAAATAAATTTCATACAGGGTTAGTTTAAAGTATGGAAACATCTGAATATCTCACAAACGGAAGAAGATAAAAAAAGATTCCATAACGTGCTGCAATGTTGCTATAGGAGCATACTTTCATGTAGCAACAAAACTTACAGGGTGGTTCTGGAAAGCGTAGTGACTGCAGCCATTGATTTTTTTAATCATTTGAATAATCCTTTCGACTTCTAGATTACCTTTGTTACGAAGTACCCTATGCCCAAATTCTATGGCTAATTACATAAAAAGTTCTTATTCTCAAAAGCAGGGGGGGATCGCGACAAATAGAATTCTATTTTAGTGACGTCAGCCAAAAATAAATAATATTCTTGAAATTTGGTATCACGTCACATCTCTTGCGATTATAGGAATATAGGTTCGGCAATCTTCGGGATAATAGTATCAATTCAGAAAACATTTTTGTTGTTTGATATTTCTACAGTCTCTAACCTAAAAAACAAGCGATAAAATAAACAGTTATCATAGAAAAAGTATACGACTTTTGTGCTCCTCAATATACCTAAGGTAAATTATTAACAGTAAGTAGGTACCTAGTATTTTTTTAAAATAATAAAAATAATCAGTTATAATATCACAAGAGCATAGACAATATTCGATTATTCACCGAGTCACGTGTTTCGCGAAATACGTCGAGTGAAGAGGTAAATAATCGAAAAATATTGTATTCGTTTTTTATTGATTAATATTAATATTGAAGGTACAATTATTATAATACATATTTGATGTATTGTTGTTTTCGGAATTTGTAGTGTTGGTGTCGGTACTGTTGGTGATGCTTGAGGTGGATGGATTAGGAATGCATTTTGAAGAATTAACTGACATTTCATTGAGCTTGCCCGTTACTATGGAAATGATCACAATATGGCAGGAGGCGAAACACCAAAACGATTATATCACGTCGTCAAGGGGTATATTCACTTATCGATACGTCGTAACTAAGGAAAATTCAAGGATTGTATTGGTTCATTAGAACATGAGTTATATAATCTATATACTATACTTATTGTGTAGATGCTGCCTGCACAAATCTTGGGTGCAATTTTGGTTAATAGTGATGAACATCGACAAGAAATATAATATTGGAAGAAGGATCATGAGAAGCGGAAGTGACCCATTTTCGCTAAGAGACACACAATTTACTGATCTGTTTAGATTCCACCACCCGTACCTCCTAGGTAGGTGCTCATTGAAACTGCTTTAGCTTTGGTTTTGCTTTTCTAGTCTATTATGGTGTTTTTCCATTCTTGCCTTTTTCCCCATGCCAAGGCTGTTAAGCATGGCGGTCAGTTCCTCAGTTCCTTCCAACTTTGTTGGAGAACCTCTCGCCCTTTTATACTTTTTGATTTATATGTTATAATTTCGGGGTGTTGCTCTGCAAAGTCCAAAATGATAATTAGGATTTCTTATTTTGTGCACTGATTAATATATTTGGAATTGGGTACTATTGGTTGAGAATTTAAAGTTCAAAACGATTAGGTCCTCACTTCAAAAGCCAAACAAAAAAAAATGACGTAAAAACATGAATCGTCTTTATCGGGAGCATTAAGAAAAAATAGATAAAGCATTCTTTCTATCACTCAAGACTTGTCAAATGAAGTCGATTCTACTCGGGTGGGTGGGGAAAGGGGAGACCTTTATTTATTAGATTCTGTATCATGATACCAATTTATCGCTTGCATATGATGTGAAACGGTTGCTAGGTAACGTGACGTCACTAAAGTATAATTTTATTTGTCGTGATCCCACCCCTGGATATGCTTTGCAAATAAGTATTAGTGAACTGTCAAAATTAGTTAATGTCAATCACTTTATAAAATGACATATCTTAGTGATACAGAACGCATACAAAACCTACGAGGCTTTGGCGACAAGGAAAGAACGTATGAAGAAGTTACACGCATATTTATTGAATTGAATCCTAAACAAGTTATTAACAGATCAACCGTTTTCAAAACTATCAAGAGGTATATAGAGAGACTGGAAATGCTAGAAACTGTCCTAAGCCAGGCAGGACGAAAGCTGCTACAGATTATGAAACAAAACTAAATCTGCTAATACAAGTTGAGGAAAATCCTCAAACCAGCTGGCACTGGACAACAATATCGCTCAAACGTCCGTGGTAAGAATTATGGAGTCAGAAAAAAGGAGATCCCATAAAATTCACTGCAGTCAAGAACTTATAGAAGATGACCCGCAGACTGCAGTTCTGTGAAAGAGTTGAAGAAATATTGAACGTTGATGTCAATTTTGAAAAAAAAAATTGTATTTTCTGATGAGGCAACATTTTGCCTCAACGGATTTACGGATTTGGTCTAGACTGAATTAAAAATATAAAACTGTTGTTAGGAGTAAGGGTAAAATTAAACAAAATTATTAAACTATGTCAAACATTTGAAGATCAATCTAAGAAAACAGATTACTAAATACTTTTACTTAATTAATAGAAAAGAAACAATTTTTGTTGATTAATGTAAGAAATGTTTCTTCTGACTGATTCTGTTGTAGGATAATATTTCATCCTCTCAGTGATTGTAGTTAAGATTAACATTGAACAAAAATCTAATGGCTTCAATTTACAAAAAAAACTAATCCGTTGAATATTCAGCTGTGAAAACACTTCCTTTTCTGTATACTATACTATGTTCATTTCTGTAATTATCACCAACGATTCTATTTTTGGAGCACATCAATATAAATAAGCACATTAAATTTCCAGGTTGTAGTTCAATTCGGATTGGTACGCCACTGAACCACTTGAATTTCATAGAACGAGTAACGTTTAAAGTTGTTACAAAAATATGTATAGCAAACTTTGATATATTCCAATATCAACATGTTGGAATGTTATTTTGTTATGAAAATAAATCTCAACGTTTGAAAAAATATCCCTATTTATTATTTATATTAGTTTACTTTCAAAAAGGATTCAAGTTGCTTGACAAGTTTTACCGGCAGAAAATGAAATTTATCGCCATATAATCAATAAACATTCTGTCAAGGCTCAATGCCTTTCTCCAGCCTTTTAAACCTCTATATACCTACTTAGTCTCCCCGTTTCTTCGCAAATAGTGATACCTGCCTTAGAAGTCCCAGCTTTCTCGTTCTCCACCCTAGTTGAAGCCGGTAACAATGTAGCCACATAAATAGTTGCCCTAAGAAATATTGTGTTTTATAATGGGTTAACCATCTTGAATAATATGGCGACAGTTCGACAACAAGTGTTTCCTTTATTAACAGTCCTGCATTTTTCAACGATGGGAAATGTGTGTTAATACGGTTCATGTGTAATTGAAAAGTGAATGATAAAGAAAATAACGATAAAGCAACGTTCTCCTTCTTCTAACATCTCTAAAAGATACATTCAAATTGCATGTTTCGTCAAGTATTGTTCGGTTTATTTTGTCACTAACCACTAAGGTTGAAGAACCATTAATATTGGTGCAAATATTCTACCTCTCCAGGTTTTCATTTCGAATTAATATTTTTCGCAATAAAATACAGACCCAGTGGGATAATATGATTAAATTTCTAAAAAAATCTCGTTTATTCATATCAATAAATATTATACCTTAAAATCAAACTAAGGTAGCTCAAAACATCAAATAACTTCTTTGAATTTTTTTAGGTCATCCTCCAGGGAAATAAAGGAGATAACCAACTCGTAAAGTCAGTTACCAGTGAATTCGTGACTGAAGTGCAGAGCTTGTTGCTGCGTAGCGTGAAATGCGATTTATAAAAAAGACTACTTTTTAAAATTAAACTAACTGTTTATATTTACTTAATTACAGTTAACTGTAAATAATTGTCATATTAGTAAAGCGTGATATATAGACGTCAAAAAATAATAGTTCAATACTATTATACGCTTTACAAAATTAGAAAAATTAATTTCCAAAGAGCAGACCGACCACTAAGAAGCAACAACTACTTCTCGGGCTATATGCCCCGACAGACATTGAATTACACTTCTAAAGTAAACGGGGTTGGTATATCTGTTAAGATAGAACCAACCATTCTGGTTTGCGATTAGAAGGAATAACATCACTTGTGGACCGGTTTCGGCATATTGCGCCTCATCAGCACAAGGTAGATGCTATTCGTCCAGAAGCTCTGAGAGCATAATCCTGGACTAGAGACTACGTTGATACCACACCAATATATTAGCCTCAGTTAAGGAATCGCTAAGAGTGCGATATCAGCGATTCTGGTTGGTTCTATCTTAACAGATATACCAGCCCCGTTTACTTTAGAAGTGTAATTCAATGTCTGTCGGGGCATATAGCCCGAGAAGTAGTTGTTGCTTCTTAGTGGACGGTCTGCTCTTTGGAAATTAATTTTTGACGTCTAACTGTTTATAATTAATTCCACTATTTAAGTAATTAACAACCAATGAAAACTTTAAAATATCATTGATAATTATTTCGTTACATCGATATAATAATTATCAATGATATTTTAAATTTTTCATTAATTTTTTCATTAAATACTGGAATTAATTATAAACGGTTAGTTTAATTTAAAAAAGTAATATGAGTAGATTCCACAAAGTAACGGTCCAAGCAGTAAATTCAATTATAAAAAAGATTTTAAATGTCATAATTATTTTCTAAATTCAATTCGAATCAGACAACTAACTACGAACCAGAAACTTCTTAAAACGTCAATTGTGAGAATTTTGTAATAAAGTTGATCGGTCTTAAGACCTGTAGCTTGAAATAAGTAAAAGCTAAGAATATTGAATGTGAAGAAGTAATTTGCTTTATTTATAATAATTTTAATAGAGAAAACAAAGTCGTTGAAACTATAATCAGTATCTATTGACAATACATTTATTAATAAACATTGATGAATTATTCTACAATACATGCATATGCAAATTATTGTTGCGAGGTCACCAACGCAAAGCCAGTCCCGTCCCTCGACTGAAAATTTTGGTGGCTGCGCTCCTTTCGAGAACATTCGCTTTGTTTGTGCATAGGGCGAGCGCGGAAGGTACTGGAATTTTCTAGAGTTGAGAAGGACTATACATACGCGGGTTTTTGAGTGCGTGAAGAATTAATTAGTGAAACGGACAGTAAAGAGTTAGTTCACAGACAGTTTACAGGAGTTCTCAGGAATCTAACAGTGAATGAAATAGTAAAGATAAATAGTGTAATATTCAAGTGGTGAAAATAAACTAGAACTATTATACCGAGTGTAAATAAATTAGTAGACATTAAGTAAGTGTGTATATAACCTAAGTTTAATACATTGTGTGTTTCTTTAAATAAATGAATAGTAATTAGCCATGGTAGTGTATATAATTTTATCCCACAAGTAAAAACTATTTAAATAAATAACAAAAACATTACATTATATACAAAAAATAAATTCATTAAACTACGCATATTCAAACACATTGATTGAAATTATGTGTAATTGGATAGGGATTATGACAGAATAAATGGAATAATCATTTGAAATAATTGTTTAGATTACAAAGATTCTAAAGCAATCACTTATTTTTACGTTGCCATTATGATTATATTCATTTTAGTAAAAATATAAATACAAAATATCACAATCCGCCATCTTAGCTAAAACACCGACCACAAACCTTTCGTATATCGTTCGAACTTTTAAGGTCAAAACACACCTATCAGCACCTCATAGGAACAGCGACTGATCATCACGGTTGTGTATGGGCTCACTTAACGCATCGACACGGGATCAGCACCGCCGCGATACCCGACTATAGGCTTCACTTTATATTGTCAGAGATATTGTATTGGCACGCCGTCCGCGAAATATTCTCTCTGAGAAATGTGTTGTGGTTGAGGCGGTGACGTGCCTTGTCGGTGCTGTGCTGATGATGTTAGGTATGCGCACTTACATTTAAATACACATGAGAAATAAAATCTGCTGGTGATGATCAGTCGCTGTTCCTATGAGGTGCTGATAGGTGTGTTTCGACCTTTATCGTATTTTCGGGTTTTGCATCGTTTAAGTGATATTTACTCGTTATAGAATTCATGACTATTACACAAAATAATTCAAATTAGTAAAATAAATTTTTAATTTGCAAACTGAAAAGTATTTACAGATCAGATGTGTGATATCATAGATACACTATCAGCAGAATTTCTTGAAAGACCCATACAATGTGCAAAGACAGCTTTAACAAGATAGGAACAGATATATGCATTGTAAGTTCCCACAGCCAAAATGAAACAATGACTCTTGTCTTAACCAAGAAATTGAAGTGAACATCTTATGGTAGGTAGAAGAACATTCTGTGAAGGTAATACACTTCGAAAGAGTTTCATTATAAACCATACAAATGTTTAAGTCACTAACAGGTTTTTGAATAAGATATCTGCAAAATTGCTACATCTTTTGCGGGACCATATCCAGCCAGCAATTGGGACTGAACGTCATTGAACCTTATTACCAAATAGATGGGGCTCTCTAGTGCATCCAACTAATAAAGATCGTCAGGCTTATTGCCATGAAAGAAGTTATATTGCTGATATGGTTCTTCTTGTGTTAATTTATTGTTAAAATAAGATTTACTTCATTACAAACAATTTCCATGGTTTTTGACAGAATGGTGTTATCGATGCATTGACTTTTTTTATATTCAGTTACGCATGAGGAATGTGATCTGGAATAATTGATATGGAACCCAGTATAATTGAAATACCAATATCAATTAATGCATTGGAAAATGCCTGGATTAATGAATTTATTTTTTGCATATAATTTGCATATGCATGCTTTGTAGAATAAATTCATTGATGTTTAATATTATTTGTACGAATTGTTTGTTGCCGTTGCAGTTAACTGTTAATTATAGTCATTGCATTGAATAAATGCATACCTACATGCATTGCCAATGAATACTGTCTCTTATGCAATAAATAACTATTAAATAAATCTCATTTGACGCTATGTAGCACCAATTTTTGCACTTCAGTCACTAATTCACTGGTGAGTTATTTTGAAGAAAGTGATGCTTTTTCGCACACGACAGTTCTTGTCCGAGCGGCACGAAGCTGAGAAAATATACTTCTCGCATGTGCTAGGAACAACATTTATCCTACGAATGGGCGGAAAATGGGAAAAATATCATTTAATTAGCCAAAAAATAACTAGATACAAACTAACCAGTTTATTAGTTACCTTCTAGTTATTGAGACATTAAGACACCATATTCAACAAAATATCAACAAATCAGAAAATGCAATAGTTAATACCTAGCGTTCGGAAAAGTAGTATTTAGCGAGTGAAAAAGTATATTTTTCCGGAAAGCGTGCGTAAAAGTAAAACTGCCTGAACTGAAAAAAGTAAATGTTTCCGCACGCCCGTAGAAAAATTGACTTCGCGAACTAGTAAGCATTTTTATCTTCCTGGAGGATAACTTTAAAAATCCAAAGAAGTTATTCGATGTTTTGAACTACCTTAGTTTGTTTTTTGAGGTATAATATTGATTGATAAGGTAAATAAGAATGAAAAACTGTGATATTTTTAGAAATTCAATTATATTTTTCGTCGGGTAATGATTGGGGGACTGTAGAATGGGGTGCAGAGACAGTTTTCCATTTTGAGTCTATATTGCGAATAATATTAATTCGAAATAAGTTATTTATGTACCAAGGACGAAAAACTGTCTATTATAGTCGAGTCAGCAAATTGATAGTCGAGGAGTAGCCAAGACTAGCAAGCAGGCGAGACAATAGACAGTTCGTTATTCGCCAAGGTGCATATTTCGTATTTACGTCGATTTTTACAAAAAAATACTAATTTCCTAATGAAAAATCGATTATTTTTGAAGGCAAGTATTTTTCGGTAGGAAATGTAATGATTGAGTGTAATGATTAAATAAGAACCCAGTATAATTTTTTTATTGCCATATTACGTTTTTTATTAGTTTATGATTTATATTTATGTAAGTTTTTTTAGAAGTATTAATTTTTCAGGTAATATTTATATATTTTTTAAATTTATTCACATGTATGATTTTACTTTTTAAGGAAGGGGATGCTAACGGCTAGCCCTCATAATAATAAGTACCTAAGTGGGGGCGGCACAGGTACAAATCATATTATTATTATTTTTATATTATTATTTTCATTAAAACAGATCGTACACTGAGGAAAAAGTTTATTCAGCATTATTAGGAATTTAGTTGTAGTAGGTAAAAACTTTAATACGTATTAGGACACAACAAATGTTTAATAATGACAAAAAAAAGGGCATTAATTATCGTTATTAAGGTCCGTCAACTTAAGGTAATTAAAACACTTTAATAATATATAAGAAACAGTAACCGCTAGTGACCAAAAATCAATTACCTCAGAAAACAACATTTTTTAGAGTATTGACTATTTTACTTACCACAATTAAACCCGTTAATTACAGCAAGGGAACTGGTTGGTAATGCTGATTAAATCTGTTAATAACTAGTTAATAATGATAATTAAATAGATTATTAACAGTAATGTAACTATGTGATTGTTAATTGAGGACTTTCATTACTCGATTGTTTTAGTATAGATGACGTTTCAATCAGTATTTATCTTCGTCATTTACTGAACGATCGAAGTTAAATACTGATTGAAACGTCATCTATTCAAGAACAATCGAATAATGAAAGTCCTCAATTATCAATAACGTTTATTTTTTATGGAAATAGAAAAAAAAATAAAAAGCCAATTTTTTTAAACTATTTATATATATATATTATATTGCACAAAAAATAGAAATCGTGTGTAATAAAAAATAATTTCAGATTCGTATTCAGAGACCTCTAAAACATAAAATAAAAGTGGTTTTAGCGATTAGTACTCCTTGGTCACATACTGCTATTTCTTAGCGACTTTTTGGGGATGTCCCGCTTGCCTATAACAAAAAATACAGGATGTAATCTTTTAGTCTACCTATATAGGTACCTACTTATTCAAATAAAAATTCTGTTTATCCAGGATACATTATTCTGGATATTCAAGTACAAATTGAAGTTCAATTTAATACTTAACTCTGCCTAGCAGAAAAAAACTGCTTTTTAATAGGTATCAAAAAGGTTAATATTACTATTTTAAATGAAACTTATTGTTTATATTCTTTATAGAGCTACTTTGAACTGCAGTTCACTGCAATGAGGTTAGATTACATTTTGCAGGTGTCTCAATGTATCATAGAAATGTTGTTAACAGTGTTAGCACTGCATTTTTTAAATATACACTGTGTTCATTTGAAAAGGACCCACCCTTAATATTTCAAAAATGGGACATATTAGAAGGAAATGCCGAAACACGTCATTTTTTAACTTGAGGGGGACACTTTTTGGCGCTAATGTCATAAACGTCAGATTCACCCCCACCCTACCTCATTTAAAAGGTCTGGTA
This sequence comes from Lochmaea crataegi, assembly GCA_947563755.1. Lineage (NCBI taxonomy): Eukaryota > Metazoa > Arthropoda > Insecta > Coleoptera > Chrysomelidae > Lochmaea > Lochmaea crataegi. Next base: position 76,536,016 of record OX387423.1, read on the forward strand.
AATCTCTATTCAATCATTTTGTTTTGCCTTTGATACGAGCCTTCCATTGTTATTTAATTGGTGTTTAAAATTGGCTCTTTTTCAACTTTTATTGCCTGAATGTTAACGGTGGTCACTTTGAACGCATGATTAAATTGCAGTTTTTCCTTGTTAACAGTTGTCTTTTTACTATTTGTAAATTTTTTATTCTTTAAAAAGTCTTTCTATCATAACACAATATGGGAGCATACGAAAAGTTGAAAAAGAGCCAATTTTAAACAACGATCAAATGACAATGGAAGGCTAGTATCAAAGACAAAACAAAATTATTGAATAGAGATTTACCAGACCTTTTAAATGAGGTGTGACTTGATACCTAATGCCATTTGAAAAAATGTAAGGGGTGTCTCCAGTAGGGAGGGGGTGAATCTGACGTTTATGACATTAGCGCCAAAAAGTGTCCCCCTCAAGTTAAAAGTTGACGTGTTTCGGCATTTCTTTCTAATACGTCCCATTTTTGAAATATTAAGGGTGGGTCCTTTTCAAATAAACACAGTGTATATCTATAATTTTAATTGGATTGTGTCCAAAATAAACTTTTACAAGAATCCCAAACAAAACGTCTACTTTCAAATATGTTTATCATCGGTTTTCAAAGTTTTAAATATCACAGAACTATAAAATGTTGTATTTCACTTAAAAAACAAATAATGAATATCCTAAGTATATACGTAATTAATTTGTAAAGTTTATTTACCTCTAAAGCGGCTCAGAGTCCCCGAGCCCCCATTCCAGCATAAGTAATTCATAATACTCCATTTTCACTAGTCTCCAACACCAAACTACTCGCTATCGCAGACTAGAACAGACTGGTCACTGAACAAAATAGTCAAAATACACTAAACGATGCACGATGTAGTGACGATTAGAGCCGATCCTGTGCGAAATGCAAAAAATCCGTTACAATTAATTAAACCCTTCAATCGTAGCTAACACACTTAGCTAGTGTCAGGTAATTGCTATACTTATCATAATTGAAATAATTTCAGAAACAAATTTTAATTGCTCGAATTAAACTGCTAGCTTACGAAATGTAATTTCAGAAAAAAGTCTTCAGAAAAATAAAAAATTCTAGGGCAATTCTACAAGTTTAATTATGGTTAGCCAGAATTTCTCTATTAAACCAGTTTACTAGTCCTGTTTTTCTCGGTGTAACTATCCATCAAAAGCAAAACTATAACGCGTTTGAAAACACCCTTAGATAAATGGTTTAAAGGCTGGCCAACCCTAAAACCATTCTCCCCAAGGGGGGGATGTAGTGCCCCTCGTTTAAATTAATTAATTGCAGGTCATTCACAAAATAGCGTCAGCAATAATACTTTTATAATATTGGATAGATATATTCATTAACAATTATATAAAAGTATTAGTAGGCAAAAAATATAAATAGTTTTGCAATTGAAGACATAGTACATTTTTACATTTACAATTATAAATATATTAATAAGGTGAACTCCAACGAGGTCGTTTGGGACTGACTAAAGTTTAATGTAACTTGTACATATAAATATAAGTATTTAGTTAAAATATAAAATACAAGTGACATTTTATAAGTGTTTGATTAACAACAACCCCTAAACCATTACAGTGTTGAAAATATAATGGGCAAGTCATTGAACCTAAATTTGAAATCTCTTAAAAACCCGTGTGCTGTTTTAACTGTCTGCAAACCGTCCACAACCCAATTCCATTTTCTGCTTGAACACACAATTTGAAATCCATAACAGTATGAAATCCGTAATTGCACTGCATGAACGATAAAAAGCCAATGCGCACGCGTCCTATAGTTTACAACTAAATCTAAATTATGCTTCTGTTATTATTACCGTGCTGTAAAATGAGAAAGAATTTAGCTGAGCGTACGTACAACGTAAAGGTGTTTGCGGCTCTTCTTTCAGAATCGATCACTCTTGCATTTAATCATACCGATTGCTGCAACTGTACATGGAGCTGTCATTATTCTTCAATTCTTTATTTAGCCGTAATTATGAAAAAGCAGCGACACCTGTCAGAATTTTTTGTGACCGGATGTACAATCGTATACCTGTATCATGTATTTACTGAATCAAGTTTTCTTGAATTTACTATAGTTCAATTCAATTCTTATTGAAAATAAATATTCCAGCAAATTTCCAATTGACTGAATTAAAAAAAGAATCATAAAATAAATCCGCTTTGTCCTATTGAAAGAAAATGGATCCTGAATTATTAAAAACAATCTCAGCTGTTCTATTTAATTAACGGTATATTCATATGAAACTGATCCGCTTATTACATTGCAACAGATCTAGAACAAAAAGCAAAATAACACACGTATGTATGAAAACTTTCAATTTCTCTTTGATAATCTCATTCGTTGACATAATGCAGAAACATAAACATTACCTGTTGGACTCGGAGTAAGTGTCATGAGTACATGGTGCACGTTCTCGTTATTAAAGTTGAATCTCTTCAAAAAACTCAATTCCTTCGTTATCCCCCGCGATCTATGTAAATTATAAACGCCATTATTGATACTTTTTATATACTCACGCACTCCGAAATTCCTCTGAGGTAAGATGAGTCCGATATTTAGGGTATCGTTGTACTTAGATGAAGAATGAGTATAAAACGTCGCAACGCCCGATAATAAGATACACAAGAGAAAAACGAAAGTAATCGGAGACATTTCTAACCTCAAACCGATTATTTAATGATTCAGTGTGACAACACATATTAAAGTTAATAAAATAAAAGACACTCGTTTTCTTGGCACATCACAGACAGTTTTTAAAGAGAGAAAAAGTGAGGTTGAGGGAAACGAAGCACTGTACACGCGAGACCCTGAACCGCGTCCTGGCGGCAGGATTGCGGCGTTGCCACTTCGAACGATAGCTCTCCTGCTGAACGCTCCTGTAGGGATGCTGTACATATTAAACTGGAGGGAGGAAACGGTGGCAGAACGAAGGAATAGACACGTTCGATGATTATGTAATGAGCCAGAAGACACTTGCAGATGGTTATATATAAGATGATGGGGAGGTTTCAAGGACATATCAACTCATTTAAGTTTAAATACTTCGTTTAGCATTAAACACTAATAGCTTACTTAGAGAAGGCAATATGTAATTAAAACGGTCTTACAAAAGCCCATACCTGAGGTTGGTGGCTTAAAATAAAACGCATATTCAGAGCGAAGGTTCATCAAATAATTAATTCATATAATTAATTGAATTACTAGTTCAATGTATTGAAAATCCTCTGTGTAAGTCATTCATGCCGAAAAGTCGGAGGCATTACGTAATTGCTTTTTTCTACAATCATTAATAAAAGTGACGTTTTTTTAATCGATTTTCGTACATAAAATATGTATTTGTTAAACAGTTTAAAAAAGTGACATTAGAGTGAGATAAAGTGACATTAGGGTGAGATAAAGTGACATTAGGGTGAGATATAGTAGTTTTTTTATCGCTAATTTTAAATATTTCCGCTAATGGCTCTGCAGATTACACTCATCTGACATTTTACTCAGAGTTTTGTCATCATGACAAACAAACATTCAAATCGACGCCATTTTTAGTCCATTTGCTTGATTGTAGAAAAAATAGTGTATGCAACACATGCATAAAGTGTCTTTTTTTCACTCATGGAATTGACTCTTCCACTCGTGAAAAAAGCACCACTTTAGGCACTTGTTGCATAAATAACTATTGTGGTTTATATAGTGTAGCGAATTTTTTATAATATTCAAAATGATTATAAGACTATGTTAAGGAATTTTATATCAATACGCACCATCTTTATACAGTGTGGAAAAGTTATATGGAATAAATTCATTATTACGTGTACAGTACATATTTATAGAAAATCTCGAAACATGCCCTGTTAACATAATGTGAAGACGCATACAAACCTGTCTTAGTGATTTTAGTTATATATATATATATATATATATATATATATATATATATATATATATATGTGTGTGTGTGGTAACACTGAACTGGTGTTGCTGTCATGTATGTCAATATTATATTAAGTTGTCTTATAAAAGTTGTTACCAAGTATGGTCGTTGTCACTTCCACAGATTTTATTTTAAGTTTTTGTAAAGGTAATTTTGTTAATGTGCAATAAATATTAATCAACACCAAATCCTACACGCAATGTTTTATTTCCTATAAAATGCCCAATTTAAATTATAAATTGATATTCTTCAACGTGAAAATGTGGATGTGTGTTTCAGTGAGACTCTGGGTCGATTGGATTCACAATAAGTACCAATAGGTGCCGATGCAGAGTCTGAACAGTTTATAACTAGGGAAGGCTCAAGATAAGGAGGAGTACTAAGCACTACTTTATTCAACGTAATACTAGACGATGCAATGAAGGAAGTCAAAACAAAAGCCAAGAAACTGCTGGTGGCCTACAAAAATCTCGAACCAACCTACATAACTGAATGTGCCTTTGAAGACGATTTAATGATATGTGCCAAGAGTCAAAAGGATCTGCAAAACAATTTAGAACTATGGTATGAAGCGCTGAAGAAAAACAACCTGAAAGTAAATGTGAATAAGACAAAAATAATGGTGATCGGTAGAAACGATATTCAAACTGTTGTTGGACTAAGCGATAAAGAAATAGAACAAACGGATAACCTCAAATATCTAAGTGTCTTAATAAACAAAGACGGGAAAAACGAAGCGGAAATTAACAACAGGATAGAAAGAGCAACCAAAGTATACTATTCATTAAGTAACACGTTGGTAAGGAAGAAAGAAGAGTCGACGAGGACAAAACTAATCATTTACAAAACAATATTCAAGCCAATCCTGATTTAAGGTTGTGAAAGCTGGGTACTCACAGAACAACAAAAAAGCAAAATACAAGCCATTGAAATGAAATTTCTACGGGGCATAATGAGCATCACAAAAAAAGATAGAGTGAGAAATGATGAAGATAGAAAGGAATTAGAGGTCGAGCCGATCATAGACAGTATAGAACGTCAACAACTAAAGTGGTTTGGACATATGGTAAGAATGGACAACTCGAGACAAGTCAAGTCGATATGGCAAACCAAATCATTAAATAGAAGATCTAGAGGCAGGCCTAGAAGAAAATGGGATGATGTAATAGCTGGTATCTTGGAAAAAAATAACAAGAACTGGAAGGAAGGGAAAGAGCTCGCACAAAATAGGAGAAGCTGGGCAAAATTTGTGTATAAAACGGACTGAACCATTCATGTAAAAACCTTATTATGTTACAAAACACCTAACACCTCCGGGTATATTAAGGTTTATGATTATATATATAGGTGCCTCTGCAGTCGGATTTTTCAGTACGGCTTCTCAAAAAAATGTGTCTAGCTCTCAAAAAAATAGATCTTTCAGAAAATTGAAGAGATTCAGAATAATCAAATTCTCAAGAAAGCTTCCTGCGTTAAAAAATACATATCAATCTTATAGTCTTCCTATATTTTTGGGAGAATCACTTCAAATAGTTTATAATACTTACATTATTCGAGAAGTCGAATGAATAGTCTAATACATATTATTATAACGCCTTACAAAGTTTGTAAAAAATATTTTTCAAAGAACAAGACCGTTCAATAAGAAGCAACAACTACTTCTCGGGATATAGGCCTCGACAGATATTGAATTACACTTCTAAGTTACACGGGATTGGTATATTTGCCAGATAGAACCAACCATTCCGGTTCGTAGTTAAAAGGGACAACATCACTTGTAGACAGATTTCGGCGTATTTGCGTCTCATCAGTACAAGGTAGATGTCATCCGACCAGAAGCTCTAAGAGCATAATCCTGGACTGGAGGCAACGCTGAAACAACATCAATACATTTACCCCAGTATATGTAATAGCATAAAGCCCGAGAAATAGTTGTTGCTTCTTAGGTAACGGATTCAAAAAAATGTGTAAGGCGCTATTAATAGAATCAAACTATTATCTTCGACATTTACACGCTTTTCTGAAATATGACAATTTTTACAGGTAACTGTAATTAAGTAAATAGATTATTCGAATTCATAATTGAAAAGTTATACAGGATTAAAATTTGAAAAAAAAGTGTACTTTCTACACCTATGGAATCGAACTGACCAAATGAATATTTGAAAGTGTATGGCAAAATTTAAAAAATTAACCGACTGCTATGGCTATATAAATACGAGTAATTGCAATTCAAAGTTTAAAATTTTTGAGATTTTCACCTTTGTACAGAATCCAAAAATAAATGTCCAACTTTTGATTTTGTTGAAATTTTGCATAAGGGGGTCATTCTGAAAAATACACAAAAAAAAGAATTCAGAAAAATGAAGGAAAATTCAGGATTTGCAGGTCATTTCTTCCAAACAAAAAACATTACTATCGTATTTTTCTACCCAACAAACAAACAAATGTGATATTCTTCAATAAAAATGGAAATAGCTCCAATTTGCAAAATATTATTGGTTAGACAAGGTAACAGGATAACGTCTGTAGGGCCCTCTCTAGTATGCTATAAATCAAATACATTTTTAAACGAATTTTCGAAACTATCATAGTTTATAAAATATAAAGAGCTTATGAGGTACGATATTAAACATTGTAACATTAAATATTTAATAACTTCATCCTGTATTCAAAGTTGGATATTGAGAACCAATAAATAAAGAAGATTGTTTCCGTTGAATGGAGGAATTAATTTTTCCTTGAAATTATCAAGGAAGGAAATAAAAGGAAAATTAATGGGAAGTTAAATCAGAGATCATATCTGTAGACGATTGGAGATTATTTAGTAAAAAAATCAACAGACAATTTTTCAACAAAAGTTTAGATGTAATTATTCAAGTTTAATTAGTAAAGCTAGTGAGATTAAATGAATTATAGTTATTATATAATTACTGAAATATTTTTAATTGATTTGCAATTAATGTATGTTATATAGTGTGTTAATTTTGAAACTTACAATGGATTATATCTCGTGATCGAAAAGAAATGTCAAAAAAATCTTGAAACCGTGCACTCCCATCAACCCCTTATGCCCCACCTTCAAAAATTTAAATGGCAACCCTGTACTTGTAAAAAATGGACTGTGTATAAAACTTGGATCCACCATCATGGAGCAGAAGTGATTGATAATCTCGAAAAAGGTGAAGAGCTGACGATCAGCAAAGAAGATTATGGCATTAGTTTTTTGAATTGTGGAAAGTATTAAAATGGTTAAATATGTTGAGAATGGTGAAACTCTGAATATAGTTGCAGCCTCTTGGATTGCACGAACTTTTACACCGACCAATATTGTGTTATCCAGCAGACTATCAATGAAAAAAAGAGCAGGGGTGAGAAAACATTAGTCAGGGTACAGCATACTGTACAAATTTCGCAACATGTTTTATTTAATTTTTACTGTATTATTTTTGCCAGGCAGATGACTCACTTCCAAGACCAATTATGATAAGGTAAGATGGGAGCAACTAAGATAGACTGAGGCAAATTAATAAGGCTCTAAAAAGGTTTGTGTGAACTTGAAAAAATAATTTCAATTTTTGACTTCCAATCCCATAATATATGAAATTGGTTTGAACTTTTAATAAAAAGTGTGAAACCTGAAACTATGGAGGCTAGATGAGGAGATCGAACTCATACGGAAAAATTGACAAAACCTGTCCTCAAAATCGTCTATCTAAGCAGTTTTTTTTTCAGAGCGGCGTTACCACTGCAAATCCGTTAGACCATTCCAGACTTTAACAGGTCAGCCATATTGTGCTGGAGGGTAACCGAATCGATTCGTTGAAGATGAACCTTGTGTGTTTGTGTTTTATGAACAAAAATTACACTAACTAACCATCGATAAAATGTCGAGAGCAAACACGCCAAGTTTAAAGTTGTGATTCACTGAGAGGCCCCGTTTCAAAGCACTAATCCAAGCATCAAGGCGTTGATCAGAGAGATCAATTAAATAGTCACCTCGCTTCGTTGAAACAGACTGAAATTGTAAAAAAGATACCTTATCTCTCTTAACTCTCTCTTAACAACACTACAAAACGATGGTATTTTAGATACTTTTAAGAACTAATTGTTAATTAAAGTCTAACTATTATCCGTTGTTTACCAATGAACCAGCCCTCCAGCACAATATGGCCGACCTGTCAGTGACGTCATTCTGGAAAGGACTATAGTATAGACTGACTGATCGGTGTTTGGATTTCACGAATTTTAAACCGAAAAAAAATTATCCGAATAAGTATGTTTTCCCCAATATTGAAATAATTCGACAAGCCTTTTTTAATTTAGGATACTTCGATTCTGGTACAAATTTCCAAAATTCAGTAATTTGCGTCGACTTTAATTGTAGGTAGAGCTTGATCTTCTTGCATCTTTATTAATTCTAATTCACCAGATGCTTTTTGGGTCATAATTATAATGGAAATGTAAAACTCACCTTCAATTATGTTAATTTCAAATGGATTCAGATAAAAATCAAGAGACGATTTAAAATATTTCAGGTCTTGAAATCTATTCTGGAATTCCGTGAATATTCCTTCTAGCTTTTGTATATACTCGTTGAGTTTTTCTTGTTTAATATTGGAAAAAAAAATTTAATTCGAGGAAAATTACAAAATGTATCATTTTTAATATCCTATTAAATTCAGAATATAGATTCTATCAATTTTCCTATGAAACATAGCATAGATAATAAATACATGCTTGTTGCACAGAGTCTCAAGCAGTACTTAAGAAATTGAGCCGGTACTGCGAAAATGGGCACTCAAGCTCGCGCTCAGCGAGCGTGCGTGTAAAATCGCCCACGTGGTTATAAAATGAATTTCGCACAGAGGGGGGTATACGAATGAAATAAAATCAATAAAGAGTTTAGAGGTCTAAACACATTTTTTATTTCTGTTTCCTAACCTCACTTACCTCTCTTACCTCGCATACTGTCAAATAAGCTAGCAACCAATAAAACAACATGAACTCAAAGTATATGCAATGCTTATAATTTGCTGTTTTTGTTCTGCAGTCCGATGTTTTTGGTATTATATTTAAATTGGCGCCCTCTGCCATGACCAAAAATTGGAATACATGGAGTCCGATCTCCTTATATAGCCCCCATGCCTGAAACCTTAAGCCCTTAAAACAAGGAACATAACCTCACAAATTATTAAGACGATAACAGAATGCTACATAAAAGGAATGCTTACTTAAACTCACTTCCAAGTCCAAATAAAAGGAAAGAAAGAATTTTAGTACAATCTGTACTTAAAAGTGGTGAAAACGATACATCTTTCATAGCTGAAACTTGTTATAAAATAAACATAAATTGTGGTTACTAGACCAGGCTCGATAATTTTGGAAACCAAAAAAATTTATAGTAGGATGAAACCTATCTCGATTTCCGGCTAAACTACCAGTCCTATGGAAAAAAGTTAATGGCAAAGTTGTAGGTAATATAAAGATCTACAACTTTTGTGGTAACACTTTTTTCACATAACCTCAAAATTTAGGTGAAAAATTCAAGAAAACAAGTTTTTGGTTTTTTATTTTTCTCTTACAAAAATTTTTTTTTACGAAATTTGGTGAAAACTTACTTTTTTATGTCCCAAACACACTGTAATTTTTTTGATTTGAAATATTTATTTTTTCACCTTATTTTGACTCAATATCGAAAAAGCACCGTAATTTTCAGTCGAAAATGCTCACGTCAAAATATCAGCTTTTTCAAAAAAGTCGGTGGGCGTTTTGTTCGTTGAAATCTCTACCTTCTGATTGTTAAAAAAAATACATTACTATGGTAAATCTTCTCAGAAAATGCAAAGAAACGAAAAATACCCGAATTCGAATTTTTTTTATCTTTATATACAATTTTGAGCTATTTCTTAAAATGGTATCGTAAATTCGTTATTAGACGATAAAAATTTGTCAAATTTGGCTAATATTTTGCTTTAAAATGATGCAAACAAAGAAGATATCAAAAAATGGATTACAATTAATGAATTAGGAATTGTAGTTTAGCCGGAAATCGAGATAAACCGTTTTTCACCCTTAAAAACTCACCCCCTACTACTTCCCGACCTCAGATCGCTCGTAAATGATTTTTCCTTTCATTTTTGTTGTATTTTCTTCCTTTTTCAATGGGTTTCATCCTACTATATTTTTTTTTCACTTTTTACCATTTTCAAAGGCTTCAACCCTGGTCTATAATACTGTCAGTCTCCGGAGTAATAAATGCAAACTAATAAAATATTTGTTTCAATAACCGCAAACTGAGATATCGTATTTAATTTGATTCAACAAATTTGTAAGTTTTAATTCGCTTACGATTCAACCAAATCAACCTCATATTTGCGTACCTAATAAATGCACAGAGCGAACTTCGAAACTGTCAAACTTTAATAATTACGTGTTTGGGGCGAATACACGAATATAAAACGTACCATAAAGTGACTACATTTTATAAATCATAAATCTAACAACTTATTTTATAGCCGCTTTATGTAACACGACATAAATTTAGTTTATTAACGTCAATTCGGTAAACCTTAGCCACATTGTATTAAATACGATATTTAAATTTTGTATCAATTTCAAAATGAACTTCAATTACTTTAACCAAATAATCTATTAGTTATGGCATCATAAACTTGTAGCCAGCGTAGCGTAGCTTCAGAGCTTCGCAAAATCTTGTGTAAATATATGGAAATGTTTCCACACCCATCGACCTGTCCATGTCTATTGTTACAGGAAGTAACGTTTCACTGGGTATCAGTTACTTTTCATTTGTCGTACACTGATTTTATTATACAGGGCTCAGAATGATAGACCCGAATGACAAGGGAGACTTAATTAATAACTCAATTTAATCAATAATGTTTTATGTATGGTTTTACCCACATATAACAAGAACCCACGACGATCAAACCTCCGTTATTTCATAAAAGCTGGAGACTTGTTTGTGTATATCCCCAATACTGGATAAAGTAAAAAGAGCAAATACAGAGTAAGTTTCAAGAATGGAACGCCTCAATTATTATTTTAATTTTGCTATAACTCCGAAATTATGGCATTTAGGTATAGGGAACATGACATGAAAAATATTCAAGCATTTCAATACGTAAAAAATTTACAGGGTGATCAGGAAAACAATCCATGGGGAAAGGCGTATGAGATAGCGGTGAAGAGGATGGGTGGAAATAGGAACGAGGTTTTAGAGGAGGATTGGGAAAAGGAGATTATAGAGAAATTGTTCACAGGAGGAGAAGGAGGAGTGAGTGGCAGAAATCCGCAAATCCAGGATACTAGGAGGGTAGTGAAAATGAGGGGGATAAGGCCAGTAGAGAAGTGGGAGGTAGAGGATTGGGGGAGAAACATTGAAGTTAGAAAAGCCCCAGGGATAGATGGCCTGAGGGGTGATATGGTGAAGAGGCTGTTGGATGACAATAGGGAGTACTTCTGGGAACTATTCAACAGGGTGCTGAGGGAGGAGGAGTTCCCGGAAGGATGGAAGGTGGCCAGGGTGATACTAATGAAGAAGGCGGGTAGAGAGGGCGGGGGACTATAGGCCTAACAGCCTGCTGTGTGGTATGGGTAAATTGATGGAGGGGATAATAAAGGATAGGATTGAGGAGGAAGTTAGTAGGAAGGGGGGTTTTAGGGTAAACCAGCACGGGTTCACGAAGGGGAAATTTTGCATCTCGGCACTGAGCAAGGTGATGGGCTTGGTGGAAAGAGCTAGGAGGAAGAAGAAATTGGCCCTACTCGTGTTCTTCGACGTCGGGAACGCGTTCAACAGTGTCAGCAAATGGGCAGTGTTGAGCGCGTTGCTGAGGCTTGGAGTGGAGCAGGGGCTGGTTAACCTGGTGGAGGACTACCTGACGGAGCGTGTGATTGTAGACTCCAGAGGAAGGAGATATGGGATGGAGTCTGGAGTGTCTCAGGGCTCGGTTCTTGGACCGACGCTCTGGAAGTGTGTGTTTGATGGGGTATGTGGGATTGTATGTGAAGAGGAATGTGAAATTACGGTTTATGCGGACGATGTGTGTCTGGTATGTACGGCAAATGGAGAGGCGGAGATAGAAAGAAAGGCGGAGAGAATGTACAGGAAGATTGTGGAGAAGATAGAGCGGTGCGGACTGGAAGTAGCGGAAGATAAGACGGTGGGGTTGCTAGTGAAGGGACGGAGCAGGACAAGGGAAGTGGGGGTGATGGTTAAGGGAAGGAGAATTCGAATGGAGGAAATGTGAAATACCTAGGAGTGTGGTTGGATAGTCAATTGTCCTTCAAAACTCATATGGTAAAGGCGGCAGAGAAGGATGAAGTGAGGGCAGCATGGCTGGGGAGATTGATGTGTAATGTGAAAGGGCCGGGAGAGTGGAAGAGGAGGGTAATTGGTAGGACGGTAGAGCAGAGTATGCCGTACGGTGCGGAGGTATGGGGTGAAAGAGCGAGGGTGAATGCGAGGGTTAGGCCACTTCTGCGGGTGCAGAGAGGGATACTGCTGAGGGTGGTGCAGGGGTACAGGACAGTGGGTGGACTGGCAGCATCGGTGCTGGCAATGTTCTACCCATTGGACGTGATGGCTAGAGCTAGGAACAAACGCTGGAGGGGTGCGACCAGAGAGAAGGTACGGGAATTGATGGAGGAGGAAATGAAGAGAAGGTGGGAGGAGTATGAGGGCGCGCTAAAAGGAGCTATTGGGAATAGGAGAGATTGGATGGACCGGAAATTCGGGGAGGTGAACTACTTCTTGACACAGGTGCTCACTGGACATGGGTCGAGAGTAGGGTACGTCCACAAGATTGGGAAAAGAGAGACTGGTGTGCGAGAGGTGTGAAGTGGAGGATGATGTGGGGCAAGTGTTTAGATGCTGGAGGAACGAGGAAGTGCTGAAGAAGTTGGAGAGGAAACTAGGTGAGGCGGTGTACTGGGAAAACATGGTGGAGATAATGTTGAGGGGGGAAGAGGAATGGATGGAGGTGAGTGGAGTAGTAGAGAGCATGGTTGGGGGAGAGAAGGACTCGATATGGCATGAGAGGCAGGAGTGATAGGAGGGAGAAGATGACGGTGTGAGCGGAGAGTGTGCTAGGGTATGCTATGCTAGGGTAGTGATTCCGAGGCGAGGGTACCGACGAGTTTGAGGTGGGTTTGGTTGGTAGGCATCTCATTGGGGATGAGTCCAACACTGTTTGGGTCCTGGACCCATTCGAACATGAGGGTGATCAATTTGAAATAACAAATTTCATTATTATTCCGCAAAAAGGAAAGATCTGACAACAATGTTAATACCACCATAATATCGGCCATATCACAAGATCCTTGCACACCAAAATATATCGTGCGATCCGTATATCTTATTAACAATGCGGCGGACCAAGGGGCAGATTTGGTAACTATTTCCTAAGATCGTCACCTGAATCTATACGGCCATCATAACAACAAACCACGGGTATCCTAAATTTGGATCAAATTCGAAGAATAGCATAACTCATCATAACAGGAGCCATCAGCACCACATCCACCAGATATATGGAGGTAATACTTAATCTCACTCCCCTTGATATTCATATCTAAGAGGCTGCTGTGATATCCATGTATCGCTTCCATATTCTTGGTATAGACACAGGGTGCAGATTCACGAGACGTCAACTGTAGCGACAATCTATCACTTCGATTCCAATGCTACAGGTGAAGGCGGACTTTTTTTAATAAGCCCTCCAAAACAAGTGATTACATTCCACAGTTCGGTGTTCTGTAATTGCGGTCAGGGGTTATGCCCTGATGTTTCTCCAATTGAAATAAAACACGAATTCTTGTACATAATCTATATTGACTAGACATTTAACATAGAGGTTACCAGCCAACCAACTAAGCAGATTCACTTGCATTTTATTTGCAATAAAAACCAAAAAGAGAGATCAACTGCAATCGGAGATGTTACCACAACCACTGCTAGACATATATTGCCTTTTCTATTTTCATGGCATTACCACGGAACATAAAACAATCAGAAGGGTCTCTCTCCGTCGGCTCTTTTGATCTATTTGAGACAGAAATTTAAATGAATCAAATTTGTGATCCTGAAATAAGAGCCATATTTAATAGATTTAACAGTTGAGAAATGAACAGGTATGGTTTTAGAACTACACTATTAAACACTTATACTAAAATGACTGAAGGAAGAATAACTATAATAAAAAACAATGAAAACTAAACAACTAACAATCAGACAAACAGTAATAATGGCGGATATCTGGCAACAGCTTCCTAACGGCATGAACACAAACAAGTAAACAACAATCTAGCAACGTCGAAATATGATCCTATTTTCAACAGGATGTCACTGCGCACAAAAGCTGCGCGTACTTATTGTTCTATGGCAAGAGACCCTTCCGATTGTTTTATATTCCGTGGCATTACCTGATAGAGTTTCAATTCATATCAGCCAATCAGGTCTAGGATCTATCTAGGAAAAATCTCCTTATATGGCACATAAATCCGTTGCAGACTCACACCACCCGTACCCAGAGCAGGGGGTCGTTATTTTTCCCTTTCGCAAACTACAAGGAGCAACAGAACCGCCTTTCGGCGCCACAGTACCGGCAAACAAAAAATATCAAGGGACTGTGCGGGGAGCGGAGGGTTTGTTTTGTTTTTTCCATGCACTCTTTGACAAGTTTACATTCCTTTCGCCATGGGCGGCGCTAGGAGGTTTCACTGATTTAATTGCAGGTAACATTGTTTAATATGGTTTTTATGGTCGTTCTAGTAGAATGACATCAGTTCGATTAAATATTATTTGAATAACAAGAATTAGCACAATAAGAGAAGCGCCAGTGGCAAGTTCTATCAACATCTACTCTGATGAAGTTGGAATCATGGTGGCTCCAGCAGGTAACAGGTAGCAAAGGTGCAACTCAATTTGGTTGAAGTATGAAGTTCGATTTTCATATATTTTAATTGGAATAATATTAGAAATCAAGTCGTAAAATTGTATTGTTTTCATTTATTCAGCATTAAAAGATGTTGTATTATACGATATCACTTACATACACCTTTTCAGAAGCAATAAACTTGTTTTATTTGCTCCAAACGTAGAACAACTCACACCAAAGAGGGTCTGAATGTTCCGCTCCAAAATTTGACAAAAATTTGCTTCTGTAAAAAAATTATTGAGCTATTAGTGGAACTGGCTTTAATATTACAAAAAATGGCAAACTCCCTTAGTATTTGCATATCTAAAAATAAAGGCCTTCATTTTTATAATAAAACTTAATATCAATGAAAATTGTAGCTTCGAAACCCGCTATTCTCTATCCAATACCAAGTTTACCATATTGGCGACGGAAACAGATTTCAGGTGAAAAATTATTAAAGAACGTTCAACGCTCAGTTTCTACCGCTTTTTTATCTGGCATTTATTCATGAGTAAAAATAATTGAAGCCGGAGAAAAATTAATTTCACTTTCCCGACCTCGACATTATCCTGAAAAGTTTCTAAACTACCCAGTTCTTATATAAATTGGAAAAGATTAAATGATTGGTCACTTAAAAACAAATTAATCAGTCACTCCAATTTGAATTACACAAGCTGGCGGTTGCTCAAGTGCTAATGTCAGACTATTTGGAGCAATTTTATATAAATTCGTGCTTTAAATTTAAATGTGGCATTGGTCTGGAGGCTGTGTGCTCAAATTACTCAGATGTAACATGTTAGAGAAATATATGTTACACTTTAAGTTATATCCGTAGATATTCAGAAATAAATGATGATTGAAAATCAATAAACTAATTTTAGGAGACTAACACTTTATTCTGAATTCTTAGAAACTTCGATAAGTTTAAGGCAAGTTGTTTCCTTTTGTATTTTCAATATATGATGATTCGAATGTACCCAACTAGATATTTGTATCACTTATTATGAAAAATCGTTTTTTGATTTCATTAAATCCAATATTTTTCATCCAAATGACATTAAAAGTGGCTTTTTAATGACCCTTGACAGGCAAAAAAGGTGTATTTTCACTGCATATGCAGAAAAAGTTTAATACGTTCTAAGTAATAATTTGAATCAAATTTGACAATGACGTGGGTGAAGACAAAAAAAATGATGGAGCTTTGAATAAAAAAATTACTCAAAATTGGTTTTATTACATTAGAACTGCAAACTACAACAGGAAACAGTTATTAGAAATATTTATGGTGATTTGTGAACAATTATTTAATACAATCGAACTCTGTCCACTCCCCTCCTTTTTCGTAAAATTAATTAGTATCAACACTACTTGAGACTACGATGCGGCTTCAATATTGTTATATCTCCACCAGAATGCACCTTCAAAATGGCCGAAGCTCTGCGAAAACAGTTGGAGAAATCATCCCATGCAGGAATTCCCCAGAGTTGACAAAGGGGCCGAGCCTGGACCAGTAATGGGCTTAGCTTTGACGTGCCTGTATAGGGCAATGCAAGAGCCAGGTCACTTAACCCAGCCTTGGCCATGCCTATGATGATCCAAGCTTGGGCAAAGACTGTCTGACCTAGCCTTGGCCATGTCATTGGCCAGGGCTGGATAACCCAGCCTTGGCCATGCCAATGATAACCCAAGCTTGGCCCAGGGCTGTATAACCCAAGCTCAGGCCAGTGCTGGATAACCCTGCCGTGGCCTTAGG
The DNA here is from genome assembly GCA_947563755.1 of Lochmaea crataegi. NCBI lineage: Eukaryota > Metazoa > Arthropoda > Insecta > Coleoptera > Chrysomelidae > Lochmaea > Lochmaea crataegi. The sequence goes on from OX387423.1 coordinate 76,552,695, forward strand.
ATGGTGATTTGAGTATTTTCGTAAGTGCTCGGTCGACAGTCATTTTTCTTGCGCAGTCAGTTATTTGAGATCTTTTCGTGAATCAGTCGTGAAGATATAACGTACTTCAGTTAAGATTTATAATTTTTCTCGGGTTATAGTGTTGATTTTGTTACTTTCAAAATGAGATAAAAAACAATAAGAAAGTGGTGGAGTTAGTGCCGATCGTTTGGTTTACTGAGAACGGAAGTATGTGTCTATGGCCACCAAAAAAAGATGAAGACAAGGTGAAGAAGTGGGTTGAACTTGAAATCGGACCTTACGAGACATGGATTATTATTATTAAAGAATAAATAAATAAATATTACCAAAGTTTCTGTTAATATGTGTGTACCATTATTAATCCCATTGTTTAATCAATAGCCAATAATTAGTATTTAATTTTGGGCCAGTATTCGCAATTGAGGATGGCCCAGTCCTGGCAATCGAGACTGGCCCACTCCAGGCAACCAAGCCTGATCTAGCTCTGGCAATTGAGCATGGCCCAGTCCTAGTAACCTGACCTGATCCATCCCTGGCAAACAAGCCTGGCTCACTCCTGGTACTTGAGCATGGCCCAGTCCTGGCAACCAAACCTGGTCCAGTCCTGGCAATCAAGCCTGGCTCATCGTTATCATTCCAGACTTCTACCAAGGCTGGGCCAGGCCTGGCTTACAAGCTTGCCCCAGAGTTCTACATAGTTGGGCCAAGTCTGGACCAATCTCGGGCCCGTGGTACTTTCCTCTATGGGATGGCAGAAAATAAGATTCAATGCCTTGGCTGGTTGGGATGAAACACCAGCCGCTGCATTAAATCGTGCTTTTCTGCCTAGTAAAACGAATAAATATTAGGTATACAAATGGAACAAAAAATAATATTAAAATCAGTGGTCTACTGTATTTTCAATTCTCAAAACTTAACAGTTTGTTCCTGAAATGCACTTAGAAGATATAGGAATGCTCACAAAAAAGTTCTTGCGATAATAACATTCCCTCGTCCATTTCCTATTCACAGCTCAATCCTCCTCTAATTTACCTCGAAGCCGTCAATCATCCCCTGTATTCAAACCGAGTCATATGCTATTCTCATATCAAACGATAGTGGAACCGAGGGATCTCTGACAAAGTTCCGTATAATTTTCCAGCGCGTTTCGCATTTTGCAGACTAATTTAATGCAAAGTAGTCAAAAGTACGAATTTTTTTCAAACGCCTATTATGAAAAGCAAATTGGTATCTGAAATACTAAAAAAAAAGAGGTCGCAGTTCTCTTTTGTATTTTCTTTCTATTCGTCATTTTTATAAAATCTTCAAAAGAATTTGACGCAGTAAAAATGATCGAGCACAAAGTTTAATTTGAAAAAAAGGAACTCGACTCATTAATATTTTGGTAGACTTTTACAGAAACCGGAGAGTCTCATTAAGATTGTCTAATTTGCTTAAGAGAAGGGTAATATTATCAATAACACGTTTTTTAATTAGTACAAAAGACATTTATTACATTTTGAATTTTAAAGTAATTGTAGGACAATAATTTTGTTCTTTTTCTTATTTATTTTGGGAAATCAAACCACAATCTTTTTTGTTTTTATTTCAACGTATTCCAGCTCATTTTCTGCTCTTGTGACACTATACTATAACGTTATAGCACTTTTTTCATTTCAGCCATAAACGTAATGAAACAGTTGGAATTGCTGAAGAGTTGGTAAACCAAGAAGTTGATGATGATAAAGTGGTAGAGTCAAATGAGTACATGGAACTAGAAGATGACAATGAACGCAAGACATTTGAAGAAGCAATGAAAATGAGAAATAGGAGAAAATGGATAGAAGCCATGGAAGATGAAATAGAATCTATGAAGGAACATCAAGCATGGGAGTTGGTGGATTATCCAGAAGATAAACGAATAGTTGATTGTAAATGGATATACAAAATAAAATTTGATCCGAGTAATGAAAATGTGAGATATAGTGCTTGTAGCGAGAGAATTTTCACAAAAATATGGAGAAGATTACGACGAAGTATTTGCTCCAGTTGTGAAACAAGCTACTATTAGAGCTCTTCTCACGATAAGTGGATTGAAAAACAAGATAGTCAAGCACCTAGATGTAAAAACGGCATACTTGAATGAAGTCTTAGAAGAAACGGTTTACATGAGTCAACCGAAAGATTTCCTGAATAAAGAGAATCCCTAATTAGTATGCAAATAAAAAAGAGCATCTACGGTCTAAAACAATCAGCCAGAGTCTGGAATAATAAAATAACAGAAGTGCTAATGAATAATGGTTTCAGAAGGGGAGTTGCAGATACATGTTTATTTTCAAAACAAATATCTGACAGATTTATTCACCTTCTTATCTATGTGGATGATGTTATTTTTGATTTAGAAATTGATATTCAAGAAGTGGAAAAAGTATTATCAGATAATTTAAAAATAAAAATGCTTGGAAATATGAAGTTTTTTCTAGGAATTGAAGTTGAAAGAAGAAAAAATGTCGAATATTCCACTTGCCACAGGATATTCCCAAACAAAGGAAAATGATGAGGCATTACTGAAAAATAATAATCAATTTAGAAAAGCAGTTGGATCTTTACTCTATTTAGTTGTTAACACTAGACCAGATATAGCAGCAAGCATCTCAATACTGAGTAGAAATATCGTCAATCCTACACAGAGAGATTGGAACGAAGTTAAAAGAGTGATTCGATATTTGAAAAACACAAAGAATTTGATGAAATTGATTTTAGGAAAGAATGCAGGTGACAAGATGATTGAAATGTATGTAGATGCTGATTGGGCTGGTGATAATAGAGACAGAAAATCGACGAGTGGATTCATAATAAAAATATTTGGAAGTCCTATTTCATGGAGCAGCAGGAAACAATCCACGGTATCATTGAGATCAACGGAAGCTGAATATATTTCACTGAGCGAAGCTTGTCAAGAACTGCAATGGATAAGACAATTGATGGGGGACTTTAAAGAAGATATTAAAAAAATAACAGTGGGAGCTATAAAACTTGAGTATCTGCGAGAGAAAATTGGTTTGAAGAATATGAATATTTAGATCGAGAAGGGGTGTTGGAATCGACTAAATATTACCTTTTATTTTGTTTATCGTTATGTATTATTTTTCAATTATGACATGTATTACAAGTTGTCAATATAATTTAAAAAAACTGTCACAAGTTAAAAATCAAAGTTTATTTCATACTTTGAAAATAAAGATAAAACCACAGCCTCTAACAGTGATCACGTCTAATCTGTCATATGTCCAATGCCAAACGGCAAATGTCATTTCTACTATTTTACGCGTGATTTAAGGGATTTGTCAGTGGACAATTTCCATATCTTCAATGTTAAGAGCAACATTGTCATTGTCTTCAGTGTCAATTTAAATCTTATATCCCTTTCTTAGTATTTCGTCCCTTATTATTAACTTTTCTTCCAAGCTTTCTGTTTTCCCGTTGAACAAACTATATCAACCGGTAATCCAAAATTCGTGATTTTTTCTCGCTCTGTTTTAATTTTTCCTGTGACTTTTTTCTAATGGAATAACGAATTAAGCAGGCTTTCTAACTTCCAAAGTTACTTAATTCAACTACAAACTATATTTTGGCAGTACATAAAAATTATGAGAATTTAAGAAAACTAGATGAGACTAGTCGGAATTTAACTCAAATTTCATGAAACTCTTAACTTAACTAACTTAACTAAAAAAAGTACATTGTAAAATTGGCCTCCGTATATATTGCGATGCTAGCACATTTCAGTTAGTTCAGAATCTCGCTCACTTACATATTCACCTGCTCTTTATTTAAAGAGGTACTTAGGACTCTCAGTTTCCTGTCATTTATGTTACACTTTACAGCATATATGAAGTGGTTTATTACGTTGACTCCGCTATTAAGACAACATCATCATTTTCGTGAAAGCAATTAACTAGCCATCGTCAAAGATAGTTTAATTTGTTCTCGAAAAGGAAACCACAGAGTTTTTTATTAATTTGATTGGAATATTTCTGTTTTGGAGTAGTGTTATTGCAAATTGTTCAATATTATCACCAGACTAAACCATTGAATAAGCGCTCGAGGTATGTGACATATAATATATTTGATGTGGACGAAGAGGTCTTGAATAAACTATACGATAAGTGCAAACTAAATTTGTATAATGCTTGACCGTTTATAGTATGTACCGTTTCTAAAGTGGCGTTGAGAGGCAGTAACAAAGCATACACAGAATGAGGCTAACAATATTAGTTATTTAGGCAAACTGAAGCTGCGAAAAGCTATGTTTGAACGGTTCGGTATAGTGAATCATTTTTTATAATAAAAGCAGATCACTTATTCAAAAAACCCCGAAGTTTTTTTCGAAAACTGGAAACTCAAAAGATATTATTCCAGTAGAATAGGCTAGCAAAAATTGATAGCAGACCTGATAAGTAAAGATGGAAAAACTGTCAAAGCTTTAGTGGGTATGAAAACATGACACTGAAGATAATGGGGTTAACAGACGGAGCAATGTGCAGATTATATAGCCCAGAAGACACTGCACAAAACACATCCTATGCCAGTCCGACTGCCTGGCGAATATGCGGTTTCTTGTACTAGGTGGTGAGAAATTAACGGCAAGAAACTAACTAGAAGAGGATGTCAGTAGAGCCGCGGTCAAAGGAACTTCTCTATCGACCAGCTAAAGGCTTGCAAGACCAAGACCAAGACCGAGTGTGCAAAACCAAGACCAAGACCGAATTGTGCAAGACTTATGCAAGACCAAGACCGGCCTGTAAGACTCTTGCATTCTTGCTTTTTTTAAGTTATTCAATAATGTTCCAAATCAATTCTTACAAAATGTGTATTTTTACCTCAAAATATCATGAAAGAAATTTGAATTTTGAATAAGTTATAGCTAATTTAAATAAAAATATGTTTGTTGAACTATTGAATTATTCCACTCACAGTATTACCTGTGATATCAAATACTAATAAGTGTACTGTGCTAAAACGAGGATCTTGTTGTAAACCCGTTTAAAATGAAGGGTTGCCGGTTGATTTATGGGGAGTAGTTAAGAGATAATTTTATTATTTGTTTTCCATATATCTGTTTTTGATGGCCCATCTTGGGTAGTAACAGATCCATGAATGAATCATCGAACAATACCAAATTACGGCGGCAGATGTACCAATACGTGACAATACTAGACATTTTGGTAAAGGGTCATAGAATGTTTCATAATAATTTTGTTGTGGGTTTTTCCCAACTATAAAATGCAAGACCTGCAAGACCAAGACCGGACTATGCAAGACCAAGACCAAGACCACATATGAGGCTGCAAGACCAAGAACAAGACCACGCATGCAAGACCAAGACCAAGACTAAGCCGGTCTTGGTCTTGGTCTTGCTTTGCTCATCACTAAGCTAAATTCGGCCAAATAACAAAACTGTGTTTTGTTATGGAGGTGGTCACAGTATTATCGTAATACACTGTCGTATTAACACTAAATTGGACGACAATGAACGAAAGCAAATCTATTTTTTCCGACAGTGCACGCCAGGTCATGGCTGCTATCCCACATTGTATGTGTATATTTAGGGCAGGTTGTACAATTAAAGCTTAAGAGCATGTTTAAATAAGCCACCTTTAACTCTAAACTCAGCTTAATAAACCTTGGCAGTTGTACTTGTCAGATTTTAGGAGAGCTTAACAAAGTGCGGATCATAGAGAAATTGTTAGGTTGGCAGACAGTACTCGAGCGTATTACCTGACAATTGAGTAAACTGAGTGTTCTGTGAAGGTGTTCAAGAAAATCCACAATCACATAACCTATTTTTAGTTTACATTTTACCATTGTTGCAGACATTAATTTATATTTCTTATAAATCTTGTAACATTATAAAACTCTTGTGAAAAAGTACTCATTTTTTCTTCTGAAGAAGGCACTTTATAAATTGGTTGTAGAGGCTTTGTAACTGCTCATACGATCCGGCTTGCAGTGCCTTTATCTATATCAATAAAATTTCCCACCACCTAAAGAAAACTACCTGATGCATAAAATATTAATGTCAGGAGCACCACTATTTAAAAAACCTTTTTTAAATAAAGGCTCCAAAGGATCATCAACATTATAACTTACCCTTCAGTAGGTTTTATTTGATTTCTAACCAGATCTTGCTCTTTGTTTTGTAATTCTTCAAAGAGCAAAATCTTCTTTATCATTCCAAATTTCGAAATAGTTAGTCCTTTCTCTATAGTTTTGAGAGCGTCTTCTGCCACATTATAAAATATAAATTATTCCTACAAAGTGTTCGTCTTCACTTGAATTTTTCATTTCCACCACAAGAGTTTTACAAAATATTAAAAATTATGTGTTTTTTGAGGTTAAGTAATCCTAAACTTCTTTTAAGCTATAAATTGGGACGCTTAAATACAAACGTCAAACATGTCAAGTTGAACTTGGTTTAAGGCTAAACTTTATTTTGTACAACAGCTAGGTTTAAATTTAAGCATGATATGAACTTAGATTGAGTTCTTTCTTCGTAAATGGGATTAATCCATGAATCTTTTTTGTTTTCGAATTATAATACTTTTAGTAGGAGACTGGTTCACGTTACTGACAGAATTGTAATATTTCCGTCTGTTTATCCAGCTATCAGTCGCAATCAGGTACATTCTAACCACAAGTCTCAGACCAGCTTATTCAACAGTATATGGACGTGGAAATAATCTGCCGATACTGGAGCTACTCTGACCGCAGTTTAAATCTGAAAAAATCGTAGTGGAATGCGCCAAGTAGCCACCCTCTTAAACCTAATATAATCCAATTCATTGCATGAGTCTATTAAGTTGAATGAAATCCACTTCGAAGCAAAAATGTACCTGTATCTTCAGCATAATAATTGTACATGTGGTAATTATAATGTTAATGTAGTTTAGGATGATCAATTCTGAATGGTTTGTTCGTCAAAAAATATTTGATAAAGTGGAGAAGAAGAGTCCTAACGAATGTTCTCTTACAATTGGATTTGGCAACCGATCATTTGACAGAGTAAAACGGCGATTTGAAGTTAAAGACCCAACTGTTGAAGCCTTTACACCAAATCCTTCGAGTAATTATTATGGTGTGAACTTCTTCCAACTTGCGAAATGGACTGTATTTTCTTTAGTATTGAATGAGAATAGCGATTGAAATTCTTTCTTGATGTCACTTTGACGTAAGAAACTATTTTTTTATGTCACTTTGTATAATTTCAGCATGCTCCATAACATTTGCATACCTCAACTCAATATTCCGCGTAAAAATGAATATAATTTTGAAAATGAAATGAGCGAATTGAATAAATTTCCTCTCTAGTGATCAAAACATCTATATTAGGGTTTTACTAACCAACTTAAAACTATATCAGTGGAGTGGATCGAACAGTTCGAAAAATATTGTCACCAACTAAAAGCCGGTCCTGTCACTCAACTATAAATTTTGGCGAATGCGCTTTCTAGAACATTCGAACAAAACGATTTGTTTACCTCTATGAAGAGCGTGGTAGATTCAAGAATTCTCGAGAATTGATAAAGACTATATATACGCGAGTTTTTGAGTTAGTAAACAGACAGTTTAGAGAAGTTCTTAAGTAATCAGCCAGTGAATTAAATAGTGAATTATTCAACATAAATAGTGTAATATTCGAGTGATAAAAATAAATTAGAACTATTATACCGAGTGTACATAAATTAGTAGACATTAAGTAAGTTGTGTATATAAATTAAGTTCAATACAGTGTGTGTTTCTATAAATAAATCAATAGTAATTGGCCATAATTTTGTGTATAATTTTATCCCACCCGTAGAAACTATTTAAATAAATGAGAAAAACATTACAATATCCACAAAATATATTTTGTGAAATGATTTTATTGATTTAACTACAGTAGTTATAATTCAATAAAATCATTAAATAACTGTTTTTCTCTCTTTATTCTACTCTCACTTACCCGAAGACATTCACTTACACGTTCGCAGTAAATTTGAGGCGACGAGCACATTTACATCTTTTTTTTGTTGCATTTACTAATATAAAGTTTTTCCACTCAACTAACTTTCTCGTCCAAATACGTTAAAGTGACATCTACCTAAGTACTTTTATTTGTTTTGATATGGCTGGAAAGGTGTACATCGACATCGTCGTTTTAGAGCCGACACAGTTGCTTTCGCAAGTCGGATATACAATAATTTACCTCCGTTATTTTCGAAGGAGACTCGGGAAAATTGAAGAGAGGAGAAACAAGGGGATAAATCTGTCGATATTTGTGAATTATCAGAAAATAAATTACCCGTAAAGACGATCAAAAGGCAATATTTCGGTTTAAAAAAAATTCGCAGGGTTTAAAATGTGAATTTTTATGACATATTTGTGAAATTCCATAATAAGCACAATTTTATATATTGAGTTCACATCCTTAGTGAAGATAAATAAGTATCATTTTTAAAAATATACTGCTTGTTCATTTAGTACTCCCTTCCTTCCTTGCGAGTTTATTTTTGATTAAAAAAACTTGGGAACCGAAAATGGCATGTATGTATATATTGGGGTGAAATTCACTGAAACCTGAGGGATCTATTAATTGTGGCTCCTTTCTTCAACTTAGTTCCTAAGGAGGGTTTCAGAGGCTAGTAGTTCCTTTAAATCTATTTCCCGAAGGAATTTCATGATATCCGCAGACTTAAGTTTAAGTAAGTGTCCCTCTTCTATCCAGTCTCCTAGGTGTTGTGCCCTAGGAATCTATTGCATCCGCAAGTATGTGAATGGAGGTTTCATCTTCTATTCCACAGAATTCACATTCTTCTTGCTCCACTAGTTTGAGCTTTTTAAGGTGTCCATTCAGGCTCTTTGTGCTGTTTAACTCTGGCTTAGGCAAAAAAACCATACTGTTTCGTTCCGATTTGTGAATTGATATTTCAGGACTCAGTGCGAAAAAAGACATTGCCAAACATCAGACGCATGATTTGGATCGTGGCAGTGGGGCTGATGTTCCATCATTTTCCAGACACGTCGGATCATCCAGCAGTTCAACTCTCATTATATGATAATTTGGACGATATAGTACTATTGGGCAACGTACGTCATGCCTGCTAACAATTGCTCAATAATATTTTCAGAAGGATGTACAAAGACCTACGAATGAACCAATCCTGATACTGTGATGCCATTTATCGGTTCTGGTCCGGTAAAACCACCTGCCGCGCCTTCCCTTGCAAAGGAATCTACCTTTCCATTGCCGTTCATATCAGAATGGCTGATAATTTAGACCAGAGACAAATTATTGAGTCTTCTCACGTCCAACAAGATGAGTATGAAATGAAAGGTGATAAAAAATATATAATTGATAAAAATTGTAATACAAACTGAATTATTGAAACAAACAAAAACATCAACTACATTCTATATTAGTAGTTTGTTACGGGACAAATAATTATTGGTGCCTCTCTTTCAAACATCCAAGAATAAACTCTGTACCTACCAACTGCTAGTTTATTAAAAACAGATCCTGATTACTTTAAGTAGGATTAATACAGTTAATGTCTCAGGAATCTTTTCACTTTTCTCAAGCGTCTCCTTGAAAGGCTCCTAAAAATAATAAATAAGTATTTACCACTTATTACAACAGCATGAGTATAATAGGTCAAAGGCCAAAGTAAGTAGATGACAATCTTGTCATATCTGTCAATCTTAGAAATAAATCCTCTCCAAGTGATTTCAGATCATTAATCATAATGTCACCCTTCTATTCATAGATCTACTGATTAAAGATCATTGACATTCATTATCAATTAATAGTTTTCTCCTTTTAATTTCTGTCATCAAAGCTTATCTTATCTTATCTTATCGTAGACAGGAGATGGGTTTTCTTTTTTCTTCCATGTGAGGTTCTTGAACGACCACATGGTTTAGCAATTTTGCTGATTTTTTGAATATATTTAAGTGAGCTTAGATTTTATTAGAGTGATCCTGTTGGAGCTCCACCACTCTGTATAAGTGGATATTTATTTTCGCTCAGCTTAAGTTCCTGTCTCCACATCCGTAGGCGAAAACACTTTGAGGCCACACAACTTCTACGGTGAGTTTAATATGTCAGTTTTACTATCATCAACCCTCATAACATTTAATTATTACCAAATACTTACTCAATAGGTCTCTTTATCTCTCACTTTCTTCCTTCCTTTCTTTCTCTTTCTCTCATTTCTTCTTTCTCTCTTTTTTTCCTCTTTCTTTGGTTCTTTCTTCATTGTCTTTATTTTATTCATCGTTATCTCCATTTTATTCCTGCATCGGCATCATCTATATGGTACATCATCTGCATCCAGTCACCATATCGGATACACTTGAGCACACCTCTACCTCTAGGATATAGTAAGCCACCACCAGTTCTGTTGGAGGGACACACCACACCACCCGATCGTTAACAGATAACCTTCATACCTTACATATAGATAAAGGAATCCAGTGATTTGAGTAGAAGCCAACATTTGTCTAGAATAACAAATATATTTATGAAACTAAGTATTATAAGTAGAATATTGTGTCATACATACTGAGGAATCTCAGTTTTCCTGATGTCATTACCCTCTGTTGAGGACAAATTATAGATTGAATTAATAACAGCACAATCATTAGAGTTTGTAAACCAGCGTATGCATACAAAGGGTATTTCTTTAATATTGATCTGTATCCAACCACCCCTAAGGTTAGATTAGATACTTTAAAACTTTTCTTTTTACTCATAAATTTGGCCATGCTTTTAATAACCTCAAATGAATATTAAAGCTAACTTCTTATAAATAGTGTGGTACAGCGGAAATCCTTCAGAGAGTTTTTGGCGTTACCATTATTAGGCAAGGTCTTGTGTTTTTAATTAATCATATAACAACCAATAATATTTTATATATTAAACCCGCATTACAACTGAATCAAATTTTTTATTTCGAATACCACCCTGAGATGAACAGGACCTTTTAATTAAGGTAACAAGTTTTAATTGAAAATAGAAAAACAGGGTATTGTGAGCAGGAGTTTTCTGATGTCTGAAAAAGGGGTTTTCCCCGTGCCATGTTTTTCAATTATTTGTTTTTTTTTCAAGAATTCGGTTTATTTTTGTTTTCATGTTTTCAAAACATTCCAACAACTTTCTCTCGGATGGTGGTATCAATTTTCATAATATAAATATCATATCGCAGGTCAGCAATTTGTATATTTTTCTCATACTTTCTTTTGTATCGACTGTGGTTATTTGATTTGATTTATGAAAGTTTTTAAGTACAAGGACTTTTGTAAATTGAATTAAAAAGGGTTCTTCGAAACACAATTTTCTTTTCTCTTCAACCTAGCGTTTTCAATAGAATTTCTAATACAGTTTAGGTATTTTCATACAAATAAGTTGGTGTTTTTTTTCTCTAACTCTCTTTTTTTTATAACTTCTAGTGTTAAACTCCCACATCTCATTAGGTAATGCATCTCGGCACCAGCATCTGCAAATAAGGAGACGATAAACCTTCGAGTACACTGACCCGTAAATTGCTCGAGGTATAGAGCAATGTAGTAGAAATATGTCAGTATGCACCAAATGCAGAAAAATTCTCTTACGAGGGGTAGACTGCAACTAAAACTTTTCCCCAAAATTTTTAAATCCAATTTTAATGTGCGTATCTTCATCGGTTAGATCAATTTTTTTAAATTTGGATTCCAGGCAATCCATTGCTGCAATAAGGATAGAATTGCTCTTGGTGAGTTTGACGTTCTTTAGCAGTGGAGAGTACTGTTTTACAAGCCAGAGCCTGTATGCTTTTTTTTGTTAAAATAAGGATATTTTAGTGAAAATTTTCTAGTGAGCCCGGATTATTTTGTGCTGTGTAGCAACTTTGGAAAATACTCCAAAATATTTACTCCGATCCTTATCATCTATTAGCTTTGGATGTGAGTGGTTTCAGTATTTTGAATATCATTCACTGAAATGTCTCTCAAACAGACTGCATTGTTAAAACAATTGGCAATAAGTGTATTCTTCAGTGACAGGAAATTTTTGCCGGAATTATTTCTCTTATTTCCTCTAACAACTCCTTCTTAACCTCTTTGGCAGATGTGCTCCCATCGCAGGGGGAATAAATTATTGGAAAAATCGAAGCGAAAAATATCGGGTTCGAAAAATTGTACAAGCTGTCCCAATATTCCATTACAATTTAGCACCGAAAATTCGTGGGACCAAAAATAGGTTGATATAGTGAATAGTTACACTGTCTTTGAACATTTATGAAACCGATGTGTTCCTTTCCTACCTATACCAGTATATAATGTGTGCCCCCTTGATTTTTTCGCCACGGGCAAACGAACATGAAATTTGGTTAAACTGACTCATGTATTTTTTCTGAATCCTACATCTTGATGTACGCAGAACATTGGAACACCTGTATTGTGATACGGTTGTGGTGGAGCACTTCTAGCAAACAATGATATTAATAATTTCGTAAGTATTTACAATAAATTTATATTTTAAATTATATTATTGTTTTTTGAAATATTGACCGGGCATGGACTTTTTTAGTCAGCAAGGTATTTTTTTAACGAATTGATTGATTATGCCATGTAATTAATACACCAATTTTAATTCAATTATGTGCTTATTCATAACAGTTTATGAAAAAAACTCAAAATTCTATAAACTACAATTGCAAAACTGCAAGGCTGCTAACGAAACGTTTTCCTTCCTCCTTGCTCGTTCCTCATTCCTCCTTCCTCATTGCTCCTTCCGTTTTCCTCCTTCCTCCTTCCTCCTTCCTTTTTCCTCCTTCCTCTTTCCTCCTTCCTCATTGCTCATTCCTGCTTCCTCCTTCCACCTTCCTCCTTCCCATTCATTACGTCTCACATGACAATTTTTGACAACAGTCGCCTCTTCCAAGTAATAGAACCCAGACATTACATCACAGTACCCTATCCAGATAGTACCTTGAAAAGGACGCACACGAACTGCGCCTCACTAGTCCTCAGGTATAAAATTAATGAAATTAAATTCAAGTTGCAAAAGTTTGAAGTTCATGGTTACTCATTGACACCGAAGGAAGTGATATTAGATTTTGAAGTGGCAATTCATGAAGGAGTTAAAGAAGTTTGGCCGACAATGAAAATGATTGGAAGTCGTTTTCACCTCGCTCAGTCATAGTGGCGAAAAATTGAAATCGAATATAAAAGTAGCATTTCTGCTATTGGAAATTGGTTGAGACATGTTTTTGAATTAACATTTCTCAATCCCGCTGATGTAGGTGATTGTTTTGCAGAAGATTTCATGGCGGACAAACCAGATGATGAAAAAATTAATAATTTTGCAGATTACCTTGTGGAAAATTGTGGAATTTATTATTTCCTCCAGCAATATGGGCGAAAACTACTTCAACTTTAACTAGAGCTAATAATTGTGAATGCTTCAATTCAAAATTCAAATGAGAAAATTGCTCATCGTATTCAAATATTCATTGTTTTGTGTAAATTCTAATTGATATGCAAACGGAAAATAAATTCAATAAATCAAAAAGAAAATAGGTATGTTAGAAGAGAAGTTTTAAATAAACAAAAGTTTATTGAATGTTAAATTGTTCAATTAAAAAACAAACAAATTTGTTGATAGGACTTTATAAAGTGCGTTTCTTTTAAATGTAAATCTATCCTAGCTCTTTTTATGTTATTTTTTAGACATTCAGCATTAAGTATAATATATTTGTATCTGCGTATTAGTCCAGTAAAAAAGACCATGAATTGACTTTTTGTGCTAGAAGGCCCCGATCAGGTTGATAAAATCAATTTGGGCACGAGAAATCGAATTAACATATTCGGGGCGGACTCATCGCCCGGGAAATAGTGAAAATCGCGGAAAAATAGTTCGGAATTCATCTTTTTCGCAATTATTTCGATAACTATAAACAATAGCGAAAAAAGTTTCAAATAAATGTTGTATAGCGTGAAATTTTACATCGAAATGTACCCTCACGCGTGAAAATTAATCCAGTATTTGAGAGTTTTCCTACCGTTCACGAAGCAGTCTGAAAACTGCCCGGAAATTCCCAAGCGAGAACAGCTGACCTGCGCAGATAAAAATAAAATTATTATTTTACACTTTATAATATATCTTATTTATCACTATCTATTATTATGTTTAAATATAGAACTTGCAGCAAATCCTAAATTGGAGTAAATGTTGGCGCAATTCAGACAGATATTGGATCAAGTTCAGGTAAGAAAAATATCTGGCGCAGTACAGGTACGGGATTATTTTTTCTTATTAATTTGGCGCAGTTCAGTTGCACCCCTTAAAAATACCTCGAAGTACCCCTCATTGTTCCAAAATACCTAAACACTTCCTCAAAATACCTCGCATTGTTCCCAGTGTGTATCTACTTCAAAATCACATTTATTTTGTTTGTTAAATATAGTTCATTTCATCACCAGTGTTAAACTGGGTAATAACTCCATCATTGTGCTGGAAAAAGTCGATATTTAATCATACATACATTTCCACAAATTATTCCTGACTCGTTTAATTTCAGACTGAATTAGAGAAATCTACGTAGATATTCGTGTCATTTGCAGTAGAATATTCCACCCGTTTGTAGAGATAAAACATGCTCCCTAATTTGAGACTAAACTATTTTTCTTTACGTTAAAATTGATAAATGAAAATTTGTATTGCATAAATCATGTGTAAAATAATTGTTTTCACACCATTTGTTCGAGAACTATTTAACTGATAAATCGTTCCATTTTATTTTTTTTATTATATCAATTCGACGAAACAAGTAAGAAAGTACTTGGAAACCCAAATAGAATAAAAGCACTAAGTAGTGCCAATAACGTATAAAACTGCAAAGAGACAGAACTGAGAGCGAGAAAATTACTTTGTTTGATGTAAAAGTATATAATTCATCTTACCAAAGATTTCCTAATGAAAAAAAATGTGGATATAAATATTGCAAAATATATTCTACCTTTATTTGAAGTTTGCATAAATCAAAATTATTGTCATTCATAATAACTAATATAATCAATTTTAGCAAATACCGTGAGACCTCTATTTTTTGACACCTCTTTGTAACGGACAAAAACACATGTCCGGAATGTTGCAATGACCATTTGTGAATAAAAGATCCTCTCAACAGCGGACCCTCTATATAACGGACGCGGACATTAGGAAATTAGTTACCAAAAGATATTGCTTCTTTAAAATTTAGCTCTATGTACCGAAAATTTTGACTTGTTACTGGATATTGTTTTAAAATTTTATTGCTTCTCAAATAATGGTCAGTCAGTCTATTTATTTGAAGTTTAGTTATTGTTAACACAACATGCCAAACGAAAAAAGAAAACGTCTATCTTTGAAAGATAAGGTAGAAAATTTCCATACGAGTGAGAAATATAAATTAAGTGTTAGGAAACTTGCCAAAAATATGGTGTTGAAAAACACAGACTAGCGGAATTTTAAAAAAAAAATGATCTTTTAAAGTCTTTTGTTTCTGGTAATGACGAAGTTAAACGGAAATTCCCTAAAACTGATGGCCTTGCTGTGGATCAGATTGTTTTGAGTAGTTTTCCAAAGTACGAAAAAAGATTTTTTTGCCTGGGCCAATAATTAGAGAAAAGACACTAGAAGCTGCAAAAGAATTAAAGTGTGACACTTTCAAAGCATCAAATGGATGGTTGGAAAAATTTGGCGAGAAACACAATATCACGTTTAAGTCTGTTTGTGGTGATTCTGCGCATATCAATTCACAAGAGGTTGAAAACTGGAAAATCAAATTAAATAAATTCTATTCTGCAGAAGATGTTTACAATACTGACGAAACGGGATTATTTTATAGAGCATTACCTACAAAAACATTCGCTCAAATTAATGACAATTGTGCTGGAGGAAAAGCTGCTAAAGACTGATTAACAATTTCATTTTGTACTGATATGGCTGGTGAAAAAAAAAAGAACTAATAAGTTTCCTTTGGAATGGACGTGTGGTAAAAAATCTTGGATGAATGAAAATATAATGTGTTCATGGTTACATAAGTTTGACAAGAAAATGGAAAAACAAAGCAGAAATATACTGTTGTTTTTAAATAATGCAACTTCCCATCCTAACAATATATACATATATTATACAAAATTTTAAAATTATATATCGAAGATTTTTATTCAAAAGATTACTAATGCTTATGGAAATAGAAAAAGCAAATGCTTTAATATGAGTAGTGGCAGCTTGGAGAGAAATTATGGCAAAAACAGTAGTAAACAGTTTTTCAAAGGCTGGATTTCAAAAAGCTGGAGACACAACTGACGATGCCCAAGAAGAATTTGATAATAAATTTATCGACATATCCACTTTAATACCAACTGAAATGGGTTTGGATTTTAACGGATATTCTTCTATAGATGAAGCACTAACCGCTGAAGATTCCGATTTTTCCATTTCTAAATGTGTTTAGGACTTCGTGGCGAACAGTAATGAGAACTCTGATATTGAAGACACAAATGACGAACAGCAACCTCCTAAAATTTCCAGCCTTAGTGAAGCATGTGATAATTTAGGAGATCTAGAAAAATTATTTTTTATAAATAACAATGTGAACGCTTCCACAACAATATAAGAGATTTTGATAAATAGAGAACACGAATTTTTCAATGAAGCAGACGACAATATTACATTTTTTAAAAAGACTATTCACATCACATATGTACATAAATGTATTTTATAATTTTTTCAAATAAATGTTACAGTAAGTGGCAGTTTGTTATTCTTATCTATGTGTGAAAATGCTTATTGCTCAAAATTTAAACAGAAAGGATAAATAAAACTTCCGATCGTTTTTATTCATTTAATATTTTTGAATTTACTGTAAAAAATATTTTTATTTTTCCATTTTGAACCGTGTATCTCAAAAATCCAAGACTTCAAAGGTTTATAATACTAAACCGATTTAAGGAATTTTGGATAACTTTAATTTGCAGGGCATTAATCGAACTTCCGCTATTAAGAGGTTTTACCAAAGCTTACAGAATAAAATAATACTTACTGTATTTCTATGAATAATTTGGAGACTAGTATGTTTAAGAGACTTTTAAAAAAGGACGTTCTCAATTTGAAGTCTAATATTTTTTTAAATATATTCGGTCATAAGTTCCTCGATCATGGCACGGTTTCAATTATTTATTTTGTTCAGTGTAGCTGGTGGTCCCATTTCAATTTCATGGGTATTGGACCTTGGATTTTGAAGATACACCAAGAAAGCAGTCAAAATCAAATAGAAAATAATAGTATTGAGATATTATCAAGAGAAATATACCAAGACTTTGCTAAATAGTCGACTATTTATTTCGTATCTTAATTCCGAGAATATTATAGCTATTAATTAGAAGAGACATAATTTTGGCATTGATAGTATGATAAAATCCTAGAGCTTCAATCAATTGATTATTAATGCCAAAATTATGCCGAATCACATTGTTGAATATTCAACAACAATAATAGCAGACTATTCATCAAGGTCGTGTTTAAAGATTATTCTTCTTCGATCAACCCCTATTTTTAATTTGTTAATTATAAACTTTAATTTTGTCATGACTTAGAATAAAAAGTTTAATATTACTCTTTTTCACCCTTTTACGACCAACCCCCATTTTTCCATCGCGATTTTTATTTTTGCAAGATGGCAATCGAATATAATAATTGTAGTACGATATAAGAGCTAATGGAGGTTACCTAATTGTAAGGATGGCATTTATAGAAATTTGAAATAAACAAAAGCTACTCTGACACTCCACTTAACGGGCAGAGAACGACCGCTTGCATAATATCTTATTTAGTCGGGTTGCTGAGGACCGTTCCATGATGAACTAGTAATAGGAACTGGCTGGACAATAATTATCCGAATAAATGGATTGAAAGAGAGATCCCATTGAGTGGCCACCTAGGTCACCAGACCCACCGACACTTGATATTTTTCTATAAAATCATCTTCAGTGTCGTTTGTTTTCAAAACTCAACCAACCTCAATCGTTCACGTTATAATAGTCCATTGAAAGCTTTGAAATCGACACACTGTATATTGTTTTAATATTAGAATGTTTGATCCTCTTCATGACTAAAAACTAGAGTGTAATCTGTTTTCCTTAAAGATTATGTTTAGAAGTAAGTTTTGTGCAATTTTTAATTTATTCACGTTTACCAAATTACCAGATTATAATCATTGTACTACACTTTACCGCAAAGGTTAGTATTATTTCATTCCTATGTACATAAATTTACTCTACTATCTTGTTCTCGTGTTTCGCTATAAATTTACTCGCTCGAAACTAGCTACAACCGTATATAAGTACAATACCAATACCAATTGAAACAGATTGAACATAGAGAAAATCAACTGTTTCACTTTTGCAGCTCAAAGTTAATATGATTGAGCTTATATTTGATCTTCCGTCTTCCTTTTTTTTTTTTAAAAAAGTTTCCATCTCTAGCATTTATTTCAATTTAGATTTCTTTTAGTCATCAAAAACTGGAATGAAACTTGGAAAAAGTATGCTAAACTGCAGCCAATTAACTTACAGCATAATTTTCATCTCAATAAAGTTCATAATAATTTTACTAAAGGCTACATATTTTTCTTCTGGTTCTTTGTTTTCACGTATCCAAATGGAGTTTTCTAGTTTGGTGCACTGAGATTTAAATTATTATTTTATTTTAGATGAAAATAATTCTTTTGAACTATCACTTGAATATGGAAATGGAAATGGAATTCGCCACTTAAACGGACAGAATATATTATCTTTCTTCCAATATTAATTTACTGAATATATAATTGGAAGTTTACACTTTCCGTTCAAATTCGAAGTAGTATATCCTCTCAAACCGCGATTAAAAAAGTTTTCTTAATACGTTGATGATAATTTTTGGAAGTCTCAAAAAATTTATGGTACGATTTTCCATGTTGGATAGAAGATGATGATGGTCTTACTGCCAGAATTTTTGGCGTCATCCGCGTGAAAAATATTTTATATTTCGATCCTATACTCTTAATAGGTTTATTCCAACTGGAATTTAGGAACCGTTCTGGAGTGCGCAATCTCGAATTAAGGAAGGATACGTCAACTTTATTACCCCCTACAGAAGGTAGTTTTTGTACCGTCCCAAGAACGATACTATAATCAGTTGGACACGAAAGAAATACAGAACTTGCGCGAACGATTCCTAGAACAGTTCTATCTCCAGTTAGAACGACCCTATTTATGCCTGCTGATTGTGGTTAGACTGCATGCTTAAAGAAAGAATAATCTACTCCTCTCTGGAATCAGAAACACTGATAGTTTAAATCACCAGTGGCTTTCCAAAAGATACAAATATTTGTATTCCTTAGCATAACGGCGGCTATCAAAACAACACAAACATCAGCTAACACTGCTGGACCTCCCCCGATTGACATAATCATGGGGGAGGCAAAAATGGGACTTTCAAGGTAACCCAACAGAAGCTTTTGGTTTGCGACGGATCACAATAAGATTAAGAAAATAGTGGGAGGTAACATTTCTCGAATACTTCTTTAGAGAAGCTTCGTGGTGTTCATGAAAGATCAAAGGAAATGAGTAGGTATACCTAGTGCATACCTGGTGAGAAGATCTGGCAGACCACGGGAGGAGCTGGTGCTGGAATATGCACAAATAAGGATCACACTAGGAACAAACACTTCTGTATTCCATGCAGGGATGTAAGTTTTCTTGTACTGCGCGTGAAGGATAAATATAAAGGAAGTGTGCAAGGCACGGATCAAAATATGCACAATATTTAAAAAATTCTATATAGGGTAAGTCCGGGATAGATGGCCATAGGGGCAAGATGGCCATAGTACGGTATTTTCTGTCTCGTTTGTTAGTAGACAAAGTGAGCTGTAGTGTGCGTGTTGTGTTGTCCACGGAGTGAAAAATCGCAGATAAGGTGAGTAATCAAATTCTATGTAAGTCCACTTTGGGGAATATTTTAAGTGAAGTATTCTTTAAATTCAATTTTATAATTTTCTATTGTGTCTTCAAAATTCAATGAACGGAATTGGCTATTGCGATGCTGCGGTGTCCTACATAACCTCAAATCAAGTTTCTAGTGAAAACGTGGTATTTAAACTCGCTATAACCATCTCTACCGGACAATCGGGAGAGATGGCCCGCTTTTATCGGGGAAAGGTGGCCACAGTTTCCCTCTAAATAAATGTTGGATTTTTGGAACTGTCAACTCATAAAAATATGATTTTATTATTTATTTGCAGATGTCTAACAAGTACATAAGAAAATCTGTGCAAACACATGGTACGTGGTCTCACAAGAAGATCTATCACTGGCAATCAAAAGTATTATTGTTGGAAATAGTTCTGTACGTCGAGCCTCTATTGAATTCAACATCCCATGTAAGACCTTAGAACGTAGAATTAAAACCGGAAATTCTCAAAAGGGAAGCATGAGCTCTAGCATCGTCTTTGGAAGAGATAATGAAGATCGACTATCACGACATGTACTGTCTATGCAAAAACGAGGTTTTCCATTAACCAGAGACGACATCAGGACCATCGCTTATCAATTCGCAGAACAGGTAAGAATTAAACACAAGTTTAATAATGAAATTGGAAAAGCTGGTTACGACTGGCTTACTTTGTTTTTAAGCCGTCATCCAAAAATTAGTATTCGTAAATCAGAAGGAGTCTAGAGTAACGGCTATGAACCGAAAGGAAGTGGGAGACTATTTTGATTTACTTGAAACAACTATGGAACAGAACTCTTATTTGATGAACCTGCAAACGTATTCAATATCGATGAAACGGGTCTCCAACTCAACAGAAGACCAGGCGAAGGCTTGCCAGAAAGGGTCCAAAGCTGTGTCGAAGGTAACATCCACCGAAAAGGGAGAAACAGTCAGTTTGGTAGTTTTCTGCAGTGCTGAGGGTAACTTTTCACCGCCTGCGGTTATAAAAGGAAAAAATAAAAAACAAAAGTGGGAGGATGATCTGCCACCAGGATCTATGTTGTTTATGGCACAAAAATCTGCCTACATCAACGCCACTATTTTTCTTCAGTGGATGCGTTTCCATTTTGTACCTAGGAAACCTCAAGGAAATTTCCTATTAGTGCTCGATGGGCATGTTTCTCATGTAAATTTAGTCGAAATGTTGGAGTTTGCAGAATCTAATGACATCATCATAATTATGCTTGCCCAGCCGTACCACACATCATCTTCAGCCTTTGGACAGAAGCTTTTTTAAGTCGTTAAAAGCGCATTTTTATTAATCGTGTCGTTTGTGGCTTAGAAATCATGTTGGACGGCGTATTACCAGATACCAATTTGGTGAGCTTCTGAGTGTAAGTTGGGGAAAAGCGGCTACTGTACACAATGGTTCGTCTGGCTTTAAAGCGACGGGAATTCTGCCTTCCAATCGCAATGTTATACCGGATTATGCTTTTTGTGTTGAAAAAACCTCTCCAGCAAAAACTGTGTACTTATCGCCTCAAAAACCAACAGAGATTACAAACCAACCAAACGGTAACTTGGAGGCACAGCCATGAGCTTCTAAAACCATAAATAACAAAATAACTGCCTTGAAAATATTGTCCGACTTGTCGCCATCTGCTCCAGAAAAAATAAATGCAGTTAGAAAACGAGCTAAGCAAGTAGCGACTATTTCAACTTCTCCAGAACATCTGAACAATCGCAAAGAAAAAGAGAGAAAGGCCCAAGAGAAAAAAAAAAGGCTGAACACAAAAAGGCTGCAAAGAAAGATAAAAAGGCATTGAAGACAATAAAGAGAAGAAAAAAGGAGTTTTCAAGCAGTGAAGAAGATGAAGAAGTAATTTTAGAAAGTGACGAAAGTGTGACCGAGGATTTTGGTGACAATTTGTGCGTCGGATGTGGGGAAGATTATACACAGACAAAAAGGAAGGTAGACTGGATTAAATGCATACACTGTAACATGTGGTTACACGAAGACTGCACGTCTTACGGCGACTTCTGTCAAGGGTGTGGAGAAGTTGACAAAAAAGGCAAAAAACATTCAAGCGTCGATGATTTTTTTTATGGCCATCACTCCCCGAATGCAAGGGAGAGATAGCCATGCCACTCATTCTCAAATTTTTCTTTTTTTAAGTTTATACCTTGTTTTCCATTAGAATTGACCAAATTATCTTAAACTAGTACTAGTATGTCTTTACTTTAGCAATAAATATTTTGTAGAAAAAAAAAGTTTGTGTGGGATTTGGACCGTTAGAAAAACTTTGGCCATCTATCCAGACCTACCCTATCAGTTTTCCATGATAAAAAATTATTATGGTTCCATGTTCAACATTTTTGGCGTCATATGTGATAAATATTTGATATGTCGATCCTAGACTCGCATTTATGCTTGACGATGTTTTATTAATATTAAATAATAAACTGAACGCAAAATTTTCTCACTCTCGCATTTTCCGACATATTTTCTTTATGTATATAGAAAGCATATTTTATAACCCCATTTTTCTTGTTTAAAGATATGCGCAGCAAAATGAAAGGTCTTAAATAATAAATTGAATGTGAATATTCCTTGCATTATTCGACAGCGAAATACATCTGCTTCGAAATTATCAGGTGAATTCCTGGAACTTTTGAGCGTAGTTTAGTGATTTTATTCCCCATAAACTGATTTAAGTCTAGAAAGTTTACATATTAGCATGAAATTTAGATGATTTTCAAGCTTTAATATACAACTTTACTAGTTTTTAGTCACATATAATTAACTCTGAATTCTAGCATGGGAATCTAAACTTTCAGTCGAGTAATTATAGATATGAAGAGTAAAGAGTCATGTGAGATACTCATACTAGAGGCATCAAAACCGAAAACATTTTAGGACCACGCCAGATATAATTTCTTTGAGAAATGACGTTTTTCTAGGCCAGCGAGAAATATTGGAGTCATCTTAATCCACGCTCAATATATATTCTTATTGTCGGCTGAGTAATTTAAAATCTGTTAAACTAGAGACTTATTATAAATTTGGCAACATCCTTTCAAATCTCGAGCCACCGCCCCTGTAGATTCGCCCGTTGGACGAAGAGAAGTAGAATAGCCGGAAAATCGTGTGAAAAGAGACGAAAAGCTTACTGTTAATAGCGACGCAGACTGCTGTAATATGGAGCGTTGTCAGGACGACCGACCGCCGACTGACATTCTGCTGTCCTGATCCTGAGCCTGATTTTGAGATGTATACTTTAACGAGTACGGAGCTAGGATGAGCGGATGAAGAGGAGATATAGTCCACATGCTGGAGTGAATTTTACGATCTACCCATAAACTATTTGACACTTAATAGATATGTACGGAGATTAAAATATTAGCGACACTATAAAGTTGAGATGAAATTTGTTGAAAAATGTACAGGAAAAATTATATTGCACACAGATATAAATATGTATTTATATTCAAAGTATAGTATTCTATAAGAGGAATTAATTCACAAATTTAATTTATTGTGTCAATTTTAAAATGTCAAAAAAATCTGAAAACTTTTACTAGGGTAGAGGGGGAACTATAATGTCATAACAGGTAATGTAACGCTCGTGCAGCCGAACGAACATACTTGGATTTCCCGAGAGACGACATCCAAATAGATCAACATCTACGGCTCTTCAACAACGTCCAATAGGAACCGGCCTAGTACCTAAAAATACTGAAACTGGTAGAGACTCGGATGTTACAGAGGTGTACGCAAATGATATTTTGGACGAAATAGGAATTTAGTACTAGAAGATTAGCGGCTATGTATCCGTCAATTTCTAATTGAAGTTAATTCGATGCTAGATGGTGATTTTTCTGCTGAATTAGTTTTTGCAAACGGGTTAAAGGACAAAAAGATCCAAAGTCCCAATTGTTTCTGAAGAATTTTATATTGCGATGAAGCTACGTTTACTCAAAACAAAATTTTTGATTTATATATATTGCACATCATTATGCCCACATTGGTGAAAATCCACCCGCCATAAAAAAAACGAAGCACCAGCAAAGGTTTAACATGAACGTCTGGATAGGTGTAATCTGTAATCAACTACTGGCACCAGTACAGTTGTGAGTGTGTGTGTGTGTGTATGTGAGTTAATGGCCTCGTACAGTTTCCATTAACCACAGGAAATAAATATGGATTAGCTATACTTAGATAAGAAGGATAAGCCTAAATCTCCAATATAGAATCAGTTATAAACCTTATCAGTAAGTCAAAAATGGTATTCTCGTTTTTCTCTAGAAGTATACATCCCAATAAACATTTTCGTTTATATAATAGTAACCGTAAAGTTACCATCACTATTGTATAAAAATGTAATTTATATAAGCTGAGCATAGTAATATTTCTGTAACTCTTATAACCCCTTTACAACACTTAAATGGAGCAATTCATAAGAGTACCTTTATTTAGTAACGTCATAAAACCTATAACTCTATAACTAAAAGTAACAGAAATATTTCCGGTACCTTTATAAAACTTTCTATAAAACTTCTTCTAGGAAGAGGATGGAATGATATTTAGTTTTGAATTTACTGTTTGGACCCTTACTTTGTGGAATCTACTCATATTTAGTTTTATTACCGACTTGGTTACTCTTATAAACTTTTCCTATAGAGCTGTTGGTAACCTGTTGGTTATTATATTTTTGTTAATTCCACAATTTTAAACATCAGGCTGTATAAAAATTCATTTTTGTCTCCATGTTTTATGATATTAGATGGATGATGTGATATATTATGTGCACTTTAATAGGTACTTGTCACATCATTTCCGCACATAAGGTTAGACCAAAATTATATTGCCAATCATCTTTTACTGTAAATGTTAGCAAGGCACTTTGTTCATAAAACGGCATCAATGCATCAATAATATGTTCTTATAATATAATGTAAAATAAGAGTCCAATCTGAAGTCAGTTTTCCAAAATTATGTTATATATTTAATTTTTTATTCCTGTTTATATCTGCGTGTTAGAAAATTATCATGGCGGATACAACCAACACTCTTATAAAAATTAGTTACCACAGAATTACTGTCGGTAACACTCTAAAACTTAAAGTAACACTATATATCCATAAATGGTGATTCTATAAAACTTTAAGACTACTATAAATTCTTAAGTGTTAGTTGAGGATCACAGCACACCACAAGTGATGGTTAGAGAACTATTGGTGGTAATATTCAACGGTAAAGGAGAAAAAGAAGAAATTTTGACGAACTTAACCTCGAAAAACTTTACTACATACATTTTTACTTTTCTCTCTATGTCGGTGTCTTGAGTCAGACAAAATACAATGTTTAAAATTGTTCAAACTAGAGAACTAGGGCGAAAAGCCCCATCATTAACCATTGTACCATCGGCATGGGAAAAAGACGGAACGTTATTTTGGCCCCCAACCAACTTTCAAAACTAATTCGTGTCGGAAATTCAAGACCTGAAACAGATTGGGTACCACAGCCCTGTTTAAAAAAGAGTCATAATTTTTTGTCATACCAAGCAGCCGATTTAGAGTTAAAGTGCGATGAAGGAACAAAGTGATAGTGAGATGGAAGCTATTTATCAATCACTACCTGAAAAAAGACTTGGCAGTCAAAAGAGGAAAGAAATTAATAGGGTTCCTCAGGGTAATTTCAACTATCTAGCAGCACAGTGCAATTTTTAATTTAACAGAAGATGCTGGCACTATTTGTGTTATTCTGGAGAAACGCATAGAAACTTTCCGGCAAAATGTACTGCTGTACTTGATTTTTTTTCCAGCTATTAATCATAGTTATATTCACAATTATAGAAGTACCTACACAGTTAATAAAGTATGATTCAGACCACTCCTATTTTAGGTTAACTTTTTACTGAGAACACAAAGAGAAAACATCAGTTACCCAAAGTTTCATAACATATTTATAAAATAAATTGTTACTAAAAGTTTCATAACGTATTTATAAAAAAACTTAAGTATCTTAAGTTTTAAAAAGGCAAACAACGATGCTATTATAGAACTCAGAAACCATTAGTTTTATTACAGAAGTAACGGCAAACCTTATATAAATTTGTTATATAAATTGAGGTAACGATTACTTCAAGTTTTATAACACAAATATATAAATAGTTATAACACTTCATTATAAATCTAGAACTTACAGTAATGGCATAAAACCCTAATAAATCTAATTTACTATAAGTGATGCAATAAAACTTTTCCCTATATAATTGTGTAACCTTTATGAATACGTTATAAAAATATATATAAATAATTCATGAAAATTGTTTATTGGGATGAATTGGAATTCGATGGGTTGGTCGAGGAGGGCCAGACAATTGTTCTGCAAGATCACCTGATTTTCGTTTTTGGGGCTAATTAAAATAATTAGTTGCTGTTCCAGAATTTTTCCAAGAGTTAGACAGTCCTTACAAAAACGATTGGACTTATGTCTTCCAACAAATGAATTTCCGGTACCCCAACACATTTATGTCAAGAATCCTAAAGTGCAATAAATCAAAAAATTCCGCGTGAACTGCTCGTTACGCATCCTTCGTCAAAAAAATCGCATCCCTTACTGGCCTGGATATTGTTGTGAAGTTGTAGATAGTCTTCGTTTGTTGTTCCATGTTTCAGCTCCTTCTTGTTTCTCCTTTATTTGGATGTTTCAGCTTGTTATTTTAATAGTCATTTTGTTTTATTGCAAAATCATCCCAGCACAAACAAGTTTTTTAATAATATCTCTCTAACTAAAGGACGCAGTATTTTTTGATATATTGCGCTTTAGGATTCATAGCATAAGTGTGCTGGGGTCACGGAGATAATGAAAGGTCGTGTTGTAAAGTTCAATATTATTCTGGTTGTTAATAATCTTTATCACTGCAGGGTTTTACAATGTACCAAGTTTTATGTTTGTAGATAGCGGTTTTTTTGAGGAGAAGCTTTTGGATAAATGTAAATCAGATTAGATAGACATAAAATCACATCTACTATCAGTAGTTTGCATTTGGAAGGAGAGTTAAAACGTTAAATTACATTGTTCTTCCCATTAAACTAAAATACCCATCAAAATACGGTAATTAATTGGGACTTATTCGCCAAGTTATTGCAACAAGCATAAATAACCTAGATTTGCGGTTTTTGCATTCGTATTATAACCGTATCGAGAACAATCATCCCAGTTAGCGGAAGCGAAAGGAACTGCATTTCCAGTTGACGCTGTAGTTGCTCAGCCGCCGGAATTTCTCTTGTATACCGTGTCAGGATTGAATGTACAGGTGGTTGAACATCCCACATGCTACAGCCGTTCATTTATTATGTATTAGTCGGACTACTTAGATCGGTAAGTTAAATGAACGATAACGAAAATGGTGGAGAGATTAGATGAGCATTTCAACGCCTCATTTAACAAGACCGATTAACAATTGACGTAAAAGCTGGTTGTTCAGATTTATTGGTGAAATTGAATTTTTTGTTGTGAAGTAACTTAGAGTGTAATGGGTAGTTAATTATTTAGGCTAGAATTTATGCTTATTGTTAAATTATAGGTTATTAACTTTAGTATCAATGTATTTAATTATAATTATAAAATATATCGACCAAGCAGTTTGGTTATAAATTGTTATTCGATATAAGTAACAATTGCTAGATAAGTAGACACGCGCTGTATTGAAAGAATGTGTAGATTGGCAATTGTTGCTTTGGGTTTTGTCAAGGAGTTCAAATTAAACATTTGTCGAAGAAAGATGTATTTTATTTAAAGAACGTCAACCCTAATTAAAAGGAACCTAAACCGAATGATTTAACATTATTATAAGAGGAAATTAAAAAGGTTAACTGTTCCAACTGATAATACTTGGAATATTTCTATAATTATTAAATAAAACAAACTAAAAAAAAATTTTTCGCACACGCGGTGCTGCTACATCTATGTCTACTCCATACAATTCTCCTGGAAATGGACAAATAAAGCTCGAAAATGGCACTATCTGGAGGACAATATCTCTTGCTCTAAAACAAAGGAATTTGGATATTTCCAATTTCCAGATGCTTTATATTCTATTAGATCTCTTCTATGCACCGCTACTGACGAAACTCTCCATGAAAGAATGTTTAAACATAATCGAAGATCTGCCAATGGTTGTTCTTTACCTTCCTGGTTGGTTCCTGTCAACGAAGTTTTTATGAAGAAGCATGTACGATTGAGTAAATATGACCCACTAATAGAAGAAGTAGAGCTAATTGATGTCAATCCACAATGCGCCCGAGTTCGGCTAGAATATGGAAGGGAGAGAACCGTGTCTTTAAAACACTTGGCTCCTGATGGTGAAGGAGATTTAGAACCGGAGTTTCAACCGCCTTCTCATGAAGATCAAGACCGAGCAGAGGATATTCTACAAAGTGAAAGACCTGGAGACCCATCTGATGATGAAAGTAGTTCAGACTCTCTTTCCTCCGAAAATTGTTCTATCCCTAATGAATCTTCTCAAGATAATACTCTTCATCGTTCAACCAGGGAACGTCGACTGCCTGAACGATTCAAGGACTACAACATGAATTATTGAAGGGTGGAAGAATGTTGTATTACTATGGTTCTAGCCCCAGGACTATGACGTATTTGTTAAGCTGTAAAAATGACGTTTTCAGTAATTTTGACGTGTTTGTAATATTCTCATTCAACATTAGTTTTGTGATTAAGAAAGCCTCAGTTATTCAAGAGGTTTTCATTACACTCATCAACAGATTTTACTCGACAAATAACCAGATTTACATAATCAGGACTATAAATTATGGAAATTGATTTAAATAAATAAGTTACTTGATGATTTAAGATGTGAAACACTTATTTATATAAATTTATGTATATGCTATCAATGAAGTAAGAAGAGAATCCATTTGCTCATTTATTAGAGTTTATTAAACATATTCTTCCTTTTTTTTAAATTTTTTTTATTATTCTAAGAAATTTATTCGGTGATAATTTTTACTATGAAGAATTTGATTGGTATTTTCCGATGTGGAGTGATGATTCGATTCAATTGAGAGTTGGGCATAGTTTGACTCATGTGGATGTTCATTTCTTAAGCAACTAATTCTTTCACGATATCTTATTTTGAGATTTCTTTGTGTTTTTTAAGCTAATCAAGTTCCACTATTGTATTCCATGCTTTGATAACTTTGTGATGCCTTTTGGCATAAGTTCATCACGTAAATAAACATATAACATTAAATAGTAAATATCAGTCTGAACTTCAACCACAATATAAAAGCAGACGATAACAGAAAATGGTAGATTCTGGGAGTATCCTTTTATCCTGAGAAATCGTAATAGATGATTAGTCAGTGCAGCAAAGAAGTTATTTGAAGGCGACTGAAAATTCCGAACATTCTTTCTGGAAGAGTTTGCAAGTTACAAATATTGATAATATTCAATTAATTGCACGAAGATCGGCTATTTTACGTAACGATGCGTCTCTTCATCCTACACATGCAGCTAAACAATTTACAGCTTGTCCGGTTTGACGAACCCCCTCTGCTGCTTTCTTGTATACAGCTCTCTATAAAAACTAAAGTGTGCTACACCAAAACGTATGCATTTCGTACGTCGCATCTAATACGTTCTTATGGCGATAAGCTCCATGTGCAGAATACGGAAGGGAAGATTATCTAACATTTTTCGGTAAAATAACAAACTAGGAACATAATGTAGATAGATAGAACATGAAAAGAAATCAAATACACAGAATTTACATAAAATGTTAATAATTTTCTCAAAACTTCTCTAACAAATCATGTGAATAGATAGAGAAGCGTATGAAATATTTATGAGATATAATGCAGTATAAAGCAGTATTCAGTTTTATAACAGGTACTTTTACACGAAGAGCAAATTAAAAAAAACGAAATGGAATATGACTTTTATATAAACACCTATTAACCTTCACCTGGTTATTAAAAACGTTTCCCTTTTCATTAAATACGCATTTCAGCACATTTTTTTTCAACCTCTATTACACTTGGAGGTTTTTTCAGCCACAAATTAATTTTTTTAATTGGCTTCAAAGCCCTGTGAAAGGACAAATTTCGCGACTCATTAATTTTATTGAATTCAGAATGGTGTTGAATCACATTTAAATGTGCTTTCAGTTGAAATTACGTTTTTTTTTAACGAATACTTGTCTTGTTCAAAGGATATATGAAAAAAATTTGAAAGACAAATGTATCCAGTTGAGCCTTATCCGAGAGAAAATTGAAAAATAGCTTCACGAACCGAAACAAGAGAAAAAGTATTTTGTTGAAATCCATTTCAACGAAGGAACACGGTTATTCCTCTTGAAATGTGGCCTGTAGATAATCAATTTTTTTCTATCTGCTAGTCTTCGACAGTGTTAGTAAGGGGGCATCCATTAATTACGTGAGCTCAGAATAGGGGGGATGGGCCCAATGAAATCTCACCAAATCTCATTTAAACCGATGGGGATGAGGGGATAATAAAAAATCTCACGTTAACTTCAAAAAAATATAAATTATTACAGATATTTAAAAAAATTATTTTGAGTGTTCATTTTGCCCGCTAAAATAAATCTAATGGCTATTAATATCATTTAGTACGAGAGAATTTATTTAATTTATATAAATTAAGTATAGTATACCTGAACAATTTATTATTTTCCCGAATAATGAAAATAAATTAAGTTCCTCCCCGTAAGGGTGGGGAGGGTCCAGGCAAATCTCACCTAAGGGAGGGAGGAACTGACCGAAAAAGAGCTCACGTAATTAATGGATGCCCCCTAAGCATATTACGGCATCTTTAATCTATACAAGGTGGTAAATATGCACAATGTTCGGACAACTGAGGTCGCGTGCGGAAAAGTTTCCCTTCTCGCACAAGATAGGAAAATAAATATTGTACATACTACATACTTAAATGATTATGAAAATTATAGTATGGGGCGAATAAGAAAGAAGATAAAATTCTATTTGATACAGAAGCTGTGAGAGAGAAATATGGTCAAAAATGGTCAATAATTGTCAATGACCAAAAATTTGGAAAAATGGTCCATAATTTTCAACAATTGTCAATAATTATGAAAAATGGTCAATAATTTTGAAAAATGGTCTAAAACTTTGAAAAATTGTCAAAAATGGTTAAAAACTATCAAAAATGGTTAAAAATTATCTATTACTTTTAAAAACTGTCAAAAATGGACAATTATTGTAAAAATTGGTCAATAATTGTTAAAATTTTGAAAAACAGTCGATAATTGTCAAAACTATCAAACTATGAAAAATAATTCTGAAAAATTGTCAAAAATGGCTAATAATTGTCAAAAACTATCAAAAATTGTCAAAAACTGTCAAAAATAGACAATTATTGTTAAAAATTGTCAAAATTTTGAAAAATAGTTGATAATTGTCAAAAATTGTTAAAGTTTCTGAAAAATTGTCAAATTTTTTTAAATATGGTCAAAAATGGTCAATAATTGTCAAAAATGGTCAAAAATTTTGAAAAATTGTCAAAAATGGTCAAAAACTATCAAAAATGGTTAAAAATTGTCAATTATTCTTAAAAACTGTTAAAAATGGACAATTATTGCCAAAAACTGTCGAAAATGGTTAAAAATTGTCATCATTTTGAAAAATGGTCAAAAATTTGGAAAAATGGTCGCTAATTTGAAAAACAGTCAAAATGGTCCGTAATTGTCAAAAATGGTAAATAATTGTTAAAATTTTTAAAAATGGTCAATAATTGCTAAAATTTTGAAAAATGGTCAATAATTGTCAAAATTTTGAGAAATGGTCAATAATCGTCAGAAGTTGTCAAAATTTTGAAAAATAGTCAAAAAATAATACGAGCCGTTTCCGAAAATCGATTTAAACACGTAATTTATCAAATCAATTTACTAAAAATCGATTAATATTACTATAAAAATCGATTATTTTTTAACATCCCTAGTCAGTAGATCTTTTTAAGCTGATGAATAGCGGTGATGAATAGCGAAAATGACGATTATTCTAGCACTCCTATTATAACCTAAGATAATATAAAAATCTGTTTTAATTATTAAAAGGGCGACTGTAGAAAAAATTATGTGTGTTTTTCGAGCGTAAAGTAAAGAAAAATTCCGCACCACATCGCGCGGCAACATTCTTTCTCAAGCGGCAATCTGTTACTTTACGCTCTAAATACACAAATAACTATTTCAAAATTTGAAACTAAGGTTTCTGATTAATTCCACTATTTAATGAAAAAATTAGGAAAACTCTAAGAAGAATTTACATTCCTGTTCCTTCACTATTTTGAGCTTTTTCAGGTGCCCATTCAGGCGTCAATGTCCCGTTAGGATCCCTGTTAAAATTCTTAGTGCAGTTTTACTTTGACTTATGCATTGATTTGATCTCAGCAGGTTGTAGTCACCGAGAAGAATCTTTGATTGTCTAAGCCCTACAGGATCTTTCCAATGGTCAGACCTTCTCTTTTTTCGGCTTTACCTATTTCTACTTACCTATTATATTGGAGCTGATACCTCAAAAGGGTTCCCGCCCCCAAAAGTTTGTTCCAGTCCCCCTCTTTGCTAGTTCATCTGCTATTTCATTTCCTTATATTCCAGTGTGTCCTGGAATCCACAGTAAGGTGACTATATTGTTCTCGCCTAGTTCATTGAGCTTGCCTAGGCATTCCCACATAATTTTGGAACTGATTACACAAGAGCTCGGTGCTTTAATACCTGCTTGACTATCCGTCACTGGGCACACTTTCTTATGGCATGAATTTCTGCTTGAAAGATACTTGGGGTTTTTCCCAAGCTTTCAAAGTGTTTGGTTCCTGGCAAGTACACTCCTATTCCAGTTCCTTCCATATAGCGTCTCACTATTGCAGCAGCATGTTACTATTGTAGTAACGCGTTACTTCCGTAGAACATTTCAAAAATTAACGGAATTATTGATAACGCGTTACTGTTAATTCCTAACTGAAAATAAAGCTTTTGGTTCGTCACTTCCATCTCTGGTTGTATGACGGTTTTTATTAAAAATTTTGGCGAAAGCGTTTCTAGGTGCAGCAACCGTAATTGAAATCAATCCTGCCAAATTTTTTAAATTAACTCAATCGTCTTGTTCTGTAAACGAATTTTTAAATTTAAATCAAAGAAAAAATGGAAAAAATTTCGAAGACAAATGTGTCCAATTGTGCGTAAGCCGAGCAGGAAATTGGAAAATAGCTTCAGGGAACGAAATGACAGAAAAACTGTTTCGTGGAAATCCGTTCCAATAGAGAACCACACTCATTTTTTATAAAATGTGGGATTCGATAATAAATTTTTATTTCTGCTAGTCATCGATAGTGATGATGATTACAAAATTTCCATCACACTGTTATTTTCAGTTATACAAGGCGGTGGTTTCTTCGCACAATAACACATATTACAAATTTAATATCATCATAAACTGATCAAAATTCAATTTATAAATTAATTTTTTTTCAATTTGATATAGCTGGCTTATTATTCAGTGTGTCGTCTTGAGTTTGCAGCAAACGTGAATTTTTTAATTTAAACTTTATGAAAAAATCAGGAATCGAAGTTTCCAGGTCATATACAAGGTAAATTATCAGAAAATATAGATTTCACTCAATAGTAAAATACTTTTAATTTCAACCGAATCGGAAATTGTTATCAAGAAAATTTCAGGATAATTCTTTGGTGTGGCATTTACAGGGATAGAATCATCGGGCAGTTTTTTTTTCAAGAATACACGATCGCAGAACGATATTTAAATTGTCTAGTTTGATTTTCTTGATGACCTACCAATACATAAATGGCTTCAGGAATAGTACCAGCAGAACGGTGCAGCATGTCATAAGTACTGTTACCTTTTTACTCGTCCCCTGTCCGTGATATTTGAAAGGGTATATAGCAGTGGGTTCGGAGTGCTTTTCGAAAGCAAACAGTGAAGGTTATTTCTCAAATATATATTTAAATTATGATGTTTTATATAAATGATGATATAATTAAATGATAGAATCTTCCTTCAAAAATAGTAATAATAGATCAACAATGCTCAAGGGCCCCTTTCAAAATATATACGTATATATGATTAAGGTTGGCAAGTTTGTGCTGTCAACTTACAAGTAAGTTTTATTAATTTGTTATGAATTGCATATGTATGTTATTTTGTTCTAGATTACTCTATTAAACCTTGTTGAGGTATGAAAATGTATTTCAAATTGAAAGAGGAAGATAAATTAACTATTGTTGTTATAATAGC
This sequence comes from Lochmaea crataegi, assembly GCA_947563755.1. Classification (NCBI taxonomy): domain Eukaryota; kingdom Metazoa; phylum Arthropoda; class Insecta; order Coleoptera; family Chrysomelidae; genus Lochmaea; species Lochmaea crataegi. The sequence goes on from OX387423.1 coordinate 76,587,040, forward strand.
TGTTCAAATGAAGTTCCCATATCTACCACTTATCTGCATATGTATTAAAGTGAGGGAAGGTGCTGTTGCGATCCAATAAGGGGAGTACTCTATACTACTTCTATCAAAATTATCAACAACCGGGTCACACGTCGGGAATCCAGGTTTACTTCTCTGTCTCAGACAGTACCATTAACCAAACGACATACGGAGGAGCAGGAAAGAGGTGTCGTCCCAATGTATAGCCCCAATGGTCAAGAAATATCAAACGTAATAAAACGAGAATAAAAGTGAAGTAAGGAATAGAAAAACAGAATGAGAAAAAGGCCTGGAAGACAAACATTTACTTTAGTATATTACACTGTATTGGAAAAGTATAAAGTGAAGGATATATCTCATTTATTTTTAAGCTTACCTAAGTTGACATGTGGCCTTAAAGAAGCTTTGGGTTAACCAAAGTTTAAGTCAATAAATAAATTTCAGAGGATATTAAAGATGCATATATCCACATATATGGTACTTATTCAGTGGTACATAAGTACATAAAAAATCTTAAATATCTCTCAAATTTTAAATCAAATCCACAAAATGTGATAAACGTCTCAGCAAGTGCCACGTTATTCTAGAAGAAAACCAAAAAAAAAATCTGGAAATCGGTTGACCCTAAAAACCATCCCTGCAACTTCCCGCTAAATTCAATTTTCAAACGCATGCGATTTTGTCGCTAGTTGCGATGTTTTTGAGCCCGAAGAGCTCAAAAATTTAATTTTTGTGTTGTTTTGAGCTCTCCGAGCTCAAAGATAAAGCTATTCGATGCAACACGATTTTTTTAATTTTCAAACTGCTATAACTTCTGAATGAATTAACCCATGTTCACGCGGTTAGCGGCGATCGATGTAGTTTTTTGAGCTCTATAAAAACTTTGGAACAAAAAAATTGATCTGATGAAACATTTCGGAGTTATTACAAAAAAACACTTTTTTTCGACAACGATATCTCACGAACGCATCAACCGATTCTGACGCACTTGGTGGCGATCGATGCAGGTTTTCAAGGTTAAGAGCTGATTAGTTTTTGAGATTGATCGGTTCAGCCAATTCGGAGATATTTTGAAAAAATGAAAAAAAAAACTTTTTTTCACTTTTTTTTTCACTTTATTTGCAATTTCTCGAATCTACCGGTCCGAATTGGTTCCAACTCCACGAATATTTATAAATAATAGGAACATTCACATGAAATTTTTTGGGTTGGCAACTTGGATCGAAGTCCCCCTTTAGCCATTTAAATCGCGTCAACAGCGCCAATTTTCACCAAAATATAAATGTTTTGCAAGACTGAGCTGGAATCTGATATTTAATCAACCAGCTAGTTGCATTTGATATGGAATTGAATACGAAATGTTTCTTTAAATATATAATCATACTTTTGATAATATTCAATAACAAATATCAATATTTATTACTATTTGACAGTTGATTGACAGCAGCATACGAATGGCATAATACAACGTCTCTGTTGACGCCACTTTGGTCACGTGGAGGGGTTTATATTGAATGAACTATAGCTATCTGGCGTTAACATTCACGAACATATAACAGCGCTTAATTTGAATATATAGTAAATTTTATACCCATTTAGAATAAGACCATCCTTATTTATTATTAATAAATCGGTTGAAACTGAAAATTACCAACAAAAATGAACGTCGTAACTAATTTATTAGATGTCACGTTTTTGAAGTTACGTCAAATTTTGATTTCATGTTAATGTCAGATGGTTCAAGAAGCCGCATACGTTAAGTTACTAAAACGGCTGGTACCTCTAAATAGGTATTAATTTTACTATATATGTCAACGGATGACAGTGACAAACGTGTAATCTAGGAATGTTGCGAAGAAACAGTTGCACTTGTATCCGACCTTTTGTTGCGATAAATTGCAAAATGTTGTTTTATCCTGTTCTGTAAAAAATGTAGATCTTGCAATGTTGCGCGACGCTGCGCGACATTGAGCTGCAAAATGTTGCAGCCCGTGCGTTTCTAGCTTAAGCTGTAACTAATCTGCCACTATTAATTCATTGTAAATCCTGGTAGAGAAAAATATATGTAGGGAACATTTGCAAAATAGGACACTTCTTCATTTTTTTTTACCAGTTATAACAAACTAAACCAAAATGCGCAGTTATTTTTGGTATATCCTTTTGATTATGTTTTCATTTAATTCGAGTTTTGATATGTTCTGATATAGTAATTTACGTTACAAGTCCGGGAAAAGGCTTATTAAAGTACAAGTCTAGATGTTTACGGACGAGGCGACGAAGGAGCCGAGTCTGGAATTTCTAGACGAGTACTTTAATGACATTTCACGGTCGTGTATCGTACAATATTTTATGTCATACTGTGTTGTATTAAAAATGAAATTTCAATATTTCATTTTAGATTACCTCTCTGTATGTAGGTGTTAGCAGTCCGGGAAGTGAAAATTTCCCGGACCGGGTACTGTACTGTACTGTTATTTCCCAGACTTAAATGAGTCCGGGAAATATCTTATTACGGCACAGTATGAATTAAAACATATTTCAGTATTTCAAAGAAAAGGAGTTATTCTGAAGACGTTCAGAGAAATAAAAAGTAATGCAGAATTTTAATAAATCTGGAAAACCGCATTTAAATTTTCTTTCAGAAAAACTGGGATATTCTTTTCCTACAAGGAAAAATGTGAAACAAGATCTGGAGAAAATGTATACAAATGTGCTGAATTTAGGAGGGTACTTTGAAGAATCTTAAATGTACATTATATTTTCTTTGAAACATCTTCAAACAAATTTAGTAAACAGGAAATATTCTAGGTAGGTATTTCAAACGAGACTGTTTACTTCTAACCAGCTCTACTTGAATATTTTTGTGTTCCAAATTGATTAAATGAAATACATGTTTTCGAGCAAAAAATAGTTATGATTCTCCAAATCGCAGCAATTTCATGAAACAGAGATTCAAATATAGGCCAAGCAATAGGTACATTTTTATGACAAAAATCCTAGTAGAAAACGGACTGTACCAATATATAAAAGACTTAACGTAGTCGAACCTGATATATTTTTGACTCGCAAATGCTGTTCACGAAATTGTTATAAAAATTTAAAACGAAAAAAACGTCCTTTTTTGGTAATACCACGAAAGTATATTAAGTAATTCTAATGGTGTCAGAAAATGAGCTACAGATAATAAAAATACGAATACAACGAATTTTTTAGCGAAGTGATTGGATAATTAGGAGCGAAGAAATTCGGAAAAACTGGAAAATTTGCCATTTTTTCAAGTTATAGCGTTGGAACTTCGTAGAAAACAAGTCCTTTGTATGCACTTTATGTGCGCGAAGAGCAGGTACCATGGGTACTTTTGTTGCAATTGCAATTTTTTGATATCTTGCAGTATAGGTCTGGATGCCTTATAGATAGTCCGATTTTGAATTTGAAAACGGTTTTGAAAAATACAGATATAGAGTAACAAAACGAATGTTCTCGGGGGTAATATAACTAGTGTTCAATCTTCTGATGGCTCTAACGAGCCGAAAGTAACCGAGCGCCGGAAAGTAACGGAGTAGAAGGGTTAGCGGGGATCGAGGAGAGGCATACTATATAGATATAGGATCATGCTGGCGCGCGGCGTTGTTCTTGGGCGGTTTTTGCCAATTTTGCATCATTTTATTACAAATCGAAAATATACGTCCTGTTGCTCTACATCTATACTTTTTAATACCACTCTAAAATCTGAAATGGGACTAACGCATCCAAACCTACTGCAAAATATAGCATTCAAAAATTGCAATTGTAATTGCAGCAAAAGTGATTTCCCCAAGGTACCTGCTCTTCGCGCACATAAAATGGTTACAAAGGACTTGTTTACTACGAATTGTCAACGCTATAACTTGAAAAACGACGAAAATATGAATTTTTGAAAAAATTACGAATTTTCCAGTTCTTCCGAATTTTCCTCGTTCCTAACTATCCAATTACTTCGCTGAAAAATGCGTTGTATTCCTATTTTTATTATCTACAATTCGTCTTTGGACACCATTACGATTACTTAATAAGCTTTCGTGTTATTAAAAAAAAAATTAAAAAGGGCGTATTTTTGGTTTTAAATGTTTATAAAAATTTCGTGAGCAGCATTTGTGAGTCGAAAATATATCAGGTTCATACTACGTAATGTCTTTCACATGATGGCACAGTCCGTTTTCTACTAGGATTTTTGTCAAAAACTCACTATTTTGATGATGATCTATTGCTTGGCCTAATATTTGCTGCTCCTCTCCATTTTAAGCTACATATTTTTCTATGACTTATTTTTGATAGTTTAATATCAAATTCCAAAAGATACTTTTTTATAGCCTGATTCAAATGAAGGCTGTTACATTCCCTCTTGAAATTTGGAAATGCCCTCATCTACACACTCACTACAACCTAAGAAAGCTGTAAACAAATATGTTAACTGAATATGAATATAAATTAGATAAAAATTGCTGTCAAATATCTTGTAGAAGATTTTTCGGTAAAGTATCCTTTACAACTGCGACAAAGTGAGTTCGGTTTCATAAATATTTTTGAAGTTGTCTTCATTTAAAGTGCTACTATATGTTTCGTTTTTTATTAGTTGAAATCCTTGAAAATTAAGGATTTCTTGTTTTTTGGTGTTAATTTTGGCCAGTAACATGTGTTTGGAGGCGTTTATATGTAAAATGTTGTGCAAACCAGTGGTAAAGATGAAAGGTGGCTCATAATAAGCTTCTGTATCTGAAGAGTGGGGAAGGTGAGTTTAGGCCCACAGGACCACATGTAACCCATTGTACATCCTCCCGGCGAGTTGTCCTCCTAGGTCATCGTCCGTCCTGTCCTTTTCAGGAAGGTGAACAGGTCACTATGAGACATCTCCTTTATATCGGCAGGTGTAGGCCAAGACTCACCGAACATACACTCTCTTATTGACGATAACTCCGGGCACTCACATAAGACATGCCTGACAGTTTCATCTTCTTGTTCACACATTCTGCATAGAGGTGTGTCCACTAGCCCCATAGTATGGAGGTGTTTCCTTAGTTGACAGTGGCCAGTCAGAAATCCTATTGTTATGCGTAGGTTTTTCCTGGTCATCGCCAAATATTTCTTCGGCGCCAGCTTCCCAGGGTCGCCCAAGGTGATCCTAGCAAGACTGCATCCTTTGATTCCATCCCATCTCTTTAGGGATTGAGCAAGGGTGTAACGCTTGGCTAGTTCCGCAATTGTCGAAGTCGTCAGACCGTAGATGTCACTGGGTGTTAAAATTTTTAGTCCAGCCGCTTCCCTGGCTAAAGAATCGGCAATGCGATTACCTTTATTCCTGTCGTGCCCTTTAACCCAACTCAGGATAATATTGTTATCTACCGAGGCGTTAGCTAAATCTTGGTAGCACTCTAATACTAGCCCTGATGTAACACGTTGCCTGTTCAAGGCTAATAGGGCTTGTCTGCTGTCAGTGCAGATTGTTTTTGCCAGAGATACCTTTTCTGGTTAGTTCTTTTGTGGCAATTGAGATACCAGCCAGTTCTGTTTGAACCACGATGGTATTTTTTCCCATTCCACACTTGATTCTTAGGCTAAGTGATCTGGATTAAACTCCACATCCTGAGCTTTCTTTGGTTTTTGAGCCATCTGTATATATGCGTATTGCATTTGCAGCATCTGTCTTTGTGTTCTGTTTTATTTGTATTTTGTAGGGTTTACTAAACACAAACTTGGGCTCAATTGCATCATTGGCAGCCTGCAGCAGAGGTAGCGCAGTAAGCGCTTCTCGCCATAGGCTCAGCCTCAATGGAATCACTCCTACTTCGGCCATTAACGCAACCTCTTTGACGTACAAGTCCAGAGGGGCCAGACTAGTAATTAATTCCATTGCCGCTCATAATCATCTTATCGATAGCAGAAAAATATTGCCCTAAGCAAATAAAACTGATGGCAGGAGAAATGAAGGTGAAATGGGAAGAAGCAAAATAAAAATTCTGGTCGTTGGATCTTACCAAAAAATGCATATTGTCGTATTATTCAGAATATCGGTGACATTTTCTCTATATTCTAGGACGTTTTCTTTCATCAGAGACCTAAGTAGATTTATTTTGGAATACTTTTGTTCAGATTGCGATAAATCAATTTTGTTGAGTTGTTTGAGATCAGGCATATAACGTAGTCAGATCTATGGACTGTTGCAGTTGACGGAGGATATTCGAGGTGCCTTAGACAACCAAGATGCTGCAGTATGTGCGTTATTTGATAATACATCACAAGAGGCTGTCAAAAGAGCATTAAATAGAGAAAGTGTGCACAGCACAAACTTCAAATGGATTTCGGAACTACTTACCACTAGAGTAGCAGGAACGAGGATCAGTAAAGACATCGTTTCCATCTGCAATACCAGTGGATATCCAGAATAAGCATTAGCAGTACACGAAAAGCTAGTGGCTAGTGGCACTAAACATCAACCCCAGAAAAATCAACTTAAGTGAGGTTGGGTAGACACAAGTAATCAAGTATCTGAATCTGAGCTAGATAATAAACAACTGTGGAGCTACGAGTCTTTCTTTAGGAGTTGTGTCGATGAAAGTGAGCACAATAGATGTCTTAGGTCTCAGTGGAATGTCACCACAAAATACATACATGATTATAAAGTAGACTTTCCCGTCCTGAAGGCACCAATTCGGCACTTTACGGTTTACGCTGATTCGACTTCAAGCAAGCTTTTTGGATCAAAGTCTCCTTTAAACAGAATTATGGAACCGACCCTAAATCAGTGAACCTTGTTTGGTTGTTCATAGACGAGATATCAACATTATAATTGCTTTTAGCAAAGAATACACCACTTAACAAGAAGCGAAGCTTCTGATCATTTTTTCTTTGCGCATGTCTGAAAATTGCCATTTTTATAATAAGATACTTGTCATACTTCACTTTGTCGACCAATTATATTGCCGATATTTAAAAATTTGATCATTTTCTCAGTGTATTTATTAAGTTATCTGTCAACGTCGGTCTCTCAAGGTCATAAATTTTGGTTACCAAAACATCAAAGAAAATGCGTCGGGCTTCGCTTCTTGCTAGTTGGTGTATTCTGTGCTTTTAGTATTATTTATACCTCAGTAGTGATCTTGACAAAAACATTCTAACAAAGTTAAACATATTTTATTTATGTTTGTGATTTTTCTCATTCCACCGAAAACTTGACTACTTTTACTTATAAATAAATTTAACTGAGTTTTCTCACTACGGTCCCATCTGCGTCTCAAGGAAACTTGGATCGCATCGTATCTCCAAATCAAACAAAGTAAGTGAAAACACACATTTATATAGATTAGTGTCACACCTCGCGACCCCTGGTTCTAATAAATACAAATGAATTATGAACAATACAACATCGTCTTTACACAGTTTGGATCTACAAATATTAAGACTATTAATGGATATCGAATAATAGATTTATACTATTAACGTCTCACAATGTGTTGAAAAATATTTTTCAAAAACAGTGACCGTTCAACTAAGAAGAAACAACTACTCCCCGGGCTATATGCCTCGACAGACATCACAATCAATACATATTGTCAAGTGAAGGAAATGTCAAAGTTGTGATAACAGCGACATCTTCACCTACAACAGAAAACCAAAAATCTAATTGACACAAACATCTGTTTGTACTATCAATAGATTATTATAGTTTCCTGTAGAATTGTCCTATTTAGTAAAGCGTGTCACTAATAGATATTGAATAATTGATTTATACTATTAACGCCTTACAAAGTTTTGAAAATATTTTTAAAAAAATGACCGTTCACTTAGAAACAACTAGTTCTCGGGCTATATGCTCCATCAGACATTGAATTACACTAAGTTATGGTAGGTTATGGTAGGTTATGGTAGGTTATGGTAGGTTATGGTAGGTTATGGTAGGTTATGGTAGGTTATGGTAGGTTATGGTAGGTTATGGTAGGTTATGGTAGGTCGGTATGATCTACAAGATTTAGGCGTTTCACAGCAGTGTGAAAGTTGGTGTAACTGCATGGAAATAAAAAAAAAGGCCACAATACATAATTTCGAACAAAATGAAAATTCATGAAGTTAAGAGAAACAAGAAATTGACCATATTTTATAACAGATTTAAATACCTATTTGAACCTAATACTAATAAAAAATAGTTCAGAACTGAAAAAGGTATTTTGACGTTTTGTTTTTTCAACAGCATTCTTGTGGCAAATCTTCCTGGCTTTTTGGATCACTAATAAGGATAATGAACACAACACTCGTAGTTTTACGTAAAATTGCCAGTAAATCCGACATTTTTGGAGATTGTACAATTGTACCTTGCAAGACTATTCCAGAAATAATGTCATTCTACTAATTGTTTGGGATTTACAGTTTTCTAACTGAATTTACTGTTTGGACCCTCACTTTGTGGAATCTACTCATATTTAAGATTTTAACAATCTTCACTTTTATATATCGAAGAATAAACATATTATTTCAACGCTTTACAACAAAATTTTGAAAAATATTTTAAAAAACAGTGACCGTTCAACTAAGAAGAAACACCTACTATATGCCCCGACGGACATTGAATTACACCTTTAAGTCGAACGGGGTCGGTATGATCTACAAGATTTTACCAACCAACGACAATTTTACAGGGAACTGTAATAATACTGTATCTTCACTTTATTCTATCTTATACTTTAAATTTAACTACTGCAAGAAGGTAGTACAGTCTGCCTAAACGCTACTCGGGCCCACATATAAAGAAGTATTCATTTGCACGATATCTGGAACCACAATAAAAAATATAAAATATTATTAGAAATGATCAAAGAACATACAATATAAAGTCAAGTCAAGAAGGATTAAAAATTAAATATCTCTACAAAGCACAGTTTTATGTAGTATCCTGTACAATATACGTGCACGTAAAGGGTCGTGGCAAACTTCCCTTGAAGGATGTAATGTCAAACCCCAAAGCACATAATATATAACAATAGAGATCTTCTTTCAAAAAGCACGCTACTGCATATTTGCTGGAATTTCTCATTTTGTAGACATAGAACGTCTACACCATGCCATGCGAGGAGTTGACGGAAGTTTCATTCTATCAGAATTAGGTTATTTTAAAGTTCTACTGACATTCAATTTGCTCTATTCTGATATTGCAGGCCTTTGAAACTTTCACTCCCAAAGGAACAAAATTGAGACGTGTATTACAAAACATATAAGAGTTTGTAGTAACTATAGGATATTTTAAGCACCAAAACAAAAATATAGTTGGATCGGTTTATCATTTCTCGAAGGGGTTATATCTAAACAGTTTCCTTTTGTATGAGCTTTTTTTTGTTACAATTTTTAGATTAAATACGAGATAATTTCTTATATCATTAGATACCTACATAATATTATTCCCAAGTTATGTATGGTTTGTGTGCCTCCATTGTTATTGAGGGTGAGATTTTTCACCATAGAAGGGTACGTTGTATCGCATGCAATGTTAAGGAAGATCGTGTAGAATTACTATTTGTATGAATTATAACAATGGGAAGTAATCTAAATACAACGAGAGATAATTTAAAAACCTCCCACATAAAATTGATGCTACATTGAATTGGAGGATTCTTTTGAAAAAGATCTCGGTTATAAAACCCAATGAAATAAAAAATAAACCAACTGGAATGAAAAGGTTGTTTGATTTAGAATCTGAACCCGCAGAGGGACAGGAGGTCGGTCGACTCAAAATTGTTTTTTCAGTTCTTTCGGAACATAAAAAGGAGTGATAATTTTGTTATTTAATTTATTGATGGAGAAGTTAAGAAAATTTGTTGATTACTTGTTCAATGCTGTATTCATTTTTGCAACTGTAAAAATAATTTGCTTTTTCTTCAAGCGTATAATAATATCTATATTATTTTCGGCAACACAGATCGTAGAAATAACCTATTCTTTTACTAGTAAAATAATGAACGCTCATTATTGTACTAGTAACAGAATAATGAGAAACGATAGCAACGTCTTATTATGGGCGTTGTAACCAAGTAGACAGGAACTGTCATTTAATTTGATGTTTGTCAGTTTTGAAAAGTGTATTGTAAAAATGTCTCAAGAAGAAGAATTTCAATGTACACCTCCGGAATTAGTCGAAATAGCTATTTCCACTATTGAAACACTAATTCCGACGAAGTCACGAAAAGTGTATGATTTTGCTTATGAAAAATTTATGAAATGGTGCAAAGAAAATATTGTACGAAGATACACAGAAAATGTTATGCTTGCTTATTTTACGTATTTGTCAAGAAAATTTAAAAGTTCGTTAACTGTTTTTTTCATACTTGTATTAATAAATAGTTGAGATATAAACAATGTATTCAATTTTTTTATACTTATGAATTGCATTATTTTTACGCTTGAAGAAAAAATAGTATATGTCACTCGGAGCAGAAGACCCATTATATATGTTTCGCCCAGTTTGCACAGCCTCGGCAGTGCAAGAATCTGGGCTCAACAATAATGATAGCCTTCTACTCCTAGTAACATAATGTACTATTTCTACTCAACAAGTTTGAATGGACGGAAAATAACTGGATAGGAAGTAACTATGGAACAGGCTACTTTCCAAGTCGATCGATGACAAGGAAATAGCAGTAGCTACTTTTCTGGATATAGAGGGAGCATTCAATAATGCGTCTCCAATATCTATAACCAGGTGTATGGAAAGAAGAGGGATCGAACCCATCATCTGCAGGTGGCTTGCAGTCAATCTAGGGAATAGGATAATCACATCCACCCTGGGAGAGGCAACCATCACGGCGGGGGTGGGGAGGGGTTGCCCTCAGGGAGGCGTGTTATCGCCCCTTTTGTGGGCGATTCTTGTAGATACTCTTCTAGTACGGCTGTCCGATGAAGGTATTCAGTGCCTAGGGTATGCGGACGATCTTGCTGTCGTCATAAGAGGACGGTTTCCAAACACGATATCCGAGCGCACCCAAATGGCGCTTAATATAGTAAGTGGCTGGTGTAGGGAGGAGGAACTGGCAGTGAACCCTCACAAAACTACACTGGTACCGTTTACAAAAAAGAGAAATTTGCAAGGTCTACAAAAGCCACAAATTAACGGAGTGGAAATTCCATTTGCTAAAGAAGTTAAGTACCTAGGGGTAATCTTTGACCAGAAGCTTACATGGAATTCTCACATCGAAAAAACCACGCACAAGGCCAGAATCGCTCTCGGAAGGTGTAGACAGATGTGTGGGAAGAATTGGGGATTGAATCCTAACATGACCAAATGGTTATATACACAGGTCGTGAGGCCAATGATAACCTATGGATCAGTAGTCTGGTGGCCCAGGACACTGCAGATTGGGGCGCAAAAGGCAGTTAAGTGGTATCCAAAATCTCGAAGTATGCTAGGGTAGTGATTCCGAGGCGGGGGTAACGGCGAGTTTGAGGTGGGTTTGGTTGGTTGGTAGGCATCTCCTTGGGGATGAGTCCAACACTGTTTGGGTCCTGGACCCATTCGAACATGAGTTTCCCATCTCGGCCCGAAAAAAAAAAAAAAAAAAAAGTGGTATCCAAAGGCAAGCTTGCCTAAGTATCACAGGGGCCATGAGAACGACGCCGACTGCAGCCCTGGAGGTAATACTGAACCTGCCACCACTGCATATCTTCGTTCAGGGAAATGCAAGATCTGTAAGTCACAGATTATTACAGGGGCCTCCTCCGATAAGTCAAGGACAAGGTAAGGTCTACAAAAAGCTATATGAAGAAATAAAGGCAGATCCAATACTGGGAATGCCAATGGATCAGATTGCCCCACAATATAGTTTTAAAAATTAATACACAGTAATCATTCCAGAGAGAAAGGACTGGGATACAGGGCCTCCTATAATAGCGAATCTCAACTGGTACACTGATGGCTCTAAAACAGACTCTGGAGTAGGAGCCGGAATATATGGGGTACAAGAGAAGATCACGATCTCTCTAAGCCTTGGGAAACATGCCACTGTCTTTCAGACAGAGGTAATGGCGGTGCAATGCTGTGCAGAAGAGTTGATGAGACGGGAAGTAGATAGCCAAAGAATCGTCATCTACTCCGATAGCCAAGCAACACTAAAAGCGATAAGCTCATATCGGACGACGTCAAATCTGGTGTGGGAGTGTCGCAAGGCCCTCAACAGACTAGGTACTCATAATAGAGTGACCCTAGCCTGGGTGCCAGGCCATCAAGGAATAAAAGGAAATGAAAAGGCCGATGAATTAGCCAAGCAGGGAGCGACGGAGGTCATGATAGGGCCAGAACCTTCCTGCGGAATTGCTAAATGCCTCACCAAGGAGAGCATCCACCAATGGATAAACAACCAGGCGTTGCGCTGGTGGCATGAAACTCCGGGGCAAAGGCACGCTAAGCTATTCCTTAAAAGCCCTTCGGTAAGACTGTCACGCGACCTACTATGTCAAAGTCGAGAAACGACGAGGATGATGGTGGGAATGCTGACAGGGCATTGTAGGCTAAGGAAGCATATGCACACAATTGGCCTAGCAGATGACAGCCTATGTAGGTTATGCCAGGAAGAAGACGAAACCGCGGAGCACTTACTCTGCGAGTGCGAAGGCCTAGCAAGGGTGCGGTTTCCCCTATTCGGAGAAGAAAAACCGAGGGCAGAGAGCTACGCAAAGGAGGCGGTATCCAGGCTAATAGGTCTAATAAAAAGAATAAAGCTAGATATCGAGCTCTAAATATGGCGGAGGACCACAATAGATCTGCAAAGGTCGCAGTGGGATAGGACAAAGAGCCACTCCAATTCTAATCTAATCTAATCTAACTATGGAACATTTATTGAATAGGTAAATTGGGCGAAAAAAGCAACCCAATTTTTTTGTATTTTAAGAGTTTATGGTGCTCTTGAAGAGTGCAGTGTTTTTGTTAATTTTTCTTATTATAAAGTGTTTTTAATACTTTTATAAAACACCGTGCGCCACTGGCACTTTTATTAATGGAATTGGTCAGGTTCCCTCGCCTCTACTGACGCTGCGTAGTTTCGGATAGGTTTGCCAGACTGTACCTAGTTTTGGAATTGTCATAAACCTAACAATATACGAATTAGTATACATTTCATAATTAATTATGATTGTTTTCTTGTTGTATCTTCGAAGTTCAATACAAATGAAATTTAAAGGGAATCAATTTGAAAAGTATTGGAATGCAATAATCCCCAAACTAACAGATGTTTATCGGATATTACAGAGTTGTACTTAAAATTGACAAAATATTCCACTTACAACAATTTAATAGTAAAGAACGTTTCAGAGTATTTCGTTGACTCGGCATCTGGCCTTAAGGATTTAATAAAAAAAGTTTATAAATCCCTCATTGTATAGTGAACAGTAACAGATCCGTAGTCGGTAAAATTTAGGTACTATTCTATATTCATAAAGAAGAGAGAGTAATGAAAATGCAAATTTGGATAAATTTTGTCTGAGTGATCAATCACTTTTTCTTCTCTTTTAAAAATATTCTAACTCAAGTATTTATTTTTATATACCTCACCCTGTTCGACCGGAGAATACAATAGAACCCAAAACCGAGAACAATAGAAGGCAAGGGATACACTATTATCATAGGCGCCGCAATTGGGGGAAACTTACATTTCAAGTACCGTGGTATATAGGTATTAGTAGAGAAAATAGTAAATATGTAAAAAGTTCTATACTTTAATAAAAAAAATTTATTAATTAAACTTTGAAAATACATTTTAGGAATAAAAGTAATATATATTATATATATGAAAAATCAAATTGGCGTTTTAACTATAATTAATAAGCACACCTAAAAATTAAATTAAGGCTAAACAAATGGTTGGTACGTAAAAAAAATGTTACGGTTGTCAATTATTACAACTACAAAAATAATTAAAATGAAAAGGAGGTAGATACGTTTCTTCAGAAACAGTCAAAAAAATAGGAATAAATAAATGTAATAAAATATTAAACAGTACGTTTCTCTCAAAACAATCAAAAATAGAATCACAAAAAAAATTGTTATTAAATAGGTAGATACGTTTCTTTAAAAACAGTCAAAAATAAAACAGGAATAAATTACTCAGATTCAGAAGAACAGTAAATGCTCTCATCATCACTCTCATTTTCGTCCAAAGAAATAATTAACGGTTCCACAATTGCTTCGATTAAACAATCAAGTTTCCACATTTTTTCTTCTACTTTTAAAACATGTTGTACACATTTATGCCAATTATCTGAAGTTATTTTTTTAACTGATTCTTGAAAAAGCACCTCCACATCCTTTAATTTATAGGTAGTATTATTCCTTGCTACATACCCTTTTATTTGAGCCCATATTAATTCTCTTGGATTAAGTTCACAATAGTAAGGCGACAGTCTTAATACTGTTATGTTTCGTTTTCCAGCCATATCATCGACAACTTTCTTATTGAATTATTCTTTGTGGCTATTTACCAATGATAGTAGTTCTTTTTTTACCACATCTGCCTCAAAATTTATGTTTTTTTCTGTAAGCCACTTACAAATATCAGCTTTTCTCCATGAGGGTGGTTGGTACTTTTTCAAGGTTTCTGGAATGGTAACTGGCGTTGTCCATTACTACTACTGAACCAGGAGGTATTACGTCTAACATTTGCTGAAAGTATTCTTCAAATGTATCGCCATTCATGTCCTCGTGATAATCGCCAGTATGGTTTGACGGAAAGACCAAAAGACCTCCTTTTACAAACCCTTTTTCATTGCCAATATGGACAATTATCAAACGTTTTCCCTTTCCTGAAGGCGGCTTCATCCCTGTCGACCAACCTTCCATGAATTCCTATCGGGCACTTTTCACATTTTTGTCTGGCCAGTGTTTGCCAACAGTGTGACCTTCATTTACCCAAGTTTCGTCAAGAAAATATATATTTTTGCCCTCACTTCGAAATTGCCTAATTTGCCTTAAATATTTTCTTCTCCAGCAAACTATCTCGTGACTTTCTATTAAAACCGCCTTTCTGTTATGTTTTTCCCAAGAAAAATTAATTTCTCATAAAGTTTTCCACAATTTCGTTCTCCCAATATTTGGAAACCCACTACCTTGTTTTATTGAAGCATGAACTTTATCAACAGTGGGAATTTCCTTTCTAAAATAAAAGGAATGAACTAACCGCCTTAATGCATTTTTTTCATCCGCATCAAATTTGACTTTGATAGCAGCGATTTCAATGATTCTAATTTTCTTTCATGTAGTATTCTATAAATAGTTGATTTTCCAAATTGGGTAAAATTAGAGCACTTCGTTACCAACTTATCCAATGTCAATGTTTTATAGTCTTTTTGTAGATTATCGAACACATTAAGAACTGTTTGTTTTTCTCTAAGCATTAAATGCGCACGACTTTTATTTGTACTCGGAGTAGAAGCCATATTTTTTTACTTTGTAGATATACAAACTGCACACACTTTAATAGTTAAAACTATAATAACAAGCAAAGCAGATTTGTAGTCAACTTTAATATTTTGGAACCAACTCATAAGTACCTATAATACCAGGAAGAAACAAAATATGCTAATAATCTAAAATTCTCAAAATCCTAAAATTATATTATTACATTGCTACTTAACACCTCACTTAATCCTCTAATTATGCACCGGAAACGATTATCATGGCATTATCTGCATACCTACGTATTATAGTGCAAAAACAGAACAGGCATAATAAACAATTTCTCTATCAGGTTAAAATATAACATATATTTTTAACTGCTGTCTTTTTTATATTTTTTTTAAATTTAAATGTTGGCAAAACACCTACGCCAATGGTACGCTCGAAAAAATGGGTTTTTCATCGTTTTATTACTCTCTCTTCTTTATGAATACACTTTGAAACATAAATTAAATTTATTTTATAAAAAAAATCATCGAATTTAAAAAAAATTAAACTTTTATTCATCAAATGGTATTGAACAAATTAAAAAATTGAAACATACAGGGTGGCCCACCGTATACGCTTTAATTTATTTCATCTAATTGGCAGATGTTATCAAAAAATGTTTCAAATAAAAAAGATGTAGTTTAATAATGCCAACATTTTGTACTATACAGGGTATGAGCATATATATTTGGTCAACACATTTGGTTTTATTAGCATCACTTCGTATTTTTCGTTTATGTATTGGCTTATTGATAATGTCTTTCACTAAGGATATTGGGGTTTTGGTCAACTTACATGTTTCTGTTGCTGCATCGGTTATGCTATAATATATATATATTGAGTACAGCTCTGTGATATCCGATAAACACCTGTTTGTTTGGGGAATATTGCATTCCAATACTCTATGTACTTGATGAACGAAACTGTAGTACGTCCCTGATCATTGTTAGGTATCTTTCTTGTTTTGGAATAAACCTATAAGTACCTCTCAATCACTATGATTTTCCAATTTCATTTTGATTGTTTTCCTGGTGAGTTTATTAATTGTCCAATACCCATGAAATTAAAATGGGATCAGCTTTAAGCTAGGTATATGGAATCTAATACAAAAAGACTCATAAAATCGATTTATAAACAAAGTAGTTATGTCCGAACATACCTACATTAAAAAATATATGCCCTTTAAATATTGAGAACCTCCGGTGGATAAAATGGCAAATATCACCAACGGATTTCAATGAGATTATTCTTCTGTTAGTTTACGGAGAAGATAGACATTTTTGATATTTCCATCTGCAAAAATTTGGATGTTCAACCATTACGACTGTTACTAGACTATGTGTGTGTGTGTGTGTGTGTGTTGGTAGCAATTGCATCAGCTCTCGCTATCTGCCACATACTATCTGATATGGATATTTAAACTATATATCAAATATCAATATTAGTTGTCTTGACAAATTTTACTATTAAATCAAAAATATTCTTATTTCCTGTACCTAACAGAGATGTGATACAAGTTGGTAGTTGTATATAATAATGAAGTAGATCTCGTAAGAAAAGGTCTGTCGCCTGTTTATTATTTTTACAACCAAAAAACAAATGGTTTGTATCTGCTATCTCATCATTATCACAATAACTGCAATAGGGAGATCTCACCACATCAATTTTGTGAAGATGAGCCGGGAATCGGTCATGGTTCAATTTTAACCTAGTTATAATGCAAGTGTAAGATTTGCTGACATAAGGGAAAGAGTAATGAGGAACAATATTAGGTAAAGACCGATAAATTTTAAAGTAATAATTATTAGATCCTGTTGCCGCTTTCGTATAGACCGTGCTTCATTCCTTCCGAAGGATTTTCTTACATTCGTTAGTAACATCGTGAAATGGTACTAGCGGTGCAATGATATTGTCAATTCTGCAAGCTTTTTTCGCTTCGTTATCTACCCTTTTATTGCCTATGACACCAACGTATGCCTTTGTCCAAATAAATTGTATTTTAACATTTTTGTGTTACTAAACTATACCTTGCTTCAAAGCAGAAGTGCAGAACTTTTTCCGCTTCTGATATATACTATTGAGCATTTAGATAAAATTAAATAAAATCAAAAACGAAGGAAGAATTTATGGTAACTTTGGAGACCTATAACTCGGAAACAGGGACATGAATCAAAAAAGAGTATGTGAACTACTTACTATTTTGGCTTAATCCACCCTTTATAATAATAACAATTTTTCTACTGTTTGAACTATCTCTGTTTGTTGTGTTAAAATCACAGCAATTATGTGTTATTACTTAAATATTTTCTTGTGAATTGGTAATATGCAAATTCTTATATTTACTTAACTTAATTGCTTTTACTTCGTTCAAATTCTACTACCAGTTACCGCAAAAGCTTGGCAACGTTCGCACATCTGTTTGCTACTACATCTCTGGTTTCTTTAATTATCGAAAGTTTCCATTCATAATGAATTAAGTTAGGACTTCAGCAATATAAATCGAGTGCATAATTTTGAAACAATCTTGTTGTTAATAACATTTGTGTGTCCGTAAATTTAAGTTTCTTTAAATTGTTGAAACTTTGCTAGAGTTAAATCCTTATTTACGTGCGCTGCTCGAATTCAATTCTCTACACATGAACAAATAAAATGTTATGTATGTGATGAAAGACACTGACACTAAATCTGATTCAGCCAATCTACCTCATTGAGCAAGTACTATTAGGTATGCATTTATCCCAGTCGTGGGAGCTGGAAAGTTTGGTTTCAGCTAATCAGAGTCACGCATATCTAAGAAAAGTATACTTAACTTGGCTTAGAGCTTCGCGAACAGCTAGTTTTCAGTTAGAGATCGAAGATTAAGAAGTTAGTTATGGAAATAGAGCGGATTTATGAGCTATATCTGGGCAAATCATTTGCGAACAACCAGTTTTCAGTTAGAGCTGGAAAGTAAAGGAGTTATCTATGCAAAGCAATGCTCAGTTTGGCCTTAAAGATTCGCGAACAGCCATTCTTCATCTAGAGCTCTAAAATTGAGAAGTTAATTATGGAAATATAGCGGGCTTATGAGTTTGTTCTAAAAGATTCGTGAACAGTCAGTTTTCAGATAGAACTGATAAATTGAGAATTTAGTTATGAAAATAGAGTGGATCTATAAGAAGTATTATCTTAACTGTGTACGACTCAGATTGGACTTAAAGCTACACGAACATCCAGTTGTTAGTTAGAAATAGATAATTAAGTTAATTATGGACATGAAGTGGATTTATGAACTAAGCGAATCAAGATTAGAGCTAGGAAATTGCGAAGTAAGTTATGGAAATAGAGCGGGCATATAAGCAAAGCAAGCTGAGTCTTGGTCTGAAAGATTCGTGAACGTCAGTTATCAGATAAAGCTGAAATACTAAGAATTTAGTTATGAAAATAAAGTGGATTTATAGGCGATATTATCTAAACTGAGTACGGCTCAGCTTGGCCTTGAAGCTTCACAAACAGTCAGTTATTAGTTAGAGCTAGAAAATTAAGAAGTTATATATGGAAATAGAGCGGATTCATGAGCTTTATCCAAGCAAAATAAGATTCAAATTAACCTCAAAGATTTGCGAACAGACAGTTTTTGGTTAGAGCTGGAAAATTAAGAACTTATTTACTTAAGCAGAGTAAAAGTCAGCTTAGCCTCGAAGCTTCGTAAACTGCCAGTACACAGTTAGAACGGTAAAACTGAAAAGTTTCGAAAATAAAGCCGATTTGTGAACTAGTTTGCAACAAATTAATATACATTTTTTAAATATAAAGTATTTAGTTCTTTCCATAGCTACCCATCAATTTAATAGGTCTTGTATAGTTCAAAATTATCTTAAAGTATCTAAATTGATTGAATTAAATTGCAGACAGTTCTTTGGATTCAAAAGGTCTCGGATGACAAGCGTTCGTGTGTAAGTTTGAAATTCTCTTGGTGGTTTCTCTCGATTTCGTCATAATGGAACCCATTAAGTTACCAAGTTTCAGTTGAAGCTCAAGTCTCACTGATAATGCAAACTGACAAGCTTTTCTTGATGAAGTTTGCAATTTATTGGTGTTACGTTACAGTTTGAATAACGTGTGTACAATTTTTTATGATTTTGATAATCAATTGAGAAATTATGACAAGAAGATTAGAGCGGAATCAATCCATATAAAAAGTAAGTTAGCTAAATTTGTTGCATATTAGAAACACTGCAACTTGTTAGTTAGGTAAAGTGACTGAACAAGCAGACTCATGTGATATTAACTTATATTGCCGTAACGTTTTATACTTATTTATATTTATGACTTCAAGTAAGCCCAAAAAGCCCCTTTTTTATAATAAAATTTTGCGTTATAACTTAAATTCTGGAATTTTTTTAATATTTTTTTAGTTTTCAGAACACCTAAATACATAGAAATCAGTTGAAAACATCCAGACAGCATTTTTGTTGCAGACTTGTGAATTATCTTTAGTTCTTCAATAAGAAGAAGGGATGGCATCATGTTTTTGACTGTCTCCCACAGATGACAACCATGATTTAGTTTCTTGTTTTCTTAATCAGCACACAGGCGGCATTTCATTGTTTGTGAGTGCCAATCACCTTTCAGAAATGATTAAATTTTAGGTTGATGACTACACAGTGGATTATAATTTTGAGTCCATTTATTTAACAAAAGTAATTCAGTACTTAGACTTTGAAAAGAGAACAGCCGAATGAAAATTAATAATCGTGGTAGGAATATATCAATAATAGGTGCGGCATTTGAATGAATCCGGAGCGGGTTATACTTAAAACCAAAATGTAAAATGAAAAAAGTGGCCAGGTTTGAGAGGACAAAGCTATGAGATTCTATTAATAGGCCAGGAAATATAGGGTGCTTTCAAACGGCTGTTTTCTTGTGTACAGCAATGGCGTAGCGCTACTTACGCGTACCCCCGCAGTCGCGGGGGGAGCCAGGCCCTTAGGGGGCCCGAAGTTACGACTTTTTTTACATCTACCGCATCTAAAAGTTTTGAAGCTGTGACAGATAATTCGGATCATGAAGTCGAAGACGAAGAAATTAATAATGTAGGTACAAATCCAAAATTAGACTCTATGGTAGAAAATTATAGTTCTTCTCCAAGTCTTGATTTTCCAAATTCACCTTCCACGCTACCTTTTACTAATGATAATATTTTGCAAGAAGACGACTAACAATCAAGATATTGATGCTCTTCTTAGTTCATTAACAAATGAACCATTTCCCAGTGATAAAGGCCATTTTTTAGAAATCGAACTGACTGATAAGTTGAAAATGTTTACTATCAACCAAGGACCTTGCCAACCTAAAATTGCGTTTCCAAAAAATAACGAAAAAAGAAGTTTTTCCGATTTTTATTATTTCAAAAAAAGCTATGCAGAACAAATAATTTCCAGGAGTTGGTTGTGTTATTCGGTGAAAGAAAAAGAAGCCTATTGTGCACCTTGCTGGCTATTCTCTTCTGAAAATACGACGTGGAAATATGGAATTAACAATTGGCAAGGTCTTTCAAAAAAAATTAAAGATTACGAAAAAGCGCAGTATCATATTACTTGTTGTTATCTTTATGATCAATGGAAGGCCAATCATTGCTTAGATGAGTCATTAGAAGAAAAAATTCGAAATGAAAGTTGTTTTTGGCAGAAAGTGCTTTGCCGGCTAATTGATATAACTTTAGCTTTGGCAAAAAATTCTTTAGCATTCAGGGGACACAGGGAAAACATTGATGATACTTATAATGGAAACTTTTTAACTCAAGTTAATCTTCTTGCGAAATATGACCCAATAATGATGGAAGTAATCAATTTGCCAAAGCGGAGTGTTAAATATCCAAGTCCTACTATAAAAAAATGAGTTAATTGACTGTCTAGGAAAGTCACTGCAAAAACATTTAATATTAAAAATAAAGCAAAGTCTATTCTTTACTATAATTATGGATACAACAAAAGTTGACCAACTCAGTAAAGTTATTCGTTACGTCGAAATAGAAAAGGACGAGTTTGATGGATCCTGTGGGAATTAAAATTATGGAGAGTTTTATGGGATTCATCAAAGTTTCAGATCAGAGTGCGGCAGGGATAACATATGACATATTAAGGCCATTAGAAGAATTGGAATTAGACATTAAAAAATGCAGGGGACAGGGATATGATATGGTACAAATGTGATGAGTGGTGTTTACTCAGGTGTCCAAAAACGCATGAAGGATGTTGAGCAGAATGCAGCTTATATACAGTGCGCAGCACACAATCTTAATCTTGTGATAAATTTAATTTAAATATTATATTATTAGGTGAGTAGATTATGAAATTATATATTGAAATTTTTTTTTAATATATGACTTATTCTATTTTACAACTAAGGCCCTTTTAAATAATCGCTGCCATTGTTACAAAATAACTTTTTCTTGAAAAATAATTATGTGTTGTGATTCTTAATGATGAAAGCTACCGATAAAAATGATTTCCGCTCAAGCTAGTGTAGATCGATAATTAGTTAATTTGTTAATAACGCTGTAACTTCTTAACTATTTCACTTACAGATTCCAGATTTGGTACATAATGTCTGTGAGTAAGGACGAATGATTTCACGAAACGCCGATGCCGAAACACGGCGTTGTTTATTCAACATTGCATCGTTAACTTTGGACCTAATTAATATTTTTTTTTCGTACAAAGCTTAGTTTTGTAGGACTTTTGAAGGCGAATAAGAAAATATTTAACTTTTTTTTTGTAAGATCCGAGGGAAAAAATATAAGAGAAAAACGTAAAATATCCATAAAATCAAAGATTTAATAGACTGTTAAACAATGTGAGTTTCGATTTGACGCTTCGGAAGCATAATATCGTCTTGTACATCGTTTATACTACCTACCTGTACACAAAAAATCAACCATTTGAAATCGTAAAACACGAAATGGTCATTTTCGGTCTATATTTCTGGACCTATAAATTCGATTATATCGCATCCATTAGTAGATTTTAATATCAAAACCTGCATAAATTCCACTTTTTGTTTTTGATAAAGCCAAACGGACCGTGCCGAACAAAAGTCGGTATATTGCCATTTGGCATTGCTAGATGAAATATATGCAGTGGTGGCTCTTCAGACGATGCAAGTGAAGACTTAATTCCTGTAACCCCTGTCTCAAAAGGAAGTTCAATTTATGAAACTGAACTACGCCTCTTGCGTTAAAATACTGCGCAATAACTTCGTCTTATCTAATGCTGTGGATGGTATTTCCAAGCCCCGATAAGAAAGTTCATAATCTAATTCGTGCGACAAAAGATAATCAACATTTAACTAAAAATTTCTTGCCACTTAAAAAAAATTCGCCTTATTTGAGGGCTGCTTTTCATTTAATGTAGTTAGGATTTGGAACTGGATACCCGATTATTTAAAAGTACTCAGATTGAATAGATTTAAACGTGAAATTAAAAGTAATTTGCTTAATGGTAGCTTAAAAGTATAATGGAAGATGGATACCTATAGTATCTACATTAATTTTATTTTTTTTTGAATTTATTGTTTGGACCCTTACTTTGTGAAATCTACTAATATCATTATTTTGAGTGAGGCTGAGAGTTTCTGAGTGGTTCCACTTTGATAGGGGGTGTTTGGGAGTTCGGGGTTCTAGTGTCGATATTTAATGTCCAAATAATTATCAATGTTGAATTTTTGAATATTTTCTGCTGGGGTGGGGCTGCTTGGAGACCTTTGGTTTCATTTGAAATAGTATTATTCATTTTCTTTTTCATAAAACTTGTAATTTCTGGTTTCAACCCAAAATGTTTTGTAATTCTCTTATTGGTAAAGGATTTCTCACTATTTTATTTTTTTATTATTATTTTTTTATTTTTTTTGTAGTTTGTCTTTATTTTGAGTTGTATTCATAGGTATAGTGTATAGGTATTATTATTTGGTAACTGGTTGAGTGGAAGAGCAAATTCTTGATTTATTCAAGAAATTTGAACCCTGCCATTTGGCAAACTGCTGTGTAACATAATGAACCTATTTTTTTTGTTTTTTATTTGTATGCACTGTATGTTTGGCCAATAAAAGCATTTATTATTATTATTATTATTATTATAAGTCTTTCTCTCTAAAATTACGAGAGAAAAAATGCAACGATAGAGATTTGTTACAGAGGCCTATTAATTCAAGTTATTAAAACTTCACGAACTTCCAAAATGTGAGAATATACTAGTATAGTATTTTTAAAAAAATAAAACAGATTAATCTCAACAAAGATACCTACAATAAATTTCTAAATCAGATACCACAATAACCTCAATAAGATACCAAAATATTAAAATTTTCAAACTTATTCACTCAAGAAAATAAATATCTTTCAATATTCCACTCAAAAAATATATTAAATATTACTCATAGAAAAGTGTAGAAAAAACTGTAAGATACGATACTTTTGCTTTTCACCGTTTTCTATCTTCCAATTTCCAATACCAAAGTCATTGATACAGAATAGCATATTCTGTAACAAGGTTAGAATGAAAATTCGATGCGAGTGGAAAGTTCCGAGCGCGAGCCGAAGGTGAGCGTGAGGAACCACGAGCTTCACGAATTTTCATTCTAACCGAGTAGCAGACCATACTTTCTCCACGATCAAAGATTTTAAATGGAAATTAACAAAAGATAATTGATATTAAGAACTCAATCACAATAATATTAGGTAAACACTCAATGTGACAGCAATAATTTTGACAGTTAGTCAAGTTTTGCCACTACGATGACAATCAACTGCGTCAAGGCTAATGCTATTATTGCTAACCAGTGTGAGAATATTATTCTATCACAAGAGATAGAATGTAAACACATTTAAATTGAATGGGGGCAGAGGTGTTGCAGAATATTTCTTCATTCTCAAGAGAGAGAATTCCAGCATTCTGTAATCAAATTTGATTTCAGAATTGGTAAATGCTGTGATGATCGTGGAGAAAACTATTTATGTAATAGAACTAGAAATGTAAAGCGTTGGGCGCCAAAAATGTGTAACCCTTTTTTTATCGTTACTATGGTTTGTAAGCACTTGATGGAAAAATTCTAAAAATTAAAGTATGACCACGGCTAGTCAAATCTTGGTGTGGATCCTTTACAGAGTTAACTAATACTATTCCAGGGTAGATTTTACCGGTTCGCGGGTAAAAGTCTACTTTAGATTTCAATAAAAAAATGTATAAGGAAAGAAAAGAAAAACAGGCGCCACCTGGAAAATTATTAGTTGCTTCTCGTTCTACTCAATAGTTTCTACCCAATAGCCTGATAAGGATTGTGGAGAGGTACTGATTATGAACCAAGTTATTAGATTTACAAATTTACTTCAATACAAGTTAAAAAACAAATTTACATATGCAATTTCCTAAATAAAATCATTACCTGAAGGGTCTATAAAATTACAAAAACAAAAAATGAAATAAAGTGCTTAACACTTGCACTGAGAATTATACGGTGGAAAAGCAAAGGAAACAGATTGCTAAAACAGAACGTTAACTACTTCCCTGCTCGTTGGTTGCAGCTTACGTTGCAGTTTTTTAGAGCAGCTCATCAAAGTTTCTTCAGATTCTCTTATAAAGTTGTTCAAATCCTTCAGGGAAGATAGTTTTCCGCCAGGGAAGATAGTTTTCCGCCAGGAAAGAAAGTTTAATTACAAAACGGCATCAGGGAAAATGCTTCAGGAAAAATACATCAGGGAAAATGCATCAGAGTCTGATGCATTAAGCGAATAATAAATTATAGTTTTCACCTATAGTTTTTGTACATGAAAAATATAAAAATTTTAGGAAGCAGATCTTTTCTCTACTGCTTCAGATAGGTACCAAAAAAGAAAGTAAATAATTTGAATACAATTTAACGAATTTTAACAGAGACAAACTCCGACTTACGTGAGGCCACATATCACGTTTTCCTAATGCGCAGACAAAAAGGGCTTTATTCTTACTTGTTGAATGATGTCTCAGATGGTAAGAATGATTGATTTTATATTCAAGGCCAATACAGAAGTTATTAAGAATCAAAGCGGACGGCCTGCTAAAATGAACAAAAATTGTCGCTTAAACTACCTATGTGAAATTTCGTGTGATTAAACTAAATCAAAGATTACAAAATATATATAAGATTGTTCACTCGTACGAATTCTATCGATCAAAGGATTCATACCGCTGGTTACCGTCTGGTGACTTATCGGTTGGCGCCATGCTACAGTATGTCGCTAAATCCTTACTTGCATTTAATTTTGCATATTATACGGGTTGTCGCCTATCGAGCGCTGGTATTTTAGAATTCGTTGTTCGTGTTTATGTTTTATAGATATTTTAAATTTATTAATTAATTATTGCAATAAGGAAAATATAATATTCATATTTTCCTCTTCAATAGCAAAACTTATAAAATAAATATTTTGTGATATTTGTTAATAGTCTTAGTTGTATACATAATAAATGGTAGTTTATCACTTTCCCACGAATTCTGAATGCAGTCTTGATTTTAAGTACTTATAATGTAAACAATGATAAAAATATAGAGAAGAAATTAAGGGCCAGAAATGTGCCTACAATCTCTAGAAACTTTGTAGAAGTATTTCATTTAGTTTTTCGGGAAACGTTCCGGAAGTAAAATTTCTTGTTCGCATTATTTTAACTCCCGTCTTCCAAAAGTAACATTAATAATATTATAATTGTGGTTTTAAAATGCCTGTGTGTTGTGCTGTGATCGGTTGTTCCAGCAAGGTGGGAAAACCAGAAATATCCTTTTATCGTTGTCCCAAAGACGTTGAGAGGTGGGTATTAAATTAGTTATTATCAAATACGGAATTCAACTTTTTTAAACTATTGTAATAAAGATATTTTTGATAATAATAAATTAGTTAGTTATTTAGTACTTATAGATACTGGGTATTCATAGAAATTTGAAAATTCACATATCTAATTTATTAATAAATATATCCTGCAGCTGCATAATATGTTTTTACTGTTTTAACCTTGTGAATCTAAAAAATACGGAGTGTCTAATTTAAAGATCAAAATTGTTTTAGTGGTCCTATTATTCTGGTGGCCAATAAGTATGTATAATTTAATTTGTGATATTCTGTAAAAATAACCGCTAGATCATCAATAAGCATCACAAAATTACTAAAATGTTGAATAAAATCTGTCAATTGATTCATTTTAAAAATTTTAATATATTTTTTTACTTATACCTAAACTTTCCTTTTCAAATTCATATCCTGAACTTCTTTCGAAATAATTAACATTTAAAAACATTATATAAAAAAAACCTTTAATAAATCATCCTATTTAGATATATGTTTCTCAAGTTACCCCTGTATAGCTTGGAATAAAATATACTCTTCTAATTCCCTGGTACCTAGCGGTGTCGTTATTTACAACAAAAGGGAGCCGTAAATATGATTTATGAGTGCGGCGATCGTTTAAAACACTAGGAAGAATCAGACCGCCTTCAAGTGAACTATCTTATATTTATTTTGTAATCTTTGACTAAATCCACCACGATGGTTGTAGCTACTCCTCCTCCTAACAGTATTTTAGCTAGTAAAAATCAATTGCAATATTTCTAAAATCGAGTAATAATAGCTCGCACCAGTATCCAGCAGCTGCATAAAATGAATTTTGATGACGCCTTTTTGGGAGTGGGGGAGTTTCAATTGCTTTTCCTTTTGCCTTCTGGTTTAGAGTAGTCACAAGCCGTCACTGAATACATATGTTTCATAAAAAAAATTATTTTCAGATGCCGTACAAATAAGTATTAATTCTAAACCTCTACTGTCCTTGACATCGGGATTTGAATAAATAGATTTTGCAAATGGAATTTCAAAACTATTTTCAGCGTATTCGATCAGCTATGTGATTGGATTTGATAGCAGTATAACGAAAACGAGTATTTACTTTTTTTAACTGGTGCCCATTGATGGATCTAGCGCACAGGTATCATCGAGGCTATGAAAACCAAATTTTATTATCGAAAAAAAAACGAGAGCTGTCGTAGTTGTGTAAATAATGAATGAGGAAATTTCACATTTGCTTTCAAATCATGAATTTTGTTTGTTGTTGAAGAAAACCTATTATAACTCTTATAACTATTATCGGGGAGAGTTGATTTAAAGCTGTCTACAACTTTTATAAATAACTTTTTAGAGTGAAACTTTTTATACATCACCTCAAATTTTTTCGTCCATCTATCGCATGTCAGTTGTTGACATACATCATACGGTCTATATACAAAATAAAAATATGTCTCCGTAGCAGAGCGATATATATTATTTGTCATATTATGACATTTGTATATGAATAACTTTCAATATATAGTTTGGCAAATCTATCTGAAGCTACGGGGCATCGGTAAAGGGCAAGGAAACATGGCCAATATCTGTCATAAACGTACCAATTGCGTACGGTACCTATTTTATAAAAGTATTGAAAATAATTATTATTATTATATAATAATTATATATACAAAAGGAAAGGTATATTTCAAAACACGGTACCTATTTGTTGAAAACAAATAATGTTAAAAATCGTACTTGAATTCAATATGGATACGAAATAACAAGATACCAAGTAAAACTGAAAATACGAAGGTAAATATTGACATTATAAACGCCACTGGATAATCAATGTCAATCAATTGTCGAAGTGAGAGGGAAGAACACACGCACGCGCTTGCCAATAGGAAGTCAGGTGGTTACCTAGCAACGGAGGTTCGTTAAATATTCACCAATTGAGTTGGTAGGAGGGCGTGGTAATTATGATTTTCGCAAGACGTTGCCGGCTTGAAGGAAACCCATAACATATTTGGAAAAGTGCTCATCTTTTAATATTAAGAAATTGAAAAAATAATGTTAATAGACAAAATCCAATGAAACAAGCACATTAAAGAACGAACGTTTAATCAATATTGACATATTGTTAATAATAAAAAGTCCATTTTCTAATTATTATCACTATATACTTAGCCCTTTAGCTTTTTCATAGTTAAACGTGGCAATATCGAATGTTTTCGACCGCATTCCTTTCACAGCTTTAGTTATGTTTGCCAAACTATAGTTCCTATTAATCCGTGAATCGAAATAAAAAGTAAGCAAAATAAAATAAAAGGATTTATTGAACTTTTTGAACTTTTTGCTGGTGCATATTGTTGTTTATGTATTAATTTTAATTTTGAGTGCTTGAATTTATTTTAACTCATGTCATATGTATGTATGTATTTGTGATTTCATAAAACCACACACCTTTTATGATAACAGACCTACCTCACGCTAATAAATCACCGTATATTAAAAAATGCGTTCCTTCTAATTTAAAACCTGCATTTTCTATTAACTTACCATTGTTAAAATTGTAACTTTTTTTTTATTCGAAACACAAATTCTTAAAGACACTATGATTATTGATGTTTATAATTAAACGATTTAATTTCTAGATCGATCACACTATATCGCAAATAAACAAAAATTCTTAGCCTGGCTGTTGTGCCGTCCTTTCCCCACTTGGGATTGTCCGATAGGACGGTAGAAAAAAGATACTGATCCCGAGGGATAGAAAAATTAGTTTTAGATGCTCGTCCGGCAAATCGATTCGGCCTTCCGGCATTATCGAATCAACTCGTAAAAATCATACAGAATAACGTCTTGGCGACATCGATAGGGTTTTCTTTTAACCTTGATAAAAAAGAATACTATTATCACGCAAAGTATTTGTTTAACCTACAAAACTGGAAACTTAAGTTTTATATCGATGATACTGGCCAGGACTTCAGTACAGTTATCAAATAATTTAATTTTTGATGGCGCTTAAGACGTATTTAAGGATTTCTATTGTTGAATTTGTTGATTACTGTTATTTTTAATTATGAAAAGATTCCACTTATAAGAGTTAAAACAATCAAACAGCTTCAAAAAAATTTCTTTTTTTTTATTTCCTCCCTGTTAATTTAACAAGTGATTGTTATATATTATATTTATTATCCGAAACATCCTCAGGACATGCCAGAAAAAGGTTTTTTTCAAACAATGCTGGTTGGAGAAAGCAATATCAAAAAGAATTTTTTAAATTTATATTTCAAAGAGCAGATATATTCGTAACTCATACCATTCAACATAACTCCGACTCGAGAAATAAAACAGCTTTGTAATTTCCACCTGGAAAATATGCTCGGTATGGGAAAAGTATTTATTACGCACCCTTCGCGTTCAACAAACACGATCAGTGAGCAATAAATATTTTCCCCATACCAAACGTATCCTCTAGGTAAACATTATATCTCTAATGTAGATATGTCAATAAATTTTATCTTTTAGCTTGAAATATACAGTGTGATCCACAGAAGTTCGTTACATACCCTTCGTACGTTTAATTGACTTTTAATAGGTTCGTTCCAACTGGCGATAGAACCGTTCTAGGTATCGTTCGCGCATGTGCTCTATTTATTTCGCGTTCCAACTGATTATCGTTCTTGGGACGGTACAAAAACTACCTACTGGAAAGGGGTGATATAGTTGATGTGACCGTCCCTAATTCGAGTTTGCGCTCTATACAGTACTTGATACGATTCCAGAACGGTTCCTTAATGCCAGTTGGAACAAACCTAATATATCAGAAGCATTAGTTTTACCGTCCTAATTCCGAATAGAGATGACTGAGCAGATATATGTTGGTACTAGGATGATAAAAATTTTCTCGGACAAAAGAGGATTAATTATTTGCAAAAATGTGTATCTACCATAAGGGTTTTATAAGGAATTGATTCATTGGTGAACCGTCACAACTCTATGGTTTTCACAAAACCAAATTCTTAGTGTGTAAAAGGAGTGAGGAGATAACTTCATGGAATAAAAGCGTTGTGTACCTATATATGGAGCGAAATCAAATTATTGCGTTGTGGTTACTCTATCGTCGAAGGAAGAGGAAGAGGAGGAACCGAATTCATTGGATCCATCCTATTAACGAAAAAATATATGATATTGGAATGTTTTTCGACATTATTTGAAGATTTGAGGAAGGATGAAGTAAAATTCTTCAATTATTTCCGTATATCAGTTCCATCATCTGACGAACTACATGGTCGGCTGAAAGAAGTGATTCAGCGTAAAAATACAAAAATGAGAAATTGTATTCAACCATTAATCATCTTAAATAGAACTACAGGGTATAGAGGCGGATTTCGTTTTTTAGACCGACCGATAACTCTAAAACTGCTGAAGATAGTTTCATAAAATTTGGTATACAGCAATTAACCGAGCTTAACAATATGTCGAGTTTAGGATGCAGCAACCACAATAGAAGGTGTTGTTCCAAAATGTAAGCTCCATGCTTTATGATCACTATGTTTTTTTTTATTCGCGTTATTATCTCTGTTATTAAAAAAGTCAAAGAAATCCTTCGATCGCAGTTGTCGCATGCAAAAATTCTTAACGAATGATTTGACCAGCTTGAAGATCTGATCTCGAACCTATTGAGTCCAACTGCTTCATAAATATTCGGCATCGCGTGGTGGATTTGAGTAAACAGGTTCTTTCGAATAACCCCAAAAAAATCAAAGGGTGATAAGTCTGGTGATCACGCAGGCTATTGAAATGGTACTTTACCAATCCAGTAATAAGGAAATTCATTGTTTAAATACTGTGTTACCCTGACGTAATTATGTAAAGCCGCGCCATCTTGTAGTCGCATCATTTCTTTTCATCCGTTCATCGCAATATTTTCCAATAAATCTGCAGAAACTACAAGTAACGTTCACCAGTTAATGCTCCATCGTAAAAGCAAAGTCCTATCAACCCTCCATTAAATATTCCACTTTGTTTGAAATCAAGTTTCTGCATACCAGTAACGACTGTTACGATTCACGACACCTTTATTATGAAAACGTGATTTATCTCTCCACAAGATTCGGCTCAGAATACATTTTCGGATAATCTAATATTATAGTTTGAATTTGTGTTATAAATGTGAGTCTTCGGTCAAAGTTACTGGACCTCAACCCATTAGTTTAAATGGATTATTTTAAACGGATTTTTTTATTTTTTTAAATTCAACGGGCTTACAGCCAAAACACATTTTAAGAAATCTCACGTGAGATTTGGGAAGGGGGGAGGTAGTAAAGGAAAATCTTACGAAATCTCACCGGGGGGGGGGCATGGGAGTCGAATAATCCTAAGAAATGTCTCACGTAATTTATGGACGCCCCCTAAGACAGATAATGAAGTTCTTTGTCAATTATTTAAAAAAGAAGATAAATTCAAATGTTAACGCATGTCAAAATTTAGAATAAACCAATAAAAAAATTAAGATTTTAAAAATGGGTTTTCTGAAGAAAAAATTGAGGAGCGTTGCGGGATAAATGAATGGACAAGGAATTTCATGGTATGAAGAGTTAAAATTGTAACGAGAGGAAGAAATTATCGAGGGAAGTATGTATGTACCTATGTATGTAAATTGGGGTGACATTCACTGAGACCTAAAAGATCTGTTGTGTCCCTTACTGCTACTTAGTTTAAATGGATGATATTTATAAGTAGACTCTTAATCGACTAAGAAAAACACACAGCCGTCATCAATTAGTTATCGTCTATCTCACTTTAACATATACACATCTCGTTGCGTTGGTCTTTGTCTGGTATGACTCCTGTTCTAGCACAAACTGATACATGGCTATTACATGCTACATACGCTGAAACATTTACCTCATTCTAGTGCGTACGAGCTAGTTTTTCATAATGCTGTGTTTGCAATTAGGAAATAAACCTTGCTGCAGCTTTCTTCCAGTTCCATAAAATATCTGACAAGATGGTACGCATTTGGAGTAATCACTAGTTCCTATTTCAATCTTTCTATTTTTTATAAAAAGACGTATCTTTTTTGCTCCTGAATTCAGCAGATTTTTCCGATGCCACCCTAAATTTCGGAATATTGTTATTTAATTATCTCCTAAGAATAACCGGTACATTCAGAAGAAAATTACTAGTCCCAGATGAGGATATTTCCTTCAATTTGTTTATTCGTTGATTGAACAAAATTAATTTCTTACGTCCGTAAATATCACTTTTTCAGTTTCTTCACCAATAATAACAGTACTCCGGAGGAAACATTTTAGTCCGTCTTGTGAAATCTTGTTATAGCTGCGTCAACGACGTCACTGCCATTATAAGAGATTTGCCATAATGTAAGGTCCGCCTAATTGCTGCATACAAAATTTCATCTTCAGTTGTTTATAGAGTAATAAATGTCCTATATAAACAATTGTGGGGACCCTGTATACCTCTCCACAGTTCTTGGCGGGTTTCTTCATTTCATTTTAGTACAAATTCTACCCATACAAGATTTTCAACTTTACTTTCCTCTTTTCCTTAAAAAAAGCATTTAGATATTCGTTTGCATAGTGTTCCCGATCTAGTTACCCTTTTCCCATTTATCCTTGTTAGGTTCCTCATAAAACTAGCTTTCGAGGCAGGGGAGATTTGATTTATAAAGGTTGCGGCTGAAAAGCTTTCTTGAGGCTGGAGGATTTTTGCATTAGATATTATTTGAAATCAATACCAAAGTAATACTGGAATGTAATAATAAATATAATTATTTAAATGAATTCTGCCTTTCACAGTATTTTTCGTGGCATCGGATCCGGTTGTTTCGGGTTCATTTTTTTTTATTAGAAAATTTTCCTTTTCACCAACACAGGAACACAACCGCTGGGTCGATAGGTTCAAAGTTTTTTTTAATGCAGATAAGGTTATCACCACCAACACAATCACTCAATTTCTAACTTTTCAACGGCTTTCGCAACTTAATTATGTCAGATTTTCTTAATCGCAACATTGTTTTTTATGACTTGCTTGGCAGGAGTCCAAATAAGACCGACATAAAAATAAAGCTGTGGGCTGCAACCAAAATTATGTTGTGAATTATTAAAAAAGATACATCAGTTTTCCCATTATTTTTTAGAGAGTAAAGCACAATCTTTTTTATATTTTTTTCAACGTAGCTTTCCAGATAATTCTTATTTTTGAATGAGTCGCTATTTGACACTTCCAAAACATTCGACAACTAGACAAACAATAATAATATTATGAAGTTCAGAAATACAAAAAAATATTAAGGCTCTTCACTTCAGGTTGGGTTCATGGGCCTAATACTCACTTAGTTTCTTTTTTATTGATTTATATTAAAAAAAATTCTTTCATCTGTTTTATTTATTTTGTAATTCAAATCACTTTTATTATTTAAAATATCCTCAGGCCGGTCCTGTGTCCTTGCCCTTGAATAATAGAAACTATCTAACTGTGAAATAGTTTTGCCAACTTTATAGGAAGAGAAACTCTTTATATTTGAAATTTA
Source organism: Lochmaea crataegi (assembly GCA_947563755.1). Classification (NCBI taxonomy): domain Eukaryota; kingdom Metazoa; phylum Arthropoda; class Insecta; order Coleoptera; family Chrysomelidae; genus Lochmaea; species Lochmaea crataegi. The sequence continues at coordinate 76,620,892 of OX387423.1, forward strand.
TGAAATGTTGTTTAATTTATTTTCTAATGTGCGGCGTATTAATACAAAATTGATAAGTAAGGACTTAAGGAACAATTTAAAACACTTATCTAAATGATCTTTCACTCAACAACATTCACACTAATGATATTTTATATCTAATAAATACATAAAAGTATGCAACTCTTTTTTCATATACCATTAAAACCATAGACAAAATAGAACATCTGTTTCTAACAGATTTTATATACAAAATGGACGATGTTATAATCGTAACGGAGAGAAATAAATATCAAATTTTGGATTTATTCACAAACGCGTGAGTTTGATGATTTAATTTATAGTTTATGAAATACCTTTTATCTTCTACTACTTTTTGAAATTGGATAATTACTTCTTTTCTGTGTTTTAGACCGTTCTGGGCCTTGAAGTACCTCGTATAAGTGGCTTCGATATGGCTTCGGTGTCGGCTTGGGAAAATTTTCAGTTCTGCTTACCTCTTGGAGTTTTCACTTATTGTTTATTTGAGGAATTTAATATTTACGGTGGTTATTTAACATCTGTTTTTAACAGGAACTTGTTACGAAGGTTAGTAACACAAATTTACTGTATAGTTTCACTTTTTAATATTACGTAGCCTAATTTTAAATTTATTTTCTAATATGAAAAAGCTTATACTTTCCTCCCCGTATTTTTCAATAGCAACGTATTTTTTTTCTTAATCAACAACCATATGTCTCTTTTATTTTTAAGTTTTTCTATATTTGCTGACCAATCAAATTCATTTCATAATTTTTGATTTCTTTTATTTGACTTGATTATTTTATAATTTGATCTTTTTCTGATATGAAAGTTTATTTTTAATGTCTCCAAATAATTTCTTGTTGTTTTTATCTTTTAGTTAAACATTTTTAAAATTATTTGACATCTGTTTTAATTTCTGTTGCTATGTCCTTTCTTCCGTTCGAGTTGACAAATCTAGGTTCACACCTTTGTTAAATATGTTCATAAGTGTACTTTTTCTATTTTTACCAGTGTCAGATTTTATAACCTAACTAATAATTTTTAATTTTCAGGTTCTTTCTTTTTCTTTATTATGAGCCAAGAAACTTTTGCAAAGCTTTTGAAAATTCTGAAACTATGTGATAGGATTTCAATAAATTAGAGAGAAGTTATCAAGATTCCCGCTTAAAGTTTGGATTTTAAATATTTGTCAGGTGATTTGTTTATATTTTATTTAGTTAAATGTAATTCAAATTTTATTTTATTTTTATTATTCATATGTATAAGGTACATTATAAAATTCAAACTATGCCTTCTCTAGTTTGATTTATTTACTTTATTTATTTTGTTTATTTAAATTCAAATTTCCTTTCCAAATAGTTTTAATTATTTAGATTTTATAGTGAAATAACCCTTGTTTGGTGTATGTGTTGTATGATTCCACTTTCCATATCAATATATCAACTTAAATTGTTTTGTTAAATATCAGTTGTAATGTTTGTTAATATCAACAAGTTTCCAGATTGTTTCCACAACATTTCGAGATCGGTAATAAAAGCAGTGATTACGAATACAGTAACAAATTCTTGTCAACTATAGTATATTTTACGATTTCCAGAATTACTCTCACAATCTGTTTCATCAGAGACTCTCTGTTATTAACAGTATACATATTTGAAGAATCAATCTCATTTATCTTCTTCTTACGTCAAGCAATCTTTAACTACTTCTCATTTTTTGAAATCTCTTTAGTGAAACATCTACAGTTAATACACCCAAAACGTGTATATAATGCTGCATCAAATCGTAGAAAAAATATTGTACTCTCTCTTCATTAATATGTAACAATACAGCCTACAGGTGTCAGTCGGTTTGACGCTCTTCGAAGGTCGTTTGAAGTTATTATAGGTTTTTGAAGAAAAAAAATTGAGGAATTAGGTTTTAAACACGCAGTTTAATGCTAAAATGGAAATATGCAACTGTATTTCAGGCGGAATTTTACGCCATTGATCTGAGGTGAGATTGTAGGAAACCAAGCTCAAACTTCAATAAATAAAAATTTTCTCGGAGAGCAAAGCGGTTTTAAAAGCACCCAGGTGTTACTGTGCAACTTGGTAACATAATGCCTAAGAAGACTCTCCTCAATGGACTCAACAAATTGTCTCCCTGGATCCCTGACCAATTTGGTATGGATGGCAATAAAAAGGCAGGGCATTTGGATATCATTAAATTTTGTCGAGCAAGCATTGAATATCTGGGCTGTAGGAATAGTTTTAGACTTCTGGCAAAAATGTAGCAGGATTACTTCACTCGAAGGCCTTTTTGATAAATTTTGAAATAGACTACTTGGCTTTGTTAAGAAACTGAATTGGTTTATTGAAATGTGACTATGTATAAGCCACAATTGATTCGTAGTGGAGGATCACTCACCATAAACCCAACAACATCGCCTTGTCTTTACTCTCTTTACTCAAGTGCTTGCCTCTAATTACCTGTCTCTAATTATTGTGAAAGTTAAATTTAAAGTCACCCCGAATATATTTAATTGGATTGAACTGATGCAGAAAACAATTCAATTATAAATAGCGCTCTGGCCAAGATAATTAAGCAAGAAAAGAAAATATCTTATAAATACCCTGTTATAAATTGAGGTGAGTATATTTGAGCAGAGATCATGAACGTGAACGTCGCAAACATTCATCCCGAAACGGAAGATTCGTGGAATTCCATTAATTTAAGAACAATTCGGAAAGGATCTAATGGAAGCAGATGTTCCCATTTTCCATGTTTATCCGACTGAAACAAAATTAATTTGGGATTACTTTTATTCTTGTTCAAATGATGATATTATGCGGCTCTAATTCTTCAACCCATAAACGTACTATTTTTCTTTTCATCAGAACACACAAACTTGGATAGCTTATAACCAATTAACAAGTCCTTATAGATTATTATATAAAATAATGACAAATAATGAGTCAAAAAAGATTAATCATATTTTATGGGCAGAAATTACTTTTAAATTAAAATTCATGCCAATAAAAATATATTTATTGGATCATCTCTTTCAATGGACTGTTACTGATGGGAGATCAGAGCTACTAGGCGTACCAGAAAAGTCAACAATTTGTTTTAAAATTCCTTATTTAATAATAGTTGAATTATTTTCAACTTCACATTTTAGGAGAGAGCGGGGCTGAAAGTTCCTGGGGTAAGCTGTACCGATAGCAATAACTTCGTTAAGAAAAGCTATAGCAATACATGTGAAAAAATAAAAAAATAGCAGGTCAGCAAATTTGATTAAGTGATTTGGAGCTATAAATTCCTTCCTGGCGGATCTGGCTGTTCTATGGAACAACTTACCCCAATTGACCTTCATACCTAAAAGTCTTATGACCTTTTTTATTTATTTCAAGAATGCGAGGCTAACGTAAGACAAGGAGAGGTACAACTTCCAAGACATTGTTGCGTCAAGCTTCAGATGCTACCATCCAGGAAAAAAATCGCATAATCCGGTCTTCTGCACAAAGAAGTGAAATTTTCTTTGGAAAACATTTGCCCATTGTGACCAAAAAATCGAGGAAATGGGTTAGCTGTTTCACTGGATCTATGAAGAGGAACATCGTTTTATCGACCAGAGCCCCAAAAGCAGCTAGAGTAGGGTGTTCGTCTGCATTTGACAGACATAATGTGGATGAATTTTTTACTTGGCACAGAGAACATTTACGGCAGACCTAATAAGCAAAGATAGGAGAACTGTCAAAGACGTTGTAACCTTACTGGGCTCTAGAGTGGCCACTCGAGACCGATGCCAGCATGATACTCTTCTCAAGGGTGGTTCTACTCCATGTTAGTGCTGCACTAGGTATGTCAGAGGTTGTCAGACTATAAGAAGCTTCAAGGCGCCACTACCTTTTAGACGTCGACGAAAGAACAAAATGAATTTAAAGAAAAAGAAAACTAAGGTGAAAAAGGTAGAAACACCTTGTAGAAATTAAATTATTATATATTTAAAAAAATCAATAACTTACTTTAGCCCGGACACGATCCCCTACAGCCCTTTTAGCCAAGTGGATGAGAAATTAAAAACGAGTTAAAACATTAATTTTATTTCTTGCCAGGAACGGAACAAAAAAATGAGGCCTGTACTTTTTATCGTAATTATCTTAAGTAAATATCTTCTCCGGGAAGAGTGCGTAGAGAAGTGGACCTGGAGATATCTTGAAGGTGTCTTTGAGGGTGTATTATACTCTAGCAGTGGTATCTTAGCAGCTAATGGTATCCTAGTTATCAACCGTATACTAGCTATCAACGGTGTACTTTGTTGTTAACGGTAACTTGACTGCTGTGTTTACCACAGCAATTTAGATAGGAAGGGTATAAAAGCGATAAAAAAAATAGAGGTCTTTACTGGAAGAGAGTCAATAGCGAAAAGGGCTGTCCTTCGTGGCGTTGAAAAAATGGAAGCGACCGTTGGCAGACGTCAATTGTCTTATGGTCAGGGTTGAAGATTGGGGTGGCCAATGAGACGACGAGCGGTAATTGGAGAAAGATTTTCGATATATATTTAAAAGTCGAAACAGGTCGATAGACATGTTACAGTATGTTAACAGAGCACTGTAAGCTTAACAGGCACGCAAAAGCTAAAGGGGTTGATAGACGAAGCCTTGTGCAGATTTTGTCACCTTGAGGAGGATACTGCAAAACAAATCCTATGCGACTGCCTGGCTAATGTGTGGTTTCAAAGATCTGGAGAGGTCGCAGTGGAATGAGCCGACCTTATCAAATATAATCTAGTACCGCTCTACTAAGACAGAAATTGACATCAACAAGGGTCTGGAAGTTTATCTGGACGAGTCAGTAATGTTTTGTACCAGTGATAGTTTGTTTAAAAGTTTAATTGTGCTCTACAAACATTAATAGAAATGGTTTTTGTAGTGAAAACTTCTTTAGCCTCGTTAAGCAATTTTTGGTAGGAGTGAAACACAACTGTCTCCCTTGTGGCGTTATCTGTCACTATTATGCTGTAGTAAGTGAGGTTAGGATGGGTTGTTGTTTTCCTCCCATTGGGTGATATACTAGGAGATAAATTGCCTTGCTTATACAAGGGAAATACTCTAGAATTTTAAGAATTATACAACACAAAGGTGAGAAGTTCAATTTGTGTGTACTGTGCACTGTTTAAATTGCGATTTGTTGAAGTGTGTTTTGGTAAGGGTTAAAACTTAAAGGCTAGTCTCCGCCTATCAAAGTCATACGATTTTATCTATGAAGGGTGTTAATTTATTTTATTTCCATTTTCTAGGGGTAAAACTCAAAGGCTAGTCACTAGTTGTACGATTTTATTCATGAAGGGTGTTGATTTATTTTTTTTCCATTTTCTAGGGGCGTACGATAAAATTTCCAAAAGGAATTCATTTAATATATTAGCAGAGACTTCCACCAGCGTACAATTACGTTTTAAAAATGGACGTGAATGAAATTTAAATAAAGTACAGTCTTATATACGAATTTCGCTAAGAGAAGCGGTATAAAGGAAAACTTGCTCTATTATTTCAGTGACGACTCAGAAACACTGCAAAATGTATACAAAAGTCTCGAATAAATGTTTTTGGATTAATTCAAATTTCAATTTGTGTCGTTGCTGCCAATTTCAAATAAAAATCATAAGTTTATTTCCCGTCAGCAATGGAAATAATTTTTTTAGAAAAATCTAAAAAGTTGAGTGAAGACGGCGTATGAATAACTTATTTGGCTTAGGAGTTATAAACTGTTTAATGGAAATGAAAGCATCTCCCTGAAATGGCAGAACAGCTTTAGAGAAATCCAAAAACATCAGTGAAGGCCGCATGTATCTTTTTCTTTCCTTGAATTATAAGATGTTAAAATGTGCTACTTCCATTTTGTTTTATTACTTAGATAAAAGTATTTATATAATTTATAGAGCTGAAGCGATTGAAAATGCACAATATCTGGGAATAGTCTCTATACTCTGTTCAGAATTCTAAGAATAGAACAAATCGAGTTCTGGAACAGTAAAAAGCTGCTCCATTGTTTTATTATGTATTACAATTTTGTTATTTTACACACTCTTAATGTGTTACTATTTTCTCAAACTTTCCAAAAATACAGTAGATCACTTAAATGAAAACTACACTTCCTTTCACACCCTTAATATATTATTTTCTATCATTTGGCAGAAAGGTGAGTAATAAAGTTACCCTCCATTTTGATGGTCCAAACTCCCATAATTAAAATATACCATATCGATCATTAAAGTAAATAAGGCAACAACATTCACAATGGATAATACTCTCTTTAGGTTGATTCAGATCATTTATTATATGATCCGACTTTATTACTTTGTCAACTAATAATGTCTTCAGGACATTCAGTAAACCTTAAATTATAATTCCATTCTGCATTCAACGGTTTCATTGCAACAAAATTTTCCGCCATACTGTATACTATTTGTAAAACCATTGAAATAAATGAGTCTTCCATATGGAATATGTTAGCTACACTAGATCGTTGTATAAGCGACATTTTCTAGGTACTAGTTTGCATATTTAAATTCTTTCGTTTTATTGATTCTCTCCGTTCGTCGTCGAATACTATCACCGTCAGTATTCGTGAAAAAGCATTTTATCACATAAATTGGACCTTAGAAGAATTTGTAGACTGCTATATAACGAAAATATTGAGTGAATCATTGGAAATTAGATTTGAAAGTAAGGAAATATCGTTTTTATTTGTTCGCGAGACGGTAAACGTCCATTAGGTTGGTTTTCATTCAATTTCAAAAAAGGACATCGTTATTTTTTCAAAAATCAATGAAAAATGGAAATATTCCGAACATTCCATTCCAGTATTTGGTTTTTATATATCTTCTATGACGCCTAATCGCTGCCGCGCTATAGTTTCGTTGCGCGCGCTGGAATAATTGCCCCTTTTGTATATTTACAGTGGTACAACGAAAATGAATTATTCCCAGATTGGATTCAATAACCTAACGAATCAATCACGAATTTAAAAATCTTTATAGTATTCTATCGGTACCTAGCAAACTTTGAATTTCTTTTTCTCAGCCTATCCTTTTATAATTCGAAACGAGAGTTGAAATTAATTTTTCAACAATAAATCTTGGAGAAACATTAAAAAAATTTGTTTTTCATGTTTTAAGCGTTAGAAAAATATTGTAAATGAAATTTTGAAAATTCTGCTCGTATGATGGTCTATTAAACTTTTACTCTGTCAATTGCAATAAATCGCATCTTGAAATTGTTAATTTCCATAAAATGAACTGCGATTAAAAAACATATATGGATGGCTTAGTATGAAAACCTCGAATGTCACAAAATGTAAATTTTGCCTAGAAAGATTTCATTCTTTTTACATGTTTTTGATTTGAACTAATTAGAATCATTATAGAACAGAGTTTTATCTTCCTTGTTGTTGGTAGTTTATTTATAGGATATACGAGGTTATCATTCTTAACTTTCTTGATATACGTGGTTTTAACGGTTTTGTTTTCGTGTTTTTCATACTCTATGTAAATTACGTGGTTTTCACGCATAATATCTAAACACTTAAAGAATGGAGTCGATCTTCCTTGGATGTACAGGTCTTCTCACTAAATCTTGGGAGCAGCTGATATACGTGGTTCCTGTTTTTGTTTGTAGAAAGCAGCAGTGTTCAGATATTTTTTTTAATAGCTGTTTAATATAATATACGTGGTTTTCTACCTAAAACCATCAAAATGTCATTTTTGAGAAAAAAATTGAAATACGAGGTTTTCATACTAAGCCATCGATATATCTCTCATTCGAAACAATAGCACCGTATACTAACAAAGAATAGTAGTCCAACTCACCCTTTGGGTCTTTGATGTCGTGTTATAAAGTAAAGCCGCTGTCGCCAGTGTGGCGATCGTAGATAAGCACATGCCTCCTATTTACGAGGGTTGTACATTCAGGGTTGTTGATTTATAGATGAGTGTGTGTTACGGGGGCTGGTAAAAACGTACCTACCTTGTTAGGAAACTGTTTTTTTATAAATACATGTTTTCTTTTGGTAAGTAGCCATCAAATAATAACTACTACACTAGAAGTTTAACTATTACTGAATTGTTTACAAAGTATTTGACTGAAATAAAACAAGAAGTAGCAGGAATAAGCATTAAACGGGGTAATGTCAAACCTACAAAAGGCAAATTTTCTTTCGGAACATAGGCTTTCTATATAGTGAAAATCGTGGCTCCTCTATCCAATAAGTTTTGTTGGTTAAATTCTTCACAAATTGGACAAGAATGTTGCAACAAACATTTTTTCAAAATATACCCACTAACATAAATTATTGCATTACCTTCTGGGCTAGTAAGATTTCGATAGTCAAAGGTAAAAACTTTTAAAGGAGTTGTTGGAGTAGAAAAGGGGAAAATAATATCTTTAAAAGTTTCCGCCGATTCCGTATTAATGTCTAATTAAACTTCATTATTATCGTTCATAAAATTAGCACCTTCATAAAATATTTCAAAGTGAACAATTTCTGCCACAACAATTTCTAATTTGACCAAAGAAATTTTCAAGGCAGTCATGATTAAGATTTCTGGTCAACAAAAATGTATATTGCTTTGTTTTCAAAATATTCCAAACAGCTTTTAATGATTTTATGGTTAACTTCCATCCAGATATAAATTTCATTCGCTTTGTAACTCATTTACCCTAGTAATTGATTATTTTTAAATTTTGTAGCATAATTTCAATTTTCTCCAAAAATTCAATTTGTTTTTGGGTGCCCATAAAAGCATTATAATTATTTAAATGGGAAGAATTCAGTTGATCAAAGAGGTCATTAATTTGTTTAATGAAATTTACTGTTATTTTCGCTTCTATTGGTAATATATTAAAATCAATGTAGGTATGCAAAGCAACAGATACAGAACAGGCGTGTCTTTTTGTCTTTGTCTTCGTCTTCGTCTTCGTCTTCGTCTTCGTCTTCGTCTTCGTCTTCGTCTTCGTCTTCGTCTTCGTCTTCGTCTTCGTCTTCGTCTTCGTCTTCGTCTTCGTCTTCGTCTTCGTCTTCGTCTTCGTCTTCGTCTTCGTCTTCGTCTTCGTCTTCGTCTTCGTCTTCGTCTTCGTCTTCGTCTTCGTCTTCGTCTTCGTCTTCGTCTTCGTCTTCGTCTTCGTCTTCGTCTTCGTCTTCGTCTTCGTCTTCGTCTTCGTCTTCGTCTTCGTCTTCGTCTTCGTCTTCGTCTTCGTCTTCGTCTTCGTCTTCGTCTTCGTCTTCGTCTTCGTCTTCGTCTTCGTCTTCGTCTTCGTCTTCGTCTTCGTCTTCGTCTTCGTCTTCGTCTTCGTCTTCGTCTTCGTCTTCGTCTTCGTCTTCGTCTTCGTCTTCGTCTTCGTCTTCGTCTTCGTCTTCGTCTTCGTCTTCGTCTTCGTCTTCGTCTTCGTCTTCGTCTTCGTCTTCGTCTTCGTCTTCGTCTTCGTCTTCGTCTTCGTCTTCGTCTTCGTCTTCGTCTTCGTCTTCGTCTTCGTCTTCGTCTTCGTCTTCGTCTTCGTCTTCGTCTTCGTCTTCGTCTTCGTCTTCGTCTTCGTCTTCGTCTTCGTCTTCGTCTTCGTCTTCGTCTTCGTCTTCGTCTTCGTCTTCGTCTTCGTCTTCGTCTTCGTCTTCGTCTTCGTCTTCGTCTTCGTCTTCGTCTTCGTCTTCGTCTTCGTCTTCGTCTTCGTCTTCGTCTTCGTCTTCGTCTTCGTCTTCGTCTTCGTCTTCGTCTTCGTCTTCGTCTTCGTCTTCGTCTTCGTCTTCGTCTTCGTCTTCGTCTTCGTCTTCGTCTTCGTCTTCGTCTTCGTCTTCGTCTTCGTCTTCGTCTTCGTCTTCGTCTTCGTCTTCGTCTTCGTCTTCGTCTTCGTCTTTCTTTGTCTTTGTCACAGAACACACCAGTACTACTACCGAAACCATAACAAATGGTATTCTTTTCTGCTCTTCTGCCACCTGCGATTTTTATAACTAATTCAAATATAAGATACTAAAAGCTTTCATGATAAATTAAATTTAATATTTTGTCAATTGTCCAATAGTGTACATCAAGTACTTCAGAGTCCCGTCAGTACATAAAGGGTTGAAATGTTTTTCCTGAAAAACTATACTTTTTGAGTTGTGTCACTGTTGTTTCGAATAAGCGATATATATAAAGTCAGTTTGCGCAGCTGTCATTCTGAATTTTTGAAAGTCTGAAAACACGCAACTTTTTTATAAACATTTCCTTTATATTTTCTCATACTATTATCTTGATTTTGTCATTTTCAATATATTTTCGACTTAAATAAACAAAATTTCAGCTGCAATTTTTGAAAAATTTAGGGTTAAAATAAATTTTTTTAAATCTACTTTTATCATGTTACAGGGCAATTTTTTTGTGCAAGCAGAACTGGAAGAGATATCAGCGTAAAAAACTCCAATTTCGAGTGCTATACGTTGTACTTGCAGGCTGCGTCGCAAGCTCCAGCGGTATTTATTCGAGAATTTGGGAGAATGATTAGGGATCGATATGTTTTTGATTAGGGACATAATATTCCATCTCGGACAAATTTTATGCTCGGTAGATTTTTCGACATTACTTCCCTGGACTATCCCTTGAGCTATTTGCTTTAACAGGAACGTCAGTAAAAATTATCTGTAGATACTGTAAGTAGGAATGGGTGTCCTGATGGAGACCGCTATCTTCGCTGATACACAAATTGTGTCGACATTTTGCTTAGTTACAAAAGCAGAACTGGAATGTGAAGCTATTCAATTAGCTGTTCATCCAATACCAAATTGACATTAAATGTCAGGTAATACTGTTCAAGTTCGACGAAAATACGAACTTCACCCTCAATATCACGAATTTGCAAATCTGGTTGCGTGGGTATTTTACTAGCAAATGACTTCGATGTTAATTTCAAACCAAAACGATTAAACTAGTTTCCGGTAAATGTTAAAGTTTAGGACCATTTCTATTCATACAAAAAACTTTTCCACTAAAACTGAATCTGTTGCGCTAAATTGGAAGCCAATAATGAAGTTTTTTTTTTTTTTTTTATTCGGTTATTTAACGTCGGTCTATTTCTGCAACTTAGGCTAATCACCGACGCCGGGAGCACTCTACCCCTAACCGGAAATTTTGCCGAATCCACTAGTGTTCCAACCAGTGGTAGGGATCTTTATCGAGCCCAACATCCATGGACTCGGGACCTCGGTTTTACGTCTCATCCGAAAGACGGCATATCTCCATTATACCTCGTGCTCATTGGTATAATGCCTGCGAGCTGTGATATGCTACTGACCCTAGTAATCTACGGTGCTTCGCTGCAGGCTGTACGGGCTCTACGACGGTGTTTCCCCAGCGGTCACCCATCCAAGTACTAACCGTGCTCGACCTTGCTTGGTTGTCATTATCGCTTCAGAAGCGTTCCACTACAAAGCTGGGCCGACGCCCAATAATGAAGTTGTGGCTGAATTAAATATTGTGAGAATCAGCAAGCTACATTTTACTAGTTTTAATCAATTAAAACCTTTTTGGTATGCTGGATAAATAAATAAATCTATTTGAAATGTGGATTAAATTTTGCTATGTGCATGCTCAATATGAACCAATTATGTGTTAAAGATACACCAGCCTTCGCTGTACAATATTTTAACCGAAACATAAAACAAATAGGGTAATGAGAGGAGCCCAATAGCGTGCATACATCTTTTATAAATTATTAGTTTCACGCGATAGATCAAAACGACATACTAATTAATTAGTGATAAATTATATTTACAAAACTTACTTGTCCTTCAGAAGATAGTTATAGTAAAAACAAACCCAGTTGAAATAAAAAATTGCACTACACATCTAAACACATCACATCGCCTTTGTCAGGAATGTTGTAAATCATTTTAACGATACAGTGTACCGCATAAATATCTAAATGTCTCAATTGGTGCCAATGCAAAATACTGCAATTGGGTCACTTTTGTGATAGCAGCCATGTTGGTATGTTGCTTTAAAATAGCTCGTCATAATTTTCTCAAGAATAGTAATATACATAAAGTTGTTTTACTTAACTATTTTTTTCCAACAATTTTAAACTAACTAATAAATTAATATCTTTGAATTTGTTTTATTATTTCCCAACTAGCTTTCTAAGAACTTCACGAACTAATAGTTTACTGAAATAAGGAGAACATTTGTATAGTGAGCTATTCATTCGTTCATTCATATATTTGCGTTGTGCTCATCAGCCCAGGCACTTGAACTGAATCTTTGTACCATTTTCCATGTTATCTACTTCCAGGAGCTTCCTGTCTTCAATAAAGGCCACTAGTTTGACTGGAGGGATTTTCAGTAGTTGTGATGGTTGTATTAATTCCTCTCAAAAGTGCTTCCATCTAAGTTCTTGTAAGTTCTCGCAGAAGCAGAGTATGTGAGTAGGTGTCTCATCATCAAGTTCACATTTTCTGCACATAGGTTCACTAACTTTGCCCATTTTGTACAGATGTTTTCTTAAGGTGTAGTGTCCAGTCACCAGGTCGGTAACTGTCTTCAAATGTCTCTTACCCAGTTTCAGTAGCCTGGTTGAGAGTTCCTTGACTACCTTGTTCAGTAAACTTTTTGTATGAAGGTGCTCTTGTGTCACCCTCCATTTGAATTGGTGTTCCCTATCTAGCCAGTTCCCGATTTCCCCTCTTATGCAATCTTTTGTGATTCCACAAAACGGTTCCGGACCTATGAAGTGAACTGGTCCGCCATTTCATTACCAGCATTCCTGTGTCCTCGAACATTGTCTCTGCCCTTATAAAAAGTTCTAGAGGAGGAAGTCCAATAAGGGCTTCCATTTATGCCGTCCCCGTGCTGTTCATTGCTCCGGTACTAACAAGAAGGGCTTGTCTTTGGATTGCAGTTAATATATTAACTGAAGAGGACACTTCTGTTCTCCTCCATCAGACTATTGTTCCATAGGTGATCGTTGGCCTTATCACAGTTATGTAGAGCCAGCGAACCACCTCAGCTCGTATTCCCCAGGTTTTGCTCATAACTCTGCTGCATTGCATAGTGAGCTATCAATTTTAGAAAATATATCTGACCAACTTTCTTTTTTCTAATGACTTTAGAAAAAGTATAAATCCATCTTTAATACGTCTCAGTTACATGAGTAAGCTCACAGTTGACATATTATGTTTTTGTAATTATTAATATGAAGTCTTGAAGATATTTTGTACGTTCTTGCGAAATTAACTAGAGTGTATAGGGATACTTCACCGACAAGTTTGACGATATTTTTGTTGTAATTTGTGCTCACGCCAATTTCCTTTTCATCAATTTCGTTTCTTCTAATAAAACTGTCAAGTATCTAATGTTATTGGTGCGTTTCGGAGTGTTATAAGTTCCGGGGAAAATATATAATTACCTCGATTACTTCCATTCCCATTCCCGTCAAATATGAAGGTTCTGTTCACTGCTTTCTTTTTATTACAATGGAGTTGTGCATTATAAGTTAGTTCCTGCTGAAAGGTCGTACCGTTAATAAAAAATATAACCTTAAAGAGTTCTATACGAGGCAAATGTAGCCACGCTAACGAATCAAAAATTTCTGAAAAAAGTCAGGCGGCTAGGGAAGTTGTTTTTCTGTCCGCAATTTGGTTTTTCTTATATAATTTGAACCCCTTTATCACCTATGCTGCACCTGAGAGATCTTTTTAGTATTTTAGTATTTAGTATTTTACATCTTACAGTTGACAGAAAAGTAGTGTCAGCTGTCAACACATACACGTGTGTGGGGGAAACTAGGGAGCCTTGATACATTTTTAAAAATCCCTCCAACAGAAAAATATGATCTTCCGTTGCGTTATTAAATTATCGTTTAGTCGTTCAGTAGTCGTTTGAGTGAAGCTGGCGTAAATAGCTGCCATTATCGGTATAAAGTGATGATAAACAGATTTTCAGTGGAAAAATTATAATTTTAATAAGGTAAGATAACTCATATTTCTACAAATTGTTTATGAATTGCGCGAATTTGTTGTATCCAGTGGATTCGGCATAAATTTGTCATTATTTTAGCCTGCTTGCGAAATTTATAGGTTGTGTGGTTTGATACTTTTTCATTGGGAGGTATGATACATCTATCACTCCTCCTATAAATGTATCATATACCTCCCGACCTCATTTATTTAGATTAAGATACGGGTAAGATGTTATGATAAGTTGTATTTTCCGAAGCAGTAAACCTGGCATTTTATTTAGTTTTCGTATGTGGTCACAACCGATTATTAGAAATATTATTGTAAATTCTTAACAATTTTTTTTTCAGAACCACAATGCCATTTGAGTGGATCAAAAAGACAGAAAGGGTTCCTGTCTCTATAGAAACAATGGAAAAGGCAGTTAAAGAGATCAGTGACGAAGGAGGGAAGCTTCGAACTACAGCTGGAAAGTACAACATTGATAAAATGACCTTGAGCCGATACATAAAAAAATACAAAGAATCTCGCCAAAACTTATCTGATAAAGTTTTGTTTTCTCCGAATTATAAAACAAAACAAATATTTAGCGACATTCAGGAGCAGTTATTGGGAGAGTATTTACTGACATCAAGTAATATGAATTATGTACTAACAGCCAAGGAAACAAGGGAACTGGCATATGTATTTGCTAGCCAAAATCATATCAAAATACCCGATGTCTGGAATAAAAAGAAAACAGCTTCCTACGATTGGTTACGTAATAGCTATTTGTTACTTAGAACTCCTGAAGCCACTAGCATTAGTCGTTCAACAGCATTTATCAAGCACACGGTCACAGATTTTTTTAATTTATTGCGAAATGTTTTGGAACGCGACCAATATGGCCCTGAAGCTATCTACAATTTTGACGAGACTGGTGTGCAAACTACGCATAAACCAAGAAAAATTATTTCCAAGAAAGGTCAAAAGCAAGTCACAAAGGTCACTTCAGCAGAAAGAGGAGCAACTGTTACAGTTTGTTGTGCTATCAACGCATCTGGTAAGTTCATCCCTCCATTTTTCACCTTTCCGAGGCAAAACATTCAAAATTATATGACATTAGGCACAACTCCGGGCTCTGGAGTAGCAACACATTTAAGTGGTTGGATGACGAAGGAGAATTTTGAAAAGTACCTTCTACATTTCATAAAATTCACAAGAGCTTCCACGGAAAATAAAGTCTTATTAATTTTGGACAACCACCGTAGTCACATGTCTTACATTACTCACCCTACCACCCCATACGAGCCACAAACTCAAAACATTGGGTGTTTCTGTTTATGGGACGTATAAAACCTACTTTAATCAGGAGTCAGATAACTTCATGGTGTCACATCCAGGTGAAACAATTTTGTTGAAAGACATTGCTGGCCCGGTTGGTAAAGCACCAAATAATATAACAAGTGGATTTTTAAAGACCGGCATATGGCCGTTTAATACTAATACCTTTACTGATATAGATTTTACGACTTCTTCGGTAACAGACCGACCCAATCCGAATAAAAATATTGTATCCACGTTTTCTAAGGAAGCCGCCGTTTTTGAAAACCCAAATAATAAAGAACACCTTACAAAGATCGAAAATCAACCTGTACCATCAAATGTTTCTGAAGAACCAAAAACCCCTGAAAAGCAAGAAACTGTGAACACGAACCCACCTGTCCCGCTTAAACTGACAATAAAAACTCCTGCAGAAATTCGTCCCTTTCCTAAAGCCTCACCTAGAAAGACACAGCAAGGAAGAGAACCAGTAAGAAGTAAAATTTTAACCGATACACCTAACATGCAAGAAATAAAAGACGATTGTGCCAGACGCGAGAATAAAAAAGGAAAAGAAAAGGTGAAAAAAAATATATTTAAAAAGAAACAAGTTATGTCAATAGGAGAAAAATAAAGCACCTGACGATTCACATATAGATTTCTGTTCTATTGCATCATCTGGCTCATCTGAAATAACGGACATCGAAGAACAGATGCGTGAAGAGCTTGGCATGGTCTACCGGTCTATAATATTCCATACTCTTCAACGAAATAAAATTATCTCCAAAAACACACGGGTTTTCCTGGACATGCTTACTATTTCGAGCTCGATATATGAATCAATTAATTTGAATACGGTTTTCATATTATCGAATCGCCATAAAACTTCTTTATCAGACTATAAATTTAAGTTTCACGTTCACAATATAAATTCATATATCATATTGAAAGATATAAAAAGTAAGGTAAGAGAAACTACGGCTTCGGGGAAATCGCCATTAATCATTTTAAGTTTTTGTATTTATAAATTCTGCTCTGGAATAAAAACCATCTAAAAATTATATCGTCCGCCCATGATATAAAAATTTTCAAAAATCCCTTTGAACATTTTAGCTCACGTCCATTTATCGTACTCTCATGGTAGATGGAAAATATAAGAATAATTCATTTGCAATTATTTCCATCTATCATGGGAGTACGATAAAAATTTTAAAAGGGGTCAATTTATTTGTGAAAATTTCCATTTAGCATGAGCGTACGATGAAAATTTTCAAGTGGGTTAATTTATTCACAAAAAAGTTCCATATATCATGGGTGTACGACGAAATCTTTAAAGTGGGTCAATTTATTTGTGCCATCCAGAGTTAATCGTAAGTATATCGAACAAAATAAAATTATTATCATCGATGCCAATCAATGTTGGTGTAATACCTAACTATTTTTTGTCAATGAAAAGTCCTCTAAAGAAGGTATTGTAATTCAACAAAGAATATTATTATTATCGATATCGATCTAGGTAAGTTTTTTAATGTGCAATTACTAATCTTTTTTATAGATTCCTCATTGACAAATTGGAAGATGACTTTTTCTCCACCACTTTATTATATACCATAACAAAACTTTTTGTCTTAATAATAACAAATATAACAATAAAACAGTTAGGTTGTAAGCAATCACTTGATGTTCACAAATGACATTTCTTTATCTAAAATGACATTGCTAGGAACTTTTGAACTACTCACAAGTTAATCAAGGATCAGTTAACTGAATAGTTCAACAAGGCTTTTAAAAATGAACGTGGATCAATTTTGATCCGTAGATCGCCTAAACTTTGGATCATTAGACTTTAGTAAAGCAGACCGTTCACTAAGAAGCAACATATAGCCCGAGAAGTAGTTGTTGCTTCTTAGTGAACGGTCTGTTATAGCGTTATAGCGTTATAATAGTATTAAACTATTAACTTTGACGTCTATTGATCACGCTTCACTAAAATATGACAATTTTTTACAGGTAACTGTAATTAAGTAAAAAACGTTTACAAAAAAATGATAATCAACCATTTATTTGATATCAGTCACATAGATCAAAGTACAATAATAATCTTACATAGAATAATCTATAGAGGATAATTAATGATGTCGTTTGTGATCCCCAACATATGAATAGCATGGCAACTACACTTCATTGTTCTGCTTTAATCCTATTATATTCCACTTGTTGGCTTTAGGATTCCACATGCTTCCCATTGAAAATTCAGTTCATATGCGAGCCTGGTTTGTAAAATTCCGTGCAAATAAAAAGAGCAATTCATCACCACGCCTTTTTTACTCAGAGATAAATTATAATTCAGTGCTATGATTATTTTTTCTTACTCGCAGTTGCAATATCCAGATACATAATTATTATGAACTTATAAACAATTGAGTTTTTTGAAATATTTTTGTTGTGTCGCTCCTAATTAGCTCTTCTGAAAAAACCTTTCATTCCGCTTCACACATACTTTTTACAAAATTCGAATAAACTTGAACTAATAAGGAAAATTAAATTGGAAAAAGCAGGTTTTGAGGTGGTGAAATAAGTGAAGTTGATGATTCATTGTCTACTTTTTTTTCATTTCTCGCTCGACGGGAGTCTAAACGAATTTGGAATTAGAAAAGTATAAATGGAAATAGATGAAACCACTACTGTTTAATTTCCAGATGAGAAACAGTGGTAGGCAAATAAACAAAAGTCATTTATGTACAGAGAATGTGCCTTGTATATTTGGGATACATTTAAATTAGGCTCAGGTGGTAGTTATCATGGACGGAAGCACATAATTAGGGAAAAACTTTTCATTGATGGGAAAGTAGGTCGAACATGTGATGAGAAAAGAATGTGGGAAGCTGATAACATGCCAGAAAACAATTACCAATAAATTGGTAGTCACATTATTGAAGGCTACCTAAAAATCTAAGAAGATGACCATTACTTATCCTTTAACACTTTGTATTTTCAAGAGCGTAGTGTTATTATTAAAAAAGAGGATAGAATCATTGATCTGTTTGACTTTGGTGTTAGGTCTGATAGTTTACCCACCTTAGGCAAGTATACCTCTGAAACCTTTTACCATAACTCAGAGAGTATTCTCCATATCAGAATGGTTTTGTGGATCCTCCCAAGTGTCAGTTCAAATATTAGAAATAATGAGAAATCGTTTTTTGTGAACCTATGGTGGATTAAAAGTCCTTTTGTACTTTTACTATTTATTTTTAAAACTCTTCTTGTAAAACCACACTTTTACAAATACCTTCATTAGTAATAAGTATGCAATGTCAGTATGAATATATATTTTATCATAAACATCGAGTTGATGTTTAAGCACAAAGTCTAATTATATTCAACCTATATTTTCGGAAGACCATCTATAAGTAATTTATTATAGTTTTGAATAAAGTCACGTACCGATAATACTCGTGTCTATGTTTTTTAAATAATCTAAATATATTTTAATTTAATTATTAAGTCAGCTAACTATTGAAATTAGTACAATGATCTACAGGGTGTCTACAAACCATGTTACACGCTACTGCGAACTCAATTAAGACAATTTTTAATTCCATCGCACTTAGGAAACCATATCTTGCTCTATCTTCAGATAAAATCAGAGTCCGGATGCAGTTATTATGAACAGAATATGCACGTATTCCTTCCTTATTTGAATTTTGACTCACGCAACACCATTATTTCAATAATAAACAAAACAAAACGCTAATAAGGTACTTTAGGCAACCCTGATAACAAGCAAATGGAAATGCAGATATAACGCTAGATACTACACATTATATGAGAGTATTCTAAGGGCAGGTCTTATTACGTTATGCTGATTAAACAAGAAATTCTCGAACCGAGTTTAATTAATATTCAGATTTGTGCCGTGGAAAGGTATACAGTGTGGAACAGCCAAATGGAATAAATTCGATAACGAATAAATGAGGACGTCGATTTGTATTTTTAAATGCGCATTTTTTCAAAAAAAAATTTATAGGGTGTGTCATGTGACAGTGGCCAGTACCAACTTTTTTATTTTAAATGCAGCCTCCTGTATATTATTTATTTTTGGGTTTCTTCAGAAAAATCCAGCTTCTCCACAAACTTTAGTGGATTATATTTCAGCTTGGATCTTCCAACACTTCTTTGGTAGCATTCATACCAGAATGGCCAGGAATCTAGACCAGAAAAGATTTGTTGAGTCTTCCTATCTCCTTTAGCAGTATGATACTAGATTCGAAGTTACACGGTAACAACTAGGTGCTTTTAAGGCCGCTTGGCTGCCAGAAAAAAATGTTTATTTTTTTATGTTGGAGGTTGATTTCCTCCAAACTCTCCACACATCAATGGCGTAAGTTTTCGCCTGAAATAAAGTTGCATATTTCTTTTCTAGGTCGCGACAGTATACAAATCTAGCAGAGCCTGAGGGTATTTTCAAGCTAACTTAACACCTAATTGAGTGTAAAGTCTAGTGTTCAATGTGCGATACTGTTTTCCACTTTATTGAGAGTCATAGCATCACAGTTTGGAGTGGACCATAAATATATAGAGGATAAAAAAGGAAGGATAGTATTTAATTCTCCCTCCTTAAGAGGAGCGGGCCTCTATGGGCTTACCGGAGCCTCTTCGTCCAACATTGGAAGGAATAAGGATTGTTGGGTTCAGAGGATGGGAGTGGAATTTGAACCCTGGTCCTTCCGAATTCAAGCCGAAAGCGTAACCACTCCACCACTTGCTTGGTATAAAGGGTAGGTTTCGACAAGAAGAAAATAGTAATAAGAAGGAATGAAATGGACATTGTTAAAGAACTGAAAGTAGGTACAATAAAATCCAAGAGAATCAACATTAAATACGATAAATCCTCTTCAACATCTCGTCTCTAAATGTGAAACTTTTATACATTTTTACAGCTCTTTTAATGCTTGTTACACCGTGAAATATACTAAGTGCGAATATTTTATGTATCTAGGGGTTATTTGTTTGGTAAAATTTGAAGAGGCAAAGAAAGCTTTTAGCATAAAGGACTCGTGAAAATTGTACATTAATCTTTAAAAACCATCCTGGCTAGACTGGTTATTACGCCTGAATCCGGCGGAAATTTAAATGCAGACAATAATGGTTTTAACACAACATATTAACGTGATGTTTATGGTCCACTGGTTGGCGAGATTCACCGAAAACGGAACAAAATCATTTGAAAATACGATTATAAGTGGTTTGATAGGACTTCCCACTCCATTTAATAGTTTTGTCAATAATATACAGTTTTACGTAGTCCAGTCGAGGATACAAATAAATTAATTTCCAATATATTGATTTCCAAAAATAAATAACAAAAACAATTGACTGGAATGTAATGGGAACTGGAATTAAAATAACAGATGTTATCACTAACTCACTTCTTAGAATCAGATGTGATCAAATGTTGACCATAATTGATAACAGTTGAACTGGAACGGAATGCAGTCAGGATGGAACGATAGTGTGGTATACTGAGGGATTTAAAACTGATAGAGAAACAGGAGCTTAAACCAGGTGCAATGTCTACGCATCTTTGGTGAAGTTTGCATCCGTATTCCAGGCAGAAATCTAAGCTATTGACACGTGTTTTCAAATGGACATCAAGAGAGGTACAAAAGTCAAAATATTTATACTCTCCTATAATAAGGCAGCACTGAAATCCTTAGCATACCCCAGATCAGATCCAGATTGACACAAAGTTTTTCATCACCTGTTAGACAACGTAGTTCATAACTAATGTAGTCGTGCTCAATAATATACTACAAAGGATGTATAGATGCATTGGAAAGGTTCAGTACTGGTAAAGTTTGCTAAAGATCCTAAACCCTTAGTGTAACCAGATGTTCAGGGTTTGAGATGAAATTGATAGATCCTGGTCCGGTGAAGCCACTTGCAGTACCATTTTTTGTAAGAGAGTTTGCAGCTTTTAATCTAATTCAATTAAACGTCTCCCACCTCTAGCCTTCATAATTTCAACAATGTACTCCATCCCACTATAATTCAGTTACATACAGCATACATCAAATATTAGGTCAAACAGTGATAGCTTAAGCTGGACTGTAAATTAAAATTACTTCATTAAATTTTAAGCTTTATTCATAGTATTTTTGAGCTTAACTTTAAATAGACATTGTATTTTGCTCAAAGCTTTAATGTCCTTTAATTTCGCGAGCTTGTTAATAAAAACGCTTTAGGTTCATTGTTTATGTATGTTTTATAATTAGCCGTAATTTTTACAACAACATTCTGCTTGTAATAAACGCTCACTAGACTATGATATGCAAAAAATTACACTAACAAGTGCTATTCTAAATAAAAGGTGAGCACAGAATAATTTAATTGGATTTTTGAAGTGAAAACTTCTTTAGGCGCGTTGAGCACTTTTTTGGGTGACATGGATGTTTCGTCATCGTTTATGCAACACACAATACTTTTGGTCATTCGTCACGCTTTTATGCAACACACAATAGATTTGGTTATGCATTCAATTAACAATGAAGAGTATATAGTGTTGCATAAATCATCGACACGCTTTCCTTGAGCTATATATACACTGTGTTTATATGTGTACTTTTTTTATAAGGGTTAATAATTTAATTGTGAAAATTTCCTTCTACCATAGGCGTACCAAAAAAAAATTAATTTATTTGTAAAAAATTCCATTTACGATGTGCTCACGATAAAAATTTTAAAAGGGTTTCATTTTTGGTGTTTTTACTTCTGTCGGCAGTCCCATGACTGGACTAATTTTTGTATACTTTGTGTTATTTTTGAAATACTAAAATAATGTCGCTTTCAAAATCGTTATTTATCTCCTCTTTTGTAAAACATTACAAAACTTTTTTGTGCCTCCGTCAAATGCAGTTGATATCGCAGGTGTCCAAATAACCAATTTTGTTTTCACGTGAAACCAACGGAAATTAATTTTATGACCACAAATTTTATACAATCGAAATTTTTTTTCACGACCACTTACGGCACTATGAAATGTAACGCACAATACAGGCAATGAATTCCAATGAATTTCAATGATCAGCTGCAATTTGAGCGTTGGTCTGCGAGTATATAAGATTGTTAGTGTTGGAGACGGTAAATACCGGAATATTTCCAACTCACGGCTCAACTAACTCACAGTTCAGCTAATTCTCGTCTCAACTATCTCATTCACGGCTTGAGCAAGTAGCTTACAGCTTTAATATATCATTCGCGCAGCTCAGATCACTTATTGTTATCATAAGCACATGAATAATTATTTCGAATACAGCATCAGCACACCTTAATTATCTTCTAGAAGTACATAATGAACCACTCTGTAGATGGTCTCCAATCAAAAGCTTTATGTTCAGTAAACCACGGACCAACTGTTTGTAGTACTTTTGAGAGACTTTTAGCGGTTTGTTTAAGAATTTTTCTTACTAACTGTCCCTCCATATTAACAAACATGTCCTCATGCAACAAGTATCACAATCCTGATTAAGATAACGGGATATCTAAGAGCTCACCAAGTCATTTCAAATCCGGTCCATTGGATGGAATTATATTTTGGCAAACTTAATAGTACACCCTACAGTTTCTGTAACGAATTTTAATCCCTCTAGCGCCATTCATACTATTTTTTAATTCAAATATGCAGCTTCCTGGTGATTTTCAATCAATTTACATATTTATAACTACTGAAAAGAAGTAACAAATGGAAAAACTGGAGAAAAATGCTGTGGCAACATTAATATGAATATATGGCATATATCCCTTGATAACGTATGCATTCTTGGTTTGGTGATTAAAGACGAAATAAAGTGCAGTGTGATTACTCACCTCCTGTAGCCACAAAGGTGATTTTCTAACACTTTATTCTCAGTTTTATAAATCCCTGGCAAAGAAAGTAGAAGTTTTCGAAGCTAACAAAACAATATACACTATCATTATAGTGTTCAAATTCGACAAAACTATAAATATACTTGAGAGAAGGATTTCATAGTGCCTGACATATTTCTAATCGACATAATCCAAAGGATTCCCTTATTTCCTCATTCCCTTTATTTCAGGCTATGTCTAGTGTGATTAAAGGCATTCATGCCAGAATTATTGTATTAAGCCATGCTCATGTTTCGACCATGATTGTATCAACAATAACGGAAAGCAAATTAAATCTGCGGTAAACATTTTGAACATAATAGCATGGAAAAATTCAAAGGCTGAGTAGAATTAATTTCAAAATAAATTGCGTGTACGAGGTTGAGTAAAAGTTGTGTGACGACTTATTATGTCTATACTGACAAAATTTATAAGGGAGAATTTTTTTATTACTTTAATCATTGGTATAATTTCCATTTTGTTCAGTGGTGAGCAGGACTGGTCTTAGTCCTAGTCGTTTTAGTGTTGTCTGCGCAGAAAAAGCAATACCAACTAAAAGCAAGCAGTGCAATACTTATGCAAGACCAAGTGTTGAATTCATTATTGGTTTTAATTTATACACTTTGTGTTTTGATGTAAATTTTGTTGTTGTCAGAGTTTTTCGATTGAGTTGTCAATGTATATCAAAAGAAATATAATAAAAAACAGATGAGTTACTGAAAACGAAGTTTTATAATTTAACATTGGTCCTTTGAGTACAAAAGAATACGCTGTGGAATAATGGAACAGTTTAGAACAACAGAGACAGAAAATCTTCAAGTTCGACATAAAGTGAAAAATAATCCTGTTTTCAGTGGATAATTAACAGAATGGCCAATATCCACAAATCAATTTAAGAGATCGACGGATCAGCACAACTTCACGGATGAAGAAAACCTAATGCGTCTTGATAAAGCTCTCAGAGGAAAAGCACGAGAAGCTGTGAAAGCTTTAATGATCTCCCCCGAAAATGTTTCCAATATTATCAAAGATGCTGGAGACGAATTTTGGTCAGACTGAGAGGATCATACTATCCCTGATGGAGAAGGCCAAAAGGTTTGGAATGGTAAATGAAGATAAATTAGAATCATGTATTTCCTTTTCCAATGCGCTAAACAATATGGTTATTACACGTGAATTCAACACTATATACAATAAGCCAAATAAAATAAGACTGATGTTTGATGCAGCGGCCAAGTCTTCTGGCTCATGCTTGAATGATTTTTTACTGCAAGGTCCGTTCCCTCTCTAATATCAGTTTTGTGGCGATTCCGGCAAAACAAAATAGCTGTCAGACATGACATCAAAGAGATGTTTCACCAAGTTTATATCAGAGAGATTGATAGGTGTGCACAACGCTTCCTTTGGCAAGCAATGGAAAGGAACAAAGAGCTAGAAGTATATCAGATGAACGTTATGATTTTCGGAGCAGTTTCTTCTCTATCTGTTGCTCGATTCGAAAAAAACAGATTCGGTCTGAGTCAAGACGTTTTCCGATGTTTGTCGCTTGTAGAGTTGGAGAAATACAAGAAGAAACTGAAATATCTTCATGGCACTGGGTACTTTCAGATCAGAATGTAGCAGACCTAGCAACCAAGGAATTCAAATCACCCAATTTCGAAGACGGTGATTGGTTACAAGGACCAGCTTTCCTGAAAGAATCCAAGAAATTTTGGCAAAATGAACCAATTTGTTTAGTTGATAAGGAAGCTACAATTTTACTTTGTGTTGACACACATCAGCCTAACGAATTTGTAGCACTACCTGATATTGATCGGTTTTCAAAATGGTCCAGGATGATTCGAGCTTCCGCGTGGATCATTCATTTCAGAAAAGTTATGAAAATACATGAAAAAGATAGACCAACTGCACCACATCTTGATATTGAAGAGATTAATGAAGCCCCTAAATTATGGGTAAGGAAAAGTCAATATGAGTCATTTGAAGCAGATATAGGAATGCTGAAAAAAGGAAAAACATTTTCTAAATCTAGTCGTCTTTTTAAGCTTAATACTTTTATGGAGAATGACGGCATAATTCGTCTGAAGGGCAGATTTCCTGATGACGAATCACTAAATATGAATTATAACTATAAATATCCCATAATTTTGGGTCCTAAACATCAGTATACCCAGTTACTAATCCATCACTACCATGAGATAGCTGGTCATATTGGATTGAGACCGTAGTAAATAATTTGAGGTTGCAATTTTGGATTATAAAAATTCGATCAGCTGTGAAAAGCTGTTTTAACAAATGTCAAGAGTGTAGAATCAGAAGATGCAAGCCAGTGGTCCCTGAGATGGGGATGTTTCCAGAACAGCGTCTGGAACCTTTTTCCTTTCACCTACACTGGAGTCGATTTTTTTGGGCCAATGACTGAATCTATTTGAAGAAGACTGGAGAAAAGATATGGCATGTTGTTCACTTGTCTCACAACTCGAGCAGTTCACATTGAAATAGCTTCTAGTCTTGACACGAGTGCTGCAATAATGGCTATTCGACGTTTCGTTTCTAGAAGAGGACAACCGATAGAAATTTTTTCCGATAATGGCACCCACTTTGTTGGCGCAGATCGTGAGCTCAGGGAATCTATTAAAACTTTGCAAAACTCGGTAATATCAACCGAGTTATCTCTAAAAGGAATTTCATGGAGGTTCAACCCACCAAGCGCTTCACACGTGGAAAGAATTTGAGAAAGGATGATAAGAACAATCAAAACTGAAAACAATCCCAATGAACCAGAGGCCTTGACACCTAATCATTTCCTATTGATGAGACCTGGATCTGTACAGAATCCTGGTTTGATTGAAAATGAGATGTTGAGTCGAAAGCAGTGGCGAATTGCAGAAAGTCTGGACAATACGTATTGGTGACGGTGGATAAAAGAATACCGACCAACAATGATATGTAGGAACAAGTGGCTTTCCAAAACTGACCCTATCAAAATAGGAGACATTTGTATTATAGTTGATGAAAAATTCCCCCGAAATAAGTGGCTTATTGGCCGCATTATAGAAGTATATCACGGAAAAGACGGAATTAGACGGAATTAGAGTGGCCGCTGTGAAAACAAAGAAAGGAAATTTCACGCGACCACTTTCCAAACTATATATTCTTCCAACAAATAGTGAAGATCGACGCTCTTCACGGGTGGGAGAATGTTGAATTCATTATTGGTTTTAATTTATACACATAAGTTTTGCGGGTTTTTTTCGCAATTTTCAATGGCTTACATATTTTCTCCAATTCTAAGGTCAAAATTGTTCTTGCATGTATACCGGGAGAAATTTGAAGATTTTTGAATGTGATTCGTATGTCTTAGGTCTCAGGTCCTCCATATATTGGGAGGGTTGTGGTTTTTCATCCCCTATCGTCGAAAACTTTAACCTAGTCAAGCCGTTGCAGTAGCACAGTATTTGTGCTGAGGTTTTGACAGAACCGCATGTAAGTGTATCTACCAATCCGATGTTGGTCATGTATTTGGTCTACTGTACCCAATTCTAGCTCAGCAGGTACTCCGTGAATTGTTCTATCATGAACAATTTGCATCGCAATAAGCTTTGTCAAACAAACACTAAATACCTGTACAGCAAGAAGAGCTTTAGACTTCTGGCTTAATATACCAGGATTGGTTCATTCAAAGGCTTTTATACATCCTTCGAAGTATGTCTCCAAACAAATATTAGACTATAGCAGGCATGACCTTCGTTGTCCAACAGGCCACTGTCATCTGAATTATCACATGCTAAGACTTGGACTGTCGGAAGATCCGACTTGTCGTCTTTGTCTGGAAGATGATGAAACAGCAGAACATAATTTGTGCCTGCCCCGCCGCGGCTCGAATCAGGTATCTGATGTTTGGCAGGGTCTCTCTCTCGCCCTCGGACTTGAAATATCATTCACCAAACAAACTAATCAGCTTTGTTAAGAAGATGAATTTGTTTGGTGAAATCTGAATAGGTCGGAACCACAATAGACTCTTGCAAGTCGCAGTGGAGGGCCTTATAGACTCACTCACCACAAACCTAACCTAACCATGATGAACTCTTTGGCCTGTCTCACTCCAGGCGACTTGCTCCACCTTTCTCGAGACTGCTTTTTTGTCCAAGTACTGCCATTTGTCTTTTGCAGCACTTTCGCTATATTCGAACAGAAGGATCTTGCACCACTAGACGCGAGTATTACAATTTGAGCGGTAAGTTCAAACGGACTCACAGTAAGCACGAACGACGTTGCTGGAATGCAGCTTGTGGAAACTGTTGATAGTGTTTAATACAAACATTGAACTGTTCATAAGTAACTCAAGCAAGTGTGCGTTTATGGTGTTTTATGAACGGTTTAAATTTGATCAACTGACAAGTCGCTGAATAATTTTATTATTAATAAAAAACAACTTTGATCGCTTTGAGGGCAGTAAGGCAGAAGTTTTATAAAAAGTACTATAGTTATTTTTAGCTCCTGTATCATCTCCCAAGTTTTTGGTGGGAAATCTTGTGACACCCTTTTTATTATGAAATACCAGTAAAAATAAACCAATAAAAGTGCAAGATCTTGAGAAAATACATACTGAAATATTTATGGAATTGCGAAAAAAAAATGGCTATAGGTAACGAAAATCACTGAGAGGATGAGTCAAACGACTTTATTTCAGCACTGTTGGATGTCTTAGAAGGATTTCTTTTACTACTAACACCTCACCACAAATTATGCAGATAATATATTTAAAAAAAGAGCATCTTTTCACATACGAGTTCATTTGAATAGCGATACTAGTTGCATTAAAGTTTCACCAAGGAAAAAATAAGACCTAAATAACGATTCGACGTATATGTATATCGCGACGGTATTTTCATTTACTCGTACTTACAAGTGACTGCTCGTATTTCGATGGGCGCTTACCAGTTTCCGTGCAGCTCGTTACTATTAAAATGCACAACATTTATATGGTTCTAAAGTTGTCGCTGTGGGATTATGCATTCAACTAAAAATGAGCAAAAAATAACGAAATTTATACGCTCGATTCGGAAAAGTGTTGTCGTTAAAATAGATACATTATATTTGCGGTTTGAACTACTTAAAAGTTTCCAAATTCCGACAAAATATACTGCCACGTATTTTCATGAAAAAAAATTACATGAATATTCAATGCTAATGTGGCAAATAACAAAAACATTTATTGAACAGAAGTAACTTAACCTAAAATAAAATAGTGCTTTCAAATATAAGGTGAGATGGATACAATTTAGAATTTAGTTAAAATTAAAACTTGTTAATAATCTAAACCCCCTTTACAGATGTACATCTTATCAAATTATTTCATTAACATTTATATTGGTACCAATAAAAATAAACCAACCTGACACTATTCACGAAGCACCGAACTGATGATGGCCTTTCAACTCTCTGGATTGCAATTCATACAGGAGTGTTACCAATTCACACTCTCCTGGAATACAGGACCAACTCCACGACTTCAATCAGGTAGGAGCCTCCTTCACCCTTTCCAAAACCTGACTTTTACTTTTTCTCCCAATTTTCTGGATCAATTTCAAGCTCATTCAACTCTCCAACACTCTTTCTATACTTTTATATCATCTTTTTTTCAAAAAATCTTATTCTGACAATCCTTTTTAAAATCAAAAACCTTCCTCCATCATTTTCAAATCAATAATCCTCGTTACTAAGTGAATTTTTCTTATCACTTGATTTTTTTTTCATATTCGTTAAAATTCATAAATTTCTTATTTAATGTCTATTATAATCTTTAATATCTGTCCTTTCACTAATATTTTTCTTCTTCACAAATTAAAACCTCTAAGTTGTCCCTTTTTAAGAGAATACCTGATTAGGTATAATTATTCTTTAACATGTAATACAAAATTTAATGCAATCTATAATTTTATTAGCATTCATGTAATCTTTCAAAAAATGTACAATAAATCTATACCATTACTTCTCTTAAATAAACCCAGTCTAAATTTATAATTACGAACCTTTTTTTTATAATTTAAAAAAATCCATAATAGTCTTCCAATCACAACACAGCAATTTCTGCTATTGAAATTCTCTGATTCTGGCTAATCCTTCTGTATTTTCAAAGCATGACAAATATTAATTGATATTGATGTCATTTTGACAGTGACAACTCAACCATGATTAAGGTTATAATTCTGTCAAACTATATTTTCAAATTCTCATGATAATTTCAATGAAGTATTATTAAATCAAATTGTTCGTTATTTCAAATAATTGTATAAAGAATTATTAGCTTTTCAACAATATTAAAGTAAGTCTTTCCTTCTCATTTATAAATTCTTATAAATAATGTAATAAAGTAAACTTTTTAAGAATAAATAAAGTTGATTCAATTCTTAACATCATTGACTGGTATTTCCCCGCTTCACTCCTATTTTGATAATTTGATAGGGTAGGTACAACGCTGCGTAGAATCGACCGCCTGCTTATGACTTAAGTGGTTGGTGATTTATGACCTTCTCATATTTCTGGTCGTACTTTACACGAGACTCTTTAGTCCAGGCATTGTGTACTTATTTTTAGGGGGTTCAGGTAGATGCTGTGAAATCTGTACCTAAAAGAGGCCCATTCATCATCCAGGAAAATGGAGAATATTTTGAACAATAATTATAATCTTTTTCCATATTTGGGGAAGAAATTCTATATTTATTTTATCGAAATTGTGGTAATTTTTCAAGTAAAGCTAATAATCTAACTTTGTTTAAAAGATGTTACGTATTAAATTTCTTTCTAACTCTCCGAGTATTCTGTCAAAAGATCCAAGGCCATAAAAAATAAAATCCAGCGAATAAATTTTTGTTACTCCGAATAATGGCAGTACTAGTTTAATTTGTAAAAAAAATTAAATTGAATTATATTTTTGATGTATATAATTTATTTTCAATCAATTATCAAACTATCGACATTAAAGTGAACACAAATTAGATAAAATAACAGTATTATGAAAAGCAATAATATTTCATAAATTGATGTTTCAGTTTAATCAAGTTTAATACGTAATTTAAGTTTGTAACTGTCATCATCAAATTGTCGGCTGCACTATGGTTGCCTAGCATATTGATCCAATTTGAATATTGTATCTTTATAAATATATTGTGATTAGAATGATTTAAAATAATCGCCTGGAGTGACTGAAATTAGTTACTGGCCTAGAGTGAATTATTTTTTATTTGTTACGAAATTTAGTTAACTCTTTCTAGAGTAAAAACAATTTGTTGGTGAGCCAATGGTTTGAAAAAATATTCTAAGGACCAACCATTTATGTGGCTATACTGAATGTGCCAGTAGACTGCTGCTAGACAAGATGGGGTTAAAGGGAAGAGGGTGTTAGATATTGAAGCAGCAAGAGGAACTAGTACGCTGAGGTTAGAATAGTTGGTACAAGCATAAGGCCAGTAATAATCCTTGAATCTAAATCAGATGGGAAAAGGAAGGAATTTTGTCGGTAAACTATAACATATCAGAACGTACTGTTAGGTGAGTGAGCTAGGTGAGTTCCTTTAAATCAAATTTTATTGAATCTGGTGAAGAGGGAGGGAGGAATGCGAAAAGAAGGAAGGTGATTGAGCATATACAGATTCGGCAAATAAATATCTTCCGTGTAGCCATTCCGTGAGTGGAAGAGAGGAAGATAGAGAATCACAGAGAGAAGAAGTAGGTGATTCGTGGAGGGGAACCATACTGTTCTATCTTGGACATATATAATTTTATCTATAGTGCTTAATTTTGCTTCTATATGAGATTCTACATATGGAAGATAAATATTTGTTGTCCCAAGATTTTTTTTACAGGCTGTAACTCAGGAACTAACGAATAGGTTTATCTGAAAATTGGGTAATCTTTTTGGGACCCACAGTAATTTCAACCGAGGAATACAGGGTATCTGTGACGTCATCATAGAAGCAGGGACGTCATCGCAATGAAAAAAATTCAATGGAAGGGAGGGATCAAACTTAGCTCAAATGAAAGGGCTTTTTATTTCAAATTCAACGGTGTATCACAGTGAGGGTACTCAAGTGGATAATTATACCAAATTTTCAATTTATTGTTTATTTGCAACAATAACCAGTAATCGTTTAAATACCGCAATTATCATGTTCGGATTCACTTCAGATAGGCCTATTTTTATTTTTTAACTAGTTTTTATAAAAGCTAAAGAAAACAGTTGGCGTTGATATTCTACCTTAATCGCTTTTTGATTGATATTAGTAAAATCTAATGTCACATTGATTGTGTCACTTTCTAAATACTCATACCTAGTACCGCCTTAAAACAATACATAGTGTGAAAAATCCGAAGTTAAAATGCCATTCCTATTCACACCGAATGAAATTCTCGAAATGCTCAGGCCTTTTATCAGGAGCGTTTTCCCGAAAGAAGAACACCTTCTCATGTGACTTTTGCTATTGTTGAAGAGAAGATGCGGTAAGGTTCATTTCCAAACTCAAAGCATAGTAATCATAACAAACCAATACAGACCGAACAGAATGTGGTGAATGTTTTAGCATATGTAGCGGTTAATCCCCATGTGTCCATCCGAACCATTGCTGCAGAAATTGGTGTTTCTTCAAGTTCAGTTAATAGAATTTTAAAAACCCACCATTACTATCCATTTAAATTGCATTAGACTCATGAGTTGCGACCCACCGATCTGGATCGGAGATAAACCTTTATCGCCATCATGCAAGTTATGATGCAAAATGTGCTGAGTAAAATTTTGTGGAGTGATGAAGCGCGTCTCCATAATAATGGCGTCGTGAATCGCCATAACTCTCATTATTGGTCAGTGGAAAATCCGCGGTGGGTAAGGGAAACTCGCTTTCAAACCAGATGGGGAGTTAATGTTCGGTGTGGATTATTCAATGGTCGGTTAGTAGGCCCATATTTTTTGAAAGCTATCTCAATGGTCAGAGATATTTAAATTTTCTAGAAAATGACCTACCTGCGATACTGGAGAATATTTCTCTGAATGAAAGAAGAGATATGATATGGCAGCAAGATGGCGCACCCCCACATAATAGCGTTATTGTAGTCAGTTATCGTAATGCTAGATTTCCAAACAAATGGATTGGTGCTCATGGACCCTTTCAATGGCCTCCACGATCGCCGGTGCTGTCACCCCTAGATTTTTTTGTATGGGGATACTTAAAAGAGCTTGTTTATAGTTAAAAAGATGTAGACACCTTGGGACACCCTTTATATACTTTAAAACTTATTTGAATTAATACTTGTGTAAAAAAGATTACCAAGGAAATGTAACTAAGTTTACATAGCAAGTGACAAAGAAAATGGGTTTTTTTATCAAAGAATCTGTATTCTGTTAACGTTTATTTGGGTCTAAGAGACTTTTTTGAGATAATACGATAGGGAAACCTGGAATATCCAGGTGGCCGAAATGTGTTACAGACAAACGATAATGATGAAAAATAACGATGAAAGTAACGATTGTGGGGATTTCGAAACAATCTGGGGAAGGAAAGGAGGTGCTTCTTAACAAAGAGGAGAGATACAAAACCGACGTGGAGTTTGGTAGTAGCACAGAAGTTGAAAAATAGTTTTAAACAGAAATTTTCATGCAGAATTGTCTCACAAATACTTGTTTAGCGTACAACAGCCTCCTTTAATTGAATTTAAGTTCCGTAAATTGCTGTTGGTGGAAACAATTTTTCTTTGTCCTGTATAATACAAATGTAGAAAAAGAAATAAATATAGAGACTGACATGTACAATATTATAGAATGTAGAAAGGGGATAAAACTATTCGTATTCGCGGCACGAATAACATATTTTATGTTGAATTTTATGTATGTATATATGTTGAACATGCTCATTTGTGACGGGACTAAAGTAGATAAAGTAATCACCGCATACGAATATATTTGTAGGCGGAAAAGGCTTTATATAAAAAAAGGGTTTTGGAAGCTGCTGAATTTTATTTTGAGATTTTAATTCCAAGGACCAGTCGAATTAAAAACGAAGCAAAATATTTAGTTTATTTAAGTGCTTTGAAGCAAAAAAAAGTATGACAAGATGGCTAACCTTAAATATGTACTTTAATTATACACTGTTATTCAGAAATGCGAAATATTAGAAAGAAATGCCGAAACATATCAACTTTTAATTTTAAGCGCTAATGTCATAAACGTCAGATTCACCCCCTCCCTAGTGGAGATACCCTTTAAATTTTTTCAAATGGCTTACAGAAAGTTGAAAGAAAGCCAATTTTAAGCAACGATTAAATAACAATGGAAGGCTGGTATCGAAGGCAAAACAGAATGATTTAATAGAGATTTACCAGACCTTTTAAATGAGGTATTACTTAATACCTAACGCCATTTGAAAAAATTCAAGGGGTATCTCCAGTAGAGAGGGGGTGAAACTAACGTTTATGACATTAGTGCTAAAAAGTGTACCCCTCAAGTTAAAAGTTGACGTGCTTCGGCATTTCTTTCCAATATGTCACATTTCTGAAATATTAAGTCGTTTTCAAATGAACATAGTGTATATATATTTTTCATCGACCTTTACAAACAATGACATTTTACGTACTAATCTCCGGATAAAAAAACGTCTTTTTTGATGTCAAGTACTTTTCGTCAGCACCTCATACGAACAGCAGCTGATCATCACCGTCGAGTGGTCGTGTGGTCGAGTGGTCGTGGTGGTTGTGTATGGGCTCACTTAACGGAACGACAAGGGATCAGCACCGCCGCGATACCCGACTATAGGTTTCATTTTATATTGTCAGAGATATTGTATTGGCACGCCGTCCGAAAAATATTCTCTCTGAGAAATGTGTTGTGGGTGAGGCGTTGACGTGCCTTGTCGGTGATGTGCTGATGCTGTTAGGTATGCGCACTTACATTTAAATACACATAAGAAATAAAATCTGCTGGTGATGATCAGTCGCTATGAGGTGCTGTTAGGTGTGTTTCGACCTTAACTGTCATTTGCTGTTGTCAAATTAATTATTTACGAAATCCACTAGATTTTACGTGTGACTAAGACCATTGCGTTCATAATAATCAAAAATGAATAGTGGTAGATGAAACTTATCTTCTGATGAAAAGAGTACCAAAATGTCTGCAGACAAAAAATTCTTGCCTTCAAAAATGGTATATTTTTAATTCGGAAATTAGACATTTTTTTTTAAGATCGACGAAAAAATGTAATATACACCTCGGCGAATAACTGTCTATTGTCTCGCCTGCTTGCTAGTCTCGGATCCGCCTCGATTATCAATTTGCAGACTCGACTATAATAGACAGTTTTTCCTCTTTGGTACATAAATAACTATTTTATTCCATACTTCATGAACACAGTGTATAATACGTCTACTTTGTAACTGATGTAAAAATTTTAATATTCACCAAGTAATCTAATCGTCCCAGTTCTTCAAATTCCTTAAGAATTCTCTCCGGAATCTTATATCAAAGTTGAGAAAATTGAATTAGTCGAGTAATGGAAGTGTTCCGAAAAATTTTCCGAGCTACAGTGACTGTAAAAAAACATCAGCCATTAGGAGGCAAATTGGTGTACATTTATCAGTATTATAGAGGTACTACAGGGTGTCAATGTTAAAACTTACAATTGGCTGTACCTCGTGAACGAAAAGAGATTTCAAAAAAAGTTCAAAACCGTTTCTAGGGTAGAGAGGGGGAGCTAAAATTACATGAGAGAGAACGCACCCCCATCAACTCCTTATGCCCCACCTACCCCACCTTCAAAAATTTAAATAGCAGCCCCCTACTTGTGAATGACATGCATGTATGACAGTTTAATGACTGTTAGTAAGCATTTCCAACGTTAAACGTAAACGGTATGAAAACTGTCGCAAGAGTTTGTGTATTTGCCAGTGACTATGAAGACGCAAGCGCAAATGAACTTGATGTATTCTGATCTGTTCAAAACCCCGCGCTTATCCATCTAATTAACATATTATATCGTAGGGTGCTTCTGAGCAGAACACAGTAATTTAAAAAAAAATCATGAGGGACGGAGACAGCATGTTCTTTTTTGAGCAGTAATCCATCTTTTCTTAAAAGAAATTTGAACCGGCTCCTCCTGTCTCAATAAATAAACAGCAAACAAATGTCAGCTTGACAAATTTCACTAGTACTATAGATTAGCTGTTCCAACAAAGCAGTTGCGGACTAGTTTAAGATTTCTTCAAATGCGCGCATGAGCAAAATCAAATTTTAGTATAGTCCGAAACGCATCACTGATTGTCTGTTGGATCATACGTATTATATACCTCGTTCAGATTTCATTTACGCCCAATGTTAATAAAAGCACGTGGGTTAGTTGAATTGAGCAGAACCGCATTTTATTTTACGGTTTGGCAAATGAATGTCTTACGCAAAATCCTATTAAAGTTTTAGTGGATAATTAATTAGTATTGGTAAATAATAAATTCACAAAGAATATAGAATACAATATAATCAATCCAAAATTAATTTCAATTGGTATTTTTTGAAAGATCGGAAAGTCCAAACCAACTTCCTATAAGTCAAACAGTTTGGGTTCCAGAGGCACCTAAAGTTTGTGAAAATGTCAATATTGACGTATTCAGCAACAATTGAAGGTAGGCATCTCACATGAAAAAATATACCAGTGGCTAACTCGATTTAATGCTACTCCAACTGACTCTGATGAGTCAGATATACCTGAAGAGCTATCTACATTAATTGTAATCACAACCGGTTCTGTTTGAGTCTCTCTAAAATTATCCAGTTCCCACATTTTCAATCCATTTAAATCAACTATCTGTTGAATACCAACTTGTAAAGTTGTGAATTTACGTCTACTACTATACATAAAATAAAGTAAACTCACCTGTCGGACTGGGAGTCATCTCCTTCATCTCCAAATGCAATTGAATGTCGTTTTTCTTGAAAAACTTCAGTTTTCGTTGCACGTTAGTGATAGCAGTGCTAGCGGCTTTATTATATTCGCGAACACCGAACGATTTGTAAGGTACCATAATTCCGACGTGAAGATGTCCCATTCCTTTTTTGGCACTGGGTACGGTGGGGGCGAAAATGTGATCTTCTTCGGGGATAGACGTGGTTGTGGATCGAATCCCTCTGGTACTGCCTCCTAACTTGATACCTGAAGAGTGGCTTCCTGTTTAATTATAAATTTTTTATTGGAGATCTAAATTATTCGGGAAAAAGAAGATAAGGAATTTTCTACGGAATTTAAGGCGTTTCGTTCGCCTTAGTACTAGAAGTATGTATATTTTTACAAATAGCGTATACAAAGCTACAAACAATATACTTTGTTTTTTGTTTTTAAAATTCAAGCAATCAAAACAATGTCGAAGAAAGCACCAAATCAAAATTAAATGGACTCAAACACGATCAAAATAACTATTAAGAACCACGAGCAAAAAACGCTTGTTTTCCATCAGATTCATCAGGGCGACTGTCTACATGACGTGGAATTGAGAAAACGTGACTTTGATAAGTCTGCCATATTTGCTGAGGTACAGGAAATTTTTGAAAACCTATGCTATAGTTTCGACAATCATAACCAAAAGAGAACTATTCTGATTTTAGCAAAATGCATATGATTTGGTATTGATCGATTGCTTCGGTACCACTAGTCAGAGGCTTCGAATCCTCGGCACCTCAGACTTCATGCTTTTTGTATGTGTATGCTCTAGGTTGTACTGTTTATGCACCAGCCCTAGGAGTTTGTATCTCCAATGAGACAGTGCTTCACATTCGAAGGTGTTGTGTGAAGGATTCCTCCTCTTCCATGCACAACCGATAGATAGGTTCATATTTGCTAGTTGTATGCATGTGCTCCCTTAGGATACAGTGACCGGTGAGTAATCCCGTCACTTTCCTTATCTGGCCCCTGCTGAGATTTAATATTTGGTTAGTCAGCGACTCCGAGGGTTTTTTTGACCAAGAGCTGGCTGTGTTCCTGTTTGGCACGTGTCTTCAGTACGTCTGATGTTTAGTTTGAATCCACCGAGATGTACAACAGCCTGCAGGAGATTTTGATATTCCAAATACTGGTTTAGTACCAGTGAATGGAGTTTCAGACCCTAGCTTGCTCCATTTTTAAATCTTCTTTCACGATATTTTAACAAATTGGTTAGTGATTAATAACATCCACCCTTGCATTCAATGGATCAACTTTCCATGAAAAATGAA
Source organism: Lochmaea crataegi (assembly GCA_947563755.1). Taxonomy (NCBI): domain Eukaryota; kingdom Metazoa; phylum Arthropoda; class Insecta; order Coleoptera; family Chrysomelidae; genus Lochmaea; species Lochmaea crataegi. Next base: position 76,658,306 of record OX387423.1, read on the forward strand.
TAATTCGTGTGATTAGAAAAATGGCAAATATCTTACCACAAATGAAACGTCTGTAACAGACGACCTTTTTTGAGTTGCGTTTCTGTTAAGAGACCTCGATTTAAAGTCATTATTCATGCATTATAACGCTCGCTGGATAAGGCTTTCAAATAATCTCCTCGATTTGTTAAAACAGCCGGAGTTCAGGATAATAATACTTTGTCTCTTTTAGATCATATAAAGTATTTCAGAACCGAACGAAACCTCAACAAACATAGACCGGTATATAGCTCATGACACGTGTAGGCTTCATGTAGATGTTGAAAACATTAGTGGCATACATTTTGCGGCGATACTTCATTTATTAATAATTTTCCAAATATAATGTAAAAATAAGAATTAATGGATGTATACTGAAAAATATGAATCGAGGTAAAAAGACTGGTTGAATTAGCTAAAAAGGCAAACCTTTCTAGGACTGGTAAGTCGATACATTTTTGTCTATGTTTTTTTTAATGGATGGATGGATGGATTTCTATTTACACTCTATTTTTAGCAGCTGCTAACCTGCTAAAAGAAATTATGGATACCTCCAAGCCGATCGAAACTAAGGGCAGTTTAGTTGTACTTCAAGCTCCCTTATTAATTCACGGTTTAGATAAAAATCTCTAGAATCACAATGTAGAAAGTATTCGTGTGCAAAAAGTTTTTTCTTGATACCCTAGGTGTGAAAACTTGTTTTAAAAAATATAAAACAGGGTGTGTCCAAAAAGATCTACGTGGTTTAAAAACAACCACTCGTTTGCAAAACGTTGCTGTTCAAACTGTAATAGATCATATTCATAAATTTGATAAGATCGAAAGCCATTTATCAAAAATGTACTTGCTGTATAAAGAGTTTTGCGGTGAACAAAATATTACTCTTATAGCAAAATAATCTATGTATAGGCATTTATTTAATACGAAGTTCAATCTACACTTTTTTAAACCAACAAATGATTTATGTGGTTTATGTGAAATATTTAAAAACTCAAAAAGCAGCAATGACAGAAGAATTAGAAAATCATCCGAAAAATAAGAAACTTAGTTGAAACCGAAGAGAAAGCGACAAGGAAAGAGCAAAGATCGAAGAAAAATTTTGCGCTGCGGTATTTGATTCAGAGCAAGTTCTGCAGACACCTAAGTGTGAAGTTTCTGAGCAATATTATAGAAGTAAACTCTATATATATAATTTAACCTATTATTATTTAGGAAATAATCAAGGTTACTGCTACATGTGGTACGAATCCTTGGGACAAAGAGGGTCCAACGAAATTGCTACCGGCGTGTTAAATTTTGTGGCGGGCACAATCGCAACCGAAACGTTGTTGCAATGTATATATACTGTACAATATCATAGCAGTAAAAATAACGCATTATTTTCTTGAAAAGGGACACACCAGAAACGACGGCGATCACAGAAAAGGCTTCTCGTAAAGTCGACGTCTTTATTCCACCGCAATGGTATACAATCGCAAGAACTGCTTGTAAAAAGAAGCCTCATGTTGTAAAGGAGGATACTTTTCTTAAATTTACAACGCTTACAGCGCAAAAAATAAAATAAAAGAAGCATGTAGAGCTGTTACTCCAGAAATGATAAGAGCGGCATGTACGCGTGAACTATTGAGAAGGTTTGAGGCTTGTGTTGAAGCGGAAGGGGGGCATTTTGAGCACATTATTGAAAATTAATTGTAGAATAATGGTATTATTGCCTTGATTTTCATGTGATTAAATTTGTTTGTTAAACTTTTTTATTTATTTTGTTAAACTCCTTTTGATCGAAAATACACAACTAATAAATTTTAACATACTAAGTGTATTACATGGTTGAATTCAGAATAAAAAGACCTTTAATATGAGCAGTCACACGACCACCTTTGCATTTGATATTTTATAATGACATGACGTCATAGCTACGCTGATGATTTCGCTGACGTCATGAGGGATTCGCAATATTGTAAAATCCGTCCAATTGCTGCATACCAAATTTTATGAAGTTATCTTCAGCCGTTTTAGAGTTATAGCCTGTCTAAAAAATTCTGGGACACCCTGTATAATTAATCTTGTAAAATTAATAATTAAATAAAAATACAGTTATTAGGTATTATTATTTTTTTTTAATTTCATAAATTTGTTTATATACGTATCACGCATACTATTTATAGGCAAGTGAAGGATATTATTTATGAAAATGTAAAAAAACACAATGTTAAATTTATTTTTATTCTTTTATTAAAAATTAAAAATAACTATTTGAAATTGTCAGTCTTCTTCTTCTTCATTATCCTCCAACTCAATTTCGACATCATCATTAACTTCGTTATCGTCGTCGACAGTTAACTCCAAAGTCGGAAGTAAGTCGTCATAATTTTCTTCATCACAAACATTTGATTATGAAGGAGCATTGAGACATGCCAGTCCATTATATTGACCACATATTAATGAACATGGTAAACCTTCCTTTCTGCATCTACAGTTTGCACCACATCCTTTTCTGCAATTACAAAATATAGAACTTAACAGTTCTTCTTGTGCTGGTGGTAATGATGTTGTTTTTGGATGCAGAATTTCATGTTGTAGAAACCAACCCCATTCTTTTGGTTCTAAAGTGTTGTCCAACCAAGTTTGGACCACACTCAGTTAACACCCAATTAACGCATGCAAAAACAATATATGGTTTTTGCAATTGGGTAATTTATCAAGACTTCTGGAGGAATACATGCGTGCTTCTACATTTCCTTTGACCATTTTTTTGAGGATAATTCCTTGGTTTTGTAAATGACTTCGTTCAATTAAAATCACCAGCAGATCAATATCTTCCCCAACGATGACAGCAATTTTTTGTTCGGCAGATTTTGCTATGGCTGTTTCCATGATGAGGACGTCAGCATCATCTACCCAACCCAGGCACTTGCACTCTTTGAAACGCAATGTAATTATAATGTATTTAAAATATTTAATTTAAATATATAAATTTTAATAAACTAAATTGATTTGAGATAAATAACTGACGACATCCTCATATCTGTACCGTATTTCACATACTTAGTTACTCTATACATGTATACTGATGCGCGCCCTCCAGTCTCAGCCGTTTTTATCAAGAATGGTTGGAAATACAGAAAAATGTTTCAAATAAAAATTGTAGACAATTTCATGATCTTCAAATTTTATAATAACCTTATATAACAAATTTTGCATAGGAAACGAGATAATTGCGAACTGCGAACTGATTTTCGTGACCTTTGACCTTGAATATCTTCTGACGCTGGCACGTTATTATATGGGACTTTTCTACCAGTCATAACACCAAAACGAAGGTTTTTACAAATTGTTAGCTGGTTATCCTTCATTCCGGGGTTTGCCTCTTTTTTTGTCTTATTTCACTGGTGTACGAGGAAATATCTTATAAACGATTTATAACTATCAAAGTTCGAACGATATACAAATTGTCAAAGCGAAAATGTTGTGATGTTTACAAAAGCGTGACGTCACCCTGCTCCTCTCTGTATCCGATATAATTATTTCAAATAATCATTCCGGTGTTTCTTAGTGGCTCATCATGCTTATTGTTCAAGAAAACTTTCCACTAGCTGGAAAATTTACATTCACCAATCTGCAATTACAATATATGTTAATAACAGTAAGCAAACTTTGTTTGCCACTTAACAAATATGACCAACCTGTTAGTAATGTCATTTTGGAAAGCTCCATTCCACAATTTTATATTTGTTCCAGTTCTATTACAACTGGAAAAATGTATTTTTCCAAAACTGTTATTGAAATAATAACATTTTTATATACATGAACTCTAAGCATAAATATTTAAGAACAATTTACATGATAATGTACGCTGTTTCCACAGAAAAAACACCAATATTTCCTGAAATGGTTTTATAAAATGGAAAGCTCGTGAAATCGGTGATTCACACAGGCCGTAATCGAGTAGTGAGGTATTATTATGAAAAAAATTGAGACTCTTAAGACATCTGGCGCCATCCTGTCGAAAGATGCTTGTTTATGTCTAGACAGTAACTCTATCGTTGACGATAACTTTATTTTTTCATTTGAGTTAAACACCGGAATCATATGCTGGGAAAATATTTGCTCAGATAATATTTTCACGTCTGGATTAATTTCCAAAGTTAAATCATAGCTGCCTCAGTGCCAATTGGTACCATATGCACATGTTTCACCGCTTCCCTTCCACTAATAATTTTTGTATATACCTGGTGTCCCATTATATTTTCCGGTATTTCAAGAATTTCCAACTTTTAAACAAATAAAGACATATGCTTGCTGTTTCCATCGAAATATTTCACAGTGGTACAAGTTTTGTTTGAACTAATCAAAGTTTTTTACTCAATTCCGGTTAACCAAAAAGAAGAATGGCATTTTTTTTAAATTGTTTGTTCTCCTGTTTAAATGTAACACCATGTATATTATCTGATGTAAGAAAAACCACTTCTTTCAGTTATCTGTTGGTATAAGGTTCATCAATCAACTCCATCAGAAAGTATATAAAGTATTTAAAAAAGCAAACAAACAATTTTTATTAAAAAACGCCATTTTCGGTGAACCGGAAGTGAAAAAAAAACTTTTATTAGTTGTAGCTTTCATCGTTGTATGTATGTAAATTGGGGTGACATTCTCTGAGACCTAAAAGATCTATTGTGCCCCCTTACTTCTACTTAGTTCCTGAAGAAAGTCTCAGAGACTAGTAGCTCCTTTAGTCCTATTTCCCGGATGAATTTTAGGATATCTACATGCTTTAACTTAGGTAAATGTCCCTCTTCTATCCAGTAATCTCCGAGGTGTTGTGCCCTAGGATTCTGAATTGCTGTGCAGTTCGCAAGTATGTGGATGGAGGTTTCTTCTCCCATGCCACAGAATCTATCTACATCCTCCACTATTTTGAGCAAATGCCCATTCAGGCAACAATATCCCGTAAGGATGCCTGTTAAAACTCTTAGTGCAGTTTTACTTTGACTTATCCATTCATTTGATCTCAACAGGTTGTAGTCACCCAGAAGCATCTTTGATTGTCTAAGTCTTATTAGATCTTTCCAATGGACAGATCTTCTCTTTTCTTCGGCTTTGCCTATTTCTTCCAATATTACATTGGAGCTGATACCACAAAAGGGATCCGGCCCCCAAAAGGGTGTTCCAGTCCCCCTCTTTGCTAGTTCATCTGCTATTTCATTTCCTTCAATCCCAGTGAGTTCTCGAATCCACAGAAAGGTGACTATATTGTTCTCGCCTAGTTCATGTAGTTTGCCTAGGTATTCCCACACCATTTTGGAACTGATAACACAATAGCTCAGTGCTTTAATGGCTGCTTGACTAACCGACATTATGATAATCCTTTGCCTTTATCAATATTGAACAGGGCACACTTTCTTATGGCGTGAATTTCCGCTTGAAAGATACTTGGGGTTCCTGGCCCGTATACTCCTATCCCAGTTCCTTTTATTGCTTTTGAGCCGTCTGTGTACCATTGAATGGCATTCTTTCCAAGTCGGCAGTTGTATTTGGATCACATTCCTTCTTGTTGCTTAATTCCGTAACGAATTTCTTTGAAAAGTTATACTTTTTCATCATAACATCTTGTGGCATGTTTTCTGATTTCTAAGAAATAAGGAACTGTTTTTTTAATGATTCTCTCCCTACTTAGTCTGTATCTTGTTCTTTCTGCAACACTTTCCACCATCATATATGTAGTGGTGTGAGGTTGAGAATAACTTCCATGGCTGCCGTTGGGCATGTTCTCATTGCTCCTGTAATGCACATACAGGCTAGGAGAGGTTTTCTCTCGTTGTCAATAGGCTAGCTCTACTACTCCACGCAATGGCTCCATAAGTGATAATTGGTCTCACTATGGCAGTGTACATCCAGCTCAGGATTTGTGGGCTACAACCCCAATTTCTCCCTGCCAGATTCCTGCACACCATTAGTATATTGTATATAACCTCCTTTTCGTTTTTGTTCAACGGGACTGTCTAGAGTCAAACCTAGATACTTGACTCCATTTTACCTCGCTCCCATCAAGTTTAATGGTTTTGAGGTTGAGCTTTCTTTTCTTAGTGAAGGCCATTAAGATGGTTTTGGTGGGGTTGGTGTTAACTCCCACTTGCCTACATCAGCTATTTGTATAGTTCAGACCCTTTTGTACGATGTCACAAAGAGTATTTTCGAATTTTCCCCTGGCTGTTATGACAATATCATCGGCATATCCTTAGCAGGATATTCCGAGGTCAGTCAAACCACACAGGAGTTCGTCAACCGTCAGGCTCCACATTAATGGGGATGCTACTCCTCCCTGTGGTCATCCTCTGGTTGTACAGATGGAGACAATGTCTTTGCTCGTCCTCGTCTCTGCTACTCTAATGGTGAGCAGTTCCGAGATCCATTTGGATGTTGTGCTGTCTACAACTCTTATATTTAATGCTCTTTTGACAGCCTCATGAGGAGTATTATCAAAAGCTCCTTCTATATTCAAAAAGGCGCATACTACGGCTTCTTGGTTGTCTACAGCATCTCGGATATCCTCCGTCATTTGTACAAGTGCAGTCTCCGTAGATCTGCCTGCCCGGTAAGCATGCTGATGCGGGTGGAGAGGTAGGATTTCCTCTCTAGTATAATTGTCAATAGCTCTTTCCATCGTTTTGAGCACACACGATGTTAGGCTAATTGGTCTGAAGGATTTTGGGTTTGTTGTGTTCCTTTTTCCAGCTTTTGGAATGAAGGTTACTCTCCATGCTCCTGGTATATAACCCAGTTCTAAGCTGCTTCCACTGATCCTAACCAAATGTGGTAGAATTTTGTCTTGTCCATGCTGGAGCAATGCTGGGAAAATTCCATCGGCTCCCGGTGCCTTGAAAGGTGGAAAGGTGTTCATAGCCCATTTTAACCTTTCGTTACTTTCCTTTCGACTATCTCCCTTATTTGGGATTTCATCGTTGTAAAGTATTCTAATGAAAACCGCTGTCTGTCTGTCTGTCTTTATTCGTTTAAAAGTTGTAAGCTATTGAAATACCGGAAAATATAATGGAACACACACCATATATTCTAATCACTCTCCTACTATCAACTATGAGGAGTGTTCCATTTTCATTATATCATTAAAATTTTCCATATTTTCTCTCTTGATACCGATTGAGCTTCCTCCCTCCTCATACCTTTGTCTTTCAGTCATTTTTCCACTTCGTTGTTCCACATCATATTAGGTTCACCTTTTTTTCCCTGTTTTTGTTGCATTCCATATTTTTCAACTTGACTATTCTTACTAAGCCTTCACCATACTAATTGTGAGTTTTCTATACACGCTTCCTATCACTCCCAGTCTCCTAAGTATTTTATAATTTCTCATTTTCTCCATTAACATCACATTTGCTACTCTTCTTTGATATTTTATTTTCACTTCTTGCAGTTTGTTCTTTAATTTTTCTGTCAGTACCCAAGTTTCGCTTAGATGATGGTAAATATATTGTTCTGTATAATATGAGTTTTGTCTTGTGCTGTTTTCTTCTGTTTATGAATACTTTTCCTAGTAAATTATATAATTTTGTTGCTGATGGTAATCTACTATTTATTTCTGCTTCGTATCGTCCTGTGCTGTCAATTAATATCCTGAATTTCTTGGGTTTTTGGTAGATTTGTATTCTGAACTTACTTATTCACACTTAATGATAGTATCCGTGATTTATTTTTCTCTTCACCTTTTGAATTTCGAGTTTTCAATGCAGACAAATTAATCACACTCTTCACTTGACGCACCGTTGCCTTTTTCCTTTTCTATTTAAATGATAATAAAAGAAAGGAGAACATAATTACCGAAGGTAAGTAAGAATTAATAGTATATCAACGTTAAAGTCTAAAAGATTTCTTCCTCGACTTTTCTTCTACAAAATCATTAATAACTCCGTTATAACTAAGATTTCTTATGTCACATTCCAGAGATAAAATGGGCAGGGCACTTAAACGTTCTGGCAGCATGATAAAAGTCTACTTAATCCTTGACAATTTCGTAGATGATCCCTCGGATGGAGTGTAAATTTTAAGCTGCCTTTCTCACTCAATAGATTAATCGGACCTGAATTGAATGAAACTCAATCCAACAACAAAAAATACGTGAAGAATTAGGAACAATAAGGATCCACAAACAACAATAGCACTAGAAATTATGCAGAAATAATTATAAATAGGTGAATAAAACAAAAAGACTCTCCATCTCTGTTTGATATCGTATTCGAACACGTTATGTGAAACGCAAAAGTGGCTAATATAAACATAATACAGCAATATTAACATAAAGAAGCATATGTAGACGACGTAACGATAATAGCCAACTACAACGACCTGTTAAAAGTAATCAACAGACAGGAAATTTCAGCCAGACGTCTTGATTTGGAATATAATAAACGAAAAATGAGATGTATGAAGACAAAAACTAACTATAGGTATATAGATAGAATGACAATACATGTCAATAATAAAAAAGTTATCAATCAAAGAATCAAACTGTGAAAGGGAATAATTAAGAAATAGAGTTTAATTGTCGTTTCTCTATTTACAGGTGAGAGTATTTGTAAGTAGTGTAAATAAGCTTAATATATTAATAGAAATAAATCTCTATTTACAGAGCAACGCTGTGACGTTTATTTATTCCCAATTATTGAAGGCTAATCTTATAGGTATAAAGCAAACTTGAGGAAATATACGAGAGAGAATGAAAATATAAATGCAAAAATGTAAGAGGATGAAACTAAATTAAAACTAGTAATCAAAAGTAGATAGTTATCTAAAAACTCAAATCGTATATTAAAAAACCTGAAAAAACTGTTCGCTTGAACAGTCATACAGCATTTGTCAAAATTAATTTTGTCTTTAAAAATGAGCGAATCTGAGTCTTCAGAGGTTGAAAAAGTTGCAAAAGCTGTTGTAGCAAATTTGCTGCCAAGTAAAACAAAAGCAACGTATGAAACAGCTTATTCTAACTTCCAAAAGTGATGTGGAGTGAAGAAGATAAATAGTTAAAAAACTATACCAGAAACGGTTCTTTTTGCATAAAGCCTCGACAGCTAAACAACAAATGTTCCTAGCGATGTGCAGCTCCCGAGAAACAGACACCGGTACATCGCATTCATAAAATCAGCAAGTAGGGATTTTTTTCGGGTCAAGATGGGAAACTCATGTTCGAATGGGTCCAGGACCCAAACAGTATTGGACTACCCCACCTCGGAATCACTACCCTAGCATACTTGGAGACGGGCGGCGGTCCCTCGCACAGTCTCCGCTAACACCGTCGTCTTCTCCCTACTATTCCTCTGCACCCGCAGGAGCGGCCTAACCCTCTCATTCACCCCCGCTCTTTCACCCCACACCGCCGCACCGTACTCTGCTCTACCGTCCTACATATTACCCTCCTCTTCCACTCTCCCGGCCCTTTCACATTACATATCAATCTCCCCAGCCATGCGGCCCTCACTTTCCCCTTCTCTGCCGCCTTTGGCATTTGAGTTTTGAAGGATAATTGACTATCCAACCACACCACTAGGTATTTCACAGACTCCTCCATACGAATTCTCCTTCCCTTCACCATCACCCCCACTTCCTTCGTCTTGCTCCGTCCCTTCACTAGCAAACCCACCGTCTTATCTTCCGCCACATCTCACATCCCTCTTCACATACTATCCCACCAACCTCATCAAACACACACTTCCAGATCGTCGGTCCAAGAGCCGAGCCCTGGGGCACTCCAGCCTCCGTCACATACATCCTTCCTCTGGAGTCTACAATCACACTGTTGAACGCGTTCCCGACATCGAAGAACACGAGTAGGGCAAATTTCTTGTCCTCCAGCTGCCCTACCTAGCTGTTTCCACCAACCCAGTGCCGAGATGCAAGATTTCCCCTCCGTAAACCCGTGGTGGTTTACCCCAAAAACCCCATTCCTACCAGCTTCCACCTCAATCCTATCATTTATTATCCCCTCCATCAATTTACCCATACCACACAGCAGGTTGATATGCATGTAGTCCCCCACCCGCTTCCCCTCTCTGCCCGCCTTCTTCATCAGCCTTCATCTACCGGCCTTATCCTGCTCATTTTCCCTACCCTCCTAGTATCCTGGATTTCGCGAATTCTGCCCCACACTCCTCCTTCTCCCCCTGTAAACAATTTCTCCTTCTCCCAAACTTCCGCTTGCAACTCGTTCCTTTTTCCCCCCATCCTCTTCACCGCTATCTCATACGCCTTTCCCCAAGGATTGTTTTCCAATTCCCCCAGTAACTCTTCCCACTTCCTTCTTTTTTCCCTATCCACCCCACGCAAGTAGGAGTAGTCCTGTTTCTGCCACCAACGAAAGGCTCTGCTCAGAAACCCCCAAACAGTGTTGCCGAGAAAAACTAAGTATCCCATCCCATCAACACCTTATGCTGGCCCATATTACGCACTAGGGGTTACCAAAACTGATATCCGAGGATGCATTCGGGACAGGGTCAAACGAAAACACATCGAGTGGCAAAATAAAGCTTCTCTCATTCTTATGCCACTGGAAAACATTCATTAAAGAACCCTCGGAACAAAAACTGAAGAACTTCACAAGATGTGCAGGAATTAATTCAGAACAATAACTGGTCACAGATTAATGGGAGGACAAGTTTCCTGCAGACAACGCGGTAAAGAGATTGAAAGGGCCAAACGTATACTGTCAGAAAGGCTAACCTCCGAAGAATGCAAAAGCCAATCGGAGAAGAACTTGTACAGACTGAGTAGCGGAGTGGGTGTTTTGGAACTAATCCCGGGAGACACGAAAATCCCAAGAGGCTAAGGTGTAACTGGCGATGGGACCAGCAACTGTGCAAAAAAACAATTATGAATCTGACTGACTGACTGAAGTAGGACGACAGTTGCTATAACTTCTTATTATCCTGGATCCTGCTGCCCCTGCCACTATGCTAAAAATATCTTGCACTTCTATAAAAAGCTGCGGAACAGGTTGTGAGCAGGAATCTACTGCTCTCAGTCTGCTGAAACTGCGAGGGCACTAATGGGTCTCCTGTTCTTGAAGATTCCATGAACAAGTAAGACCAAGAAGACCACCTGAGCTTCCTAAGATGAATGATATGACACTTTTAAATGTAAATAAAACACGATTCATTTTCAATTACTGTTATATTATTGGCCCTGTTAGCCCTTGAGAGTAATGTTCACCGATGAAAAGTCATGAAACTTTTTTGTAGGAAATTTTGTCAGCTTCAATGTTTGTATTTAACACTTTTCTATATACAACTGACATATTCCAGCGAAAAAGAAAAAAACTTCGAAAGTAACTTTTATGGCTCAATTCCTCCTCGAGCTAACCCCATACCCATCTTTAATTACAACAGTAACTATTCAACCAATCCGGGTTCTATATCACCAAAATGTCATAATTTTGTTTAATTCGACTGGGCTATTAGATGAAAATATCGTAAGGAGGGAAAATAATACTAAATTGAAACTGCTTTTAACGGTTTTTGATCATATCTGAGAATTATTTCAGTTCACAAAAGCCATACTTTTATCAATGAATTAACTTATATCTTTTCTACAGTTTTAACGGAAAACCCGTTAATGTAATTCCTTTATCTTCTTTTTCCCATTAAAAGATCTCCAACAAAATAAAATCAAGTTTCATACCATTTCCTCTGAGGGCTGTAGCATTTTTTCCGCCTCCTGATCCGATCTTTAATCCACTTCCTCGCTGTACTTCCTTCCATGCAGGACCGCCACTCACAACGGATACAATCAAGATGTTTAATAAAAACACTACTTTACGCATCTTTTATAATTCTTTAAAAAAGTTTATTTATTTTGATTAATTTAGTTTCATTTGATTTTATATTTTGTTTGTTTATAGGAGTTTATCGTTTTTTATTTTTACTTTACATAGCTGTATTATTTTGATGCATGTGATACATTCTTTTATTAATTGTTTATTTTGATATGAGTGTTGAATGTGCATCGATAGCTCTGTTTTAAAAACAACGCATTTTGATTTTCCAGATAAATTTATTTGTAAATATCTGGAAATTATAGTAATATTGTTGTAATTGAATTTACTGTTTGGACCCTCACTTTGTGAACTCTACTCATATTACTTCTTTAAATGGAACTAATAAGTCTAATTAATTCCACTATTTAATGAAAACATTAATGAAAATTCTAAAATATTATTGAAAATTTTTTGCTCTAGTAGATATCCAATGAAATCAGTTAATTTGAGGTAATTTGATTGAACACAACCAATCAGACCAACATTACACTGATAACAGACTGGACATTTAAGTTGATATATCCCAGACTTTTTAGTGGGGATATTTTTGTTTTTATATTTAACAATTTTTTACTTACATAGCTTTCTATTTTAAAAGAAATTGTTGTATTTTTTGCTAATTATATTATTTTTGAAATATTACCATCATATGTGATGGTTTGTAATTTTGTATTTCTTTAGTTTTTCAGGGAATATTAGTTGTAATGAGATTTCAAAAAAATTTCAAAACCGTTTCTAGGGTAGAGAGGGGGAACTAAAATGACATGAGAGAGAACGCACCCCCATCAACCCCCTACGCCCCACCTACAAAAATTCAAATGGCAACCCCCTACTTGTGATACGTCGTTAGAAAATACTTTCCAACGGTCTAAGTCATAATTATACAGGGTGTAACAATAAAGCAGAGCAAATCCACAAAGATCAACGACACTTGATAAAGAAAATTAAAACTGGAATCTCTTAGAAAGGTTTTTGATTTGAAGGTTTGTACAACTTTATGATCATAATAATGCGCATTAATAGATGCTGCAAATGGAGGAACTAAAACTATCAATTAAGAAATGTCCCAGTGATCATTAATATGAAGTACCCATTAAAATTCATTACTTTTGAATTGATTTCTTCACAAAAAAATAGTTATTAAGAATTTTCTCACGTCAGGATGATAGTATGTAGTTTATTGTTGAAACAATATTTTCATGTGTCTGTGACAGCAAACCTTTTTTTGTTAATTATGATAATGTGAATATTTCCTCTAAACAATTTATAGTAAATTAATCGTTCCATGTATAATGTCAATTTTGTTTCGCTATTTGTCATAGATAGATCGTAAATAATAGGATTGTATTTCGAAAAGTAAAGGAATTCGAGATCGTATCACAAAATAAATCACAATATTTTCATAAAAAGTCTGTGTATTCATCGATTATTTTTTTATGTTAAATGTAGTTCCAAATGAATCAATAAAATAATAAAGTTCACCTAACCCCGAAAAGTATTATTCTCTTACAGGAAAACATTTTAAAATATATTCATTAAAAAAGTCGTAGGTAGTCGTATAATTCTCTCTATCCATATTTTTTGTGTGAGAAATGTTTTCAATTTTCATTCGTTAGCTCTTAAGTATGAACTTAACACTTGCGCTTCCTTCACAGTTTGCCCTTTTGATATTATTTATGAATGAAGTCGGTTTTCGCTAAGAAAGAGTATAAACATAAAAATTAATAAGACAAAGAAAATTAAATGAAGACATTCATAAAGGGAAATAGGGCACGCTCTTCTTGAGCCGAAAGACGCATTTATTATTTATAACGTTTCAAAACAAAATATCGGTGGAGAGAGGGATTTATTTCAATAAATACATAAAAAACTGATTCTTCTCAAATTCAAGCACGTCAGAGCGGCTTCATTTGAATTTAACCAATTAAATATAATTGAAAATAAATAACAATATTTGTTTTGAATCTTTGTATAAATTTAGCACTATCTTACAACGTATACATTGGAGGTACACAATTAACCAGTTAATCTGTTCCTGCAGCAGTGATAAACACCCTGTATTGGAATAATAGACCATCACTATCTATGTATCTGTTGGAAACTACTTAATGCAGAACTTGCGTCAATAATTTCCACATTTATGAGCATTTAGAATGAGTCAACTGAATAATGTTATTGGTTATTGGTTTGGATAAAATTAACGACAAAAATTAATCTATTGGAAAAGTGTCCAATCGTATTACACGATTCCTTCATCTAATAAAAGAGAATACATAAAAAAGTTGCGGATCAAATTAAGATGGCAAATTATCACGAGGATATAAATTTCAATATGTAATAGAATCTTGACAATGTCACTAACGTTATTAACAATAAAATTATTTGCTTATTAATTACTTTTCCCTCACTGTATCTTTATCACTACTAATTATTCAGGTTTTAGTTTTCGACTGCCTTGTTAATAAGAGAAATCTATCTAATGAAGATCAAACAAGCTGTTGAAAGTTTTAACAAATTCTTACAATGATTCTGATTCATCGGTATTTTTATAGATTTATTGATAAGGTAACTAATCACTTTTTTATATTGTTATTAAGGATATCTGGGATCTATAAATGATAGCAAGGATACAATAAAAACTGACATTCAAAGAACATTCATTCCTTATATACCTCACCATACACTTACCTCCAGTGTAAACTACAAATCGTACAGTTTTTATCGATATGTAAATAGAAAATGTAATTATTGATATCCATTATCAAAGTAAAATGCTCCAAAGGAAATTTAAATCAACCTAAATGCAGAAAGCTGCATTGGTCATTGATCTCAAAGTTCGTTTGCTAGAAGATTCTGGAGCTGCTTCCGCCGTCTTTGAGCATGCCAAGTATTCAATTCAGTAAAAAATTTAATGTTCTCATAGCGTTTGGTGCTTCTTCTACAAGAAACTAATACATAAAACCGATCAAGTAAAATCAGTTAATGTTTGTTTGTATCACGCCAGTAAAATGTTACAGATTTTGCAGATGGTAGGTAAATTTAAAATAGTTATTCTTAACTCGAATTGTTATATTTAAAAGATTGGGGTTACTCTGGCGAAGAAAAGATTTCAGTAAAAAGTTTACTACTTTACCAATTCCAAGTGGGTCAATATCAAAAATACTGCGAATCATCAGCTCATAAATATCAATCTATCAGCTGGTTTAGAATGGAGAAGCCTGCAACATTCGTGAATGTAGTAATGACTTTTTGAAGAGAAAAAATATCACAGAAGAACGTTGTAAAGCTCAAAGACTGAGGACCAAATACTAACGAACTCTACTTGCTCCAGTTTTGAACAATTTTTTTTTGTACAGGGAAATCGTTACAGCTCCTGACAGTTGAGAAACGTAGGAAGATTTGGGCCAGTCAAAACTTAAATGATTAGTGTAGAGGAATCTGTTGCACGGCTCTAAACAGACTTCTCATAGAAGTCTATTTTTTTATTGAGAATATCTGGGACCTCAAAAACATGCATTCATTCCCCATAAACCTCACCTCCTAATACTAGACTAGAAATCGTACATTTTCAAATAAAAATGAGATCATTGGTATCTATTATCAGAGTGAAAATACACCAAAGGGAATTCATATTAAGTATTAGACAGAAAGCTGTATCCCAAAATTCGATAGAGTATCAGGAGATTTTGGAGCTGCTTCCACCATTCTAGGAATTGACCTTCTTTAAAGTTTCCAAGGAATCAATTTAATGGAAAATTGAATTTTCTTATATCATTTGGTGCTTCTTCAACAAGAAACTAATAGAGTATGTCGATCATGTGGAATGCTTTCTATATATTATACCTTCCTGCACCAATCCGATATTGCTAAATCGTCAGCGTGCCCTTTCATGGCTCTATATAATGCTTTCACCACAACATGTGAACCAAGCAATTATCTATTGTTGAAGTCACCAATCCGGATCACTCATACTTTGGCTCAACTACTGTATGGTTACTCAATTTAAAATGAAGTTTACATCAAACGGAATAACCTACAGTATAGATCCTACTCTAACATGTCCTGTTTGTAATATGGACGAGAAGGAAACTATTTTCGTATTTTGTTTGAGTGTCCGATATATACAGTCATGAAACAAAATACATCCTGTCTGCAAAATTTGGAAACATTAGTAAATGCTCTATGAAATGAAAATCTATCTGAGGAAAAAACTATATGCTGCTACCTTTGGAATATACTCAAATTAAGGTCTTTCATACTAGATGAATAATGCATTTTTTTTGTTACCAACTGTCTTGTAAACTTAAAACAAATTTTTTTTTGGATATTATCACACACTAACCTTGCTGTAAACATTGTTTTCTATAAGCAATAAACCTATTATTATTATCATGTGGAATCATTTAATAACTGTATGCATCATGTCAGTAATGTGTATTGATCAAACTTATTTGTTACTCCTCTTCCTCGATATGGTATGTTAAAAATTCCAGCCCATAGATTTTAACTTCAAATGTATTTTCAAATTTTTATATTTTTAGCTGGAAATGAAAACTTAACTATGTTGGAATAGCAAAAGATTAAGTTACTATGGCAAAAAAATCTTAACTGAACTTTATTGGTCCTGAGGTAATATTCATCTACTAATTCCAAGTGGGTCTATATATCTTGAGAAAAATTCTGCGAACCATCGGCGTATGTGTAGTCACGACTTTTCAATAAGAAAAACTACTAGGGAAAGCCAGTAAAGATCGAAAACTGAGGACCAAATACTAACTATCTCTACTTGCTCCATGTTATCGTAGATACACGAAAATTTACAGCTCCGGCAGTAAGTTATTGACTGAAATATTAGAAAATTTGGACGAGTCAGAAGTTTATATTAAATCTGTTATAGAAACACTCAACACTTTTTCATCAAACATTTCCTCAAATTTTGTTTTACTAAAAATGACAGTTGTTCATTTAATAACTAAACAATTAAGAACTTATCGCACCGAGAGAGTAGCAAATGATTAAAAGTTCAGGAAACTTTTTAAATATTTAGAATAAGCACGAGAAAAGATGTTGGCTTATGTAACAGAACACGTAACAATACTTGACAAAGGAAAAGCGCAATTATCCATAAAAATATAAATGTTCATTATGTAGTTACTTAATAATAAAACGCTTGTAGAATATTCTGTCACTCAAATTAGTTTTCTACAATAAATTTATACGAGAATAATATTTCAAACTTTATTTCATACTTGTTTCTATTACCAAAGCATTTTATAAGAAAACTAAGCAATTTCTTATTTTGACAATTTTTGAAAACCACTTCTAAATGTTAGTCTGCTGACTCATCATTACAAGACTGTTAAAAAGTTTATTTAAGCATACTTCAAAAAAGTTTCCAGTTTGTTTTTGTACAAGACTGCTGCTAGGTACTTTTTTTTATTTTAAAAAATAAAAGTTTTTAAAGTGCCCATTTTAATATTTGCTTGTAAAATTTTTTATTACAGTTTTTGTTTATTATTTTTTTATATGTTTTTAAACGAGCTATCGACACTTTTTACAAACTCACCCTCATTAAATACATTATTTATAAAATGCAAATAGTATTATCGCGAGGATCAGAAACCCTTTCCGGAAGTGTATAATTTTTGTCAAAGTTGTTACGAACGAAAAGAGGGAGTGTCGGTTTCTGAGTTTGCTGATCCAAATTACGTCCGTCGCGTTAGTGGAACACCGAAGAGACGGTTCAAACAGACTGAAAACGAAGTGTTCCCAATGCGGAATCCACAGCATCCCCCGCCCTGAAAGGTCTTGCGCGCAGACAATGTTTTGTTTTTATTTTTTCAGTTTTTTTTTGGTTTTTATTGTGATATTTCGGGATTCTGACGGCCAAATTTCAAGTTCAGCAGCTGGCAATAAAGTATGATTGCAATATTAGATTTCGGTTGTGTTACTTTTATTTTGCTAAAATTTCGAATTTTATTCGAGGTGATTTCGATAGAAAATATTAAATGCCTTGGGCTTATTGTGGAAATAGCGATTTTATGAAATCCCGGTCACATTTTCTGATACTTTTTTTACACCGATAAATAAAACCGATATTTTCATCAATCCGCCTAAACTAATGAAATAATTTATATAAAAACGAATATTCAGAGCAATAAGACTCAAAGGGACTCCATACTAAAATCTCTTATCGAACTTCACAAAAAGGGTCAGCGAACACACAGCCTGAACCAGAACAGTACTACGAGGATTTGTAGAGATAACTGAATCCGAAAGCAACAAGAACATTAGTGGGTAAACAAATACATCGGAAAAATTTTTAAAAAAGAACTAGGTCTAAAATGTATAGCGGAACTATCAGAATGTGAGGGAATCGGCTGAAAATTATAAATGGTTTCATCACTGAAGCAGCACCTAAGCAGATTAGGGAAGACAGTGAAATATATGCACATGCAAGAGTCTTGATCGTAAAAGACAATCACTATTCGGCCAACTGATGCAAGGCAAACACTCAGCTCAAAAATCGTACAATTGTGAAGGGGACAAAATTTCCTTATACTCTCAGATAGTCAGGCAGCACTTAAACCTTTAGCATGTCCACAGATCAGATCTAGACCGCTCTGGGATTGCCTACTAAAAGTCTTTACCCTGGCAAACCACAATTGAGTAACACTTAAGTGCGTCTTGGGCACAGCGGCAGACACCTTAGCAAAGCTAGGGTCTGAAACTGCATTCACTGGTCCTGAACCAGTGTTTGGAATATAAAAAACTGCTAAACGTGGTTGATCATCTCGGTGGTTTCAAACAAAACATCAGACGTACTGGAGTCACGTGCCAAAGTAGGAACATAGCAAAATCTTGGTCAAAAAACCCTCGGAGTCGCTGAATAACGAAATATTGAATCTCAGTAGAGGCCAGATAAGGAAAGTGACAGGATTACGCACCGGTCACTGTACTCTACCACTCTGACTGGTGGTTGCGAACTAATCAATAAATCAATCAATCAGGGGACAAAGCTGCTGGACTGGGTGCTGAAAAAACAGTATCAAAAATACAATAAGACTTTGTCAGACGGGCTCGAAAAAAGCTCTTATCTACACAGTGTTAAAGGTCAGAGCAGAAGAAGAGCAATTATTAGTAGTAAGAAAAACAGCTAGAAGTAGTATGAGCTTGCCAGTGAAAATGGCAGACAATAAACATGGATAAAGAATCGTACACGATATAGAACGACAAGAAATAGTGTAAACAAAAATGGTTGGAATTTATACAGTAAGCCAGAGAACAAGAAATAATAATTCAATTGACGCAGTGGTAACTTGGGAGATAATAGAGAAACGAAGCGCTGAAACAGAAAGCAGACAATTGACATGAAAGCTATTAATACATTTATGGGGAGTAATCCAAGCCGATAAAATTTATTTAGAAAACTTTCAACGATACAAACCCAAAACTTGTTTGGATAGTAGAGAATGGATGGACAAACAATATACACATTTAATATTTTTAAATGATTCCAGAAATAAAAAAATCCATTAGAAATAACAAAATTGAATATATTTCCAGAAAAACGGTAGATCTGACAATGTGAATACTAACTACCATGAGTTTTGCCGTATTAAAAAACCTTCACAGTCGAGAATTTTTTAAAATCGTCAAAAGCTTTTACGAGATTATTCAGGCGTTCCATACTTAAAACTCCCACTCTATATTTCACGAATATGTTCATTAATTTTTAACATCGCTATGAAGCTTTATTTATAGAATAAAATGTCTCAACTGGGAATACAATTACAGAAAACAACGGAAGACACATCATTTACTTTTAGATCTGAATGGGTAAAGAGTACAAAACATTTTCCTCTACAAATGTATTCGTAGGTCAGGCGTTCGATAAAATTAATAGTGACATTATACGGAATCCTGAAAATGAGTGGCAGCAAGTTGAATTTAATTAAATGCAAGTAAAATTCTATTTGCACAAAAATACAAAAATACCATTTTTATTTTCGCAAATTTTTATAATAGGAAATAAAAAATGTCGAGTAAAAATACGAAAACATTATAAAAAGCAGTATATGGGTCAATTCTGTAAGCAAATCTATAACTTTCTATGAGCCTATAGACAATTTTTTGCAATTTTGAACTGGGATTCCGTGTACTATGGAATTCCATAGCAACACGTCGCTTTCGATATTTCGTATTCCGTGTAGCGTTCTCTACACGACTTACCCCTTTTCCCGCCTGATAACAAAGAAAACACCTTAAGTGGTATCGCTTTTGAATTTTCCACACGACTTGCGACCACGGAACGTAATATTTTCACAGGCTTTGGAATGCAGATTGAATGTTAACCTTACTTTTTGAATCTGGACAAAACTAAAGTATGACTGAAGTAAACAGAAAACAAACATTACATACATAGTAAATATTGAATAATAAAAACTAGAGAGGTTAAAAATTGAAAAAAAGTACCTTCTTGTTAACGAATGACTGGATAATATTTAGGAAATATGAGGAATGACATAACTTACCTATGCCTTTTGAAAAGTACCAGCTCATTAACGAAAAGCATAGTATTTAGAAAATATGAGGAATAACATAGCTTACCTATGTCTTTTGAAAAGTACCAACTTATTAACGAAAGGCATAGTATTTAGAAAATTTTCGGATTGACATAGCTTACCTATGTCTTTTGAAAAAAGTTCTTATTTGAAAAAGAAAGGCAGGATGATATGATGTCATTTGATAGAAATTGAGAATTACCGTGTACTCACACTCCTTTGGAGTAGACTAATACTTTACGAAACCTAAAGCAAAGAATAAAAGAATTGTTAAAGAACGATTCTAAATAATTTAACTAAACTAATAATTTCAAAAAATCATGTTTCCTAAAAAACAAATCATTTGCGAGTAAAAAAACAAAGGCATGCTAGGGTTATTTTATAAAGAATCATCCAGTATAATAATTTTTTTGCTTGTTATTTCCAGCTAAAGGAATCTTGGGCATTGAATTAAAATACGCAGTTTGTAACATTATTATAAGCTGGTATGTTTAAAATCAGCATTAAAAAATTCTGAACATGTTTTCCCGTATAAAAGTGTTTCCTATGACAAAATCTCCCAATCCCACCCCCTTCCAAGAAATCACCCTGAATAAAATTGAGTTTTAATTTTTTTTCTCAAATTTAAGAAAAGATGGATTTAAATTTTGTAAATTTCGTGCACTCGCAATTACTAACCACCGGAATTTTCTCAACATTCCTGTTACACTATAAAGGAGTGAAATTATCAACCCTTTTACTTTATTTAATATTAAATTTTTATTCGAGATTGAGTTTTGTGAAATAAAAATATTATTTAAAATCTCTATTGTCTTGAAAAACTTTTTTTACTCTTGAAGTTTATCAAAACAACAAAGATTTTAAATAATATTTTTATTCCACAAAACTCAATCTAGAATAAAAGATTTGATATTAACAAAATTTCAAATTTCATCTTTACTTAAACTTGAGAAACAAAAATAAAAACCCAATTTCACTCATCCTCTTTTAAGGGGTGATATCTTGGAAGGGAATGGAGTGAGGAATTTTTTCGCAATAATTTAGAAACACCCCGCATGTAGTATAATTGCATATTATACAAAAAAATACAGTTTGATCATTTTTAAATTAAAGAAAATAAAATAGAAACATTAAAAAAGAATCAGCTACTTAAATTAAGAAAATTTGAGAATACACAAGAGTATAGCTTATCTGTTTTTTGAAAAAAATATCTGTAGTACTGTAGGTTTTTATTTTGAGTAAAAGTATATGAAAAGTCTGAGAATTCGATAAATTGCAAATTTACATATGAATTACTAAATACATATTATACAGGGCGATGTTTTAATACCATTCAAAACATCTTTTTTCTATTGAAAATAGGTTTTAAAAGTTTTAAAAATTGAACATTTGCACAATAATCAAGATATTTCACTGAATCTATTTTGCTAAACTTTCATATAAATAGAATTAACTAATTTTTAAAGACCCTGTATGTTACTAAACAAAATGGAAGCAGGACCTATTTTAATTGTCATTCAATATTTCCTATAGGAGCCCCAATACGAGGTAGAAGTATCTACAGTTTATCATGACTAACCGCTTATATAAGAACAACTTGTCATAGCTAGGAATATATACCGGCCCCCTTTTAAGTATTTTAAATATTTTGGTATAAGAAAATAGTAAAAGGATGCAAAAATGGATTATAAATAAACAATATATATCAATTCTGTATATTAAGAAACAATGGAAGCATACACATTTAAATTGTTATTTAATATTTCCTATAGGAGCCCCAATACGAGGTAGAAGTATCTACAGTTTATCATGACTAACCACTCATATAAGAACAATTTGTCATAGCTAGGAATATACCTATACCGGACGGCTTTTTAGTATTTTTAATATTTTGGTATAAAAAAATAGTGAAAGAAAGCAAATAAACAATATTATGTACTAATTCTGATTAACAAATTAATTTCTTAAGATTAGGCAAATTTAAAACCTACTAATCGTTTATAAAAAAAAGCTCGTCTATACAATGACCAAAAATTATTTATCAAAAAAAGTTCTAAGCAAATTTAAAATCTAATAAACAATTGTAAAAAACTTCTTTTATATATTAAAAACCAATTGTTTATTGTAATAAAATTGTTCGTATGTCAATAAAATGAAAACTTACCGTAAGTATATCGCAGATTGTAATCCAAGAAATCCATAGAGGCACTATTGACTACACTACACCATACACGTTACCGAAAATAAATTTCGAACGCACGCACACCGATCTTTTCTTTTCGAAAGTCAACTCGCTACTGAATATAAACATTTTTATTGTTAATTCATTTTTCAGGATACTTTTTGCGAGCAGTAGGTTTATAGTGACGACGTAGGTAGGATTCAATTCGAAATATCCTAAACGAAAAGCCATCTATGTGATCAACCGAAAATTAATGACGTCAACGACAGGAAAAATTCTGCAGGTAAATTTAGAAAATAAACTAAAAAAAGTCGTAAACCGAAAATATTCCTAGAACATTTAGGGGACATGAAAATGTTCCTAAAATATCTTGAAACATTTTCAGAATGATTAGTAATCCAAATGCGACATGTTGATAAAACCCGACAACGAAGGAACTGATAGCAAGGGGTATACAGAATAGCTTTTTTGGGACATCTTGATTCTACATGTCGAAATCAACAGTGGAATTCTACATGTAGAAAACTATAGTACACGACAGTCGTCGAGGATAAACAATTATTTCGATAGATTTTTAATTTGGTTGTTTTGTATTGATTTAATGATCCTTTTTATTATAAACAGTCAGATATAGCTTTTAAAATACATAAGCAATTAAAACACTGTCCGAAAAAAGACTAAATCAAAATCAATTGGACTCGAACACGATCAAAATAACTAACTAAGAACCACGTGTTGTACTGAAAACCATGGCAGAAAACACTTTTTCTTCTGTCAGATGACGTAACGTAGACTTTTGCCCTATTGAGGGTATTTTTATTTGCGGAGCTACTATTTTTTATTTTATTATTAAAAAGACTGAAAATGAATATTTTTGATAATATAAAAATGTATCACTATGAAAAGTCTAGCCCTCTTCCAATACCTCCAAATATATATCTCAAATTATTGAGTGGTTGTATTTTTGGAACGTTTCCTTTTTATGGTATTCGTGATTTTCACATTGCTACTAAAACTGTTATTATTCATAAACTATTTCATTGAAGATAATATTGCTTACCCCATTTCAAACCAATTTATTCCATCGGTATCCATATTCCCCTATTTTATTTATTATTAACAAAAATCACAAACAAAATTTAACAAAACGTTAGGTTATGTACTATCGTATGAAAATAGGCGTGAAGTTTGCAGTAGTTCATTTGCGTCATTGTAAATTAAACGTTTACAGAAAGTATCCCAAGACTTGACATATTTACGATTCCATAATCACAAAAGCTACAGATCATCGTAAACTATAAATTTACGAATTTATAGAATTTTCACGACTGTATCTAGAATAGCCACATTATTTCTTACGTTTTTGTAAATTCTAAAAACTAAAATCAATCAACTTTTTTGTAAGAAAAGGTTATAAATATAAATCGGAGGCAGAGAAAAAGAAAATGTCACGTTACTTTTTGAGTAGAAGGTAGGAAATAACAATCGCATCCCAAAAAAGTGTTTGTAAACGAGAACCGAAGCGAAAAGAGAAATCGTGAAATGGTCCGCATTGAACCTAAAAAAAAGAAAGGTGAATCAATAAACAGGCAACAAGACAGCTTCATCGCCATCATCTAACGGAAAAGTTTCCAGGCGTTGATTATCCTTCAGAAATGGTAGAATCTCTTTCATTTCGGATATTGATAATAACCTCCGACTGATTGCCCGTCAAGAGCGAATTCAGACAAGATTAAAAATAGGTACTGAAAATTATTGTACTTATTGTATACCTTTGTAATAAAATAGTACAAGAAATAAAATCTTTTGATGAAACTTTATTATGAAAACTGTAGCTGAGCGCAAAAAATTTAACAATTCTGGTAATTTTGCTTTATTTAAATGTTTAGAAATTCTCACTTCTCTAGAAAGCGATTTATGGCTTAACTACGAAGAAAACGATTACATTCGACTCTAATCAATTAGGGCACATCTGTAGAGTGCTAACGTAGCCTAGCCTCACAGGTAATCCTCAATAATATGTATACTTATTAAATCAATAATATTGTAAAGTTTGTCCAAAATTGATTGCAAAATGTAGAGCACATGTTCGTCTCCCTTGCCGACTTTTTCCTTCGATTAGGCATATGCACATCAAAGGAAAAAGTCCTGCTCAAATTTTTGCGATTGATTTTGGATAAACTTTAGATTATATTAGTTTTGATAAGGTGCGATCTATTGAGTTCCTCTGAATTTAGATTACCTTCTCCAGTCCTACTCTTCATCCATCAGTTCGTTGCCCTTATGACCCTCGTGCCATGTTACCCAGGCTACCATGACCTTTAAATGGTTCCCAAGTGAGTTTAAGGCACCTATGCAACTCCTACTAGCTTAGACCTACTTCAGAGCAGCTTGACTTTTAAAGATGGTGAATAAACTTTACCTAGACCGTATGTGAAAGATATGGTACAATAAATCGCAACTAGAGGTATGAATAGAAGTATGCATCTGCAGTATAAAACTGCTTTTCATCTACCTTCAATACCTTCTAATCTCCTAAGATCTACCGTTTTGTAAACAGGATTTACTTCACCAAAATACCAAGGAAACTTTAACGGAATAAGCGAACAAAAAAGGAAAATTTCTATTAGATATCTCCAAAATATTTCCCAAAAATAGGATAAGTGTTGGGAAGATCTTCCTGTTCAAGATGGAAGAATATTGTAACAAGAATTAACTTTATTTCATGAATATTGTAAGGAGAATAAACTTTTATTTCATAATTTATGAGTATTCTGACAGGAATTAATGTTTATTTTATTAAACTAAGTGTATTAAGTTTGTCATGGTGCCGTTTTATTTCAACCCTTCAACGGCCTACACGTTACATATACACATGGTTCGGACATGCTGTTTAGGTACCGTATTACTTAGACAAAAGGTCTTATATGCAATTTAATGCACTTAAATATTGAATTTCATTTGAAACATGGGTAGGATGATCATGTTGATCAGCTTTGTCTTCGTTTTCAGCTCCAGGTTGGATCTCCGTCCTATGAGTCCCGCCAGTCGTCCTCTTGCTTGTCTTGCTTTGTTGAATGCGTATTCGACGTGTCCTCTGAAGGTCAATCCTTGGTCCAAGATGACTCCTAGGTACTTCGCCTCTTTGCTCCATAGTATTTCTTCTCCTGCCACTTTTATGTTGTCTTCTGGCATTTTCCTTTTCTTCTTGATGTAGACTGCTTGGGTCTTCTCGGCATTGACCTTTATCTTCCACGTAGTACACCAGTCGTCTATGCTTTCAGTGACTTCTTGAAGACGCTGTGTTACCATAGCTGGTTGAGTACTTGTCACTATGGCTGTGTCGTCTGCATAGAGGACCATCATGGTGTTGTTCGTCTTAGGAATGTCTGCCATGTAGATGTAGAGTAGTGCTGATAGTACTGCTCCCTGTGGTTACTCCCAGTTCGGATTTGGTGTGTCCTATCCTGATTCTGAATGTCCTGTCCTTCAAGTAGCTGTAGACTAGTTTGGTGAGTGGTATCGTGTATCCTGCTTCTTTCATCTTATAGATCAGGCCTTCGTACCAGACTCTGTCGAATGCTTTGCTGATATCCAAGAAGATGGCTCCTATCGATTGGTTCTGGTTGAATCTTTGAGTTGTGTATTCTATGAGTTTCAGTACTTGGTCTTCTGCTATGTGTTCCTTTCTAAATCCGAGCTGTTTTTCTGGCAGTATTCCTATGACTCGTGTCTGCTCTTGTAGTTTGTTCAGGATGACTCTCTCAGCTATCTTACTCATCTTTGGGAATAGGCTCGGTGGTTCTAGGGGAATTTCGGATCTTGTCTTCCTTTCCTTAGCATTACTAGTTCCGCTTCTTTCCATGCCTTTGAGAAGTGTTTGGTTCTTATTAGTATTCCGTTGATGATGGCCGTCAGGAATACTAGTTCTTTCCTTGGCAGGTAATTCAGTTGCTGATGCCGTCTTTACCCGGTGCCTTCTTGATCTTTCTCCCTCGGATGATGTAGGCTACTTCCTCAGGGGTGGTATAACCTAGGTTTCCTTTGTCGATGTAATTATGAACAAACCAACTAAAACTCTCATAAAAATAAAATTGAATTTATTATATTACTGATTGTTTATTATTTTTAAGTAGACCTAGGCCTCGTTGTACGAAGCTAGTTCAATTTAAGATCAAAGTTGATCGCAGATCATCATCAAATATTCCTTGTACTACGTTTAATAAATGGATCATCTACACATTAAAGTGATCGTCTGTTAGCGAGCGATCAAGCCGAGTTCAAGAATTTCAAGCTTTTACAATTATTGAGGTTAAGAATAGAAACTGACATTTATAATTTATTTGTCTAAATTAGCTTTTCTTGTGCTGTTGGTATCAGATTGTATTGAATTAATAGCATGGATATAATTATTTGGAAGAATTGCCAGCTTTCCACCTTTTGCTTTCGTTTTTCTTTGTTTTTGTTTCGATAAAAAGCTGGTGGCGTCCAATTTAATATTAATTGTACACTCCATCCCAGTGATAGCATATAAAATAATTTAATTGGTGCCGAATTCCACTCCCTGAGGAAAGTGCTCTAGCCAGGGGCGTTTACCGTTGCATAGTCACTGTGGTTCATCATATAAGATGGACTGTGGGAAGATCCGACGAGTTATGTGCGTCTGGAAGATCAGGTTCTCGATTCTTCATATAGTGTAACTCTTGACTTCATTAGGAAGCTGGATTCATTTGATCATACATGAATTGGTGGTACTCACTAAAAACCTAACCACAACTCCTTTTTATTCGAAGTTCCATTATGTCTGGAATTCTTTAAAAAAAATGTGTACTCAATACTTGCTCTGTAAATATAATTTGAACTAGGTTGATTAAAAAATGGATGAGAGAATAGTTTCACAAACAAGGTCAACAGCCCATAATTAAATTTTCTGAGCCCACAGTATAAATTTTAGCCTTACAGGAGCGATCCAAACATTTTTAGTTCTTTATGTTTGGTAA
Source organism: Lochmaea crataegi (assembly GCA_947563755.1). NCBI lineage: Eukaryota > Metazoa > Arthropoda > Insecta > Coleoptera > Chrysomelidae > Lochmaea > Lochmaea crataegi. The sequence goes on from OX387423.1 coordinate 76,685,888, forward strand.
ATTTCAAAGAATCTACTATTAACACTTGTTTTCCACGTGCACTAAATCTAACAAAGCTTTCCATGATGTATACTAATTATTATTTCAGAATGGAGGCTGGGTGTAAGCTAAATTCAATTTCTAATAAATCTTGTTATACATATACTAAATGTCCAAACTTAAATAAATATTCCCAGAAATTATAATCCCTTGCTCGGTGACGAATTTAGTTGTGTCATTAGAGCACTGTAATTTGCATGGATACAAATTTAGGGTAGGTTTATCTGATAGTGCCTGCTCGGGGACGAGTTTACTGCCACCCGTTCTTTTTCACTTTCAATTTTCCACTGTTTATCATCAATGAGATAAAAAAATGTTAGCTGACATGAATTACACCAAATATTATTGATCTAACTAGCAACCCAGTTTTCCAGAGTGTACGTAAATTTTAAAAGACATTTTTCAGGTAATCAATCAACGATTATATCTGACATGATGTATGCAGCAATTTAAACTCTAAAAAGCTATTATCAGCTACAATACATCTCCGACATGCTTCCTCAAATGAGTTTTTCTTAAACGTTTTTCTACAAACTGGGACAAAGAAAACTGAAACTTCCCTGTAAGGCATGATCCTTCGAATGAAACAGTGGGAATTTTCCAGCAGCCAGAACCTAAAGGGCATTCATCACTTCTGATGTTGCCCGCTATCAAATCATTACATGAATATTTATCGTATGGTAAACGTGGCGTTTTTTATTTGTACATCTTGTCCATTTATTCTTCATTTGGGACGTTTCATTTAAAAGGGAGATTAAATAGTCTGAAATTGGCAGATACAGAATTTCGGTGTAAATTAGATAATTTAGATTGTGGTTGATTATCAATTGAATGCCAATAATAATGACTGTATAGACGAGAATATATTGATACAAATTATTTGGAGTGTCAAAGCTCACATGAAACTTATACAATTAAATTAATCGGAAATCAAGCCATTGTAGCTATTATTATTAAAAATTACATAGCTCATGACTTTATAAATAATATAGATTCTAGCATAGAACATTTTTTAATAATTAGGCTGGAAACTTACATCTATTTGGGGCTGATCTTATTGCTACCTGTTAAATCCACCGTTTTGCAAACTGACAGTTGTGCTCAACTGCTAGTTAGACGTACCTACCTATATTTTAACAGGTGTAGGTATAGGTATGCCAAGAGGCTGTAGTAAGAATGGCAACGGCCATACCACCATGATCTGTGCATACCACACTGATATACCTACGGTCAGAGACAACCCTGAGACGCCCAAGTGCATGCAAAATTTTAGTTCGCAATACTCCGCTGGTCCATTGTGCTGCAAGGTGTAGGTAGGTGACGCACATGTAGAGGTAAGGAGGGTACGAGAGCTTATTTTCCCGACTCGACACCCCCTTCCTAGAACTGTTTAAAAAAGAGCGCGAACTACGAAGCAATTTAAAAATTCGTTCGTAATACAGAGTTGTTTGAAAAATAATAAGACAAATCAACACAAAGAATTGTTTATTGATAAACATAGCGACAAATATGAAAGTGCGTAAACACAATACAGTTATATTATTATAATTAAATTGCAGTATTTGAAGAAAAAAATACAAGTACACAAGTTTTCTTTCATGCATTTGATAGGTAGGTTATCAGAAATAAAATTAGTCCGTTAACATACCTTCAATGCAAGATGCTCTTCATTTTTACTGTTCTCCAATGTTTCATTTACCATTTACTTGTTGATGATTTTTTCCAAGTGTATTGCTAGGGAATAAACTCGGAACAACATCGACTCGCAGTTTACATGTACTCAAATTCAGGTAACTATCTTGTACTTCATTCCCACCGCTTCTTGTCACAATTTTGACCTATAAATGCATTAGAACTATTACTTTTTACTTTAAAAAGACCAAAAATATTCTAACTTTTTATCATTGGATGGGAAATAATGCATTTTCTCAACCTCTTCTTCACTATTTCCACACAGCAAACAAAGTTTTTGTGACATCTTTACTTCTAAGCACTTCAAACTGGTCGGAATTCTAATAAAATTAAATAACTCTAGCATAACAAAAAGTAACAAATAACGAGAAAAATAAAAATCAGATACAGAACAACACAAACGTCAACCAAATATGGCGACAGGCGACACAGCAAATGTCAGATGGAATTGCAGCGCTGCAACCGCCACCTGCCTTCACCTTGGGAGCTTTTAAACAAAGACAAATTTATGCAGTTCCAATGTATCAGACAAAGGAGTCTTCTCATGTTCTCACCGAACTAATTTTCCTATGCACTTGTGCGTCTCAGGGTTGTCTCTGCTACGGTTCTCGTCCCAGTCACGTTTCAACCCCGGTTAAGAAAGGTTCGGTTTCCTTGAAACGTACCGCCGTGTTGATCTATAAAGGAGAATCGGACTTAAAAGTTTTACAGTGTCGTAAAATGAAATTTTTTAAAGTGTTCAGGTATATATTGGTTTTGTGAATGGATTCAGTGCAACAGAATTATGAGAGGGCTCCGCCACCCAGTGATAATAATAATGAGCTAGTATCTACTAGAGTTCCTATAAATAAAACTACCCAACAATATCAAAAATTAAATCTAATACTAACAATAATAGATACAGAAAATATTACTGAAAGTCATAATAATAACAAAACGCAATCTCTCATACATATAGGTACCGAGAAACCTACCAGAATCAAAGAAGCGACGCCTCATGGTCAAAAGAGCCATCTCCCAGCTCTCACCACAATAGATATGATAGTCTACAAGATGGAAATAGAGTTTTTATAAAAAGAAATTTGCTTCGCTCTCGAAAAACCACAAGGAAAAACAATGACAGTAACTAATTGCTAACAAATACTCAGCACTCGAGTCAGCACAGGACGAAGAACAACCACTACCTAATGCGAATAAAGCAAAACAGACCCAAACAAAACCAACGACAAAGTCAACAACGAAAGCAGTAGCTGTTTGATTGATACTATCAAAATTTTATGTGAGTAGATGCAATCAGTCGGTATGGATACCTACCTAAAAAGTTACCGATTTCTCGGCAACGGCCATACCACACTCAACATACCATATACTTCCGTCATTTTATAAAAATGTACATATTTAACTTTGTAAATAAAGTTTTTGGTATTTGGTATTTGGTTCTCGTCCCGCAGTCAAACAGTGTCGGGTGCGGTTAGTACTTGGATGGGTGACCGCTTGGGAACACCGCATGCTGTTGCCTTTTTTGCATTTTTGCATCATACAGTATATGAAAATTTATGTTATAGCTATAACATTTGTGCCCATATCTAGAAATAATATAATAATTTTGTGTCTATTTTAAATGCGAGCAGTCATTATAACTTCTTAAAAATTTCCCTTATTGTTGGCAACGGCCATACCACACTGAACATACCGGTTCTCGTCCGATCACCGCAGTCAAGCAGTGTCGGGTGCGGTTAGTACTTGGATGGGTGACCGCTTGGGAACACCGCATGCTGTTGCCTTTTTTGCATTTTTGCATCATACAGTATATGAAAATTTATGTTATAGCTATAACATTTGTGCCCATATCTAGAAATAATATAATAATTTTGTGTCCATTTTAAATGCGAGCAGTCATTGTAACTTCTTGAAAATTTCACTTATTGTTGGCAACGGCCATACCACACTGAACATACCGGTTCTCGTCCGATCACCGCAGTCAAGCAGTGTCGGGTGCGGTTAGTACTTGGATGGGTGACCGCTTGGGAACACCGCATGCTGTTGCCTTTTTTGCATTTTTGCATCATACAGTATATGAAAATTTATGTTATAGCTATAACATTTGTGCCCATATCTAGAAATAATATAATAATTTTGTGTCTATTTTAAATGCGAGCAGTCATTATAACTTCTTAAAAATTTCCCTTATTGTTGGCAACGGCCATACCACACTGAACATACCGGTTCTCGTCCGATCACCGCAGTCAAGCAGTGTCGGGTGCGGTTAGTACTTGGATGGGTGACCGCTTGGGAACACCGCATGCTGTTGCCTTTTTTGCATTTTTGCATCATACAGTATTTGAAAATTTATGTTATAGCTATAACATTTGTGCCCATATCTAGAAATAATAAATAATTTTGTGTCTATTTTAAACGCGAGCAGTCATTATAACTTCTTGAAAATTTCCCTTATTGTTGGCAACGGCCATACCACACTGAACATACCGGTTCTCGTCCGATCACCGCAGTCAAGCAGTGTCGGGTGCGGTTAGTACTTGGATGGGTGACCGCTTGGGAACACCGCATGCTGTTGCCTTTTTTGCATTTTTGCATCATACAGTATTTGAAAATTTATGTTATAGCTATAACATTTGTGCCCATATCTAGAAATAATATAATAATTTTGTGTCTATTTTAAACGCGAGCAATCATTATAACTTCTTGAAAATTTCCCTTATTGTTGGCAACGGCCATACCACACTGAACATACCGGTTCTCGTCCGATCACCGCAGTCAAGCAGTGTCGGGTGCGGTTAGTACTTGGATGGGTGACCGCTTGGGAACACCGCATGCTGTTGCCTTTTTTGCATTTTTGCATCATACAGTATTTGAAAATTTATGTTATAGCTATAACATTTGTGCCCATATCTAGAAATAATATAATAATTTTGTGTCCATTTTAAATGCGAGCAGTCATTATAACTTCTTGAAAATTTCCCTTATTGTTGGCAACGGCCATACCACACTGAACATACCGGTTCTCGTCCGATCACCGCAGTCAAGCAGTGTCGGGTGCGGTTAGTACTTGGATGGGTGACCGCTTGGGAACACCGCATGCTGTTGCCTTTTTTGCATTTTTGCATCATACAGTATATGAAAATTTATGTTATAGCTATAACATTTGTGCCCATATCTAGAAATAATATAATAATTTTGTGTCCATTTTAAATGCGAGCAGTCATTATAACTTCTTGAAAATTTCACTTATTGTTGGCAACGGCCATACCACACTGAACATACCGGTTCTCGTCCGATCTCCGCAGTCAAGCAGTGTCGGGTGCGGTTAGTACTTGGATGGGTGACCGCTTGGGAACAACGCATGCTGTTGCCTTTTTTGCATTTTTGCATCATACAGTATTTGAAAATTTATGTTAGCTATAACATTATTTGTGCCCATATCTAGAAATAATATAATAATTTTGTGTCTATTTTAAATGCGAGCAGTCATTATAACTTCTTAAAAATTTCACTTATTGTTGGCAACGGCCATACCACACTGAACATACCGGTTCTCGTCCGATCACCGCAGTCAAGCAGTGTCGGGTGCGGTTAGTACTTGGATGGGTGACCGCTTGGGAACACCGCATGCTGTTGCCTTTTTTGCATTTTTGCATCATACAGTATATGAAAATTTATGTTATAGCTATAACATTTGTGCCCATATCTAGAAATAATATTATAATTTTGTGTCTATTTTAAATGCGAGCAGTCATTATAACTTCTTGAAAATTTCCCTTATTGTTGGCAACGGCCATACCACACTGAACATACCGGTTCTCGTCCGATCACCGCAGTCAAGCAGTGTCGGGTGCGGTTAGTACTTGGATGGGTGACCGCTTGGGAACACCGCATGCTGTTGCCTTTTTTGCATTTTTGCATCATACAGTATTTGAAAATTTATGTTATAGCTATAACATTTGTGCCCATATCTAGAAATAATATAATAATTTTGTGTCTATTTTAAACGCGAGCAATCATTATAACTTCTTGAAAATTTCCCTTATTGTTGGCAACGGCCATACCACACTGAACATACCGGTTCTCGTCCGATCACCGCAGTCAAGCAGTGTCGGGTGCGGTTAGTACTTGGATGGGTGACCGCTTGGGAACACCGCATGCTGTTGCCTTTTTTGCATTTTTGCATCATACAGTATTTGAAAATTTATGTTATAGCTATAACATTTGTGCCCATATCTAGAAATAATATAATAATTTTGTGTCTATTTTAAACGCGAGCAATCATTATAACTTCTTGAAAATTTCCCTTATTGTTGGCAACGGCCATACCACACTGAACATACCGGTTCTCGTCCGATCACCGCAGTCAAGCAGTGTCGGGTGCGGTTAGTACTTGGATGGGTGACCGCTTGGGAACACCGCATGCTGTTGCCTTTTTTGCATTTTTGCATCATACAGTATATGAAAATTTATGTTATAGCTATAACATTTGTGCCCATATCTAGAAATAATATTATAATTTTGTGTCTATTTTAAATGCGAGCAGTCATTATAACTTCTTGAAAATTTCCCTTATTGTTGGCAACGGCCATACCACACTGAACATACCGGTTCTCGTCCGATCACCGCAGTCAAGCAGTGTCGGGTGCGGTTAGTACTTGGATGGGTGACCGCTTGGGAACACCGCATGCTGTTGCCTTTTTTGCATTTTTGCATCATACAGTATATGAAAATTTATGTTATAGCTATAACATTTGTGCCCATATCTAGAAATAATATAATAATTTTGTGTCCATTTTAAATGCGAGCAGTCATTATAACTTCTTGAAAATTTCCCTTATTGTTGGCAACGGCCATACCACACTGAACATACCGGTTCTCGTCCGATCACCGCAGTCAAGCAGTGTCGGGTGCGGTTAGTACTTGGATGGGTGACCGCTTGGGAACACCGCATGCTGTTGCCTTTTTTGCATTTTTGCATCATACAGTATATGAAAATTTATGTTATAGCTATAACATTTGTGCCCATATCTAGAAATAATATAATAATTTTGTGTCTATTTTAAATGCGAGCAGTCATTATAACTTCTTGAAAATTTCACTTATTGTTGGCAACGGCCATACCATACTGAACATACCGGTTCTCGTCCGATCACCGCAGTCAAGCAGTGTCGGGTGCGGTTAGTACTTGGATGGGTGACCGCTTGGGAACACCGCATGCTGTTGCCTTTTTTGCATTTTTGCATCATACAGTATTTGAAAATTTATGTTAGCTATAACATTATTTGTGCCCATATCTAGAAATAATAAATAATTTTGTGTCTATTTTAAACGCGAGCAGTCATTATAACTTCTTGAAAATTTCCCTTATTGTTGGCAACGGCCATACCACACTGAACATACCGGTTCTCGTCCGATCACCGCAGTCAAGCAGTGTCGGGTGCGGTTAGTACTTGGATGGGTGACCGCTTGGGAACACCGCATGCTGTTGCCTTTTTTGCATTTTTGCATCATACAGTATATGAAAATTTATGTTATAGCTATAACATTTGTGCCCATATCTAGAAATAATATAATAATTTTGTGTCTATTTTAAACGCGAGCAGTCATTATAACTTCTTGAAAATTTCCCTTATTGTTGGCAACGGCCATACCACACTGAACATACCGGTTCTCGTCCGATCACCGCAGTCAAGCAGTGTCGGGTGCGGTTAGTACTTGGATGGGTGACCGCTTGGGAACACCGCATGCTGTTGCCTTTTTTGCATTTTTGCATCATACAGTATATGAAAATTTATGTTATAGCTATAACATTTGTGCCCATATCTAGAAATAATATAATAATTTTGTGTCCATTTTAAATGCGAGCAGTCATTATAACTTCTTGAAAATTTCACTTATTGTTGGCAACGGCCATACCACACTGAACATACCGGTTCTCGTCCGATCACCGCAGTCAAGCAGTGTCGGGTGCGGTTAGTACTTGGATGGGTGACCGCTTGGGAACACCGCATGCTGTTGCCTTTTTTACATTTTTGCATCATACAGTATTTGAAAATTGATGTTATAGCTATAACATTTGTGCCCATATCTAGAAATAATATAATAATTTTGTGTCTATTTTAAACGCGAGCAGTCATTATAACTTCTTGAAAATTTCCATTATTGTTGGCAACGGCCATACCACACTGAACATACCGGTTCTCGTCCGATCACCGCAGTCAAGCAGTGTCGGGTGCGGTTAGTACTTGGATGGGTGACCGCTTGGGAACACCGCATGCTGTTGCCTTTTTTACATTTTTGCATCATACAGTATTTGAAAATTGATGTTATAGCTATAACATTTGTGCCCATATCTAGAAATAATATTATAATTTTGTGTCTATTTTAAATGCGAGCAGTCATTATAACTTCTTGAAAATTTCCATTATTGTTGGCAACGGCCATACCACACTGAACATACCGGTTCTCGTCCGATCACCGCAGTCAAGCAGTGTCGGGTGCGGTTAGTACTTGGATGGGTGACCGCTTGGGAACACCGCATGCTGTTGCCTTTTTTGCATTTTTGCATCATACAGTATATGAAAATTTATGTTATAGCTATAACATTTGTGCCCATATCTAGAAATAATATAATAATTTTGTGTCCATTTTAAATGCGAGCAGTCATTATAACTTCTTGAAAATTTCACTTATTGTTGGCAACGGCCATACCACACTGAACATACCGGTTCTCGTCCGATCACCGCAGTCAAGCAGTGTCGGGTGCGGTTAGTACTTGGATGGGTGACCGCTTGGGAACAACGCATGCTGTTGCCTTTTTTGCATTTTTGCATCATACAGTATTTGAAAATTGATGTTATAGCTATAACATTTGTGCCCATATCTAGAAATAATATAATAATTTTGTGTCTATTTTAAACGCGAGCAGTCATTATAACTTCTTGAAAATTTCCATTATTGTTGGCAACGGCCATACCACACTGAACATACCGGTTCTCGTCCGATCACCGCAGTCAAGCAGTGTCGGGTGCGGTTAGTACTTGGATGGGTGACCGCTTGGGAACACCGCATGCTGTTGCCTTTTTTACATTTTTGCATCATACAGTATTTGAAAATTGATGTTATAGCTATAACATTTGTGCCCATATCTAGAAATAATATAATAATTTTGTGTCTATTTTAAACGCGAGCAGTCATTATAACTTCTTGAAAATTCCCATTATTGTTGGCAACGGCCATACCACACTGAACATACCGGTTCTCGTCCGATCACCGCAGTCAAGCAGTGTCGGGTGCGGTTAGTACTTGGATGGGTGACCGCTTGGGAACACCGCATGCTGTTGCCTTTTTTACATTTTTGCATCATACAGTATTTGAAAATTGATGTTATAGCTATAACATTTGTGCCCATATCTAGAAATAATATAATAATTTTGTGTCTATTTTAAACGCGAGCAGTCATTATAACTTCTTGAAAATTCCCATTATTGTTGGCAACGGCCATACCACACTGAACATACCGGTTCTCGTCCGATCACCGCAGTCAAGCAGTGTCGGGTGCGGTTAGTACTTGGATGGGTGACCGCTTGGGAACACCGCATGCTGTTGCCTTTTTTACATTTTTGCATCATACAGTATTTGAAAATTGATGTTATAGCTATAACATTTGTGCCCATATCTAGAAATAATATAATAATTTTGTGTCTATTTTAAACGCGAGCAGTCATTATAACTTCTTGAAAATTTCCATTGTTGTTGGCAACGGCCATACCACACTGAACATACCGGTTCTCGTCCGATCACCGCAGTCAAGCAGTGTCGGGTGCGGTTAGTACTTGGATGGGTGACCGCTTGGGAACACCGCATGCTGTTGCCTTTTTTGCATTTTTGCATCATACAGTATATGAAAATTTATGTTATAGCTATAACATTTGTGCCCATATCTAGAAATAATATTATAATTTTGTGTCTATTTTAAATGCGAGCAGTCATTATAACTTCTTGAGAATTTCCATTATTGTTGGCAACGGCCATACCACACTGAACATACCGGTTCTTGTCTGTTGAAGAAAAACGACAAAGGAAAAGAAACGACAATTGCTAACAAATACTCAGCACTCGAGTCAGCACAAGACGAAGAGCCTCTATCTAAAGAGAAATCAAAACAGGCCCAAACAAAACCATTGACGAAGTCAACCACGAAACCAGCAACCAAAAAATCCAAGAATACCCCACCACGAATAGTGTTCTACGCCAAAATTGAGGAGCATACTCATTTTGTTAGCGAACTGAAACAATCCTTAAAATGTGAATTTTATCTTAAATATACCAGTAATACTACATTACTGTTTATCGAAGACGAAAGAGAATTCAAAATATTCAGAGAAAAATTAATGGAAAGCAAAATAGAACATCATACATATTCTTTACCTGAACAAAAATCTCACGCTTTCGTTCTACGAGGTATGGATGGTGAACCTTCTATTGCTGAAATAAAACAGGATTTGGAGAGTGTATATGAAATCAACATCAAAGACATATACAGGATGAACACTAAGGCAAGACCACTTTTCTTGGTAACAACTAGTCCGACAATTACGCTGAAGTACCTAAACCAAAATGTTAAATTTGTGTTGAGAACTAAAGTCACCTGGGAGCTACTAAAAAGTCAGAGCGCTGTGACCCAATGCCACATATGTCAACACTGGGGCCACGCGACAACAAATTGTGGAAGAAGCCCGAAATGTCTAAAGTGTGCTGGTGATCATCTAACAAATACATGTACAAAACCAAGAGATGTTCCAGCGAAATGCTCAAACTGTATGGGAGATCACCCAGCCAACTATAGAAAATGCTCTGCCTACGTCAAAAGAGTAGGAGCCATAGAAGCAAAGAAACCTCAAAACCAGCAACCAACAAAGAAGTACGTTCCAGCACCACCCCCCATAACCAACGCATGGATTAGCAAGAATGATTTTCCACCTATAGCAAACGGCCGAGAATCGAGCAATCAAATACGAAATAAAGCAGCTTCTTCCCACATTCCCGGAAATGTGGAGGACACCTTCCAAGAAGTAAATAATGAATTCAAGAAATTGAATTCATACATCAACCTCAATGAAATGCTGAAAGCGGTAAGAGATTTAAATTCATTACTTTTAAATGCCAGTGATAACGAGTCAAAATTCAATGCATACAGAGCCTTTATGGCTGGTATAGACAAGTATAATTTTTAGGAAGGCATAATAATTGCGATGTCTAAGAAACTTAAGATCTGTTTCTATAATATAAATGGGATAAACAACAAATACCCTATATTTCTAAACTTTATATATAAAAACTCCTTAGATGTAATACTACTATCAGAAACACAACTGAAACCATGTCATCATTTGAAAATTAGGGGATATACTATATATCGTAAAGATAGACCCGATAATATTCGCGGTAATCAAAGAGGGGGCGGGGTCGCTATTATTATAAAAAATGATATAGCTCATCAACTTGTAAATAATGTAGATACTAGCATAGAACATTTAATAATAAGACTTAAAAATAATTTACACTTAGTGATAGTATACAACAAACCACTTAACAAAATTAAAAATTCAGACCTTTTCAACCTTTATTCAATTTCAAATAAAATTTTAATAATGGGAGATTTTAATGCACGACATCCAGAATGGAACTGTTCGGGTACAAACAGAAACGGCAACACTCTCAAGGAATTCGTGGATGACAATGGCCTATGTATATACTGTACAAACGACTCGACACATTTTCCTTTTGACGGTACCACACCCAGTACACTCGACATTATAGTTTCAAAAAATTATAGTAACATTGACAATTTAATGACAATACAAGAACTGACATCAGACCATGACCCCGTATATTTCGAAATACCGGACTGTAACAGTAGTGCAAATATACCTAAAAAGCGACAAATCTACGATTATAACTCAACAGACTGGCGCAAATATCGTTTTAATTTAAATGAAAATGTAAAAATTAACACAAATATTAACGATGCAAACGATATAGAAAAAGAAATAACTTTATTAAAACATTCAATGAAAGAAGCTAGAGATAAAACTACAAAACTAATACAAATAAGTAACGAAAGAGACAAATTACCAGACGACATATTAAACATGATAAAAATAAAAAATAAAGTGAGAAAATTATGGCAAAAATACAGACTAGGCACTGACAGAGAAAGACTGCTACAACTAGGGAGGGAAATAAGCGAAAAAATCAAAGAATTTCGGAACAAAAAATGGACAGATCTATTAAAACAACTCAACGTTGCCGACAATTCATTATGGAAAATTACAAAAAGACTTAAACGATCATTTAAAACTATACCTGCATTCGAACACAAAGGACAATTGTACATAGACGATTCTGAGAAAGGGGCGGTCTTGGGGAAACACTTTGAAAATATATTTAAAATGAATAAAAGCAATAACACCATTTATGAACAAACAATAGAACAGAATATTACTGAAATCATAAATACCAGTACCGACATAGGAAAGAATGAATTGACTAAATACATTACCTCTCCTAGTGAAATAAAACAGATAATAAAACGACTACCCAACAATAAAGCACCAGGCCCTGACCAGCTGGACACTATTTTATATAAAAATTTACCATTCAAAGTTGTAGTTCAAATTATGTATATAGTAGACGCAATATTAAAATTTCAACAATATCCACAAAACCTAAAAAATTCAATTATCGTCCCAATATCGAAACCGGGCAAAAATCCAAAATTCTTGGATAGCTACCGACCAATATCATTAATTAATATTCTTGCAAAAATTATTGACAAAATTATACTAAACCGAATGCTCAAATTTGGAAATAAATTGAAAATAATTCCCAATGAACAATTCGGATTTAGGAAAGGTCACTCGACAGTGGCTCAGTTAATTCGACTACTTCATTACGTTAAAGAAAACTTTCGAAATAAAATGAACACAGTAGTGGTTGCCCTCGATATGGAAAAGGCATTCGATACTGTCTGGATAGAGGGACTAACACATAAAATGATGTCGGCCGGCTATCCCATATACATAACAAAGTTAATCTATTCTTATCTAAAAGATAGGAAATTTCACGTTAAGATTAACAACACATTGAGTGGACCATACGTAACAGAGGCAGGGGTGCCGCAAGGCTCCTCACTATCCCCTCATCTATATACAATAATGACACAGGATTTCCCAATGCACAATGACATACAAACATCACTATACGCAGATGACACCTGTTTATATAAAAGATCATTTTATGCGGAAGTCGCCAACAAAAAGATTGATATACATATGAACAGAGTAGTAATGCCATATTTACAAGAAAACAAAATCAATCTAAATTCTCAAAAAACTGAACAAATAATCCTTACTCGCAAACACACAAATAACAAAATTAGGTCAAAATTAAAAATCAAAGACGAAATTATTACGCCAAAGACATCCATAAAATATTTAGGTTTTCATATAGACAAAAGATTAACTTATCACACACATATTAAAAATCTGGTAACAAAGGCCAGTAACGCAATAAGAACACTTTACCCTCTATTAAATAAAGATAGTTATGTCAGTAAAGAGAACAAATTACTTTTGTATAAACAAACAATCAGACCAATTTTAACATACGGGTACCAAGCGTTCTGTTCGGCCCCTGACACAACGTTTATAAAAATACAACGGATTCAAAACAAATGTCTAAGACTCGCATTGGGAAGGGGACGATATAGCAGAATTGCTGACCTCCACGAGGAAGCAGAGATAGAAACAATTAGGGATTTTATAATTAAAAACTCAGACAAATTTTATAGACACAAACTAAGATCGCCATTACTACAAAACGTAACCGAAAAACGAGCCGGAAATAATCCCAATCTGAAACACGGTCTTTTACATCAGAAACTACCTTTATTTTACGAATAAAGATTGTCCCCTAATATTTCAATGTTGACAACCCTGTTTTTTCATACAAGTTTTTCTGGGAAATCACTATCGCAATTATTGGCCTCTCTAACAATTTTTAAATCTAAAATCAATTACCGCTATACGCATACAATCAAAGATATCTGATAATGACATTAACCGATGTCAAGGAGCAGATAAAATTTTCTGAAGAATTATCTCAAAATAAAAATGACAGAAAGTAGATAAATCGGCTTACAGCAGCCTAAGCATGTGAGACCTCTTCAAGAAGAGAAGGCATACGCTGAAGACACGAATGAAGACAGTGCGTGGACTACTATTATATTTACTTTTGTTATTTTATAAAAATGTACATATTTAAATTTGTAAATAAAATTTTTGGTATTGGTATTGGTATTGGTTCTCGTCCGATCACCGCAGTCAAGTAGTGTCGGGTGCGGTTAGTACTTGGATGGGTGACCGCTTGGGAACACCGCATGCTGTTGCCTTTTTTGCATTTTTGCATCATACAGTATTTGAAAATTTATGTTAGCTATAACATTATTTGTGCCCATATCTAGAAATAATATTATAATTTTGTGTCTATTTTAAATGCGAGCAGTCATTATAACTTCTTGAAAATTTCCATTATTGTTGGCAACGGCCATACCACACTGAACATACCGGTTCTCGTCCGATCACCGCAGTCAAGCAGTGTCGGGTGCGGTTAGTACTTGGATGGGTGACCGCTTGGGAACACCGCATGCTGTTGCCTTTTTTGCATTTTTGCATCATACAGTATATGAAAATTTATGTTAACTATAACATTATTTGTGCCCATATCTAGAAATAATATTATAATTTTGTGTCTATTTTAAACGCGAGCAGTCATTATAACTTCTCGAAAATTTCCCTTATTGTTGGCAACGGCCATACCACACTGAACATACCGGTTCTCGTCCGATCACCGCAGTCAAGCAGTGTCGGGTGCGGTTAGTACTTGGATGGGTGACCGCTTGGGAACACCGCATGCTGTTGCCTTTTTTGCATTTTTCCATCATACAGTATATGAAAATTTATGTTATAGCTATAACATTTGTGCCCATATCTAGAAATAATATTATAATTTTGTGTCTATTTTAAACGCGAGCAGTCATTATAACTTCTTGAAAATTTCCATTATTGTTGGCAACGGCCATACCACACTGAACATACCGGTTCTCGTCCGACCAATTTTAACATACGGGTACCAAGCGTTCTGTTCGGCCCCTGACACAACGTTTATAAAAATACAACGGATTCAAAACAAATGTCTAAGACTCGCATTGGGAAGGGGACGATATAGCAGAATTGCTGACCTCCACGAGGAATCAGACATAGAAACAATAAGGGATTTTATAATTAAAAACTCAGACAAATTTTATAGACACAAACTAAGATCGCCATTACTACAAAACGTAACCGAAAAACGAGCCGGAAATAATCCCAATCTGAAACACGGTCTTTTACATCAGAAACTACCTTTATTTTACGAATAAAGATTGTCCCCTAATATTTCAATGTTGACAACCCTGTTTTTTCATACAAGTTTTTCAGGGAAATCACTATCGCAATTATTGGCCTCTCTAACAATTTTTTTTTAAATCTAAAATCAATTACCGCTATATGCATACAATCAAAGATATCTGATAATGACATTAACCGATGTCAAGGAGCAGATAAAATTTTCTGAAGAATTATCTCAAAATAAAAATGACAAACAGTAGATAAATCGGCTTACAGCAGCCTAAGCATGTGAGACCTCTTCAAGAAGAGAAGGCATACGCTGAAGACACGAATGAAGACAGTGCGTGGACTACTATATATTTACTTTTGTTAATTTATAAAAATGTACATATTTAAATTTGTAAATAAAATTTTTGGTATTTGGTATTTGGTATTTGGTTCTCGTCCGATCACCGCAGTCAAGCAGTGTCGGGTGCGGTTAGTACTTGGATGGGTGACCGCTTGGGAACACCGCATGCTGTTGCCTTTTTTGCTTTTTTGCATCATACAGTATTTGAAAATTTATGTTAGCTCTAACATTTGTGCCCATATCTAGAAATAATATAATAATTTTGTGTCTATTTTAAACGCGAGCAGTCATTATAACTTCTTGAGAATTTCCATTATTGTTGCCAACGGCCATACCACACTGAACATACCGGTTCTCGTCTGTTGAAGAAAAACGACAAAGGTAAAGAAACGACAATTGCTAACAAATACTCAGCACTCGAGTCAGCACAAGACGAAGAGCCTCTATCTAAAGAGAAATCAAAACAGGCCCAAACAAAACCATTGACGAAGTCAACCACGAAACCAGCAACCAAAAAATCCAAGAATACCCCACCACGAATAGTGTTCTACGCCAAAATTGAGGAGCATACTCATTTTGTTAGCGAACTGAAACAATCATTAAAATGTGAATTTTATCTTAAATATACCAGTAATTCTACATTACTGTTTATCGAAGACGAAAGAGAATTCAAAATATTCAGAGAAAAATTAATGGAAAGCAAAATAGAACATCATACATATTCTTTACCTGAACAAAAATCTCACGCTTTCGTTCTACGAGGTATGGATGGTGAACCCTCTATTGCTGAAATAAAACAGGATTTGGAGAGTGTATATGAAATCAACATCAAAGACATATACAGGATGAACACTAAGGCAAGACCACTTTTCTTGGTAACAACTAGTCCGACAATTACGCTGAAGTACCTAAACCAAAATGTTAAATTTGTGTTGAGAACTAAAGTCACCTGGGAGCTACGAAAAAGTCAGAGCGCTGTGACCCAATGCCACATATGTCAACACTGGGGCCACGCGACAACAAATTGTGGAAGAAGCCCGAAATGTCTAAAGTGTGCTGGTGATCATCTAACAAATACATGTACAAAACCAAGAGATGTTCCAGCGAAATGCTCAAACTGTATGGGAGATCACCCAGCCAACTATAGAAAATGCTCTGCCTACGTCAAAAGAGTAGGAGCCATAGAAGCAAAGAAACCTCAAAACCAGCAACCAACAAAGAAGTACGTTCCAGCACCACCCCCCATAACCAACGCATGGATTAGCAAGAATGATTTTCCACCTATAGCAAACGGCCGAGAATCGAGCAATCAAATACGAAATAAAGCAGCTTCTTCCCACATTCCCGGAAATGTGGAGGACACCTTCCAAGAAGTAAATAATGAATTCAAGAAATTGAATTCATACATTAACCTCAATGAAATGCTGAAAGCGGTAAGAGATTTAAATTCATTGCTTGTAAATGCCAGTGATAACGAGTCAAAATTCAATGCATACAGAGCCTTTATGGCTGGTATAGACAAGTATAATTTTTAGGAAGGCATAATAATTGCGATGTCTAAGAAACTTAAGATCTGTTTCTATAATATAAATGGGATAAACAACAAATACCCTATATTTCTAAACTTTATATATAAAAACTCCTTGGATATAATACTACTATCAGAAACACAACTGAAACCATGTCATCATTTGAAAATTAGGGTATATACTATATATCGTAAAGATAGACCCGATAATACTCGCGGTAATCAAAGAGGGGGCGGGGTCGCTATTATTATAAAAAATGATATAGCTCATCAACTTGTAAATAATGTTACGCGAGCTACTGCAATAATATTCTCACTTAGTGTCCCCAGTGAAATCCCCGTATGAGACGACTATGGCTCCTCCGCCCAAACTTCGAGAAACATCCAGAACACCCGGGTGCATCCGCCAGAATATCGAGAATATCCAATGCACCCGCGAGAACGCCGAGACGATTCTAGAATTACGGCGCACGAGTATAAATAGGCCACGAGCATCGTTGCAGGCAATTAGTCAATCAGTCAGTGTTGATACCGAAGAAAAGTAATCGCGCCTCGATAAAGTGTTTATTAAGTGACTCTCATATAAATTATAATTAGTGTGTTTAGTGTATCACATAAATTATTAAATAAGGACTGAATTACATATAAATCTGTAAATATAAATTAATTGTAAATATAAATTAGAATAAACGTTACATTGGTGTCAGGTGTGGGGTTAAAATAAATAAATATACAGGAAGATGGCGAAGAAACTTTGTGAATTAAAAGTTTCAGAGCTTCGAAGAGAGTTGGAGGATTACGAACTGGACACAAGTGGGGTCAAGTCAGTGTTAGTGGAACGACTAAAAGAAGCTATGATTAACAATGGATTGGACCCGGAAACGTTTGAATTCACCGACGAAGCGTCCGCCTCTATAACCTCTTCCATAAAAAACGAATTGTCTTCGATGGAAAACAAAATGTCGGATATAAAAAACGAAATTTCATCCATGGAAAATAAAATTTCGACGGGTATAAAAAACGAAATTTCATCCATGGAAAGTAAACTTTCGGCGGACATAGAAAACAAATTGTCGGACATGAAAAATGAAATGACATCCATGAAGACTGATATTTCCGCCGTGGAAGAAAAGATTAAAAGTATGGAGCAAGAAATGAAACAAAAAATCAAAGAAATCGAAAGGAAGACTAGTAATAAACCGGATATTACAACTAGGCAAGCCCCGAATAACGACGAACTGGCAGAGAAAGTAGAGTTGAAACCGAAAATGGAAAACGATATTAACAGCCGAGTGAAACTGCCAACATTCGATGGTAAAACTTCATGGCCGAACTATCTTAAGCAATTCGAGGCGGCATCAAAGGCAAACAACTGGAGTGAGAAGGAAAAAGCGTTAAATTTAACTCTTGCCCTTAGAGGAGACGCCATGGATATCCTCCAGACCATTCCAGTGGAAGAGGCCGAAGATTTTGAACAACTCTTAAAGCGATTGAATATGAGATATGGCCTGGAACACCTGGAGCATCTGTACCAGTCGCAGCTGAAAAACCGCAAACAAAAACGCGACGAAACCCTGCAAGAATTCGAAGCAGACATTGCGAGGTTGGTGCGGTTTGCCTATCCATCGGCACCGGAGAATGTCATGGAATGTTTAGAGGTACAGACATTCATCGACGGAGTTCGTGACCATGAAATGCAGAGAACTCTACGCTTGGCTCGGCATAAGACACTGGTCGACGTACTCTCTGCAGCCTTGGAGTACGAAGCAGCTACACAGGCTTCCGGAGTATACGGCAAGGTGAGGGCTGTAGCAGACGAAGAAGTTGAGAACAAGCTCGACCAGATTGTCAACATGATGAAAAGCATCTCAAATGGAAAACTGAAAGCTGTGAGATGCTGGAATTGTGGAGAAATGGGACATGTACGCAGTTCGTGCAAGCGACCGAGAACTGCTACAAACGAAGATGCCCAGCAGGAAAACTAGGAAGGGTCGACCTTCAGAGGGCAGCTTCGACCCGAAGACCTTCCAAAGACCCTCTCATCCTAATAGCCTCTCTGAAATGTCGCGATGATAGTGTATACGTGGATGGTGAAGTTAATGGAAGGAAGTATACACTATTGGTGGACACTGGAGCAACGAGGACAATTATTCGCCCCGAGACTGTCAGCACCCGGAAAAGACTTTTACCGACGAGACTGCGACTCAGGACTGCCACAGGTGAAAGCGCCAATGTCCATGGAGAACTACCGGTGCAATTGGGAATTGGCGCAGAGAAGTTCACCCACACTGTCGTTGTCGCTGATATCGAAGAGGACATAATACTCGGAATGGACGTTATGAACCTACATGGCTTCCAGCTAGATTTCAAGAACCGAGTGATTAGAGTAGGTTCTGAGGAGGTATTCCTTCACCCACACGAGGATAAGACTGTTCAGGTAGCCGTACAGGAGGATACAGTTGTACCCGCAAGGAGTGAATTTTTCACTGTGGCAAGGCTACAAGGAACCGTCGAAGAAGGAACACCGGTCATGATGGAACCATGGAATCACGATGAAGAGGTTGGTCGAGGAATCCTGGTTGGAAAAGGGTTAGTCATGGCTGCCGAAGAAATACCTGTACGCATTATAAATGTAAATGACCATCCAATAACTATGAAGAAGGATACCAAAATTGGAACTTGCGTACCAGTGGCGTCGATAATTCATCAAACAACAACCTCCAATGATGCCAACAATAAATTTGAACAAATGATAGCAGTGGCTGGACAATCCCTTAGCCTTCAAGAGAAGAAAAAAATCAGAGAACTCCTGCTACAATACCGATCTCTTTTTGTACCAAAAGGAGGAAAGACAGGAAGAACATCTGCTGTCAAACACAAAATTGACACCGGCGACGCTAAACCGATAAGACAATCGGCTCGACGGCTACCACAGGCCAAAAGAGAGGAAGCGGAGAGAATTGTTCGCGAGATGGAAAAGGACAAGGTAATAGAACCTTCTACCAGCCCTTGGGTCTCTCCGGTAGTCCTGGTAAAGAAGAAGGATGGAACCACGAGGTTTTGCGTGGACTATCGGCAGTTGAACAATGTTACAAAGAAAGATAGCTATCCTCTGCCGAGAATCGACGACACTCTGGATACGCTGGCCGGTAGCAAATTGTTTTCTACCTTGGACCTGAAGTCTGGATATTGGCAGGTAGAAATGGATCCAGCCGATAGAGAAAAGACAGCGTTTACCACCGGATCTGGTCTATGGCATTTCACCGTTATGCTATTTGGGCTGTGCAATGCCCCCGCAACGTTCGAAAGACTGATGGAAAACGTATTGCGAGGGTTGTCCTGGAAGACATGCTTAGTGTACCTTGATGACATCATAGTCTTGGGAAGGACATTCGAAGAACATCGATAGAATTTGGAAGGTGTCTTCAAAAGGTTGCAAGCTGCCCAACTGATGCTCAACCCCAAGAAATGTCAACTATTTCAAAACAAAGTCAATTACCTAGGCCATGTAGTCAGCAAGGATGGTGTAGCTGTAGACGAAGAAAAAGCTGCTGCCGTACGAAAGTGGCCAAGACCCACCGACAAGCACCAAGTTAGAAGCTTCCTTGGACTCTGTACATACTACAGGCGATTTATAAAGAAGTTTGCAGATATCGCTAAGCTCTTGACACGACTTACAGAGGAAGCAAGGGAGTTTCGCTGGGACGAAGATTGCCAAACTTCGTTCGAAACCTTGAAGAAGCACTTGACTACTGCACCTATACTCGGCTATCCACTACCAGAGGGAGAATTCATATTAGATACTGATGCTAGCAATGTTGGAATTGGAGGAGTGCTATCACAGGTTCAAGGAGGACAAGAGAAAGTTCTGGGATATTTTAGTAAAGTCCTTTCCAAACCAGAACAAAACTACTGCGTCACAAGAAGAGAGCTCCTAGCAGTAGTGAAGTACGTGGAGCACTTCTATCAGTATCTGTATGGGAAGAAATTTGTGATCAGAACCGATCATGCAGCACTTAAGTGGCTTATGCAATTCAAGAACCCTGGAGGTCAAATCGTTAGATGGATCGAGCGGCTCCAAGAATATAATTTCACTATTGAGCATAGAGCCGGAATAAGCCACAGAAATGCAGACTCCCTCTCTAGAAGACCATGCCCTGCAGAGTGCTCTCACTGCAGCAAAACAGAAGCTAAGGAAGCTGCGATTCGAAGAACCACGGTGACCACCGACGAATGGACACCAGAAAAGTTGGAAGAGGCACAAGAGAACGATCCCGACTTGAAGAAAATCCGACATTGGAAAAAGGAGAACTGTCGACCTACTTGGCAGGAGATTTCAAGGTACTCGCCAACGATGAAATCGTATTGGGCCCAGTGGGACTCGCTGGTTTTGGCAAACGGTTTGCTACAGCGAGTAATCGAGAACGATGAGGGTTCCGAAAGTAGAAGACAGTTGGTGATTCCAAGAACAAGGATAGCAGCAGTACTGCGGAAATTACACGACAGTCCGTCAGGAGGACATCTAGGTGTGAAGAAGACCCTCCAGAAAGTGCGAGAACGGTTTTATTGGATGCACAGTTCCGAAGATGTGAAGGACTGGTGTAAGAAGTGCACTACCTGTGCTACGACCAATGGACCGCACGGGAGAAGAAAGGCTCCTATGAAGCAGTACAATGTCGGAAGCCCTTTTGAACGCATTGCCCTGGACATTGCCGGACCGTTTCCACCGACAGCAAATGGCAGCAGGTACATTTTGGTGGTGATGGACTACTTCACAAAATGGGTAGAAGCGTATGCCATTCCAAACCAAGAAGCCGCAACGGTTGCCGACGTGCTTGTGAATGAGTTCATTTGCCGATATGGAGTGCCCCTGGAAATACACAGCGACCAGGGCAGAAACTTCGAAAGCCAGCTGTTCCAGGAAGTTTGTGAAAAGCTCGGCATGAAGAAAACGAGAACTACGGCTTTGCACCCACAGTCGTACGGGATGGTAGAGCGAATGAACAGAACTCTTGGCAAATACCTGTCTAAAGTAGTATCTAACCATCAGCGAGATTGGGACCAATATCTCTCGCTATTCACGATGGCCTACAGATCTGCCATCAATGAGTCCACCGGCCAAACACCAGCAAGAGTTCTGTTCGGACGCGAAATGAGATTACCCTGCGACCTTGAATTTGGATGCCGACCCGGAGAAGACATAGCTGGTGAAGATTACGTGACCCCAGCTGAGAAAAAGAATGGATGACGTACACGAGCTGGTTCGATCGAATCTTCAGATCGCTAGCGATAGGATGAAGAAAAGGTACGATACGCAAGCTACGGAAGGAGGTTTCCACGAAGGAGACGAAGTCTGGCTGCATAACCCAAGAAGACAAAAGGGTTTTTCTCCAAAGTTGCAGAAAGCTTGGGACGGCCCGTACCTCGTAAAGAAAAGAATCAACGATGTCATCTATCGTATCAGCAAGATCCCAAATGGAAAGCCAAAGGTGGTACACCGTAACCGATTAGCGCCATTCGAGGGTGACCACGATGAGGAAGTAAACCAGCTTCAGGAAGTAGCCGATCCTGCTTTTGTAGAGTTCATGGGTGCTTATGGTGGTACCGGAAAAGCAAGATTCGGCGTCACCACTGAGAGACGACAAGACCTGCTCACCGTTCCGGAGGAATACTCACTGGCAATAAACATCCCTGCCAGCGTAACCGATGCGCGCGGACTGGCATCTCTGTTTATAAAGAAGAGTGGCGCACGACCTTTGGTAAACCAGTTACCAGTACCGGGTAAAGCTCTGAAGCTGCAAAATGGCTCCCGCTACAATTTCCACCTAGTGACGAGGAACACCTTCGACGAAAGACCAACGTACGAGGATGTCTGGGAAGCATTACGAAGCCTGAGGGAGCATGTGCTTGAATTGAACGTGTACAGGCTAGCCATGCCCAAGATTGAATGTAGGCATTTAGATTGGCGAATAATCCGTAACATGGTAGAAGTAATCTTCCGAGACACCGAAGTGCAGGTACTGGTTTGCGGCCATGCTCAAGAGACACAGCCAACAGAGAAGACGGTCGCATGTTACTTCCATACAACTGGAAAATGCAACAAGGGGACCAGTTGCCGATACAGTCATCTCGTTCCAGTTTCCTAGCTAGTTCCAGGAGGAACTGTCTCTTAAGGAGGGGGCAATGTTACGCGAGCTACTGCAATAATATTCTCACTTAGTGCCCCCAGTGAAATCCCCGTATGAGACGACTATGGCTCCTCCGCCCAAACTTCGAGAAACATCCAGAACACCCGGGTGCATCCGCCAGAATATCGAGAATATCCAACGCACCCGCGAGAACGCCGAGACACTTCTAGAATTACGGCGCACGAGTATAAATAGGCCACGAGCATCGTTGCAGGCAATTAGTCAATCAGTCAGTGTTGATACCGAAGGAAAGTAATCGCGCCTCGATAAAGTGTTTATTAAGTGACTCTCATATAAATTATAATTAGTGTGTTTAGTGTATCACATAAATTATTAAATAAGGACTGAATTACATATAAATCTGTAAATATAAATTAATTGTAAATATAAATTAGAATAAACGTTACAATAATGTAGATACTAGCATAGAACATTTAATAATAAGACTTAAAAATAATTTACACTTAGTGATAGTATACAACAAACCACTTAACAAAATTAAAAATTCAGAGCTTTTCAACCTTTATTCAATTTCAAATAAAATTTTAATAATGTGAGATTTTAATGCACGTCATCCAGAATGGAACTGTTTGGGTACAAACCGAGACGGCAACACTCTCAAGGAATTCGTGGATGACAATGGCCTATGTATATACTGTACAAACGACTCGACACATTTTCCTTTTGACGGTACCACACCCAGTACACTCGACATTATAGTTTCAAAAAATTATAGTAACATTGACAATTTAATGACAATACAAGAACTGACGTCAGACCATGACCCCGTATATTTCGAAATACCGGACTGTAACAGTAGTGCAAATATACCTAAAAAGCGATAAATCTACGATTATAACTCAACAGACTGGCGCAAATATCGTTTTAATTTAAATGAAAATGTAAAAATTAACACAAATATTAACGATGCAGACGATATAGAAAAAGAAATAATTTTATTAAAACATTCAATGAAAGAAGCTAGAGATAAAACTACAAAACTAATACAAATAAATAACGAAAGAGACAAATTACCAGACGACATATTAAACATGATAAAAATAAAAAATAAAGTGAGAAAATTATGGCAAAAATACAGGCTAGGCACTGACAGAGAAAGACTGCTACAACTAGGGAGGGAAATAAGCGAAAAAATCAAAGAATTTCGAAACAAAAAATGGACAGATCTATTAAAACAACTCAACGTTGCCGACAATTCATTATGGAAAATTACAAAAAGACTTAAACGATCATTTAAAACTATACCTGCATTCGAACACAAAGGACAATTGTACATAGACGATTCTGAGAAAGGGGCGGTCTTGGGGAAACACTTTGAAAATATATTTAAAATGAATAAAAGCAATAACACCATTTATGAACAAACAATAGAACAGAATATTACTGAAATCATAAATACCAGTACCGACATAGGAAAGAATGAATTGACTAAATACATTACCTCTCCTAGTGAAATAAAACAGATAATAAAACGACTACCCAACAATAAAGCACCAGGCCCTGACCAGCTGGACACTATTTTATATAAAAATTTACCATTCAATGTTGTAGTTCAAATTATGTATACAGTAAACGCAATATTAAAATTTCAACAATATCCACAAAACCTAAAAAATTCAATTATCGTCCCAATCACGAAACCGGGCAAAAATCCAAAATTCTTGGATAGCTACCGACCAATATCATCAATTAATTCTCTTGCAAAAATTATTGACAAAATTATACTAAACCGAATGCTCAAATTTGGAAATAAATTGAAAATAATTCCCAATGAACAATTCGGATTTAGGAAAGGTCACTCGACAGTGGCTCAGTTAATTCGACTACTTCATTACGTTAAAGAAAACTTTCGAAATAAAATGAACACAGTAGTGGTTGCCCTCGATATGGAAAAGGCATTCGATACTGTCTGGATAGAGGGACTAACACATAAAATGATGTCGGCCGGCTATCCCATATACATAACAAAGTTAATCTATTCTTATCTAAAAGATAGGAAATTTCACGTTAAGATTAACAACACATTGAGTGGACCATACGTAACAGAGGCAGGGGTGCCGCAAGGCTCCTCACTATCCCCTCATCTATATACAATAATGACACACGATTTCCTAACCTAACCTAACCTAACCTAACCTAACCTAACCTAACCAAGGATTAAAGGAGTTTGATTCGCAAAATATTTCCATACCTACCCCTTTGTTCTAAATTTTCGACAAAAAAAATAAAAAATGCTTAAAATTCCTAAAGAGGGGTTTTTTGGGCCGGAAAATCGACTGGCACAATCAGTTTTTTGATAAAATCATTATTTCGCCTTCAAATAGAGTCATGAAATTTTCGAAAATCCACTTTTCAAAACAACAAATCCTCATAACTCGACTAATAGGTAAGATAGAACGTTCTTGTCTTCACCAATCGATAGAGGGGACAATTTTACATATTTTAGTGAATTTTGAGTTCATATTTCCAAGGATTATAGGAGTTAGAAAAAATCAATTTGTATCGCAAAATATTTCCACAAAAAAATTATAAAAAATGCTAAAAATTCGTAAAGAGGGGTTTTTTTGGCAAAAAAATCGACTGGCACAATCAGTTTTGTGATAAAATCATTATTTCACCTTCAAATAGAGTCATGAAATTTTCGAAAATCCACTTTTCAAACCAAAAAATACTCATAACTCAACAAATAGGAAAGATAGAACGTTCTAGTCTTGACCAATCGATAGAGGGGACAATTTTACATATTTGAGTGAATTTTGAGTCCATATTTCCGAGGATTATGGGAGTTAGAAAAAATCAATTTGTATCGCAAAATATTTCCATAGCTACCCCCTTTGTTCTAAATTTTCGACAAAAAAAAATGCTTAAAGTTCGTAAAGAGGGGTTTTTTGGGCCGGAAAATCGACTGACACAATCAGTTTTGTGATAAAATCATTATTTCGCCTTCAAATAGAGTCATGAAATTTTCGAAAATCCACTTTTCGAAAAGTGGATTTTCGAAAATTCGATTAATCGAAAATAATCGATTAATCGAAAATAATCAATTTTCGATGATTCGAAAATTTATTATTTTTCACTATTCTTGATAACGGCAGCTGGACCGCTACCGAAACTTTAAAAATAGAGTTTCAACAAACATCGTGATCAAGAACTATTATATTTAACTAATTTTTTCCTTAACTCACGCCTTTAAAAAGATTGACAATTTGGAACTTACGAAAATATTTTGAAGTTTAAGACTTAAAAAAATTGTCAAGATTTGCCAGTCGATTTTTCGGTCCAAAAAACCCCTCTTTACGAATTTTTAGCATTTTTTATCATTTTTTTGTCGAAAATTTAGAACAAAGGGGAAATATTTTGCGAATCAAATTGCTTTTTTCTAACTCCCTTAATCCTTGGCAATATCGACTCAAAACACGACACGACACGACACGACACGACACGACACGACACGACACGACACGACACGACACGACACGACACGACACGACACGACACGACACGACACGACACGACACGACACGACACGACACGACACGACACGACACGACACGACACGACACGACACGACACGACACGACACGACACGACACGACACGACACGACACGACACGACACGACACGACACGACACGACACGACACGACACGACACGACACGACACGACACGACACGACACGACACGACACGACACGACACGACACGACACGACACGACACGACACGACACGACACGACACGACACGGCACGGCACGACACGACACGACACGACACGACACGACACGACACGACACGACACGACACGACACGACACGACACGACACGACACGACACGACACGACACGACACGACACGACACGACACGACACGACACGACACGACACGACACGACACGACACGACACGACACGGCACGAGACGACACGACACGACACGACATGCGACAATACCAGTCAAAAAGTGGATTTTCGAAAATTTCATGACTCTATTTGAAGGCGAAATAATGATTTTATCAAAAAACTGATTGTGCCAGTCGATTTTCCGGCGCAAAAAACCTCTCTTTACGAATTTTAAGCATTTTTTATTTTTTTTTGTCAAAAATTTAGAACAAAGGGGTAGGTATGGAAATATTTTGCGAATCAAATTGCTTTTTTCTAACTCCCTTAATCCTTGGCAATATCGACTCAAAATTCACTAAAATATGTAAAATTGTCCCCTCTATCGATTGGTGAAGACTAGAACGTTCTATCTTTCCTATTAGTCGAGTTATGAGGATTTTTTGTTTTGAAAAGTGGATTTTCGAAAATTTCATGACTCTATTTGAAGGTGAAATAATGATTTTATCACAAAACTGATTGTGCCAGTCGATTTTTTTGCCAAAAAAACCCCTCTTTACGAATTTTTAGCATTTTTTATAATTTTTTTGTCGAAAATTTAGAACAAAGGGGGTAGCTATGGAAATATTTTGCGATACAAATTGATTTTTTCTAACTCCCATAATCCTTGGAAATATGGACTCAAAATTCAGTAAAATATGTAAAATTGTCCCCTCTATCGATTGGTGAAGACAAGAACGTTCTATCTTTCCTATTAGTCGAGTTATGAGTATTTTTTGTTTTGAAAAGTGGATTTTCGAAAATTTCATGACTCTATTTGAAGGCGAAATAATGTTTTTATCACAAAACTGATTGTGCCAGTAGATTTTTTGGCCAAAAATAACCCCTCTTTACGAATTTTTAGCATTTTTTATAATTTTTTTGTCGAAAATTTAGAACAAAGGGGAAATATTTTGAGAAACAAATTGCTTTTTTCTAACTCCCTAATCCTTGGCAATATCGACTAAAAATTCACTAAAATATGTAAAATTGTCCCCTCTATCGATTGGTGAAGACTAGAACGTTCTATCTTTCCTATTAGTCGAGTTATGAGTATTTTTTGTTTTGAAAAGTGGATTTTCGAAAATTTCATGACTCTATTTGAAGGCGAAATAATGATTTTATCAAAAAACTGATTGTGCCAGTCGATTTTCCGGCGCAAAAGACCCCTCTTTACGAATTTTAAGCATTTTTTATTTTTTTTTGTCGAAAATTTATGGAAATATTTTGCGAATCAAATTGCTTTTTTCTAACTCCCTTAATCCTTGGCAATATCGACTCAAAATTAGGGCTGGGCGATTATCAAAAAACATAATCGATTATATAAAATAATCGAATCTTTTCGATTAATCGATGTTAATCGATTAATTGATTAATCGAAAAAAATCGATTAATCGAAAATAATCGATTGATCTAAATAATCGATTAATCTAAAATAATCGATTAATCTAAAATAATCGATTAATCGAAAATAATCGAATAATCTAAAATAATCGATTAATCGAAAATAATCGATTACTCGAAAAAAATCGATCGATCGAAAAAAATCGATTAATCGAAAAAAATCGATTAATCGAAAATAATCGATTAATCGAAAATAATCAATTTTCGATGATTCGAAAATTTATTATTTTTCATTATTCTTGATAACGGCAGCTGGACCGCTACCGAAACTTTAAAAATAGAGTTTCAACAAACATCGTGATCAAGAACTATTATATTTAACTAATTTTTTCCCTAACTCACGCCTTTAAAAAGATTGACAATTTGGAACTTACGAAAATATTTTGAAGTTTAAGACTTAAAAAAATTGTCAAGATTTGCCAGTCGATTTTCCGGTCCAAAAAACCCCTCTTTACGAATTTTTAGCATTTTTTAAAATTTTTTGTCAAAAATTTAGAACAAAGGGTAGGTATGGAAATATTTTGCGAATCAAATTGCTTTTTTCTAACTCCCTTAATCCTTGGCAATATCGACTCAAAATTCACTAAAATATGTAAAATTGTCCCCTCTATCGATTGGTGAAGACTAGAACGTTCTATCTTTCCTATTAGTCGAGTTATGAGTATTTTTTGGTTGAAAAGTGGATTTTCGAAAATTTCATGACTCTATTTGAAGGCGAAATAATGATTTTATCAAAAAACTGATTGTGCCAGTCGATTTTCCGGCGCAAAAAACCCACACGACAAAAAAACACACACACACGCCACGCCACAACACGACACGACACGACACGACACAACACTACACGACACAACACGACACGACACGAAACGCGACAATGCCAGTCAATTTCTCGTTCCAAAAAACCCGACACGACACGACACTACACTACACTACACTACACTACACTACACTACACTACCTTACACTATATTACACTACACTACACTACAGTACACTACACTACACTACACTACACTATATTACACTACACTACACTACAGTACACTACACTACACTACACTACACTACACTACACTACACTACACTACACTACACTACACTACACTACACTACACTACACTACACTACACTACACTACACGACACGACACGACACGACACGACACGACACGACACGACACGACACGACACGACACGACACGACACGACACGACACGACACGACACGACACGACACGACACGACACGACACGACACGACACGACACGACACGACACGACACGACACGACACGACACGACACGACACGACACGACACGACACGACACGACACGACACGACACGACACGACACGACACGACACGACACGACACGACACGACACGACACGACACGACACGACACGACACGACACGACACGACACGACACGACACGACACGACACGACACGACACGACACGACACGACACGACACGACACGACACGACACGACACGACACGACACGACACGACACGACACGACACGACACGACACGACACGACACGACACGACACGACACGACACGACACGACACGCGACAATACCAGTCAAAAAGTGGATTTTCGAAAATTTCATGACTCTATTTGAAGGCGAAATAATGATTTTATCAAAAAACTGATTGTGCCAGTCGATTTTCCGGCGCAAAAAACCCCTCTTTACGAATTTTAGGCATTTTTATTTTTTTTTGTCAAAAATTTAGAACAAAGGGGGTAGCTATGGAAATATTTTGCGAATCAAATTGCTTTTTTCTATCTCCCTTAATCCTTGGCAATATCGACTCAAAATTAGGGCTGGGCGATTATCAAAAAACATAATCGATTATCGATTATATAAAATAATCGAATCTTTTCGATTAATCGAACAATCGATGTTAATCGATTAATTGATTAATCGAAAAAAATCGATTATTCGAAAAAAATCGATTAATCGAAAAAAATCGATAAGTCTAAAATAATCGATTAAACGAAAATAATCGATTAATCTAAAATAATCGATTAATCGAAAATAATCGATTAATCGAAAATAATCGATTAATCGAAAATAATCGATTAATCGAAAATAATCGATTAATCGAAAATAATTGATTAATCGAAAATAATCGATTAATCGAAAAAAATCGATTGAAAATATTTTGAAGTTTAAGACTTAAAAAAATTGTCAAGATTTGCCAGTCGATTTTCCGGTCCAAAAAACCCCTCTTTACGAATTTTTAGCATTTTTTAAAATTTTTTGTCGAAAATTTAGAACAAAGGGGTAGGTATGGAAATATTTTGCGAATCAAATTGCTTTTTTCTAACTCCCTTAATCCTTGGCAATATCGACTCAAAATTCAGTAAAAGATGTAAAATTGTCCCCTCTATCGATTGGTGAAGACTAGAACGTTTCTATCTTTCCTATTTGTCGAGTTATGAGTATTTTTTGTTTTGAAAAGTGGATTTTCGAAAATTTCATGACTCTATTTGAAGGCGAAATGATGATTTTATCACAAAACTGATTGTGCCAGTCGATTTTTTGGCCAAAAAAACCCCTCTTTACGAATTTTTAGCATTTCTTATAATTTTTTTGTCGAAAATTTAGAACAAAGGGGGTAGCTATGGGGATATTTTGCGAAACAAATTGCTTTTTTCTAACTCCCATAATCCTTGGAAATATAGACTCAAAATTCACTAAAATATGTAAAATTGTCCCCTCTATCGATTGGTGAAAACTGGAACGTTCTATCTTTCCTATTTGTCGAGTTATGAGTATTTTTTGTTTTGAAAAGTGGATTTTCGAAAATTTCATGACTCTATTTGAAGGCGAAATAATGATTTTATCACAAAACTGATTGTGCCAGTCGATTTTTTTGGCCAAAAAAACCCCTCTACGAATTTTTAGCATTTTTTATAATTTTTTTGTCGAAAATTTAGAACAAAGGGGTAGGTAGGAAATATTTTGCGAAAAAAATTGATTTTTTCTAACTCCCTTAATCCTTGGCAATATCGACTCAAAATTCACTAGCATATGTAAAATTGTCCCCTCTATCGATTGGTGAAGACTAGAACGTTCTATAAACGACTACCCAACCGAATGCTCAAATTTGGAAATAAATTGAAAATAATTCCCAATGAACAATTCGGATTTAGGAAAGGTCACTCGACAGTGGCTCAGTTAATTCGACTACTTCATTACGTTAAAGAAAACTTTCGAAATAAAATGAACACAGTAGTGGTTGCCCTCGATATGGAAAAGGCATTCGATACTGTCTGGATAGAGGGACTAACACATAAAATGATGTCGGCCGGCTATCCCATATACATAACAAAGTTAATCTATTCTTATCTAAAAGATAGGAAATTTCACGTTAAGATTAACAACACATTGAGTGGACCATACGTAACAGAGGCAGGGGTGCCGCAAGGCTCCTCACTATCCCCTCATCTATATACAATAATGACACACGATTTCCCAATGCATAATGACATACAAACATCACTATACGCAGATGACACCTGTTTATATAAAAGATCATTTTATGCGGAAGTCGCCAACAAAAAGATTGATATACATATGAACAGAGTAGTAATGCCATATTTACAAGAAAACAAAATCAATCTAAATTCTCAAAAAACTGAACAAATAATACTTACTCGCAAACACACAAATAACAAAATTAGGTCAAAATTAAAAATCAAAGACGAAACCATTACGCCAAAGACATCCATAAAATATTTAGGTTTTCATATAGACAAAAGATTAACTTATCACACACATATTAAAAATCTGGTAACAAAGGCCAGTAACGCAATAAGAACACTTTACCCTCTATTAAATAAAGATAGTTATGTCAGTAAAGAGAACAAATTACTTTTGTATAAACAAACAATCAGACCAATTTTAACATACGGGTACCAAGCGTTCTGTTCGGCCCCTGACACAACGTTTATAAAAATACAACGGATTCAAAACAAATGTCTAAGACTCGCATTGGGAAGGGGACGATATAGCAGAATTGCTGACCTCCACGAGGAATCAGAGATAGAAACAATAAGGGATTTTATAATTAAAAACTCAGACAAATTTTATAGACACAAACTAAGATCGCCATTACTACAAAACGTAACCGAAAAACGAGCCGGAAATAATCCTAATCTGAAACACGGTCTTTTACATCAGAAACTACCTTTATTTTACGAATAAAGATTGTCCCCTAATATTTCAATGTTGACAACCCTGTTTTTTCATACAAGTTTTTCAGGGAAATCACTATCGCAATTATTGGCCTCTCTAACAATTTTTTAAATCTAAAATCAATTACCGCTATACGCATACAATCAAAGATATCTGATAATGACATTAACCGATGTCAAGGAGCTGATAAAATTTTCTGAAGAATTATCTCAAAATAAAAATGACAGAAAGTAGATAAATCGGCTTACAGCAGCCTAAGCATGTGAGACCTCTTCAAGAAGAGAAGGCATACGCTGAAGACACGAATGAAGACAGTGCGTGGACTACTATATATTTACTTTTGTTATTTTATAAAAATGTACATATTTAAATTTGTAAATAAAATTTTTGGTATTTGGTATTTGGTTCTCGTCCGATCACCGCAGTCAAGCAGTGGCGGGTGCGGTCAATGACGTATTAAAGACGTCACTGGGTGCGGTTAGTACTTGGATGGGTGACCGCTTAGGAACACCGCATGCTGTTGCCCTTTTTGCATCTTCGTATTGAACTTACAATGAAAATTTTATGTGAGTAGATGCAGTCAGTTGGTGTAAATATCAAAAATTTTAATAATTTGTCTGCAACGGCCACACCACACTGAATATACCAGTTCTCTAGTAGGTGATCTGTGGTACCAGTCACGGTTTAATCCTGGTCAAGTAAGCTTCGGCTTCCCCTTCTTTTACCATTGGTGCATAACGCACCAGTTTAGTTCTTATTTTTTATTTACATGATTTTCTTTAGAAATTCATGTACGAGACAAGTTTCCCGAAATTAATTGATGCACGTGGGGGAGATTTTATAAAAGAATTATTTGAAAGGAAAACATTAGGCAAATATCTATTTAGACCTCAACCATAAATAAATAGAAGCCTGTGTGTAACGCGAGTTTTGACGTTTTTCATGAATAATATGTGGGGTTTTTACTTTGAAAAGAAATGTCGCGATTTGGAAAGGAAACTACAGAGTTAATTAGAAAAGAGGTGGAAAACGTAACTACTTCAAATAGCAAAAAGTCTAAGGCAACAGTCTGATAATGTATTGCGGGAGATGATAGCTGTCATGTGCCGGGAAATTTCCACTTAATAATTTTACTCATTTACCCATTACTCATGTGGTTGAACAATTTTCAGATAATTTGCTGGTTACCATAGCAACAATGTCGAAATAAAGCATCTGATTGGTATAATGATGACTGATATAAAATGAAAAACATAATATCGAATATTTATTCGCTTTTTGAGTTTTACGTTTTAATGAACAGATCATACAAATCAATAACGTAAAAGTGGAGTGTTATAAACCATGTATTTTAAGAGTCTGGTTTTACTTTAAATTCATTTTTAGCAGATATTAAATTCAAAAAAAAATTAATCAAAACAAAACTGAAGGAGTAATATTTTGGTTCTGAAATATTCTCTTCAATTATAAATAAACATACTATAGGTAATTTATATTTCAAATGAAAATACGTTAGTAGTTAAAGACAGTAAATGGAGAGACTTTCCATCTCTGAATCGTATCTATGGACTATTTTAAGAGTACTCTGTACATAGAGCAGTGGGATTAACCCTCATTTTAAATTGTTTGAGATGCTTGTAACATTTTTAAGCATCAACATTTTGCTTCTTGAGTAACTCTTGTTGGACCGAAACCGAGGTTTTGCTGTGTTCCTGTTTAGGCACGTGGTTCCAATTCTGTTCGAGTTTGCCGAGATATACACATCCATTATGTATTTTTTTACTTGCTAAATGCTGCAAGTGCAGACCCTTTCTTTGCTAAGGTGTCTACCGTTTTGTCCACAATACCCTTGTGTCCCGGGACCCACTTGGGTGTTACTCTATAGTGGCCAGGGCTAAGAGTCTTTGTAGGCAGTCCCAGGCCAGTCTAGATCCAATCTGGGGACACGCTAAAGATTTCAGAGCTGCGTGACTGTCCGAAAGTATCAGGATCTTTTGTCTTCTTTACCTATTTTCGTCTGGAATACAGATTCGAACTTTACCAAATGGGGTAGAGACCATTTTTACTATAGTTATCGAATAGATTTATACTATTAACGCCTTACAAAGTTTTGAAAATAATTTCAAAAACATTGACCGTTCACTTAGAAAAAACAACTACTTCTCGGGCTATATGCCCCGACAGACATTGAATCACACTTCTAAGTCGAGTCGGTAAGATCTACAAGATTTAACCAACCATTCTGGTTTGCAATTAGAAGGGACAATATCACTTGTAGACCGGTTTCGACGTATTTGCGCCCCATCAGTACAAGGTAGATATTCTCCATCCGAGAGCTCTGTGAGTTTAATTGATACTAAAATCACAATCAATACATATTCTCCATCTTCACCTCCAACCGCAAATCAAAATTCTAATTGACACAAACATATGTTTGTTCTATCAATATAGATTTTTACATTTCTCTGTAAATTGTCGTATTTAGCGCTTATAAACTGAATTTATGAACTTCCTTAACTTTTGTAGTAAGTTAGTGCTCCAAGATATTCCACAGTGTAAGCTTAATTCACTAAATATTTTTGTAGTGTAGACAATGTTTTCCGGTTAATCTCATCATCACGTAACTATAACCACGTGCACGTTCCCGTTTTCTTTACAGGAGACAAAATGTGCCATGTGCCCTCGGTGGCGACTGCGTTAACGAAAATATTGATTTAGTAATGCAGAAAGATTGCAGGAGCAGGCACCACGCTTTTGAAATGACACCGAGTTTTCAAAAAAACGTCTGACAAATACGTGCGAAAACAGTTTTTCGAGGTAGAATGTGTTTCAATTGTGTTTTTGACATTGCAGTAAACGGTAAGTTGTGGTAAATAGTAGGCGAATTTTCACCTGGAAAATTGATAGTTAAGTATAATCATAAACAGATCGATAATGCGGTGTATATAGAATTAAATTTAGATAAAAGTCCATGTAGTGATTATGTAGATTCATTTTTAAACTATTCTACATAATAATTTTTGGAATCTAGAAATTTTCTGCTTGAAAGGCGTTAATTAAATCAAGTGATTTCATTATTAAATCATGTCATAAGAGTTATTTTGTTAAATGCCAAAATATATTTCAGTGACCTTTGTATATGGCATTTTAGCTTTTAAAATAAATAGGTCAAGGTCTTTATTAGATTCGCCCAAGATAGGTATTTGATTTTGAGGATTTCAAACAAAAACAAACCTTGAATTCGTCCTCTCCTTTATCGGACGTCCACTATCATAATAGTCCGTACGTATTCCATCAATAAACCTTTCCTCCATTAGGTTTATTTCGTAACATGTTATTGTTTTAAGTTTAAATCTAAATTCCGTACAAAGTCACTTTTTAGTGGGTACCAAGACAAAAAAGAAATCAGCTAATGGTACTCCTAATACCTTCGTGTGAAATTGTAATCTCAGTAAATTCATTTGACATATTAATCATACCGAAAAACTAAGGAGGTAAAGTAGACGACACGTCTTTTGTTTGTGAAAAGCAGAACTGGTCGTAGACTCACGCCCCGCATGCAAGAAATTCCTTGGATTTTTTTTTGTATCGAAAGTGTAAAAATCTTCTTCGACTCCATTCATTCATATATTTGGGTTGTGCTCATCAGCCCAGGCACTTGAACTGAATCTTTGTACCATTTCTCATGTTATCTACTTCCATTCCAGAAGCTTCGTGTTTTCTATATAGGCCATACCTTTTTGAGGTATCAGCTCCAATGTAATATTGGAAGAAATAGACAAAGCCGAAGAAAAGAGAAGATCTGACCATTGGAAAGATCTAGTAGGACTTACACAATCAAATATTCTTCTGGGTGACTACAACCTGTTGAGATCAAATGAATGCATAAGTGAAAGTAAAACTGCACTAAAAGTTTTAACAAGGATCCTAACGGGACATAGTCGCCTGAATGGGCACCTGAAAAAGCTCAAAATAGTGGAGGAAGAAGAATTTAGATTGTGTGACATGGAAGAAGAAACCTCCATCCACATACTTGCGAACTGCACAGCAATTCAGAATCCTAGGGCACAACTCCTTGGAGATTACTGGATAGAAGAGGGACATTTACCTAAGTTAAAGCATGTAGATATCCTAAAATTCATCCGGGAAATAGGACTAAAGGAGCTACTAGTCTCTGAGACTTTCCTCAGGAACTAAGTAGAAGTAAGGGGGCACAATAGATCTTTTAGGTCTCAGTGGTCACCCCAATTTACATACATTACATTACATTAGGCCACTAATTTGACTGGAGGGATTTTCAGTAGTTGTGGTGGTTGTGTATTAATTCCTCTCCAAAGTGCTTTCGTCTAAGTTCCTGTTCCTAAGTTCTCGCAGAAGCAGAGTATGTGAGTAGGTGTTTCTTCGACTCATTATTGGGGCTTTAGCCAAGTGAAAACACACCTCCTCCGAGGAAGGTTCTGGGCAGGTATCACCGCTAAGATATATCATCTGCTCAGTACTGGTCGTATCTTTAACTTTAGTATTTTATTCTTCGGATTGTTTGGTCTTTAAAAGGGTTTTTATATAGGAGTGAATAAGTTTCCAAGTATCTACAGATTTAATCATTTCTTCCAAAAATGTGTGAGTAGTGATTTGAACTATGCCTATTTGGGAGAATGGCTGTTGCCTTTGGGTATTCCATCTTCAAAAAGGGTAGGTGCTAACAAGTCTGTATTTATTCTGTTATTTTGAACCTTTTCTCTAATACCCGGGATGAAATTTTGTGTCCACTCTCCCACGTTATTAGTTTTTTTTTTTCACTCTTTTCATCAATTCATCATCAATTGTTTTGGTATTATCAATGATCCTTCAATACTAAGGTAATACCTGCTTATGTTTTCGACTTTTACTGTACAAATCCAAACTTGTCTACCATGCATTTCAATTTTTCACAACTTGTTAAATATTTTCATAGTATCACCTAATTTCTCTATAGTTTTTGCACTGCTAGACATTTTCTTTTCTCTAAATAATCTTCTTTTGCTACCTTATTTTTATAATAGTTTGAGTTAGGTATTTTGTCCAGATCCTGTTTCTAAAAATCATCCTCTAAAAACTATGACAGTCCCACTTTTTAAATTGAAACTTTATAAACAATTAATTATTGTAATTTTTTTTCAGATAATTAAATGGGTATTTTAGTAGATTTAGGTTATTGTTTAACTCACTGGTCATTTGGACTGTTCGTTTTGATAGGACTGGTTGCTTCAGAATACACTGGTGCGGAAACGGTGATATGTATTTTTGTGGCTGCGATATTGTCGATCCTGTCAGGTAAGTTCAAAATTTTATCAATGTTTAAAAATAATATAGCGTATTAGGCATAAAAGGTCCAAAGCTTCTACATTTTTTAATTATTTTTCTACATTTTATTTCATCTCTTTCACTCTTATCCCAGTCCTCTATCTGTTTCAAACCAACTTTCATAGCATCAATCCATTTCTTCTTAGTCCGTTCCCTTTTATTATCACTTCCTTCAACTCCAAAAAGTATCTTCTTCACACACCTTTCGTCATCCAACCTGACCACACGGCCTAACCTTTTAATGCTTAATGAATTATTCCTTTTAATGCTTGATGCCTTACAGATTCGTTGGTTTTCTTTGTTTGTTCTTCTCCTCCACTGCCTGCTTCCTATTTATCCGTACATTTTTCTCAAATTATTTCACTCCCACCTCTCCAGTTTGCTTTCATTATTTTTATTTAGTATCTAAGCTTCACATGCGTCTTCCGTATAACAGCGGTTGTATAATTGTTTTGAATAGTCTGATCTTTGTTCTCTTCTTTTTAATCAGGAATTTTCTCATTTTTTTAATAATAAGTTTTGATAAACTGGTCCTTACAAGCGCAAAAATTAGAAACATTAAGAAAATTAAACCTATATTTGGTCCCGACCCCACAAATGCCTCGTAACATCAGCGTACGGACAGACGGCCTAGTCGGCATACCTAGTATCTTAAACACACGCTCAAACTTAATAACCTACGTTGTGTAGAGATGGTCATTTGCACAATAACAATAATGGAATGTCGGCATCAGAAAATGACCACCTGTAGACTCGTGGATTTGCTTACGTTTAATGAATATTTTTAAACATATACAGATTGCGAAAATCCCTTTCTTACAATGCGACTTATACAAGTACGACAAGGAAAATATGAGCAAAACTACGTGAAACAGAGAAGAGACTTGTTAGCCCAGCGATCAGTCCCGCCTACCAAAACAGTTGGGCGTGTATTCAGTCCCCTCCTATTTATTTTAACTGTTGTGTTGCCAAAAGTACTTATCTGTAAAAATTATTCCTAATTTTTGTCTATCGTTGTTTTAAAATTTTCAACGACATTTCAAGCGACAACAATATTAAATACCAATAATTGTTAAATCGAAAGCAGTGTACGGATTTTATTTATTGCAGATTGTAATTTGTCCAAATTTTTTCTTGAACTCCATTATTTTATTCTTATTTGTGTTGATCTCACTTATTTTTCAAAAGTCAATAATATTACCAATCTCGATTTTCTCCCACTAAATACACCGTTATCCGGTGTTGAAAGTCAAATGCAAAATAAGTTATTTATTACTTAGAAAATACCAAACATTCTAAACTGGCAACGCTGCAGCAGAGACTGACTTTCCCCATTCTGTGAGTAGGTTCACAGGTTCAATGTGGTTCAGTACTTTCCCAACATGGAAGGAGTGAGGTTGTTAAAGAAATAAAAAAATATACTCGTTATTACGTAACCTGTACATCTTAAAATTCATTTTTGTCAACTCGATCGTTTCTGACCAAGCTGACAATTAATTTCTAACTACAATAGGATATTATTTTAGCCATTGTAACTTGAAAATAAAACATTTTTTCTTGAGATAAAAATAATAAAGTAATTGGGTATAAAAAATTAAAGATCCATTCCATTAATAAATTGAATTGAAAAAATAAAATAAGTACTTATTCTAAACATAAAATATGAACTTCTTGAAAAAATAAAACTAAAAATCCGTTCTAAAGGTAAACTCTGTTGCCGGATGAAAGTGTTTAATTTCACCTAATAGTGCATGAGCTCGAAAAAAAGTTAACGATAACGAGACAAAAATATCATTTGTACAAATTAATCTGAGCTTCTGGCAACAGCGGTTAAAATAGTGGGGCGATGAACTCACGCCCCACTGTTTTGGTAGAGGGGACTGATCGTTGGGCTAACAAGTCTTCTCTCTCTTTCACGTAGTTTTGCTAATATTTTCCTTGTCGTACTTGTATAAGTCGCATTGTAAGAAAGGGATTTTCGCAATCTGTACATTATGATAACACAAAAAAATATTGAAAAAATGACTGCTCTACAGTTTAGTACCCAAATAATTTCCGTGCAAGTTATATTGAATGAATATTTTTATTTTATCATATTTTCTAGGGTTCCCAAGGCTCTGAGGGCTTCCATTATCCTTTTGTCCATTTATTATACAAGCGTTACTTTTTTTTTATACAGCGTTTAATTGTTTTTTAATTAAGTATTCCTCTATACAAATTAATATAATCCCTGTAGGGCACTGTGGCTATTTTAGGAAACCATAACCTCTCCACTCCACAACCCTTCACACACTTCAGTTAAAAAGTCCTGAACTGTCAATTCAGGATGCTCTGTGGTATTCTACAAACCACAATTGATTTCTCACTATAATTGGTACATCTGCAGGGAACAAAGGAATATTTCAATAGAAATCTATCGAATTAATACATTTCAAATTGATAAATGTTGGCGAGGGGTTGTCGACTTAGAAATAAACTTTCAAGTTTAGCACTGAAATATACATAGACACTAATATTAAGTAATTTTTAATGAATTTAAATTTAATTATACAGTGTTCAAGTTAATAGACAAAACAAGGCAGTTGGGGTTTTTTGGTTAAATATTCATAAACTACGAGACTGCCGGTCTCTTAGGAGAAATTCTCACGATTTAATGACACCTCAGCTCTCGGAGTGAATCTACAGAGACTCTTTTGGAAGCGGACAGTTTTACGTTTCTTAAAATCAACTTTATTAATTGTGGTGGGTCGAAATTCGTTAGTCCAATATTATTCTCATATTTTTATTCGTCGTCAATAGTTATTATGTTTACCCGACTACGGTGAAGAAAAAATGATGACGTCACTGACAGTTCAGCCATATTGTACTGGAAGGCACACATTCTATTTAGTTCTCATTGTTTACTGGTAAAAAACGGATAATAGTTAGACTTTAATTAACAATTAGTTCTTAAAGGTATCTAAAATGCCATCGTTTTGTAGTGTTGTAAAGTGTTAAGATAAGGTATCGTTTTTACAATTTTTTGTTGTTTTAACGAAGCGAGGTTCTACAAAGTCTGTCTGACAATCAACTGACTTCACTACAAGCTAGATTTTTCTAAAATACTCTACATCACATACGGAAGGTATGTACAGAAGGTTCAACTACAACTAACCGATTCAGTTGCCTTCCAGCACAATTTGGCCGTCCAAACTACCCATAATAATTTAACAAATGAGGTATCGAAGAGAGCGTCTTGACCGTCCGCTGGTTATAATTTATCTGACGTCACATTAAATTGAATATGGTACCCTCTAGTCTGGAGTCTAGAGGACATAAGGTCCTTAACTAAAGAAATTCATTCAATGAGGCCGTGATGTATATCAAATGAAAGGGCTTAATTAACACATTTCAAAAAATTATACATATACGAGGTTAATAACTAGTGGATAATAGGACGGATTATTTGGTCCAAAATATGGCTATATGTCCGACTTTGCCTGAATGAAATATTGCTGTGGGAAAAGATACAGGGTTAATTAAGAATATTTTCTTCATTTTTGCTAATAATTACACTGTATTTTTATCAACTGTTATCAAAATCTTCCAAGATTTGGTTACAGAAGGCGCCACGTGAAAAAAAGTATGAAACAAGAAAATATTTTCATCTGAAATTGTTGTGTATAAACCATGTAATATTTATTGCACATTAAATAAATAATACAAATTCATGCTGATATTCGGAGGATAGTCGTAGTCGTATACTACCTACCCTAATAAAACAATACATTTTAAAAGCTTCAAGCAATCATCCAAATACACTGAATCCTA
This sequence comes from Lochmaea crataegi, assembly GCA_947563755.1. NCBI lineage: Eukaryota > Metazoa > Arthropoda > Insecta > Coleoptera > Chrysomelidae > Lochmaea > Lochmaea crataegi. The sequence continues at coordinate 76,727,798 of OX387423.1, forward strand.
TGAATAAGGGGAAAATGCATTAAAATACGTACAAGCTGTTTATTAAATAGACGATACATATTCAATAACAATAATTAGACGCGATCAGATTTCGAATAATTTCTTCTGTTTTTGAGATAATTAAAAACAAGTGAATTATCGGTTTTTTTTTCAAAGCCATATAAAAAGGTATTAAAAAATAATTGATACTACTTCATTGCCATCTTTTATTCTACATCTACATATCCATCTGAAGTTTCTTTTTCCCACATTCATCATCAACTTATTTTTTTTAAATACGGACCTGGATTTTTTTAATATTACACATCACAAACAATATTTCCTTGATCCATACATTTTCCAGTAGCCTGGTTTCACTTTTCGATCTTACTATTTATTTTATTAAGAAATTATTGTCAATTTTAGCTTTCAATTATGACAAAGATATTATTTTCAGGGTTATGTTCATTCACCAACTCACTACCCCAAGAACAATACAGAAAAAAGAAATTTTCAGACGTTCTACAATTTCTGATATTGTGGTTGGAAATTTTAACAAATTTAGTAGCAGCCGCCACATGTGCCCGCCTGGCTAGTGCCACAGTGGATTATATTAGTAAAGGGCACTTTCGAGAGTTCCTTTTCGGGATGGAACAGCATTCCCTGGGAGAACCGTGGCCGGATGTCTTAGGAGTTACCATCATCGTTGTGGTTACTATTCTGTTCATGTTGGGCCTTGAGGTGAATAAATTTTACTTTCAAAACGACAAAACTTATTTCTCAACGTTTTCTTATTATTTTAGGGGTCACCTACAATATCTATGCTCGTTATAATAACCTTATTGTCTGGTTTTGTATTTTTTACAATTACTGGAAGTCTCCATACTGTGATAAAATTTCGAAAATGGTGCGAAAGTTTTAAAATACACACTTTTAGAAGAGTAAGATAATTTGAATCATAATCACGTCCTTTATACAGGCTGTTTCACGACGAGCTTACACTATCTTTATATTGGAGACTAGTCACTCGATTTCTATAAAAATTGGCATAGATGGAGAACAAGTTATGGCGAATTAATGGAAAATATTTTGACATACATGTCACTTCCGGTTATACCGAAAGTGAACAACAACTTTGTTATTTTAAATGTAACACCCTGCTTATTATTAATCTTTTGGATTCTACATTAAATTTTAATGTCACTTTGTACTGAATACCCTATATCTAAAATTTATACTTATCGAGATATTAATTTTCTTAATAAAAAATTGACAGGTGCAGACCTTCATATTGAAAATTTGCAAAAATCGCAAATGAAGTTCTGGGCCTATTTGCCGCAGGTCACACATCTGTACAAACTTAGTTTGTTCCGAACTCATTGCAGACGAGGAAAATTTCATCCTCTTGATCTGCAGCCAGGAAATCAACCTCGTCATCACTATCTACCTCTTCCCCTGAAGAAATATTGAATATGTTGCGACGGCATCTTTTAATATTACTGCTCTTTCTTTTGGATTTGTTGTTCAATGAAGAAGATACCGGTCTTTTTCCTTTCTTGTCTTTGTTTTAAATGGATTGTTCTTTTTTTGATTAGCTTTTTTGCATGTGCCTCCTCTAAAAGTTTTTTATATGGTGAGTCTGTCAATATTATGGAATGTTGCTTCCTGTTCTCTTTTTTCTCATCCACTTTTCGCCTTTCAGGGAGGGGCGATATTGTCGAAATAGAAACAGTGAAATTGTATCTGTTAGAGACTGTGACTAAAGATTTAGATGTAGATGCTTGAGGTTCAATGACTTCAGTTGAATTAGGGGGCTCAGCATCAACAGTTGTTCCACGCTCTTCATTAATGTTATTCACAACTACAGGTAGAACTTCTTGCGCACCCACAAAATCATCATCATCAGTAAACTTTGTAGGATTGGGGGGGGCAAGAAATTCCTACTGCTTTAAAGCCGGACACTTCTTTTTCAATGGCTGCAACCCTCATATATGCTTCATTAAAAAGGCTTGCTATGTCATATGGAGTAATTTTGGGATTTTCGCTAGCTAAAGTCACTGCGTGTCTTAAAAATAGGTCACATTCTTTTGAAAATGCAGTTTTCAAAGGTCCATACAAGCAAATATCTAAAAACTGTAGCCTGTGAGACGTGTGAGGGGGAATCGACGCAACGTGGATGAAATTTTTCTTTTTCTTAAAACTGGAAAGCCTCTAAAGAAATATGTGAACCATGATTATCAATAATTAAGAGAATAGGATCATTTTTAGATGGTTTTGTATGGATTTTAAAATGTTCCAGCCTATCCATAAAAAGCTGCTCTGTTGTCCATCCATTTTCTGAGCACTTGTACACTTGTATATTGTACCAGAAGGGCCATCCTTTTGTAGAAGAGGAGTCATTTGTTTCCGAGGATCTTCCCAATGTGGCTTTTTTATTATTTTTTTTCAACCTGTCTCATCTTAGTGTTGACCTGGGAATATTAGGCCTTACTGCTGCTTTTTTAACAGACATCCCATGCTCAATTAGCTGGATTGATTGTTTTAAGTTATCTTCAGACCAGTTGGATCTAGTGGTTGTTCGGCTACGGCTTCTAACCATCTGAAAAAATAACATAAAATGAATGTTTGCTGCCTGTTGGGACTGGGGCAATACCGCCACCATGGCGATTTTACCCGTAAGATGGTGACGGCATTACCCCACAATGTATTCAAACCTTAAATTTTAAAACAAACTCACTTACAATCGAAATAATGCAAAACATAGTATAAAGCTCAACTCAACTGAGATTTGTTTTGTTCAGTTCGCACTAAGATTGGAGAACTATCGATGGTTTATCTATTAGAGAGAGAGAGAGAGAGAGAGAGAGGGTGGGATGGGTTGGGTTCAGTTCGCACTAAGATTGGAGAACTATCGATGGTTTATCTATTAGAGAGAGAGAGAGAGAGAGAGAGGGTGGGATGGGTTGGGAGAGAAAGGGAAAAGGGGAGAGAGAGAGAGAGAGAGATATGGAAGAGAGAGAGATGCGAGATAAAGATAAGAGAGAGATGGGAAAGAGAAAGAGAGATCGGAGAGGGAGAGAAAGATGGGACAGAGAGAGAAAGATGGTTCAGAGAGAGAAAGGTGAGAGAGAGATGAGAGAAAGAGATGGGATAGAGAGAGATAGGAGAGAGAGAGAGAAAGAGATAGGAAAGAGAAAGATGGGAAAGAGACAGAAAGAGACAGAAAGAGAGAGAGATGGGAGAGAGACAGAAAGAGAGAGATAGGAGAGAAAGAGATAGGAAAGAGAGAGAGAGAGAAAGAAATGAGAGATAAAGATAGGAAAGAGAGAGAGAGATGGAAGGGAGAGAAAGAAAAATGAAAGATAGATGGGAGAGAAAGAAAGATGGGACAGAGAGAGAAAGATGAGAGAGAGAGAGAGAGATAGGAAAGAGAGAGTAACGAGAGAGAGAGATAGGAAAGAGAGAGATAGGAAAGAGAGAGTAACAAGAGAAAGAGAGAGATAGTAAAGAAAGAGAGAGATGGGAGAGAAAGAAGATGGTACAGAGAGAGAAATATGAGAGAGAGAGTGAGATAGGAAAGAGAGATGGGAGAGAGAGAGAGAGAGAAATGAGAGAGAGAGATGGGAGAGAAAAAAGAAAAATGGGAGAAAGATGGGAGAAAGAGAAAGACAAATGAGAGAGAGAGATGGAAGAGAGAGAGAGAGAGAGAGATGGAAGGGAGAGAGAGAGAGATATGGAAGAGAGAGGGAGAGAGAGATGGGAGAGAGAGAGAGAGAGATGGGAGAGAGAGAGAGAGAGAGAGAGAGAGAGAGAGAAGGAAGAGAAGGAAGAGAAAGGGAGAAAGACGGGAGAGAAAGAGAGTGTATTGCGTATGATTACAATCATTATTTTAAACTGTCAGAATCTAAGACCGATTCGGTAAGTTTCACGACCCTCGGAATATTGTAAGCATTTTTTTTCTTATTAGACCATTTTTGACGATTTTTCAAAAATGTTGACCATTTTTCAAAAATTTTGACAATTTTTGACAATTATTGACCATTTTTGACAATTTTTCAAAAATTTTGACCATTTTTAATCATTTTTGAAATTTTTTTGACTATTTTAAAAAAAAATTGGCCATTTTTCAACATTTTTGGCAATTATTGACCATTTATTCAAGATTTTGACCATTTTTCAAAATTCTTACAATTATTGACTATTATTGACCATTTTTGACAATTTTTAAAAAATTTTGACAATTATTGAACATTTTTTCAAAATTTTGATAATTATCGAACATTTTTTCAAAAATTTTGACTATTTTTTCAAATTTTAACAATTATTGACCAATTTTGACAGTTTTTGTCAATTATTAACAATTTTTGACAATTATTGACCATTTTTCCAAATTTTGACCATTTTTCCAAATTTTAACAATTATTGACCATTTTTGACAATTATCGACCATTCTTTCAAAATTTTGACAATTTTTCAAAAATTTTGATAATTATTGACCATTTTTCAAAATTTTGACCATTATATATAAACAACAGAGTGATAGATGTCAGATGTCAACTTTACCGATGTAAAACTATCGAAAATTATCGATAATAATCAATAGTAAAAATAGCACTATCGATAAATATCGATAGTCGGGACTATCGATAGTTCTCCACGCACAGCGTATGCTGTTACGGAAAGCAGAGTGGCATGCAAAGCACGCCTATTATCGTATGTGGCGGTATTCCCCGGGGTGGCGGTATTTCCCCAATCTACCCTAATTCATTATTTGAAATCAATCGCATCGTACAGTGATAGAAATGGTTCGTTTGGAACTAAACAATGAAGATTATCTAAATTTACTCTTAATACAAGGTGAATGTGACAGAGCTCTTACTAGAACATGTGTTTTATTTGCTACAAGATATGTACCCAGATCGACTCCGACCCAGCCGTCACACAGTGAAGAGAATATTAAACGATTTGGTTAAGAAAGTGAAGCCTGTTATTAATAACAATGATAATAAAATTGAAATTTAAGTTTCATGTTCTATGCCAATTTTCATAGAAATCGTGTGAGTAGTCTCCAAATGTATAGATAATGTACTTAAGCTCGTCGAGAAACAGCCTGTATAATACAAATTTCTTTCTAGGTTTTAAAAGCTGCGTCTAAATGTTTTTTTGCATTTGTACATACTTTTCCTAGAGTACACAGGAATAGTAATTTGAAAATGTTTTCAATTATTTTCACACCTCTGATCTTCTACACATCAACTGCAATAATATTTTCTATGATGGCTCACCATAAGTAAGTTTTGCTTCTTTATTTAATTATCAACTCCATAGTCACATTTTGCTGGACTTCGCTACTAATCAAAATTAATCATTTGACTAAGATTAGTTCAGAATTCTGGAACCTTTGGCGATACTCGATACTGAACACAGTTCACACTACCATTACACCAACACTTTTCATCTTACGCGTTTCGATAACCAAGATATCTTCTTGATATACTGATGGTAAACTAACACTAAAGCAATAGAAGTGACTGGGATAGGAGTGTACGAACCAGAAACCAAACACTCTGAAAACTTGAAATAGTTATTTATGATACAAGTGCGTGAAGTGATACTTTTGCGCACGAGTTGCGAAAATGAAAGGCACGAGCGTAGCTAGTGCCTTTTTTCGCAACGAGTGCGCAAAAGTAATTCACGCATGAGTATCATACAATGTTTTATTTACGACCACATTAAAAATACTTTCCGTTAATTACATATTACATAACCTCTCTTTTTAATAATTGTGTTTGAATTATTGCCTACCTTCATCATAAGAAATTCATTATCTGGTGCTCCATTTATAAAATCCAAAATCTGTTCCCTTGTGGAAATTTTTGATTTTTTTGGTTTATGGCTCTCCGATTGTCGTTTTATGAAGGTAATGAGTTTATGAAATTTTCTTATATCAATGTTTAAATTTAAATTTATGGTAGTTTTCAACATTGAATAATGGGACCATAACTTTGATGATTCCCATTGACTTTTCCGAGAAATATGCAATAAGCGAACATTTTCAGTCTAATTTTTAATTTTTTTGTGTTACACCAATCCAAAAAAAAGGTGAGCGGTCGTCGGACCGCCGACAGAAGCTTGCTTCTTATGTACAAAAAAATGACCATTTTTCGAAAAATTTTAGACGATTATTGACCATTTTTTCAGAAATTTTGACCATTTTTGACTATTTTTTCAAATTTTAACAATTATTGACCAATTTTGACAGTTTTGACAATTATTGATCATTTTTGATACTTTTGGAGCATTTTTGACAGGTTCTGACAATTATTGACCATTTTTGATAATTTTTCAAAAATTTTGACCATTTTTTGAAAATTTTAAAAAAAATTTGACAATTTTTAACAATGATTGACCATTTTTGACAGTTTTTTATAATTATTGACCATTTTTTCGAAATTTTGACAATTTTTGACGATTTTTCGAAAATTTTGGCCATTTTTCAAAAAGTTTTGGTAATTATTGACCATTTTTTCAAAAATTTTGACAACTTCTGACCATTTTTTCAAATTTTAACAATTATTGACCATTTTTGACAATCATTGATCATTTTTGACAATTTTTCAAAAATTTTGAGCATTTTTGACCATTTTTCCAAATTTTAACAATTATTGACCATTTTTGACAAATATTGACCAATTTTGACAGTTTTGACAATTATTGATCGTTTTTGACAATTTTTGACCATTTTTTCACATTTTAACAATTATTGACCATTTTTGACAATTATTGATCAATTTTGACAATTATTGATCATTTTTGAAGATTTTTCAAAATTTTTGACCATTTTAGACCATTTTTCCAAATTTTAACAATTATTGACTATTTTTGAGCATTTATGATAGGTTCTGACAATTATTGACCATTTTTGACAATTTTTCAAAAATTTTGACCCTTTTTTCAAAAATTTTGACAATTTTTGACATTTTTCAAAAATTCAACAATTATTGATCATTTTTGACCATTTTTTCCAAATTTTTACAATTTTTGACAATTTTTTCAAATTTTAACAATTATTGACCAATTTTGACAGTTCTGACAATTATTGACAATTTTTCAAAAATTTTGACCATTTTTCAAAAAATTTGAGAATTTTCAACAATTATTGACCATTTTTGACAGTTTTGACAATTATTGATCATTTTTAACAATTTTTCAAAAAGTTTGACCACTTTAGACCATTTTTCCAAATTTTAACAATTATTGACCATTTTTGAGAATTTATGACAATTATTGACCATGTTTGACAATTTTTCAAAAATTTGAAGAATTTTAAACAATTATTGACCGTTTTTTATTATTATTGACCATTTTTTCAAAAATTTTGACCATTTTTGACCATTTTTTCAAACTTTAACAATTATTGACCATTTTTGACAGGTTCTGACAATTTTTCAAAAATTTTGACAATTTTAAACAATTATTGACCATTTTTGACAGTTTTTTATAATTATTGACCATTTTTTCAAAATTTTAACAATTTTTGACCATTTTTCAAAATTTCAACAATTATTGACCATTTTTGACAGTTTCTGATAATTATTGACCATTTTTGACAACTTTCAAAAATTTTGACAATTATTGACTATTTTTGACCATTTTTTAAAATATTTAACAATTTTTGACAGTTTTTGACAGATTCTGACAATTATTGACCATTCACGTTTCACACTTCTCAATGACAATACAAAATGATTACAATTACAGAACCTTTGACAGAAAACAAAACACAAAATTATCTAAGATAACTTAATAAATATACAAATAAAAAAGAGGGTTATAATGATTATTCCATTTAAAAAGCATTGTACTTTTTCGCACGCTTTAGACGTATGTATAAAACGTAATTTCACGTATTTATATGAGTTTGTAAATGCTGAATTTTAATGGTGGTCGTAGATAAAGTATATTTCAAGCCCATAGGAAAGTAATGTTATAAATGAAACTAACTGTTAGTTTCATTTATAACGTTAATATGAGTAGATTCCACAAAGTAAGGGTCCAAACAGTAAATTCCATAGGAAAGTGTACCCACTTCAAAATTGATATCGTATCAGATATCCAAGCAATCATTAAAGCACCGAGTTCTTGTGTAATCAGTTCTGAAATGGTATGGGAATGCCTAGCCTAATGAATTAGGCGAGTATAACATCGTCACCTTACTGTGTGTTTCAGGACACAATGAAATAGAAAGAAATGAAATATCAGATGAACTAGCAAAGAGCGGAACTGAAAAACCCTATTGGGGACCGGAACTCTTTTGTGGTATCCGCACCTATATTATATAGGAAAAAATAGGTGAAACCTAAAAAATTAACTATTGGAAAGATCTAGACATTTAAAGGTGATCATGGGTAACTGCTACCAAGTGAGATGAAAAGACTATTCTAAGAGTCCTTGATAGGTGACCTAACAGAGCACTGTCGCTTGAATGGCCACTTCAAACTAGTAAAGTAGCATGAATGTAGATTATGTGGAATAGAAGAAAAAATCTCAATTCATATTCACTACAGAATTACAAGGAATTACAGCACTTGGGATACTGCTGCATAGAAGAGGAAGACCTACCTAAACTGAAACCTGCTGATATCTTAAAATTTCTCCAAGGAAAAAGACCAAAAGATCCACTAGTCCCTGAAACTTTTCGCAGGAACTAAGTAAGAAAAGGGGAACAATAGATCTGTTGAGCTTCAGTGAATGTTCACCACGAAAACATACATTACAGTACAAAAATAGTGAAATTTAAAGTTTCATTCGACACAGATGTTACGTCCAATGCATGCTTCTGTTATATCTCTTGTAGTCCGTACATCCTGTGTCAGTCTCCCAGCGATTCTAATCATCATCTTCCTCTTTATCCCATAATCTGCATATTACTTTAAATTGTATGCTATTTTTCTCGTTCACTTTATTCTTCCAGCGTTTTTTCTAAATCTTCCTTCTTCGACAATTTCTTCAAGAAATCGGAACTACTAGTCTCTGAGAGTTTCCTCAGGAACTGAGTAAAAGAAAGGGACACGATAGATCTTTCAGGTCTCAGTTAATGTTCTGCCCAATATATACTTACATACATACAAGAAGGTTAAGGACAATACAAAGGATACACTACAATAGTAATGTGTATTTTTTTTTTCATTTGAAAATACATAGAAATTGTAACCGTATTTGTTTTTTTAGAGAGCTAGTTGGAACAGCAATTCCACTTGTACAAATTTTTGAAAGTCGTGATGTTGATTGGGCACGACCAATTATGGCTGCTAGTACCATTTTTGTGGTATGCTTGTTATTAATACAAATTTTACCGATGGTTTACAATGCGTTTGTTAAACTTGCCAGTAGAGAATGGAGAATTTTCGTACCGTCTATTCAATATAGAGCTGTAATGACAGGTGCGCCGATTCTTGCCATATTTGCAGCAGGTGAGATAATATAAGAATTCTAATCAATTGACAAATGACAAGTATGACATTGACGCTTCGCCAACAGCGCAGCGCCTCTCATCGTAGTTCGCCAAACCAAAAACATGGAAAAGCCAATGCCCATTCAAGTAAAGCTTGGTATTCTTGAACACTTTCAAGATAGTTGGCGCTGCTGTAGATGTCAATGCTGTCAGTGAAAATTGAAATTCACTTGGATATTTCTTCGAGAAGCACTTCAAATTAGCGAGTAAAAAAATAGGGTTTAAAGAAGTTTCTAAGAAATGCCTGCGACAGATTGACTTGTAATTTACATAGTTTTGCGCCTGTGTATTGAAATATTTGTATTTACAGATTTTCCTAACCAAAAATTGATTGATGCTATGTTTCGTTTTTTGGTTTCGTCAACCGAAATTTTTTTCTCGGAATAGGTCTTTTATAAGATTCTACTCTTAATTTAAAATTTTTTTTGGTACTTTCATAAAACACTTTGCATTTTTGCTTATTAATTACCATTTTTTTCCTTCAGCTCAGTTTGTTTTAACTTACAAAAACCCACTTGTATTTTTTTTTAAACGTTTTTTTTTTGTTTTATCAGGGTAAATCTTGATCTTCATCTTAACAAGCGCTTAATTAAATTTTTATCCAAGCTTTCTAATTATAACTTCACCAAAAATAATATTCAATAAAAATCCCGAAACGAACTTTTGGATTAAAAATTTGATTAAAAATCCAAGCTAATTTATTGTTCTGTCAATTTTAGGAAGTTTATCTGCCATATTGGCATTCGCTTGCCCATTGTCCCATTTGATCAAACTTTTAAATACAGCAGCACTTCTTAAATGCGCTTTGGTATCCTGCCAGCTGGTTTATAATAGATATAAACCAGATATTAATTACGACTATTTAGGTGAGACAAAGGAACTCGAAAACTCGACAAAAACATTAATTTAAGACATTTTAGTTCATAATACCAAAGTCCAATACAGTAAACTCCAAATAAATGATGGATCTCCTTTAACAAATAGCAATTCCAACTTATTTAATATCAAGGAGAGATTACGAAATTGGTTTAAAAGAAAACCATATTACATACATAGGCTTGGCTCTCCCAAAAACATTACGCAAAAACTAACAGCTGGAAGGAGTAGAATCGGTACGTTTGAAATTTTATACAGTCGATATTTGTTGTTTTAAAATTTATTCAGCATGTTTTAAATTCACTACAAACTATTTAATTATGTATTTTGTTGCTATTTCTAGAAGAACGAGAATGTCTTTTATTGGACGATTATAGCATCAGATCTTTAGCGGCAGATCCCGCTGAAGAAACTGCTTCAGAAGCTGGAGATGAATCGCTAGCTGGTACTGACGATGAAAATTCTGGTAGTTCAACTGATATAGATATTGTGGTAGAAGAATATAAAGAAGGATTGAAAGTAAGTTTACATGATGATTCTAGTATGGAGGGCAATGACAAAGCTGAAGAGCTTGCAAAAAGGGGCCTGAGCCAGGACAAACTCTTGGTATACCAAAAACCTTAGTATAGAAGGAGCTGTAAAGGACAGGGTCCTGCTAAGTAAGCAGCCCAAGAAAAATTCAATAAATAAACCTGACATGTTCAGAGGAGCTGCTCACACACACTGAGCTGGAATCAGCTGTGGCCAATCGGCTGCTGTTTTATCGGAGACTTTGCCAGACGTGCTCGAAGAAAAAAAATTAGTCTTCAATGTTTATAGAATTTTATTTTCTCACAATTAATATTTTTTAGGTTACAACAGTTGGGAAATTTAACGAGAGCAGACGATCTACCAGAATAACCTCAATAATAGTAGTGTGTTGTTTACTTGTAGCAATAATCTCGTCCATTTCTTTGGCTCTTTACTTTGAAAGAGCCTTGAACCTTTATTGGCCAAGCATCTTAGGTTTGTACAGTTTTTATTTTAAATTTACGTACTCGGCTATTATGCACAGGTATAATTCTAAGTTGGAATACAATTTATTTCATTATTAGAATACTATATATAAGTATTGAAGCCAGAACTACAATATTGAGTGCAAACTACTGATTGCTGTAAAGATGAGCGAATGGAGTCCCAGTGTTTTTTTTTTAAATACACCGGATATTCTCTCGGTGTAAGATTTTGAATCCTTTATGGATATAAAGGGATGTTTTTAATGTCTTAGACTACAAAAAATTAGGATAAGGGAGTTTGTTACGTTGAAATACCGTATCTTATTGTCAACTCATATATTGTAAATTCCCTATAATATATTTTTATCATATTTATAGCACGATTTCAGGTAAGGGACTCTAAAACCGCAATAAACCATAGGCTGGATAAAATAAATCAATTGTATCTCAATTCTCCAAAAGCGAAAAAATATGGACAATAAGTAGGACATTCAAACGTGGGAACCTAAAATTGTTTAAAATTACGCTCACTATATAGCGTAAATAGGTCGAAAGTTATTAATTAAATATCTGTGCTATTTATATAAATGAAATAAATATTTTATTAAAATACATTTATATTAAATTACCTAATAGGATCTTATTCTTCACGGCAAATTTGTCACTTCTAGATATATTTGAATGGTAATTGTATTAGGGTTCTATTGTCCTCGCTACCTGCCGTTCACTATACAGGAAGAATCTAGCGGGAGTTGTTAACTGAACACTTATTTAAATGAAGAAGCGCTTACAATTCTGATTAATTCTTTGAATCACCCTGAAGTGTTTCAGACACGTTTTTGAATTTATAATGAGCTCTTCAGCTATCAATATGATAAAAACACACTATAGTTAGATTTTCACTTATAAATATGTAACTGATTCTTTTAGGTCTATCCATATCAATTATAGTTATAACAGTGATGCCTGGAAATAGTGCTGACAAATCAAAAGAAGCAATTTTGCCGTCCATTGTATTTCCTTTGTGTAATATTGTTACTATGGCTCTTAGTATTAGTCTAGCATCTACGATCTTTATTGATATTTGGCAGGGAATAGTTTTTTGGTCTTTAGCAGGTAAATATATTATTTTTTGTAACTATCTTCTTTATCTATTCGCAGTGAACGATAACAATCGTAGAGGCAATGAATACCAGTGGTGGCTCATCACAGTGGGTAGGATGGTCAGTGACCAAAATTTAAAAAGGAAGGATCAGAAACCAAAATTAGACTAGTTTTTTTATGAAATTGCTTTCTATAAAACAAAAACGAATTTTCGTGTAACTGGTTTCAGCTATTCTGAAGTCGAAAAAATGAAAATTATACATTTCCGCAAAAAAAAAATTCGACTCTTTCTGTATGGAAAAGGTTCCAAATAGTGAATAAACGAATATTTCTTACATAACTGATTTCAGCTAAACGAAAGTTGATCCTAGAAAATGACTGGTTTGATTTTGTCACATAAGATTAACGAAAATAGAAGTATTTTAAACTTCACATTCAGAGCAAACATGAATATTTTTAAATCAAAAACTAAAAATGCAATTTTCTTCAAAACAGCAAATTTTAGAGAGTACATTATACAGACATAATTTGAAGGGATAAAATAATTTTAGAAGATGGTGAAATAATATACTGGGTATTCCATTGAAAAAAATGAAGTTTTTGCTAATTGAAATCTCCTGAATTAAAGGTTATCCAAAAAATAACCCGAACCCCAAACGAAACTTCTACTCTATTCAGACATGTCAGCCATCCTTCACCTTCGTACCTACGTACCAAATAAAATTAGTTGCTTATCACTGATAACGTTTACTAGGTAGCATTCATAGTTCACCAATTTTCATAAAATCTTCATATTTTTCACTTCAACATGGCAACGTCGCAATTTATGAGAAAATAAAAGATAGCACTAGATGCAGAATTTTACGCTGAATTTGATGGTTAACAAAAATATAGGGTGTCCTTTTGAAAAAAGTAAACTTCATGTTGTTTCGCTTAGGCAGAACACCCAGTATATCTTAACATGCATCGGCGCAAATACAACAACTTTTATTTGAAACATTTCTTTGTATTTTTCATCCCAAGTAAGTTATTGCACTTCCACACACTAGTGGGCCACCATGTTATAAAGCTCTTTTAAATCATATTTAAACAATAATTTTGCAGAAATAACGAGTCTAATACATTGTTTATGAGAAAACATGTGCGCATGACTTAAATTCGAGCATCTTATTTATTCTTGAAATATGACTGACTAAATCTGGCGCATTTATTCGTATTGCAGAAGCTCGGCTTGCAGGAGAGTCCAACGGGTAGATTCGTTAAAAAAACGAATGTATTTGGCTGCTCAGAGTACGTTAAAATTTTAACAAAATAAAAAACGTTAGATACTGTTAGGGAATAAGTTCAAGTGTTAGTGCTCAGCAAGAGCCATCCGTTCGAGTGGTTGTGAGTAATAAAGAAGATGTTGATTTTTTGTTGAAGCGTGGATTTCATAACCTCAATTTGGACAACAAATGAATACCCCGTCCAAATATGAGGAACTCAATAGTCGATTACAGAACAAGGAATGGGTCGTTTGCTACTTCCTGGTTCGATAGATACGAGTGGCATGCGCGACTAAAACTTGATTGTATTGCTGGTACAGCTTAAAAGCTAGCTGACCAACATGGAATGTTTCAAATTGCTTATACGTATGAAGGTATAAAAATGTGTATTGAGGAAATTTGTAATTTCGGGTCTTCAATTTTGTCTGCCCACCTACAGCCAAACTCCTCGAACCGCCACTGATGGAAACTATAGCAAAATTATGGAGGGAAGAAGGAAGGATCACCATCTTGTATGGGGCCACATGTTGAAAAAGTGTATACCTGTAAACAGCAAATTATAATTCGAAGATTCACCGAAATGGCGCTCGTGTAGCTAATGGAAATGATATGAATTTAGGGTTATAAACCGAGTGAAGTGTGCTGGGTTGAAAAATTTAGTATTTTTCGTGACTTGTGTAGTCAATTATTTACGTAGTATTTTCTTTTTTAATTTTGTATCTTACTCTAATAATTTATGGCGCTGTTTTTAAAATCTTCCCACTTACTATGGCGCCACCTTAATTTGCTTCCCTTCGATGGACACTTTTTAATACATTCAGATGGTGCTCCTTCCTTCTACCCTCCATAAGCAAAATCTACTTTCAGTAAACTTGAATTTCACTTGAAAGCTCTAGAAGTTTTGTTCAATATTATGTGAGATCAAAAAGAACACCGAAAGCCCCCATATACTTTTAATACATTTTTAGTTCTTTCAATTTCTAAATTTGTTTTCTAAATCTCTGTTTTAGGTTTACTTCTTTTTTGGCGATGTGACTGCTGCACCTGTGAAGGCCTTTTCAGAAGTCCGAAAATACATAATCAAGTCAACATAACACCAAACACTTCAATGACTACTGAATGCAATATTAAGGAGCGCATGCCCGTACCTGTGACAGATACCATCTACATAACCAGATGACATGACGATCACTTGGATGATGAGCTACTTATCTCTGATTCTGAGGAAGATATTTAAAGAAAAAAATCTTTATGTTTAAAAATAATGTTGTAGGCGATTCGTGGCCAAGTAGTAAGCTAATTTTTCAGCTAAATCAGTGTATACGTACTTATACATTTAACACTTATTTGCTAAGCAAAAAACAAATTATGCTTCTAATCCTCAATTTGCGTTTATGTCGTGAAGTTTCACATTTTGCTTTATACACATTATTAAAAAGTAGGCTACTTTTAAAGTACACTGAATGTTAAATGTTTCAAATGTATTTTTGGTTATTATTATTTATTGATGTCTTGAATATAGATTCCCCTTATAAAGATTATATCACCATGAATTGTTAATCAGACAGAAACTTTATTTTTTCTAAGTAAAACACACCAAAAATTACAACTGTAACTTAAAATTATACAATACATTTAATCTTTAAATTGTTTGTTTTTTGCTTTGTTGAATTGTTTGTTAAAAAGCAAGGCTTGATTTGAATCGCCTATTAATGCAATTGTTGGAGTTACAAATGTGATGTGTTTTAAACACTTTGTCCCACATTCAATAATAAATATAAAATTGTTGATACAATATTGATAAATAATAATTGACTATATTTATCTTTGTGAAATAAAGTTTGCTTTATTTTTAATGTGTTTCTTTATTTATTTCAATCTAACCAAAAAAAAACTAGATACCTTCTAGTCGATATTCATTAATGCCGAATAACACTATTCAGCAACATTGTTCCATAGCGAAGATCACTATTCAGCAATCCATAGCTAATTTAACCATCGACGTATGAATATTGATTGCTAGAAAAGGACGCAGAAATCGGCAAATGATATCCCATGCCTCTTGAACTACTATCAGGAGCCCAATTCTTGACATCACTCTCTATCGAGCGAATTTGCAGCATAACTAGCAGTAGTTAGTGAAGACTTCACTACTATGCATTTCTTGGGGAGATTCGTTAATGGGCGTCCTTAGGCGAAATGAGAAATATGCTGTGAATAAAGCGTTAGCTCTTCTTGACGTTGTCAAATTATTTCAGTCTTATGGATGTTTCATGTATATCCGTTTAAAAATGTTGTTAGAAATGGATACAAACATATAAATAATGAATTGCGCGGAAACGGAGGAAAAGCAAAAAAATAATGTTTGAATATTTGTAGGGGAAGGATCAAATAATTGGTGGTAAATTCACAAATAACTTCGAAGATTTCGTAAAAGAGTGAACTAAATTGGCAAATATTTCAAATAGTATTCCCTGCGGAGAAAATATTGTCGTGAACGGATTCGGAGGAGCCCGGACATTTTGAACTATTTCCGCCAGCTCTAAATTTTCCACTAACAAATTTTTAACAAAAATAGTATTAACCATACGCGCGCTATCACTTATTACTTTCAGTACTTATAAATATAATCTATGGTTATCATGTACAAAAATGTGCTCGCTACATAATGAACACTATAAGCGAATGCACAAAGCAGAGAGCGCTCAAGAATAATATTTTTTAGACGACGCCATCTGAAAGTTGCTCGTTCTGTATTCATTTGCATACTGAAAGTTGCGTTTTGAGTGTTCCATGTAGTGAAAGTGACAGTTCCGTACTGCAAAACACTTCCGGGACTCTCTGGAGTAGACAACTTTAACTTCCTTATATGGAGGGTAGAAGGAAGGAGCACCATCTTGTATGAGTGACAAGTTGAAAAAGTGTCCACCTGTAAACAGCAAATTATAATTCGAAGATTCACCGAAATGGCGCTCGTGTAGCTAATGGAAATGATGTGAATTTAGGGTTATAAACCGAGTGAAGTGTGCTGGGTTGAAAAATTTAGTATTTTTCGTGACTTGTTTAATTGAGAAATATACAGTATTTAAAATCTCAATTATTTACGTAATATTTCCTTTTTTAATTTTGTATCTTACTCTAATAATTCATGGCGCTGTTTTTAAAATCTTTCCACTTGCTACTATGGCGCCACCTTAATTTGCTTCCTTTCGATGGACACTTTTTAATACATTCAGATGGTGCACCTTCCTTCTACCCTCCATACTTCCTTAAATGTGACTCTAGCCACTTCAATGTTGACAGTTGACAGTTTCACTTCGATGATTTTGCATAACCTTAAATTTTTAATTTTCTGAAATTATTTGTTTTATCCGAAGTTTTGTCTAAATTAATGAATAACAATGAATGATGATGAAAAAGAAAACATCAGCGATGGAGTTACTCGAATCCACGCCACCTGATCTCACCGAAGAAAGCAAATTCTCCATTATTCATTTTCTTTCCTCAGTGTAATTGAAAAAGTTTTTGATCTTATGCGTCGTCTAAAAAATGTTGTGTACGCCGCGGCTGATATACTACTTTGTTGGACTCGAATTTTCAGACTCGTCCAACAAAGTAGCACTTTCAGTCCTTGGCATACAAATAACTCTATTAACGATTTCATTAGGAAGCGAGTAACTTTGAGAGTTTCGAACGGTCAAGAATTGAATGTTTCTAGAGCCAGATGTCTGTAGCTAAGTGTATTATTAAGGCAAGATTAGGAATAAAATGAAACGAGGTGACGGAATTGATAATTTTTTTATTCCGATCAAATAAATTAAAATTAAACTACAATAATTTTAAAAACTAGAACATAATAAATATGGCCATTTTAATGACGTATCACAATAAAATCACTTCAAAAATAGTCGAATGATTGCACTTAAGGTTGAAAAAATATCACCACATTGACACTGAATCGATTTTATTTGGACTATGAACGTACCTGGAAAAATAAATTTAAATTAAAAAAAAACATTCTTAAATTGCAGACGTAATAATATTAGATAAAATGCTTGGAACTAATTAAGACGTTTACCTTAAATCGTTTTTATATACTGGAAACTCTGCTGAAGCTGGTATGGAAACTGTCGAAGAAATTATAGACACTGAAGGTGAAGTGTTCTTCTTATACGGATATTTCCATGGACTTGGTTCTAAGCGAAATTCTTGATTTGTTTTTGACACATTATGTTTATTTTCATTGTCTTCATCACGATTTCTAGAATTCAATCTCCTGCAAGATACAGTAATGTATTCAATTATTTGTTGACATTAACATGTGGTAAGGATAAAAGTTTATGATACACAAAATTTCCTTCGAGAATTTCAGTAATAAATCAATTTTGTTAGAGTTTCCTGTATGTTTGATATTAATAGTAGGAGAGCTGGCACCAATTTTTGAGTAGGCATTTGAGGCAAGCTGATAACAATAACAACACGGAACTGCAGACCTGGCTAGTGAGTAGCGGGGCTAAATCAACTACTAAATTTTTAAAAATAGTAATTTTTTTGCCAAAAATATGTTTGAGGCGGTTTAAAATTTTTATATATTGTAGTTTAATGTCTGAAGAGTTGAGACAAAAATAAGCCAGACGATTTAGTCGGGTTTTTAACTTTTCCAGACGCATGCAAAAAAATATAAAGAATGTATTTGAGGCAACTTGAAATTTTAATAGGGTATTATTTATAATTAAAAAATCAGATTATAAAAAGATTAGATCATTTTGGTGGGACTTTCTGCCTGCCAGGTGATCTAAACAATTATGTATAGGTGGGAGTGAGTAGCACTATAAGCAAACTGTAGTGTGTGAGAGAGAGAGAGCGTTTTTTGCCTTTTATTTTCCAGGCGACTGGCAAGGTTTATTACCTGACTAAATCGCCTGGCTTATTTTTTTCTTAACTCTTTGAACATTAAACTACCACATATAAAAATTTTAAATTGCCTCAAACATATTTTTGGCAAAAAAAATTCATATTTTTAAAAACATAGGGGTTGATTTAGCCACGCTACTCACCAGCCAGATCTACAGTTCGGCGTTGGGGTTTAATAGGAGAGGTATAGGACAAGTTTTCAGCTTGCCTCAAATACCTACCCAAAAATTGGTGCCAGCACTTGGACTATAAGCTGCCATCTTCTTGAGTTGAAGGCAGCTTTGACAGGAATGTCTGTTGCTTGAGGTTTTAAAGTAACTGTGTGTCAGTTTGGTCTGACCTATTCGAAGTCTTTGTAATATTGCGACTATTTGTCTAGTGAATTCAGTGGGAAAAATAGTGTTGTGTCGAGTAACGGCTGGATATAGAGTGAGGAAGTATCAATAGAGTACCAGTGAGTTTGCCAAATACATCCGAAAATTATTTTTGCTTCTGCTTTAATATTCTTGCAAATCTAGATATGCGGAATTGTTGTTTTAGAAGTTAAAGCTGATTTGGCGTGTGTATCAATCAGTTCCGGTATACCAATTAGGAGGATATCCATAATAATGTTGACTTTCGTGAATAAAGGAAAATATATAGTGACAAGAGTGATGAATTTCTTGGCAATGGGATGTTCAGTAATTAAGACCTGAATAGATAGGCTGAGAGCTAGAGAGTATTAAAATTATTGACAAGCTGTTCACTCTAGCAACGTTTAACTCAGTAACGTGTTAAAGATTGTAAAATATTAACGACTTACCTTAGAATTTTACCTAGCGAATTCGGTGTTTCTAAATTATTATCAATTTTCTTCTTCTCGAATCTCTTGCCTCTACTGTCTTCTATAATTATATGTCTATCAAATGGTGTATCGTAATCTACTTCTAAAATCGTCGAAAAGCTATGGGGGTTAATTATTTCTACTGTCGTTATTACGACTCCAGCTAACAAGCAAATGCCACCTAAAAGCAAATAATTATAAATAAAACATAATATGTAACTAGAATATATTTTCTTTTAAGTTCTGTTATCTATTTAGGTCTATTAATGAAAAAAGAAGCGATCATTAAATATAGAAAACTGTATTATATAACGCGGACCCACT
The DNA here is from genome assembly GCA_947563755.1 of Lochmaea crataegi. NCBI lineage: Eukaryota > Metazoa > Arthropoda > Insecta > Coleoptera > Chrysomelidae > Lochmaea > Lochmaea crataegi. The sequence continues at coordinate 76,747,592 of OX387423.1, forward strand.
CAATTCAACTGCCCACGGGCTTTTGTTTACATGAGAAGTGTGAAAACGGTCAAAATCATAATAGACCGGTAGCCCATTTAGGCTTCATTATATCGAATGGAAACCGTTATCATCATCGAGTTTCATGTGAAAAACCAGTAGATTAAGGCACAATGAATTATATCATACCCTACAGCACGCCCTACACCATCAAGTGGTAGAAGGGCTTTAAGAGTATATATAAGATTATATCTACCACTTGATGGTGTACGGTGTGCTGTGTGCAGTTACTCTTCCTTCACGAATTTTTTCCATTCTTTCATATCTTGAGCTAAGTCCTTCGCTTCTTTCCAGCTTCTTCCTCTTTTATCCAGTAATCCAGCTATTACCTTATCCCAAGTTTTTCTAGGTCTGCCCCTTTTTTTCATTTTTTCCAATTTTTGCTTTCCATATTCTCTTAACCGGTCTTCCTTCATCCATACGTTGTAAATGTCCCCACCATTGTAGTTTTCTTTCTTTTATAAAGTCTAAGGTTGCATTCCCAGGTCTTTTCTTATATCTATGGTTTTTCATTCTATCCTCTTTTGTTACACATCTTACTCTTCCTCAATATTTCATCTCTGTCGCCTGTATTTTACTTTTTTGTTGTCCTGTCAACACCCATGTTTCGCATCCATATGTAAGTATTGGTCGATATATTGTTTTAAATACTCTTAATTTCGTGTCTTTAGATATTTATTTTTTATTTTTAAATTTGGTAATCATGGCATAGTATAGTTTGTTAGATTTAACTATTCTATAATTAATATCCTTCCCTTCCTGTGTTCCGTTTTCGTCTATTATCGTTCCAAGGTACTGGAAATGTTTAACTTGCTCCATTATTACATTAATTTCTTCTTTGTTGTCTCCAATGACCATAACTTTTGTTTATTCTCATTCCCATGTCTACCATTACCTACTGTATTCCACACATTTATGTTTTTTTGTTGTTCTTTTTCAATTTTTGCTATTAATATAACATCGTCTGCAAATGCTCCTTCACTGATGCTCACCCTGCTCAGTTGCAAATGTCCCACACATACTTTTAATTAAATCATTATTATCATAATAAAAATCTTAATATTCTACATCCATTAGTTAATTGTTCTAGTTTCGTGAAAATTCTAAGATTTTCAATGTCCACTGTAGCGTCGATTATCCAGTTTGGGTCTTGGAGAATAACCTTATTCTACTTGTTTTTCACATGAAACTCGATGGTGAAAACGGCTTCCATTCGAAATAATGGGCTACCGATCTACAAATGTAATTAGAAAATAACTCTATTTTAATAGAAAAATTGACTTAACCTGCAGTAAGCACCAACCAGTAACACCATCCAAACGAAAAATTAATCTTGGTCCCTTCAACGTAAATGACTAATGGAGGCTCTGGCAACATTCCGAAGTACCCACATACCGTCGATAGAAGAAGGAACCCGCACAAGGTCATCAGAAGTGCTCCGTATCGAGGTACCACTATTAACATTAGGTTCATCAACACCCATGTCACAAACGAAGTCCTAGAACAAAAGTAACCTTGATGTGATTAGAATATACAGGAGATCATAGAAATACTTGACACAAAAGCTTTTTTTTACATAAATATTCAGTTGAGAATAGTAATTTATTGAATTTAATGATAAAACTAAACTATTTAAGAAGCAAGTTGATGGGAAAAATATTCACAATATTGTTAATGGATTTTTAAGCGAGGTTATTTTTTATTGTCTTAATATGAGACAGGTATGTTGGAAAGCTTTCAGTAAATTCAATATTTCAATAATTTTAAACAATTGTCTTCCTTTTTAACCTCAAAAGCTGAACCAACATTATGTGCCCCATTGGCCCATTACATTCAAGTTTCCCACATATCCTTTATCCGCCTGAACATTTAGGTAAGCACAGCTGCTAGGATACCTCAAGAATTTTGCTAGGATGTCCCCAGAATACTCTAGGAAATCTCCAGGACACCTTCCAATAATATTTTAAGAAATACTCCAAGAATACCTTTAATTGACTGACGACCCTCCACTGGGATACCTCCAGGCCAGGCTTCCATCCACCCTTCCTGGAGGAAACAGTCAAATATAAGTACAGGCATAATTTCTCTTTTGTTCCGTTCCCGGCAAAAATAAAATTAATGATTTAATTTCTTATCCATCCGGCTATAATAGTCGTAGGGGACCGTGTCCGGGTTGACGTAAGCTTTTAATTTCTTAATATTATCCTAACTTAAATTCTGCTAGGTTTCTACCTTCTTCGCCTTAGTTTTTCTTAGTTAAATTCATTTTTATTCTTTCGTTGATGTCTGAAAGGTAGTGGCGCCCTAAAGCTTCTTATGGTCTGACAACCCTCTCGCATCAACACAAGCATGGAGTCGAACCACCCTTGAGAAGAGTCTTATGCCGGCATCTTTCTCGAGTGGCCACTCTTGCGCCCAAGCGAACATCTAGTTACAACCCAAGCGATAACATACTCCCGAATTGGTTTTTAACCTCAAAATTTTATTCTATACAGGTACTTAGATTTAAATATTAACAGGAAATTGGGTTGTACCTGTATAGGTTGCAGGGCAGGTAGTTCCGTTTACAACTATTTTTTGGTCCGAACCCCCGATCCGTGCTATCAACTCTATTGGGACATACTTTAGTTCATTTTATCCATAAGGAATTTGAAAAATAGGTCTAGTATTGGTTTGAAGAGCCCAGAAGTAATATTAAAAAAATGCGGAAATGCCCATAATCTGCCTAAACAAAAATGTGGGGAACCAGCCCGCACAAAAATTGATTTCGTGGTAAATTTTGAATTCTCATCTTATTCTTTTATTCGGGTTCCTGAACTTTAACACACGTTTTGGTACGTTCATCGACACTTGAATACGCGGCAACACAGTTTTTAGGTTTGTTCCAACTGGCATTTAGGAACCGTTCTGGAATCGTATCGAGTATATACTGTATAGTGCGCAAACTCGAGTCAACTTTATTACCCCTTCCAGAAGGTAGTTTTTGTACCGTCCCAAGAACGATACAACGTTCGTTCCAACCACCAGTAATTTACAGTAACATTACTAATACACATGCGCGAGTAAAAAAAATCGTACCAACCACCTGAAATTACTGGTTCAGAACTCTCGATTACTATCAGTCCTCTGTTCCATCTTGTTTGCAGACGAGTGAAATTACCATTCAAACGATTCTTGCTGGATAGCGAGTACCGAAAGTTCTTAAATTAGGAAACATGCGCAATGGTAACGTTTTTGTTTTAATATGTCAAAATTGAAAATTTTCATTTTATGGAAAGTGTAAATAGGTTATGGAAGTGGTTTTTTGAAAACGGTGTTTTCACCGGGGACTGTTTCTTATCTATGACCTTTATTTTTTGCACCTTGTTAATTTTAATGAATATTCTTTTTTTGTACAAGTAGGACTGGAAGAATTTCTTGTTGTTTGGCCAAGAGATAACGAGATATACAAGATACACCGCGTGTATCTACTAAACCAGATCAAAATACGTTCCAACCGTTTGGTAAAAGATTACCCGTAACTCTACTAATTTCTCTTATGCATGCGCACTAAACAGTTCAATTACTGGTTACGTGCAATAACAGAATTGTTGGTTGGAACGAACCTTATAATCAGTAAGAAATACAGCACTTGCGCGAACGATTCCTGGAACGATTCCTGGAACGATTCTATCACCAGTTGGAACGAACCTATTGTTTTCTCTCCGGCACTCTCAAGCATTCAATAATGATACATTTTTGTTCCAGGGAGTGAAAGCGAATTAGGTAGCTTTCTTGGTAGCGTTTCTAGGAACTCTTTCATCCCATATCGTCAAGAATACAGGTTCATGAATGATCCAATTGAACGAGTAGTAATTGTTTATGGAAGTATTTTCATTGTTTTAAAACAACAAAATTCACCAAACAATTTTTGTATCCAACAATTTTCACTTTCAAAATATTGTTTATAGTTATTTAACCAACAAGTCTAATAAAGGCCCTTTTAATACACGTGTTGGTTACAAAACTTTTCCGTCGACTGTCGAAGATTTATTTGTTTCATGGGTAGGTGAATATCGTGAAATGTAGAAGGTTTTGTTGGATTTCTTGGTGCAATGGAATACGCATGGGGATACTACTGTGAAGGTTGTCGCTTCAAATTTCACTGTTTTCGTTTTTTTTATTGACAATTGACAATTTTTTTTCTCACCCTGTTATTCTTAAAATAGTTTTCGTTTCAAGTAAAATAAATTAAATTATGGGTATACCCTAATATTTCAGAAATGCAATCTCGACAAAACAACCAATTGTCTGAAACAGATAAATAAAGTATCATAATGTCACGTCGGCGATAAAGTAGTCTTCGAGGCCACGAAAGGGGAAAGAAAATTTTAAGAACCATTCGAATTTTTAGTTCCTAGTAACTACCTGAAGTGTTCACTTGAGCCAAATAAATCTGTTTGAATATAGTGTGAATTATGGTGCATTGTATAATAAAATATCAGGAGTTAAATAGGTGAGTCTATCTCAACGATATTAAGCACATTAATTTGTTGTTGCATTTCCTAGTCATCCAATCCTACTGTACTGTGGAGAGTTTGTGCCACTTGCAGTTTAACTCACGTACTTATACTGTATTGTGGAGAGTTTGCGCCACTTGCGGTTTGTCCATTCCTGATACAGGGTGACTTTTCACCACCCCCCTGTATTGTGGAGAGCTGGAGCCACTTGCAGTGTAACCTTATTTTGCTGTACAGTGGAGAGTTTGTGCCACTTGCAGTGTAATATTATTTTGCTGTACTGTGGAGAGTTTGCACCACATATTCCTTACATGCACTGGGGAGAGTTTGCGCCCCTTGCACCTTTCCTAATAACCCTAAATATTTACTATTAGGCATTTATTTTTGATCAAGTGAAGTTTTAACTTTACTTTAGTACTGATATGCATAATCACAGTTCAAACACATAAGATGCACCTTGTATATTATTAATACTTTCATTAATTTTGGGGATTTCAACTATACTTACAATAAATAATTAATCATTATTTATGGCAAATTGAATACTCAGAGTGTTTTTCTATCTAATTCCAGGTACGTCATCTCGGTTGTTCAACCTATTTGGACCATGTCCATATTGACTGTTCAATTAAATCCAGTCATCACGTCCAGTGTCTTGTAAATAGTTATTTTCAACATTTAGATTTGTTTTATTATCTATATCATAAACAATTGAATGTAAGTACACAGTAAGTAATTAAAAGTTAAATTCTGATTAAATATATCAATCTTTACAAATCACTCATTCTCCTCAAGTCAAGTTTTTCCCTCCTTACATTATTCTTTTTTAAATATTTTAACACTAATAATTATCATGGTTTCGAAGAATAATGTAATTAAAACTATGAGTAAGTCAAAAACTAGAATTCCATTAGAGAAGTCAGCATTACACAAAAAAGCTTTTCAATATTTTCAATATGACTGTATGTTTGGTTGCCAATACCAAAATCATTTAATGATAGAAAACCGTTCATTGATAAATGATTTTATGTACATTAATATAGCTAAAAAATGCACGGTCCTCGGAAAAGGTAGTTTAAAGGTATGTTCTACACGACTCGCGAATTATTTCATTTCACGACAACGAACTGTGAATTTGAAAACAAAAGATTGATAAAACCATTATTATAAATTATACACTTTACTTAATGACCAAAACGCTATTGTGTAAGCCACAACCAGTGAAAGAAGAATAAATTGTCGATTAATGTTTGATATCGTGTCAAATAAATTTCACGGTGTAAGTGATATAGTTAATGGTTTGTTTTTTTTTGTTTGTATTATTTTAATTTGTCATTAAATTAACACTGTGCTCTAATAAATATTTGTATTGCGATTAAGTTTCATATAGAGTTTTATATAATCATTTATTTAAATTTTTAAATAGTACTTCACAATACCTTTAAAATTCATATTTAATTTCTCTTTTTGTATCTTAACCACACTGGAAGTTGGTTTTACTGTGAAGTTTCTGCCTTACGCTTCTCTTTAGACAAAAATAATGGAGTGACAAAGAACTCAGTACTGTTATACAGGGACAGACATGGTATACCGATAGGTCTAAAACTGCAAAAGACATTGGAGCAGTGGCATTCTCCAAACATCAGGCTAATAACTTGTACAAACTGGTGCTGGACTGGGGACTGGGAATCGGATCGAAAATACCTTTTAAAATTCAGCCGTTTCTTAACAAAATTTTTTTTTATTTTTCAACTACAATATACTTACCAAAGCATAATTATGGCAAAATACCCTGCAGTCCTATACTGTCTGCCCCATGCTAGTCCTTCTTGACCTGTAGTAAAATATTCTGCTACAGTCAAAATTGGAAAGGGCATTCCCTTTATTATGGCTTCTCTGAAACTGGCATGCATCTGGTTAGCATCCTTCCAAACAAACTGTTCATTAAAATCTATATCACTCCAATTATTACTAGAATTTGCTAAAAAAAAACAAACAAAAACAATCATATAATAGTCAATAAAAAAATATATTAATATATAGAATAATATCTGAAGACTAAAGCTTGAAACTCATAGAGAATCAAATAAAACATTAAAATCGAGTTCTACGGGGAGCATATCAAAAAAATTTGATACACGCGTTAATCAATTATCTAACACCCATACCAAATTATAATTTAAGAAAAAATTGCTGAAAACATTACAAACACGAAATTTATTGTTGGTGTAAATATCGACGTGAAGCACGTTTAACTAATAGAAAAAAAGCACAATCTTAGAAAATAAGAGTGAAGCACGAAGTCAATTCAGAAAGTTATGGTGATTAACGGAGAAATTGGAAAAAGCATTAAAACAATAACAGAAAGTTAAAATTTACTCAGAAAAATATTTAAGAGATTTATCATAATGCAAAAAACAGCAACCTGTGTAATAAGCAGAGGTGACCTTGACGGACACTGATGAGTATTACTAAAATAATGAATACGGATGAGATGAGAGGATCAGATGGGATTAATTCTATATATCTGGGAAGTATTTTAGAGAAGTTAGTATTCCACAAGGTTTAAGATCGTTTAAATGAAAACAATTGTACTCAATTCCAAATATATGAAATATCCTCTTTCAACGATGACTGTCTTCGTATTTTTTAACTTTTCGACCCGACCATGTACTCTTCCAAACTCTTTCAAGGTTACCAAATGTCTATGAACTCAATTTACATATTATTAGAATTCATTACAACCGATTCAAAAAAAAGTTAGATTATTGTTAATCTGATAACTGAAAAAATAGAGAATCTTACCTTGTAATGTAATATTTACATGATTTAATCCTACATATACACCAATGTCAGCTGTCAGCTGTTCTTTTGAAAATGCTTGATATGTGCTGACTATCGATGACTTTGATATATGCCACGCTGATCCATACAAAGTAACTGAAAGGAAAGAAAATAACAATTTGAAAGTTTATTTACCTTGGCAACTGTTTAATGTTAAATTGTCGATGAAAACATTCAATTAAGTTGATTTCTTAAAGTAAACACTGCCCTCCTAATCCTAGAAGAAAGATTTACACTTGTTTTGAGATATTATTTATTTTCCAAATTTGGGAATGAGATCTGTAAGTGTTTTTGTTTCAATAATATTCAAACAATTTTAATGGCATTATTTTGCATAAAATAATTGGTAATATTGGAAGCTAAATATTATGGAATTATAATTCAGAATTTAAACTGTTTAAAATAAATACTCACTTAAAATAGTTGCTCCTATAAACAGACTTAACGTCACAGCACAGAAAGTTGAACATCTCTGGAACAAAATAACACAGAAATAATAAATTCGTGAATCAAATTGACAGAATAGACATTTTTTTTAAGCCGAAATATGATAAAATCCAACTATTCAAGTAAATAAAAGAATATTGAATAATAATGTCCATTTTTCAATCTAAATGAGTAATTATTGAGTTGAGTCAATAAACTTCTCACGAGCTCATTTTTTTCAATGTAACATCATATAGTGAGGGAGAATATACAGAGTGAGTAATAAGTATGGAACGCCTCAATTATCTCGGAAACGGATCGCCCGATTTTTATAGATTTTAGTATTCAAGGGTCTTGTGATGTGGCCAATATTATGGTGGTATTTACATTGTTGTCAGATCTTTCCTTTTGCCGGAATATTCATTCATTCATATATTTGGGTTGTGCTCATCAGCCCAGGCACTCTTTCATACCTTTCAAACGTTATCTACTTCCATTCCAGAAGCTTCGTGTCTTCTATAAAGGCCACTAGTTTGACTGCAGGGATTTTCAGTAGTTGTGATGGTTGTATTAATTCCTCTCGAAAGTGCTTCCGTATAAGTTCTTGTAAGTTCTCGCAGAAGCAGAGTATGTGATTAGGTGTTTCATCATCAAGTTCACATTTTCTGCACATAGGTTCACTAACTTTTCCCATTTTGTACAGATGTTTCCTCAAGGTGCAGTGTCCAGTCACCAGGTAACTGTCTCAAATGTCTCTTGCCCTTGTGTCACCCTCTAGTTCCCGGTTCCGGAGACTTCATACTCCTTTAGAGCCTTCTTTAGCTAACTGGACCGCCATTTCATTACCTGCAATCCCCTCATGTGCCGGCACCCATATTAGAGACACTTTGTTGTCTCTTGCCATCCTGTTGAGGGATTCTTTGCAGTTTTTCACCAGTCTAGATCTAGTTGTTGGATTACTGATAGCCTTAAACAGAGCCTGGCTGTCAGTGATTATTTCAATTTTTTGTCCGGTATATCCTCTTCTGATGTTTTCATCAATACAGGCTATAGCGGCAATCGTCTCTGCTTGAAACACAGTCGTATATCGATCAAGGCTAAAGAACATTCTCTTTCTAGGTCCTTTTATACCAGCCCCAGTGCCATGGTTTGTTTTGGAGCCATCGGTGAACCAGATGATTTCTCCAGAATTACCTAGGTGCATCACCTGTTCCCTAGATGGGATGATGATATTCACTCGCTCAGTGAATATATTCTCAAAACTCATGTGAAATATGGGTTCGTCTAGTAATGTCCCAGTTGTATATCAGTGTATCCTTCTCGAACATTGTTCGGGGACCATAAGTCTTCCGATTTCATCCTAAGAATTGCCATCATTGCCTCCGCCCTTCTAGAGGAGGAAGTTCAATGAGGGCTTCCATTGATGCCGTCCCCGTGCTGTTCATTGCCCCGGTAATACCAAGAAGGGCTTGTCTTTGGATTGGAGTTAATATATTAACTGCAGAGGACACTTCTGTCCTCCTCCACCAGACTATTGTTCCATAGGTCATCGTTGGCCTTATGACAGTTATGTAGAGCCAGTGAACCACCTCAGGTCGTATTCCCCAGGTTTTGCCCATAACTCTTCTGCATTGCCAGAAAAGCCTAGTCGCCCTGGTAGTAATTTTTTCCAGGTGTGCTTCCCAATTCAGTTTGGAATCAAGGGTCACTCCCAGATATTCAACTTCTTTGGATATTTCTAGTTCTTCTCCGAACAACAGTACTCTACCCTGCGGGAGAACTCTTCTATTCGTAAAAGCAACTAGTTTGTTTTTTATTCGATTAACTGAAAGGTCCTCTTTAACGCACTATTCATCTACAATTCGCTGTGCTTCCTGTAGGACATTCATAACCACCTCTGGGAATTTCCCATTAGTGACAATCACTATGTCGTCCGCAAAGCCCTGCATCCATATGCCTTGATCATTCAACCTACAGATCAAGTCATCCACAACTAGGTTCCACAAAAGTGGTGAAAGTACTCCACCTTGAGGACATCCTTTAGTTGTCCGCACGGTATATATTTTATCATGCATATGTGCCGATATTCTCCTATGCTCGAGCATGGATCCTATCCCTTTGCATGTGGTGCTGTTAATCCCTCTTTTTTTAAGGAATCTGATAATAATGAATTCCTCAAGAAATACTGAATATTTCTCATGTAATGTTCCCTATACCTATCCATACTTAAAACTCACTCTGTATATGAACACTTAGTTTCAGATCAATCCTATTAAGAGAACGGTTTGATTATGGGTCAGCTAAACTTCCGAGGGTGATTTTTTAAAAAGTTCTCATTTCTCTTTTCTCTAAGTCAATGCTTTTAGTGAAAACTATGTCCATCCCTATTCTGGCCAGATGATAGTTTGGCTTGCAGTGTTCAGTAGTGATTCCAGTCATATACCTGAGGATGAGCCCAGTCCGTGCTTGGCAAGGCTTCCTTTAATAAAGGCCTTCGCTTGCCTCAAGGCTGGTATCTATCCGAGAGATTTCTCATTGCCAGATTTAAATAAATTTCCAGCTGGGACTACGGGCCTGTGAACTGGGACTAACCTCCTTTCCTCGCAAGCTGGTCCACAACTTCGTTAGTAGGACAACCTAATTAATAACGCCCAGTTGGTTTAGGTGTGGTCTAGTATTCCAAACCAGTTTTGAATTGCTACTGCAGGAGCACAGTGTCGCTATTGCAGCCTGGCTGTCAGAAAATTAGTTATCGGTCACTTGAAGTGGCCGTTCTCCAGCATCCATCCACGCACAGATCAATGACGAAAACTTCCGCTTATAAGAGTATTGCATGCTGTACAAGACGATCAAAAAGTTCAGTATTTGATCGGCTGCACCAGGTAGCAGCAACTTCATCATTCCACTTTCTCCACTAGTGGAATAATAATATTACTTTATTCCACTAGTGGAGAAAGTGGTGAATAAAGTTATATTTCCCAATTGTGGATGAAACTCCAATTATAATGTGATTGTGGATACACTCAATTAATTTATAGGAAATCAACCAATCACACAATTTCCTGATTAGAACTACTACATCCAAGTAATAAGAACTAGTTCACAAAAGTGGCATAATTCATAAGTTGACATAATCATTTATTTCAGTATTTTTTCAACAAACGCCGTAATTCTGTGAATATGTAAATATATAAACAATAATAATTCTGGTCAAGGTTTATTTTGTTTGTAAATTAGTTAGTTTCTTTGTTGTGCATTACAAATATCTCTTCACAGTAACAAGACGTTTTTAATTCAGTTAATTTATAATGAAATGCAAAAAGTTTAATCGATTACATAGTTTATACACAAAACCTATCAAATATGGTGAAAAAAAGTAGAGACAAGAAAAGAGGCTGACCTGGGAACGAACCACCGATTAGTAGTAGCGGAATATGAAGCAAAAATAATGAATACAGAAGAAGTAAGATTAAGTAGAATTGCAATGAGTAAATTAAGAAACACAGGAAAAAAATCTAAATATCAGGAAGAAACAGACAGGGAATTCGGAAAAATGATTAATGAAAACAACGAATGGACACCCGAAAAACGGTGGACAGTATTCAAATATATAATACCTGAAAAAGCAGAGGATACCTATGTGGAAGAATGAATTTCAACAAACATTTAAAAAGGACAAAGTGGTGGAACAAAAAAATGTAAACATTAGTAAAAGAAAAGAAAACTTCATGGAAAAAATACCTTCAAACAAAAACTCAAGAAGATAAGGAAATATATAACGGTAAAAGAAACATAGTCAAGGAAGCGGTTAAGAAAGCGAAAAGGGACTGGAAAGAATTTGGAAGGGAGATGTCAGAGACACATGCATCAGATAATAAAAAATTGGAGACCGAAATAAATCAAATACTAAAGACTTGGAAAGAACATTATGAAGAAAAATTTAGTAATAGGTCGAAGAAGAAAACATCAAATAGAGTTGAAGAGGAATAGAATGAACTTGAATACCTTGCATTCCAAAGAGAAGAAATGGAAGTGGCTATAAAGAAACTTAAAATAGGAAAGGCCAGTGGGGAGGATGAAGTAGCGCCAGAGATGATAAAATGGTTAGGAGAAAAAGGAATAGAATGGCTGTATCTCATATGCAGGGAAGCATGGGACACTCAAAAAATCCCCAAAGACCGGAAAAATAACCTTATACTGCCAATACATAAAAAAGGGGATCAGACACTGTGCAATAATTATATACCAATATGTTTAGCCCAAACCAGCTTCAAAGTATATACGAGAATAATAGAGATCCGATTAAGACGTTATATAGAAGCAAAATTAGAAGAGGAACAAGCAGCTTTTAGACCAGGACGACAAGCAAATGACAATATATACATCTTAAGAAGACTAATTGATAAATGTATTTAAAATTTGTAGACTTGAAGGCAGCTTTTGACACAGTGGAAAGAGACAAAATTTAGGAGGTATTGGAAGACTTAGAAGTACCGAAAGCTCTAATTAATATAATTAAAAGCAGATACAAGACTGTCAAAGTAAGAGTGCAGACAGGAGGTCAAAGATCGGAAGAGTTTTTAATGAAAAAAGGTATAAAATAAGGTGATGGCTTAAGCCCACTATTGTTTGTCATTATTATGGACAAAATAGTGAAGGAAATAAAAAGACAAGGAGGAAATCTGGACATGATAACAGGGTACAGAAACATGGTGCCGGTCAGATTAAGTAATCTACTGTATGCAGACGATATTGTACTCATAGCAAAATCAAAAAATAAAATGCAGAAACTAATCAACTTATTGGCAAGAGAAATAGAAGATATAAAAATGACAAAAAACTAAAGGAATGATAGTAAATGAAAAACAGCGAGAAAGGAGTAAGTACAAGGAATTGAAATGTAATCTCAAAACATTAGAAAGAGTAACAGCTTATATTCACCTAGGAAGTATCATAACAGAAGAAGGAAAAATATATGCAGAAGTTAATAACAGAGCAAATAAATCAACAAGATTATATTATTCCTTAAATCGAACAATACTGAGCCATAAACACATTGATATGAACACAAAGCTGGAAATCTACAACAAACAGTACCAACTATAACTTATGCTAGTGAGAACTGGGTACTGCAGAAAAAGCAGGAAGCAAAAAGAAATGCAATGGAAATGAAACATTTAAGGAAAATAGAAAATAGCAGGTAAAACAAAATGGGACAAAGTAAGGAACGATAGAAATCAGAAGCATAACCAATCAAGAACCAATAATATCAAAGATTTAAAAGAAACAATTAAACTGGTATGGCCACCTAGTACGAATGAAGCAAGATAGAATTGCGAGAAAAGTTATGGAATTGGGAATATTAAGAAAAAGACAAAGGGGAAGACCAGGAGGAAATGGATAGACCAGATTGAGGAAATTGGAAAGAACAAAGGAAAAACATTAGGAGAGATGGCATTGGCCAGGGACAGAAAAGAATGGAAAAATGGGTACAGGAAGAACTCCAATCCGACGCCTGAGAAGGCATAAGGATAAGAGAAAGAAAGAAAGAAGTTATAATGTTATAATGACAATTAAAACTAGATTGAATTATTAATTAGGGTTCTTTTAAGAATAACGTAAGTAACTAATTTTTGATTTTTGCTTCTACCCTCGAATGACAAAGCTTTCTTTGGTGCAGCGATTTAAAATATCTGCTGTAATCAGTGAATCCAGGAGTTGTATTCATTTAATTACTTCTGCACATCTGCTGTGGGGTTTGCTCTTTTTTCATATAATGTAATCTTTTACCAAAATAGTTACGATTCATCTGCGCTCTTCAGTGTTTACTTGATTATCTTCGTAATCTTCATCTAAATCAATGTTACAGTACCATTTTCAAAGAGCTCTAGCTCCCTTATGACTCGTTTTGAATAAGGTAGTTTACGTAAAATCGGCATAAAATGAGCTATAGATTTGGCAGCTTTCGTCCTTGACAAACTTTTCAGGACACTCTTCATAAAGAAACAGCTCAGAAGAGTTATTTACCATAAAAACACCAACTTTATTTACTAGTCTACACAAAGGAAAATTAACTAGGGGTCAAAATTGACCCCACTGGTCATCAAAAGGATAAAAAAATGTATGGAATTAATATAGTAGGGATTGGTTAATTGATGAATACAAATTTAACTATGAGAAACAGTGGAGAATAATGAAGTACCCAACTTCAAAGTAACACTTAATAAGGGTGGATTAGACCCCTAGCTCTGTACGCTGCTACACTAAATAAGCTCAAATAAATGATAAATAACCAAGATCAAAACATATTTTCAAAAAACGATTACATTCTAAATTAATGTTGATTATAAGTTGAATCGTATCCGTGATCGTTGTATCCTTCAAACGTATTAACTGATATTACTTTCTATACAAAAGTTTCAATAAGATTTTTATTACGTTAAAGTTTAAAATCAATTCCATAAATCCTATTTCTTATCTTCTATCTTTGTAGGATGTACCGCCAGTCATGTAAATTAGAAACAAATAATTAAATTGAACAGTTATTATATCTTATTGTGATAATTGTAAATAAAATATTAAGCAAGGATCCTTGCATCTTTTGTAACGATTATGTGCGGTATTTTTTCATCATTCAATATAAATTACAATTATCAACCTGTCATTGTGAATGCTTTCACATAACTTTATCTGATTCAGTAAGTCCTGAATGTGAAAATTCAAGGTGAAGATAAATTATCACTAATATGATGTTAGAAAATTGTTAATTTTCTGCTCTATTTCCGATTCTTCACATCTATCTATCATTTCTGTTTCCCTTTTAGCCTTTGTATTTAGTGTTTCTTCGAAATGTTCTTTCCATCGTGCCATTATTCCCTTTGTTTCTGTCAATATTTTCCCTTGTTTCGTAGCTATATTGGTGAGTGTTTTTATTGTCTTGTATACCTTGTAGGTATCGGAATTTTTGTTGTTCAAGTATTTATGCCATAATAAATGCTTTTTCATTTTAATTTCCGATGTAATTTCCTCGCTCCACCAATTCTTCTTTTTGTTTTTTTTTCTATTATTGTAGTTCCACATGTATCAGTTGCTGTTTTTATTATACCATCTTTAAAATATTTTCATAGATTTTCTAGGTCTAAGTTTCCAATGCTGTTATATTTCATTTGGAACTCCTTTTCTGTTTGGGCTTTAAATTGTTCAGCTGTTTCTTCTTCCCCTAGCTTATATGTTTTTACTGTAGTTTTGCGCATGACATTTTTCTCGGCTATCTTCGTTTTCTTATCTTCAGCTTTTATTCTTACTTTAGATATTACTAGGTAGTGATACGTATATAGTTCTGCCCCTCTCTTGACTCTGGTATCCAATATTTCTTTTCTGTTTTCGCTATTTACTATAACATAATCTATTATGGACTTTCCATTTCTGCTTGGCATTTCTCTGGTATATTTATGTATATCTTTATGGCTAGAATATGTGTTTGTTATTATAAATTCGTTCGTGAAGCAAAAATCAATCAATCTTGGCCCATTTTTATTTCTTGTGTCTTCTCCTTGCATTCCAATTGTTTGTCCTGGTTCTTTGTCTCTTTTTCCAACTCTACTGTTGAGGTCCCCAATTATTAATAATATTCCTGTTGCATGTTCAATTGTTTCTGTTAATTGCTCCCAAAATTCGTCTTTTACTTGTGTTTTTTCGTCACCTCCAGGGCCATCACTACTACTATGGTTGTATTTAATTGTTCCTCCATGTTCATTTCGATTCTTAAAATGTTTTTGCTAATCCCTGTCCAGTTTCTTATGTATTTTTGGAGTGTTAAAAGTTAACGCTTTAATACAGTTGTGAACGATTAGGTTGTAATTTAAGATAAAAAGTGCCATAATTCGCTTACAAAGACTGTCAAAACAGCCCACCTAATAGTATGAGAACTGGCGATGTTAGCTAGCTGCTCAAATCATGGAAATAAACACTCAGTTATCACCACTGTGACCATTGCGCATAACTAGGCGTGGCTAGTTAAATTTAGCCGGTTGTACATCTAATATCATATTTTGTACTTGATCTTGCACTCGATTCATACTGCCCAAAGTTATTCTTGGCGACAGTATCATAGCAAAAGTTGCTATTGGTACAATTAATAACGAGACATCCCGTATACAAGTGTTGTATTGATTCAATTGCACTTTTGTATACCTCTAGTTATTTCATATTATACGACAAAATATAAACTGTATCAAACAATATACTTGAATAATTTTAAAAATATTACAATGTACGACAGAAATGAGTTCTGAAAATGTCCATTAGTCACTAGTTATAATTCTAACTGTCCACCTACATCTTACAACTCGATAAATTATTAAAACCACATCCGCATCCATTACAAAATGAAACAACAATGCCAATCGACTTCTAATATTTCAAGGTTCGTTCGGCAATTATCGTCGACTTCAGCCTTATTGAATTAATCATAAAAGAACCAGATCTCCATGAATAGCTTCCGACCATTAATTAAGTTTGGGTAATTACTAAGATATTTGTACATGCCGAGAGAGGTCCAGACAAATCTTCCGGTATCTCAAGGTTATATCTACACCAAGAAAAATCATCTTGTTTATTTTTCGGAATACAAAATGTAAATATTATAATATCCAGTATAGTTCACGTAAGAACTATAGGAGGACAAAATTACAAGCGACTTTTTCGAGATATAGTACGGGGGCTATGATTATAATTTTTGAAATTTGAGTTGGAATTTCGCCAAAAATGCTATCGATTTAGGTATATTATTCTTTTTCTTTTCAAAGCAGGCTAAGATAAAATTATCACATGGTGGTCAAAAAATGAAGAATTTATGACCTTCACGTATTAGTTTTTTCCTTATTACGATGATGGTGATGGCGTCATCAGATGATATAAGTTCACCCTGAATATTAGTAGGTTCTAGCAAGTCTTCTTGTGGTGGGGCCATTGTTGAATAGTTCTTCTACTAACTGATTTGTAAGATGCATGGTACGTTCTTTGTATGACACCGAGGCTTGATGAATTTCGCCTCTGATGAAAGGAATCTTTAGGTCGTCATGCAGTGTTTGATTGCTAACATACCATGGTGCATCCACTATCGATCTCAGCAGCTTTGACTGAAATCTTTGGATGATGCTCAGTGACGTTGGTTTTGTACATCCCCATATATGGAGTCCATACGTCCATACATCGTTTTGTATAGCAGAATTTGATTGTGGAGAGAGAGTTTTGATCGTCGACCTTGTAGCCAGTACATCTGTCGGAACTTTATGTCAAGCTGTAGTCTTTTAATTTTAATGTGTTTCTTCCATGTAAGACGTTGGTCCTGATGGATGCCAAGATATTTTGTCTCTGTTGCTGTAGGTATACGTATGTTATCCATCCTTACAGGTGGGCATGTGTTGTGACGTGTGGTAAATGTTACTTGGACTGATTTTGCCTTATTTATTTTAGTTCGCCATTGTGTATACCATACATTGAGTATATGCTGGCGGTTTTGCTTGTTTTGGGAAGCTGTTGTAGGGTCTTCGTATACTGAAAGAATCGCCATATCGTCGGCAAAGGAAGCAATTGTGGTATTGTTGGTTTCAGGTATGTCAGACGTATAGAGTAGGAAGAGCAGCGGACCTAGAACACTGCCTTGTGGGACGCCAGATTTTATGGGACATATGCTAGACTGCTGATTATCGAATTTGAGAAGTGTCTATTGGCGAGGTAGGATTTAAGTAGATGGAAATAGTTACTGGATAAAGCATTTTTTAGTTTGTAGAGCAAGCCTCTATGCCAGACTTTGTCAAACGCTTAGGAGATATCTAGAAATACAGCGTTGCAATATTTCCTTTCTTCAAGACTCTGTGATATTTGGTTAACTATTCGTTGAACTTGTTGGGTGGTTGAGTGGTCTTCGCGGAATCCGCATTGGTGTTTTGGTAGTAGTGTTTGGAGATTATGGTCTGTGTGAATCCCCTGCAGCAGAAATATTTCAAAGACTTTGCTTATTGCTGGAAGCAGGCTGATGGGTCGGTAGGATGTAGTTTCGTTGTGTTGTTTTCCTGGTACAACAAATTTCCAAACTATGGGGAAGTAGGATAAACTTAACATTCGATTAAAAATAATAGTTAAGAGAATAACAACCTTACGTGGGAGTTGTTTTAGTATTTAGCCAGAGATAAGGTCGTATCCTGGAGTCTTTCTTACATATTTCGTTCTTAACTTCTGTGGGAGTAAAGCTTTTGATAGGAAGAGACATTTGGCATGGTGCGTTCATAAGTTCTTCAACTTCTTCGTCAGGATCTTCTGGTTCTGTTTGGAGAACGCTGCTTAGATGTGCAGCGAAGGTGTCTGCTTTTTCTTTATCAGAGCGAGCTCATTCGCCGTTTGGTTTTGGAATGGGATGTACGGTGGTATAAGGCCGCTTGAGTTTCTTCGTTGCCTTCCATAGTGTATGGTCATTTACTGAGAGGTTTGTGACGAATTGCTCAAAGCTGTCATTGTTCACATCTCTGATTGCTGATTTTAGTTGCCTATTTAATCTGTTGAAAGTATGCTGGTCTATAATGCTTTTTGATCTTTGCGTTTTTCAGCAATAAGCTGACGAATGTGGAGAGGCACGTTGACGGTAGTCTTTGGATTATATTTATTTGGTTTCCGATTAAGCTGAAATTTTGCATACACGATTCATTTGGATGACAATGCATGGTTAGCTATGTGACGAAATTCTAGATACGGTGGACATCCAAAGATGGTGGACTAGTAATTTTTTATGCACCCCCATGCTATGAGTATAAATTGAAAGGGTTTACTAAGAGTAATACGAAATTAAAATGACCAAAAAAGTTCGCCATGCTATAATAACAGTTAAAACACAATAACCGTTTTTGGTTCGAATTAATCAATCAAAAAATGGGTAGAATCGACAAATGATGATATTAGTATCATGATAGTAAGCGATATTGAACTAAATAGCTTTAAAATCGAAGTTGATTATGTACTTGTAAATTCACTTTAAAATGTTACGAATAGGACCTTTCGTTTAGATGTTACGACGGGTATGAAAATGCTAATAGTGAGAAAAATGTCACCTGGCTACATACGAAGTGGGCGTTACCGAGCGAACCAGGACAGATCTCTTGTATTCCATGAAATAGATTTACACAGGCTTTTATATCATAAACATTGTGTAATGTAAAAAACGTTTCACAAAATTTCGTTGACTCGGCATTTGGCCTTAAGGATTTAATAATAGAAGTTTATAAATCCCTCATTGTATAGTAAACAGTAACAGATACGTAGTCGGTATAATTTACATACTAAAACATTAAATTTATTTTATGAAAAAAATCACTGAATTTAAAAAAAAATTAACTTTCATTTATTAATTGGAATTGAACAAATTAAACTGTTGAAACATACAGAGTGGCCCACCGTATACGTTTTGATTTATTTCATCTAATTGGCAGATGTTATCAAAAAATGATTCAAATAAAAAAGAAGTTTAATAATGGCCACAGTTTTAAAACATTTTGTACTATTCAGGGTATCTGTATACACAGATACATTCAAACACAAACGGAACATAGGGATTTAATGTATTGTCCGTTCTAAATAGTCCACCAACAAAACATTTCTATAAGTTCTCTTCAATGAATATCAAGTATTGATCTGGACAGCTGGATTCAGAACCAATGTATGAAACCCCGCCCATTCTCCTTCCAAAATTTGTTAGTTATGTGCGAACCTCTGGTGCGAACTGCGATTTAGTATTGAATAATTATTTGATGGGGGTAGTAAACGTCGCTACATATTGGAACAATATGCTTACGTTTTATGTTGTTAAAATCGAAAATTAATTGTTAAATTCTCTTTAACAATTAATGTTTCGCGTTAAGATAATCATGTTTTGATTTCTTTTGGCAATAACGGCTTTCAATATGAAAATAAATTCGTAAATAAAACAAAATAAGATTCTTTAAATTGTACTCTACCTACCGACTGCTGTTTACTGGCTGTCTAACGCTAATTAAGGACCGCCCACATATGAGAATACGGAGTGGTGGGAATTGTACGATATATTATAGGTGTCCAAATAAACGATTGTAATAATCGTGTTTTTAATCTGTTGAAGCTGGATGTTGGTCGACTAGTTCAAAAGCAGATCTGATACAATGCTTAAAATCCCTATGTTCCGTTTGTGTTTGAATGTATCTGCATATATCGTTCTTCGGATTATATCCTTTTGCATTTGGTCAACTCATTTGGTTTTATTATCGCCACTTCGTATTCTTCGGTTATGTATTGGCTTTTACTGTGGATATTGTTGTTTTGATCAACTTACATGTTTCTTTTGCTGCATCGGTTATACTATAACCTCGATGTTTCAATAATTCAAACACCTTTTTCACAATTCGCTTCATGTCCGGCGATAAATGCACTTTTTTGCCCTAGGACGCCACATACTTAGTTTTAAACTCAAGATTACTTTCGGAGTGAAATGTTTATTACAAACTAAAAGTCTGAGACAACAATAAAAATGACTATCCCGAAAGCTCTTTTTATATTTTTACTCAATCAGATTAAAATTTTTATTTATCGTGAACAATACTTTCAACTTGAAAAATAAAAATTCGGAAATATGTCTTCCGAAGCACAAATAAATAATAGAATAATATTTTACCAGCCAAACATTTGAGTTGTAAAATAATCATACTATTAGGCATTATCTTTTCGTTTATCGGATTAACGACTACCTGCTTTGGGTATTGGTCTTAAATCAATGATGTTGGCATAAGTCAAAACGAAATATCTTGGAACGAAGTATAATAGAATGATGAATTTAATTCAAAGTTTACAGTACTCTCCAGCTTCAATTACATTCTTAATTATTTCCTGCTAGCCTGCTTAGGTAATAATAGATACTTATTTTTTCACCTCAATTACCAATTACCTTCTTATTAATTTTAGAAAATATATTTGCACGTCTAATATTTAATTTTAATTGTCTCCAAATAAACACTTGAAAGTTTGTTGACACATCACTTCTTCGGGTCATACGCTACTTTGTCTACAGTTGAAAGTGAAATTTCTGTTAAATCAGATGCTGCTTGCACCAACACATTGTCTTACGTAAATTTTCGTACACATACCCGAAGTCAAAAATGTTCTAGCTCTTCAAGGAAGATAATTTTTGATTGTGTATATTGTCACTAATTATTAAAACCTACAAAATTCCTGCTTAATTGTTCAAATAATAAATTAAATTTACGATTAAATTTGTGCTTCTGTTAATGTTTTTCATATATTTACATAAATATTAATAAATTAATAGGGTTTTACGGTTGTTTTATGGCTTTTAACGTCAATTAATCTACTTTTTTCATTTACAGCTGAAGCAAGTAATTTTAAAATAAGCTTAAATATATTATTTAATGATGTTACTGTAATTATTATGTAAAAGACTAAAACCAATTATTTTTTTATGGTATGTTTAGATACGAACTCTTTAGCAAGGAATAATAAAAATATAATTACCAATATTTTAATTTCTGGTAAAAGAAAGTACTGTTTGAATACCATAAGTAATAGTATCGACGACGAGGGTACTTCAGATGCCATTTAATCTAAAATCAAATGTGTAGAGATTTCACATTTTCATTGTAGTAACACTACTGTCTTGATCCTAGATATGAGGTAGAGATGCCTCACAGAAATGACTGGTAAGACCCATGCGGAATGACGCTATACCAAGGTGACACCTGGTACACAGACGGGTTAAAGAGTAGAAAAGGGGTAGGAGTAAAAGTATCTAATGTAACGAGAAACAATAGAGGTTCCTCCTCACTAGGAGATTATTACTCTCTATTACTGGCGGAGATTTATGATATTCTACAATGTGCCAGAATCAAAAAGCATTTTAACTGACAGCCAAGCAGTCCTTGCTGCTTCAAATATTCGCAAGGTGACATCCACACCGATAAAAGAATGCCAGAAAGAACTGAAGGGATTGGCAGACTGCAGTAAGATTGTTGTGGGTGTCGGGACATAACGATATTTCTGGAAATGAGCAAGCTGAAGAACTCGCGTAAAAAGGTTCAGCAACAATATATGTTGGACTAGATCCAGTCCTTGGGACCACAAAGAAAATGGACCGAGGACAAATACAAAAATGGATACAAAGTCAACATAGACTATAGTGGAGGATCACTCCAAAACAGGAACAAAGTAAGACAATGATATGGCAAAGATGTACTACAAGGAAAGCTAAATGAAACAGCTTTGGAAAATTATGTGAAGACATAAACACTACACCCGCAGTGGCAATGGTAAAAAGTAGGCTCAACACAGATACGGCCTTGAAGAAGCCAAGCGGGAGATACACCAAAAATGAGAAGGTAGGAGTGCGATTTTTACTAGAAACTCATTTTCCCAGAAATAACTCAAACAGAGGACTAAAAGCTCTCGAACGTCACAGCAGAGCTTCAAGAGAAAACACTACAATGGCTAGGCAAATTTGTAGAAACGAAAGGCTTAAATTGGCAATGAACACCTTTCTACCTTTCAAGGCAACAGGAGCCGATAGGATTTTACCAAGACGAAATTCTATGACATTTGAGTAGAATTAGTCAAAGCAGTTTACGGTTGGGTTAAATATAAAGTGAGCATGGAGAGGATCATTCAAAAAGTTGGAAAAAGAAAAAATATCGTTCCGCTTAAAAGGATGAAAGGAAGCTATTGACAATTATATTAGAACGGAAATTCTAGAGAAACTACCTCTCCACCCACATCAGCTTGCACACCGAGCAGACAGATCTATACGGAGACTGCACTGGTACAACTGACGCAGGATAAACAAGATGCTTTAGATAATCAAGCGTTCTTGAACATAGAAGAAACTGAGGACAATACTCCACAAGAAACTGTCAAATGAGCATTAAATCGATGTCGAAACTGTATCATCGTTCTGCGTACGAGCGGAAATCCGCCTTTAAAATTATGAGTGAAATTGAGAATTCAATAGATTTCATTGTATCAATTAATTTATCAGTAACTTCGTTATAAAATGTTGTAATTTTTCACTAGCTTCTCCTGTGAAGCGTGTGGTACCACTGGTCCAGAGTGGATACATTTCTCCCGGTATTTCTTCCTTGTCTCCTATCTTGATTTCCTGTCTCTATCGCTGCACGAACTAATACCTTATCCTATTTAAGAGGTTTCCGGTACATCCCCAAATTCAATGTTATAGATCCAATATTAAAAATTAATTGTTCAGAAAACATCAATGATGTAGTCGAACTGATTGCAAGATCGTCTCGTGATATTGAGGTCCATTTGCTCAATCAAAACGTGGAATAGATGGATCATCTGCCATACACTCTTCTTATTCTAGTATATTAACAATAAACTAAGGGGTTATCGTTATTCGGCACCTGAAGAAGTCGTTGATGTTTACAGAATGCATTTATTAGAAGTAACTCGGTGGTGGTAAAAAAGTGCAAAAGTGGAAAATACTTTGATCCGTATTCGATGATGATGAACAAAATAAATAGCAATCAAGTATAAGTAAGTATAGTGTAAGAAGGAATATATAAAAATATGTCTTACCTCTTTCCGAATTCCAAAATAAATAATTAAAAATGCCACGTAAAGCGTAGAGAAAGTAGCTAAGAATGTGATAAAAGTGACGTCACCAGTCACTGATGTGCGATTGTGAAAATTGTATAGGGTAGGTCCACCATCGTATCGAAATGCATCGAACCACCCCTTCATGGCCAGTGAACTGAAACAAAAAAACAACGGTTATTATTTATTTAAGATCTTCAATATATAATTATTAAATTTAAGAGATGAGATAGATGTAGCAAAAAAACTCAAAATTTTGGAAAAATACACTTCATTAACTGGTTTAACACTTAATATTTCGAAAACTAAAATTTCGTCAAGCAAATTATGCTTTTTATCTTAACAAGTGCCTATGACCGAATATGTTTAGTTGGGTATTACCCTGACGTCTTCTTGTGTTTTCATTAAAATGGCAGTGATAACTGCTAGTAAAGGTAATCAAGATGCTGGATCAATTATACCCATTATGTCTAAAGCTAAGATCAATACATGGTTGCCTAGAATTAAATTATTTGAATCACTCGCTCTAAGTGTCATGTTTAGCTGTGTTGGTGTCTGGGAATACGATACGTAGATCTTCTTGAGAAAGCTCAATTAAATTTCTGTTATTGTTGCTACCAAGAAATACTCCAGACTGTATAGTGAGACTCGAAATATATTCAAGTTAGCAATCAATTGGTTGAAAAAAAATTCTGCTAATGGAAAGTACTCGATTTCACAAGCTTTGTTTTTCTCGTTTGCGACAACTTGCTATTTCATCCGAAGAACGTTTTAATTGGGCTTCTCAAATACGTAGTTTGTTTGAACTTGCGGGAGATTTGAATATTTGGGAAGACACTAATAATTAATAAAAATAATCTTATAGAAAATGTATACGATAAATTAAACTGTATGGATTTGAGTTTGGCACAACGGTGCTTTTTCATGAACTTAGTAAGTAGAACAATACCTGTTACTTAAACTACCCATTCAAATCACTCGCACTTTTGCACAATTACGGATGTCCAATAGTCATAAATTTTTTTCTCTTTTAACGGTAATAGCTATAACATCAATCCTGTAATACTTAGAGGATACTGAAATTTTGTTATTCCCAAACCCTTGCTGTAAACTCTATGTTTGAGAAGCAATTAATGTATTATTATACATATCATTTGAATGAAAACTATCCACCCCACATAATTCTGAAGGCGTCACTTTTATGAAAAAATTAAAGTGGGACGTCTTTTTGCTCATATGTAAACGTTGCAACTTTAACCCCCTCCCCCCTATGGTCACTCCGAATTTTTTAAATGGATCACCCTATACATTATTGCATTGTTGGAATCTCTTCTACCAGAGGATTACAAAAATGTATAAGTCAATCAGTTAATTAATGAATTAATACATTTTTGTAATCCTCTTGTAGACGAGAATCCAACAATGCAATAATGTATAGGGTGTTCCATTTAAGAAATTGGGAGTGGAGACCATAGGGGGGAAGGGGTTAAAGTTATAACGTCTACATATGAGCAAAAAGGCGTCCCCCTTTATGGTTTCATTAAAAATTCTAGCACTGAAAATGCTGTGATGGATTTCCTAGGAAGGTCTGTCAGGGCAATGGATGAGTCATTAAAATATATTGTTGTTTTCCTTGACTTGGCCAAGTCTTTCGACACTGTTTCTCATGAAATCCTCTTGCTCAAATTATGTAATTGTGGAGTACGTAGAACTGCACTGAATCTCTTATCAGATTACTTAAGAAACCGAATGCAGCGGGTAAGGGTTGGTGCTGACATAAGTTCTGAATGTCTTGGAAAATGTGGTGTACCGCAGGGAACGGTTCTAGGACCGCTGCTGTTTGTTATATGTATGAATAGTATTGAAAAATCAATAATTTCATCATTTAGTTTGTTTTGCTGATGACACAGCAATGGTATTCACTGGGAAACACTGAGACGAAGTTAAACAAATAACAGAAGTTAATTTAAGGAAAATAAATGTGTGGTTAAATCATAATAAACTGACCTTAAATATCAAAAAAACTAAATGCATTGCTTTCAGTCCAACTGTAGTAGATCAACCATATAAATTAGAAGTAAAATTTCATAATTCAGATTGCATCAATAAATGTAAGTGTCCCATAATAGAAAAAGTTGGTTCTATAAAGTATTTAGGTGACATTATAGACACATTCGCTGGTCAGAACATATAACAAATGTACGTAAAAGATTACGTACGTTAATTCATACATTTTATAATCTGCGTGGTATTCTACCAAGAAGAAAGTTACTTATGGTTTATAATTCACTTTTTGAAGCAGTTTTAAGATGTATTATTGCATGGAGTGAAGCATTCAATACTGCGTTTATTATACTACAAACTACTCAAAATACAATCTTCAAAATTATTCCACTGAAAAGTTATATAATAAAACAAAAGTTTTCAATATAAAACAACTTTATGTTTATAGGTGTATAATGAAAATCTACACAAACCCTACATTATTCAAAATTAAAGATACCCGAGTAAATAGATCCACAATTAATTTGGACCTTACTGTACAAACTTTTAAAAAGTCAGTAACACAACGATCTTTGTTTTTATTTGGCCCAAAACTTGAGAACTTAATTCCATCTATCAAACTAATACCTAAATTTAAAAAATTCAAAGAAGAAATTGTTAATAATAATAATGATAAACCAAAATTCATTATTAGAGATAATATCGTAAAATAAAACAACTTTGAAACATAAACAGACTTAATAGTGAAAAGAGTAAATATCTGAACCTCGCCTAATTAATAATAAATGTACAAATGGATAGGGTTTCCAGAGTTGGCGCATAACAAAACAGGAAAATCTTGTCTAGGTTATGATGCCAGGTCTGAAAAATTTGATATACACTGTGTTCATTTGAAAAGGACCCACCCTTAATATTTCAAAAATGGGACACTTTTTGGCGCTTATGTCATAAACGTCAGATTCACCCCCTCCCTACTGGAGACACCCCTTACATTTTTTCAAATGGCATAGGGTATCAAGTCATACCTCATTTAAAAGGTCTGGTAAATCTCTATTCAATCATTTTGTTTTGCCTTTGATACCAGCCTTCCATTGTTATTTAATCATTGTTTAAAATTGGCTCTTTTTCAACTTTTATTGCCTGAATGTTAACGGTGGTCACTTGATTAAATGATTAAATAGCAGTTTTTTCTTGTTAACAGTTGTCTTTTTACTATTTGTGAATTTTTTATTCTTTAAATAGTCTCTCTATCATAACACAATACGGGGGCATACGAAAAGTTGAAAGAGAGCCAATTTTAAACAGTGATTAAATAAGAATGGGAAGCTGGAATCAAAGGCAAAACAAAATGATTCAATAGAGATTTACCAGACCTTTTAAATGAGGTATGACTTGATACCTAATGCCATTTGAAAAAATGTAAGGGGTGTCTCCAATAGGGAGAGGGTGAATCTGACGTTTATGACATTAGCTCCAAAAAGTGTCCCCCTTAAGTTAAAAGTTGTCGTATTTCGGAATTTATTTCTAATATGTCCTATTTTTGTAATATTAAGGGTGGGTCCTTT
Organism: Lochmaea crataegi; assembly: GCA_947563755.1. NCBI lineage: Eukaryota > Metazoa > Arthropoda > Insecta > Coleoptera > Chrysomelidae > Lochmaea > Lochmaea crataegi. Next base: position 76,774,608 of record OX387423.1, read on the forward strand.
TCAAATGAACACAGTGTATATATTTTCGCTTTTTGTATTATTGTACTCAATAATTGAATAAAAATGTTTGAAATTTATATGATTTTTGACGTGTTTTTAAATTTTTTCATAAGAGTGACGCCTTCAGAATTATGTGGGGTATTAGTATCAAATGTAAGTTAATTTATAAAACATATTTGCTTATAACGTACTAGATATCATGCCGGATAGTCAAGCAGCCATTAAACCACGTCAAAATCATAAAATCACCACTTTTCTAGATTGTCGAAAAACTTTCCAGGTGAAATAACTAAATTACTGTACTATAAAGATTTGCAGAAATATTATAGGAGTGGCTGTATTAGAAAAACGATTTGTCAAAATTTGTGTCTAATAGATAACATAGAACACTGTTCGGTATTAACATAAAAACCTAAAAATTTGTAATTAATTTCGTGTTTTCGATTCGCAATGCTCTGTTTACTTAGTTAGTTCATTTCGACTAATAACTATTCTTAATGTGCAGACCGTAGAAAATTATTTAGATATATTGTACAAACATGAATAGTATTAGATAATAAACATTAAATTTTCGGCATTCTTAAATATGTATTCAAAATATTTTGATATAGATACTGGTTCATTTTATGTAATTTCGTTGTCTAATCTATCATTTTATATCATAAGTGAAAGAGGCTATTAAAAACTTGATGATATATTTATAAATAGCAAAAAGTATTATGGACAATTATTTTCTATTAAATTATATGGTGAGTTTAAAAAATCCACTACGGTTTTCAGAAATCAGAAGGAATATAACTTTTCAAAAAAATTTAATATAAGAAGTGTTGAAACCACACGTTCAACAATTTGTATTTATATTTTAGTTCCTTTGTATATTCATGTACAGTTATATTTTAGTCCTTTTATTTTCATCCGAAATTCCTACCGGCGCGCCACTTCCTCCAGAATACTTCTACCTTAGTTCAATTTCGCGTTTTGTTTTCTTTTCCTGGCGTCTGACCGACGCCTTGCAATGTTTACTATTATTCTTCGGCAGTTGAAGTAGGCGTGACCAAACGCACACTTCACGCCTAAATGCATTATCTCAGCTAGTAACAGTAGAGTCGATGTTGAGTTTCCAACCCGAACGGTGTCCCAGCTAAGACCTACCACTCCTTTACCGGTATTTTCAGACCAAATAGGTCAAGTTTCATAGTAATTAATTTAATTCCTTTATTTCCTGCATAATTAGTGCATTTTTCTATAAAGTTAAAGTTTGTAGAGTGATTCAAATCCAAAGCAAAGTTATATTTCAAGTGAATAGTGCTTTGAAAACCACAAAGGAAAGAGTAAGATCGTTCTAATAATTACTATTTCCTACTGAAAGGCTTGTCTATATTCATCGTTCCATCTGTATATATTTTCGACGTTATTAAAGTTTACTGAATTGTTAACGAAATACAGTTATTATTTATGCGAAAGAATCAGCCTCCTATAGAATTCCAGTCCACTAAATCGAAGACATCCTATTTTTTACGACAGCATAAAATTTGTTGTCATTTCAACTGATGTGGCATCAACGGCCATATCAAAAAGGAATAGTTGACATTTTAAAAAAAGGCCATTAAATGGTACGGATGGTTCTAAAACATTACACAGGACTGGAATATTAGTGAACGGGACAGGAACCAAACACTGCGAAAGTTATGGAGATCCTCCAAGTAGCATTCAAGCGGAAATTCACTTCATAGAAAATTCTGCTCGGTTCGATATTGATAAAAGATCTAGAAGACGAAATATGATTATCATGTTGAGTTTTTCGTGTAATCAGTTCTGAAATGGTACGATAATCCCTGAAAAAACTCAATGAACTTGGAAAGAGCAACATCGTCACTCTACTGTGAGTTCCAGATCGCACTGGAATAGAAGGAAACGAAATAGCAGATGAACTAGCAAAGAGAGGGACTGAAATAATCTTTTGGAGACTGGATCCCTTTTGCGGCCTCAGCACCCATAAAATATTGAAAGAAATAGGTAAAATCGAAAAAACGAAAAGATTGAATCATTTAAAAAATGTAGTAGGTAGGGCTAAGATAGTCAAAGATATTCCTGAGGAACTATTCTCGAATTTCGACCAAAATTTAACGAATACACATTTGTCACTAAAAATTATCGCATAACTTGAAATTGTGATATTTTCGGTTATTATCGATTGGATGCGACTTCTTAGTCGTGTTTTAAGACAAATATTGTTCTTGAATGTCTTCATCACAGATGGGCGTGTGCGAACAATTCTTCTCTCTCTTTCAAGTAGTGTTGTTCATATTATCCTTGTCGTACTTGTGTAAATCGTAAGTCGAGCTAAGATTTTTCGCAATCTGTATGTATGACGATAGATCGCTCGAAACACTGCTAAAGTTTGGGGTGAGGGGCGTAAGCGGGAGTGGAATTACTGGCTTAGGAATAGAACAGTACGTAAATTTTACGAACAATAGCACTCCAGGGTTAAAAAACCAACAAACCCTGTCCAAACCGTATTCAATCTTGAGCCAAAACCACATATTCACAGAACCCATTCGAGAATCGTTAATTCAGTGGTATTTGGCAATATTTGTCTTAGTCCAAATCAGACGAAAATACCACAATTTCAAGTTGTCCTACAATTTCCATGACGAATTCGACTATTGTTGCTCGACATTCGAGAATAGTCCACCTGGAATCTACGACCATGTAATGTTACATCATCAGAATGCACAAGACAGAGTAATACTGCACTAAGAGTTTTGAGGACTCTGCCGCCTGAATGGGCACCTCAAAAAGCTCAAACTACTGGAGTACATAGTTTCTGCGGAATGGAAGAAGAACGTACTTGGGGAATACATAGCACGGAAGAATTCCACGGCACAGCCCCTGGGGAACTGTAACCTATGGATATTCTAAAATTCCTCCGAGGAATAGGACTAAAGGAATTATTAGTCTCTGAGAGTTTCCTCAGGAACTTAGAAGAAGAAAGAGGCACAAGAGATCTTTTAGGTCTCAGTGCATTTATACATACATACATTAGCTCAGAACCTTTCTGTGGTATAGCGAAAGCGCTGCAAAAAACAAATTTTAGTACTTGGATAAAAAAGCAGTCTCGAGAATGGTGGAACCAGGCTCCAAGAATGAGGCTGGCCAAAGAGTTCATCAAAAAACCCGCGCCAAAGTTCACGGAGTACCTACTGAGCTAGAATAGGAGAACAATCAGGATCCTGGTTGGGCTCCCGAAAAGGCATTGTAGAATTAGCAAATACATGAACAACATCGAATTGGCAGACACAATCATATGCATATGTGGAAACCTCTGTACACATATTGTGCTACTGCGAAAGCCTGACTAGGCTGAGCTTTTCGACGATAGGGAAGGAAAAACCACAACCCTCCTAATATATGGAGTTTGTCATTCGAAGTCTGGAGAAAGGACGGGTATAGACAAGAAACTCTAGAATAACAGGAGGGCATACACAATAGATTTGCAAAGGACCCAGTGGAGAGGCTCTTAGAAACACATAAGCCCATATTCATTTTATCTTAATACTGCTTCTCTTTATACTGCTATTAGCGTTAATTAAAAAAATCCTTTGACTTTTTTATACCCAAAACCAGACCTTCCAATATCTTTTTTCACATTACATATCCAAATAGAAATACACATAAACATTTCTCATTTTAGTAAAGACGTAGGAAAATACAGTGGTGCATTTCTTTACTTGGAAAGGCAATGGACAGGAATCAGTCACGATTGCTGGGAGGACGCTTATTAAAAAGGGTCAATTGACTTCGTTACTTGACAAAAGTGAAAAATCATTTTCGTATTGAATTTCAAGTAAAACTATACATATAAAATTAATCTAAAAATAAATGAAAAGTCTGTCTATTAATTTAAATTAAAATAGCCTACCATTCTGTTAATTCCTTTCTATTTTAATATAATGAAGGTTTAACGAACGTGATACTCTTAAAGAAGTGGAATATCGGTACAAGTCCATGTTAATCTTGCCACATATTTCTGTTCCGCCTGGCTAATTCTACCCAACTAAAGGTTACTTTCGACATATTAAACGAATTCTATTTTTTTTTTGTTTTTGCATTTGGAAAAACTAATTGGCTCCTATAATTTTTTTAAATACATATAGCATGCGTGTTCATGTAGCACTGATTAAAAAAAATTCGTAAACCGAACGAAAAGTGAGTACCGGCACTTAATGCATATTTTTACATCAAACGAAATATAAACTTCAAGTAACTTATTCTGAAAAACTATTTTTATTACCTCTCTTTATCAATTATTTGTATTCTGTCCAAGATTTTTAATTCCAAATATTTCTCTACCATGTAATGTTCTGCATCAATCCCATTTAATTTAGACGTCTGAAGTTGATTCTACCATTTTATTATCATATTATTTATTATCTTAGTTAATTTATTTGATTTATACGTTGATTTTAAATATTTTCGATTTTTCTTAATAATTTTCAAAAATTAATTCCATTTATTTATATTGAAACGCCCCTTCTTAGATAACCCTTTTTTTCAAATTAAAATTTTTCAATTGGTTTATCCTAAATTTTGACATGCGTTAATATTCGGAATTGACTTTTATCTTCTTTTTTAAATAATTGATAAAAAACCTTCATCATCTGTCATATCTATACAATATACATATTTCATGCACTGGCTATGAGAGGAAAAGAGAAAGAAAATGTGCGCGCGCACTGCTCTCTCTTGCCCCTACAGTAATATACGAAACGTAACTCTCTCTCTCTTTCTATCTTCACTAACTCATACCTCCCTATCAACTTTCGTTCGCCTCACCCGATCACACTTTTCGTAACGCTCTCGTCACGCATTCACCAGCTTACTCCCCAAGTCAAGCGTGCGTAAAGAAGTTTTACTTTAATAATTTTTTACATTGGGCCATACTGTAGCGTACAATATGCCAAAATATATATTGCCGAGCCATATACTGTCATGATGGCTGAGTTCTAACCAATATTGCAGTGAAAATCCGTTTAGAAGCCCCTTAAAAATAACCAACTGCAGTGAAGAACGCTCCTTCTCCAAATTGAAACGAATAAAAAATTAATTAAGAAGTAGATACAAAAAAGTGGTGATAGGGGGTAGTTACGAAGGAATATGCCTAACATATGCTGTAACTCGAAAAGTTTTTGCTGCCGTTTTTTGCTACCTCGTTTTTCAGTTCTCCCAGCTTGGAATATTCCCCTTCCAGTTGTGATGAAGACAAACTTTTTAATGCAGGTCTTCTTCTGTTAGACCACCGATTATTATTTGCTAATACTGGTGCTGTTGGTTTTCTTAAATGGGTTCCTGGTGTTACGTTACCCCAATCTCCCTGTACTTTTTCTTTTACTACATTCTCTTTTTCATCACAGCGACTAGTTTCTTGTCACTACAATGAAGTTTTCCAATAAAATAGGATTACCCCCATAGTTCAGAATAAATAGTGAAGATACAATGAAAAACTTTTAATTCATATAGTGCCTTAATACGGAATTCTAAGATATTGACAAAAGTATTATAATATGTTTAGTGGAAATAAAGTACAAGAAGTGCCTAAATACGGAATTCTACGAATATTACGAAGGTATTGGAAAAGTTTACTTGGAAATTCATTCACAACCATCACATCTTCTAAGTAAAAAGGTTTAATAAGGGAGAATGATTGATATCTATTTGGTCGTTAAGAAGATTTCCTGAATATTTGTTTTTTTAATCTCAAGGGCTTCTAAAAGATTTAATTTAAAGGATTTGGGTTCTACATGCAAAATTTCAAATAGCAGTTAATAATAATTACGATCCAAACTCAATTGGCAATATCATAAATAAAAAGATAAAGAAACTCACTTTAGAACAACTATATCCTTAAAAATCAAATCATTTTTAGAAACTTTAAACATGAATATTTGCTTTAAAACCGATTATTATTTATCCAAATTCATTAAAAATAACAAATCTAAATCCTCAAAATTAAACAAATCAGGTGGTTATAAATTAAAATGTGGTTACGACAAATGTGACAAACTTTATCTAGGTAGAACTTTTAGGAATTTTAAAACTAGAATTTCAGAACACAAACGTAGCTATGACAACAACAAATTAGATTCCAACTATTCAAATCATCTATTAACAAACCAACACACTTTCGACTCAAATTTTGAAATTTTGTATATGGAACCCAAATCCCTTAAATTAAATCTTTTAGAAGCCCTTGAGATTAACAAAAACAAATATTCAGGTAATCTTCTTAAAGACCAAATAGATATCAATCATTCTCCCTTATTAAACCTTTTTACCTAGATGTGATGGTTGTGAATAAATTTCCAAGTGACTTTTTCAATACCTTCGTAATATTCGTAGAATTCCGTATTTAGGCACTTTTTGTACTTTATTTCCACTAATCATATTATAATACTTTTGTCAATATCTTAGAATTCCGTATTAAGGCACTATATAAATTAAAAGTCTTTCATTGTATCTTCACTAGTTTGATAAAGCTACTGTGTAGCGAAACGCGTCACTAATTTTAAATTGAACATCAGTTCAAAATAAAATGGAAATTTAAACAAATTAAATTGTTTCATTTCATAGTGAATTATTGTCCTTATTATAAATAAATTCAATATTTTGTTTATTAGGGAAATGTTCAATTTCAGGTCTCTTCCTTTTAGGTGTTTCTCCAAAACTTGATGTTGATGTACTGGGGCCACTTTGGATTCTACTACATACCGTATTAAAATGCTTTTAATATTTTTTCAAATCAAATTACTACTTCACTGTCTCCATCGAAAGGATTAAGTAGTCCTGTGACTATTCTTGAATTCATTAAATCCAGGACTCGTTCATAAACTGGGACATTTATCTTTTTATTAACACCTCCACCTGTTTTACAAATTTCTACATCTTTCCTCACTTTTTTAATGTTTTCATAGATTTTTTTCAATGATTCCTTCGTTCGGTATGCGTTTTCCGGAAGCATGGCATTAAATTGATTACATATTTTGTCTCACGTTAACTGCTTATCTTTTCAGGATACCGCATCACTTTTTTTATTTTCTATTACATTCTTATACTTGCTAATGATACCTAACAATAATGATTTTTCGCGTGTTGTGAAATTTACTCCACGAGATAGTTTTTCTCCGCTCATATTTAAACCAGTACTAAAATGAGTTTTCCTGGCTTAAATGGAACTCGAAGAAAAAATACTTATCAAAACCAAAGATTACACCAATATCAAACGACTGCCGTTAATTCTTGACAAGATCTTCCTTTTCAAAAGAAGATTTTAAAAATTGCGGCGTTGTCAAATGGTATCTCTCACTTAGCTAAGAGTGGTACGGCTCGAACTAAGTTGCACTTAAATCATAGGTGTCACTTAGATAATTATGACATTTAAGGATAATCGGTGCGAATGGCCCTATGTGATGATGTATGCATATGTGTCGTCCAAATACACAATAAATCTAGAATTTTGCATATTTACTTTTCTTGCCAATTTCAACAAAATAGTCCCTTTACAAAGTCATAGGGTTCCTTTATCGTAATGTGTCCTGGACCTCAAATAGGTTAAATACGGCCTTGAATATAAAGGGGGGACATTCTGTACACACAACATAAACATATCGTGACTGAACTGATCGCATGCATTCACCTACAAGTGTTAAAGGGTTCAATCAACACGATTCTTCATTAGTCAATGTAAAGGAATTTTTTAATTCCGTTTTTAAAACCGTCTAGCAAATATGTCGACATTTTCGTTACACGCAACGCTTGAGAATATACTTAAATACAAAATAGATACATCATTTTGTTTTACAAGTAAATTTTTTTATCTGCAAATTTGTTGACATGAAATAAATGCAATTATTAATTTTTTTAAAGTATTAAGGAAAATATGAACATTTGGCAACATTCGGACTCTCGTTAAAAGTAACAGCTGGTAATCGAGAGATGACATTTTAATTATTCCGATTTTAGTTCGTGTTAAATTGAGATGTATCGAGAAAGTGGCTCTTAAGTAAATTCTCAATTACACAACGGCAAGGTCGTCGTTATTGTTATAACTAACTTAAATTTTTTTTATTATATTTCAAATTATAAATGAGGCTAGTTAAATACCTGTCTAACCGACAGACGGTTAAGATTTTGTATTGTTTAGTTGCTAAACCGAGTGCATTGCGAAATGTGTTAATTGCAGCATGAAAAATGTGGTTATTAAAAGGAGACTCACAAACGGAATTTTTATTTGTATCACAAGGTACCAAGAAACAGTAACTTTAGTATATTTAAAATATTTGGTAGTTCAGGCTAAGGAGTCATTAAGTTGAAATTTATGAAGTGTAATGGTGGGCAAATGGAATTTGAAGTCGGAGATCAGAGTTTGATTCTCATCTAGGGTAGAAGTATCCTTGATGTAATTAAGTTGACTGAATATTATTTTACTTATCACCTTTTCATATGTAAAGATGTCATTCTTGTATGTTTTTACAGTTGCAAAATATACAACAGACCATTCCAAAATGACGTCACTGACAGGTCGGCCATATTGTGCTGGAGGGCACGCTATTTAGTTTTCATTGTTTTCTGGTAAATAACGGATAATAGTTAGACTTTAATTGGTAACCAGTTCTTAAAAGTATCTAAAATTCCATCCTTGTGTTGTGTTGTTAAAAGTAGAATGTGAGGAGAAAGAGATCAGGTATCTTTTTTCGATTCCCGGCTGTTTTAACGAAGCATTGTGACTATTTAAATGCTCTATCTAAACCACATCGTGATGCTTGGATCAGTGCTTTGAAACGAGGGCCCCTCAGTGAATTACAACAGTTTAGAACAATGAAATTCTTTGATCGAAAGGATCGATACTGTCTATAATACGATTTTTTACTATATACTTAATATCACTACTAAGAGAAAAATAATACGTACTTTGAGACATATTTCCTACAATTTTATCAAAATAACACCAAAAAAATCAATTTTAAACTGAACATAACCGAAAACACACAAGGTTAAATGCCAACTGATCTATTTGGCTGCCCTTCAGCACAATATGGCCGACCTGTCACGTGTTCAGGACATAGAGATACTACAGATAGAGGCAACAAGCCATAGGCCGCTGTGTAAATGGGAATGTCCGTCTTAACTCCGGTGAGAGAGAAAAAGACAAACGTCAGAGGTTTTTCTGTCTTTGTCTCTCGTCTATAGCATGAGTGCCATTAGAGAAAGACAGCCTGAACCTCTGATTTTCTATCTTTCTTTCATGTTGACGGGTTCCGAGCTGGATTGTTGCCTCTATCTGTAGTATCTCTATGGTTCAGGAATGGTCTATTGTTGACTTTCACTTTCAAGGAAGGTCGTTCTTTCGTCCTGTCAAATTCAATGATCAGTTGATTATGGCGCTTGACAAAATTACATGGAAATTATCAAAATGTGAACATAAGAGAAAGAGAAAGTTTGAAAAAGGTTGCCAAAACTGTTCAAGAAAATCGGGCAGAAAATTGAAAAAAGTTAAAAATGAGAACAAAAAAATAATATCACGAAGGTAGAGATATTAGTTACTGTTACAATGAAAAAAAACTAAGAAATGTGTGGTTAACTTGCATGGTGAGACCCAGCAACCGTATTATGATTTGAGTTCTAGATTATGTCTCAACTAGTAATAAATAGTTGAACAAAAGTCATTGCTAAACGATAATATACTCTCAGCTTTAACAAGTGGATTCCTGGCAAATTTGAACTATTTGCCTTGATAAAACCTTGTTCCATAGCTAACGTTACTTTGTCGTACTTTTGGTAATACAAAACAGCGATTTTTAGTAGTTTATAACGAGAAAATATCACATAAACAATACAAAACCAGCAAATACAAGGAAAGTTCGTAAGATATACAAAATGTCCAAGCCAAAACGTCAAACGGTATTTAGAAAAGCGTGACGCCACATGCTTCTGATCGGTGTTTGAGTTAAGATGGCGGATTGTTACTTTTTGCATCTATATTTTTACTAAAATAAATATGATCGCACACGTAACATAAAAATAAGTGATGTGTTTAGAATCACTGTATCCCATATAATTATTTTAAATCATTGATCATTCCATTCTACTGAATGTATTGGACGATATAGGTATACGAGGAACAGCAAATACACTAATTAAAAGTTATCTAACCAACAGACAACAAACAGTGAAAGTAGGGGATTTTGTGAATGAAGGAAAAAAATCTCTTGTGGAGTACCTCAAGGAAAGGTATTAGGGCCCATACTATATATCTAAATAATTTATTTCTACTGGTTACTAATTCCAAAATAATCAGCTTCGCAGATGATACAGTGTTGTTCTCCAAGGATAGGAATTGGTACGAATTAAAATTAGAAGAAGATTTGATTACAGGATTTTATCCATTAATTTCAAAAAAACTATTTAGAAACAAATAAGATGGCACAGCCGTCTGTACTTACGCACGGCGTGCGGTAAAGTTGAAGCTTGCGAAAAAGTAGAACTTCCTGAACTAGTGCGAAAAAGTATACTTTTCCGCACGCTCGCAGAAAAATAAAAATTTGGCACTACCTTCTTTTTGCTATTAATCGAGGTTCTAGGGCGACAAAAGCTGCCAGATCTTTATGTGTTAAGCCGCTCAACCATATTCTAGATGATAGAAATAATTGTTATTTCCTTATGACAAAAATACCGTCAAATTTTCATGAAGGGGAAATCTAAAAGTTCTTCTTACCAATTTAAAAATATATAAGTTCTTACCTACCATATAAAAAATGTGTCTAAACGTGCTTTATAAATACACTACAATATTGACCAGATGAAATAAAACAATTCAATTTGTTTAACTCTTCATTATTATCTTTGAACCTATGTTCAAAACAAAAGGTATAATATACCTTCACCCGTTTGATAAAGCTGCTGTGTTAGCGAAACGCGTCTCAAGTTTAAGTTGAACATTGGTTCTAAGATAATAATGAAGAGTAAACAAATTAAATCGTTTTATTTCATCTAGTCAGTATGGATCTTCATCAAGTAAAAGCCTCATCTATTCAATTTTTCACTACAATATTTCTAACAAGCCTGAAACATGAGTAATAAAATTCCAACAGTTTATAAACGCATCATACATAATTTCTATAAACGCAAATGATTTTATTAATTAACATATAAGTAATTACTGGATGCTTAAACGAAGTACTTAACATTATTTAATACTCATTTAATATTGCAAAGAATTCTATTTATTACCTCGCACAATTTTTTTTATTCGTAATTTGAATTATTAATCTACCGGATATTCATAATGATGGTAGGTACTTGTTAGGAGTTATGCATAATGTATAATCAAGTACAGTTGCCACCAAACCAGTTCTTTCAGTGAAAAATTGAACAATTAGAATAGATAATTTTCTTATACATATGTATGACCATCTTTCTTCTAAAGTATATCCATCGAACAAACAGAGCGACCCAAACAACGATAGATGCGTGATCGAAGTATTATCACCATGCGCCTTTGCATCTATTGGCTGAAATGAATATGCATCCCTACGCTGGCCAATCGGATTTAACTGCAATCGGCCGGCAAAATTCATTGTCTTTGGTAGAAATACATCGATACAGAGTCGGAGAGATTACGTGCACTATGCATGATACTGTTTTGGAACACTGCTTGGATGAACAGAGTATAGTTCTAAAGTGTAAGTAAGAATGCCCCTTTGCACCTTTCACATTAAGGAATTCTTAAAATAAAGTAATTTTACGATGTTTACGATGCACCGCTTACTAAGTATTCCTTCAATTAGTTGAGATTTGGACCACTTAAGTTCAACTCAATTCAAGATGGTGGTTGACAGCTGATTTAACCTAAAAAACTATATTTGAATATGATTTAGATATCTTCGGATTCCCGGGGATGCGAAATTCCCAAGAATGAGAAATATTACCTAATCAAGAAACCTGAGTCACCAGCTGAAAGAATTAGGAGTTCTATTGTTACAGAAACAACAACGGGTCTCCATGAATTAGTTGCTATAGCAATACTTCGGTTTTATGCCTCCGCTGGGCATTTGGTAACCATTGCTAATTTCTGAAGTTGTTTCTGTTGTTTTCTTTGTATGTATAAGTTATCTGTCCACATTTTACGCATAGGAAGACTAACTGTCATTAACTGTTACTAAATTTTCGCAATGTTGCCATGCAGGCAATGCGTTAAGCGGTTCTTTCTTGAGTACTACTTGCTGCTTCCCTGAGGACATCATAATGTAAAATTAGCTAGTCAGAACTAATGGAACCAATCATTAAGGGAAAATTATGAGTTATCGATTCAATTAAAAAGCGTCCCCTGTAATTGACAGTTTTATATGAACTTGTGTCTTCAGAAAAGTTTATATTCTGCACATGTATTTCAGGAATAGAAGATACTTCTCCTATACTGCAGTTCAAATCCCCCATTAACAATAGCAATAAATCTAAAAACCCACATCCTCGCTTTTTAAAAACTAAAAATCCTGGGACCTGTCACAAGATGGTATGATGAAAAAATATAACTTTTCAAAGAAATTCGATACGGAATGGGATCCCAATACCATTACCAGACTTGGAAAGAATGCAATTCTGTGGTATACAGACGGCTCTAAACCAATAGAAGGAAGTAGAATAAGAGTGTACGGGCCAGGAACCAAACACTCGGAAAGCTTTGGAAAAACCCCACCCAAGTATCTTTTAAGTATAGTAAAGTGTGCTCAGTTCAATACTGATCAAATATATAGAAGGAAAAGTATTATCATCATGTCAGATGATTAAGCAGCATTGAGCTCTTGCGTAAGCAGTTCCAAAATGGTATGGGAATTCCTAGGGAAACTACATCAACATCGACACTTTACTGTGGATTTCATGACATACTGGAATAGAAGGAAATTAAATGGCAGATGAACTAACAAAGAGAGGGGGTGAAATTCCCTTTGGGGGGCCGGAACCCTTTTGCGGTATCAGCTCCTATGTAATAAGAAATGGAAGAAATAGGCAACGCCGAAAAGAGAAGAAGATCTGATAATTGGAAAGATCTAGTAGGGCTTAGACAATCAAAGATACTACTGGGAGACTACTACCAGCTGAGAAGAAATGAATTCCTAAGCCAGGATAAAACGATACTAAGAGTTTTAACAGTTTTCGCCTGAATGGGCACCTTAAGAAGCTCAAAATGGTAGAGAAAGACGAATGTGGATTCTGTGGTATGGAAGAAGAAATCTCCTTCTATATACTTGTGGATTGCAGAGCAATTCCGAATCCTAGGAGACTACCTAAACCAAAACCTGCAGATATCCTAAGATTCCTCCGGGAAATAGGTCAATAAGAGCTACTAGTCTCCGAGACTTTCCTCAGGAACTAAGTAGCGGAATGGGGGCACAATATATCTCCCCAATATACATAGATACAATCTAAGACATTGTCAATAAACAAATCTGGTTTGAAGTGAAAAAAAACAGAGTATTAACCACCAAGGAAAGGCTACAAGCACTATGATTTTTTTTTATTAAATATTTCTAAAATTTTAAATGTCTCAAGATCAAAATCGAATTTTATCTCTTCACAACTGGAATTACTTAAAAGCCACCATGTATGCATGGATTGGTGGTCCAGGATTAAAAAAAATCATCCAGGAATAAAAAAATTGTGATTTTTACTTTAAAATTAAATGGAGATTTCAAAAAAAACCTAATTCTTATAAATAAATAATTTACACAAACATAAATTGAAATATTTTGTCATGAGTATTTTGCAATTGAATATTTAAAAAAATCTCGCGGATCTCTAATATGGTTAGAAGAAAAATAACTTGTTTTTCATCATAGTAATCATTCCTATAGAAAGAATTTCTAGAATTCCAAACAAAGAATGACTTAATGAAGTACGTGACGTAATTGATACAACAAATAACTCAATTTTAGAATAATTTTTATTAAACATTTTCTTTTTTAACATTAAAAAATAGTGAAAAGCTCTATCTATCTATAGTATAAACAAAATCTCCTCAAACCTAGAACAATGATGTTTATCTCCTCGAGAAGAAATACTATTTCGTTAAAATGTTATAATGTCGTGGTAGTTGACGGATAGCCCTCGTACATCAACCACTTACCAATTTACTATTATAACAACTACTATTAGCCGTTCTAGTACAAAACAATTTGTTATTTTAATATTATATTACAAATAGTGCAATACAAAGATAATAATAAGTGTCGAGAAAAAAAAATTTTAAAGATATATATTATTTAAATCAATGGCGACAGAACGTTACGCCATATTTTCACATAACCTAATTACCTGAATAATATTCTGGTGATAAAATTATAACGAAACACTAAATTATTCTCCAGTTAAGTTGTCGATGGTTGGCTTTAATTGTTGATTAATTATTTTGGTGTTTATTTTAAAATTAGCGTTAACATTTTTGATGAGCGGCAATTAAAACTTCGAGGTTTGTATCATAGTAATTATCGGGGAAATATTTATTGAAAATTCATGTATACATGGTGTCAATTTTAAAACTTACAATGGGCTGTACCTCGTGAACGAAAAGAGATTTCATAAATGATTCTAGGGTAGAGAGGGAAAAATAAAATGACATGAGAGAGAACGTACCCCCATCAACCCCCTATGCCCCACCTACCCCACCTACAAAAATTCAAATGGCAAACCCTTACTTGTGATTCGTCGTTAGGAAGTCCGTAGAAAATACTTTCCAACGGTCTAAGTCATAATTATACAGGGTGTAACAATAAAGCTGAAACATTTATTTGACAACAAAAATAACAATTATTTGTGGAACGATACTTTGCTTAGAAAGTCCTTATTTAAGTGTTAAATGTTCTATTAATTGTATTTCAAAAAAAAAACTTGTTTGCTTTGCAGTTTTTAAACAACACATTTTGTTATTCTGTTTTTCATTTCCTTTCTGTACTCAAATTATTGGTTTAATTGATACTTTCCTTAATGTCATGGGTACAGCCCATTGTAAATTTTAAAATTGACATCCTGTATATTTGAAATGGTCCACCGAATCTATTGGTAGAGATAACAACTTTATAATTTAGTTGAGTTATTAGCCCTTTTTGATTATTGGAAGGTTTTCATTACTTTTATTTTGACGATATGTAAAATGGAAACCTTTTCGGTTATAGGACTGTTTTCCCCAGTAGATTGGTCTTTTGAAAGTGCTGTGTTGAAATTTCAACTCAAAATTAGTGGTTTGTGGTTTTGTGGTTTGTACAAGATTTAATTACACTACTTCAAGGAAAAATAATATTTTTATCATAAAACTGAGTCCACCAGGCTATTTTTCATATCAAAAAGCCCATTTCACAAATTTTCAGTGTTTTTTTAAATAAAATTTGTTTTTCCATTGAACAATTTTCACCAAAGGTGTAAGTATAGAATGTTTCGCGATTTTAATATTCTTTTGGTTTTGTTCCTAATAATTGGAGAATTTTAATTGAAAATTCATTTATATAATATGTAGAATTTTCACTAGTATTACCACTAGAGGTAAAAAATTTCCGGATTTAATTTGACCTCGTGTGGTATTCGGTAAGAAAATTCCACACCAAATTGTGTTTGAAAATCAAATAATTAAAATTTATTTTTCGATTTCCAACAACGTCAATTTTTGACGTTTGAGGTTTGGTCGGCTTGATTATTTAGTTACCATGGCAACTAAGTGAAACCCAAACCTAAAAATTATTTCAGTTTTGAAACTGTCAAGCGGCAAATGTTTTGGTAGCAATTTAGACCTTTAAATTGTTGATTTCTACTCGAGGTTGTTGCACGAAAATACCATCTCAAGACACAACACAGTATATTCTTTAATTTTACATAAGTTTTGAGTCAATACAAGTGGTAGAAAATTACTTTTTTAAAAATAAAACCAGACTTAAAAAAATATTCTGACATTATAAACGTCAAAAAAATTTCCTGTATAATTCGCTGTTGGGTACCCACGACGAAAAAATTTCCACTAAAATTCATGCGTTGCCATGGTGATCTGTCAAAAAACACGTTTTGGTTGGTTAAAAATTACAGGTGTGGAATTTTCTCCTGAATCGGCTGGTAGCCATAATAACGTTAAAACAATTCAATTGGATGAGTTATCGAGTCCTTTTTGATTTTGGTTTTAACTTACTTCAGCATTTTGTAAAATGAAAGCCTTTTCGCTTATAGTATTCTTGAATTATTAAAGTGAAATTTATTAGGGTACGATTGGATAATAGACAAGAATGGAGAGTAAAATTTTAATGACACGTAATTTTTAGACTTATTTTCATTCATCAATTCGTTTGAGTTGTGCTCAACAGCCCAGGCACTTGATCTGAATATTTGTACCATCAACTTGACTTTGTTCGCTAACGCAACGTAAACTGTGTTCATTTGAAAATGTCCCACCCTTAATATTTCAAAAATGGGACATATTAGAAAGAAATGCCGAAACACGTCAACTTTTAACTTGAGGCGGACACTTTTTGACGCTAATGTCATAAACGTCAGATTCACCCCCTCCCTACTGGAGACACCCCTTACATTTTTTCAAATGGCATTAGGTATCAAGTCACAACTCATTTAAAATGTCTGGTAAATCTCTATTCAATCATTTTGTTTTGCCTTTGATACCAGCCTTCCATTGTTAATTAATCGTTGTTTAAAATTGTCTCTCTTTCAATTTTTCGTATGCCCCCGTATTGTGTTATGATAGAAAGACTCTTTAAAAATAAAAAGTTTACAAATAGTAAAAAGACAACTGTTAACAAGAAAAAACTGCTATTTAGTCATGTGTCCAAAGTGACCACCGTTAACATTCAGGCAATAAAAGTTGAAAACGAGCCAATTTTAAACAACGATTAAATAACAATGGAAGGCTGGTATCAAAGGCAAAACAAAATGATTGAATAGAGATTTACCAGACCTTTTAAATGAGGTGTGACTTGATACCTAATGCCATTTGAAAAAATGTAAGGGGTGTCTCTAGTAGGGAGGGGGTGAATCTGACGTTTATGACATTAGCGCCAAAAAATTTCCCCCTCAAGTTAAAAATTTACGTGTTTCGGCATTTTCTTCTAATATGTT
Source organism: Lochmaea crataegi (assembly GCA_947563755.1). Taxonomy (NCBI): domain Eukaryota; kingdom Metazoa; phylum Arthropoda; class Insecta; order Coleoptera; family Chrysomelidae; genus Lochmaea; species Lochmaea crataegi. The sequence continues at coordinate 76,791,768 of OX387423.1, forward strand.
CCATTTTTGGAATATTATGGGTGGGTCCTTTTCAAATGAACACAGTGTATATAAGCTTACATAGCAATAGCAGTTGTTATTGTGTTGGTTCGAATCACACCAAAATTAGTATTTTCTTCTTTTTGGTAAATTTATTCAGTTAAAAAAATGTTGAATTCTTGTTCTTATCGAGGTAAGCTTCATTTTAATACCAAAGTATAAATTATATTTTCTAATAGAATAGTTTTTTTTTCAATTAATTTAAGATTTTCGGTATTTTTTATGTATAATCATGTTTTTTCATAGAAATTTGGGTACAATAATTATATAGTTTCAAGGTGGTACCATTTGAATTTCATTGGTATTGGACCTTGGACTTCGAATATACACCAAGAAACCGATAAAAATCAAATAGTTATTGAGGTTTTGCTATACTTATTTTTGCTTTTTAGTTAACTGTGTTTCTTGAAGTCAGTTTTTTTTAAGTTGTTTATTGATTTCTGAATTAATGCCCAGTAATTAGGGGAAATCCATTAATTACGCGAAACATTTTTGAGGATTTTTTTTACCCCCATCCCCCTTTGGTGAGATGTATTAGGATTTTTTTGACCTCCTCCCCTAATCTTACTAAATATTTAAAAAAAAAATTTGTTTTGGGCGTGAAAGAGTTGGATTTATAAAAAAAATTTGCTTAATTATTTTTATTTAAGACTAGCAATAAAATATCACCGTAATATAAAATCACAGTGATAAAATTAGATTTAACTCAACTTTGACCCAATTTTACATCGTTTTCTCCTAGAAAAAAATTACGTGATATTTGCCAAGACCCCCCTCTCCCAAATGAGATTTGGTGAGATTCGGCTCGATCCCCTACCCCCCTGAACACCTCATGTAATTAATGGACAGCCCCCTTAGCTATGTTCGCGGGTTATAATCCGAACCAGTTTGGAATTAACTCTGAATTTTATAAAGCGCATGCCTAGTTACGAACCATCAAAGAATTTGATTATACCGCGATCGATCTTTGATCACCTTTCAGAACCTGAGTGAAAACAAAACAAGTAACTGTAGCTTTTTTGATATTTGCTAACAATAAGCAATTAAAATAAGAAAACAACTGAGATATCGATCATTTGCGCATGAATAGTCGAACCGAACCGAGTCTTTAGCAAAATCAGAGAACCGCTAGGACTGATTCCGAATAGATAACGAACCAATCCGATATGATCCGCGAACAACGAACTATTATTAATAATTCAGAATTACTCAACCGCGATCGCCACTTTTTAGAATGCGCATGCGAATAGTCTGAACTGATTCTGAATTGCACCCGCGAACAAACCTAATATTTTCAAAATTAAGATTATCTAAGAATATGCCCCATCTTTACACAAAAATCAAATAAATCCTATCTGCATGGGTAGATAAGAATGCTTAATCAAGACAAATCCGCTAAACTAAAATCTTTATCTTGATTTATAACAATCTTTGTCCATTAGTTAAGATTATCGCCTCTCATAAAGGTATATCTGAATTTATTAACTGTGAACAATTTGAAAATATACTAGTTACTAGCGAATTGCATACCTACAATAATTAATAAAATGAACGTCTTTGCTAATAATTAAAAAGTCACGAGAAGAGGTTATGGTGACATTTATTGATTAATAGCTCCGCTTTCCCTACAAATAAATTAATTAAATTTTAATTTATTCCAAAGCAACCATTTTTCAATCAATTAGTGAAATGTTGAATATTAACTGAATTTAGTAGAATTAAAAGCCAATATCCAATATTCAGTTTAACAATAAATCACCATTAATTTTAAAAAATTATGTAATTCTATTATTCAAACTAATTATCAGACGTACTGGAGACACGTGCCAAAACAGAAACACAGCAAACTCCTGGTCAAAAAACCCTCGGAAGATAAGGAAAATGACGGCAATACTCACCGATTGTGCATGGAAGAGGAGGAAACAGCCTCTCACATTATCTTCGAATGTGAAGGACTGACTCATTGGAGATATAGACTCCTAGGACTAGAGTATCCAAGGGAGGATTTCTAACTTAACCTAGTGAAAAGACTGTTGAGCCTGATAAGGGCTGCTGGTCTCTTTACATAAACGGTATAACCAAGAGCACAAAAAGGCTCTGACTGGTGGTGCCGATCCAATCAATCAATCAATTATCAGTCCTGACGATGCAGGATTTTTAATAATCCCTCAATATACGGTACTCAATCCTTATTACATGATGTATCTGTCATAGGCTTATTGGAAAATAAGTCGTATTATAATATGATCAGGCTTTTTCATTATTAAGCATATTGTATTACTATCGGACTAATCAAAATTATTATAAAATGACTGATAATTTTAGGCGAATTTGTGATCGTTATTTGAACCATGAGGACGATTTGGAAACCATTTTTATTAACCCTTCAGCTTGAATATTGCTTTGGAGGTACTTCGGTAGATATTGAAATATCTTATGAACTTCACAGTGCCTTTGCTACAGACAATATTGGTGGCAGCATAATACTGACTAATGAATTAGAAAAAACAACAAAAGTATATGTTATGAATGACTTAGAGGCGAATCATGACGTACAAATAGATAGTAATGTTATACATATACAAAATATTGAAAACGTCTCCACTAAAAAATGTATTGGATGGGATCAAAGTTTCTCAAGTGCTTCAATTCCACAAGTGAATCAGAGAAGAAGTGTGATTCAAGCAGAAATAAAGGAAAGGCTGCACCGTGGATCAAAAACAAGCTGAGCAAAATTACTTATTGAAACCAACAATAAAAAACTAAATCCTCTTAATATCGGCAAAAATATTGCAGTTGTAGTTCTTTAAGTTTTCGAGGGATGAAATTAGTGACATTCAAACAAACGAAATAATTAATATTCCACAAGGAACAGCAATTTCCCTGAGAGAAACTATAAGATTATTTTCAAAATTTGAAGCAAATAAATGTTTATGATTTAAAAGTCAAATGGAATGTACTAGCAAATGTCATAAAAGCGGATCATGCTTTAATAAATAAATAATCTAAATCTGTACTTATGATACGACGGATTTTATGTAGTCGGATTCTAAAATTATCGCTAGAACGTGCATTTTAATAATGAGACTAACAAGAAGCAGGATTATTATAAAATGCCTAAAACTATCAGACAGATTGTGATACTATTTATAATGTCGGTAGTACCTATTACAATGAGCTTAGTCGTATCGAAAAATTCTAAGCTTATTATAATACGACCGATTTTATAGTAAGGCTAAAACATATATAATATAAACGTATCAGAAGCAATTTTGACGTTATTCAGTCCTTGTGCATTTGTAAACAAAGCGAGTCGTCATTTGAAATCTTGATGATGCACAATGAATAGCATCGCAAGTAAAACTTTCGTGAGAGTAGATTTTCTAATAAAGGAGATACTAGACGTTTCTTCTAGGCGAGCAATTGTGTATAAATTATCCTCCCTGGCCCCACCAAGCCCACTTTTTCAATACGTTTGATGCAACGGCAGATAATATTACAATATATAGACTTTCTATCCTCGAAGGAATCAAACGCGGTATCTTTGAAATGCACTTCAACAATGCAATTATATCGATGATGCTCACAGGTATGCACTCGCATTTTTTTAAAATTATTTATCAATACATTTACAACGTGGAGTAGTACAAGAAAAAATTGAAAACTAATCATTCAATTTCATAGATGGTCAGTTAATGACTAGCTCATGTTCAAAAAGACTCTTGTGTCATTAATGCCATTGTTGATTTCTGTGTCGGATAAAACTTAAACAACCTCGTTATTCAAAATTCCGAATTATATTTTTTGATAATTAAGGAGTAGGCCTATCATCGAGTGATGCAGAATTTACGAACTTTTCTTGCGACCATTTTATCATTTCTTTTTTTTTTTCATCTAAATTGTTCAGGGTTTCTCATTATATTTTGACCCCCACTACTTTTTTATTAATTTCGGGAATACAAAAAAAGTTTCAAATAATCAGGAAATGCAGGGCAACTCAAAACTATAAAAAAATACAGGGTGTCCCATTTAAAATAGTGAAGATACATTTTATTGGGCACTCCCCCTATACAAAATTCTATCTGTTGCTACATTTTTAGTCGGTACAGTTAAAATTATACAACTTTTATCTGAAATTTTTTTTTGTATTCCCGAAATTAATACAAATAAGTGGGGGTCAAAATATAATAAGAACCCCAGTTTGTTTTATCCATTGTTTCGGAGCGCTAGTTAAAACGGAATGTGATGAAAGCGTCGCTTCTTGCTTGTCGATGTTGATTTAGCAGTAGTAGAGGGAAACGGGAGCATTATCAAATGCTCCTGTTTTTAAGTTTAGTATTTGCACTTGAGTGGCTGGTATTCAATAAGATTACGAATAAATTTACCAAGAAGAAAAAAAATTACTTTGGTATGATTCGAACCAACACACCAACAATTAAGGTTATCTGTTACGTTAGAAAGCAAGGCCAGCACAATATCTACGTCATATCTCTCTTATTCCTCATTTAACGAAACGTGACAATTCCTTAAATTTTCCCTCTCAATTCTCGTCCATTTATCGATTATCGAACGTGGCCTGAAAAGTTTCACTTAAAACAGCAATCAATTCAAATACAATGTTAATAAAACTTAACAACAGGGCCCGCTTTAGGGGAGGCATTCACTCGTAGCGGCAAAATTTGGAATTTTTAAATCGATTTTTTTTTTCCGAGGGGTAAACCGCGGAAAAAAATGTGTACACTAATTCCCAGGATTGTTACTAATTCCTATAATTCCTCACTAATTCCACCTATATATTATAATTCCTAATTAACTTTAAAATATATCAAGCAATTCCCCTAATTTCTTACTAATTCCCAAGCTAATAACCTACTAATTCACCAAATCTGATACACTTTGCACTTTTTCGGAAAAGTCTTTTAAACTTATAGAACTCGTTTCCAAAGTATTACATTCTCGATTTTCATTAGAAATTTCGTCCGAAATTAGGTCCATAAGCTCGTCCATAATATATCGTCCTCATAACTAATATTTGTTTTTACCACATCCTGATCAATTTCATTTTCTTCTTGGGTTTCGTCAACTTCGTCGATGTCTTCGTTCTCCTGGGTATTTTTGAATTTTTGTTTCCGTTTTATCAACGGTACCTGCATATATTTCCAATCGTTCTCTTTTGCATTGATTCCAAAATATTTCATGTCCTCTACGACATTTTGTAGAGCTTCTTCAACTGTAGCTTTAATATCCAAATCAAGATTTTTTTCTTCACTTGGTAAATTTTCTTTCTTAAGTATGTTTCCTAATCTTTTTTCTTCCCTGGGAAATGTAAAAGTGCCCCTCAGATTGTTTATGGTATCAATTGTTGTTTTAATTCTCTCAATTCGTTTTAGCATATCCTTTAGGTATACTAAAATTTATTATTGTAAAATACGTAGAGGTCATGGACCTGGCAGTCCAAATAAGAATTTACATAGTTGGCTACCGAAAATGCCGATGCTTAAAATCTCTGGTTTTAACTCACCGCTTTTAAGCTCCAGTATTAGTTTAATTAAAGCGTGTGCATTTATTTCAATGCAAAGGTAACAATTACTGGTCAAAAAGTTGTCGGTCTTTTTTTCCTTTAATCCAGACTCTCCAGATTCTAGTAAAAAATACAACATACCAGATGCTATACAGTCTGGTACGCAACTCATAGCTTGAATTTGAAAATGACAATTCGATGTAGTACATAAGCTTTAGATACGTTACACTACCTTCACTTTGTGGAATTTCCTTATTCAGCTGTTCAATTACTATCAAACTGCACATTTTTTCCGCGGATGCGAAATTCATCTTGTCTTCACTTTTGAGATCAGAATCTGTCTGTTTGTCTTTGGGAACCTTTAAAATCAAGTCCCGGAGATGACCAGAGGTGGCAGTATATTTTCCAATTGGCAGATTTATTCCTGTTTCAGGAAACTAGTTCGCATTTTTGTTAAAATATGGGTGGTGTCCTGTACATAACATTCTTCATTTTTCTCAATGCTGCAGTGGTACTATTCCCAATCTGGAACTGGCAAATAATAGAGTAGCTCTGTAGCTTCTGTGGACGTTTTGTTTGTTTCTTTAAATTCGGGTGCCAAACGAGACATCAAATCAGTATTTATACGCATTGCTCTTAAAATGCGAGTATCGCCATCTGAGGAAAATCCCATAATTGTGATGCCAAATTTTTTAGCTTTTTCCTTCATCCATTCCCATCTTAAAGTGATTTGCTCAGTAGCAAATTCCCCACTAATTCCTTTAATTTTCCACTAATTTCTTACTAATTCCTAAAGATTGTACACCAAAATTCCCCTACGGAATACCCCTCATTTTTGTCAAACGTCAAAATATAACGTTTTCACTATTTTGACCAATAGTATTGCGCAAATTTTATCCAATCAACGTATATTATACCGATTATTTCTTTTCTCGAAACCAATAGAAATTTTCAATTTCAGTTCCAGCCAATCAAAACATTATTATAGTGGGAATAATCTACTTATATTATTCCAGTGAGAATTATTAAATGTACATGTTTTTATTAAATGACAACCAAATGACAACGTATTTTCTTGATCTGACGCGTCTGTCATAAATTTTCAAGAAATTCGTAAAATGAATCCCAAACGTTTTAGTGAATCATCAGTAATCATTGAAAGGAAACAGCATTTATAATATTTGTATATCTTCCGTGTTCAAAACTTCAATGCATCCTAATTTAAATAATTCATTCTGTTTATATTGAGTCGAATGATATAAATTTGTTGAAATAAAAATATAAAATCTTAATTAAAAGTGATTTTGATTGTAACGTCAAAAAATAATCTATCGAACACCACACGAGAGTTCGATATATTAGATTATATAACTCATGTTCTAATGAACCAATACAATCCTTGAATTTCCCTTAGTTACGACGTATTGATAAGTGAATATACCCCTTGACGACGTGATATAATCGTTTTGGTGTTTCGCCTCCTGCCATATTGTGATCATTTCCATAGTAACGGGCAAGCTCAATGAAATGTCAGTTAATTCTACTACAAATTCCGAAAAAAAAACAATACACCAAATATGTATTATAATAATTGTACCTTCAATATTAATATTAATCAATAAAAAAAATTAGAATATTATACGTTATATAATCGTAACGAATCCTAACTCGAGCATAGACAATATTTTTCGATTATTTACCTCTTCACTCGACGTTTTTCGCGAAACACCACTCGAGCTGCGCTCTCGTGATGTTTCGCCAAATACCTCTCGTGACTCGGTGAATAATCAAATATTGTCTATGCTTTTGTGATATTATAACTGATAATAATTCTACAGGTCATTTCTCAAACTTGTTGCGATAGCCACTCGAGCCCTTTGGGCTCTCGTATCTATTGCCTGGCAACAAGTTTTCTAAAATCTGTCAAATTATTCTCACTCTTTTTTTATTTTAAGGCAAAAACACTCAAACAAACAGATCAAGATGAAATTGTATCAATCGGTTTGTTTTCGTATTTTTTCCAAATAAAAAAGTTGTCGTGGAAGACAAAATTTATCGATAAAATTTGAAAGCACTTGTGGTATTACCTTCGATAAAATAATTAAATTAAATAAATGTTTTGACCATGATAGTATTTTAACATTTTCTTTTGTTAAGGATAAAATGTATCTATAGGAGCAACTGCAACTGCAACTGCAACTTTTAAAGCATGGTTAAAAATTAGACAATTCGCTAACTCCATTTTACCATTCTTTATGCATGATAAAGTTTAAAATATTAACGGAAAACTCTTAATTTGACACGATACTTGTTAAAATGTAAATCCTAATCTTGACTATGTATGGATTAAAACATTTCTAATAGCGGAAACTTCGTTAAATATAACCGCGTGCCTTTAATTTTTATAGAATTAAGTCTTATATCAGGTATTTATAAAAAGTTCTTAAGCCCGGTTCAGACGTAGCCACTGATTTAGTAGAGTAAAGTAATTTAGTCGAGTGTGTCTACTGTTCACACAAAGTCAAGTTAATTAGTAGAGTTTGTTTAATCAAATCAAGTCAAAACAATCTCTTACACGGGGCCAGTATTTAGTTGAAATCGATTAGTAGCAAGTCGAGTACCAGTAGTGAATTTTCAAAAATATGTACCTATTATTAAAATGAACCGAAAACAGTTACAAGAAAAAAGCTTCTTCGGTCAATATTAAAAATTCTTATTAAGGAAACTAGTAGAAAAGCCTAAGCGTCTATGGGTAAGAAAATGGATTAGTAGAAGAAATGAGCTTGGAGCCTCCAGTTGCCTTTTAAAAGAAATGGCTTTAGAAGATCCAAGAGAATATTTTCTTGCCCTCAGAATGTCCGAGGAGTCAATCAATATTTTGCTGGACAAAATCCGATTATCTATTCAAAAGAATGATACTGTAATGAGAGATGCTATTCCACAGACAGTATTATATTTTCTAGCTACTAAACTAAGTTGTTGCCTGTCCAGACGTGTTTAGTTGTTGCGCTGGTTGGTTGTCTTTTGTGGTGGGGGCAGCTACTCGCCTCGAAAAATAGACTAGACTTCTATTTACTAAACTCGACCGATAACTTGACAAGGCCAGTAAACTCGACTAAAATGAAGGTGTAGACTGATCAAGTACTAAATTACTTGACCACTCGACTAAACTACTAGCTGCCTCTGAACCCGGCCTTATATAGGCCGGAGGCGCCGTGTTTGTCTTTATTTAATCTAGGGTATTTTCGTCAGATATCGAAGAAAAAATAGAAGGAGGTAGTAAACTAAACTACAAAATATCATAGGTACCTGGATTTTGGGGAGTTAGCAAAAAGCAATTTATATCACGAAATATTTCCATATTTACCCCTTCGTTCAAAATTTCCAACAAAAATTTTTTTTTCGACGTTGAAAATGCTCCAAATTCGTAATTAGGGGTTTTTTAGGACAAGAACTCGGCGGGCATAATCAGTTTTTGGATAAAATCATTTTTTCGACTTCAAATAGATTCATGAAAATTTCGAAAATCCACTTTTCAAAACAAAAGATGCTCATAACTCGACTAATTGAAGAGATCGAACGTTCTAGTCTGCACCATTCGATTCAGTGGAAAATTTTACATATGCTAGTCAATTTTCAGTCGATATTTCCAAGCAATAAGGGAGTTAGCAGAAAGCAATTTATATCACGGAATATTTGGCCCCTTTGTTCAAAATTTCCAACAAAAAATTTTTTTTCGACGTGGAAAATGCTCAAAATTCGTAATTAGGGTTTTTTTGGGACGAGAAATCGACTGGCATAATCAGTTTTTGGTTTATATCGCGAAATATTCCCATACTTAGGTACCCCTTGTTACTAAATTTTCTACCAAAAATATTGAAAAATGCTAAAAATCCATAATAAGGGGTTTTTTGGAACAAGAAATTGACTGGCATAATCAGTTTTATGATAAAATCAATATTTCGCCTTCAAATAGAGTCATGAAATTTTCGAAAATCCACTTTTCAAAACAAAAAATACTCATAACTCGACTAATAGGAAAGATAGAACGTTCTAGTCTTCACCAATCGATAGAGGGGACAATTTTACATATTTGAGTGAATTTTGAGTCGATATTGCTAAGGATTAAGGGAGTTAGAAAAAAGCAATTTGTTTCTCAAAATATTTCCCCTTTGTTCTAAATTTTCGACAAAAAAATTATAAAAAATGCTAAAAATTCGTAAAGAGGGGTTTTTTGGCCAAAAAATCGACTGGCACAATCAGTTTTGTGATAAAATCATTATTTCGCCTTCAAATAGAGTCATGAAATTTTCGAAAATCCACTTTTCAAAACAAAAAATACTCATAACTCGACAAATAGGAAAGATAGAACGTTCTAGTCTTCACCAATCGATAGAGGGGACAATTTTACATATTTTAGTGAATTTTGAGTCCATATTTCCAAGGATTAAGGGAGTTAGAAAAAATCAATTTGTATCGCAAAATATTTCCATAGCTACCCCCTTTGTTCTAAATTTTCGACAAAAAAATTATAAAAAATGCTAAAAATTCGTAAAGAGGGGTTTTTTTGGCCAAAAAATCGACTGGCACAATCAGTTTTGTGATAAGATCATTATTTCGCCTTCAAATAGACTCATGAAATTTTCGAAAATCCACTTTTCAAAACGAAAAATACTCATAACTCGACTATTTGCAAAGATAGAACGTTCTAGTCTTGACCAATCGATTCAGCGGAAAATTTTACATATTACACCAAATTTTCAGTCAATACTTCCTGATTTTAAGGGAGTTAGGAAAAATCAATTTATATTGCGAAATATTCCCATACCTAATCCTTGTTACTAACTTTTCTACCAAAAATATTCAAAAATGGATTTTGAAAAATGTCGTATAATCCTATGGGTGAATTAGGTGGAATCAAGTAACCTTAAAATTACGGTTAAATACGGTTAAATAATGTTTAGTTTGCACGAAGTCAGTTGGAAAGGCCCACAAGACTTATAAATGCTTACATTAGTCAAAAAGCCCGAAAACATTCAAATAACTACTTATTGGTGTTTTAAGTAGCCGTCAAATGGTCCTTTGATCTTTTTTTTGAATGTTCCATAGACTTATGTAAGTATTTATAAATGTGTGGGCTGTACCAACTAACTTAGTACAAACTATACCAGATTTTTTAAAAGGGTCCTTAGAGTTTTGGAAATTTCCATTTTCAATTACCCTTTATAACTGTTTCGTTCGAATATGGTGTGGATCTTACCCATTCGAATTATTTTATAATGTTGTTCGCCATACGTTCGGTATAGAAAAATCTTGCAATGAACCCTTCCCCTTCTTTAAAAATATCCAATACTCATGTTGAGAGTTGAAATTAGGATTATAGCGATTCTTACCCAGTTTACTGATCAATTTTAACCCTCAGCTCCCCTTGCTCAGTTTACCTATTCAATAAATGTTCCAAAATCTCGATTCAAATGGAAATTAATTTGCCGATGAGGTGTTTAATCTCCTAGGAAAAAATAAAAGCTCTCTGGAAGTGCTCAAATTTATTAGAAATTTTTACCTCGCACCAAATCTGCGTGTTGCCAGTTGGGAAGGAAACTTCTCTAAGTTAAAGTTAATTATTTTTTTTTAAATCAACATCAACACAACCTCGACTTAATGGGCTAGCAGTATTTATTGATCGCGTAGTAGCAGAGAAATTAGATTTAAAAGAAGTAATTGAAAATTTTGTTGAAAGTTCCTAAAAAACTTTTTTGTTAGTTATTTTTAAGACCCACAAATAGATTTCAGGGACGTCAATTTTTATTTTTGCCAAGAATGGTTGAAAGGCTAAACTGAGGTTCTGAAACTGAATGCTAATAATTGCATATTTCTGTTCCAGATCATTATGAATTCACCTACGATTGTAATTATTTACATCGACTTTGCAATTAAGAAAATAGCAAATATTTCAAATGCTCAGGGCAATTAGATCTATTGCTCTGAGGTTAAAAAGGCAATTTTGCAAATGAAAGTTTATTATCATTTTTCACGGATTTCCTCAATTAAAATTTGGTAGAATTTATATTACTATTCCAAATGAAACTAACTGCTTCTAATTAATACCACTATTTAATGAAAAAATTGATGAAAACTCTAATAAAGTATTGATAATTATTTCGATATTTGCATATCATCGTCAGAATGGCAGAAGTTACATTTTATGTGATGCCTACTTGATGTTTAATATTTTGGCTAGACCAAATAGTGACCTATCTTTTGATTGACTTAATATTGCTTTCTGTTTTAAAAGAAATTGTTGTATTTGTTGCTGAAGATATCATCTTTGAAATATTATTAGAAACATTACCAGCATATGTGATGGTTTTGTAATTTCCTTATTTTTTTCAGGAAATATTAGTTGTAAGGTCACTTTTTCTCTTTTTTCTAAATTTATTTATTTATTACATGCAATAGATATCAACAATTTTGTTTATCATTTGTATCCTGTATTTCGAATCATGATATCAAAAGAATTTTTTTCTCTAAATCAACCCTCTTCAATTTCCACTCCAAATAGTATAATTTTTGCTCAGGACTACTTCCAAATTCAAAATTTAAATTAAAATTTAAAAACTTACCAAATTTTTATTCATTATCAATGAAAACAAAACTCACCTAATAACAAACTAACATAAAAACAAAAGTTAACCAAAACATCCAGAAAAGTCACAAAACATTAAATCCAAAAATAAAAAATTTCCAATAGTCCTCCAAAAAAAATTAATCACAGAAGGTTGTAGAAGAATTGGGCCAAGCTCACAATAATTTATTTTAATGATAATAAATAGATATTTCACATTCTATCCGCATACATGCACTTCCACAATCGCGCCGGAATACGTAGAGCACGGAACAGCGTGTTTTATGAAGTCACGGAACATAAACCTACGTTGGGTTTGATGGGAGTGATTAAACAAAATGATCACTGAATACTTGCCGGTTTTTACCACAAGAGTCTACGTGAAGAAGGTCATGAATATAAATACAATATTGCCAAGTCTTACTTGCCTAATAATAATTACTTTAATTTAATGAATCATACCCTTGAAAAAAATCTACTTTGCATTCCAAATTGAAAGAAACATTGAATTTCCTTCTAAATTTCTTTCTTATACACCACGTTCCAGTTTCCAATTGAGAAATAGTATATTGTGCCACAAGTGAGGAAAGTTCAACAAACACACGAGTGAGAAAAGTACTTTCCCCACATGTTGCACACTATACTTTTTCTACAACTGCACAAATTTAAAGAATACAAGTAAAGTACCTACCTAACTTAATATTTATTTTTATAGTTAGTATAAATTAGTATGAATTTTTCGTATGCCAGTTCATGCTTTTTTCTTGGAATTTCCGGCAACTAATCTAAAGTTACTTTTGCAGCTTTTTCCAATATCTCTGGCGGAGTATTATTAAAATCGTCACTACTGTCAGTATCCATATTATTTATTATAAATAAGTATATGTCTTGTTAAACTAATATTTAATGGAAATTGGGATTTTTATCAAAGCACGATTGAAACTACCTTTTAGAATTTAAAAACTTCTAATATAATCTGACAGTTTTGTGACAACTAAGTAGGTATTTAAAGATGACAGTAGCCTACTAACTTTTTGTCGATTTTATTTGATTCTCCATATAAATGTATAGTTTGGCAAACATAACTGAAGCTGTGAAAGGAATGCGGTCGAAAACATTCGATATTGCCACGTTTAACTTTGAAAAAGCTAAAGTGCTAAGTATGTAGTGATAATAATTAGAAAATGGACTTTTTATTATTAACAATATGTCAATAATGTAAACACCTGACTTCCTATTGACAAGCGCGTGCGTGTGTTCTTCCCTCTCACTTCGACAATTGACTGACATTGATTATCCAGTGGCGTTTATATTGTCAGTGTATTTTCAGTTTTACTTGGTATCTTATTATTTCGTATCCATATTGAATTCAAGTACGATTTTTAACATTATTTGTTTTTAACAAATACCGTGTTTTGAAAAATACCTTACCTTTAAAGCAAATCACAAATCAGTTTCTATATAGATATAATTATTATATAATAATTATTATTATTTTCACTACTTTTATAAAATAGGTACCGTACGCCATTTGTACGTTTATGACAGATATCTGCCATGTTTCCTCGCTCCTTACCGATGCCGCGTAGCTCCAGATAGACTTGCCAAACTATATGTGGCGTGGGCAAAGTGCCGTGAGAAATAATATTTTTCACAGTATGAGCAATATTTGGTTTTGAAATTAAGTAAGGTATGAGAAATACGTCACTCTTCATAGCAGTTGTAGAAAAAGAAAATTATTCCATATAGTGCCGATGAAATTGTCTTCCCGTACCATTCAGTAAAGTATGTTCATACTTATAGTGAAGTGACAGAAACGGATTATTCAATGGGAGCCATAAACAAACAATGAAATCATATTTACAGCCTGAGACTCACAATAATTAATCAAGACCACTACCTATTCAATTTTTGCTCTCGACATCCCCATTTCTGTGCTCAACCATTTCAACAATTTCAATCCGAAGTTCTATAAATAGGTCACTTCATCCTACATCCAAAAGCCGGTTTATAAAAAAATGTGTTCGTGTTTCATCTGCCGCTCCCACCTCTTAGACGCCGATGGCTACATTCCATACCCTCAACAAAATAACTGTCTAAGAGGAGGGAGATTCAAAGAACCAAATCACCAGCCTCCTTATTGGCAAAATTCTCTTCCCCTGATCGCTAGATTCGTGAATACCGGCTTCTGCCTCAAAAAGGCAGTCGCAACTTACTCACTCACCTTACAATAGTTTACCGATAAAAGTCCTTTTTTCACCTTGATGTAATATCAAGGGTTATTCACAGTCTATTGCCTGCTCTAACTATTCCAACCTTAGGGTACTAGTCTCTTCTACTGTTTTAATGTCTTTAATATACAGATATATGTATGTATGTAAATTGGGATGACATTCACTGAGACCTAAAAGATCTATTGTGCCCTCTTACTTCTACTTAGTTCCTGAGGAAAGTCTCAGAGACTAGGCTTTAACTTAGGTAGATGTCCCTCTTCTATCCACTAATCTCCAAGGTGCTGTGCCCTAGGATTCTGAATTGCTGTGCAGTTCGCAAGTATGTGGATGGAGGTTTCTTCTTCCATGCCACAGAATCTACATTCTTCTTCCTCCACTATTTTGAGCTTTTTCAGGTGTCCATTCAGGCGACAATGTCCCGAAAGGATCCCTGTTAAAACTCTTACTGCAGTTTTATTTTGACTTATGCATTCATTTGATCTCAACAGGTTGTAATCACCCAGAAGCATCTACTAGATCTTTCCAATGGTCAGATCTCCTCTTTTCTTCGGCAAGAAGAATCTTTGATTTTCTAAGTCCTATTAGATCTTTTTTCGGCTTTACCTATTTCTTCCAATATTACATTGGAGCTGATACCGCAAAAGGGTTCCGGCCCCCAAAAGGGTGTTCCAATCCCCCTCTTTGCTAGTTCATCTGCTATTTCATTTCCTTCTATCCCAGTGTGTCCTGTGATCCACAGTAAGGTGGCTATATTCCCATATTCCGACACCATTTTGGAATTGATAACACAACAGCTCAGTACTTTAATGGCTGCTTGACTATTCGACATTATGATAATCCTTTGCCTTCTATATCCTTTATCAATATTGAACTGGAACTAATATACAGATACCCTTTGTTTCTTTCTCATCCTCTTCCGCCTAGCGTCAACCTTCCGGCACATTTCTGTATAGCTACTTAAGTGGTTGGCCTTTGAAGGATTGTTTTAAACAAGCTAACTACTGAATGAAATACAAAATATATATTGGACTCAACCGATCAACTTAGGATAAAGCAGCATCTCCTATGGTTGTGGTACATTGTGCAGCATTGCGCGACAATGGTTCACGCGCTGCTCCTTGGTTCCGATTTGTCCTGAACAAGAAACAAGAAACAAGAAACAAGAAACAAGAAACAAGAAACAAGAAACAAGAAACAAGAAACAAGAAACAAGAAACAAGAAACAAGAAACAAGAAACAAGAAACAAGAAACAAGAAACAAGAAACAAGAAACAAGAAACAAGAAACAAGAAACAAGAAACAAGAAACAAGAAACAAGAAACAAGAAACAAGAAACAAGAAACAAGAAACAAGAAACAAGAAACAAGAAACAAGAAACAAGAAACAAGAAACAAGAAACAAGAAACAAGAAACAAGAAACAAGAAACAAGAAACAAGAAACAAGAAACAAGAAACAAGAAACAAGAAACAAGAAACAAGAAACAAGAAACAAGAAACAAGAAACAAGAAACAAGAAACAAGAAACAAGAAACAAGAAACAAGAAACAAGAAACAAGAAACAAGAAACAAGAAACAAGAAACAAGAAACAAGAAACAAGAAACAAGAAACAAGAAACAAGAAACAAGAAACAAGAAACAAGAAACAAGAAACAAGAAACAAGAAACAAGAAACAAGAAACAAGAAACAAGAAACAAGAAACAAGAAACAAGAAACAAGAAACAAGAAACAAGAAACAAGAAACAAGAAACAAGAAACAAGAAACAAGAAACAAGAAACAAGAAACAAGAAACAAGAAACAAGAAACAAGAAACAAGAAACAAGAAACAAGAAACAAGAAACAAGAAACAAGAAACAAGAAACAAGAAACAAGAAACAAGAAACAAGAAACAAGAAACAAGAAACAAGAAACAAGAAACAAGAAACAAGAAACAAGAAACAAGAAACAAGAAACAAGAAACAAGAAACAAGAAACAAGAAACAAGAAACAAGAAACAAGAAACAAGAAACAAGAAACAAGAAACAAGAAACAAGAAACAAGAAACAAGAAACAAGAAACAAGAAACAAGAAACAAGAAACAAGAAACAAGAAACAAGAAACAAGAAACAAGAAACAAGAAACAAGAAACAAGAAACAAGAAACAAGAAACAAGAAACAAGAAACAAGAAACAAGAAACAAGAAACAAGAAACAAGAAACAAGAAACAAGAAACAAGAAACAAGAAACAAGAAACAAGAAACAAGAAACAAGAAACAAGAAACAAGAAACAAGAAACAAGAAACAAGAAACAAGAAACAAGAAACAAGAAACAAGAAACAAGAAACAAGAAACAAGAAACAAGAAACAAGAAACAAGAAACAAGAAACAAGAAACAAGAAACAAGAAACAAGAAACAAGAAACAAGAAACAAGAAACAAGAAACAAGAAACAAGAAACAAGAAACAAGAAACAAGAAACAAGAAACAAGAAACAAGAAACAAGAAACAAGAAACAAGAAACAAGAAACAAGAAACAAGAAACAAGAAACAAGAAACAAGAAACAAGAAACAAGAAACAAGAAACAAGAAACAAGAAACAAGAAACAAGAAACAAGAAACAAGAAACAAGAAACAAGAAACAAGAAACAAGAAACAAGAAACAAGAAACAAGAAACAAGAAACAAGAAACAAGAAACAAGAAACAAGAAACAAGAAACAAGAAACAAGAAACAAGAAACAAGAAACAAGAAACAAGAAACAAGAAACAAGAAACAAGAAACAAGAAACAAGAAACAAGAAACAAGAAACAAGAAACAAGAAACAAGAAACAAGAAACAAGAAACAAGAAACAAGAAACAAGAAACAAGAAACAAGAAACAAGAAACAAGAAACAAGAAACAAGAAACAAGAAACAAGAAACAAGAAACAAGAAACAAGAAACAAGAAACAAGAAACAAGAAACAAGAAACAAGAAACAAGAAACAAGAAACAAGAAACAAGAAACAAGAAACAAGAAACAAGAAACAAGAAACAAGAAACAAGAAACAAGAAACAAGAAACAAGAAACAAGAAACAAGAAACAAGAAACAAGAAACAAGAAACAAGAAACAAGAAACAAGAAACAAGAAACAAGAAACAAGAAACAAGAAACAAGAAACAAGAAACAAGAAACAAGAAACAAGAAACAAGAAACAAGAAACAAGAAACAAGAAACAAGAAACAAGAAACAAGAAACAAGAAACAAGAAACAAGAAACAAGAAACAAGAAACAAGAAACAAGAAACAAGAAACAAGAAACAAGAAACAAGAAACAAGAAACAAGAAACAAGAAACAAGAAACAAGAAACAAGAAACAAGAAACAAGAAACAAGAAACAAGAAACAAGAAACAAGAAACAAGAAACAAGAAACAAGAAACAAGAAACAAGAAACAAGAAACAAGAAACAAGAAACAAGAAACAAGAAACAAGAAACAAGAAACAAGAAACAAGAAACAAGAAACAAGAAACAAGAAACAAGAAACAAGAAACAAGAAACAAGAAACAAGAAACAAGAAACAAGAAACAAGAAACAAGAAACAAGAAACAAGAAACAAGAAACAAGAAACAAGAAACAAGAAACAAGAAACAAGAAACAAGAAACAAGAAACAAGAAACAAGAAACAAGAAACAAGAAACAAGAAACAAGAAACAAGAAACAAGAAACAAGAAACAAGAAACAAGAAACAAGAAACAAGAAACAAGAAACAAGAAACAAGAAACAAGAAACAAGAAACAAGAAACAAGAAACAAGAAACAAGAAACAAGAAACAAGAAACAAGAAACAAGAAACAAGAAACAAGAAACAAGAAACAAGAAACAAGAAACAAGAAACAAGAAACAAGAAACAAGAAACAAGAAACAAGAAACAAGAAACAAGAAACAAGAAACAAGAAACAAGAAACAAGAAACAAGAAACAAGAAACAGATTTTTAGATTTTTAGATTTTTAACAATATATAAAATCACAATTGTTTTCTAATGAAAAAAGACTTTTTTTACCTTTAGTTATTATTGTTAAATGTTCACATGCCATTGACAACAATGTAGATATTTTGTGACTTTCAAGATCTAGTCTCAAGTGTTTTGTTAAGAGGGGTCTCGAATGTGTCTTGTTCGGCCCTGAGTGACTATCGGCAAGGTTGCCGCTCATTTAAATAATGTAATAATTTTATTCTTATAAGGAAAATGTTTAAACAAATTACATGCTTCTGCTTATAAGTACCTAGAATTCTTTTTCGACCTCCGCATAGGTCAGCGACGATAAATGATTAGATTATTTTTTACAAAAAATGCGCATTTTATTAATAGTCGAGGGTGTTATAAGGACACGTTAAGTATTACAATGTATGGAGACTGATAAATATGTAGGTTAATTATTATTATTTTATTGTTTTTAAAGTTGTATATATACTGTTTGTCCCAAAATAATTTGTCGATTTTTCATACTAAAAAACCTCATTTTACAAATTTCCAGTGCTTTCCTAGATAAAAATAATTTTTTTTGCAAACGTCTACTCATGGTGAACGTATGCATAATTTCCCGATTTTGACATTGTCATAGTTTTTATCCCTAAAGCCGCATCAAAACTTTGCCAAATGACATTGCCAACAGTAATGTAGAGTTTTTGTTGACATGTGTCAAAGTGTCAAAAGTATTGCCAACTGGCATGATAGCCGAACCCAACGAGTGAGAAAGCCAAGTAGCAAAGTTGAGTGGGGTCGTGCAAAACAGGCACCGTTGGCTTTATAGCCCGTTCAGTATTAAAACCGTTGCACGTCACATCTGTCATAACTGTACTATGTTGCCAAGCCATTGAAATAATATGAGAATCTAGTATATGTCAAATGAAGTTTATCAAATATTCTAGGTTAGGTTTAGTTATTGACGGTTATTGCGTGCAAAGAAACTTCGACTTATTTCAGTTACATACAGAGATGTTACATATAAAATTTTAATTTGTATGTTAACCGTACAGCACTAAGAAATTCTTATTTTAAAAACTATGGAATTATTTTTAGCACTAAAAAGGTATGTATGGGATAGTTAACACTTTTATTTGTATGTTTATATCACACACTTAATTAGTTAGAAGTTATGGAACTATTCTAGTATTTAAAATGCATGTATGTATAAATAGTATCAAGGAAAAAATATTCTCTAATATAATTTTTAGGTTACAATTACCTAAGTACATGTTGGCTTCTAAAATGTTGTCACTACAATATGAAAGATTGGTGTAAGGTTTACAGACAAATTATAAATGAAAAAGTTCTGATAACCTGGATCTACCTCATTTTTAAAGGTAGGCAATTTTATTTTATATTTTGTTGAAATAAATCTTAAATTTTTTTTAGAAAAGCCGGGATGTGAAGCTTTAGTGTGTAGGTCATTCTCAACAAGGAAAATCATCCTGAGATATATGATCATTGATCATAGCAAAAGAAAATTGTGCAGCAAGCACCACCACAGCTCAGAAAAGGAGAGCAAATCCATTCTATTCTCCGAGTGAAGGTATATGCAAATGATTGACTAAATCGTAGCACTGAAATCAATACATATTATAATTATCAGTATATTGGTGAATTATTTATCACTCCATCATCTTCTAATCAATCCAAATTTATATTTACCATTTTGCTCTCCAGCACCTACCGCAACTGAAAGTATTGCTAATAAATGATTGATCGAATGAGACCTTTCAATTCAATAAAAACTATTAAATTAATTCTTTGTAGTTTTTATAAAACTTTGTGATATACACATGTACCTTTAGAAAATGCTGCCAGAATTACTTATTTTGAATATCATGATTAAAATAAAATGATAAATAATGCCACCCCAATTTTTATGGAATTGTTTTATTAAAAAGAAACATTGCAAATTTATAAATTAGTTACTACACCGAAAAGTTTGTAATACTATTTTTTTAAATAAGGTAGAACAATAATTGTCAAATAGAAATCTTTCAAATTTGAGAGGTTCACGGACAAACCAATTCCAACCCGCAACTTCTGGAATGCATCTATCAGCTTGCTTGGCAGTACCCTGTACTAACTCAATAGGATTTTTAAAAAGATGGTAGGTAATACTTTGTGACTATACTGTTCTATCATATCCACAATGTATTTTGTTGGGGGGTTTGTTTCTGAAAAAAACATTTATTGAAAGGGCAGTATTCAAATAACCAATTCTTTTCTTTTCAAATATACCTATATTATTATTTTTGTAAAAATAAAAGTAAAACAGCATTTATTGTCTATTAGGTATAATAAGTGTAGTCTTCTGAATTCTAACATATAATTTGCTATATCACTGTTCAAATACAGTTTGTATCTACTTACTAGGCTGTAATATAAATAAGCTCAGCTTCAACATTTGTTGATTGAATTCTATATTGTGTCATTAACCTAATATTATCGAAAAGCATTGTCCATAATTTATTAAAGGTTCAGAAAGATTCAATAGTAAGTAATTGGTTTTCAAACCATTTAAAAACATGTTCTTCGTTCATTTTCCCATGATAATAACTCAACTGAGATTCATATAAAAATATACTTTCTGCTCCATCAATATAACCATTTTCATTCTCAGCATGTAATACAAAATATCTAGAATAAAAACAATTTTGCATTCCAAAATTTTACATTATCATTGTAACATACCTTTTGACATGAACAGTCTACAGCACCGTTTTGGAAAATTCAGTATTCATTAATAAAAACAAATTTATACAGTGGTTTATTTTTGTTGAAAGTTCCATAAGTCCTCTTTGTGGATGTGTATCATATTTTAGTAAACTACTCAGGAACATTCTACATTGAATAATTATTGTTCTTCCTTCAATTACTGTAGTAACATTCCTAAAGTGACATGATTATCTAAAAAAAATGTCCATGTATAATTGCCAAGTATTAAGAATAATGTAACAGAATATAATAAATACAGTTGATTGGGTATAATATTGAACTTATACATACTTGCTTCATAAACGCTGTAAATAGTATCAGGGTAAATGCATCAATTATTGCAGTATTATTAAGTTTCATTTATACGTTTTTTTGGATGTGACTTTAACTTTGATAACTCATTACTGCTTGTGAAAAATTACTCACAGTTCTTTGCAGTTTTTGTCACAACATAACCCCAAAAATGTCAAGACGTCAACTGAACCTGAAATAAACCATTTTAATCGCGGCAACAGCGCGCATTTTTGCCAACATAAAAAGTTTTTATTAAGACTGACGTTAGTTTGAGTTTAATATTTAATTAACCTACGAGCTGTATTTGATATGAAATTAATTACGAAACCTTTCTTTAAACATATATTTATATTCTTTAATACAATGCGACCTACAAATTTCAATATTTATTGAGTTTAGAGAGGCTTAACATAGTGATTGACAGAGGATTGACAGCAGCAATCGAATGACATGATATAAACGAACGTCTCTTTTTCGACACTTTGATGACGTGCAACGGTTTTTGTACTGAACGGGCTATATACGGTCACAGCAGTAAGCAAGCCGTTACCGGTATACATCATGCTTGGCTGAAAAGGTAGTCTGAATTTACAATGTGGACAAAGCGAATGACATTTGGCATCGACTTCTGCATTTCACATGTCATATCAACGTTATTGGGGATTCAATATAAGCGCTACTCTACCTGGTTTCAGAAAACGGAACTAGTTTGTGGTACATTGTTTTATAACCTCACTTCCATTGCCATAAGTTTTTGTCTGTTTGATTTCAGTACAGAGGTTACCTCTTTTTGTTTTTTTCATTATAGTCTGTGCTTTATAAGTATTATTTATTGTATTTATAAAAAGCATTTAAGGATTGTTTCTATTTACATTATCTATTAAAGACTATTAGTGCAGTTTATAATTTAAATTGGTTTTGAAGTTGTTCCTGCAAAAGTTGTCTATAAAGTTACAAAAAAATATTATTTCAACTTTTGTTGTCCACTCTTAAGGATTTATTATTATTTATTCAAATCAAAAACTAACTTTTATTAAAATAGTCTTATTACTTAAAGTGAAAACACACTCATGAATTCAGAAACTGGTTTTATAAATTAGAAGTTTTAAAATCCATGCTTTTTTTTAAATAACTCACTTCTTATCTTTGTTTAAAAAAAATAAGTTGGCCTTTTTCAGAAGGATGAAATAAAACAATTTAATTTGTTTAGATCTTCATTTTTATTTTGAACTAACGTTCAAATTAAAATTAGTGACGCGTTTCGCTACACAGTAGCTTTTTCAAACTAGTGAAGATACAATGAAAAACTTTTAATTTATAGAGTGCCTTAATACGGAATTCTAAGATATTGACAAAAGTATTATAATATTTAAATGGGGATAAGTACAAATAGTGTCTAAATACGGAATTCTAAGATATTGACAAAAGTATTATAATATATTTAAATAGGGATAAGTACAAAAAGTGTCTAAATACGGAATTCTAAGAATGTTACAAAGGTATTGAAAAAGAGTACCTGGAAAATTTATCCACAACCATCACATCTTCTAGGTCTCCCTTACTAAACCTTTTTACCTAGAAGATGTGATGGTTGTGGATAAATTTTCCAGGTACTCTTTTTCAATACCTTTGTAATATTCATAGAATTCCTTAATAAGACACTTTTTGTACTTATCCCTATTTAAATATATTATAATAATTTTGTCAATATCTTAGAATTCTGTATTTAGGCACTTTTTGTACTTATCCCCATTTAAATATATTATAATACTTTTGTCAATATCTTAGAATTCCGTATTAAGGCACTATATAAATTAATAGTTTTTCATTGTATCTTCACTAGTTTGATAAAGCTACTGTGTAGCGAAACGCGCCACTAATTTTAATTTGAACGTTGGTTCAAAATAAAAATGAAGATTTAAACAAATTAAATTGTTTTATTTCATCATTAGTATGGATATTCACCAATTAAAAGCCTCATCTATTCAATTTTTCAGAAGGCCCTATGAGGTCACTGAAGAACACAACGGTAGTGATTGACACTCACCATTTATAAATCTTTGATCTTTTAGAACAGAAAGTAAGGTTATAAAACAATAAAGTGGTTCAGTTTTCGCCACCACGGCGCTACGATCCTAATTTGAATCCTGCTAACTATTGAGTTATGAACCTTTCTTCGTTTTGGAATGTAGTATTGCTGAATTTATTTCTAGTAGATCGGTCCTTTGGAAGTGTTCCGCTAAATTGTCAGCTTTATATTCACAGTTTTTGTGGTCGATACGATTTTTATGTGTTTTTCGAAAATTTAATCACACCACCAAACGTAAAATTTTTATTTCATAAAAAAAACAGAGTCAAAAATTAAACATACCTTTATTAATTTGTAAAATTTCTAAGCATAAATTGCTTATTAACAAAACATGTTTATTGAATAGATATACATAATAGAAACAAGGGTGCGCCTTATCAAATGATCATAAACTTGATACAGTCTTGGTAATCCACTTGTTTTTTCTCTTCGGATCGAATTCACTTAATCATGTAATTTTTTAGTTTTCCAAACAATATGATGAAATGTAATTAAACAAACAACAAATTCGCCAACGGGAGATTCCGTATCTTATTACAGAAATACAAGAAGGTCACATCTTACGGAAAAGTAACAGAAAACAACGACTCGACCTTGCCATGGGCTCTTCTTACTTCTTGTTCACTCCCTTCTCTGCAAGATATCTCTCGAGCTGCTGTCGGACTTTTCCTGCTACACTTAAACACGGCCATGTTGCCAAATACACTCGCAGGAATTATTGAAATAGTTAAGGGGCGTGTTTAAAACAATATTTTTTTATTAAAACTGTATAAAATAGTGTAGAACAATTCAAATATCAATATTTGGGTATGAAACAAAAATTAAATAAAGTTATAAATAAAAAATCAACAAAAACACATTTGAATTGTAAAGATTGAAATTATAATATTCAATGGAACTATCGTGGATTTATTATGGTTATATAGAGTACGAAAAGAGGTGCAGGCGAGTTCCGTATATTATTTTTTATACGACCAATAAAAAAATTAATCTTGAACATTTTCACACAAAACTGACGTTTTGTTACGTTAAGTTCCTCTGTGGACTGAATCTGTTATATTTATATACAATAAATGATTGTAAAGATTGATATTTAATTAGAGATCATTGTCGGAGTGACAGTCATAATAGTAGGAGAGCCAGTGGCAGTTCTTTCCAAACAGTTTTGTTGTGGCTAATATTTGAAATAAAGACCACCTCAACAGACGGCTTTGAAAATCAAGAGTAAAAAATTTGAAATTTAAATAGGAACGTATACTTTCAACAAGATGGTGCAACTCCACATTATCAAAGAGACGTTAGACAATATTTAAATACAATTTTCCCTCGGAGATGGATTGGTCGAAGAAGTGCATTTAAGTGGCCGGCAAGATCCCCCGACTTGACACCACTTGATTTTTTCTCTGGGGGTACCTGAAAGACCGCGTTTATGTTAACAGACCAACCAACTTGAACGATTTGAAGGATTGCTTACGTAAGAGAGATTGTCAACAAACAAATGGCCAGCATTTTGAGCACTAATTGTGATGAAGTATTTGCAACTTAAATGAACGTTTAGTTTATAAATGGGGAAATGCTAGCCCCCCCAAATTCCGTTAGGTGCTTGAAATTTGCTGTATCGTTAGTGCTGCGTTAGTGCTGTTTAGTGCCGTACAGATTTTCATTAGTGCCGGTCCTCCTTAAGGTGGGTGGTTGGGGGGGCTGGAGAAATGCTAGCCCCCCCTTTTGAAGGCAAAGGGTTCTAATTTGCTGTGTGGTTAGTGCTACGCTAGTGCTGTTTAGTGCCGTATTTTGTTTGGTTAGTGCTGGCTACCTGACGGGGGGAGGAGCAGTTTTTCTTTCATCTCTTGCATGAGTACACACTTTTCAACTAGTTATTCGCTTGAAAAACAGGGGTTTGCAATTCCACCCGCGAAAAGGGTTATTAGGTACCTGCTTCCTTTCTTTCGTCACTTTTTTTGAACAGAAGGATGTGTTTTATTTAAATCATTTTTTTTTGGGAAAAGAAAGGCAACGAATTCGGCCCCGGTCATCAATATTCACCTTTCCTCATTTTTTTTTGTTGGTTAAAAAATTAGGATATTGCACTGCACTGTTCCACCCACAAAGATTTTTTTATTGCATTGCATGGTCCATATGGCGGGTCTAGCACCCAGCAATAATTATGAAATGATAACGTTTTGCTTATTTTTATAACTGAAGTTTATCAAAAATGTAACAATTCAAGCAAAGAATATATTTTGAAAATAGTGAGAGCAGTTTTAAAATATTGGGTAAAATATTCATCACCAAACTCAAATGATTCTTTCCTGAAAGTTCCTTTAAGAATGTTTTTTAGTTTGCAAAAAGTGAATTTTATTTGGCAATAACAGTCATCCATTCCTTGGAGTGTGTTAAGTAAAAGGATTACTTTACGCAAGCATCATCATACATTATACCTGGGTTCCTACAGACGCGCGTAAAATGACTAATTACTATATTCAAATGAAATCGTAAAGTCGATAAATGCCGAGGACTGTTACTTCACGCTCTAGCGCAAAAAATGAATTTTTTTCGCTCGCTTATTTCATCAAATTTGGTGGGATTAGCCATGATGACGAAAAACAATAAATGAACGTCAAGTTACCAGACAATACTATACTACCCACTTTATCAACCATTTTAATCGGCTTTATTTATTTCTCACAACATTTTAATAATTTTCATAACAATTTATATAAAAATGATGAATTTCAAAAGTCATTGTTATTGTTGATATCTCGGGCACGCCTCTACCTAGAGCGACGGCGAATCAAATGTCAACAGGGGAGGGAGTTCTAAGCTCTCTGCAGATTCTGACAAGTCTGAACAATTCAGTAGATCTTTTTAACGCCAAATACTCAAATTGAAATAGGTACTTAAATAGATAATAAACCAGAAAAACACAAAAAGGTTATTACAAGTTTTTTATTTTATTTGTGAATTTCATTTTTAATCTTCAGTACTTAATGGAAGAATTTGGACGTCTGGGAAAAATTTGATCTTGTTTGAATTTTTAATAGAAAAAAATATGAAAATCTTCGAAAGTGATTATTGTTAAATTTTCAAACTGAAAATGTCAAAATTTCCAATTTTAATAAATTGGAGAAATCTGCACACAAAAAATTTGGGAAAACTGCAATTTTCCAGAGAATTACAATTCCATTCCTCCAGTAAAAAGTAGAGGTATTTCAAAGGGAAAATTTATTTCATTTTTCAAACGTTTTGAAATTTTTACATCAAAATTTTCTGACAAATTTGATAGCAAAAATGTTTTCAATTCTTTTGAGTGGAAAGAGAATAGAGAAATTTTCTGTAATTCTGTGGAAGTTCCAAACACAATGTCTGCAATAGTCATTGAATTGGAAAATTTCGTTATGTTTAGAGCAAAAAATTGTAAGAATCCTAGCATAAGAAAGCAAAAAAATTGACTATAAGAAAGCCGTGAAAATTTTGAATAAAGAAATAATGCGAAATTTTTGAAATTGAGAAAACATACATCACATTCGCTGTAAATTTGAGTTTTTTTCTTAATATATTATAGGAGATCAGAAGAACCACAACACTTTTTTTCAAAATTTTAGGACAATTTCCGGCGAGTTGTGATGATTCAAAAACTTATAACTACAATCTGTTGAATAAAAAAATATAAAAAGAATGAAGAGTTAAAGTCCACCCACCTCTTAGGAAGTCACGTCCCATTTTCCACAATATTCTAGTTGAAAGTGCAGCGTTGATGGGACTGTGCTCTTCACCCTGACGTAATATAGATTATTCTGAGCAATAAAATTAAAATGAAACGAATCATACAAACTCTAATACACCACCAAACATTTGCTAACTGCACATCGATATAGGGTAGGTATTAGGTAATAAAATAAGAGCACATTTGGTTTAACCTTTTGGTCTGTCCACCCGCACAGATACGTAATATTGTTCACAGCGGTCTCGTGAAAAGTATAGAGTTCACGGGCCTACGCTTTTACATGTACTCATGCAAGAGATGAAAGAAAAACTGCTCCTCTCCCCTCTGGGGGGCAGCACTAACGAAACAAAATACGGTACTAAGCAGCACTAACGTAGCAATAACCACACAGCAAATTAGAACCCTCTGTCTTTAAAAGGGGGGGGCTAGCATTTCTCCAACCCACCCCAACCACCCACCTCAAGGGGGGCCGGCACTAACGAAAATCAGTACGGCACTAAACAGCACTAACGATACAGCAAATTTCAAGCACCTAACGGCATTTAGGGGGGATAGCATTTCCCCAGCCCCTCCCCCAACGGTGCCCCGTAACAGGGGGTAGCAGTAACGAAAATAGATACGGCACTAACCAGCACTAACGTAGCACTAACCTTATACCAATTTTCATCACCCTACCTTCAATTGGGGGGGCTGGGGAAATGGACCTCATTTGTACGGTTCCTGCATATTTAATGATAAAATTAGAGTGTAAGAATAGAAAAAATAGTGTATTTAACTCAGATTTAATGCTAGTTAGGCACTCGTATTAATTTTATACTCGTTTTGTTGTAAACACTTTGTAATATACTTTCATTAATTAGTTGTACAATCGGTACCGTCATAACACAAGTGGGGGTTTGCTATTTAAACTGTTTGAGTTGGAGTTGGTAGCTCGTACGGGATTGATTGGGGTGAGCTGTTTAGTTTTCCCATTTTACAGTCGGGAAAATTTTAATTTCCATCATTATTTGCTCATAAGATATAATTGATGGTAAGTGTTTCAATTAACACACTGTATACAACTTTTATTTATCTCACAAATTCATATAATACCGTCCCTGTTCGGATTTTTGTTTTAGTTTTATTTTCTCGAGTCAACAATTGCCGGTTGGTGGTGCGCAGCATGCAACCTACTTACATATTTTATAAATTTATTCTCCTTGATAACATTTACATCGATATTATATATCCGCATACTTAATTCGATATTCACATTTATTCTTAAGTTACCACATTGAGTAATGCTATTATGCCTAATTTTTACACAAAATTATAAAATTTAAATATTTATATTGAAAAGATCCGATAATGTCTTACGAAATATGAGATTTTTAACGATCTAGTACGTCATAAAGCCACAAAATTGATATTTTAAATTGTTGTTTGATATTTTTACCTATAAATTCTCAAGGCAAGGAAAATCAGCAATTTTTTTAACACTGTATAGCTTCTTAAATTATTTTCCTTGTCCTTCTCGATAAATTAACCAATGGATCTGTTTTAACTAAGAAAAAATAATTGAATATTTGAAGAAATTGACAGAAATTCTAAAAAGTGGGAGGTGCCGGTCGGGAAAATACGATCTCGTGTGATGTTGCTCTACAAATTATTATTATATACAGTCTGAGACCAATAAAAGACGTTGGGCGCCAAAATATGTGACCCTCAAAAAGATTAACTTAAAGTTGGGTACCAAAAATATGAGACGCTAAAAAATATATTTATTCACTTCTCAGGGTTAACTTTATGAATGTGGGTTCTTATGAACCTAGAGTAAATTGTAGAGAATAGTCTAATCGGATAACATGATTTAGAGCTATTGTAATAATATTACCTTGTAAGGAAAAACCATGGGCGCCACAAAGTATTCTCAAAAACTTTGAAAAGACCTACAAAGACTCTAGGTAGTAGCTATTTTGAAGTTTACTTGGTTACTGCAGGTAGGTAGTTGAAGTTAAAAATAAAAGATAGTCACAATGATTACTAAGTCTAATGAAAATCTGTGATGAATAGTGAATAGTTATACAAAAAATACAATAGTTATACAAAGGAAACAAAAATTATCTTGACTGCTTTTAGTTAGTGTTAGTTAAGTTGGTGTTATTTAATACTCGGAAAGATATGGGAACAATATAAATGCCGTACAAATAAAAAATCTATCCGCTCTTAAGTTACTTATCTGTAGTGTTGCTTATGGTTGAGGTCCCTCGATGGATGGTGGGTAACCTGTAGTAAGTGTCAGGTCAGATGAACCTCCAGGTAAGCGTTCAATAAGTCTTCTGTTTAGTTAGATGTCTTTCCATAAATTGCAAATATATTCCGGTAATTTCAGGTAAACTGTGAACTAAGGAGCAGGAACACTAAGAGGTATGCACTTCAGGCAAACCTCGTACAATCATCAGCAGGCTTTGTAGAAAACTTCTTTTTAAAACCTCATGGAAAACCATAGAGGCTCATAGAAAACTTCATAGAATACCGTATAAGCCCATAGAAAACCACATGTTAAACCCCCAAGAAAATAATAATTTTACAATTATATGATTTACATCAAACCCTACCTTAAAGGAATAAAAAAGGTTTATTACAATTAAATGTTTTACATTTCTAACCAAAGAAAAAAGTGAACAGACATGCCCCTTGAAAGTTTTTTTGTTTTATAAATTTGGTTATCTTTGAATTCTGTACAAATATGTTAGGTAATAGAAATATCAGAATTTAGGAATTACACAACAGGTAAGTGAATAGTAGTACCGTTTGCAAAATTCAATAGGAAGAACAGATATTCGTTTTTTATAAGCTTCCGCCAGGTTAAAATATAATTACCTATGTCGTTCCATTTAAATCCAAACACAGACCGTTTAGTTAATCTATATGTCTTTAATTAATGTAATAAAACTTATCAGAGATAAGAATTATCGTTTAAACCATTTATTTAACAATATTTATTGTTTTCAAATTCTAATTCTTCAATATATCTGCGGCTTCAAAGGAATTTTATTTCTTAGCGAAAAATTCAGAGAGACCAGACAGCAAATTGCCTTTACACTTTCCTCTCTCAGTCTTAGCGCAGAACCGCTAATGCGCATATGTCACATGTAAAAATGGAAATGTCTGCTACCACTCTAACGTTAATGTAAGAAACAATCATTACTGTTTCAAGTCGTATAGATACCTATACGTATTTGTATATATTGTGTATATTATAATATATTATATTGTTTTTATACTTTCTAACAATAATTAATATTAATTAACATTAGTATGGATATTGTCGCAGATCGACTACTCGTGCTTGTTGAGGCTCTACCCGCAATATATAATTTTCATTTAAAAGATCATCACACCCAGGATGACATTTACAGAAATAATTTTTTTGCAATTATACAATTTCAAAATGTTATTATTAATTAATTTATGTTTGTGCAACAAAATGTTTCGCAACAGAAAGCTGCCCAACAAATTGTTGCAGTCGGTGCGTTTCTACCTTAACTCAGCAAATGACAGTGACAAACGCTTGCACCCTAAGAAACAGTTGCGCTAGTCTTCAGTATCGCCTTTTGTTGCGATATATTGCGCAATGTTTCACGCGTTGCGTGCCGGTACTATTCTGTCTGTAGGAAATGCAATGTTAGCTTGCAGCGTTGCGCAACAAAAAGTTGCAGCCGGTGCGCTTCCAAACTAAATCTTGAAACCCACCGTCTGCAACGTTCTGTTGCGGTGCATTCTGTAGAGCAACAACAAAAATTAAACATGAAATTTACAGGCTACAACAGCTTGTTCCAACAAAACAATGTATACGACAGAGTGACAAATGTTTTTGATTGTACATGCACAAGTAACTGGGATTTGCGAACATATTAATACTATAATAGCGTATAATTTAAATGTATTCCTCAGTAGGTGACAGTAATAGTGTGTGCAGAAACAGTTGATCTGATCTTCGGCATTGCCTTTTGTTGCGATTCATTGCGCAACGATGCGAGACAATGTTTCAGGCGGTGCGCGCTAGTTCCATTCTGGTTCGATGAGAAATGTGGAGTCTACAATGTTACGCGATGCTGCGCAACAAAATGTTACTGCCGGTGCCTTTCAAGTTTTAAGAAACAGTGTGGCAATTATTTTTTCTACAACTGCTATGAAAAGTGACGTATTTCTCATACCTTACTTGATTTCAAAACCAAATATTGCTCATACTTTGAGAAATAATATTTCTCACGGCACTTTTCCCACGCCACATACATTTATATGGAGAATCAAATAAAATCGACAAAAACTTAGTAGGCTACTGTCTTCTTTGAATACCTTCTTAGTTGTCACAAAACTGTCAGATTATATTAGAAAATATGTTAAAAATTTTTAAAAATTGTCAAAAGATTTGAAAAATGGTCAAAAATTGTCAAAAATTTGAAAAATTGGTCAGTAATTGTCAAAAACTGTCAAAGTTTTGAAAAAATGGTTAATAATTGCCAAACATTTTGAAAAATGGTTACCTAATAATTGTCAAAAATTGTCAAAAACTGTCAAAATTTTGAAAAAATGGTCAATAATTATAAAAGACTGTCAAAAATGGTCAATAATTGTCAAAGATTTAGAAAAATTGTCAAAAATGGTCAATAATTGTCAGAATCTGTCAAAAGTTGTCAAATATTTTTAAAAATAGTCAAAAATAGTCAATAATTGTTAAAATTTTGAAAAATGATCAAAAACTGTCAACATTTTTGAAAGTTGTTAAAAATGGTCAATAATTGTCAGAAACTATCAAAAATGGTCAATAATTGTCAGAAACTGTCAAAAATGGTCAATAATTGTTCAAATTTTGAAAAAATTGCAAATAATTATAAAAAAATGTCAAAAATGGTCAATAATTGTTGAAAATTGTCAAAATTTTTGAAAAGTTGTCAAAAATGGTCAATAATTGTCAGAACCTTCAAAAATGCTCAAAAATTGGCAAAAATGGTTAATAATTGTTAAAATTTGGAAAAATGGACTAAAATGGTCAAAATTTTTGAAAAATTGTCAGAATTGAGCAATAATTGTCAAAAATGGTCAATAATTTTTAAAATTTGAAAAAATGGTCAAAAATTTTGAAAAAATGGTCAATTGTCAAAAATTGACAAAATTTTCGAAAAATTGTCAAAAATGGTCAAAAATTGTCAAAATTTTGTAAAAATGGTCAATAATTATAAAAAAACTGTCAAGATGGTCAATAATTGTTAAAAATTGTCAAATGTTTTTTAAAATTGTCAAAAATGGTCAATAATTGTCAGAACCTGTCAAAAATGCTCAAAAATTGTCAAAAATGGTCAATAATTGTTAAAATTTGCAAAAATGGTCTAAAATGGTCAAAATTTTTGAAAAATTGTCAAAAATGATCAATAATTGTCAAAACTGTCAAAATTGGTCAATAATTCTTAGAAATTGAAAAAATAGTCAAAAATTGTCGAAATTTTGAAAAATGGTCAAAACTTTCGAAAAATTGTCAAAAATGGTCAAAAATTATAAAAAACTGTCAAAAATGGTCAATAATTGTAACAAATTGTCAACATTTTTGAAAAATGGTCAAAGTTTTTGAAAAATTGTCAAAAATGATCAATAATTGTCAGAGACTGTCAAAAATGGTCAATAATTGTTGAAATTTGGAAAAATGGTCTAAAATGGTCAAAAAATTTTAAAAATTGTCAAAAATGATCAATAATTGTCAAAACTGTCAAAAATACTCAAAAATTGGCAAAAATGGTCAATAATTGTTAAAATTTGGAAAAATGGTCTAAAATGGTCAAAATTTTTGAAAAATTGAGCAATAATTGTCAAAAATGGTAAATAATTTTTAAAATTTGAAAAAATGGTCAAAAATTTTGAAAAAATGGTCAATTGTCAAAAATTGACAAAATTTTCGAAAAATTGCAAAAATGGTCAAAAATTGTCAAAATTTTGTAAAAATGGTCAAAAATTATAAACATTTTGAAAAAATGGTCAATAATTATAAAAAACTGTCAAAAATGGTCAATAATTGTAAAAAATTGTCAACATTTTTGAAAAGTTGTCAAAAATGGTCAATAATTGTTAAAATTTGGAAAAATGGTCTAAAATGGTCAAAATTTTTGAAAAATTGTCAAAATTGAGCAATAATTGTCAAAAATGGTCAATAATTTTTAAAATTTGAAAAAATGGTCAAAAATTTTGAAAAAATGGTCAATAATTGTCAAAATTTTTGAAAAATGGTCAAAAATTTACGAAAAATGGTCAAAAATGGTCATTCTATTGTGCATAAGAAGCAAGCTTCTATCGGCGGTCTGACGACCGCTCACCTTTTCTTTTTGTTTTCCTAACCATAAAAATAAATATTAAGTTACTTTACTTGTATTCTTTAAATTTGTGCAGTTGTAGAAAAAGTATAGTGTGTAACATGTGGGGAAAGTACTTTTCTCACGAGTGTGGAAGTTGCCGCAAACAACTTTCCCCACTTGTTGCACAATATACTATTTTGCGAATTGATGCGTCCAAAGACATAATTGTACTACGCATACAGTAAGTTGCCAACAGTCATTTTAATTAAATAAATACAGATATTTCATACTAAGGAACAAAATTCATCCTAATTTATATGGTTTCGCAAAAATAATTGCAAGAATAATGTTCTCACGTTCGTAAGTAAATTTTCAAACATTTTATTGAATCCTAATTAAACTACAATCGTGTGAATATATCACACAATTAAAATAATCTAAGCCTTTTAATAACTGTGTCCTAACATGGCTATGCGCTAAGAGCGTTTAAGAAATTCTATAGTACAAGTAAATAAATTAATACGTTTAACTTTGAAAGTATAAATTGTAGAGGGAGGGCTTCTCCAAGAAGGACCTAGTGAACCTGATACGGTACAACCAAGAACACAAGAAGTCTAAAGGCTGAGGTGCCGAGGATTCGAATAATCTGACTGGTGGTACCGAACTAATAAATCAATAAACTGTAGAAGAAATTATGAAAAAATAGCCATCAACCTCTTTTAGCAATAAAATTTGTCTAGAAACTGCTAGTTTATCCTAAAAACGTATCAGGAACATTAACACTAGATAAGGAGCACGCACTACATGTGTGCAAAAAAGTTCTGAAAATATGGGTGCGTTAGAGTTCGTTCCCACTTGTCGGGTGTCGGATCCGTATATTAATCGGATGTTGGCGCCTCTGTTCACACTTTTGGTTAATAATCGGTTGTCGGCTACGATCGAAGCTGGTGCCAATTTTTAGCACTCTACGCGAGGCGACTGTGCACGATGGAAGTCGATGAAGTTCTTGTGATGAATTAATATTTAAGAAAAAACGAAGAAATAATATATTGGGCGCACCCAATCCCGAGGGGGAAAGATTTAGTTTGGGAACATTCCAGAACTTAATAACAGAATTGAGAAGTGACGAAATTGATTATTATAAAATCAGGTATGAGTAGGCAGCAAACTTTCCGCCAAGTAGATATTTTCAGTTGCTTATATTTATATTCATTTCAGTTTTGTTGTGATCTCACAAATTATTCGACAACATTGTTGTTTTAAATATATCCCATAGGCTTTCCAAATTCTACTGATTCATATTATTTGTGACTTCTTCCATTTCTTGTTGTACTATCACCATTTATTTTTCAGCTGTTTTTTGTTTCCTTCAATTTATAGTTACGTATCGCTTCTTTTATGTTGGAGTTTTTTATCATCTTTCTTCTTTTTTATTCCGAACTTGTTCTTAATTTTTCGACTACTAAAAAATGATCAGTGATCAATGCATAATTCTGCTCCTCTGTTTACTCTCATATCCAGTATATATTTTCGATTATTTTTGTTTATTATTATGTTACATAATTTATGTATATCCTTATGATTAAAGAAGGTGTTCGTGATTATTAGGTTGTTACTTAAGCAGAAGTCAATTAACCTTCTCCCATTATTGTTTCTAACGTTTTCTCCGTATTTTCCGATTGTATCTCCTGTCTCCTCGTCTTTTTTCCCAACTCTTGCGTTTATGTCTCCTATTAGTATTAGCCTGTCTGTTATATCTTCCGTTATTTCTGTGAGTTGTTCCCAAAAAGAATCTTTAGTTTGTTTATTTTCATCTTCTTCTGGTCCATAAACCACTAACAACGTTGTTTAATTCTCTTCGTCCAATTCTAATTCGATTTTCAGTATCCTTTCTGAGATCCCCTCCCATCTTCTTGTATACTTTTGTGCTTTGATTATACAACCTACTCCCTCCTTTGCTCTTTGATTTGGTTCCACTCCACTGTATATTAACATATGTCCGTTGTTTAATAGCCTTTCTCCTTTGCCGTCCATTTTGGTTTCTGTGATTCCTAATATATCTAGCCCACTTTTGTTTACTTCCTCTATTAATTCATTTTCTTTATTTGTTATGCTCCTGATGTTGCATGTTCCAATTTTCCAAAAATTTCAACAATTTCATTTGCAGATTATGATGTTTCTTCTTCTTCTTCGTTTTTTGGTTTGTTTATTTCGCAATTCGGAATATCTGGCAGCTTATATTGTGTCGATGCGTTATTGGGTGTACGTAGGAGGCAGTAGACACTTAAGGCAATGATTAATACGTAAACGTCAACGCAGCATTTGACAAAAACGCGTGCGCAGTAAGTACTTCTCAGACGTATTTGCGTTTTTCTTCGTATAACGTAAACGTAGTTTTTATTGAGCAGAGTCAGGCACTCGGAACACTCGAATATAAACGATTTACTTAACGTGTCACTTCACTTGTTTATTTTTATTATAAGTAGAGTGTACTGTTTCCAAAGCTCTCATCATGATGAAGAATGTGTAAAGTTAATGCCACATCCATA
This sequence comes from Lochmaea crataegi, assembly GCA_947563755.1. Taxonomy (NCBI): domain Eukaryota; kingdom Metazoa; phylum Arthropoda; class Insecta; order Coleoptera; family Chrysomelidae; genus Lochmaea; species Lochmaea crataegi. The sequence continues at coordinate 76,827,872 of OX387423.1, forward strand.
TCATCATCATCATTTTTTCATATATTAACGCTCCAAAATCCAAAATTGCTAACACAAAAAATAAAGAAAAAACCAAATTGAAATCACAATAAAGTTGGGTTAGGGGAAGTCTAAATGGATTAAAATGTAATCAAACGATAAATCCGGCGTCAATTGTCTTATAACTCTTTTTAAGATGCAATGAAATACGTAAACGTGGGTATACGTCGAGCCAATACGTTTACGTGTATGTGCTAAATAGACACTTTAAGCATGTTCAAAATTTCAAACGTATCCGTATCCGCATATATCTGCGCATGCGCGGAATAGATACGGTGGTTTCGATGCGTTACGTTGCCCGTATCGTTACGGACCTACCGTCGTATCCGTAAACGTATCCTAACCGACCTGTCAGTTGTCAAAAATGTCAATTTTGTCATTAAAATAACCTAATTTTATTTTACATGTTTATTTCTTGGAAATCATATAAGGCAAGGTCGAAATTTCCATATAGGGCTGCTCGGTTGCCCAAGAGATACTTATCATGTAAAATATGTCCCATCAGTATATCACCCAAATCATCGTCGTCTTCATTATCCTCATCGATATTTCATCCATAATTATGTAAAATTAATTAGATATTCCAGCCGCCAAAATCTCGAAATCAGAGATAAAATAAATTGTGGAGACAAGATAAAAATAAATTGAAAATTCTTCCATCAAACAAAATTAAAAACAATTTTTATAAGCAGAATTGAAAAGTTTTTTGAGGTTAGAAAGCCTAACGTCATCTGTTTCGTGTACGTATGGGATGATTGATGCTGCTTTAAAGGATAATTTGCGGTGAACGTAAATCGATACGTTAAGGTATACGGTTACGGATACGCAGAAAATTTTACGGTTTGCTTAAAGTATAGTGTCTAGTATCTTTACGTTTAACGTATCGTAGCTGCGCATGCTTAGCTGTCATTCGTTATTTTGGTAAATTCTTATCCGATTGGGATATTTTTTTGCTCTTAAATTGACAAGATATAAACGGAAAAAGTTTATATAGAATTATTAATAAATTCCCCTATTGTCCATTTTTACTACTTTCCCCCATTACGTTTTTTTAACGTTACACGTACCTCAGTTGGAAAATTCTAATAAAATCACCGTAAGCATGCAATAAATATAAATATTTATCCTTAAGGGCCGGTTTTTCAATGTCCAGTCAGAAGTGCCTGCTACGTAACCGACAGTCATGTAGTAGCTGACTGTTAAATTGGTCGAACTGTTTATCCAATCGAATATAACCGGCAGCTACGGAGTTGGTAGTTATTATTTATTTCTAACGTAGTTGGCAAAACTTATGATAGAGTTATGGTTTTGATTGGATAATTTGAATCTACCGCTGAATTTCAGATAAGTACAAGGTTCTGTACATAGAAGAATAATAAGCAAGCGTCTGCGAATTTCGTTATTTTATTTTTGTTTGGCGTTGGGCAAATTTTATTATAATGGATGATGTGAATCGAAAGAAAAAAACTCCAAATTTCTCAGCTTCGGACAGAGCACTCCTGTTGAAACTTGCCAATGAAAAGAGACATATCCTGGAAAATAAAACAACGGATGCATTTACCTGGAAGCAAAAGGAGGAAGCTTGGAAAAAAATTGCAAACAGCTTTAATGCTTCCACAACTGGATCAGTAAGCTCTAATTTTAACATTAATTTTATATACATGTTGTAAATATATAGATTTTAGCACCGTTCTGACAAGCAATTAAAAAACAAGTACGACGCCATCAAGAAGGAACTGAAAAAGCAGCATAGCCAGTATTCAGCTTATCTTCGAGGGACTGGCGGAGGACCATATGTGGAGCCACCTAAAATACAAACAGCTGATGAGAAAATTTTAGCCAGCACGATAGCGCTGGGCATCCAAGGATTAACTTCAAAAAAGGATAGTGATGGCTTAGCAGGTAATAATAATTTATAGTATGTGTGTAGTTTAAACCTTACTTTATAAAACATGAAACGATGACTATTGAATTGGTCCATTTGCCACTTATTAATTTTAAATTGCTTTATAGGAATATCTGGTATTTCAACAGTTGAACTTTATACAGAAAGTGCTAATATAGATGAAGAAAATTTGGTAGAAATTGATTGGAGGCAACAAAATAGTTATCTTCTTCAAACTGAAAAGGATGTAAGGTTAACCTCAATAAATAGTGTTCCTGAGAGTGAAACTGATATAGATATACCTGCAAGTTCTGCTCTAGAACATGATTATCCTAAAACTACGACATCACAAGGTAAACATGATGTTCAGTTGAAAATGCGAGCTATAAAAATGAAATGTTGGCATATTTAAGTCTAGTAACATACAAGAGCTTCAGTTTACTCGACACATTTTAGATTTAAAAAAGCTGTTTTTATGTGTATATTCATTTGTATTGTAAACTGAACGTTGGATCATATTCGGTATAGTATATGAATTATGTGTTATAGGGTACAAAAACATTTCTGCATATTTAGATGTGAACTAAATATATGTATTCTCTCAAATCTTGTTTGTAGGTTCCACATGGCAATCCAGAAGGAGACCAGTCATCAAAAGGAAAAAAAGTCTATTATCAGCTAGTGCAAAGTTTGAAACTTTAGCTGAAAAAAAAAAGAAATTGGTGGAGTCTCAACTAACCCTAATTGATGAACAATCAATGCAACAAAGGAAGGAACATGAAAAGAGGAGTTTACTTTTAGATTTGCAAATTGAAGAGCAAAAACTAAAAAATCAGAAGTTGAAGTGTGATTGTACCCATACATCAGAAAAAAATAATTTTAAGTAGTTGCAATAGTTTTAAGTTACATTTGTATGTAAAGTGTGATTTTTTCATAGTAGGTTTATATTAGGTAATGTAGCTGGAAATGTTTATTGTTATTACTGCTTATTTTAAAAAATAAAAAAACATAATTGGTAAAATAATAGTTATTTATTACACTTTAAATTGTGTACACAAAATTATATTAACAGTAAAAAAGATATGCAATAGGGCCAATAGATCACTGAAGGTTACGAGAATAATTATCTATGCGGATCTAATAGATTTGGGAAATATTCAGCTAAAAGCTGGTCTTTTGCCGTGTTCATTGCAGCTTGTGGTAGATGTTCGATTTCAAACTCTTCATCAAAATTTACATTTCCAATTTCTGGATCCTCTGGTGGTAACTGTTCATTCTGTTGGAGTGCAATATTATGAAGTACTCCACAAGCAACAATTACTGCCAATGAATTGTTCAGTTGTAACCGTAACCCTAGTGATAATATGGGAAATCTTCTTTTCCAAACTCCATACGAACGCTCAACTGGATTTCTAGTACGCCGAACTAAAAGTAAAGATTCAATTATCTAAATGTATCCACAATATGAAAACTGCTCAAATTATAGTTACTGTGAAAAATAAAAAACGTTATTGAAGAATGGTTCAATCAAAATTGTAAAACATGTGTACCTAAATACTTCGAAGTACAGTGAAACATGATATACACATATCTTCCTGAGCGAACCACCTCTCGATATTACCTGCTTCAGAATATAACTGCTCAACCTCGTTATTTGCTTGGTCGATAGGAGTTACAACATGTGAGGTATCTGCGTACCCACTATCTGCAACTAATAGGCTATTTCCAAACTCATTAGCATGGAGTCTTTGGTAAACTGCAGAATTTTCAAACACTACTTGGTCATGTGCAGATCCTGGCCAACGAGCTACCAAGTCAATGATGTTCATTTTTGCTGATGAAACAGTCTGGACGTTTATTGAAAAATATCCCTTTCGATTTCGGAATACTTCTGCATTGTTTCCACCTATAACATCACATATTAGTTACCTTAGCATTCTAAATATTATAGAAACTTACCTGGAGACTGTATCTTAATATGTGTGCAATCTATAGACCCTATTGTTCTTGGAAGCCTGGCAATGCTATAAAAATCTAAATGATGTGCAGTTATTTCATCTTCTGTGGATGGCATCCTAATAAATTGAGGGGAGAGAGAAGCTATTGCATCAGTGACTTTATGAACTATTTTGCAAGCTGTTGACTTGCTGACATTGAAATAATCTCCTGCACATATTAAAAAACTGCCCGTTGCATAGAATCTCAATGCCAATAATAATTGATTGATGGGAGACACTGAAAAATTCCTACAACCACAAAATATAAAATTAGCAAAGGTAAATTTGGAATACATGTTCCAGTTGAAGGTTTTTGCCTCATGCTGAATGATATTAAATTATTTTTACCTATCTGTAGGAGTTTCAATTTGAGCTTCAATTTGCTGTAATATCATTAAAACAGTTTCTTTTTTTAATCTAAATCTCATCGTAAAATCTAGATCATCTAGGGTGTCAATATAACTGGTCCTTTCTCTTACAGTATATGGTCGACGCTGGTATTCAATAAATTCAATAATTTCTTCATCATCATCGCTCTCTATGTCTTCAAACATCCTGTTTTTGAAACAATAGTAACGAAAACAAATCTAAAATCTGGCAATAGTCCTTAAATCCAATAATTTGTTCAAAATGCTAAACTAAAATAAACATAACCTACCAATAATATTGAAATAACTATTCGAATGCGCAATCTCCAAAACAGTAGCTGCTAGCTATCTATGAAACTGCCACCTGAATATTCCGGTTATGGTTACAGTTGAAATAGCTGACAGCCATCATGTCGATAAACAGTTTGACAGTCGATGACTGACGGCTATCATTGTAGCTGCCAGCTAAATGAGATAGCCGGAGATTGAAAAACCGACCCTTAATCATCTAAACTGTTAAGCTGTGGTGTTAATACGAACGATATTTTATAAAATTGTTATTAACTCATTGCTTATAATGTTAACTTTCTATTTGCTAAAATGCATCAGTTAGTTTTGCTACATAGGTAGATACTAAAGATATTACTAATGATAATTAAACATTACAAAAAATTACTTCATCCATTTCAGATTTTTAGCACAAAGAAATCTTGTAAGTAGAGTTGCTTTTATGAAATTTCTACCCAATAATTATATTGTTGGATAACTATAAATGTAAGTCTAAATATTTCGAAAATATTGTTCAAATAATAAGAGATGAGATTATTGTAATACTATTTGTGTTCGGTATTTTCGCAAACAGGTGCAATTTCGAATTAATGAAAGTGTGTTTACATTTTTTCATGAATAAATTCAAGTAATTGTTTTTTTTTCGACGCAAAATTGATGTAGCATTATTTAAAACTCGTTTTACTCCATCACTTGTATATTATTATTTTAGTAAAATGTTATATAGTGTGGAACAGCCAAATGGAATAAATTCGATAACGAATAAATGAGGGCGTGTTGGGAAAAACGCTTAGACACGTCGATTTGTATTTTTAAATGCGCAACCTCAAACTTGATCAACTTTTGTTTTGTCATACACGGAACCACAAGTTTACGGATTTAGTATGATAGAATTTATATGATTGGTCGGCTTAAGGTGGATTCATGCAACATCAACTAAACTAAAACTAATTTAAGATTAAGATTAAATTTAAACTAAGAATAGTCAGCTGTTCATGCAACATAAATTAATGAATCAACTGGACATGCGCAGTTTCTTCAATGATTTGTCAAAACTTCCAATAGTAATAGAGCTGTCAGATAGCTGAAGATAAAATTAAACGTAAACCAACTTTTTTACAAATAACATTGTTGTAAACTGTAAAAATATTTCCACACATGTAATATAACCTCATGTAAACAATAAATTCACATAAATCACCAGTAGGTAATCTGTGGCCAGGGCTTGACGCATGCGTTGTGTCGAATTCATGGAAGAAATTAATTTCTTAGTTGAAAGTTGGACATCTTTCTTAGTTTTAATTTAAATCTTAATTTCTTAGTTTCTTGCATGAACATCTACATTACATTACATGTTTTCATCTTCTTAGTTTTAGTTTTAAATTAGTTTCAGTTTTAATTTTTTCTTGCATGAATCCACCTTTAAGCTCGATAAGCATTTAAGGGCTAGTACGCGTCACACTGCATTACACCAATGAGAGCAGCCTTTACAAATGGCGCGTAAAATTGTATGTTTGAAATTAAAATTATGTAATTTATTGCATTATTCATATTATAAAACAAATAAAAATATATAATTACTTCATTTGGTAGTTTTTAGACATGGAGATCACTATTATACTATTTTTGAAAATTAGTAGTCTTTCCCATTGATAAATAGTGTATTGGACAGAAAATAAGCTTTAGCATCCCGAGACTATTAGCTGCACGAGCAAGCGTAGCGGAGCAGGACAGCTAATAGCTAAAGGCTGCTAAAGCGTTTCCTGCATATGTGACACACAACTGTTTTTCGCCTACCAAATAAACAAAAAAATCCGAAAATATAACAAATTTACACTGACGTTTAATGAAAATTTAGTACTCAAGAGACAGATGGTGAAAAACTACAACATCGTGGCGTTAAGAATTTTCCGCCCTTGGGCGGCTAAACAATACTTTCCGTCCTATTTTTGGAGTTTATATGATTGGTTTTCCGGTAAGGTAGATGAAAAAATATTTTACGCTTCCAAAAGAAAACTCAAAACTGCACTTTTCAGAGGAGTGAGCAATTTTTTATTCCTAAAACACATATATAGCGTGGAGTAATGCTCACCTTTTGAAATCTGTACTGTCAAATTTGAGTTAATCAATTATTACTCATTTATATCAAAATTTGGTAAAAGTCTAGCTTAGTGAACCAACGCGGATTTTGATGAAATATTTTTTTTTAATTAATTCGAGGTCGCTGAACACGAAAATGAAAAAAGAAATCGGCGCTCTCTTACCAAAAACGAGTTATGAATTTTTGAATATGAGGTCAGATCAGCACTGCACTGGTTTTAATGTCATATTATAACTGCTTTAAAATGATGCATTATAACTTGTACACAATATTAAATACACTATAATTGCTTTTTAAGATATTCCTCTCACACACACATTTAAAAAACACTGATATTGATATTCATTTCTTGTAAATTATTTTTTTAATTCCACAATTATTATATATTTTGACATTTTCATGTAACATGACTGACATATAAGTTTTGGTCTGTTTCCTCTTAGTCGTACAGCTTGTACCTCATAGCATATTCAGCCATTAGATATTTTGCCACTTGAATTAGTTGCTGAATAATTTCGATTTCATGATTGTGACATAAAAGATATAAACAAGATGAACATCATGAACATACACCTATTTTTCCGATAGCTGGCGCTGTATTTGGCTCAACTTTCGTTAAACTGAAATCAGTTATGGAAAAATTGAATGAACAGCCATCAACATACTGTGAAAAAGGCGCGCCGGATCGACGTTTCGCAATTCGCGCGCGCGAATTGCGAAACGTCGATCCGGCGCGCTCGCGATAATCAATCTACTTCTTTATTTCAAACGGAAATCCAATCTAATAAATGTATCAAGCTGATAAGAAGCGATTGCGATTTCACTTTGATCTGTGTTAGTTGGTCGGGAAGCGATATTAGTAGAATTTTCAGATTTTCTAAAAGGGGGAAACAGCTTCTGATTACCAAAGTCTTATAATATTAGAAGTATGTTCAAAATTTGATTTGGAATTACACCTGCAGCAACTATTTTCGTTGTCAGCAGTGTTTATAGAGGCCGAACAGCTGAGGAGGTAATTTTTTTAAAGAATTAATTGATGAGTGCAATTCAGAGAAAAAAAATTGTTCAGCATCCTCAATGATCAAATTGAATGGTTCATGATCCGTCAAATAAATGATAAATATCAACCAAACTTATCTCAAAACTAACCATCTTTCTAAAATCATCATCTCCCAAAATTTGAAGAAAAAAATGTTTCAGCTGTAATACGGCGCTAGCTATCGGAAAAATAGGTGTATGTTCATGATGTTCATCTTGTTTATATCTTTTATGTTACAATCATGAAATCGAAAATATTCAGCAACTAATTCAAGTGGCTAAATATCTCTAATGGCTGAATATGCTATTAGGTACAAGTTGTACGACTAAGAGGAAACAGACCAAAACTTATATGTCAGTCATGTTACATGAAAATGTCAAAATATATAATAATTGTGGAATTAAAAAAAGAATTTACAAGAAATGAATATCAATATCAGTGTTTTTTAAATGTGGGTGTGAGAGGAATATCTTAAAAAGTAATTATAGTGTATTTAATATTGTGTACAAGTTATAATGCATCATTTTAAAGCAGTTATAATATGACATAAAACCAGTGCAGTGCTGATCTGACCTCATCTTCAAAAATTCATAACTCGTTTTTGGTAAGAGAGCGCCGATTTTTTTTTCATTTTCGTGTTCAGCGACCTCGAATTAATTAAAAAAAAATATTCCATCAAAATCCGCGTTGATTCACTAAACTAGATTTTTTCCCAAAATTTTTATAAAAAACTGGTTGTAGAAAAAATCCAGTGTATATTTCGTGAGCAGTGACCTCGTTGCTCTCTCTTAGCGGCGATATGTCACTTTGCGTTCATAATACACAAATAGCTATTGTTTATTTTGGTTTTGTCATTCGGAGTTTGTATCTCTAAACAAGTTTTTCTTTCATTTTGAGTTAGTATTAATACGTCATGTGGATATGTTATTCAAAATAACGGATTTGTTCATAGAATATCTACTGTTCTAATTTGTTTGAATGTTTGGATAACTTTTGCACACAAATGCCAGAAAAGTATAATTTTTGTCCTTTTCTTCATATTTGTGGTATCATTTCCATAAATATCAAATAAAAATCAATTAATAATTAATTCCAAAACAGAAATATAATTGAATAGATGAGGCTTTTACTTGATGAAGATCCATACTAAACGATGAAATAAAACAATTTAATTTGTTTAAATCTCCATTTTATTTTGAACTGATGTTCAATTTAAAATTAGTGACGCGTTTCGCTATACAGTAGCTTTATCAAACTAGTAAACAGAAATATAACATATATTACTCGACGGTTTCACAAATAACATTTAGATCGTCAGGAGTAGGTAAGTTACAGAACTGAATCACAACAACCAACGCTTATGACGTTTCTATGATTCAACATTATTTTTTGACAAGACAAACAGTAATTCTATTATTGGAACAGTAAAAGGCAAACGGAACATGTTATACGGAGTTAATCGCACATATATCAAAGAAAATAAAATTATTATTATCAATGCCAATCAATGCTACTGCAAGCGCTAATTTTTTCTTTCCAATAATGGTTATCCACACAAGTCATTCAACGAATTATTATTATCGATGCCGATCAAAATAAGTTATTGGTTATAGAATTTTTCCACTTCGCACAGCAATTTTTCTGTTTTTTCAATGAATAGACAAGCGATAATCGACTGCTTAGTAGAAGACTCTAGCCTCAATAATACATGTAACATACACAATTTATTATATACGAGTAAATTAGCTTGTTTAGCAAAAATAATATATCTACCGATAATTTGTTTCTATAGTGGTAAATGTTAACACGTACCAGCTTCGTAAGTCCAAAATGTCATTTCCTGTAATTACAGAGTGTTTGTGTATTACAGAGTACCCACCTATGTATTGTGAATTTAGAAATCGTGCGAGAAGAGAACAACAGCAAATAAAAATGTAGACATTTATTTAAAAATTACTTTACTGGTATTTGAAGGAAAATAATCAAGAAATGATTATCGGGTATCTTCACCTCTGAACCGTCGACTTTCTCGAAAATAAATTACATATTATAGCCGAACCGAAATTGACAGGTACTACTTATAAGAGAGTTATGTATAATAAGTATAAATTAAATAATAAGGATATGGTATTACTTACGCTGCCTTATTTAAATCAAAGTTGAAACAGATCGTTATGAATGTTTTATGTTCAGATTAGAAATGGCTATCTGAAAAATAATAGTTAAATAATAATATATGATCTATACACTTGGGTATGAAACGTTAAATATGAACAATAATCATCCAGGAGGAAGTGAATATTTCTCATGACTTAGTTTTTTCTGTTGGTGAAACTAATCAACAATTTTTGAGTCTTGTAAACATTTCCCAGTGGATTTAAAAATTAAAAATAAAAAACAAATGTGTCGACTTATTTTCCCAGTTATAAATCTTTTACATTCCCTGAAGTAGTCATGGAATTTATCAGAAAAGAGCAAGCAATCTGGATCTTCTCAAGACGAGGAAAGTACGTCGAGCTGAAAATTTACGGATCCAAAAATTTCACTGATTTTTAAGATCTGTAACCCTTATTTGTATAAATCATAAACTGTAATTAAAAATAAGTCTGACTGGTTTACAAAATTGGAAAACTAGCATCTTAAAAATTGCAAAACAAGAAAATTTTCTTTCTTACTTTCCCAGGTTTGAAATTTTCTCATATACCATAATTTAATGGAAAAATTGGTCTGGCTGTTATTTGCGATCACGATAACCTCACCAGACTCTCGAAGGTCTGCTAAATTCTAAATGCTTAAGAATCCCTGTACAGCCTTGACAATCCGAATTGCGCCAACTACTAAGTAGTTTTGGAAAAATGCAAAGATCTTGGAGCCTATTGATAATGGCTGGGAAGTGGTGGATTAAAAAGATGAGTTTCGTTGGTTTGAAGCTGCCTCCTTCTGTTATCATCCAACCAGATAAACGTAAATATCTCAGCGCCGGAATTTGCATCGAACCGAAATAATAATTGTTAAATATAGCTTTAACATCGATTTGAGGTAATTGACGTTTTCCAAGTACGTCATCGTGACGAATTTCTGTCACCGGACAACCTTCAAATTGAATTATAATGTAACCTCAAACCGAATAATACAACACTATAAAACTCATAACAATTTGCTTTTTTACACTTTTAAATTATTATAGTATCCAATTAATACACACTAGTACACAAATTTACCAAAACCAAGTAACTTTTGTTCTCGATTTATATTTAAATCAGTAAAAAATACTATTTTCATCCATCTTTCTGAAGGTTGTCCATCATCAGCTGACAGCATGGCGAGGGATGACGTCACTTGGAAACGCTGACAATTACAAAACTTGTAATTGTCATATATCACTTGTCATTGCCAAGTGACAGACGACTGAAGAAGCTCCCGCCATTATCTTGTATCCAGCCGAGTAGGCATGTTGTATTCTTAAAGAGAAACTGAATAAAAACTAAAAGTAATAACAACCGTTTTAATAAGGTAATATAAAACGATACATGGTGTCAGGTTAGTGGTCCGGACAATTAAAATAACCACGCTTAAGATGGAATTTAGTTCGTTTAAACCACCCAAAACTCTGGTATTTGATATTGTAATGTTTTTGTTATTTATTTAAATAGTTTTTATTTGCGGGATAAAATTATACACACTACTATTGATTCATTTAAAGAAACTCACACTGTATTAAACTTAATTTATATACACACTTTACTTAATGTCTACTAATTTATTTGCACTCGGTATAATAGTTCTAATTTATTTTCACCACTTGAATATTACACTATTTATCTTCACTATTTCACTATCTGTACTTCTGTAAACTGTCTGTGAACTAACTCTTTACTGTCCGTTTCACTAATTAATTGTTCACGCACTCAAAAACCCCCGTATATATAGTCCTTCTGAACTCTTGAAAATTCCACTACCTTCCGCGCACGTCCTATGAACAAACAAAGCGAATGTTCTCGAAAGGAGCGCAGCCACCAAAATTTACAGTCGAGGGACAGGACCGGCTTTGAGTTGGTGACCTCGCAACAATATCAACCAGCATGGTAATCTGGAAAATTTTATAAGCAGTTTTAACATATACCTAAAAGCAACAGGGCTAAGTGAAAAACGTGATGCAACCAAGGTAGCTATTTTGTTAAATCACGCCGGCGAAGAGGCACAGAAAAAATTTAAGACTTTCTGCTTAACAGAAGTACAAAGAAGCAAATTTGACTCAGTTGTTGAGGCTTTTAGAAATTACTGCAAGCCCATGAGAAATGGGATACCTTTTTTTTACAAGAGTGCAACAAGATCATTTTATAAGAGAAATAAAAGTATTAGCAACACATTGTAATTTTGGCACTCTTCAAGTCTCCTTAGTTCGTGATAAAATCGTAAGTGGAATAAAAGATCTATAATTACAGGAAAGATTGCTTCAGAATCCAGATTTAACGTTGAAAAAAGCTGAGAGTTTATGTAGAGCTGTAGAAGTAAGCAAATATCAAGTTAAGGCACTAAGATGTGGATGTAATCAAACAGAGAGGCAGTAATAATAATTTAAATGAGGAATATGACTGTAACAAATGTGGAAGAAGACATTCTAGAAGAAATTGTCCTGCTTTTGGTAAAGTACGTAATATTTGTAAAAAACCCAACCATATAGAGAATAGAATAGAAGAACTAATGCATATAATCAACCCAGTACTAGCAGTAGGTCTGATGATGTTTCGGAGCTTCAAAAGAACATTGATGATATTGACGACAGTTACGAGAAAGTTAACGCTGATATATAGGATTGCCAAGACAGTCGAAGACGAAGAAAAATTTAATTAATTTGATATTATATATGCATTTCTTGGTTTCTTATAGAGTACAATTTTTTCTTTGATTTTCATTAAAATTAATGAGTCCATAAATCCAATATTTTCAAGCTGTATATAAACCACAATTCTGTATTCTATACAGTGTACAATTTATTGCTTTTTGAATGGTCTCATTTATAAAAGTTCAATCATAGGTATGGTCGAATTAGATAAGTCTGGCAAGGCTTTGGAGAATAATAGCCAGATTATATACAGGGTGTTTCTAAATTAATGCGACAAAATTCAGGAGGTGATTGCTCGTATGAAATTAAGATGGTCTTTCCTATAACAAAATTTCCTCAGCCCACCCCTTTCCGAGAAATCACCCTTAAAATATGGTGACTAAAATTGAGTTTTTATTTTTTTTCTAAAATTTCAGTAAAGCTAGAAACTTGAAATTCTGTAATTTTCGTGCACTCACAAAGGACTAGCCACGGGTATTTTTTCAATATTCCTGTTACATTATACGGGGGTGAAATTAGCAACCCTTACTTTATTTCATATCAAAACTTTTTTTCGAGATGAAGTTTTATGAAATAAAATATAACTTGAAATCCTTGTTTTATTTAAAAACTTTTTTATTCTTAAATTTTTTTCCCAAAACCAATAGCTGCAGAGAAAAAAAAATAAACACCATAATTTATAATTTTTTTAATAAATTGAGTGGAAAACAGTAAAGATGTAAAATGTAAAACGATTCATAATAAATGCTGGAAATGACAGAATTTCAAATTTCTAGCTTTACTAAAATTTTAGAAAAAAAAATAAAAACTCAATTTTAGTCACCACCTTTTAAGGATGATATCTCGGAAAGGGGTGGGCTGAGGAAATTTTGTTATAGGAAAGACCCATCTTAATTTCATACGATCAATCACCTCCTGAATTATGTCGCATGAATTTAGAAACACCCTGTATATTATATTATACACTGTGTTCATTTGAAAAGGACCCACCCTTAATATTTCAAAAATGGGACTTATTAGAAAGAAATGCCGAAACACGTCAAGTTTTAACTTGAGGGGGACACTTTTTGGCGTAATGTCATAAACGTCAGATTCACCCCCTCCCTACAGGACACACCCCTTACATTTTTTCAAATGGCATTAGGTATCAAGTCACAACTCATTTAAAAGGTCTGGTAAATCTCTATTAATTCTTTTTGTTTTGCCTTTGATACCAGCCTTCCATTGTTATTTAATCGTTGTTTAAAATTGGCTCACTTTCAACTTTTATTGCCTGAATGTTAACGGTGGTCACTGGTCACAATTTTTCACCCCTCTACGATCAACCCCTATTTTTTATTTATTAATTTTAAACTTTAATTTTTTGGCAAAAGATTTTTATTTTGTCGTGACTTAAAATAAAAAATTTCATATTACTCTTAATTTCCACCCTTATACGATCAACCCCTATATTTCCATCGCGATTTTTATTTTTTTTTATTTTATCCACAGATCCGCAATGGCGTTGCAAGATGGCAATCGAATATAATAATAATTGTAGTACGATTTCCTTTAATTATGATTTTTTTCTCTTCGCCGGCCGATAACTGATCAACTGTTAATCGATCAGTTATCCCCGCCAGGTGTCTACCGTTGTCACCTCTCATCCAGCAAACGTCACGGAGTAGGGATGAGAATGAAGCCGGTCTCCTGTCATAGGGTTTGGACAAAGAAAGCGGGTTACCTGCTCGCTGGTTACCGGCGCCGATCGGCGCCTAAATTTACTTATGGTTGATAAACGTAAGCGCACTGAGGCAAAGCAGGCTGAACACCTGCTTTGTCTGGTCGGCGCCGGTAACCAGCGAGCAGGTAACCCGCTTTCTTTCTGTCCATACCCCTACTCACTATACAGTTTTCGGCCATTTTTTTGGTTTTATTTGTGTATCGATCGAAGCAGTGACTGTTATACGTATTATTTTATAAATAAAGCATACTTTCTAGCTTAGAACCAGGAGACGGACATAGGATACTTTTTATACCGTTCCCTAACACGGAAAAAATTATTTAAAAAAATTCTACTTTGGACAAAAAATGGCGGTGCAGCTGACATGGAATAACAAAACGCAACTGACAGCTAAACTTTATGTTGTCTATGGTTAAGTATAGTTGAAAATTTGACAATTAGAAGTTTGGAAGATGACCGGTAGATGTGTTTGTTTCGAGTTTCTATTAGCTTATTGTGCCGATATTATCATTAACAATACCGCGACCAAGACCAGCGAATATTTCCCGACAAAGCCGTAATGCAACTAGAATTCGAAACATTGCGAATGAAAGGAATGAGGAAGAACAAAAAATTGCACGTGAAGAGCGCCGCGTTAGTATGGCTCGACTTCATGCTTCTCCTTCTCAATCACAAGAGCAAAGCGAGGCAGCCCGTGAAACGGCTCGGTTAGAAATACGAAATCGTCGACCAAACTTCAGAGACCAACAAGTAGATAATTTTAGACGCACAAAAAGAAATTCATCAAGTATCGGGTCTACTGGATGTTAAGACAGGACAACGTCTGTCAGGTCTTCTAGTTATATTATATATTATTATTATAATACAAACTATCATCTGATACATTTCCAGAACTGCCTTAATGTTGGAAATTAATTAATTATTGTAATACTAAAAAGCAATATATATTATTATAATTATAGAAGATTTATTTTCAATTGGCATAGGAGGAACCTATATGTGGGTTGTGCATGGAAGAGGAGGAAACATCCTCTCACATTATCTTCAAATGTGAAGCACTGTCTCATTGGATATATAGACTCCTAGGACCAGAGTATCCAAGGGAGGATTCCTCCAAGAAGGACCTAGTGAAAAGACTGTTGAGCTACTGGTCTCTCCACATAAATGGTATAACTAAGAGCACAAAAAGCCTAAAGGCTGAGATGCCGAGGACTTTAAGCCTCCGACTGGTGGTGCCGAACTAATCAATCAATCAATCAATACCTCTTACTACTAAAACAATTTTGCCAATGAAAAAGAAAGTGCAGCATATTTGTATCTTATGAAGCATTTTCCGTCTCAACCCATCGGAAAACCCACCCTATGCACATAGAAAAATTTGCTTAGAATTACTCACTGAACAATTATATCGATATATGTTGGTTGAGAAGATAAGTACGAAAAATATGCAATATCCCCTGGACTCTATGTTCAAATTTTAAAAGAAATACAGGCTGGTGAAACATTTCGTGGTAATCCTTAAGCCAAACTTAATAACGTTAAGCTTGCCTGATCTCCAAGTTACCAGGGTATAGAGGACCTCATACTATCCGATAGTCAAGCAGCACTGAAATCCTTAGCATGCCCCCAGATCAGATCAACTCTGGTCTGGGGCTGCCTACAAACAGTCTCAATTCTAGCCAACCACAATAAGGTAAGGCTTAAATGGGTTAATTCCGGAGCACAAGGTATAGTAGGTGATGAAATGGCAGACGCCCTAGCAAAGAAAAGATCAGAAACGAAATTTACTGGTTCTGAAATAGTATTCACTATACAAAAAACTGCAGATCGGGGGTGTATATCTTGGTGGACTGCTGGACTAAGCAAGAGCACGGCAAACTCCTGGTCAAAAAACCATCGCCTACTAACGATGAACTTAACCTAACTGGGGCAAGTGATGAAAGTGACATAACTACTTTCCGAGCATTGCTCACTACATACCTTGGGCATATATAGGGATGAGCCTATTTGTCAGTTGTAGAAAGATACAGCCTCGCATATTATCTTTGAATGCGAAGAATTGACTTACTGGAACTAGAGCGCCAAAAGGAGGATTTCTCCAAGAAGGATCTTGTGAAAAGACTATTGAGGAGAACTAGTCGTTTTACATAAGCAGTACAGCGGAAGCACAAAACGCCCAAGGGCTGAGGTGCCAAGGACTTGAAGTGCTGAAATCAATCAATTAAATTATAATAATATTATAATTCATTATTAAACTACTATGTAATTTTTTTATTCATGCCCATTGCTTTATTCACCATGTATTTCAACCTTTATAAAGTAATTTTTTAACAAGTGATCAATGATAAAATTATTATCATTATTTGCATCATATTATAGCGCAAGAATTAAGTCACCTGTAACAATTCTTAACGATAAACAAACAATAAACCTTGTCATATTTCAAACGGCTTCCTGAAGAAAAAATCATCAAGCTAAAAACATTCATTACTTATATGGCACTCAATGTTATTGTTAATTAGATATGTAAGTAAGCAAAGTACCTACATAATCAAGGAGCAAACGATGTTAATGAATATTTTCTACATGCGAGTACTTGAAGTACTTGAGAGTATTCATTGCCAAGAGGATATTAAATATTACCAATTAGTCGGTATTAGTGACGGTTATTACTTTTAATGTTTACAATGTTTGAGGATTTTGATTTGATTTATTCATTTCGAAATTATTTATGTTCTTAGATCTCTGAATCTATTTATATTTTAAGGAAATCTGAAATAGTAGTTTAAAAATCTCGTTTTGGCGGAGAAAATATTAAAATCAAGAAAACAATATGATAAGTTTGTAATTGGTTATGTTTACATAAAAAACATATTTAACTATGCTGTTGACGATACACCAACAGTAATTGACAACGAAGACCAGAAACTACTGAATATAAATTTTTGATGGATCGTTGATCGATTGATTTAATCAGTACACCAAGGCTTTTTTGTTGTACTCTTTATGTGAAACGACTAATCAGGCTCAATAATATTTCTTTTCAATGCACAATCGACAAATGAGTTCATCCCTATATATAGCCAAAGTATACATATGCTCTCTTAGAGTGCAGTGACAGGTGAGTAGTTGGGTCACTTTGTTTTTTGACCAGAAGTTTGCTGTATTCCTGCTTAGGCAGTAAATCGTACTAGTGTATTCCGTTTCAAACTCTTTCTTTGCTGGGGTGTCTGCCATGTAATGCCTACTATACCTTTGTGCCCCGGAACCCACAAAATATAAATAATACTCCTCCCTGTGGGCATCTCTTCATTATTGAAACCTTTGTCGACTTTCAAAATTTAGGTATTTTCATCTATCTTGAGATTTTGTTAGTGTATGACAAGTTTTGAACTATTTTCATGGGTGAAGCAGATTAATATGGGACTTATGTTCTCCTTAGAGCTTCTCCACTACGACATTTGCAGATCTATTGTGTGAGCCCTCATATTAGGGTTCCTGTTCTAGATCTTGCCTAGTACTTGTCTAGATCCGTTCTTATCACTAGTCTCTTTATGCCCAACCTAAGATTCTCCATATATTGGGAGGGCCCTGGATCCTCCACTATCATCGAAAACCTTAGCCGAGTCAGGCCTTCGCTATAGCACAGTATGTATGCTGAGGTTTCCTCATCTTCTAGGCAAAACATGCATATGGTTGTGTCTGCCAATCTCATGTTGTTTATGTGTTTATTGAGTTTAAATTGCCCTGTATCAGGATCATGGCTGTTCGTCTATTCTAGCTTAGTAGGTACTCCGTTAATTTTGGCGATGGTTTATTGCAGAAATCTTTGGTTGTCTCGTGCCAAGCTCCTAGTTTAACTATTCTCGAGACTGCCTCTTCATCCAAGTACTGCTATTTGTTTTTTGCACCGCTTTCGCAATACCACAGAAAGGTTCCTGACCAATGGGAGCACATCGCCTTCCCTCTCGAGTAAGTGATGCTGCCTCTTCATTACCCTTGTGATCTGTGTCTATTTTGACTGCCAGCTCTTGTAGGGTTTCCAAGAAGTCCCCAACGAGTTGGGAATTTATCTGCAAGGAGCTGATTGCTTTTATAGTCGGAGTATAAGGCAATGGTCTTTTCCTTAAACTCTCGCCTCAATAGATCTCCTTCAACTGCTGCTGCAACTTTTGCCTGGAATACCGTCTCGTTGTTTGCCTAGGCCTAATAAGATTATTGTCTTTGGTTTGGCTATAAATATTCCTGTTCCTATACCTTTCTCGGTTGTTGAACCATCTTTGTAGCACTTCTAAGCTGATTACTTTGGTTTACTCCCATTCACAACTGTAATTTTCAGTGTTTTTCACCAACCTATGGTTATCCCATTAAATTGTCTACTAAACACCATTACTCTTGTATTATTAACCGCATTTCAATACTTTCAAATATCAGATATTGTTATACAGTCTATGAGTTGAGTGTATAATAATAAAGAAGGTTATATCTATTTAATATTTTAGTTTAGATTCGCTATCTTATAATAATTGCTTGCAAAATCCAAGGGTACCCGTATAAACTTTAATAAAATTGTTAATTGCTGTTCCCGTATTTATAACAAAACAATTTTTGTATTGTTTTAACGTTGAAACAAAACTATTGTTTCAGAGATGATACGTATTTAGAAAATTTAATGTGAGATTCTTTTGTACTAAAAGTTTTTACTGCAATTATTACTACGATTTGCAATTTTCTTAATTGACTCTGAGCATTTCAATTAGAAGTTAACTTTCCAAGGTATGAATTTGCTTCTACTAAGAATTTATAATTATCGGTTCCTTTTGATAACTATATAATCACAATTCTAAGAGTAATCGAACGTTTTATAATTTTTTTTATTTTTCTATCATTAAACGTGCTTCCATTGTTAATAGAAAAGTTGATACATCCTGTAGCGCATTTTCTAGAGAATTTTGCAACTGTCTTCATTGACTCTGTACATTTTAACTGGAAGTTATCTTTCCAAGGTATGAATTTGCTTCTAATAGGAATTTATAATTATCAGTTCCTTATGATAACTATATAATTATAATTTTAAGATTAATGGAACGTTTTATACTTTTTCATTTTTCTTCCATTAAACGTGTTTCCATTCTAAATAAAAAAGTACATCCTGTAGCGCATTTTCTAGAAAAATTTGCAATTTTCTTAATTGATTCTGTACATTTTAATTGGAAGTTATCTTTCAAAGGTATTGTACCGTTTATTCTAATTTATATTTACAATTAATTTATATTTACAGATTTATATGTAATTCACTCCTTATTTAATAATTTATGTCATACACTAAACACACTAATTATAATTTATATGAGAGTCACTTAATAAACACTTATTCGAGGCGCGATTACTTTCCTTCGGTATCAACACTGACTGATTGACTAATGGACTGCAGCGATGCTTGTGGCCTATTTATACTCGTGCGCCGTAATTCTAGAAGTATCTCGGCGTTCTCGCGGGCGCATTGGATATTCTCGATATTCTGGCGGACGCACCGATGTTTCTCGAAAATTGGGCGGAGGAGCCATAGTCGTCTCATACGGGGATTTCACTGGGGGCACTAAGTGAGAATATTATTGCAGTAGCCCGCGTAACATTGCCCCCTCCTTAAGAGACAGTTCCTCCTGGAACTAGCTAGGAAACTGGAACGAGATGACTGTATCGGCAACTGGTCCCCTTGTTGCATTTTCCAGTTGTATGGAAGTAACATGCGACCGTCTTCTCTGTTGGCGGTGTCTCCCGAGCATGGCCGCAAACCAGTACCTGCACTTCGGTGTCTCGGAAGATTACTTCTACCATGTTACGGATTATTCGCCAATCTAAATGCCTACATTCAATCTTGGGCATGGCTAGCCTGTACACGTTCAATTCAAGCACATGCTCCCTCAGGCTTCGTAATGCTTCCCAGACATCCTCGTACGTTGGTCTTTCGTCGAAGGTGTTCCTCGTCACTAGGTGGAAATTGTAGCGGGAGCCATTTTGCAGCTTCAAAGCTTTACCTGGTACTGGTAACTGGTTTACCAAAGGTCGTGCGCCACTCTTCTTTATAAACAGAGATGCCAGTCCGCGCGCATCGGTTACGCTGGCAGGGATGTTTATTGCCAGTGAGTATTCCTCCGGAACGGTAAGCAGGTCTTGTCGTCTCTCAGTGGTGACGCCGAATCTTGCTTTTCCGGTACCACCATAAGCACCCATGAACTCTACAAAAGCAGGATCGGCTACTTCCTGAAGCTGGTTTACTTCCTCATCGTGGTCACCCTCGAGTGGCGCTAATCGGTTACGGTGTACCACCTTTGGCTTTCCATTTGGGATCTTGCTGATACGATAGATGACATCGTTGATTCTTTTCTTTACGAGGTACGGACCGTCCCAAGCTTTCTGCAACTTTGGAACCCTTTTGTCTTCTTGGGTTATGCAGCCAGACTTTGTCTCCTTCGTGGAAACCTCCTTCCGTAGCTTGCGTATCGTACCTTTTCTTCATCCTATCGCTAGCGATCTGGAGATTCGATCGAACCAGCTCGTGTACGTCGTCCATTCTTTTTCTCAGCTGGGTCACGTAATCTTCACCAGCTATGTCTTCTCCGGGTCGGCATCCAAATTCAAGGTCGCAGGGTAATCTCATTTCGCGTCCGAACAGAACTCTTGCTGGTGTTTGGCCGGTAGACTCATTGATGGCGGATCTGTAGGCCATCGCGAATAGCGAGAGATATTGGTCCCAATCTCGCTGATGGTTAGATACCACTTTAGACAGGTATTTGCCAAGAGTTCTGTTCATTCGCTCTACCATCCCGTCCGACTGTGGGTGCAAAGCCGTAGTTCTCGTTTTCTTCATCCCGAGCTTTTCACAGACTTCCTGGAACAGCTGGCTCTCGAAGTTTCTGCCCTGGTCGCTGTGTATTTCCAGGGGCACTCCATATCGGCAAATGAACTCATTCACAAGCACGTTGGCAACCGTTGCGGCTTCTTGGTTTGGAATGGCATACGCTTCTACCCATTTTGTGAAGTAGTCCATCACCACCAAAATGTACCTGCTGCCATTTGCTGTCGGTGGAAACGGTCCGGCAATGTCCAGGGCAATGCGTTCAAAAGGGCTTCCGACATTGTACTGTTTCATAGGAGCCTTTCTTCTCCCGTGCGGTCCATTGGTCGTAGCACAGGTGGTGCACTTCTTACACCAGTCCTTCACATCTTCGGAACTGTGCATCCAATAAAACCGTTCTCGCACTTTCTGGAGGGTCTTCTTCACACCTAGATGTCCTCCTGACGGACTGTCGTGTAATTTCCGCAGTACTGCTGCTATCCTTGTTCTTGGAATCACCAACTGTCTTCTACTTTCGGAACCCTCATCGGTCTCGATTACTCGCTGTAGCAACCCGTTTTCCAAAACCAGCGAGTCCCTCTGGGCCCAATACGATTTCATCGTTGGCGAGTACCTTGAAATTTCCTGCCAAGTAGGTCGACAGTTCTCCTTTTTCCAATGTCGGATTTTCTTCAAGTCGGGATCGTTCTCTTGGTCCTCTTCCAACTTTTCTGGTGTCCACTCGTCGGTGGTCACCGTGGTTCTTCGAATCGCAGCTTCCTTAGTTTCTGTTTTGCTGCAGTGAGAGCACTCTGCAGGGCATGGTCTTCTAGAGAGGGAGTCTTTGGAAGGTCTTCGGGTCGAAGCTGCCTTCTGAAGGTCGACCCTTCCTAGTTTTTCCTGCTGGGCATCTTTGTTTGTAGCAGTTCTCGGTCGCTTGCACGAACTGCGTACATGTCCCATTTCTCCACAATTCCAGCATCTCACAGCTTTCAGTTTTCCATTTGAGATGCTTTTCATCATGTTGACAATCTGGTCGAGCTTGTTCTCAACTTCTTCGTCTGCTACAGCCCTCACCTTGCCGTATACTCAGGAAGCCTGTGTAGCTGCTTCGTACTCCAAGGCTGCAGAGAGTACGTCGACCAGTGTCTTATGCCGAGCCAAGCGTAGAGTTCTCTGCATTTCATGGTCACGAACTCCGTCGATGAATGTCTGTACCCCTAAACATTCCATGACATTCTCCGGTGCCGATGGATAGGCAAACCGCACCAGCCTCGCAATGTCTGCTTCGAATTCTTGCAGAGTTTCGTCGCGTTTTTGTTTGCGGTTTTTCAGCTGCGACTGGTACAGATGCTCCAGGTGTTCCAGACCATATCTCATATTCAATCGCTTTTTGAGTTGTTCAAAATCTTCGGCCTCTTCCACTGGAATGGTCTGGAGGATATCCATAGCGTCTCCTCTAAGGGCAAGAGTTAAATTTAACGCTTTTTCCTTCTCACTCCAGTTGTTTGCCTTTGATGCCGCCTCGAATTGCTTAAGATAGTTCGGCCATGACGTTTTACCATCGAATGTTGGCAGTTTCACTCGGCTGTTAATATCGTTTTCCATTTTCGGTTTCAACTCTACTTTCTCTGCCAGTTCGTCGTTATTCGGGGCTTGCCTAGTTGTAATATCCGGTTTATTACTAGTCTTCCTTTCGATTTCTTTGATTTTTTGTTTCATTTCTTGCTCCATACTTTTAATCTTTTCTTCCACGGCAGAAATATCAGTCTTCTAATAGGAATTTATAATTATCAGTTCCTTATGATAACTATATAATTACAATTTTAAGAGTAATGGAACGTTTTATACCTTTTTCATTTTTCTTACATTAAACGTGTTTCCATTGTAAATGGAAAAGTTGATACATCCGGTAGCGCATTTTTCAGAGAAATTTGCAATTTTCTTAATCGACTCTGTACATTTTAATTGGAAATTATCTTTCAAAGGTATGAATTTGCTTCTAATAGGAATTTATAATGATCAGTTCCTTTTGATAACTATATAATTACAATTTTAAGAGTAATGGAACGTTTTATACTTTTTTCATTTTTCTTACATTAAACGTGTTTCCATTGTAAATGGAAAAGTTGATACATCCTGTAGCGCATTTTTCTGAGAAATTTGCAATTTTCTTAATTGACTCTGTACATTTTAATTGGAAGTTATCTTTCCAAGGTATGAATTTGCTTCTAATAGGAATTTATAATGATCAGTTCCTTTTGATAACTATATAATTACAATTTTAAGAGTAATGGAACGTTTTATAGTTTTTCATTTTTCTTTCATTAAACGTTTTTCTATTGTTAATAGAAAAGTTGATACATACTAGAGCGCATTTTCTAGAGAATTTTGCAATTTTCTTAATTGACTCTGTACATTTTAATTAGAAGTTATCTTTCAAAGGTATGAATTTGCTTCTAATAGGAATTTATTATTATCAGTTCATTTTGATAACTATATAATTACAATTTTAAAAGTAATGGAACTTTTCATACTTTTTCATTAAAAGTGTTTCCATTGTAAATAGAAAAGTTGATACATCCGGTAGCACATTTTTCAGAGAAATTTGCAATTTTCTTAATTGACTCTGTACATTTTAATTGGAAGTTATCTTTCCAAGGTATGAATTTGCTTCCAATAGGAATGTATAATTATCAGTTCCTTTTGATAACTATATAATTACAATTTTAAGAGTAATGGAACGTTTTATACTTTTTTCATTTTTCTTCCATTAAACGTGTTTCCATTCTAAATAGAAATGTACATCCTGTAGCGCATTTTCTAGAAAAATTTACAATTTTCTCAATTGATTCTGTACATTTTAATTGGAAGTTATCTTTCAAAGGTATGAATTTGCTTCTAATAGGAATTTATAGTTATCAGTTCCTTTTGATAACTATATAATTACAATTTTAAGAGTAATGGAACGTTTTATAGTTTTTCATTTTTCTTTCATTAAACGTTTTTCTATTGTTAATAGAAAAGTTAATACATACTGCAGCGCATTTTCTAGAGAAATTTGCAATTTTCTTAATTGACTCTGTACATTTTAATTATAAGTTATCTTTCCAAGGTATGAATTTGCTTCTAATAGGAATTTATAATTATCAGTTCCTTTTGATAACTAGATAATTACAATTTTAAGATGAATGGAACGTTTTATACCTTTTTCATTTTTCTTACATTAAACGTGTTTCCATTGTAAATGGAAAAGTTGATACATCCTGTAGCGCATTTTTCAGAGAAATTTGCAATTTTCTTAATTGACTCTGTACATTTTAATTGGAAGTTATCTTTCCAAGGTATGAATTTGCTTCTACTAAGAATTTATAATTATCGGTTCCTTTTGATAACTATATAATCACAATTTTAAGAGTAATGGAACGTTTTATACCTTTTTTATTTTTCTTACATTAAACGTGTTTCCATTGTAAATGGAAAAGTTAATACATACTGCAGCGCATTTTCTAGAAAAATTTACAATTTTCTCAATTGATTCTGTACATTTTAATTGGAAGTTATCTTTCAAAGGTATGAATTTGCTTCTAATAGGAATTTATAATTATCAGTTCCTTTTGATAACTAGATAATTACAATTTTAAGATGAATGGAACGTTTTATACCTTTTTCATTTTTCTTACATTAAACGTGTTTCCATTGTAAATGGAAAAGTTGATACATCCTGTAGCGCATTTTTCAGAGAAATTTGCAATTTTCTTAATTGACTCTGTACATTTTAATTGGAAGTTATCTTTCCAAGGTATGAATTTGCTTCCAATAGGAATGTATAATTATCAGTTCCTTTTGATAACTATATAATTACAATTTTAAGAGTAATGGAACGTTTTATACTTTTTTCATTTTTCTTCCATTAAACGTGTTTCCATTCTAAATAGAAATGTACATCCTGTAGCGCATTTTCCAGAAAAATTTACAATTTTGTCAATTGATTCTGTACATTTTAATTGGAAGTTATCTTTCAAAGGTATGAATTTGCTTCTAATAGGAATTTATAGTTATCAGTTCCTTTTGATAACTATATAATTACAATTTTAAGAGTAATGGAACGTTTTATAGTTTTTCATTTTTCTTTCATTAAACGTTTTTCTATTGTTAATAGAAAAGTTAATACATACTGAAGCGCATTTTCTAGAGAAATTTGCAATTTTCTTAATTGACTCTGTACATTTTAATTATAAGTTATCTTTCCAAGGTATGAATTTACTTCTAATAGGAATTTATAATTATCAGTTCCTTATGATAACTACATAATTACAATTTTAAGAGTAATGGAACGTTTTATAGTTTTTCATTTTTCTTTCATTAAACGTGTTTCTATTGTTAATAGAAAAGTTGATACATACTAGAGCGCATTTTCTAGAGAATTTTGCAATTTTCTTAATTGACTCTGTACATTTTAATTAGAAGTTATCTTTCAAAGGTATGAATTTGCTTCTAATAGGAATTTATTATTATCAGTTCATTTTGATAACTATATAATTACAATTTTAAAAGTAATGGAACTTTTCATACTTTTTCATTAAAAGTGTTTCCATTGTAAATAGAAAAGTTGATACATCCGGTAGCACATTTTTCAGAGAAATTTGCAATTTTCTTAATTGACTCTGTACATTTTAATTAGAAGTTATCTTTCAAAGGTATGAATTTGCTTCTAATAGGAATTTATTATTATCAGTTCATTTTGATAACTATATAATTACAATTTTAAAAGTAATGGAACTTTTCATACTTTTTCATTAAAAGTGTTTCCATTGTAAATAGAAAAGTTGATGCATCCGGTAGCACATTTTTCAGAGAAATTTGCAATTTTCTTAATTGACTCTGTACATTTTAATTGGAAGTTATCTTTCCAAAGGTATGAATTTGCTTCCAATAGGAATGTATAATTATCAGTTCCTTTTGATAACTATATAATTACAATTTTAAGAGTAATGGAACGTTTTATACTTTTTTCATTTTTCTTCCATTAAACGTGTTTCCATTCTAAATAGAAATGTACATCCTGTAGCGCATTTTCTAGAAAAATTTACAATTTTCTCAATTGATTCTGTACATTTTAATTGGAAGTTATCTTTCAAAGGTATGAATTTGCTTCTAATAGGAATTTATAGTTATCAGTTCCTTTTGATAACTATATAATTACAATTTTAAGAGTAATGGAACGTTTTATAGTTTTTCATTTTTCTTTCATTAAACGTTTTTCTATTGTTAATAGAAAAGTTAATACATACTGCAGCGCATTTTCTAGAGAAATTTGCAATTTTCTCAATTGACTCTGTACATTTTAATTATAAGTTATCTTTCCAAGGTATGAATTTGCTTCTAATAGGAATTTATAATTATCAGTTCCTTTTGATAACTAGATAATTACAATTTTAAGATGAATGGAACGTTTTATACCTTTTTCATTTTTCTTACATTAAACGTGTTTCCATTGTAAATGGAAAAGTTGATACATCCTGTAGCGCATTTTTCAGAGAAATTT
This sequence comes from Lochmaea crataegi, assembly GCA_947563755.1. NCBI lineage: Eukaryota > Metazoa > Arthropoda > Insecta > Coleoptera > Chrysomelidae > Lochmaea > Lochmaea crataegi. The sequence continues at coordinate 76,854,544 of OX387423.1, forward strand.
GCAATTTTCTTAATTGACTCTGTACATTTTAATTGGAAGTTATCTTTCCAAGGTATGAGTTTGCTTCCAATAGGAATGTATAATTATCAGTTCCTTTTGATAACTATATAATTACAATTTTAAGAGTAATGGAACGTTTTATACTTTTTTCATTTTTCTTCCATTAAACGTGTTTCCATTCTAAATAGAAATGTACATCCTGTAGCGCATTTTCTAGAAAAATTTACAATTTTGTCAATTGATTCTGTACATTTTAATTGGAAGTTATCTTTCAAAGGTATGAATTTGCTTCTAATAGGAATTTATAGTTATCAGTTCCTTTTGATAACTATATAATTACAATTTTAAGAGTAATGGAACGTTTTATAGTTTTTCATTTTTCTTTCATTAAACGTTTTTCTATTGTTAATAGAAAAGTTAATACATACTGAAGCGCATTTTCTAGAGAAATTTGCAATTTTCTTAATTGACTCTGTACATTTTAATTATAAGTTATCTTTCCAAGGTATGAATTTACTTCTAATAGGAATTTATAATTATCAGTTCCTTATGATAACTACATAATTACAATTTTAAGAGTAATGGAACGTTTTATAGTTTTTCATTTTTCTTTCATTAAACGTGTTTCTATTGTTAATAGAAAAGTTGATACATCCCGTAGCGCATTTTCTAGAGAAATATTTTACTTTTTATGGTAAAATAACCGCCGATACTTTCATCTCACACAAAAACTGAAAGCCAATTTGTGACACATAATTTATTTAATGCTGTGAGAGACAGAATAAATTAAAATCCGATAATCATAAATTTTCAGAAGTATGTATCATATAATATATGTACGAGGCATATAGAAGGATAAATACCACTTAGTTGATAATAATAGAACAATACTGATTCATCACTTCGTTTTTGATAACTGGCTTTCTTGTATGTCGGGTGGAACCTGTAGAGATTTCCAACATAATTCAGAATTGGATGACAATAAAAGAAATATGGAAGGAATTTTAAGAAAATGGAGAATTAACGTCACTTTTTTAGTTTTGACATACATCATTATGGTCTATATACAACAGCTTGGTTGATAAATTATTATGTAAATTATTATTTTCTGCGAATCCTGGACACGGTGATAATGTTTTTTATTTGTTATATTGTGACATTTGTATATGAATAACCCTCAATAAGAATAATTTTTCTATAGGACCAATATTTTCAAATTTATATCGAAATTTAAACCATTCATTTTTTAATTGCAGATATAATCAAATATAAAGGATTTACAATGAATGAGAAATTTGCCGCATGTCTCTGACATTATCTCAAGAAAGTAGTTAAAATCAATTGCAACATTCACACTCACAATACTAAAAAAGAAAATAATAAATGAAATAAAACTATTTTTCAATAGACTACGTTTTTAAAACGAACTAAAAAGTAAAAAATATTTATAAACTTGGGGCGCATGCGACCCAGCTACTTTCTACATTTTTATAGAACTATTGCATGCGCCCCACGTTTATTATTATTATTATTTTTTTTTACTTTTTAGTTCGTTTTAAAAACGTGGTATATTAAAAGAAAAATGTATTTAATTCATTTTATTACAATGGTGAACAATAATTTACTTGTAACATTTGATAAGCTTTTTCTTCTTAAAACTATTTCATTCTACTAATTTTAGTGGCTCATTAGTCACTTAAAATTTCTAAAAGTTCCATAAATATGCCGTTTTCATGACGAATTACCCACTCGTTAATTTTTATCTGTTTCCTTCCGTTTTCACCTTTGGATAATCGAAATAATTTTTAAATTCTCGAATAAAATTATTAGCACTAAAAATACAGTAATTAATTATTTATTTCACTGGATGGTAAGTTCCTTATTTTAAGGAACCTTCCTGTAGTGCTTACTGCTTTAATTCAGTTTATTGCTCTATTTTCTAATTAGCATTTGGAATAGAATAACGAATGGAATAAAATATATTACTGCAAAGCTATATTTTAGTACTCTCGAATATTCGAGAAGCCACGCGCACGTATATAAGAAGGTTGAGACAAGCGAGATGAAAAGAGTTAGTTAATAAAAGTTCTAGTGTGCTCTGATCTGTCCGAAATTAGTCAACTTGTAATTTTTATCCAAACTATTCAAAACGACTTCAGTGTAGCAGAGGAGATGCTTGATCTTATTCCTCTCCATGATACAACCAAGGGTACGGATATTTTTGAAGCTGTATTAAGGTGGTGTAAAACTACGGGGGATTAGATAAATGTTCCTGTATTGTCACTGATGGAGGAAGAATTGAAACTGGGCTGGACTTTTTCAAGTTGCTGTCGGAAGAACGATAACCCAGTTTGCGAACGTCATTGTAAAAACGACCATTTCTACTGCGTAGATATTGAGTTTTAGCGTATGTGTTTAATCCCCAAGTTGCAAAACTTTATAATTTTATTCTATTAGGAACGCTATTTTCAAGTTACCGTCACATTTTTTGTTAATTATTGGCGCCAAAGAAATACCAACACCAACTGAAACTGATGACATAACATTAAACATTCCTCTGTTCCACAGACAAGTGAGACGCCTCCCGTAATTATCAGAATGTATTTGGTTATATGAATGCTTAAAATTAATTTTAATTGATAGTAACTTTAGTAACCTACCTCATTATGAATTTATTGTACTAATCAGTCATTCATATAATTAACTGTATAGAATTAATTAACTATTAATATAAAATGATTGTATTATTTAAAAATGTTTTAATATACTGCTTTTGTATAGGAAAAAATCACTTTTATTGAGGAAGTAAAACATATTTCCATAACTGGTTTAAGTAGTTTCTAGACTTATAATAAAATTATATAGTTCTCACACCACTGCAAGATGTAAATGCTTAAGAGCCAATCAAGTTATTTCCTCGATGGTTTCTATAATCTAATTAATTAATTAAATTGGAATAAGTAAGAACGTCGGAGGGCAGCATTTATGAAAAAGATCATTTGAATGCTTTCAATAAGCGAGTTCGGTAAATATATCCGAGATGCGACGAATTTTTTTGTCACGTGACCACAGAGTAATTGAATTAAACGAACGGTACAGATCACTATCAGTAAAAACTGTCAAATGCCGTTTTGTTTCAGTCGAGTGTGTGATAAATTCAGATTAATATCTTTCAACTGCCAAACTTCTCCGAGTAAAAAGATTGCCGATTGCTCCGATTAAAATTGCCGAACGGATAAGATTTATTTTCCCTACATCTAGACGTCATAAACGAACGACTCAGATTAATTAGATTGGTCTGAGGTTAATACCGAGCGCTACTACTATACCTATCCATAGTATTCCTCAAAATTTACTAACGTGGAATTCTTATTCAGATGACAAAGTTAGAGAAATACTTCAATGCTTTTTATATGGGATGGAATAGTAATACTGTGGGAAATATTTGTACAATGTAAAACAGAATAGTATATTGTGCAGCAAGTGGGGAAAGTTCAACTTTTCTCACGAGTGTGGAAGTTTGTGGCACGAGCCCAAAGGGCGAGTGCCGCAAACACACGAGTGAGAAAAGTACTTTCCCCACATGTTGCACACTATACTTTTTCTACAACTGCACAAATTTAAAGAATACAAGTAAAGTAACTCAATATTTATTTTTATGGTTAGTAAAACAAAAAGAAAAGGTGAGCGGTCGTCGGACCGCCGATAGAAGCTTGCTTCTTATGCACAATAGAATGACCATTTTTCAAAATTTTTGACAATTATTGACCATTTTTTCAAAATTCTTGACAATTTTTGACTATTTTTAAAATTTTAACAATTATTGACCATGTTTGACAATTATAGACCATTTTTTCAAATTTTAACAATTATTGACCATTTTTGACAATTTTTGACCATTTTTGACAGGTTCTGACAATTATTGACCATTTTTGACCATTTTTAAAAACTTTGACCATTTTTCAAAAATTTTGACAATTTTTTACAATTATTGACCATTTTTGACAATTCTTCATCAATTTTGACAATTTTTCAAAAATGTTGACCATTTTAGACCATTTTTCGAAATTTTAACAATTATTGACCATTTTTGCCAATTTTTGATCATTTTTAACAGGTTCTGACAATTATTGACCATTTTTGACAACTTTTAAAAAATTTTGACAATTTTCAACAATTATTGGCCATTTTTGACATTTTTTTATAATTATTGGCAATTTTTTCAAAATTTTAACAATCTTCGACCATTTTTCAAAATTTTAACAATTATTGACCATTTTTGACTGTTTCTGACAATTATCGACCATTTTTGACCACTTTCAAAAATTTTGACAGTTTTTGATCATCATTCAAAATTTTAACAATTATTGACTATTTTTGACCATTTTTTAAAATATTTGACAATTTTCGACAGATTCTGACAATTATTGACCATTTTTGACAATTTTTCCAAATCTTTGACAATTTTTAACAATTATCGACCATTTTTGACAGTCTTTTATAATTATTGACCATTTTTTCAAAATTTTGACAGTTTTTGACAATTTTTGACAATTATTAACCATTTTTCCAAATTTTTGACAATTTTTGAAAATATCTGGCAATTATTAACCATTTTTTCAAAACATTGACAGTTTTTGACAATTATTGACCATTTTTCCAAATTTTTGACAATCTTTGACCATATTTCAAAATTTTTGACAATTTTTTTTAATTTTTAACATATTTTCGAATATAATCTGACAGTTTTGTGACAACTAAGTAGGTATTTGAAGATGACAGTAGCCTACTAAGTTTTTGTCGATTTTATTTGATTCTCCATATAAATGTATGTGGCGTGGGCAAAGTGCCGTGAGAAATATTATTTCTCACAGTATGAGCAATATTTGGTTTTGAAATTAAGTAAGCTATGAGAAATACGTCACTTTTCATAGCAGTTGTAGAAAATAGTATATTGTGCAACAAGTGAGAAAAGTACTTTCCCCACATGTTGCACACTATACTTTTTCTACAACTGCACAAATTTAAAGAATGCAAGTAAAGTAACTTAATATTTATTTTTATGGTTAGTGAAACAAAAATAACACCAAAGTATCCTATCTCTAAACTGTTAAATAATTTTATTTAAAATTATAGTTGATGCTGAAATTTGTACAATTTTGTATGGTCAAACCCGGAACGTCATTTCTTTTCACTAAATTCTTCGTTATATTGATAGAATTTAAAAACTTCTAATATAATCTGACAGTTTTGTGACAACTAAGTAAGTATTTAAAGATGACAGTAGCCTACTAAGTTTTTGTCGATTTTATTTGATTCTCCATATAAATGTATGAGGCGTGGGCAAAGTGCCGTGAGAAATGATATTTCTCACAGTATGAGCAATATTTGGTTTTGAAATTAAGTAAGGTATGAGAAATACGTCACTTTTCATAGCAGTAGTAGAAAAAAATATTGCCCTTTTGTGAGAATATAGTTTTTGTGTAGGTATTTTGGAAAAATACAAAAATCATAATTCCATTTGTTTCTGGAAATTTTCAGGCATTACAGTGATCACAAGAAAACCGTATCGATATTCACATCTTAAGACTTTCGCCTTATCACTGTGCACTGAACCCAATAGAAATGGTGAAGTGAAATGAAACGGTACGTGTCATCTAGGAACTCAAGTTTTGAAAATAAACGACGTTTAAACATTGATTTCTGAAGGTTACGAAAAAGTATAGAACAATGGACATTGCAAAAGTTACGTCAACCATGTAATAAAAATCAAGAACTATTTTTGGAAAGTAGACACCTACAAGATATTATCAAACGATAACTCGGAATTTGTCATTTAAGGTAAGTATCGAAATTAATTGAAAATAATTGTTCTGGTATTCTCTTAAGCCAGTTTTATTAAAAATTAATGAATATTCATGAAAGGTTGTACATTATCCGCCTACATTGATTTGAAACATTGAGCAGTTATAAAAGATTAAATTGTCAGTATAATTGCCTTTAATTGAAAACAATTCCAATCACTTTTATCTGATTAAACAAAAGGTTGATCAATAATAGAAACTCTAAAAGTTCATGCACTAGCTCTTTGAATTAATATATTTATTAAAAATCACTAAGTGGTCATTATCTTTTCAAATCCTGAATCCTTGAGATAATAATTCAAACGTTAAAAACATTCGTGCAATCGTAAAATGAAATATTCACTTTGTTTTCAAATTTCAACACTTTGTAAATTTTTGTGCAATTTGATATCTGATTAAATGTAGGTATTCTAACGTTTTCGTGACTTTTTAATGTTTTTGTTTTCAGATTATCGTACAGAAAAATTCATTTTTCATGCTTCAAAACGGAATGTTACGTAAGTGAGAACAACTGAAATTGCTTCATTTTAGTTCAATTCTTAATTTAAATAAACTCAGATTCGACAAATTGCCAAAAGGAAGAGAATTAAATGCATCTTTAAAAACTGCATCGGCGTTCATATTTACTTAAAAATCCATACGAACGTAGTGAGTAGAATGTTAAATGCAATGTTTAAATTAGTTTTACTGGGAATGTTTAGATTAAACGTTACGTGCGTTCACGATAAGAATATAATCAGTAGGTACCGATGCTACCTACTTTCTGATGCCCTGATGTTTGCTAAACCATCTATTTTCACAAAATATAAGTATAAATATAATTATTCTTTTTTTCAATATTGACATTAATTATTAATCTTCGAAAAGTACAAGAACAAACCAAACAACCTGTGTGAGTTGGAGAAAATGGCATCAGCCACCGCTGTTTGCCGCATACTATATATTAAGGAATAATAATTGGTTAAATGTACATTGTGGCTCAAAATAAAGGAGTACATTTTTAATTCAAAATTACTTTTTTGTTTCTATGGCGATTCAATTTCTTTTTACAGGAATAATAACCCAACATATCCTTAATAAGACGCCAAGATTAAATGAGGACTAGATTTACCGGATCTGGAAATGGCTTAAGACTGGTGCATACTCTGCTGTCTAAAGTGTTGGTAGCTTGGATATCAGGAAAAGGATGGGTCAAATCAGAAATTGATGAATTTTTCTGAAAGTCCAGATACAATAATTTTCCTGTTAAATTTTCATCAAAGAAATATGTACCAATAATTATTGTATTTCTGATAATACCATCATCTCATACGTCGATTAGTCCTGTGGAACAAACACGAAAAGGATATTATATACAAAGCAAAAATGACTCTAATGGTATGCAGGAACCTGGCAGGGAAAAATTGGTTGTTGCCCAAGGATCCTGAGCTGAATATGCACTGCCATAGTGAGACCAATCATCACTTATGGAGCCTTTGCGTGGAGTAGTAGGACTAGCCTAATCGAGAGACATCTACAGAATCTAAAGACTAGCCTGTATATGCGTAATACTGAACTTCACACCACTACATATGGTGGTGGAAAGTGTTGCAGAAAGAACAAGATACAGACTAAGTAGAGTGAATCGTTAAAAAAAACCACCTTCTCGCTTTTTAGAAATCAGAAATGCTGAGAACATAAGACGGTATGATAAAAAAGTATAACTTTTCAAAGAAATTCGATACTGAATTAAGTAACAAAAAGGAATGGGATCCCAACACCATTACCAGACTTGGAAAGAATGCCTTTCAATGTTATGCAGACGGCTCAAAACCAATTGAAGGGACAGGGATAGGAGTGTCCGGGCCAGGAACCAAACACTCCGAAGGCTTGGAAAAACCCCCAAGTATCTTTCAAGCGGAAATTCACGCCATAGGAAAGTGTGCCCAGTTCATTATAAAAGGCAAAAAATTATCAACATGCCTGATAGTCAAGCAGCCATTAAAGGACTGAGTTCTTGCGTAATCAGTTCCAAAATAGTATGGAATGGCGAGAACAACATCGTCACCTTACTGAGGATTCCAGGACACCCTGGAGTTGAGGGAAATGAAATAGCAGATGAACTAGCAAAGAGAGGGGCTGAAACACCCTTTTGGGGACCGGAACCCTTTCAGATCCAATGTAATATTGGAAGAAATAGACATCGCCGAAAAGAGGAGAAGATCTGACCATTGGAAGATCTAGTAGGGCTTGGACAATCAAAGATACTTGTTACTTTATGGAGACGCTGTATAAAATAAATTCTTCCCAAATTAATTCTGTACATTCAACGCTGTTTAAAAAAGGCAAAAATACTAAAAATTACGCCAATTTAATTTTTTCTTAATTTCGGACAATCTCAGTATATTATTGACTTGAATAGTATATAGGTGACTTGAAAAAAAATTGAAAGAAAAATTCCCAATATATGAAAAAATTATTTACTTAATTACAGTTACCTGTAAATAATTGTCATATTAGTAAAGCGTGATCTATAGACGTCAAAAAATAATAGTTCAATACTATTATAACGCTTTACAAAATTAAAAAAATATTTTTCCAAAGTTGTTGCTTCTAAGTGAACAGTCTGTTCTTTGAAAATTGCCTGCTCTGTATTTATATTGTTCTACCAAAATGAAAATTCCAGATTATACTGTACACAGACGTCAACGAATTTAATTGTTTTTTAAATAACACTTACTTTGTTTACTTTTAATCCATTGAAGAAATATCCTAAGTACACCAACTTTCTTTAAACGACATTATTTACATGTTCGCTTTCTTCAACCAACAATGTCCCACTTAAAATTGCAGAAATAAAATCCATACACTCAAAAGATTATTTCATTAAAAAAACAAAAATATTGATTAAATATTTATAATGGACCTGGTATATACGAAGAACTCGAAACGTGGAGAAAAAAAATGATAATAACGGATTTGACCTCGCAGTTCAAGATCACTTTTCCGAGAATAGAATGGAATACTAATTGCCGGACGTGCCCACCATCACGATATCGATCACTCACTTACCGGACCTTGCAAGACACCTCAAGTACCACCTATAGGTACTACCAGCCCGCACGTAAACTATCCGGCATTTCAAAAAAAAAACGAACGCAATAATCCGTGCAAGACACTTATAGGTACCGCTAATAGGTACTACCGCGTCGCGTATACACTTTGCGACAGTGATAAGTAGTACCCATAAAAAATCTGCGGAGGATTCTCATTTAAAAATATTTGGGTAACATAGTAGCTCGATATATCTGACACTTCTTCGACGAAATAGAGAGTGAAAGTAACGCTAGTACCTATGGTATCGACTGCAGGTGAAATTAATAATTGACGGAGCTGGTACCAAGAAGGTACTGAATACGATTCAACTGCTCGGCGAAAGTCGAGACGAAATTTTCGGATGTCGTTGCTGGTACTCTCTGTTGAAGTTACTTATTGAGACAAGCTAGTTACTTTCAAGAATCAGATCAAAATTAAAGCATGACAGGTGAAGCTTGGTAGATTATTAATGCATGCATTTCTTCGCTGGAGATCATGCATGGACGTAACAATTGAGGGCTCAGCCACGCAAATATAATTCAAAAGTAATTTGTCTACTCATTAAGCAGGTAAGGTAGGATCACTGCCATAGCTACAATGATTCCGTGGGTTCGGTGAAACCAGGCCCGCAATCCAAAGGGTCCGCAGCCAGTGGTTAAACTCACAAAAAGACAATGACGTATCAAAGATAGATCAGCCTTCACACATTATTATACAATGTTTTGGACGCAACAAAAATCAAGGCGAGTACAATGCACGGTAGCGTATCATTTCGGAAGGGTGCATTCAAACTATTCATGAAAAACGTTTTTATAGACTAAATGATGTAAGTTATAAAGTTTTCGTTTGAATAAGTGTAAATTATATCAAAAATCGAAACTCTTAGGTAGGTGAATTTTTAAAACATACCAACGTTTCGGTAGCGTTCCAGCTACCGTTATCAAGAATAATTAAGTTTTTATAATATTTTGGTCCCTATCTGACACTAACGAAAAAACCTGAAACCTGAAATATCAATTGTGCCCCCTTTCTTCTACTCAGTTCCTGAGGAAAGTCTCAGATACTAGTAGTTCCTTTATTATTCAGCAATATCCCAAGTGTGGTGCACTAGATTTCTGTGTTGCTATGCATTCCACAATTATGTGACTTGAGGTTTCTTCTCTAATCTAGTTTGAGCTTCTTGAGGTGCTCTTTCAGTCAAAACTCTGCAGTCTTACTCTGGTTTAGGCATTCATTTGTTTTCACATGGTTGTAGTTTCCCAGGAGTATCTCTGATTGTTTTAGCCCTACTAGATCTTTCCAATGGTTAGATCTTCTGTTTGTCGGCGTTGACTATTTCTTCCAATATTACATTGGTGCTTGATACCGTAAAAGGGTGTTTCACCCCCTTTCTTTACTAGTTAATCTCTGCTATTTTATTTCCTTCTAATCCAGTGTCCCCTGGAACCCTTAGTAGGGTGACAATTTTGTTCTTGCCTAGTTCATTGAGTTTTTCATAATGACTGATTAACTCTCCGACATAATGATAATCGTTTGCCTTCTATATTATATATGATCGATTAGGCATGGCGTGAAGGCTAAACGTAAAAATAAAAATGCAAGAAATCAGGAAAAAAATCATAAAATAATGTGGAAATGGAAATATCTTAATTAAAATGTAAAATGATATGGATATTAAAATAAGTTTCACCAATTGGTTTCGTTGTATCGCAACAGGTCTATAGTTTTTTTTAATTAAAAAAATATTAAGAACGCTTAATACAACGATGCGAAACATTATTTTCATTATTCCTGAAATTATGTACGCCCATGTTAAGGTGTGATCTCTAGGAAGTACATTACTACTAGTATGTAGAAATCAACCGAGTGTAGGCGAGATTTTTTGCCACAAGCAGTTGCTGGTTTAATACCATAATTGTACAGTAGAATTTGGAATTTGATATAATATGCTGTCATATATGTATGAAGATAAAAGAATGAAGGATTATTTTACCGGAAGATCCAAGGTTAGTACCTAACAACTATAAAAACAATGATAGGTATTAAAGAATTAAAGTATATTACTACTTACACACAATTTTCCCTTAGTTTAAAATAACTTTGTCAATAAAGATTCACCGTGTGTATTATTACATATTCTGTTCATACTTCATTTCAAAATAGTTGATTGCACACATTTTATAGAACCACCCAAAAATCGCTCGTTCAAATAAAATAATTAACCAGTACGGAGAAGATCCAAAAATTTAAATATTTTCTCAAAATGAATCCGATAAAAGACACCATCGCATCTGCCACTGACGCCGCGCCTCTTGGATGGTGTAGTTACTTTATCCCAATTTACGTTTTTTTGTGTTATTGTATTTTTGGGTCCAGTGTTGTTCGTGGTGGACATACTGAAATTCCCACTATAATTTCAGTAATTTGAAAGATTTCTGCTATAAATTTTCAGATCTATTTGGGGTCTCTGAATTTAGATTACATTCTCCGTCTATTTTCAAGTAGCCAATCAGCTGAAGCTTTAATATTGTTTCTTGTTGGTGGTTTCTCAACGTCTAGTACAAAAAACCGCAGGCTGTCGCTCTGGTGTAAGATGCGTTGTCCAGTTTCCTCCAATGAATAGCATTCATGTCACATGGCCATACAAGGCACATGAATCATGTGCCTTGTCTGGTCATTTCATTCGCCGTTTCGTTTCTTTTATGGTCATCGTGCCTTGGTACCTAGCTGTGGCCGTGAACCTAGGTAATCTCATTCTATCTTAGAAGGGATCACTATGGAATCAAGTGCCCTTAGGAACACCGACGGGTCGAAAACTAACAGAGGAACAGGAGCTGGAGTTCATGGTGCTAAACCCAGGTACAATGCTTACGCATCCTTGGAGAAACTCGAGTTTGTATTCCAGGCAGAAATCTACGGAATCGACACGTGTCTGCAAGTGAACATTGAAAGAGAGTATCGGGGGCTGAAATCTTAAGCATGACCCCAGATCAGATCCAGACTGCCTACAAAAACTAGCCCTGGAATAATAGGGTCTGATATTGAATTCAATAATCCTATTGAATTTAGTAAAGCGTTGTCTGCAGGTATTGTTTTGTATTTTCATGTTGTCAAATAAGACAGTTATATAGTTGTCATTTTTACATTAAAAGATCATTCCAGTACCAGTTTTTCATTTTCATATAATCACAATAATCCAAAAGGTTATGGGCCCAGATTACGTGAAATTGTAAAGGAAGATTAACTGCAGTAAATATCGTTATTTATTTTGTGCAAGAATTATTTGTGAACTCAAAAAAAGAAAATTGGAAAGCAATTTATTTTTGAAGTTTTGAAGCCGATAATTATTAAAAGACAAAATAAATGGAAGGCGATCGCGTTAATATTGAAAAGCTGGAAAGCGGCAGCAAGTGGCTAACATGGAAGTTTCAAATGCGTCAGATTTTGGAAGCTAACGAACTTTTTGACTACGTCGATGGAACAAACGTCAAACCGATAGCTGAATGTACAAATTATGCGAAGGAAATTGCGACTTGGAAGAAGGCGGATGCTATGGCCAGACGAGCAATTTCCACGACTTGTATGAAACAGGCATTACTGCAGATTATGAATTGTGAAACAGCTCAAGAGATGTGGGAGACGCTCAAAAGTACGTATGACACAAAACAACCGGAAGATGACATTGCAACATTTTTATCAAAATTAATGGAAATAGTGCAGCAATTACGTGATCAAAAAGAAATTATTTCTGAGTCCATGGTAATTTCGAAGATTTTAATGTCACTACCGTCCGAGTTTAATCATTTCCATAGTGCATGGGAATCTGCAAATGCAGATAGTCAAACTTTGGCAAATTTGCGGGCTCGTTTGATGGCAGAAGAACTTCGTTTGAAGTCGCAGGGTCAAGTTCAAGAAGTAGAGGCGCTAATGGCTAAGAGAATCTTCTCGAAGAAACAAATCAATAATTACAAGAAAGGAAATTCATGGAATAATAACAAAGCGACAGATAAAAATGACAAACCGAAAGGCAAATGCTTCAAATGTGGAAAAAAGGGCCACTGGAAAAGGGAATGCTCGGAAAAGAAGACTAACTTCAACGGGAGAAAAGAAGAAAATTCAAATGATGCTTTTATTTGTTACAAAACAACAAATAGAGACCAAGATACTTGGATTTTGGACTCAGGTGCAACTGATCACATGAGTCATCGCCGAGAATGGTTCGAAAACTATACGGAAATAGCTGAACCAATTACAGTTGGTAATGGTGACAAGATAATGGCTCTGGGCAAAGGCGATATCAACATTTTTGCTTTTAATGGAGATGAATGGATTCGCAAACGAGTCATGGGAGTCTTGTTCGTGCCGGAGCTGAAGAAAAATTTGTTTTCATCGGGAAAGGTGTTAGATCGCGGGCATCAATTGAACATGAACAACGAAGGTTGCAAATTGCTGAAAGATGGAAACATTGTTGCAGTGGGAGTTCGCAGAAAAGGTTTGTTTCAAATGTTGTTCAGAACAATACAACCATCAAAGATTGAAACTACAGCGAGTGTAGCAATCAAAAACGCTACACTTCGTTCATGGCACGAACGTCTAGGACATCAGAATTCGACACATGTGAAGAAGTTTCTACTAAGTCGGGGTATAGATTTCATTGATGAGGAATTTGCATGTGAAGCTTGTGTCTATGGAAAGCATCATCGAAGCAGTTTCAAGAGTCGCGAAGAAAAGTCAAAGATGTGTGGCGAAATCATTCATACTGACGTGTGTGGTCCGTTTCAGACGAATTCAATTGGTGGATCCAGATATTTTTTGTTGCTCAAAGATGATTATTCTCATTTTCGTTTCGTATATTTCATGAAACAAAAATCAGAAGTAGCGAGTATTATCGAAAAATGTGTTAAACTGATTCAGAAGAAGCATGGTCACAGTGTTCGCAATATCAGATCTGACAACGGCACAGAGTTTGTCAATGAAAAGCTGAAAGCTTTCTTTGAAGCAGCTGGAATTCATCATCAACGAACTGTGCCATATACACCAGAGCAGAATGGTTGTGCAGAAAGGGAAATACGAACTATCGTTGAATCAGCAAGGACAATGCTTGAGGCAAAGAAGATTGATAGGAAATTCTGGGCGGAAGCAGTAAATACAGCAGTTCATGTGCTAAATCAAACTGGAACAAGCACAGTTGACAACAAATCACCGTATGAATTATGGCATAACAAGGAGGCGAAGCTAGACCATTTACGGATTTTTGGTTCGGAAGTATTTATTCACATTCCAAAAGAAAAACGTCAGAAGCTCGACGCGAAGGCAGAAAAATGTATGTTTGTTGGTTATGTCAATAATTCAAAGGGATATCGAGTTTGGAATTCGAAAACTAGTAAAATCGAGATCTCACGAGACGTCGTTTTTTTGTTAGAAAATTCAATGGGAACACTCGATATTTGTGTTGAAGAAAATGCTAGTGTAGTCAGTAAGAATGAAAATAACGAAAACGAAGACAATTATGGTATTGACAAAGGTGCAGAAAATGAAAATTACGAAGATAAGGACACAAATGAATGTGCGTCACTAGATCAACAGAAAAATCGTGGTATGACCTGCGATCTTGATAGCAGAAATATTGTCAATAGGCGTCTACGTGATCGTAACACATTAACACATCTGGTAACTGGTGAACATTCTGCAATGTTGGCAGTCAGTGATGAGCCAAGAACGTATGAGCAGGCAATTCAGTCGATTGATTACAAGCAGTGGGAGCGAGCAATGGATGAAGAGTACGGAATCGATTACCAGGAAACATTTAGTCCAGTGGTGAAGTTTACATCAATCAGAGCGATCCTAGCATTGGCTGCGGCAAAGCGTATGACACTAAAACAGTTTGATGTGAAAACGGCTTTTCTAAATGGCGATTTAGAAGAAAATGTTTATATGAGCCAGCCAATTGGATATAATGACAACAGTGGCCGAGTGTGTAAACTATACAAAAGTTTATATGGTTTGAAGCAGGCTTCGCGCTGTTGGAATAAGAAGCTTACTTCTTTCCTTAACAGTTTTGGTTTCAAAGAGAGTGGATCCGATCCATGCGTTTTTGTTAGCAACGGAAAAGATGGAATGTTAATTTTGGCAATTTACGTTGACGATGGATTGATTGCAGCAGAAGAACAAGAAGCCATTAAGCCGGTCATTAGACACTTACAGAGAGAATTTGAGATCAAATTTTTTGAGCTGAAATGTTTTTTGGGACTCGAAATTGATCAGCTTTTGGATGGATCGATTCATGTTCATCAACAAGGATATGCAAGAAAGGTTCTTGATCGTTTTGATATGACATATTGTAAGACAGTGACAACTCCATTAGCTAGTTCACAAAACCTCGGAGATTTTGAAGCTGATAAAAAAATCGATTTTCCTTATCGAGAGGCAGTCGGGAGCTTGATGTATCTGGCCGTTGCAACCAGACCAGATATTAGTTTCGCAGTTGGAAGTGTCAGTCGATATTTGGAAAAACCAGCTACTGCACATGTGAATGCAGTAAAACACATTATGAAATATATCAAAGGTACGATGAACAAAGGAATACGTTTCGTAAGCGGAAACAATTTAGACTTTTGCGGGTATAGTGATGCCGACTATGCTGGAGACACGCAAACACGAAGATCAACATCAGGTTATGTTTTCATGCTTGGAGGAAGTGTAATTAGCTGGGGATCAGAACGACAAAAATCCGTCGCACTATCCACAACAGAATCCGAGTATGTGGCAGCGTCACAAGCTATAAAAGAACTTGTCTGGTTGAAGAATCTCTTATGTGATCTTCGACAAGTTAAATTGGATGTACCAGTTTTATTTATGGATAATCAAAGCGCAATACGACTTGTGAAGAATCCAGAGTTTCATAAGAGAACTAAGCATATTGACGTACGTTACCATTTTATCCGAGAGAAATTCAAAGATGAATTTTTTGAATTACAATATGTTCAAACAGATGACCAGGCAGCCGATATCATGACAAAGGCATTATCAAAATTGAAACATCAACATTTTTGTCAAATGTTGAATGTATTGTCAAAGTGAATGTTGACATTGACTTGTAACAAAAAGTGGGAGTATTGAATTTAGTAAAGCGTTGTCTGCAGGTATTGTTTTGTTTAAGTTTGTAACATTCACTTGTATTTTCATGTTGTCAAATAAGACAGTTATATAGTTGTCATTTTTACATTAAAAGATCATTCCAGTACCAGTTTTTCATTTTCATATAATCACAATAATCCAAAAGATCCCGAGCCAGTATTCAGTATATCAGAAACCGCTGTAAACGGAGATGTACATCTCGATAAATTGAAACAAAACATATGATGTTGTGGAACACACTGCAAACTCCTAGTCAAAAAACCTTCGTCCGAGGGAGGATTTCTCCAAGAAGGATCTAATGAAAAGACTTAAGCCTGATAAGGACCACTAGTCTCTTTACATACGATATGGTTCAAGGATTCGCATTGCCAACTAGGTAAGCTTTAAGCACCATCAAAATAAAACAAACAATCCCATTTGTTTTAACATGTATTTGTTTTCTACATTCATTTAATTATAGCATAATACAAAAATAATATAAAGTTTAAATAATCATAAATATACCTAGTTTATTAACATTTGGTATAAATCCGTATGCCATCTCAAAAAAAATTAATTATCTACGAACTATACAATTATGTTACTTTGATCAATTTATTTTTAAAATATAATAAAACATCTAGAAAAGAAAACAGGAACTACAAAATATTTTCGATTAACTCATAAATTTTGGTTACAATGTATTATTCAAATATTAATATCATGGATAAGGAGATCGAAAAATTGACAAAACCTGTTCTCAAAATTGTCTATCTAAACAGCGTCTCTGCAAATCCAATACCATTTAACCTTAGTTTTTATAAATGACAGTTGTCAAATTGTAAACATTACTTATGACAATTAATAATAAAAACTCAAAGTAAGAACTAGGAAGATTAAAATTATTTAAAATTAAAAATGGACAGGGTGTGCGTTGTTAAAAATTATTGCAATAATGGTTGGTAGTGCAGTTGATTTAAAACGAAGACGTGAATTGAATTTAAGAAAACCAGAGAGTTTTCAGTTATCAAATGTGATTCAAAATATTCAATGATAGATAAAGTGGGAAGGAAATGTTTTTGGCCATATTTTACCACCAAATGATCACAATCTTCTTTATTTTGAAGACAATGACAAAAACGGTGGTCTTACTCATAAAATTTTTCTGTATCCTAGCCTCACATACTGTCAAATTAGGCTAGCAGCCAATAAAACACCATAAACTCAAAATGTATGTGAGGCTTATGATTGGCTGTTATTGTTCTGCAGTCAGATGTTTTTGGTATTGGATTTAAACTGGCGCCCTGTAACATAACCAGAAATTGGAATTCATGGAGTCCGCTCTCCTTATATAGTCTCCATGATTGATATATTAAAAAAAGATGGCATAGGCGTTTTGACTTAACCTACACATCAATAGCTAATTTTTTAAATTTATTTATTAGGAGTGTCAGTTGCTTTACCAGGCTGTTCCTTGAGAGTTCCTTCAAGATCAGAAACAGCGGCTGATACTTGAAACAGTCTACCGAATACATCTGACATATCAGAATCTTGATTGCTTATCACAAAATATTCTAAAAAAAATAGTAATAATTAGTTTTAAACGTTATAAATTAACTTCGTTTACTCACCGGGCTTGTCCTGTACCAACTTCCTACAATAAATATTTAAAATGGACACCACGTCATTTTCTCTATCACATAATTCATCAAATTCCTTGACAAATTCATCCTTGTTGCACTTAAAATAAAGTATTACTGATGTCCATTTTTCGTTTTCTATCAGTCTGCATAAATTGAACAACAAATTTTCAGAACTGACACAACCTACTATTGCTGACGATATACCACCATCTGCATCTGTATCTTCATAGGCACGTGTCAGAGCGTGTTTAATCGACAGTACGTCAGATGTTACATCTTTAAACTGAAAAATACATAAACATGAAGCTAATAATCAATCAAACGACTGTATCAACTAATGTTTGATGTTGTTATTATTATTGCTGTTGTTGTTGTTCTGTGTTCCGTGGGCGATGTGTGTATTGTGTTGCATAAGTTTGTTTGTGAGTTATTGTTGTTGTTGTGTGTTCTTTATTTGTGTATGTATAGTAAAATTAATTCCTATTTAGAGGTACCAGCCGTTTTAGTAACTTAACGTATGCGGCTTCTTGAACCATCTGAACCCGCATGAAAAAAATTAGGTTATGACCTTTGTCATGTCAAATGCTTGACATATTTCTTATTGCATTGGCGTAGTGACTTGAAATTTCATATTATCAGTGGCGGTTTGTAATAATACAAATTAATTTTATGAAATTCATAAAATTCTAAAGATGTTGACATAATAAAAGAATATAAAAGAAGCGCACTAATTTTAAAAACATTGTTTTATTAACTAGATACATAGTTTTCTTAAAAAAATATGGCAATTCAGAGTTCGATTAAGTACAAATTCTAGATTTAAAAAAAATGACAACGTGATCTTCAAGGCAAAGTTTAATTAGTTTCTAAATCAGAATAACTTTCGGAAAGTGATAGTTCATCATCGGATTCATTGGATACAGAGATCACCATAGGTTCGATGTTTAGTAGGTCCAGTTTGTTTTCTACTTCCCATGCTTCAGAAATAATTTTCTCTGTATGATTTATGTAATTCTGCCAGTGTTGCTCCGGTACATTTTTACAACGTCATTCCATACTTTTAAGACTTCAGTAGGTGACCTTGCAGTTTTCGTAATAGCTTGGTCATAATGCCTTTTAGTTTCTGACCATACCATTTCGATGGCATTAAAATGGCAATGATAGGGTGGTAGCCTGAGAACACAATGACCATGCTCGGCAGCGTATTTGTCTAAATGATAATTTTTTTCTGGCAAAACTTGCTTTTCAATTATATTCCAAACAGCATCCTTTAAAATGTGATCTGGAAAAGGAATATTCTTTTTTTTGAGCCATTCTAACATGCGTGTTTTACTCCAACTTTTTCTTGGGATTTCTTCATCCAGGCGACTGTGATACGTTGCGTTATCCATTATAATTAACGATGGTTCTTCCAAGTTTACAAATAGTTGCTGTTTAAACCAATTTTCAAAATTTTCGGTGTTCATGTTATCATGGTAATCGCCTGTTTTTTTATTGCTTTAAAAAATAAGCGATGCATTTGCCACAAAACCTTTTTTATTACCGGCATGGACAATTACATATCGTGTCCCACTTCCAGATATTTTTAAATCACTGTGTTTAGTACCATCTTGCCACATTCTTCTGTCCCCGCTTTTACTAAAAACCCATGTCTCATCCAGAAAAACTGGTGTAAAGAGCTTTTCGCTTTTAGCAGCATGGTATTTGTTCAAAAATAATATTCTTTTTAATCTGACTGCAGGCATTTCCAATAAATGTTTTCTTCCATCCTGTTTTTTGAAATGAAAACCCATTTTTTTAATTCCCAAATATAACGAACCTTTGGAAATCTTAGTTTCTGGAGACTCTTCGATAAATTGCCGTAAAATAGTTTCTTCTGTGATTTTATCCTTTCGCGCATACATTTTATAAATTACTTCCCTCAAACAATGCAGGGTATTTTTTGTAATTCGGGTTTTGCTCCGGGAAACGCTTGCAGACATATTTCTTCTAAATTCGAAATCTGTTGCTCTGTTTGGTTTTTCAAGATTATATAATGTGCTTTCTGGAACTCTTAGTGCTTCGGACGCTTTTTGAATTGCCTTAAATCGAGATCCTAAATCGTTTTGAAAATAGTTTACTACATTAAGCATAAGTTTTTTGGATTCATCAGAATATCGCATTTTTATATCTTATTTTGCGTTATGACATTAACATGAAATCAAAATTTGACGTAACTTCAAAAACGTGACATCTAATAAATTAGTTACGACGTTCATTTTTGTTGGTAATTTTTTGTTTCAACCGATTTATTAATAATAAATAAGGATGGTCTTATTCTAAATGGGTATAAAATTTACTATACCTATGTGAGTTGATGTGAAGTGTTAAAAATATGAATTCAAATTGATGGATTCTTCGACACTAGTAATATCTTTCGAAACCAAGTGTGTAGAAATACATAATATCAAAATGACATCCAAGAGCGCATTTGACAAAATAATAAATACGTTAATAATGGAATTTACTTACGTCAGCCGACTTCAAAATATTGTGTAAAGTAGAAATCATTTTGTTGCCAGCTTCAACTAACAACAAAAGCTGGAAATAAAGTTTGTAGAGAGCTTTTCCCAAATCTAATAAATATTGTTCATGATGAAATTCGGATTGTTGACCGCTCAGTCTTTCTAATTTCAGTGTTGTCTTAACAGAATCGCAGTACTAAAACAAAACAAAAACATACAACACAAATAACAGCAACTGAAAAATTATACAGTCCGAGGAAGAAACTCTGGCCACATGGAAGTTGTGCGCCATGAGCAATAATGTGTTAAAAAGGTGCAAGTATATTTGATAGGGATACGACGAGTATTCCAACGCTTGGATTAACAAGACAACATAACATGCGGAGTTACGAGAACAGGAATGAATTGTGAACCAGAAAGATTAAGGTGGAATATCATGTGGTAAAACTTAAGCTGTCGGAAGATCCAACGTGTCGTATTGATCTGTAAAATGATGAAACAGCAGAGCATATACTTTGTGCCTGCTCCGCCGCGGCTCGAATCATGTATCTGATGTTTGGCAGTGTCTATCTCTCTCGCACTCAGACCTGAAATATCATTCACCAAATAAACTAATCGGATTTGTTAAGAAGCTGAATTTGTTTGGTGAAATATGAATAGGTGTGAACCACAATAGACATTTGCGAGTAGCAGTGGATGGTCTAATAGACCCTCTCGCCACAAAAGCAGAATTGCAGAAGTGGGTACAGTAGATCTAATTTTGTCGCAATGATACGACATATCGCTTAATTCATTCATTCAACCTCTTTTTTTTGCTATCTCAAAACTTGGAATATTTAAAGGAGCTGTGATGCAAACCACGTTGAAAATACGACATTGAAAATTAACGGACATCAATTGTGGCGTGTTAAAGGTAGTTAGGGTCAAAAGGCAAGATATATTTGAAACATTTTAGGTTATTGATAGGTATTAATGAAAAATAATACAAAATTAGAAAACTTACCATACTTGCTTGTTCTCTTTTATCACAGAACGTTTCGAGATGTTCTTGTACTTCCAACATCCCATATTTCAATGTTTCTATAAACCTAGAATTACTTATTGCAGACGAATTAAACCATATCAAGTTCGGTACCATCACTCGATAACTGACTATATCTACCATAGATATTAACCTCGAACTTATCAATTTGATTGTAGGAAGACCGCTAACAGCTGATTGTGACATATACGAACACGATTCTTTCGTTATTTCCATCGAAGATGAACAGATATCCTAGAATACGAAATTAAGTAATAGAAAATTGAGAAATTTAAATATTCATATATGTATGTAAAATGGGGTGACATTCACATAAATCTAAGAGATCTATTATGCCCTCTTTGTTCCACTTAGTTCCAGGGGAAATTCTCAGAAACTAGTAGTTCCTTTAGATCTATTTCGCTATTTCCTGGAGAAATTTTAGGATATCCCCAGGCTCCAGTTTAGGTGTCACTCTTCTATCCAGTAGGCTCCTAGGTGTTGTACCCTAGGATTCTGTATTGCTAAATATTCACACTTACAGTAACTAATTTCTGGAACTGATGGAAAAATTGCAAAGCATTTGCAGGTGTTTGTAGCATATTCAACTGAATATAGGAAGTCCAGTTTTCCAAGATGTCGCTTTTTGAAATCATTGGTCTCAAATTAATTAACGTTGATAAATTCGGTGATGCGTTGCAAGGAGTTACTTCGCCCAAATCTCCAGTACTTGAACCACTAAAAACCAACGATACCAATTAATAGTAGATAAGCAAAGCCACTACGAGGAGGGCAGTGTGCGTTCGTTCAAAAGGGGGGCTTCGGAAATTAAGTAGTCTCGCTTAGTTGCTGTGAGGTGTGACGTAAGCGCGAGAAGTCTTATGTCAAAAAGGGGGTATTCATAATTATTACTAATATCCTCGTATTGTTGATTATGCATGGTATAGTGGTGAAGACGTAGATTAACGACACATGTAACAATCATGCGCAGTGACAATGCAAAAAAGGCATTAGCATCCAACTTTATTATTATTGGTCCGATTTGCATGGAATCAATTATGATGAAAATATGGTGCAGACTAATAGCAAAGTGAAAAATCATTCGCAGTAATCATATTAAAAAGGACATTAGCATGTATCCGTTATTAATGGTTCGATTTACTGGATATAATGTGGATATAAATACATATATATATATACCCCCTTTTCGACACAAAGCAACTAAGCGAGATTATTTATTACTTAATTTCCGAAGCCCTCTTTGGACGAACGTTCACTTCCGTCTCCGTAGTGGCTTTGCGAATATTAATATCTTGAGTTTCGTTTTCAAAAGTATAGCAACTAGAACGGTTGAATACCTTGTATCAGATCTCGCACTGGACTGAACTTGAGAATTATTTTCTTTTAAAGCTAAAGATGAAGGGGGGAACATAGCGACGTTTTCAATACTATTATCGAATTCGGGAGCGATTGCGATTTCATCCAAAGGTGATTCGGAACCAACTTCTTCATCTGATGATTCCTCTGTCAATAAACGCTAAAAATTGTTGAATATTTAAAAAAATATATCGATTTAATTATAGGTAGCGTTTTAAAGAATCAAAAATATTATCAAGAGGCAGGAGAAAAATTAATTTGCAACGCATGGATTAAAAACTAGAGCTAACAATGATAATCGCAAGAAAAAGCTTAAGTGGAGCAGCATCATCGAATACAAGAATAGCCCTTATATTTAGAATCCGTGAGACTCCATCATGAATGAACTTATAATTTTTGATTCTACAAAACATAATTTTAGCGTCAGCACATATAAAAGCTTAACTATCATAACTACAACCTATTTTGGTATAATTAGTATATACTTCTTCTTTAATGCACTATTTGCAAAATTAGTCAACATTTGCAAGCATACATAAAAACATCAACTCACATTATGGTCAAAAGGACAGACGTGTACCTTTCTTACTGTTAGTACCGGCGTTTTTTCACTAACACTGTCTTCCAACTGTTTTAGGTTAGCTTGTTCATCTTCACCTTGACTTAGTGGTCTTCTTCTGACTCCCCAGTTGAAGTTGTCTGTACTCTCACCCTAAAAACAATTTATTTATAAATATAGTAACACTAGTATAAAATTTATAAGTACCTCGATGCTTTCGCTTTCG
This sequence comes from Lochmaea crataegi, assembly GCA_947563755.1. Classification (NCBI taxonomy): domain Eukaryota; kingdom Metazoa; phylum Arthropoda; class Insecta; order Coleoptera; family Chrysomelidae; genus Lochmaea; species Lochmaea crataegi. The sequence continues at coordinate 76,877,929 of OX387423.1, forward strand.
TATTCCAAAAAGTCGAAATCTTTGAAAACTCCGAACTCTGTAGCGGCATCATCTCTTCTAGAACCACCACTCATGTCATTATTACCGCCGGAAACTTCTTCGGTGCTTGACGCCATGCTGGATTGTCTTTCAATTATATCGGAAGTTTGACTGAAAATAACCTAAAAAAAATATTGGTAGCAAAAGTTAATAATTCAAACAATATAAATGGTCTTACAGATGGACTTTTTGGTAAACCGACGCGTTGGCCGCATGTTGTCAAAAGATTCACCAAGCATTCTCTTACTCTTCCCTGCAACGAAAATATTTATCTTGTATTAACAGTGTTTCTTGTATTTAAATAGTTTTACCTGTGACATCCACGGTCTTTTCCACCCTGAAGGAGGGGAAGTATCGGCTGGACTGATAGAACATGACCTTCTAGGAGTCGAAGAAGTTTTTGAAGTAGATGGTTCTTCGGGTTTACTTAAGAATCTTCTACCGATAACTGGAGTTTGAGACATGTCGAAAGTGAACTCCATTGTTCTTCCTTTAAATATAAACATATAATTTATTTACTGTATCAAATGATAAAATAGTTGTAGCGTATTTAGAGCGCAAAGTAAGGGATTGCCGCTTGAGAAAAAATGTAAAACTAATTTCACTTTGCGCTCTAGAGCGACATTCGTCGATTTTGTGTGCGGCGGTAGAAAAAAATACTTACCTGGTAGTTCTTTTTTGGAAAAAATACTGTCTTCGTTGAAAGAGGGATGTGGCATGGGGGAGCTTTCCCAATGCGAATGATTAGTAATTGGAGGTGCTACAAAAGAACTCGATCTACTAACAACCAACTTTAGAATTTTCAAAGATTCTTTCCAGTTCGGTCCTTCGATATATTTCACAATGATTTTTAACAAATCTGCATTGATTGGTTGGGCCGCTGCTGAAGCTAAATCCACGTAATGCAAAATACAATGAATAATATTTAAAATGGGTAACTGGAGGTTGTTGGGTCCTTTTTCTAATACTTCTATGAGGAACGAGAGCATGTTTAGACTCAAGTGAGAGTAAGTGTCATGGAGATATTTTACTACGCATTTAGTCCACTGGAAACTTTCTTTACTGAAGGTTCTTCTACTGTAAAGATTCATTACAGTACCGAGATGTTCCAGCTTTTTGCTTTTTTCAATGCTCACCTGCAAAACAAATATTTTTAAATATATTTCACTATGACAGATAAATATAGAAAATCGGTACCTGGGCAATATTTTCTGCTGCTCTAATACACAGTTCGTTGGCATCCTCATAATTTAAAAGCATATAAGGCAATAAAGTTATCACATTCATTGGAAAAGCTATAGTTTGTGATGGGTCCACTACGACGAAGTTCAACAGTGGGGTAAAATGTGACAACAAAGCAGTAACTGGTTCATATATATTGGGATGGGTACAACCCTGAAAAAAGAAGATAGTTGATCAACGAATCCAAAGGATAGTTAAGAGGATTATTAAGCTCGTTTGACAAAGTCTGCGAAACACTGCTGCCAGAATTGCTTACTGTATTTATGCTTGTGCTTTTTCATAACATCTAGCTCAGAACCTTTATCCCCTGCACCAGTCTGTGTAAGTTCTTAACTGGGAGTTTTATGATCAAGGCTAAGATGTGTAATCGACACTTCAAATGAACTATTATAGTTGTGTATTCTGTTCTCATGCTTAGCATGTCCATTGACACCATTCTCACGATGTTCAGGTGTCCTGATCTTTAGCGTTTAGGATGCCCAGCGTTTTTCCCAGTCGATGGATAGCTAGACTTGCCTTTCTTTGTATTACAAGGCTTCGATTTCTGCTACAGGAGTATTTCTCATGACCATCGTGATGCACATATATGCAAGTATTTGTATCTTGCTTGGTCTCATCATGGTCACTCCTTGCAGAGTCTTCGGCCACCATAACGAAGTAGCATATGTTATGGCGAGCTTTAGCACCTTGTTGTATAGCAAATAGAGAATGTCGGGTTATAGTCCCTATTTTTCCCCAAAGGAGCGTCTGGCCACTACTAGTATAGTCTCCGATTTACTTATTAACTTTTCATATTTTAGTCCCAGGTAAGTTTTGAGTCAATTAATACCCTAAGATACTTAACTTCTCCCTTAATTTTTACAACTTCTCGTAGTTTTAGAGGACCTAGTATCTCCCTTTTTTCCTACAGGTTACTTTAATTGAACTAGATTTTCTATTACAGCGCAACTATTGATCGCATTTTGGTTCCACAATCCATAGAAAAAAACAAGAGATCGGTCCGAACTTATATGTCTGAGAATGACAGATGACTGTAATAAGTTATAGGTGACGGTATTAAAGTTTAATCATTACCAACCTTCAATAATAAAGCGTGTACGCCAGGAAATGAGTTCCATCGTAACTGCGACTGCAATTTCTCAACTTTATCTCTTGCGTCGGGTCTATCTAATGGTAATCTATGCATAACGCTGGCTAATAACCGCACGGCTAAAAGAAACTCGTGTTCGTAATCGGACTCCAATAGGGAGACGGCTAGCCAAAACAGTTGCGCCAATATTGTGAGTTTATCGTCTTGTGTAGCTGTATCTCCCAACATCTTTAAACTTTGAGCCGATCGAGATCTGGAAAGATTGTTAGGAGAGAATTTCCTAAAAATTAACATGTAAAACTGAACCAATTTGATTTAAAGGGTTTTTAAACTGTAGATAAGGCAGAAATAGTACCTTACCTATGATCTATTTCGTTGCTGTGTCTATTTCTTTCTTTAACATCAGTAGTTGATTGTGTATTTTTTCTAAAACCATAAGAGACTGAATAACTAGTACTCCTGGCGTGTCCTATGACTGGAGAATAGAAAATAGGAGTCGCGGCTAAATTAATTGGAGAACCTTCTGCGTTTTTTCTCAAAGGCATTACGTCTTTGTTGTTTAAATTAGGAGTCGATTTAAAGAAATCTTTCATAAAATCTAAAGGACGGAAATCTGATTCGAGAGATTCAACAGCTGCTTCTAGAGTAAGTAGAAGTTCCGTTACATAACCTATAAAAAATGTAAAGCATTCAAACACTTCAAGTTTTTAAAGTTTGGACGTAAACTTACCTTGCATATCTTCACCTTGCTCGGCTACAGTTTCAACTAAACGACTTAGTATGTCAGATAACATCCTTGAAGTGATAGGAACTCGCAAGGCTCTAAAAATTTGTAAAGATCTTCCAGCGTAGTGTCTTGAAGAGCAGCTTAAACCTAATTGTAAAGCCGTTTGAGCCCATCTTTCATTTATATGAGCATTCGGTAAGGATTCTCTAAAAACTTTCAGGATATACTGCATGAAAATATCAATTTGTTCGACGCTTTTTATGGACCAAACTTTTGCTGTTATATCTTCGTAATTCCATAAAGGGGAATTTTGACGAGATGCTAGAAACTGAATAAGAGATTTTATTATAACAGACACAGTGAGTTCTACTTTCGTCATAGGAACTGGTTCGGCGTTTTCTGGAACAACTACTACTTGCGGTATCGGTGTGTCTTTTTCTTCGGCTAAAAATAAGAGTAGTTCGAAAAAAAATTAAAAGCGGGCTTCACCAAACTGGGCCGGAGGCACTAACGGCCTTGCCACCGGCATAAAATTCAAACTGGTTTGTTCAGTTCGTTGGTGACTTTTATATGAATGAAAAAGGCATTATTATGGTCTAGTGCCTGTTCTGGCTATCTACTGAGACCAAAAACAAAAATCACAAGGGTAGAGAGTACTCCTCAACTACACAAAAGCAAACTAATTTGAATAAAATATAAAAGTGTGTCTGCTACCCGTTATGCCGCGGAGATCCCCTTGATCATAACCGAAAACCGCCGCTGGCGAAAACAGGCCGGTGGCCTGGACAGACATTTTTATTTTAAAATTTTTGCGGCAAAAGTCGGCTGACTAGCCCAGTTTGAGTGAAGCAACGGCTTTAAAAGCTTACCAATTTCTTCAGTTTTAATATTGGTAACGGGTTGAAGGATTGATTTGTTCGCAGCTTCAACAGTACTTCCTTGTCCAATTTGATGTAACAAAAATTCGTTAATTGTCGGATTTGATTCTGCAACAAAATTTAAAAAATACAAAGCCCGATAAGTAAATTTACTGTATTTGGCGTGTGTCTGCGGTAATATAGGACACACTTTGAAAATATCTCTAAAGGAAGCAGAAACAATAGGGTTGTTAACTCTTTTTTATATAGACTTGAGCATTAAGCCATGCATTTTAAATTCCGTTTTTCATCAAGGTACAAGTTTACATCCAATAAGAATGCAACATCCCAATATTCGGTCAATATGTGATATGACTATCTGGCAGATCCTAGTTAAATTTGACAGTTCTCTGAAGTTTACTCGTAAATTTTTTATATTTGTGCATATCTAATGGTAAAATCAAAGGAGTAGAATAAATAGTGGATGAGTTGAAGACTGTATATTTTTTGGTCATCGCAGTCATTCCAAAAAAAATACCAGGCTAGAAGTCTCAAACAAGTACACAAAGGACATCCAGGTAAAGAAAGATTGAAGAATCTAGCAATAAATTACGTAAACTGGCCTGGAATAGATAAATAAATCGAATAATATGTGCATAAATGCCTAAATTGTTTACAAGCTTCGAAATTCCCAACCAAAATGGTGCTTCCATCCTGGCCTATTCCGGAAATGCGTTGGGAAAGAATTTATATAAACTTTGCAGGTCCTGTTGAAGGACAAAATTTTTTAATAGTTGTAGATGCTTTTACTAAATGGCTTGAAGTTATGAAAATGAATTCTATTACGTCGTATTCTGCAACTACAGAATTCAATTCTTTATTTGAACTTTTTGCATACCAAAAACTGTAGTGTCTGATAATGGAATCGAACATATACGATCTCCGCCATACCATCCATAATCTAATGGCCAGGACGAACGTTTTGTTGATTCATTTAAAAGAGCATTGAAGAAAATGCGAGGACACTCTACAGAAGAAATTACTACCACATTTTTACAAACATAACGGACTACCCCAAACAGAAACGTCCCTGGAGGAAATTCGGTGCGAGAATTCGACGTTTTCAACTAGGACAAGCGGTCTATGTAAAAATGAGCCAGTCGAAGGATTGGACAGAAGGAAAGGTAATTGAAAACATTGGCAAAGTAATGTACAATGTTTTACTCAGTCAACCTCACAAGTTAATTAGAGTTCATACCAATCAATTGAAATCAAGATACGACGACAATAACGAAGAGGAAAACAGACTTGAAACAAATTTACCACTTTACATACTGCTATATACGTTCAGTCTCATTCACTCTTCCTAAACTAATGGTCATGTACCACATGAAGATGACATTGATTCGCGTCCAGATCTATCTGAAGAAACTCAGTCTCTTCGAGGTGGAAGTCAACCAAATTCCAGTAGACCTTCACGTAGTAGAAAAATGCCTCAAAGACTTGCAGATTACGATCTTACCTAGGAAAATAAAATAACCTACTTAAAAGGGGAAGATGTTGTAGACGACTACTAACTAGGATATAAGATTAAGGTCTAAAATAAGTTAGTGGGTTTTTGACAGATGATTTCGATGGTTGTCACCTATTTTAGTAATTTTGTAATTAATATATTCTTTCTTAATTAACGAGTTGAATAGTTATATTCTACAGTAGTTAACAGTATGCCACTCGCATTTGATGGCTAATACTCCTGTCTTAATAGCCATCATTAAATGTTCATTGCATTATTATACTATTAAAATTCATATTGTTTTAAATAAGGTTTTACCTGTAAAGGTATGTTCGACAACATTATTCAAAGTAGGCGTCGTTAATCCCAATTCCAACTGTTTTGTTTTGCAGTTTAATAGAATATGAGCAACAGTGAGATGGTCATTATGTACTGCCAAAACGATCAACAAATTTAACAGCAGCTGCTTACAATGTTGGTAAACCAATGGACGCGTGTGATCGAGGCCTAAGAATAAAATATGAAGCATCAACGGTACATGGACGGTCCAATCTAACTCTATCCCATCAACGACTATGTCGCAGAGCAGCATTACTCCCACATTGCATCTAAAAGATATTACAAGTTGAAAATATCAAAGAAATTGTTACTAAGTTATGTTAAGTACCTATGAAATCCAGAAATGGGTTGAGAACTATCGGGTAAATATTCTGTAAGAGGTGCAAAATACCCTCCAAATTCTGGCATAGGTAAGGGATGTGGCTGAGGAACTGACATATTGCTTTTATCTCGAAGTAAAACATCTTCTTCGACAGCTACCTATAAAATCACTTCAATATTTACAATTCTATTCAGGAGTGTTTTAAAATATAAATAATATAATTGAGCTTTAAGTATACCTCTTCTAAAGAACTGATCATTTCGTCTTGGCACTTTTTGTCTGGACGAGACATAGCAAAGTCAGAAAATATATTTGATCCAGAATCAGATTTTAAGATTGATGTTTTTGATGGATCTTCTCCGCTGTGACGTTTTGTATGGATGGTGCCTTTCTCAATGCCTGTAAAACGAGTTTGTTTTATTGATATAACTAATATTAGCACTCTGTCAAGGGTGTCGACCCAGTACTGTAGTGGAACGCCTCTGATGCGATAATTACAGTGAAGTAGAGTCGAGCGCGGTTAGTACTTGGATGGGTGACCGTTGGGGAAACACCGTCGTAGAGCCCGTACAGCCTGCATCGATTCTCCTTAGATTACTAGGGTCAGTAGCATATCACAGCTCGCAGGCATTATACCAATAAGAAAGAGGTATAATGTAGATATGCCGTCTTTCGCATGAGTCGTAAAACCGAGGTCCCGAGTCCATGGATGTTGGGCTCGATAAAGATCCCTACCACTGGTTGTAACACTAGTGGATTCGCCAAAATTTCCGGTTAAGGGTAGAGCTCTCCCGGCGTCGGTGATTAGCCTCAGTTGCAGAAATAGACCGACGTTAAATAACCGAATAAAAAAAAGCGTAAGTCAAAGACATCTCAATTAAATCAATATAGTCAATAAAACATTCTTAACTTACTCAAGTCATTTCTACTGCTGGAATCAGTCTGCCCTGCTACTCCATTAGTTCCATCAGAATGACTAGAGGCTTTTCTCATGACCGTTAGTCTATAAAATGGAGGTGTTTCTGTTCGTTCAATCAAACAATTAAGTGTTTCGACTGTCTGTAACTCTACCATCATTTCATCCAATAATCGTGCGGACTGCACTCTTGCCAAGTACAGTACAACTCTTTTTGCCTAAAATCAATATTATAGAACTGTTGCGGGATAGGAATAGGAACCAAATACTTTGAAAGTATAGTAGTAGTTTAGGTGATTTCAATAATCGGTTATTTTCACTCGATCCAACAAAAAGTTTTAGTAAAAAGATTACTTACATACGGTAGAAGTTCATATGGAGCCATCCCAGAGACAATAATGAGATAACGAATTATAACTTTCATATTATTGGGCCAAGAGGTACAAAGGGTTGCCCAAATTTCTTCAATCTCTTTTGGATGATTATCACCGAACTTAAACAAATAAAAAAGTTTCATAATATGTATCTTGGTTGTATATAAGAGGATCATTAAAAGCTTTGTTTATAAGTATTCAAATATCTGTAAGCCGAAAATAGATATTATTCTTAGCAATACCTTCGCTGTAATGTAGAAAATATTATTGAGGACCATCTCGGTAGCTTCTGCAGACCCCCAGCCTTCTTTTCTCTCTGCACCCAATTCTCCGGCATAAAACTAAGAAAATAACATGAAACATTTTAAATAAATAAAAATGAGTGTGCTTTAGACCAAAAAACTGAAGTAAAACATTTAACTAAAATATTTAATTTACTTATTGAACAAAATATTAATTTATAAAATTGTTCAAGAACGAAATGAAATTACAAAATTATCAAGAAATCATGAAACGCTAGCAAACGAACTACTGTATATATTTCATGCACTATGAGAGGAGGAGAGAAAGAAAATGTGCGCGCGCACTGCTCTCTCTTGCTCCTACAGTAATATACTTTCTTTCTTTCTCCCTCTCAACTTTCGCCTCGCCCGATCACACTTTTCGTAACGCTTTCGTCACGCATTCACCAGCTTACTCCCCAAGTCAAGCGTGCATAAAGAATTTTTACTTCAAAAATGTTAGTGAAAAATGACCCTGTAGAACACAACTGGGTTGATTTACCTGATACATGTGAGTATTGGTTGGAGGTATATTTGGATCAACTAGTTCCATATTATGCAACCATGGTAACAAATATTGTAATAACAATTGTCTAACTTCAGGACGAGCTGTTTGAAATCTATACGTTATTTCTGAAAAAATAAACAATCAGAAATACTATCAAAAAATGAATAAAGCTTAATCCTACTTTATTATTTTAAACTATAACTTTATTAAATCCATAAATTCTGGTCAAAGAAATATTTTCAGTCTCTATCCAAAGTCTATCTTCGCCACTGCTACCTATTTTATTAAAGTCAAAAATATTTTACCTGAAAACATAGGCATAGTTAATTCTGGATGAAGTAAAGCTAATTGTCGGGATAAATGAATTTGTGATCTGCAATATGTTGTGGCTAAAATTACATCTAGCGTACTCCTTCCCTTATCGCCCTCTGCTGAAAATTAAAAAAAATTATTCTCAAATTTTGATAGATATTTAAAATGCTTTTTAAAAATGTTTTACTCGCACTCTTGTATATTTGAAACAAGCTGGCAACATTGTTCAAAGATATAAAGACGTGACGCCAAACGGATAGAAAACAGAAAATAGAGTTGGGATTAAACTGTTACAATAAAACTGGTCGGTAAAGCAAAACTTCAGAACCATTATTTTATTTATGTATGCTTAAAAATATTGTTTTATTTAAAGGTTTATGCGAATTAAAACAATAGTGACCAAATATCTATACAAAAAATAGTAAAAATCCTAAATATATTTTTTTATTAGAAAGGGATAAAGTTCGTCCACAATCAATCGTATAAGGGATCATCACCCAAATAATTTCGATTTCAACAAAAATTTAATATAAAACATTTGATTTTGCATCGTTTCAGGTTAAAATATCAGTGTACGGCAAGGTCTCTGTGAGGATTAAAAAGCCCCCCCCAAAAAAAGCCATAAATCATTTCGGGACCTACCCACAACCGAACAATTGATTCTCATTGGCGCAATGTAGCTTCCGATTGGTCTATGCAAAATTTACTTCAACTGCGAGTCCACATGCTTGGACACGCAGGGTAGGCTTAGTCCATTATTGTTATTTACGAGACTGCCCGGTTGGAAGAACGCTAATTAAATCTCTCATCATGTGATGGTTAATTAAAAAATGATGAACCATCAATGGGAATCCGGTTGCACGAAAAAAATTAAACTCTTATCAATCATTGTAAAATGTCACCGTTTGCTGTCATAATATTGTTATGTCATATTTTTACATTGAAATAATTTGATTATATTTTCATATTTGGTTTTGTGGTTTGTTTTTTTGGATTCTAGAGTTATGTTTACGGTAAGTTTGCAATTTTCGTTGTATTAAATACTAACCGTTTCGAGAATAATTTATCAATATTTTGATTAATGAGTGTATTTTTAGCCAATGGAAAAAATACCAAAGCGCAGCAATTACTGCTGTGCTTGGTTGAAAATATATTATACCTAATACTACTATAATATACATTATTCTCACGGATTATTATTAAAAATTGTTTTCATTCTATAGGCACAGGGACACTTTAGAAAATAAGTGCACAAAAGACCTGTTTGTGAGCGAGAAGGATAGGGTTTGGCGGGAGATCTGCCAAGATTTTAATAGTTCTGCAGAATGAGGCAAATGAAAAGTCTTTAAGAAAATTTGAAAAGGAACATTAGAAAAGATGTCGCCGAAGGAAATGTGAGCGCTTAAGTTTCATTCATATACATAGTTAGTTAAATACCAATATTATTTCTAGCAAAATACTTATAGAAATCAGATAAAACTGAAGGAGGCTCAAAGTGCAGCGGCTGAGTATAAGGTATACTTACTAACATACACAATTAATTTAAAATTATAATTTGAATGTATATTTGTAGCGAGAGACATTAAAGACGGGAGGCGGCAAAGCTGTTGCTTCTATTGGAAGTGAGCAAGAGCTGCTGTTAGCCGAACTGCAGGGACAGGTGGAGCCGCTATCGAACCCCTTCGATCAGGCAGCTACTTATTTCCGTAAATATGTTTTTATATATCATTATAATAATATGCTCTCTTCTCATATCATTTTAATCATTGATAGATGAAGCTTCAATTGGAGTAAATCAAGAGTCGCCTCAGCCATCGACGTTACAAGAGGCTATAACCGTGGAGGATGAAACCGAGGAGGTTGAGGCCAACAGCAAGAGGGCAGTGCTGACATCGCAGCCAAACAAAAAAAATGATTAAAAAGAAGAAAGGAAAAAAATGCCCCTCTGCAGAATACAAAAAATTATATTTTCGACAAAAATATTTAAATAGTATTGCGAAGGGGAAGGTTATAAAATCGCAAGAAATAATAAACGAACTAAAAATAAAAATAAATAAGTTGAATCAATAATTATTTGTGTTTTATTTAATTAAATTAATTTTCAGAAAATCAGAATATCAAAAAAAAATTAAAAATTATTATCTACTGAAAATACTTTCAATTATTCCGTTTCGAACAGCGCAATTGGCATTATTATTCGGATTATCCGCATGATCCAGTTTTTCTTCGTACATCGGATCTTCAAACTGTTCGTCAACATTTTCCACAAGATCATTTTGTTGCTTGCAAATATTGTGCAATACGCCACAAGCTACAATCACCTCAGGGATAAGTTCCAGTTTCAATTTTATGCCCGACTGTAGGCAAGGAAATCTTCTCTTAAGGACTCCAAAGAAACGTTCAACGCAGTTGCGGGTTAAAATATGTGATCGATTGTAAACTTGTTCGCACGGTCTCACTGGATGCAGCAATGGGGTCAATAAGTAGTTTTTACAGGCTCAGTAAAACGCCATTGCCATAAATTCCCATTTCAAATTCGACGGGAAGAGGAGAGTCGCTGAAGATGGTGCTATCGTGCACAGACCCTGGCCAGCGAGCAATTAGATGTCGCTTGAATATAAATACTGAAATATTGCTTGCAATTTCGAAACAACTTTGCTCGTTCACCTCCAGGTGATTGTATTTTTACGTGGGTGCAATCCACAGCACCTACGACTCGAGCAAAACTATCTATGGCGTAGAATTCCTTTTTCACCCGATTTGCTAAAATTATTACGAGAGCTCAATTTAAAACCCAAATATGTAGTGGATGAATTTTCCAAACAGCATGGTCATTAGAAGAAAAATATGAGTTTTACGCCAGTACCTAATATCGTTCCTACATTTAAGATGATTAAAGAAAAATTAAAGGAAATTCCTGGTTTTCCTTACAAAGCAGATAAAACCGTTTCGGTTTAGAAAATTAAATAGCCGTCAAAAAATTATGGAATCCTCGAGAATAATAATAAAGCTTCGACATTCTTATTTAGAAACAGAACGACGATTACAGACGATTACGACGATTACAGAAAAATATAATATATCTCGATGAAACGTGGTATGATACCTATGATGTTATCAAAAAAGGTTGGCATGATGGGACTCCAAAGACTTCAAATGCCGCTTCGAATAGAGAAAAACGAGTTATTATTGTCCACGCGAGTAATGCACATGGTTTCGTTAACAACGGTTTATTATTATTTGCCAAAAATATTTCTAGCTGTTCAGCGGATTACCATCAAGATATGAATGCTGCGTTATTTGAGGTTCTGTAATAATTCTGGATAATGCTCCTTACCATTCCAGCCATACTGAAGAAATTCCTAAACCAAAGGCTGGGAAACAAGTAATTGCAGATTTTCTGCAAAAAATGGGTGTCAGCATTCCAACACAGTGTCTAAAAAAAGATTTGCTAAAATTATTACGAGAGCTCAATTTAAAACCCAAATATGTAGTGGATGAATTTTCCAAGCAGCATGGTCACGAAGTGGTTCGTTTACCCCCTTACTATTGTGTGTTTAATCCCATAATAATCCCGATGTGTGGTATAATTGCTTCAAGCATGTAAAAGATGTAGAAGAAACCTATAGACAACGTTTTCCTGTTCATTTGTAATTGAGCTGGATGACAACTAATTTTTTTACTATTATGGGTACCTATTATACTTCTTGTAATATTTTCATACATTTGGCAATCATTTTTCGCAAATTCACATTATGAGTCTGGAACCGGCTCTGATTCTACTTATAGATTACTTTACTCGCCGACAAATTGTGAAACGACGTAAATTAAGTTTACCTACAAGTATAGCTCATGGAAAGCGTGACGATGATTTATGCAACAATATTGATACGCTTCATTGTTAATTGTGTTGCATAACCATTAGTATTGTGTGTTGCATAAAAGCGTGACACTGACGAAAAATCCATCTTCTCCCAAAAAATGTGCTCAACGCTCCTAAAGAAGTTTTTTTTTTTTTTATTCGGTTATTTAACGTCGGTCTATTTCTGCAACTTAGGCTAATCACCGACGCCGGGAGCACTCTACCCCTAACCGGAAATTTTGCCGAATCCACTAGTGTTCCAACCAGTGGTAGGGATCTTTATCGAGCCCAACATCCATGGACTCGGGACCTCGGTTTTACGTCTCATCCGAAAGACGGCATATCTCCATTATACCTCGTGCTCATTGGTATAATGCCTGCGAGCTGTGATATGCTACTGACCCTAGTAATCTACGGTGCTTCGCTGCAGGCTGTACGGGCTCTACGACGGTGTTTCCCCAGCGGTCACCCATCCAAGTACTAACCGTGCTCGACCTTGCTTGGTTGTCATTATCGCTTCAGAAGCGTTCCACTACAAAGCTGGGCCGACGCCCTAAAGAAGTTTTCAGTTCAAAAATATCAGCTACCGATGTAACCGATACAAATTAGGGTTGCGCGATACACTAGAAAGTATCGATATTAGGTATCGATACGGATCGGAACGTAAAGTATCGATACAGTAGAATATCGAATATTAATTTATCGATACTCGAAGTATCGATACGTTAACGATCCGAGATTTTGCTAATTTTGACGTTTTTTCGGTAAAACACACTTTGGGGGGGGGGGGGGTGGGGGTGTAAAGAGAATAAAAAGTTGATTATAAAAGTTTTAGATCTTGGGAAAATCTACAACTTTTACATCAGTGACTTTTCCACATAACCTCAAAATTAGCTCGAAAAACGCAAAAAACTGCATTTTTCGTTTTTTATTTTTGGTTTCGTTAAAAAATGTTCGATTTTGATGAAAATTTAATAGAAGGTAGCTTTGATAGTCACAAACCATGAAAAAAAATTTCAAATTAAAATATTGGAAATTTTTCGAGTTATAACGTTTTTTCGGTAAAACACACTTTTTTGGGGGGGTGGAAAAAGACATTATTGCGATTTCCGGCCAAAGTTGAGTTCCTAGAATAAAAAGCTGATTATAAAAGTTGTAGATCTTGAGAAAATCTACAACTTTTACATCAGTGACTTTTCCACATAACCTCAAAATTAGCTCGAAAAACGCAAAAAACTGCATTTTTCGTTTTTTATTTATGGTTTCGTTAAAAAATGTTCGATTTTGATGAAAATTTAGTAGAAGGTAGTTTTGATAGTCACAAACCATGAAAAAAAAATTTCATATTGGAAATTTTTCGAGTTATGACGTTTTTTCGGTAAAACACACTTTTTTTTGGGGGGGTGGAAAAAGATATTATTGCGATTTCCGGCCAAAGTTGAGTTCCTAGAATAAAAAGTTGATCATAAAAGTTGTAGATCTTGAGAAAATCTACAACTTTTTCATTAGTGACTTTTTCACATAACCTCAAAATTAGCTCGAAAAACGCAAAAAACTGCATTTTTCGTTTTTTATTTTTAGTTTCGATAAAAAACGTTCGATTTTGGTGAAAATTTAGTAGAAGGTAGCTTTGACAGTCACAAACCATGAAAAAAAATTTCAAATTGAAATATTGGAAATTTTTCGAGTTATAACGTTTTTTCGGCAAAAAACACTTTTTGGGGGGAGTGAAAAAAGACATTATTGCGATTTCCGGCCAAAGTTGAGTTCCTAGAATAAAAAGTTGATGATAAAAGTTGTAGATCTTGAGAAAATCTACAACTTTTTCATTAGTGACTTTTTCACATAACCTCAAAATTAGCTCGAAAAGCGCAAAAAACTGCATTTTTCGTTTTTTATTTTTAGTTTCGATAAAAAACGTTCGATTTTGGTGAAAATTTAGTAGAAGGTAGCTTTGACAGTCACAAACCATGAAAAAAAATTTCAAATTGAAATATTGGAAATTTTTCGAGTTATAACGTTTTTTCGGCAAAAAACACTTTTTGGGGGGAGTGGAAAAAGACATTATTGCGATATATCGATTTCCGGCCAAAGTTGAGTTTGTAGAATAAAAAGTTGATTATAAAAGTTGTAGATCTTGAAAAATCTACAACTTTTACATCAGTGACTTTTTCACATAACCTCAAAATTAGCTCGAAAAACGCAAAAAACTGCATTTTTCGTTTTTTATTTTTAGTTTCGTTAAAAAATGTTCGATTTTGGTGAAAATGTAGTAGAAGGTAGCTTTGACAGACACAATCCATGAAAAAAAAATTCAAATTGAAATATTGGAAATTCTTCGAGTTATAACATTTTTTCGGTAATTAAACACTTTTTTTGGGGGGTAGAAAAAGACATTATTGCGATTTCCGGCCAAAGTTGATTCCTAGAATAAAAAGTTGATTATAAAAGTTGTAGATCTTGAGAAAATCTACAACTTTTTCATTAGTGACTTTTTCACATAACCTCAAAATTAACTCCAAATACGCAAAAAACTGCATTTTTCGTTTTTTATTTTTAGTTTCGTTAAAAAATGTTCGATTTTGGTGAAAATTTAGTGGGAGGTAGCTTCAACAGTCACAAACCATGAAAAAAAATTTCAAATTGAAATATTGGAAATTTTTCGAGTTATAACGTTTTTTCGTTAAAAAACACTTTTTGGGGGGGTTGAAAAAGACATTATTGCGATTTCCGGCCAAAGTTGAGTTCCTAGAATAAAAAGTTGATCATAAAAGTTGTAGATCTTGAGAAAATCAACAACTTTTTCATTAGTGACTTTTCCACATAACCTCAAAATTAGCTCGAAAAACGAAAAAAACTGCACATTTTTCGTTATTTATTTTTAGTTTCGTTAAAAAAAGCACGACATCATTTCACAACGTGATTAAAAAATCACGATATCGCTCATCACTATAGATAACGCCACTTGCCGCTACCGGAAGTAAAAGTATCGATACACTGGAATTTCGGATAGTACCGCGCATCCCTAATACAAATGTTGTTCCCACCTCTATTAAACGATCATGGCAGTCGGTCTGTTTACGTTTACATGTTTCGATTACTGTTCACGTTCATGGAGAAATACCTAATATGACAAAAAAATATTTCGTAAAATAAATACCTACTTTCTAGGAAAACGAAAAAATCTTCCTCCCTACCTAACTCAAATCCAAATATCACTATTTTCTATGTAAAGTTAACCTAGTAGTAGAAAAAATAATAGAAATAGTTCAAGTCCATCATAAATTAAAGGAGTATCAAATAAACATAAGAACCAGGTATGAGCGTTACAAAACTTTACTGGCTGGCGAATTCAAATTTAACTATTTATAGGTACTTGGAACGTTGAGAACCCAAAAAATATGACAATTTAATATTTCTACAAAAAATAGATTTCATCTACGTGCCGACAAAGAAGCGGTACAATCCTTTGATATGTTATCGACGAAGGGGAAACCAATAGCGGAGAACGGTGCAGCTGTGACAGAAACAGAGTTTCGGCGGCGTCAAACGAAAAACGAACTAATCCGATCTTCAGTTAGGCACTAGTTTAGTATAAAATAAACAGTTGTAGAGGATGTGTTATTCGACGGCGGAAAATAAAGTAGCATCTAGACTGGTTTTCTTTATTTACTATTGCCATTGACGAACGTTTTTACAGTGGTGTATTTAATAAAAATATTTAGGTTATAGTTCTTATTTATCAACCCAAACAAGTTCCCTTTTATTTATTGAATAGTGTTTCTTTCCTTAGAGTGATATACAATATCGAAATGGACCACTGTAAGTATAGGACACAGACATAATTATTAATTTTGTTTAAAATGTTTTCTTAACCACACTTTCTCATTGATTGTTCTGAAGGCAGATAGATGTAACGTTGCCACTTTTATAAGATAAAAATTATTGGAATTTTATAAATAATATATAAATAAATTAATCACACTGATGCACTACTATAGACTGGGGTTAATTATAATGTTGTGTCCAATAAACAGATACAGAATGTAGGGTTAGTTAATGAAACTGAAAATGTAAAAATTAAAATAGTGATAATAATATAAACATTCATAGTTTCAAAATACTTTCAATAAAATTGGTGGTGTTAAAACATAATATTAGGTGTTACAAAATACATATTTAGAATAATTATTGCTTATCTTGCATTACCTTATTTTAAAGCAAAATATATCTAATGATTATTGCAAATGAAAAAGTAATCAATTTTGACAAAGGAAAAAAAACTAAAATTTGATTGCCTCCTCTTATAACTTGATAAACTTTTGTTGCATTTTACATAATATATTTTATTATTGACAACCAAATAAGAATCTATATGAAATGAAAATTGCAGCTTTAGAAGAAGTTATCGAAATAAAAGAAGAAATTATTGAAGATGATATAGAAATAGAAGATAATGTCTTTGAGGAGAAAGTACAACCAGTTGCAATTTTACCACCAAAACAACCAATTACTGTAAATATCCCAGTAAAAGTTTCCAAGCCAAAACCATCGAATGTTGTAAATTTACCAGTAAAAGTTTCACAGCCAAAACCATCAAATGTTGTAAATTTACCAGAAATAAAATGTATGGTTGAAAATTGTCCAACAAAAGGAAGAAATGCAGAGACAAATTATTTTTGGTAAGACATTTCAACAAGTATAGTGTAGTATTTGCTTCCCTGAAAATTGCCAGTTTATGTAGTTCTTAGAAACCACAAACATTGATTTTTTTATTTATTAAGAGCTGGTGATTATAATATGCAATGTCAAATCACTTTTTTAAGTATCAATAACTTTTAAAAAATGATTTCTTTTGTTCATAGTTTGACTGAACAGAGGTACGATCCTTGGTTAAAGGCTCTAGGGCAAGATCCTTCTACAATAAAGCTAGATCCTGCTATTCCATATAAATATCTTGTTTGTCAAAGACACTTTCGACAGTGTGATTTTAGAGGAAGGCTACAAAAAATAAATGACGATGCTATACCTTCACTTAATTTACCTCCTAAAGCAGAAATGTAAGTACTACGATTTCTTTTTAATAATATTAAGCGTAAACAGCTGAATTGCTTACAGTGTAGAAGTGGTACCACATAATATTGTAATAGTTGAAGACATAGTTGAATTGGACGATCAATCTCAAGAATTGTGTTTCACGGTATTTCAAAAACTTAAAAATGGTGATGTACCTCCAGGAAAAAATAAAATACAACAAGCAGCGCTACTATGTGGTGTCTCGTATCATACCATCAAAAAAATAATAAAATCACGCAAAGAAGTAAAAACTAAAACCAAATCGTTGATATCAGCCTTACTGCAAATTGAAAAACTAAGTGGACAAGCTGTACCTAGTATAGATTTTTATTACAAACAGTTGCGTAATTATCCAAGTATAACATGTACGAAAAAGGAGTTACTTTATTGGTTAAAAGTAACTGGAGTCAACTTCAAAAAAATCAAAAAAACAGGGAAAGGAATGGTATGTATATTTTAATTTTTCACTAGAACTAGTAAGTGTTATAGTAGTTTTTTATATTAAATATGAAATAAGTGTAAAAGTATCAAAAAAGATAATTTCATACTTTGAAAAGATATAACAAATGCATTGCTTCATCCCATTACTATGAGGAATCTTTCCATAATTATCAAATAAAATCAATAAAAAACAAATTCCACAACAGAAATATAGCATAGGTATATTACTTATTGGTTTCACAAATTACATTTGCATCGTCAAGAGTAAATAATAAATTTCTATAATTTATACCAAATAAATTTTGCGAAACCAATGCAATAATATAATGTTATATTTATGTTGTTGAATTTATTATTTATTGATTTAATTTCATATGGGAACTATATCTTTCAACCATGTAAAAAAAATTTAAGAACTTTAATATTTAGGATTGCTCAAGATAACAAACAATAGTGTACATACAGGGTTATGCATTACAAATTACACAATTGATAATTTTGTTATTATTGTAGATAGAGGTATACATTAAATGTTAAAGTTGTAGGATTTTCAGTAAGTTGTCTTATATATCACAAAAAACACAGTGGAATACCATAACTAAATAATATAATTTATTTTTTCTTCATAAAGCCTATATTTTTCTGATTTCAAAAATATAACACATGATACCTCCAGCCTAATCCATTCTTGTATTATTAAACATTCAAAATGGTGGTTAGGCTACTTACTTGCCTTTTGGAAAATGATTACTATCAAATTCAGCCATGAAATATTATTGTATAACTCACGACCCATTAAAAATATAAAAAATTTAGAAAGATAAATTATAGACAATAAAACGCTGTATAAATTTTTGACAGTCTAGTATAGTATAACTAAGCCTAATGTAATGACCTAATATTTTTAATCCCATTGATGTCAAATGCAGCCCAATGGAGTGCATATAAATTATCTAACTTCTTATATTCAAATCCACAATTTAACTAAAATTCGCGCAGTGTTTCCAAACATTGATAATTATATTCAGGAATATCCTGCAATTTATCACGAATCATGTTCTAAAGTTGGTACTATATTGTCCTTGTAAAACCCGTAAACAACAAATAGATATTATATTAATAATATTTCTCTACAAAATAATTCACACACACCCCTGATTGTCCTGGTTGAAGTTACGTGAAGTCGTTAAAAATTTTTTTGGCCCAGTTGTCCGCATTAATAACTGACCGGTTACTTCGTTATATTATGCCAAATACTGGAGTTGGATTATTCGATTCCCCATTGCACTGTTGCTACGTTTCCAGCTATTCAAAATTTTCTTAAATATAGAAACATACATAAAGTAGTTTTAATTAATTTTTCTTTTTCCAGCAATTTTAAGCGACTTACTAAAACATTTATATCAAGTATTTTTTTTTAAATATTTCCAAACTAGCTTTCTAAGAACTTCACGAACTAAATGTTTACTGAAGTAAGGAGAACATTTGTTTAGTGAGCCTAACAACTTTAGAAAATACATTGACTGACAACATTGCTTTATTTTAATGTCATTACACTGACATTAGTTATACTATATACATTGTATATTATTTTCAATGCACTCTTTCATTTTTCTGTCATTGTCATAGTATACTCAACAAATTCTTTTGAAAGGTATTTATTAATGGTGGTTGAAGGCAAACATTTTAAAATTGTTTTCATGTATATAGGGTGGTCCATAACTAATCTACGCAATTTTTTTTCAAATAAAATGCCATACAGTTTTTACATTTTTAAAACCGACACACCCCCAAAATTTTATTGTTAAACTCCTAGCTATTTCGGAGAACATTTTTTGCTCTAGTAGATATCCAATGAAATCAGTTAATTTGAGGTCATTTGATTGAACACAACCAATCAGAACAACATTATACAGAAAACAGACCATGGGCTGTTTTCACTTTATTAGGTACGTTGCCATGGATTCATTTGGATTTATTTCGATTTTGACGTTTCAAATATTTAATATTTCAAAATGTCACAATTTGGTCATAATGCTGACGAGAACATTTATGAAATTATAGAAGCAAATATACTCAGTATTTTTTTCTATAATTAGCTAAAAAATTTCTATTCGAATAACCCTCGAACATTGATAAATGCTCAAAAATTATTTAACAACTTTCTCAAACTTGTTGCTTATAGGCAAACTTTTTTCGAACAATTATCAATGTCCTTGGGTTATTACTACTGAAAATTTTTTGCTCTAGTAGATTTCCAATTAAATCAGTTAATTTGAGGTCATTTGATTGAACACAACCAATCAGAACAACATTATACTGAAAACAGACCATGGGCTGTTTTCACTTTTTAAGGTACGTTGCCATGGATACATTTTGATTTATTTCGATTTTGACGTTTCAAATATTTAATATTTCAAAATTTGGTCATAATACTGACGAGAACATTAATGAAATTATAGAAGCAAATATACTCTGTATTTTTTTCTATAATTAGCCAAAACTTTTTTTGTTCGAATAACCCTCGAACATTGATAAATACTCAAAAATTTTTTAACAACTTTCTCAAGCTTGTTGTTTATAGGCAACAAGCTTTCGAAATCTGTTATAAAATTTTTTCGAACAATTATCAATGTCATTGGGTTATTACTACTGAAAACAAATTGTTTCCCAAAAATATTTCAATTTGCACTCCCTTTTTTAAAAAATTCTGTGGATTTCATGTTGGCATTGCTAATAACGTCCCCTTGCTGTTGAATTAGAGAACTAAAAATAATTTCCAGCTGGTTCTATTGGCCGATTTTGTTATTTTTGTTGTACAGGGTGGCCCATTAAGCGAGGCAACCGGCTGTATCTCGGAAAGTATTTGTCCCAGGTTGTGGGGAAAAAAATATTGATAGTAAAAGTGGCCCAAGGCAATTTTGATTATTTTATAATGTCGAAAGTACAATTCAATGTTGAATGCAGATATTTTTAGTCATCTTTAACAGTACTACGACACTTATTTACCGAGCTCTGTTTTGTATAGCACTAGCAATAGATATAGTGATGACAAAAACTTCCGTCTGTTGTGAAAACGTGCAGAAAAGTGAGATAGATCCACTCTGAAAGGAGAGCCGTAGTGTCTATTATACCGCTGCAACGCAGAGCCGGATTTAACTGTAATGTTTACCTTTTTAACCTACACTTACAGGTTTTCTGTGGCTCACTCTGCATATATATTTTAAAACGATTGAGCAAGTGAACATATATAATTTATAGTATTTATACTTTCGATCATTAAACAGACATTATGTTCATTCTTACTTATTTTACGGAATTCGCTCCTGAGCGATATAACACACGTGTTCGTTGTACTCCAGGCTGAAATTGTTCTCACTTTACAGCACATTAATAATAACAGACGGAAGACTTTGTCGGCACTGTTTGCATCACTGTATCAATTGCTCGCACTATACAATATCGTTGAAACTATGAATTTATAAATTATTTTTAGAAAGAAGATCCTATCGTCATAATAGATACATCAGACGAAGAAGTAGAAACACACGAAGTGAATCCCAATCTAGTACCAAGTGGAAACACCACAGTGAACAATTTAGAAATAGAAAAATTACTCATTGACGAGGAATCGCTAGTTCAAGAAAAAAATGTACAGCCGCTGTTTATAACTGTGAAAGAAGCAAATCTTTTACATTTGCTCCCAAAATTATACGAACCCTTCAAAATTGAAGGCAAAGTACCTTCCATAGATTATTATTGCACATCAGTTTTAGAAAAGACGAAGGAATTTTTTAGCGTAGATACGTTGAAACACTGGTTAGATCAGTTGAATATAAAATATGAAAATGAACAAGAAGAGACATGTACACCTTTTCAGAATCCAAAGATAGACTTAAAAGCGCCTCAACAAGCAATCGAGGTTAAAGAAGAGCCTCCTGAAACAGAGGAAAATATGGAAATTGAGAAATTAATTGGTGATGAAGAATCGCTAGAACAAGAAAAAAACGTACAACCGCTGTTTATAACGGTAAAGGAAGTAAATCTCTTACATTTGCTTCCAAAACTATACGAACCATTCAGAATCGAATGCAAAATACCTTCTTTCGATTATTATCAAGCAACAGTGGCAGAACTATGCAAGGACGTTTTTAATAAAGATACTTTAAAACACTGGCTGGATCAACTGAATATAAAATACGAAAATGAACAAGTTCAATTGAATGCTAAGGAAATGCCGTCAACAATTAATTCTGCATTGAACACTGTATACAAACTTTTTTACAGTCAAAACGCATCTACAAAAATACCTACTCTCAAATACATGTACGATAATTTAAAAAAATTGCTAGAAGAAGATGGAGTCGAATTTACAAGAGCATCTTTAATACAATGGTTACATGCACTCTCTATGAAATTCGAAATTGACGAAGACATAATTTCCCTACCATCATTAGCATACTTCGATAGTCAATTAACGCTAAGAGAGCATTCATACTCGAAAGAAGCTATTGCTACTTGGTTGAAACAACTTAAAATTCATTTTAAAGATAAACAAAAAATCGGAAAAGAATACAAAGAACTAACTGACGATTTGCTACATTTATTAATACAGTCGAATAAGGAATTTTATAAAGCTAGTCCAACTTCAAAAGTGGACCCTACTATTACAAATATACTTACTGATTTAGAATATCGTTTCCACAATTCAGGAACAATTGCAACTTTGGACGCTTATTACAACAGTCTTGTTATAGATGCTGGTATTACTTGCACGAAAATTAACCTTGCTAACTGGTTAGATATACTGGGTATAAAATATTCGATCAATATTCCTACTACGAATGATGAAATTATTTCAGAATGCAACAGAAAACTACCAAGTTTAGATTATTTTTGTACTAAATTAGGTCGATCGAACATGAAGCGTTACTCAAGTGAAAATATTCGTTATTGGTTGAAGCAATTGAAAATCGATTATATGGAAGTACCATCAACTGAACCCCATATCCAAGAACCAGCGATTTTGCACTCCGCGATGGCTTTAAAATTGCAAAATATAAACAAGGAATGGAAACTAATCGATTTACCAAATCGCCAAGAGTTGGATTTCGAGAGTATTGCCATTATCAAACGTTTAGTAGATGAATCGGGTCCGGAAACACCATCGATACATCAAATACATCATGAACTATTCCTAAATAACAAACACGTATCAAAACCGATTTTAAAAGAATGGCTAACATGCATGAATATAAAATTTACTCCAAAAAACTATCAATACTCTAAACTGATTGATGAAATAACAGCTGCAGTTAAATATGAATGTCGTATACCTACTTTAGAATACTTTTATGTTAATACAACTGCAGCTATTAATGTTATTTGTTCGAGAAAACAACTCCAAAAATGGCTGGATGTGATAGGAATATTATATTATCCGAGCAGCATTGAAGATGGACATCTTTCAAACGAAGCAGAATTGACTTCACAATTGATCAGTTTTTTAATAAAGCTGGATCGAGAATTTCCCCAATCGTCTAGTGCTCGAATTATCAACATTCTAATAAGTATAAATGATAAATTTGTTGAAAAAGGCGAGACTCCTACATTAAACTTCATACATCATTATCTACAATCTTATAGATTGTTTTGTGATGAAAACCCTTCGTATTATTCTAAAGATGTCCTTAGGCACTGGTTAAAAGTCCTTAAAATTAATTTTATCGAAGAAATCGCCACAGAAGTAGATGAAAGTAGAGCACACATACCCACATTAACAGATATTTGTGAAAAGATGAAAGAATTATCAGGCAATGATTACGAACAAAAACAAGTTGTTCTCTGGCTTAATGAAATTGGTATAAAATTCAAAATGAATAGTCAACATTTACCGGTATTATTAAAACAACCCCAGAAGCTAACTAAGGAAAATATGGATATACTTACCAGTGCACATAAACTAATTATGATAAATATTCTAAAATTTCAGTTGAAAGAAATAGAGTGGACATTAATGTTACAAAATCAAAAGCCGGATTACTATCACCTTGTACGTATAATAGATACATTTAATGTTTTTGATCATTTTACTGATCCAGTGATTAAAAATCGGGTTTACAAAGATTGGTTAAAAGAAATAGGAATTCAGTTTAACGATGAAACACAAACCCCTGAAATACCTGTAGAAATGAGACTACAGACTAATCCGATAATAATCAACTCTCCACAAGAACACATTTCTAATGTTTTATGTCCAGGAGCTGTTCTAGTAAAATTGACTGATTTACCAACAATAACTGTGCCTAACAGTACAATAACACAATTTCCAGAGTTAGTCATATCTGACATAAGAACTTTAAAAAACTCAGTACCAACACTTGAAAAAATCCCTTTCAAAAATTCTGAGGTGAGATCTGAAAATTATCCGGAAAGTGCTGTTGCTAGTACAAGCAAAGAATCTGACGCATCTTTTAAATCTCGAAAAAGTTTCGTAGATGAAAGTTTTTTTAAAAACATCGAGTTAGAGTTTACCAGCAAAGGAAAAATTCCATCTTTGAAACATATTCATGACAATTTAAAAGAAAATGGTTTAGTTTTCGAAGAATCGACCCTCAAAAAGTTATTAAACAGTATGGATATAAAGTACTTTGACGAGAACGCAGCAACCTTAATTGTAAAGGAGGAAATTGACGAAAATACAGATAAACTGCCAGAAGAAATAACAGTTCAACCACAAATAAACGTCATAGTAAAATCAGAAAATGATACAGAAAATAACGAAATTGAAAGCAAGACTAAAAAACGTAAAGGCGAACATAAAGATGTGGATCCAAAAAAAGCAAAAGCTGACCCAACAGCAAATAACATTGTAGATGATATAAACGATGCACCAGAACTTGAAGATGAAACTCAGATTTCGAGGAACGCTGGCAAATATAATAATAAATCTGAACTTGTCATAAACATTGATAAAATGGCATCGGCAAGTCCGAAAAACCCGAAAGAGCATAAGACAGTGCAATTAGTGGATATAACTAAACTACTTGACAATCCACCAGAAACGCCAGCAAGCCAGCCAAAAAAAATCGTACTTACAAAGCCAAACAAATACTCAAAATGCACAGACGTTAACATGTCTGAACGAGTTGTTAGCATTTTTACAGACGTCGAACACCAATTTCACCTCAAACGTAAGATACCAACTTTGGAGGATTTTTACATGGGAATATTAAGACAATGCGGTAACCAATATGACAGAGAAACTATAAAGAAATGGTTAACTAAAATAGGGATAAAATTCAAAAGTAAATAGGTGAGTATTTTTATATTTTATTTCGAAATAACGAGTGACATTTTACATTCATATATTTTGGTATAGATACCGAGTGTACCATTATAAAATTCCGAGGCGTTATTTAAAGCCAGATACAGAGTGTTCCTTATTCGAATCTCGTTATCCATTAATTATGAAATCGGTTAAATGGGAAAAAAAATTTAGTATTTACAGGAATAACTGAGTTACGTTTACATTTGCAAAGATGTACATTTACGTTTTTGCAAATATTTCTGGAACCGTCTGTTACTGAAAATTTTTTCAAACGTTACCGACACCAGAACACTAAACGTGGGGAATAGGACAACTAGATAATTTTTTCTCCGATTGACATTAAACGTCAGTTTTAGTGAAATTTTTCGATCATATAAGTAACACTTTTACTGTATGGGCAGTAAAAATAATTTTTTTTTTAATTTTCAATTTCTTGGCTAGCAAAGAACATTTTCTGAAAATGATCCGATCTTGTTATTGCGATAATCCATAAATTGTCTATAACATATTTCATACAATTTTCTAGATTTTGTAGGCAACACATACATAGGCTAACTTCTCTGTTATTGTCGATATTTAACATTATATTCATTATCTTTCGGTAGATATTATTATGTATACAATTTAAGGTCTAATCGACAATAATAATTAAAAAATACGATTTAATTATTACCTATAACATACGATTAGAAAAAATATTAAAAATTGTGAGTTATATCTGTTATAAAAAAGTTTTCATTTCAATTTGATTTTTCTAAACACACTGTACAAACAATGGGAGAAAAAAGTATGTTTTTCACACGGCGGAGAATCAGATTGGCTAGTTTCATTGCCAAGGCGAAGCCGAGGCAGTATATCTGTTACTTCTCTGCCTAGTTAAACAAATTACTATTGTATAGAAAGAATGCAAAATTTCACCAAATCAGTTTATTATAATCATTATTATATAAACAATATGTTTTTAAAGTTAGAAAAAATTACCAAACCAATAAATTTTTTTTCAGGTAGTTCCGATGTTAGAGATGCTGGTTTGTGATATTTTACTTTTGTCCTTTATTTTTTCAATAAATTTTAAAGTTACCAAAAACGAGTTTTATTTCTAACCCATTATTCTTTCCATATTCTACTGGGTTCAATCAAAGAATACAAAGTAAATATAAGATATTTCACTTGTACCAATTCATCGCGTAAACCGCTGGTTAATGTCTGGCGACAAGATGGTTGACTTTGACGGTTGTCCCTACCTCCTTACTTGCACTTAATTTTGCATATTATACTGGTCGTCGAGCGCTGGTATTTTAGAATGGTGTTTATAATTCGTGGTACCTGTTTTATGTTTATGTTGAATAGATTTTTTTAATTTATTATTTAATTATTGATATGAGCAAAACATAGTATTAATATTTTCCTCTTCAATAGCAAAGCTTATAAAATAAATATTTTGTAATATTTGTTAATAGTCTTGAGTTTATCACTTTCCCACGAACTGTGAATGAAGTCTTCGTTTTAAGTATAATATAAACAATTTTAAAAAATATAGAGAAGAAACTAAAGGACAGAGTTGTAACTGAAATTTCTGTGAATTTTGTATATTTCTTTTAGTCTTTCGGAAAACGTTATCGAAGTAACATTTCTTGTTCGTATTATTTCAACTCCTGCGTTCTCATTAATAATATTAAATTGTGGTTTCAAAATGCCTGTGCATTGTGCTGTGATGGGTTGTTCCTTCAATGTGGGAAAACCCAAATATTGTTTTATGTCGTTGAGAGGTGGGTATTGAATTAGTTGCTAACCAAAGAGGAATTGGTCAGTTCCTTATGCACGAATTTTTAAAATTGTCTCTTGATCATCCATGCAATCTGTTTCCTTTCAAGTATTATTTAAGTCTCTATACCACAGTCCGTATATACTTTACTCTCAAATTTGTATTGACAGACAATGGATTAAATACATCATATTGGCCAAACTCAGTATATTGAAACATTTGTAAAATTTATTTATTGGTTGATATCCTGCAGCTGCATATGTTTTTGACTATTTCAACCTTGTAAAAAGCGAAAAATACGTGGTGCCTAATTTAAAGATAAAATTTGAGAGCACTGACACAAATGCAAATTCATTAATTGTCCAGTAAACGCTTTTGAAGTTTTTTATATTCATTTTTGGTTTTAGTGCAGTAAATAGGAAACCAGTTATAAGAAGTTGGATTAAAAATTATGCATATTGGTAGTTGATATGTATATTATATGAAAAATTGATTTTTTTGTTTTTCTTGTGAAATAACCCCTCTTAAATCCGGGAAATTTTGTAAACAGTTTGTGTCATTGTTTCTCTAACATTTTTCTAAATTATGATAAAAGTTTGTAAGTGTAGGCTTGCTTCAGTTGTAGGGTTTTATTCTTATTGACCGAGCGGCTAAATTTTATTTTTACTGATATCCAATTGGCAATATAACTAGTTTTGTAACAGTAAGTATCTGCTGTGAGCGACCATGCCATAAGATATATCCGCCATCTAGCGCATATGGGACGAGTTACAATTCTGTTTTTGTTGTACTTGATAGAGTAGAGCTTTAGGAATAATTTGACATTATCAACTCATTTTTAAAAATTTTTGCAATTGTGTCACAGTTCTTCCAAAGGTGCGCTAAATCAAATCTTCTGTTCTGTTTGATGTTTTCTTCTTTTCCATCAAATAAAAATTATTAGAATCGGTACGAAAGTACGGTACTGGAATAGTTATTCTGGAAATGTCTTATGTTTATATAATATACATATCAGGTAAATCAAAAACGTCCATCATTGAGCACAAGCTAACAGCATATTAGACAGCATTTTCTCAACAAGAAGTGATTTAATTAGCGAAGATTTTTGTGAACATTTTGTGCAAAATATTGAATTAAATAGGGTGTGTTCAAAGTTTTTGCGTAAAACTTTAATCAGTCTATTTTGAATTTGCAAACTTAGGTATTTGATTGTTCCTTTTGGTTAGTTAACAACTCGTGTAGTAACATCATCATATTTGACTAACATACATCAGAAAATAAATTTCCATTATACTGCATCAAAAGATTTCCTGTGATCTCGGAATGAACCAGAATTTTTAGCAATTTTAAGCATAAGTTTTTGAGCCTTCCTATGTTTTGGGCCCAAAAAACACAAAAGATTTTAATCTGTTTTTTTAACTCACTGTCTAACGTATAGCCTTTTATCCATTGTTCGTTTATTAAACAAGCTTCTGGGTGATAATCTGATTTGTTATGTTTTTTTGACAATACTTACCAGTCGTTGATACCAGATATCCATCCCGATTGTTGCCGACGTTCAGAAAATAGCCAGTAAGGTTGACAATATAGTTTAACTTTGGCGAGTGGGTGAGAAAATCAAATATTTTGAACTGCAATACTAGAACTTTGAGTATTTTTATAATAATATATAATATTCTCTGTATACTTTACGAACGAATTTTTAAAGACCGATCTTGATTATTTTCTAGTTTCATTGAATCAGTTGTGATTATAGTAGTGTAACATTTTTCCAAAATATGAAACAAATCCAACTTACCGTTTAAAAGTTATGACCAAAAGAAAATTCACATTTTGCCCTGTCTCAATATGAGGTAGGAGAATATACGGTTCCTTATGACTCACCCCGTATATTCTGTAGAGTCGCAATATAACAGTTTAAAGTGATTAAGATGATTTTGAGTGGAAGATCATTGAAAGTGTGTCAAAAAAATAGAATATATAAAGTTTTATTTTATATTTAAATTATATTGTTTTAGATATAAAGATAGAAAATTTGTAAAATAACTTTTTAAATGTTGAAATATAAAATAGCTGTAAAAATAAATCCTTTCTTTTTTTTAACAAAAAAGTTCGAAAAAAATAAATGCTTCTAACAATTGAATAAATTTTAAAATATTAAAAATATAAATTTTCAAAAATCCTATTTTCTATTTTTCATGGATTCCGTTCCTCACAAAAATATATACCCAATAAAAATCAAATAATTTATAAACTCACCTAAATCGTTTTCGACAAGTGGACCCACACAACCGAAAAACCTTTTATCTAACAACTGAAGCAACTGCAACGCCGTATCTCTCACCACTTGTCTAGGACATCCCGTATTCATCAGAGTAACATTTATTATCGCCGTATAATGATCACATGGATATTCCCTAAAACCACCAAATTTTTACATTAATTCAAAAAATATACACATAAAAAAGTCAACACCCACCTGGCACTAAATATTGTTGCTAATGCTATAAAACAGCTATCTGCTACTTTGGAAGTTCCTGTATAGCATTTATCGACCACCCAGTCTAATAACGGTGATACATCGGGGTTGGATTCGAGTAATAGCACAACAGTTTCTTGAGCCAAGCTATAAACCTGAAATATTTTAAGTTGACACTTTTTAAAATAATATTTTCTATTGCAAATATTCTAAGTGGTCCATTTTACTTATTATGACAAAACAGTCATAACAGGCAGAGAGGCATGGAAGGAAGGACCTCCAATTAATGCAGAAATTGCCTGGTACACAGATGACTCAAAATCCGAGGAAGGTGTAGGTGCAGGAATATATATAGCCAAGCCAAAGACAAGAGTCTCACTGTGCTTAGGCAGAAGTAAGAAGTTGCAGCAATACAGCACTGTGCAGAAGAGCTATCAAGGAAGGAGTTTGGGAAAAGAACATTGCCATGTACTCCGATAGCCAAGCGGCTATAAAAGCAATCAGTTCCATGCAGATAAATTACAAACTAGTTTGGAACTGCTTGGAGATGCTGCAAGAGCAGCCATAATAGATTGTCGTTAACCTGGGTACCAGGCCACTCAGATCACAAGATCAGTGAAGAGGCAGACTCACTAGCCCGAGAAGGGGCACGAAAGCAGCGAAAGCGCTGCAAGAAACAAATAGTACTTGGATAAAAAAGCAGTCTCGAGAATAGTGGAACAAGGCGCCAAGAATAGGCAGGCCAAAGAGTTCATCAAAGAACCCTCGCCAAAATTTACGGAGTACCTACTTAGCCAGAATACGAGATCAATCAGGATCCTGGTTGGGCTCCTGACAGGGCACTGTAGACTTAACAAACACATGAATAACATCGGATTGGCAGACATAACCATATGCAGGTTTTGCCAAGAAGATGAGGAAACCTCAGCACACATACTGTACTACTGCGAAGGCTTGACTAGGCTGAGGTTTTCCACGATAGGGGAGGAAAAACTACAACCCTCCCAATATATGGAGGACCTGAGGTTTGGCATTCGAAGTCTAGTAGGTGATAAGGACGGGTTTAGACAAGGAAGTCTAGAATAACAGGAGGACATACACAATAGATCTGCAAATGTTGTCTAGAGGCTCTTAGAAGCATATAAGCCCCAAATGTTTGTTTACTTAGCTTATCTTAAGACAAAGAGTTTTGATAGGTTTTCTAACTTTAGGCTGTCGCTTGAATGAGCACCTCAAAAAGCTCAAACTTGTGGAGAAGGAAAAATGTACATTATGTGGAATTGAAGAGGAAACCTCCATTCAGATAGTTGCGGAATGTATGACACTACAGAATCCCAGAGCACTGCAATTGGGACAAGTAGATAGAAGAGAAGTCTACTACAGATATCTCTTCAAAGCATAGGACTAAGGGAACTACTAGTTTCTAAGAGTTTTCTCATGAACGGGTTATAAGAAGTGGGTACAATAGATCTTTTAGTTATCAGTGAACGTTCATCCTTACATACTTTGGAAGATTTTATATATGTTCAAAAAAATGTCTTACTTTTTCGTCGGGGCTGTTGAGAAGTCCATCAATCCATAAATAGTACGGACTTTCTTCGGTAAGAGAATCAAAACAAGGCCCACAACAAAGTAATGAACACATTGCTTGTAACGCTATCAATTGTAATTCCTGGTGTTTTTTATTGTTCATGTCTCCTTCTACGTTAGCCTTCCCTATGGGGAAACCATATTTTCCAACCCAGTTTCCAAATAATGTGAATAAACTGCATCGCAAATCACGTTTCAAAAGACTTCTACACGCGTCCACTGAAAAGAAATATATTATATGTATAAAGGCTAGCCCAATCAAATAAGTTCATTTTAAATGGTAAAAAGGTAAAAAGTAGACAATTATAACAAAATTACAAAGAATAAAGGTTCATTTTCACGCGACTTTTTATGTCATGACATTAGAATTAATTGTATTGTGTATTTTTGTATTTTTATAACCTGCTAACCGCATGTCCACCCTCCACCTGCTGATCTCGAAATTCCACGGCAATGCACGAGAATGAACAAACTTCCAAAAAAATCACAAAAAATCAACCTTCTTTTGATTCCATGACATCGCGGAATTGTGATTTTTCCGGTTTTCATTAAATAAAATGTCACGTGAAAACGAACCTTTACTGATCGATTATAATATTTCTATACTCACATGTAAAGTTTTTCACTAACTTCCTAATAAAATAGCAAAAATGCATCGTCAAATCTCTGACAGTATTTGAATTTTTATCAGGTTCGTTTTCGAGATAATACCTAACGCCATCTACGAATTCAACTAAAATTGGAGTAAGTGATTGCGAATCTCTATCCAAAACACAACTACTTATTCCAAAAGTTCCGTTATCGCCGATAAATTCTAATAATCTTGTTAGCTGTAGTCTCAATGCGTCTCTCCTGCGCCTGCGTCTTACGTTTTCTTGTTTCTTATCTACAGACTCGCGAATGTAGACAGTTAATTCTTCAAATAAATCCCTGAAACCGTTAAGATATTCGTAATATACAAATTATAAAAATATTTTATATTTTTCATTACCTGAGCGCAGTCCCGTTAATATTTCCTAAAGCATAAACAGCCGCGTCTCTTATGTCAGCAACTTCACATCGTAGATGCGGTACTACGAGTTTGTAGAGCGATGATGGTGAAATATTTGAAGCAGGCAGTTTGCTATTATCACTTTTTTCGGCATTTAAACTATCTGGGGAAGAGCTGCGATAATAATAATAATAAGTCATTAAGGGCCGGTTTTTACTTCGTTAAACTTAAAACGAAAGGTGTTTTTATTGGTTTTCTTCAGTTTTTTTATTATTTATAAATTTTTTTGTAAAAAAATTGAATAGATGAGGCTTTTACTTGATGAAGATCCATACTACTGATGAAATAAAACAAATTAATTTGTTTAAATCTTCATTATTTATTTTGAACTGACGTTCAAATTAAAATTAGTGACGCGTTTCGCTACACAGTAGCTTTTTCAAACTAGTCACTAATTTTAATTTGAACGTCAGTTCAAAATAAATAATGAAGATTTAAACAAATTAATTTGTTTTATTTCATCAAATTTTTTTGTCGTAAGCGAGATTTTTTATTATTGTAAAATGGATTTGAATGATCTTCCAATATTTGAAACTTCCGTTGAAGAAGATATGGTTGTGCTAAGAAGGAAGCCAAAAACTATACGTGAAAAGTAACTACTCAAATTCTTTTCAAATTATCAATTTTTAATAATTCATTATTGTAGGGAAATGGGAGATATGGCTAGAATAGAACAAATGATCATACAAATCGAGACAAATATGAAAGAAATGACCCAGAAATTGGATAACATCGTGCTAGAATTGCAAGAAGTAAAACAAGAAAACAATAATCTAAAAGGAAAAATAAAAAACCAGGAAGACAGAATAGAAAAATTAGAACGCACGGTCAGACATAAAAATATTATAATAAAAGGTGTTACTGACGTAGAGATGGAAGAAGAAACCGAAACAAAAGGAAAAATAGAAGTAGTGATGCAGAAAATTGGATTAAATATTGATATGGTAACAGAGGTCGACGAAATTCGGAGACTAGGAAAATATGCAGAAAACAGAACAAGATCGATAATGATAAAATTATTGAAAGAAAGTACGAAAATTCAAATTTTGAAAAATGCCAAATATCTTAGAGGTACTGAAATATGGATTGATGAAGATTATCCAAAGAATTTCCAAGAAGAAAGAAGAGCACTAATACCCCAACTAAAGGAAGCAAGTAGTAAAGGACACAAGGCGATAATAAAATATAACAAATTAGTAATAAACAACGAAATAATTGAGAAAAATAAACCAAATAAAGAAGAACACAAGGAGGAACAACAATCTACTACTGACAGACATAAAAGAACTGTAGGGGAAAGATCACCGGAAAACATCGACGATAGATACCAAAAAATATTTAAATCAACAAAAAAAAACTAAACAAGACAGATAAGGAACGAAAAGAACAAAACAAAAATGCCATGAAAACGGACAGGAGAAAGGGAAAAATGAAAGGAAAACAAGCTGGAAATGAATCAACAACATGGACACTAGGGACTTGGAATGTTAGAAGCCTACAGGGGAAGGAAGTGGAATTAATAGATGAATTTAAAAAAAACAAATTTACAGATACTAACAATAAGCGAAACAAAAAAGAAAGAGCAAGGACAAATTCGAATGCAAAACGACCACATTCTAATATACAGCGGAGTAAACTTAAATCAGAGAGCAGCGGCAGGAGTAGGATGTATAATACATGAAAAACTAACAAAACAAATTGTAAGGTATAGAGCGATATCTGAAAGAGCTAAGAAACGGAAAACAAAAAGTTAGAACGATCATAACAGAATATGGACCGGATGAAAATGGTAAAGCAGAAGAAAAAGAAAAATTCTGGGAAGATTTAACAAGTACGGTAGAAGAATCAAAGGGAATTATATATATTGCAGGAGATTTTAACAGTAGAGTAGGTGAACAGGACAACAAATACAAGAATGTACTAGGAAAATATGGAGAAAAAACAAGAAATAACAACGAGAAAAGACTTTTAGACTTCTGTCTATTACAAAATTTGATAATATGTAACACCTCATACCAACACAAAGATATCCATAAATACACGAGGGTACAACATAGCAGAGGAGAAAAATCAATTATCGATTATGTTTTAACGCAAAAAGAAGAAAGAAAAAATATACTTAACGTTAAAGTTAAAAGAGGAGCGGAAATTAACAGTGACCACTATTTACTGGAAGCAAAAATTAAAGGTGACAGTACACAAACTGAACAAATAACAGTAAAGAAAGAAAGCCACATATCAATAAAAACATACAAACTAAGAAACAAAACGGTTGCAATAAAATATCAACTAAAAACAGAAGAAAAACTAAAAGAAAAATCCTCTGACATAAAAAAACTTAACACAGAACAGGGCTGGAACATATTTAAAAACGTAGTCATTAACACTGCCACAGAACTATGCGGGACTTACAAAACAGATAATAGGAAAAAACAAACAGCATGGTGGAACAATGAAATTAAAGAAGAGGTTAAAAAGAAGAAGGAAGAATGGAAAAAATATTTAAAAAACAACACACAAGAACAATATGAAAGATACAAAAACCAAAGAGAGAAAGTCAAAGTTCTAGTAATAAAAGCAAAACAAAATGCCTGGATAGATTTTGGCAACAAAATGGAAAAAGATAGTACGGGGAATCAAAAACTATTTTATAAAGTTCTAAAATCGCTAAGAACAGAAAAGCAGGGAAAAGAACAGTACATAAAAGATAAAAATCAAGAGATACTAACAAATGAAGCAGACATCATAGAAAGATGGAGAGATTATTTTCAAGAGATGTTAGACCAACAAACTCAAAGAAACCCAAATAACGAACAAGAAAAAGAAAACCAAAACGAAGAAGTCGAACTACAGAGTATAAAATTGGAAGAGCTAAAAAGAGTTGTTATAAAATTGAAAAATGGGAAAGCGCCGGGTGACGATAGAATTACAGCGGAAATGATTAAGAATCTAGGAAATATAGGAAGTGCTATTAGAAATTATCAACAAAGCTTGGTGTGATGGAAAAATCCCAGAAGAATGGGGAGTAGCCTTAATCACACCTATACACAAGAAAGGAGACCAGAAACAATGTC
Organism: Lochmaea crataegi; assembly: GCA_947563755.1. Lineage (NCBI taxonomy): Eukaryota > Metazoa > Arthropoda > Insecta > Coleoptera > Chrysomelidae > Lochmaea > Lochmaea crataegi. The sequence continues at coordinate 76,913,117 of OX387423.1, forward strand.
AAAACTATAGAGGAATAACCTTGCTAAATACCATTATAAAGATATATGAACAGCTTATAAACAACAGAATTAAACCAACTCTAGAAAATCAACTTTCAGAAGCACAAAGTGGATTCAGACCAGGAAGAAGTACGCAGGATCACATCTTCACAATAAAACAATTAGAAGAGAAGAGACATATAGAAAATAGAAACACATACCTAGCGTTCATAGATCTCGAAAAAGCATTTGATACGGTACCTAGGGAAAAAGTATGGATGGGACTGAAAGAAAAGGGAATACACAAAAAAATAATCGGAATCATTCAAGATATATATGAAACAAACATAAATTTTATCATAAAAAACAACATGAAATCAGCAGGATTTAGAACCAACATAGGATTAAGACAAGGAGGGGGACTGAGCCCAACACTATTTAATATACATATGGACAGTATTATTAAAAAAAGCCAACAGAAGGTGAAGAAAATGTTCGTTGGGTATAAAAATTTAGAAAGAGTAGAGATAGCCGAAGGAGTATTTGCAGATGATGTGGTGCTAATGGCAGGAAGTGAAAACCGATTACAAGAAAACCTGAACATATGGAAAGATGTTATGGAAGAAGAAGGCATGAAAATCAACAAAAATAAAACCAAAATACTTGTAATAGGAAAACAGAAAACCTAAGGGTATAAGGGTATATGATTATATATATATATATATATTATTGTAGGGTCAATTACTACGAAACCTTAGATGACAATGAGTTTGTGGACAGATTTAGGTTAGAAAAGGAAACGTGCTTACATCTTCTAGAGCACATCAGAGAAGAAATATCATCTATTTCCCAAAGGAATCATGCTCTCACTGCTGAAACTAAATTGCTACAACGAGTTCTTTTATCGCTTTTAACAGACATAATTTACACATTCACTACAAATAAAAGTAAAAGTTTATGCCTACAAATGTCAAACTAGTGAAAAGAACCTGCGTATATGTCACTTTTGAAGGTTATTCGTAGAGTAACCGACATATCTGTCTGTTCGGCTAGTCTTTCCGAGAATCTTATTCCATTGTTTAACTTATAACTGCTTTGTAAAACGCTAGAATATTGTAAAACAAATAGTTGTTTAACCATCAAGTGTATTAACAAGAGCGATTAACAATCAAGATATTTTAAGGCTTGAGTAAAACGAAGAAGGTTTCCAGTGAAAGTGGCTCATTTCAACAGCTTATAAAGTGTGTACGTCTAATCATACACAGGTTTACTGTATTTTTGGTTGCCTATACCAAAATCGTTTATTAATAGAAAATAATGCATTATTAATTAATAATTTAGAGTACATTAATTAAGCTGAAAATAGTATTGTAGAGTAGAATGTTAATAATAATTTCTATTAAATTGTTTACCTTAAACTGAGATCCGGACTGGCACATCTAATAATAGGGTTAGAAATCAGTGGCACCACCCTAAAGGCGAAAGTAATGTAATTTTTCCACAAATGCATGTAAGCATCTCTTTCAGTGGGAGGTTTTTTCACAGCCGTCGCACTTCTTAATAGCGAAGCTCTATTATCGTTTAGTGGTCTGAAATAAAGAAACTTTTAATATTCAGTTACATCATCAAAGGACCCCTCACAAATCTTATGCAAAGTGGGTCCCAGTCGAATCCGCTGAAAATGTAGTATGATGTAGTCTATGATATCCTGATCAAAAGTCTCCATTGGCCGAAAAAGATCTAAAGGATAGTTTTTGAGATACAGGGTGTCAAAAATGCGGAGAGCGGATTAGTCCACTTAATGAGACAATGAACAATATGGCTATTATAATATTTCCAAGAGTTAAGGATAATCGTTATAATTATATAACAAATTCGAATAAAAAGTTTTATCGATATTCCTTTCTTCGATAATATGTCAAGATTTTTATTTGATCAGTTGTGAGAATAAATACTATGTGCAACACGTTTGTCAATCTTTGTGAGCACGCACGGTGTTCTTCAATAATATGAAAACAAGCAAGACAGTTGAAACTTTAGCCAGTAGGATCGAATTCTACCACTTTAGGGGTATTTTATTTTGACGCATGCTTATGATGTCATTTATTACAAGATTCATCCTACGCTCTATAAATATCGTTAAAACTTTTTATTCGAACTTGTTATATAATTATAACGATTATCCTTAACTCTTGGAAATATTATAATAGTCATATTGTTCATTATCTCATTAAGTGGACTAATCCGTTCTCCGCATTTTTGACACCCTGTATCTCAAAAACTATCCATTAGATCTTTTTCGGCTAATGGAGACTTTTGATAAGGACATCAGAGGCTACATCATACTAAATTTTCAGCCGATTCGACTGGGACCCATTTTGCATAAGATTTGTGCAGAGTCCTTTGTTGAGGTACTTCTGTCGGTAATATTCAGTATTTATCGAAAATTGGTAGATTGTGGTTGTTTCTTTCGAGTGAGACAGAGTTACTGTAAACTACTTACAGTTACTCTACTGTAAAGAGTCACCTCTATGTATTTTGCTTTTTTACGCGGCGTTGCCAGATATAAGTATGATACGATAGTCAAATGAGTCAGAGTACACTTTTGACACTTGTGGTATCGACAGTAAATCCTTAAATCATTACTTACGTAGGATCGACTACAGAATACAAAGCATTCAATCTAGTGTAAATAATAGGCCAAGAATGCATAGCCATTAAAGTACAAGAGCTTAAGAGCCTGTTCGTTTCTAAAAATCCAAAATAACATATACTCCATGGGTCCACTATAGAAAAATTGTAGTTTGCAGCATTCTTTACTGAACCATCTTCAAACAGTCCAACTGTCCAGACCGAAGAACTTCTATCTGCAAGCCACTGAAGATCTACAGCCCTATAAATACATAACAACAAAAAAATTACAATTTTTTTTATCCTAACTTTGAATTGATTATTAAATATCAATGAGGAGACAAATTTGGATCTTATTTAATAACAAAAAACTCACCCCACTAATCCTACAGCCTGAATAGCAGTTTTCTCGGCGGGAGGTAATAACGGCAAACATTTTTCTACCACTTGTGGACAATATTGATCCATAATATCAATAACGGATGGATTTTCGGAACAATTTAACACTTTTAACAGACTTTTTACTTCTTTTAAAATCATGACAGATAGTCTGCGAGTCGATAAACGATACGTACACAGCATTACAAGAGCAAGAGCTTCTACAAAATGAAGGACTGATGCCAAAGGCTCCGATTTGCTCATATCAGTACGCTTTGTAAGGTTAGGATCCGGCGGACCAGCTTTTAATTCACTGTACTCTTTAGCTTAAAAATATAGTTAATGATTCATAACTGAAGATGAAAAAATTTGTAGCAAATAAAGAAAATATGAATAATATGGAAATAAAAATTACCTCTAAGAGTAGATGAATTGAATGCACTGAGACTTGCACCGGAAACAGCAGTTTTCCAAGCACATAATAAAGTCAAAATCATTTTTAATCCATGATCCATAAGTTGAGGAAATGTATCTAATACTTCTTTGGCTACGAATTGTGTTAAGCCCCATAAAACGTCTTGTCTCCAATCAGGAAAGTCTACCACTAAGCTTTGTAAACTGCAATAGGACAATCCCCTTAATTCTTCGTCCATGTGAACAGTAAGTCGACTGAGTAAATCAACTAGCTCTCCGCTAGTCATCCCGTCGGGGATCAGTCTTGGCACGGCAGCAACACAAGTTCTTAAAACATTCATGACTTTACACACACTTTAAACCAAATTTATTGGTGAAATTTATTTTTTATACAACTAGAGCAAATTCAAGCAACATTTATATAAAATTATTGGAAATAATAATGATTAAAGAGTAATAATTACCTAAAAAGTTCAATCCTAGGTTTTCTTTCTCCAGTTATCATTTCATCTGGTTCTTTATTAACATTTTGAGTGTTGGTCATCATTAACGGCCTTCCATATTGTGTATCCAACGCCCTTAAAATATCAACAAAGACTCTTCTAACATGAGGAAAATAAGCGTTCATTCCAATAGTTCTGGCTGTATCTTCAGTAAGCATTTTATTCAAAAACGTTTTCCTTACACGTAAAGTGTTACCACTAGGTAACACTCCTACTGATCTAGGCATAGGTGGATCACCTTCTTTTTGTTGAAGACTATCAGCAACTACTAAAAAGGCTCTTAGACCAATACTCATCCTCTCTGGAGTTAAAATTACTTTGAAGGGTCTAGCTACTGAGAGTAGGTCAAAAACTATTTCTCTCATAGCAAAATCTAATCTTTCTTGTGCTATGAATTGTATGATTTTAACGAAAATGTTTAGCGGAGTCTCTCTCGGTACTACGCCTTTGGAACCCTTTGGAAACAGAGAGTTTACTATGCTTTGTAATCGGGATTGTGTTGCAGAGTTACTTTCACATTTTATTCTGATCATGTATACCCATAAAAGACGATAAAGCGACTCTAAAAATAAAATATAAATTATCACAGTTCAGTGTTTTATTTTGTATTAGTGTGGGGGTATTGTATTGTACTTAGGGATCAATAGTTAGTCATATTCACAAATCTCAACTGTTCCAGCTTGCATAATTGTGGGGTAGATTCCTAAGGCTACAGATGCTGCATATGCCTGTACCCTGTTTTTTATCCATCTGTATACCTACCAGTGGGGAGGATTTTTTGATCCACTTGCATTATTTGACATTTAACCATGTTGCGGTCCTGAATGACAACCTCAAATGGTGTCTCAAAGTCCAATATCTTTAGGAGACCTGTTTTCTCTCCCTGTTTGAATTCCCTAGTTTGGGTAATTTTGATGTAGACCTGCAGGTACTTTCTCTTCACCTGTAGCCCCTGTTATAGCCAGACACTGGCGAAGGTGTGAAATAGGTAAAACTTTGACAAATAAGTTTACTGTGTTGTAAAACATGAGATATTTTAGTTTAATAAAAGATTTCTGTTTTCCCTTACCTAAAGCTACTCGACACATCTTGGGATCCCTATTCTTCAAATGCGATAAGCACATAGCAAGGAAGTAATGCCAATTTTGTAGAAAGAACTGCTTCTGACTCACACAAAGTAAGCATGTTACAAGTGGAAATAATGCCAAACGATGCTTTGATTTTGTACTAGCATCCAAAGTTTGTGTGTAAAGCATTTCAACAAAATTTTTCAAGCAGGGAACATTTACTTCATTTTTAACAGCCTAAAATTAAAAAATAGTTAATATCATTTTCAAGTTTCCTAGCAGAATGTACTTACCGCTGCTACGGGTACTAGAATTTCAACAAATAATCCAGCAAGAGCATGCTTGATATCTTTATCTTTTACTTCTAAGAAATATTGAGCACATTCTTGCATAAACTGAAATGAAGCCTCAAATTCTTCTATTGGTACCATCTTAACACGAAAAAATTTCATTCCCATTAACAAACTTATGATACTTTGAGTTGTGTTTGGACTAGTTTCTCTAGATCTGAGCTCTTTTAATTCTGCCATGAAACGAGTTCTCACTGACATAAAACGAGACTGAGCCAGAACTCCTATAACTTCAGCATATAAATCTGAGATCATATGAATGTTAGCACTATTTGGGCTATTTTGTATCCTAAGAAATACACATAAAGTTTTTCATCAGAAATACTGTCAAGGATGAAATATAAGAGTGCCGTTTCAATTGAATGCAGACACTCATTAAACCTGAATTTTTTTCTCGATGAACATAGTGAGCAAAAAATTGTGAATTAGCTATAAAATGATATTGAATATCATTTCCATCGCCTGTTTTATTACTTTGGCATAATGAATCAAAACAAAATAAACTGTCTATTTACCTTGGTGCTAAATAGTCAGCTATTTGATCACTGTTCACAATATTTACCGCCAGATCAAGAAAATTTATAAGTAAATAATTCCGGGCATTCCATGGGTTTTATTATATTAATACTGCAATTTCAATTTATTATCTAGTGAAAATACTAACCCTTCATGGTGCTTAAAATGTTTCAAAGCCAAATTTTCAATGTACTGCACCAAGTCCTCATGTCCAGGATGCAAACCCATTTGTTTTAGAACTTCTATCAATACTAAACAAAAAATAAACTCTACTGCAAGATCCCTTTTTTCTTTTTGTATATCAGCTTCGGATCTTTCAACAGTTTCTGTTGTATTACCAGCTACTATATTTATGATGCTAGAAAAATTGATTTACAATAAAAAAATAGATTCTGATTGAAATTAAAATACTAGAAAAGTCTTCTGTCACTGAATGTAATTTACCTTTTCTGTTTAATATCAGATTTTTTCTGTTCTGGATTGGAAACTTCTGACATTTGCCTTTCATACCAAGAAAATAGAGCTCTCAATAAAGAAGGCAAACAATGTTCAGCTACAGAACCAAAGGCACTCAGAAGTTGATCAAATTGTGTATCTTCTCCTCGCTGAAGTGATTTTGATAATGGTTTTTCCTTAAAATATAAAACAATTAAGTGATCATTTCAATAAATAGGCAACTTCTTATTACAAAAATTTCATCAACAAAAATATTTTTGAATAACTAAATAATAAATATAAAATAATTTACTTGTGATTCAGTCATGACAAATTCAATCTTTTTCTCTGCTATAACTGTGAAATCTGCAAAAAGATTTCGCATTACGAATTCTCCTGGTCTCAAGTCCATATCTAAATGTTGTCCAGATAAAACTGTTCTTTCTTTTTGAGCTCCCCATGGTAACACTATTCCTCTATTTATTACCGTAGTAAAATTTGGTTTTGCATCAAACCCTAAAAGACATCAATATTTACTTGAGTTTAATAAAAGAATTGTTTTTGAATGCTACTTTTACACATTTGGATTAGGAATATAATTTTAAAATATACTAGTTTTAATTAATGATATACACCTGTTGCAGTCACTGAATGACTAGCAGAATTCTCTCCTTCGCTGCCTCCTGAAAGAGCATGTATTGTCGACTCTGATATGGTACTCTTGTCAGTCAATCCAGAGGCAGATGTATTATCACTATGTGTATCTGAACATACACTTTGTGAGCACTCATTTTCAGAATCATTGGATAGTAAATCTAGAAAAAGTTTGTTTTTGAAGGGACATATATATATATTTTTATACTAAATGATCATATAAAAGTAAAATATATTTTTATTCTCAACTAAAAATTGAATTATTTTAAGTGGTTATCTCCCATCATAATCTACCTGTTTCTTGAACTTCAACTTGATGATCAGTCATTTTTTTAAATACAATTCACACATTCACATTTAATATCTCAAGTCACGATTAATTTTTGTCATCATTTTATTTGAAAATATTTATTTCACAATGAAAACAAAAAACTTGTCAACTATACATCTGACAGTAGATAATGTCACTTATTAGTCACTTTTTGAGTGTATAGTAAGTATAGGCAACTTAAAGTACACTAACGAAATCATGGTTGCGTGATAATATTCTAGCTTTACCACTATTTGCCACTATTTTCAAAATTTGAGAGTGAAAGTGGTTCAGTGGATTTTTTATCGATAATATTTAATTGATAATTATTTTTAAAGAACTAAATGTGAATACCTAATAGATTTAGACATTTTAGCTTTTCGTAATTCTTTTGAACCATCAACATATAGTACATAGTAAAATAATTCTGGCTAGTTTCTAGTGACTACTATTTTGTTTTATCTTCTGTATTTCTAGCATAAATAATTCTAGCGTGTAGTTTCTAGTAAAATGTACTATAAACTACCTATACCATTTAATATTTGCTATAGCAGCCGGTTGTCCTTGCCACACTACGACCTATAAGATCTTTTGGGTATACCCTACATCTATATATTTTAGTCCAAGAGATCTAGGCTTCTGAGAAAGCCTATTATCCGTTTTGGAGCTAGGTCTGTAACCTGATCAAGCGCTATATAGCCCGTTCAGTACAAAAACCGTTGCACGTCATCAAAGTGTCGAAAAAGAGACGTTCGTTTATATCATGTCATTCGATTGCTGCTGTCAATCACTATGTTAAGCCTCTCTAAACTCAATAAATATTGAAATTTGTAGGTCGCATTGTATTAAAGAATATAAATATATGTTTAAAGAAAGGTTTCGTAATTAATTTCATATCAAATACAGCTCGTAGGTTAATTAAATATTAAACTCAAACTAACGTCAGTCTTAATAAAAACTTTTTATGTTGGCAAAAATGCGCGCTGTTGCCGCGATTAAAATGGTTTATTTCAGGTTCAGTTGACGTCTTGACATTTTTGACAAAAACTGCAAAGAACTGTGAGTAATTTTTCACAAGTAGTAATGAGTTATCAAAGTTAAAGTCACATCCAAAAAACCGTATAAATGAAACTTAATAATACTGCAATAGTTGATGCATTTACTCCTGATACTATTTACAGCGTTTATGAAGCAAGTATGTATAAGTTCAATATTATACCCAATCAACTGTATTTATTATATTCTGTTACATTATTCTTAATACTTGGCAATTATACATGGACATTTTTTTATAGATAATCATGTCACTTTAGGAATGTTACTGCAGTAATTGGAAGAAGAACAATAATTATTAAATGTAGAATGTTCCTGAGTAGTTTACTAAAATATGATATATCCACAAAGAGGGCTTATGGAACTTTCAACAAAAATAAACCACTGTATACATTTGTTTTTATTAATGAATCCTGAATTTTCCAAAATGGTGCTGTAGGCTGTTCATGTCAAAAGGTATGTTACAATGATAATGTAAAATTTTAGAATGCAAAATTGTTTTTATTCTAGATATTTTGTATTACATGCTGAGAATGAAAATGGTTATATTGATGGAGCAGAAAGTATATCTTTATATGAATCTCAGTTGAGTTATTATCATGGGGAAATGAATGAAGAACATGTTTTTAAATGGTTTGAAAACCAATTACTATTGAATATTTCTGAACCTTTAATAAATTATGGACAATGCTTTTCGATAATATTAGGTTAATGACACAATATAGAATTCAATCAACAAATGTTGAAGGTAAGCTTATTTATATTACAGCCTAGTAAGTAGATACAAACTGTATTTGAACAGTGATATAGCAAATTATATGTTAGAATTCAGAAGACTACACAACTAGTTTAATACATTCAAAATTCTTACTTCAAATTATACCTAATAGACAATCAATGCTGTTTTACTTTTATTTTTACAAAAATAATAATATAGATATATTTGAAAAGAAAAGAATTGGTTATTTGAATACTGCCCTTTCAATAAATGTTTTTTTCAGAAACAAACCCCCCAATAAAATACATTGTGGATATGATAGAACAGTATAGTCACAAAGTATTACCTACCATCTTTTTAAAAATCCTATTGAGTTAATACTGGCTACTGCCAAGCAAGCCGATAGATGCATTCCAGAAGTTGCGGGTTGGAATTGGTTTGTCCGTGAACCTCTCAAATTTGAAAGATTTCTATTTGACAATTATTGTTCTACCTTATTTAAAAAATAGTATTACAAACTTTTCGGTGTAGTAACTAATTTATAAATTTGCAATGTTTCTTTTTAATAAAACAATTCCATAAAAATTGGGGTGGCATTATTTATTATTTTATTTTAATCATGATATTCAAAATAAGTAATTCAGGCAGCATTTTCTAAAGGTACATGTGTATATCACAAAGTTTTATAAAAACTACAAAGAATTAATTTAATAGTTTTTATTGAATTGAAAGGTCTCATTGCGATCAATCATTTATTAGCAATACTTTCAGTTGCGGTAGATGCTGGAGAGCTAAAACAAAATGGTAAATATAAATTTGGATTGATTAGAAGATGATTGAGTGATAAATAATTCACCAATATACTGATAATTATGATATGTATTGATTTCAGTGCTACGATTTAGTCAATCATTTGCATAAACCTTCACTCGGAGAATAGAATGGATTTGCTCTCCTTTTATGAGCTGCGGTGGTGCTTGCTGCACAATTTTCTTTTGCTATGATCAATGATCATATATCTCAGGATGATTTTCCTTGTTGAGAATGACCTACACACTAAAGCTTCACATCCCGGCTTTTCTAAAAAAAATTTAAGATTTATTTCAACAAAATATAAAATAAAATTGCCTACCTTTAAAAAGGAGGTAGATCCAGGTTATCAGAATTTTTTTATTTATAGGATGTCTGTGAACATTACATCAATCTTTCATATTGTAGTGACAACATTCTAGAAGCCAACATGTACTTAGGTAATTGTAACCTAAAAATTATATTAGATAATATTTTTTCCTTGATACTATATATTCATGCATTTTAAATACTAGAATAGTTCCATAACTTCTAACTAATTAAGTGTGTGGTATAAACATACAAATAAAAGTGTTAACTATTCCATACATACCTTTTTAGTGCTAAAAATAATTCCATAGTTTTTAAAATAAGAATTTCTTAGTGCTGTACGGTTAACATACAAATTAAAGTTTTATATGTAACATCTCTGTATGTAACTGAAATAAGTCGAAGTTTTTTTGCACGCAATTACCATCAATAACTAAACCTAACCTAGAATATTTGATAAACTTCATTTGACATATACTAGATTCTCATATTATTTCAAGGGCTTGGCAACATAGTACAGTTATGACAGATGTGACGTGCAACGGTTTTAATACTGAACGGGCTATAACTAGACCTAACTAGACCAAAATAAACAGTACCGAAACAGAGAGTGCTGTGGAGTTGTTTATGTAATATGGATTTGTCATATTTGACTTAATTGTCATTAGTTGATATATTAATAGTACGCTGCAGTTAAATTTGATTTAAAAATGGTTCTAACAACGGAAGAAAAAGTGTTTTTGGTAGAGCATTATTTTCGTTCATACGGAAAATAGAATAATTTCTCGGGGAACAGACTTCGAATATCCTTCTCATTCACCTGATCTGACGCATACATTTGGGGCATAATGAAGGACAAAGAAAATCCGCCGGCGAATATTGCCGAACTACGGGAAATAATACAAAATATTTTTCGGCAGTTACATCAACCACTTTTTATAAATATGTTTATTGACTTACAAAATCGATATGAAGCTTGTTTGCGTCGAAATGGTGAACATTTTGAACACTTATATTACAGAAATTAAAAATTTATTTTTATTTTCGGTACTGTTTATTTTGGCGGATACTGTATTTGCAGATAATGTGCTCCGCTATCTCATCTGCAGCATCGCAGAATCTGCATGTTCCAATGTCCACTTTGCCTATCGTACAGAGATGGTATCTGAGTGAGCAGTTTCCAGTGAGAATTCCTGTGATTACTCTAAGATTAGATTTATGAAGCTCCAATAGCAATTTAGCGTGGTGAGCGGAAAATTTAGCGTAGTGAGCTGAAGGTCTGTGGTGTGTACATACTTTTACTTTTACAAATTCTCATCTTGTTAGTTATAGAAAGCGTTTGTCAGTATTATTGTCACGTCGTTATTAATAAGTGTCATTTTTAAAAGCTGAATAAAACCAATTTTCTAACTTGGTTTTGACTTATTTTGTATCAATTTATTCAGCTTTTAAAGTTTATTGGTGAAGTAATAATCTTCAGGAAGATGAGTGCACCCTCCATCGCTACTAGTACAAGTCCTACTAATATTGCAAGCACCTTACGGGGAGTATCTCGTTACTTGAGGCCAGAACGTTTTGATGTTGATCCGAAGACCAATTCTGCCGATGTTGATTGGATTCACTGGAAATATACTTTCGAAAATTTTTTATCGGAAGAATCTGTAAAATACACTGAATCCGCGAAATTAAAACTAAAAACTACTATGTTAATAGGTCAGCCATTTCATTATTAAATAATATATACATTAAACCAAAGAATGAAATACATGCAGTCATCTACTATAGCTACTAGAAAACAACGTTCTGAAGAAACTGTTGATGAATACATACGCGTGAACTGAAAAGGTTGTCTCAAAATTGTAGTTTTAAAGATGTTAATGCAGAAGTTTATAAATGCGAGTATAAATACGAGATTCGTTTATTGCTGGCTTAAAATCACAAAAGATCAGGCAAAGACTTCTAGAAAATTATTCTCTTACACTTGATCAAGCTTATAATCAAGCGATATATATCTCTTGAAATGGCTGAAGAAAACTCACAATCTTTTGCAAATAATATAACTCTGAATGCTTCAATAAACGAATTCGATACTATTTCAAAGCCTGAAGATTCCTTGGTTGCTTCTTCAACATTCAAGAAGAGATGTTTCTTTTGCGGTGGTAACATCCATCAAAGAGTAAAATGCCCTGCGCTCAAAGTAACTTGTCAATTGTGTCTGAAGAAGGGACATTTCGCTAACGTATGTAAAAGTAGTAGATCTACATCAAATGAAGAAAATATCTCAGAAAATATTACCCTATCCTCCAGTTCAGCTGCTTCTCCTTCTAGCTTACATAAAGCTACCTTGCCTATCATTTTAAACAAGATTACAGCTGATGCCTTAATACAGGTAGGTAGTTCAGTTAGCTTTATAGATAGTAATCTGGCAAAAGCTATGAACCTAAAGAAGAAACCGTGCCATCAAACTATCACATTAGCTTCGTTAAATCATGCATCACTAGTTGAAGGAGTATGCACTGCAACTATTACATTAGGTCACCATATTTATAATTAAGTTCCACTGTTTATTATCAACAATCTTTGTGCTGATATTATAATAGGACATGACTTACTGAAACACACCATTCATCTGTAGAACTTTTATTTGGAGGATCAAGAAATCCTTTAAAGATTTGCAATGTTATGGCTGCTTCTGTGTCTATTTTCTCGAACTTAACAGCTGAACTGAAGCCTAAAGCAATAAAATCTAAGGCGTTTCTGTAAACAAGACCAACAATTTGTCGCCAACGAAATTTCTACACCATTGAAAGACGGGGTAATCGAAGAAAGTAATTCGCCTTGCAGAGCACAGATTTTAATAACTTCAAGGACAACCCATAAAAAGCGCATCGTAATTGATTATTCACAAACCATTAACAAATTCACCGATGCTTTTCCACTTACTAATATCGAAACTGTGCGGTAGCTAAAGTAGCCCAAAACAATTTTTTCAGTCAATAGACTTAAAAAGCGCTTACCATCAGGTTCCCATACTTGTAAAAGAATGACCCTATATACGGCTTTCCAAGCTTGTGGAAAACTTTACCAGTTCACACGAATTCTATTTGGCGTTACTAACGGTGTATCTGCTTTTCAAAGAACAATCGAATATATCTAAGTTGGGAATTCTGGAACCGTTGGCGATACTTGACACTGAACACTGTTTACACTACCACTACACCAACACTAACACTTTACACTATCTTACGCGCGTTTCGAGTAAGTAAAACAGTTTTACTTCAGTCTCTGAAGAAGATAACTTGGTTATCGAAACGCGCGTAAGATAGTGTAAAGTGTTAGTGTTGGTGTAGTGGTAGTGTAAACAGTGTTCAGAATCGAATATATTATAACGGAAGAAAATCTCAAAGGAACATATGCTTACTTAGACGATGTTACACCGTGTGGAAAAAATTTAAAAGAACACGATGTAAATTTACGAAATTTTCAAGACGCCGTTAAAAAGTATAACTTAACGCTTAACACAGACAAATGTAAGTTTGGCATTACTTCAATAAATCTGTTGGGTTACACTATTGAAAATATCACAATTAAGCCCGATAGTAAACGATTGAAGCCACTGATGAATCTTCCTGTTTCAACAGATAGTGCTTCACTTAGGAGAGCTTTAGGAAAACATTTTTACAATTACAGTACTTACCAGATGATAGGACTGAAACAGTTTTGGAAAATGACGAACTAGAGGTAGAACGAATAGTCCCGGAAAACCTTTCGCAAAATCAAGAATTTGAACAACCATCCACTTCTATTGAGGTACCTACCAGGACAACAGCAGATCAATTCTGAAAATTCCGTAAGATATTCGACACGACCTCGAAGGCGTCAGACTTATCTAAGAGATTTTCAAGTTTAAGGAAATAAAAAATATATATATAGAGGTGGTGAATATGGTGTGTACATACTTTTACTTTTACAAATTCTAATCTTGTTAGTTATAGAAAGCGTTTGTCATTATTACTGTCACGTCGTTATTAATAAGTGTCATTTTTAAAAGCTGAATAAAACCAATTTTCTAACTTGGTTTTGACATTTTGTATCAAAGTCGTATACCTAATAACCTTTTTGCCTGTCTTTGGTCTGAAGTATTTTTCCAGTAGGCTGTTAATACAACAACAGCAGAGCTTCATAGTGGAATTTTTCCTTTTAGTAGTCAATTTTCCTTATATTGTCAATTGTCATCCATATTGTATGAGATGTGGAACGGCTGAAACCGTGTAAAAACATCAATTTTAAATTGACAATGTCAGTGAATAACTTTTTGAAGTGAAAACTTCTTTAGGCGCGTGGAGAACTTTTTTGGGTGATGAAAAAACATGGATTTTTCGTCATCGTCACGACGTTTCTATGCAACACACAATACTTTGGTCATTCGTCTGGCTTTTATGTAACACACAACACTTTTGGTTATGCAACACAATTAACAATGAAGCGTATATAGTGTTGCATAAATCATCGTCACACTTTCCATGAGCTATATACTGTCTATATATGTGTACTTTTTTTGTTTTATTTAATGTCGCCCGAACCACGGAGGTTATAGAACATAACGCTACTTTTATGTTACATTATAAATTACATTTTGAAATTCATATATTGTTTATTTCAATGTCCGCTAAAAACTTTAACGTTGTCAAAGTTAGATATGTTGTGGGGAAAGTTGAATTTAGTTCTTTTGGAGTTGTATTTTTGAAATTCTATGAGGATATGTTTCACCGTTCAACCGAATAACTTTGTATAATATATAGTTTGGCAAGTCTATCTAAAGCTACGCGGCATCGGTAAGGGGCGAGGAAACATGGCCGATATCTGTCATAAACGTACCAGAGGCGTACGGTACCTATTTTATAAAAGTATTAAAAATAATTATTATTATATAATAATTATATATAGAAACTGATTTATGCTTTGCTTTAAAGGTAAGGTTTTTTCAAAACACGGTATTTGTTAAAAACAAATATGCTAAAAATCGTACTTGAAATCAATATGGATACGAAATAATAAGATACAAGTAAAACTGAAAATACGAAGGTAAACACTCACCAACGCCACTGGATAATCAATATCAGTGAATTGTCGAAGTGAGAGGTAAGAACACACGCACGCGCTTGCCAATAGGAAGTCAGGTGGTTACTTAGCAACGGAGGATCGATAAATATTCACCAATTGAGTTAGTCCGGAATGCGTAGTAATTCTGATTCTCGCACGACGTTGCCGGCTTGAAGGAAACCCAACATATTTGGAAAAGTGTTCATGTTTTTAGATTCAGAAATTTGAAAAATAATGGTAATAGACAAAATCCAATGAAACAAGCACATTATAGAACTGACGTTTAATCATTATTGACATATTGTTAATAATAAAAAATTTTCTAATTATTATCACTACATACTTAGCACTTTAGCTTTTTCATAGTTAAACCTGGCAATATCGAATGTTTTCGACCGCATTCCTATCACAGCTTCAGTTAAGTTTGCCAAACTATACACAATATAACGCAAAAGTAAGTCAGGATTTTGAAATAAAAAACATTCAATAAACAAACTTTTTATTGTCATCATATAGAGTGGAGAGTATTTGATACAAAGGTAACTGTAGGTGCACATTGGTAAAAAACTGATAGATAGATAATTTAACAAATCCCAAATAAGTTATTTGTGCTTTTTTACTTTGTGGAAAAATAGCCACCAATGATTGGGACGTAGAAGAGTGTTGATTTCATACCATCAAACAATATTTTAACTGGTGGTATCCAACAACTTAGAAGATAAAAAATATAGTAATAAAATCCATAGACAGCCATTTTATGTATTACGTATAATCTGAAAAATAAACATCAAGTTTTATCACCAACGCAAATACCTAACCTCACATTCAGTGCGTTCTTCTAGTTCTAGAGCTGATTTTTCCGACTCGACTTAATTTATCTAGAAGGGCAAGAAAAATTATTGAAGAAGCTATAAATTGTTAAAAAAAATGGCCTCTTCAATCATTTTCCTTGCCCTTCTCGATAAATTAACTAATGATCTGTTTTAACCAAGAAAATATAGGGTTATGATTTTGAAGAAATTGATAGTTTATAGGGAATGTCCACCAACTGACAAGTTGACACTAATGACAGTCCCTGAGGATAAACAATCATTTGGATAGATTTTAGATTTGTAATTTGGTTGTTTTATAATGATTTAATGATCCTTTTTATTACAAACAGTCGAATAGGTGCTGTTAAAATACCTAAGCAATTAAAACAATGTCGAAGAAAGTACCAAATCAAAATTAAATGAACTCAAACACGATCAAAATAACTATTAAAAACCATGTATTGTGCAAAGAACGCTTGTTTATCATCAGAGCGTGATTTCGCGTGGACTCGCCCTGATGATCTATTGTTATATCTGACTCTTTATAATAAAAAGGATCATTAAATCAATACAAAACAATCAAATTACAAATCTAAATATGGAGGGTAGAAGGAAGGAGCACCATCTCAATGTATTAAAAAGTGTCCATCGAAAGGAAGCAAATTAAGATGGCGCCATAGTAGCAAGTGGAAGGATTTTAAAAACGGCGCCATGAATTATTAGAGTAAGATACAAACTTAAAAAAGGAAACACTACGTAAATAATTGAGATTTTAAATACTGCATATTTTTCAACTACACAAGTCACGAAAAATACTAAATTTTTCAATCCAGCACACTTCACTCAGTTTATAACCCTAAATTCACATCATTTCCATTAGCTACACGAGCGCCATTTCGGTGAATCTTCGAATTATAATTTGCTGTTTACAGGTGGACACTTTTTCAAGTTATCCCACATATAAGATGGTGCTCCTTCCTTCTACCCTCCATAAATCTAAAATCTATCCAAATAATTGATTATCCTCAGGGCGACTGTCATTAGTGTCAACTTCTCAGTTGGTGGACATGCCCTATAAATGTGGCAACGGGGGGTTGTCTCGTCTTTTATTACCCATAGGGCAAGTCCACGTGACGTCATGTGACAGTCGCCCTGATGAATCTGATGATAAACAAGCGTTCTTTGCACAGCACGTTGTTCTTAATACTTATTTTGATCGGGTTTGAGTTAATTTAATTTTGATTTGGTGTTTTCTTTGACATTGTTTTAATTGCTCAGGTATTTTAAAAGCTATATCTGACTGTTTATAATAAAAAGGATCATTAAATCAATACAAAACACCCAAATTACAAATCTAAAATATATCCAAATAATTGCTTATCCTCAGGGCCACTGTCGTTAGTGTCAACTTGTCAGTTGCTGGACATGCCCTATTTTTTTGACGGGTAATAGAAAAAATAGAAAAAACGATTATCACATTGAAATTTTTTTCAACGACTTCCATTAACGATTGGTACAAAAGGGACCAAACATATTAGTTTTCTCAGTTTTCTCGTAACCTAACTTACAGTTTTTGTTTTCTTCTACATCTTGGTAAAGAAGATAGATCTTCTTTTACGCAATACTGCCTTGTTCCAAGAATAGCGCTTATCAAGTATTCCTTCAGATCAGGTACTTCTAACATTGGAAATTTCTTTCGATCCGTTTCGGTTAGTTTGTCTAAAAGTCCAGTGAAATGTTCGCATTTAAATACCCATTCGCGTACTGAGAAAAATTGTAAAAGTTCCAGACCGTCGTAAATTTTCTTCTGTATTCTTATCATGCTAAAATATAAATATTCATGAATTTA